>CM059198.1:38348234-39622935 GCA_030323885.1 Branchipolynoe longqiensis
ATCGGCCTGGGTGTGGGGCTGTTGCCGGGGTCTGGCTGGGTCTGCGGCGCAGGCGGGCATGGTGGAGGCTTGGTGGACGGGCGTGGTGAGGGAATCCATCCTCAGCATGTTGAGGGCAACTGGATCGTGCCAGCCGTGGGGGAGCCTCCCATCCGCTATCCAGGTGAAGAGAAAGGGAAAGAGAAAGGCAGAGCGTCGAGGAGGCTTGGAAGGCGAGTGACTGAGGGAGGCCGGCGGGCGGCCTTATAAGGGAAAGCAGGAGGGCGATGGCAAGGGAGGTGTGAAAGCAGCGAGGCCGGGAGAGGGCGAGGGAGAAAAGCTGAGAGGCGGACGTCGGGGGAAGCGTGAATGCTGCGCGACAGCCCGGGGGGGGGGGGATGGTCTCTTCCTCTCCACGCATCAAACGCAATGCTCGCATTACGACCAATTGGTTGTACGGAGGGGGGTGAACGATGACCAACCGAGACGGGGGGCATGTGAGGGTGGGGGGGAGCCGGGGCCGTGACTGGGGCGTGTGCGGTCTGGGCTGACAGCGGGCAGGGGCAGGGCTACTGGCGGGGCTACTGGCAGGGTTTGTGGCGGGGCGACCGGCAGGGTTTCTGGGAAACTAGAGGCGAAATCAGGAGCGGGAATAAGTTTTGTTTGTTTGTTGTTGTTTTTACGTCCTAGCAACATCTAAGGTCATATCAGGATGGGTACCGACATGTGACAGTATGCCCTCATGGCGGTTTTATAGTGCTGCCCCACTGGGAAATCAGACCGCCAGCACCATGACCCGATATCCCACTCAGTCACATTATCCTGACACCGAGCTAACCAATCCTTGCTCTATCCTAATAATGCCCAGCACCAGGCTAGGAAGCAACAAGTAGCAATTTTTACGTCATTGGTTTGAATCAAACTCACAAACGCCCGATCGTCCGCACACAAGCGGGAATAAGACTGACAGCAGCTGCCAAAGGGGCCGTGGAGTCACCGACAGCCTTCCTATCATGGAAAGCCCTTTTCTTGAAACAATCTTGTTCTTTGTGCCAGTGAATACGCTTCAGTCGGTTAGCACACACATTGCATTTATGAAGGAACCTCGCTGGTAGGACCCCGTGGGTGGCAGCGAAACCACAGTCCCGCCCCCAATTACAAAGGTGACATGGTTTGCCGTCGGCATCCTTATTATACTCATTCTTCACGTTAATGGGAGTGGGCGAGGCTTGAGTGAGGGGCTGCAGCTGTGCAAATGTCCCTGGAGGTCTTTAATTACCGCTTGATCTTCCCAACCCTTAGGGAACCGCCCGTCTTCTATTAGCTTGAACACCCTGTCCGACCACCTACAACAAGGAAACTGGTACGTTTAGGTTTCTTGAAAGTTGTGGAAGTGTCCATGTAAAGTCCATGGCTGGAATCTGTGGTTGTGTAGGCAGGCTATGGTGAAATCAATACAGGCGAAAAGAGAAAGGAAGAGTATAAAGAGTGAAAGAAGAGAGAGAGCCAAGCCCTCAGGTTTATTCTTTATATGGTACATGGATCCAGTATGGCATATCACCTGACCACATTCTCCCAATGAGAATCAAGCATCTACAGCTCTACCAATGAGAAACAAGCATTTCCGGTCCCCATGGTTACAGTGATCTGCCCACCACCACCAAGCGGCATGGCTCCCTTGGTCACTGTAATGTATGGAGTTGTACGAACGCCCCCAGCATAATACCGGACGACGTCATGACTAGGGGTTCTAAATAAAGTCAGTTACATTACAGAACTCACAGTGTTAACACGTCTTTTACAGTCACCACCTGCCCTGAGCTGAGTGTGTGGTGATCCATGACTAGCAGATGGGGGAGCCGGTAGTGGGTAGAGCTCTAAGTGCTCTTACACAATACTATCTTACTAGCACCACAATGTCTATTTACCAATGAGTCAAGTACCACCAGCATGACCGTGGGGAACCGGGGTAGAATAGTTTCCTTGCACCCCCTTGCAGATCGTAAAAGGCGACAAATGGGGCGGCTTGTTTGCCGTGAGTCGCGACTCGTGTCGGTGGAGGAAGGGATCCTGGTGCATGAGGACTGCAAGGGGCCAAGGCTCCTTGTGGACCAACACTTCACTTTGGCCTCGACTTCATCTAGGCGAGAGGTTGGAATGGCCCGTTCCAATCAATCGGCTGGTCATGCCAAGCCCTAGGTAGATTAATGGAGAATGGATATATATATAGTACAACAACTGTATTTATATTTATATTTACACAATTACCAAGTCATTCTTCACTTCCTAGAAGGCGGTGGCTAGGGTCAATCTAGTACTGGTTATGCTTTTTTGCCTCCATGCTACCGTATATTATCCTCGTATCCCTGGTGTGTATCTGTCGGTTACCACAGTGCTGCACACCCCAATTTTGAGGGCTCCGTGGTGGGCGGGGAGCGAGGATGACGAACCAAAAACAATTCAGTATGGATACTCAAAACCCCCCAAATAATAAGAAAAGATTACCAGACACGGAAATGAAATCGGACTCTGATTCGGACTCACGTCCGAACGCTGATGATTGGCCACGGTTCATTATGATTGAATCATTGAATAACGAGGCATCAGTTGCCAAACTTTCCCCTTTTGCCATTCACAAGGGCATTATGGGAATTGCTGGCACAGTCAAAGACGTGAAGAAACTACGAAGTGGACATATTCTGGTGGAGTGTGCTAAGAAAGCGCATGCCGACAATCTGCTACGTGCAAGCACGCTAGCAGGCGTCGGCATCAAGGCCTCTCCTCATCGAACTCTCAACTCTAGCAAAGGAGTAATCCGGACTAGAGATCTTGATGGGAGGCTTGATCGACGCGTGCTAGCGGCGGCAGGGGGGGGTAGCAGAGGGGGTCGCATCAAGGCCTTCTCCATCAAGATCTCTAGTCCGGATTACTCCTTTGCTAGAGTTGAGAGTTCGATGAGGAGAGGCTTGATGCCGACGCCTGCTAGCGTGCTTGCACGTAGCAGATTGTCGGCATGCGCTTTCTTAGCACACTCCACCAGAATAATGTGTCCACTTCGTAGTGTCTTCACGTCTTTTGACTGTGCCAGCAATTCCCATAATGCCCTTGTGAATGGCAAAGGGGAAAGTTTGGCAACTGATGCCTCGTTATTCAATGATTCAATCATAATGAACCGTGGCCAATCATCAGCGTTCGGACGTGAGTCCGAATCAGAGTCCGATTCCATTTCCGTGTCTGGTAATCTTTTCTTATTATTTGGGGGTTTTTAGTATCCATATTGAATTGTTTTTGGTTCGTCATCCTCGCTCCCCACCCACCACGGAGCCCTCAAAATTGGGGTGTGCAGCGCTGTGGTAACCGACAGATACACACCAGGGATACGAGGATAATATACGGTAGCATGGAGGCAAAAAGCATAACCAGTACTAGATTGACCCTAGCCACGCCTCCTAGGAAGTGAAGAATGACTTGGTGAATTGTGTAAATATAAATATAAATACAGTTGTGTACTATATATATATCCATTCTCCATTAATCTACCTAGGGCTTGGCATGACCAGCCGATTGATTGGAACGGGCCATTCCAACCTCTCGCCTAGATGAAGTCGAGGCCAAAGTGAAGTGTTGGTCCACAAGGAGCCTTGGCCCCTTGCAGTCCTCATGCACCAGGATCCCTTCCTCCACCGACACGAGTCGCGACTCACGGCAAAACAAGCCGCCCCATTTGTCGCCTTTTACGATCTGCAAGGGGGTGCAAGGAAACTATTCTACCCGGTTCCCCACGGTCATGCTGGTGGTACTGACTCATTGGTAAATAGACATTGTGGTGCTAAGTAAGATAGTATTGTGTAAGAGCACTTAGAGCTCTACCCACTACCGGCTCCCCCATCTGCTAGTCATGGATCACCACACACTACAGCTGTCAGGGCAGGTGCGGTGACTGTAAAAGACGTGTTAACACTGTGAGTTCTGTAATGTACTGACTTTATTTAGAACCCCTAGTCATTGACGTCGTCCGGTATTATGCTGGGGGCTTTCGTACAACTCCATACATTACAGTGACCAAGGGAGCCATGCCGCTTGGTGGTGGTGGGCAGGATCACTGTAACCATGGGGACCGGAAATCTTGTTTCTCATTGGTAGAGCTGTAGATGCTGATTCTCATTGGGAGAATGTGGTCAGGTGATATGCCATACTGGATCCATGTACCATATAAAGATAAACCTGAGGGTTTGGCTCTCTCTCTTCTTTCACTCTTTATACTCTTCCTTTCTCTTTTTGCCTGTATTGATTTCACCATAGTCTGCCTACACAACCACAGATTCCAGCCATGGACTTTACATGGACACTTCCACCACTTTCAAGAAACCTAAACGTACCAGTTTCCTTGTTGTAGGTGGTCGAGACAGGTGTTCAAAGCTAATAGAAGACGGGCGGTTCCCTAAGGGTTCGGAAGATCAAGCGGTAATTAAGACCTCCAGGGACATTTGCCAGCTGCAGCCCCCACTCAAGCCTCAGCCACTCCCATTAACGTGAAGAATAGTATAAGGAAGGATGCACGGCCAAACCATGTCACCTTTGTAATTTGGGGGCGGGACTGTGGTTTCGCTGCCACCCACGGGGGGTCCTACCAGCGAGGTTCCTTCATAAATGCAATGTGTGTGCTAACCGACTGAAGCGTATTCACTGGCACAAAGAACAAGATTGTTTCAGAGAAAAGGGCTGTCCATGATAGGAAGGTCTTGTCGGTGGACTCCACGGCCCCTTTGGAGCTGCTGTCAGTCTTATTCCCGCTTGGGTGCGGACGATTCGGGCGTTTGTGAGTTTGATTCAAACCATGACGTAAAAATTGCTACTTGTTGCTTCCTAGCCTGGTGCTGGGCATTATTAGGATAGAGCAAGGATTGGTTAGCTCGGTGTCAGGATAATGTGGACTGAGTGGGATATCGGGTCATGGTGCTGGGCGGTCTGATTTCCAGTGGGGCAGCACTATAAAACCGCCATGAGGGCATACTGTCACATGGTCGGGTACCCATCCTGATATGACCTTGATGTTGCTTAGGACGTTAAAAAAAAAAACAACAACAAACAACAAAACTTATTCCCGCTCCTGATTTCGCCTCTAGTTTCCCAGAAACCCTGCCGGTGCGCCCCGCCAACAAACCCTGCCAGTATGACCCGCCAGTAGCCCTGCCCCTGCCCGCTGTCAGCCCTGACCCGCACACGCCCCAGTCACGTCCCGGCTCCCCCCCCCCTCACATGCCCCCCGTCTCGGTTGGTCATCGTTCACCCCCCTCCGTACAACCAATTGTCGTAATGCGAGCATTGCGTTTGATGCGTGGAGAGGAAGAGACATCCCACCCCCCCCGGGCTGTCGCGCAGCATTCACGCTTCCCCCGACGTCCGCCTCTCAGCTTTTCTCCCTCGCCCTCTCCCGCCTCGCTGCTTTCACACCTCCCTTGCCATCGCCCTCCTGCTTACCCTTATAAGGCCGCCCGCCGGCCTCCCTCAGTCACTCGCCTTCCAAGCCTCCTCGACGCTCTGCCTTTCTCTTTCCCTTTCTCTTCACCTGGATAGCGGATGGGAGGCTCCCCCACGGCTGGCACGATCCAGTTGCCCTCAACATGCTGAGGATGGATTCCCTCACCACGCCCGTCCACCAAGCCTCCACCATGCCCGCCTGCGCCGCAGACCCAGCCAGACCCCGGCAACAGCCCCACACCCAGGCCGATACCCGGGTGCCCTACAGTAGGGACCTCCATGGGGCCCCCTGCAAAGCCTGGAACAGGGACCCCACCTCCTGCACCCAAGCTACCCCTGGGGAGGCCCACGGCCAAGGGGGCACCAGGCAGCGGCACACGTGCGCCTACTGCGCAAACGTGCGCAAAGTCCTCACGATGCACAGTGAGGACGTTTGCATGGCTAAGCGCACACGTGAGCGCGCGATGCCCGGCACCTCGGCGGATTTTTAGACCGCCGGTGCCCCCCGGCCGGCCCGGAGGCCCTTAACCGGCCCACTCAAGAAAAACTCGCCGACACAACCACCAACAACCCCGGCATGCCCCTGTCATCCACCCCCGCCCCCAGCCGGTCAAAGCCACCGCGATCCGCCCGATAGCAACCACCAGCTCCCCTGAGGCGCGGCCCAACCACCGCCGCTCGGCGCGTATTCCCGTGCAGCGCGGCCTCCTCAGCCGGGGACCACCACCCCCACCCCTAAGGCTTGGTAAAACGCCCTCCATGCACCGGCTGTCTACCAGCACCCTCGACCCCGACGTCCACCTCACCGCTGGCGACACCGCCTTCCTCTGCTCCCCCGATCCTCCCACTCCCCGCCCCCGCCCCCATGTCCACCCCGACCCCGCCATACCGCAACGTATTCGCTTAATGACCCCCCTCTCCCGCCCCCA
Source organism: Branchipolynoe longqiensis (assembly GCA_030323885.1). NCBI lineage: Eukaryota > Metazoa > Annelida > Polychaeta > Phyllodocida > Polynoidae > Branchipolynoe > Branchipolynoe longqiensis. The sequence continues at coordinate 38,354,624 of CM059198.1, forward strand.
GCACTGAACCTCCTCTCCCCCCCCCCCCCCGCCCTCACCCTCGGACGAGCCCACCGCCGACGGTCATCGACCCCCCTACCTCCAGGGTGGCCAAACCCATCCCCGCTCGCCCTTCCTGTTGGGCCTACCCCCGCACAAGGTACTCACGCCACCCCCCCCCCACCCCCCCGCCCCCCCCCAGCCCTCCCCCCCCCCTCCGCCCCACCCTCCTCTCAACCTGGCCCCACACCTCTGGCGAGGCGTGGGCCCGGTACCCCTCCTTCAACCCAGCACCTATACCACCCTCCGGGAAGCGGGCCTCCCTCATTTTTTGGCCGCCCGCATCCCCCTCCCCTCAGGCCTCCACATTCCTGCCTGGCGCGCCCGCCTCCAGGGCTACCCCGACCCCGCCGTATTCGACTTGCTCGAGTTCGGCTTGCCCTCCAACTACTCCGCCTCGACCCCCCCCTCCCCGCCCTACCTTCTCCAACCACCGCGAGCCCCCCGAGAACCTCCCCCACATCCAAGACTTCGTCGACACGGGGCTGGCCCTCGGCGCCCTCATCGGCCCCTTCACCGTTCCCCCCTTTAGCCCCTGGACCCAGGTCTCCCCCATGATGACCCGCCCCAAGTCCAACTCGGGAAAGAGGCGGGTTATCGTGGACCTGTCCTACCCTCCGGGTGCGAGCGTGAACTCGGGCATCCCCCGGCGCAAGTTCCTCGGGGAACCCCACGCCCACACGCTCCCCTCTGTCGCCGACGTAGGCCGCCGCCTCATCAACCAAGGCATCGGGGCCTACGTCTGGTCGGCCGACATCTCCCGGGCCTACCGCCAGCTCCGTGCCGACCCGTCATCCTGCCCCTCTATGGGATTTGCCTCGACGGCAAAAACCTACGTCGATCTCCGCCCTCCCCTTTGGCTGCCGCTCCTCGGGCGCGGCGTGCGTCCGCGTCACCACGGCAGTGGCCTGGATCATTCGGCGCGAGGGCTTCCACGCCCTCGTCTACGTCGATGACTTCATCGGGTGCGAGGGCTCCTACCTGAGGGTGCGCCTTCCTCGCCCTCACCGCTGCCCTCGGCCTCGACGTGGCACCCGGAAAGTGTCACCCCCCCCCCCCGCTGTCCGCCTCACCTGGCTCGGGTTCGCCCTCGACAGCGAGGCGATGACCATCCGGGTCGCCCCCGACAAGATCCAGGCACTCATCGACGACTGCGACGGCCGCATCGCCCGCCCCACCCTCGGGACCTGCGCGAGGGAACTGTGGTTGCTGGCGGCCACGGGGTCCTTCCAGCTGCGGTTCGCCCACAAGCCCGGGCCGGTTCTCCTCCTCGCCGACGCCCTCAGCCGAGCCCACCGAGCCGGCCCCTGGGCCGAGACGGCACGGTCCGAGGTGGCCCGCCTCGGGCTCTTGCCCGCCCACGCCTCTCATGATTCCTTCCCTTTCTGCCCCGGCCTCTAGGTTTCCCCTCTGCCGAGGTCGCTCGCCTCTGGCGGGCAGCGCTCGCCCCGGGGACCTGGAGAAACCGCCGCCGCCAAGCCGAGGACTTCGTGGCCTACGCAGTCGCCCGAGGCGTGGACCCCCTCGCGCCGTCAGCCTTCGACGTCGCCGCCTTCACCGCCTTCCTCTTCGGCCGCGCCCTTGCCCCGGCCTCCGTCAAGAACGCCGTCTCGGGGGCGCGGTCCTGGGTGGAGGGCCTCACCTTGGGCTTCGACACTCGCCTCGCCAAGGACGTGTGTCTGGGGGGGAGGGGGGGAGGGGGGAGGAAACGCACCTCCACGCACCAGGCCCCTCCCCTGACGCCCCATCACCTTGCTCTCGCCATCGCCCACCTCACGTGAGCGAGCCCTGCTTCCCTCGTGCCTCGGGCCGCCCTCCTCCTCGGGTACTTTGGGATGCTCCGGCAGTCGAACCTTCTAGCCCCGAGGGCTGGGGCGGCCCCCATACCCTCACCCGTGCTGACGTCCGTCCCGCGCCCGGGGGCCTCCGGCTTCTCATCAGGAGCTCCAAGACCATCTCCGGCCCCTCGGGCGCGGTCGCCCTCTTCGTGCCTGCCATCCCGGGCTCGACCCTCTGCCCCGTCTCGGCCTGGCACCGTGCCCTCGCCCAGTCCCCGGCGCCCCTCGACGCGCCGGCCTTCATCATGCCCTCCGGCCGGCCCCTCGACCCGCGCTCCCTCACCGCACTCCTGAGGGGCGCCCTGCAGGCCCAAGGGGTGCCGGCCCCCGATACCTACACGCTCCACAGCCTCCGCTGAGGCGCCCGCGCAAGCCTGCCAGCGCGCCGGGGTGCCCCTCGCGGATATCATGGCCCAGGGCACCTGGACCTCTGAGGCGGTGCACTCATACGTGCCCCGCCTCGCCCCCTCGGGCGCGCCTCGAGCCCTCTCCTCCACCTTGGTGGAGGGCTCCTCGGCGCCCCCCCCTCACATGAACTCATAAGAAATCGAACTTTGACCTTGCCCCTGGGCGTTATACATAGTTATCTTCTATTGCTAGCCTGCTCCTCATGAGCACCTCACTGTATTTGTTATGTTTATCCTCTATTTGCTAGCCTGCTCCTCATGAGCACCTCACTGTATTTTGCTATGTTTATCTTTCATCACTGTATTTTGTTATTTCCCGGAGGCGTACCAATAAACGCCTCTTCTTCCACACCCGCCTTGCTTTCTTCCTTTTCGCTCATCATCACCCCGACTCAGATTGTTACCGCCGAGACCCAAGCCAGTGTTTTGAACCTGATTGTTCCCTTGATTGTTCCCTTACGCAACAGCCCAGCTGTTCTCACTCACCCCACCAGCGGGAAAGTAACCAACAGAGCGTAACACAGGTTAGACCAGGGCCCATATGTATGAGCCAATTTTTAACCGTAAGAGGGTTCAAGGCAGGTCCCGGGTTATCTAACCCCGGGGTTCCAAATGTGTCAGGGGGGATGTATGTGACCAAAACGTGCCCGAGTTAGCTAATGTTTCAGTTATTTATAGATTTGGGAAATCCCTCTGCGTTTGTAGCCATATATTAGGCTCAAATATATTAAATCGCCGCTACCGCCGCATCAACGTGGCTTTCCATACTGGCGGCGGCGGTTTGTTCACTGTACGTTCGTCGATTCGAAAATATAACTATTAATATTGCCGCCAATGCGGCGGTAGCCTTAAGAAGGGCTTGAATTTAGGGTTAAATTGATAAAATTTCACTTATTGCGTATGTAATTCTGTTAAATATGATCGCATTGAATAGATTTGGCCATAATCGGTGCCTAACCCCACCTTTAACCCTCCTTTCGCATGGGGTTAGTGCAGGCGACTTTAAACTCGCCGAGTTAGTTTAACCCCGACACATACATACAGACTTTTCGCCGCTAACCCGGGAAATCAGCACGACCCAGGGTTACGACCGCTAACCCGGGCTCATACATATGGGCCCAGATGTATGTGTTTCCAATAGCCCACTATCTAACGCATTGCTTAATGGCCCTGTCACATTACGACCTTTCTTACCGGCGTGCCGCCAGCGCGAAAAATATTATCAACGCGTCGAGACACGTTCAACTTTTCGGCGGGTTGGGAGAAAGTTTGGCGTCCGCGCGGCGCATACATCGTGCGCGGCCAACGCGTGCGGCACGTTTTTTTTTAAAGTTTGCCGCGACGTCCTCATATTACCTTAGTTGTTAGTAGGATGTAAAACAACAAAGCAATCATTTGGCGCAACGTGTGGCAATGTCTGCCTAGCGTGCGCATAACGTTATTCCAGCGATGTCCACGTGCTTCTGACGACCCCGGAACGTCCGCACCCACACGTCAGCGCGCATCGAAAGTTTTGTGCATGCACAAAACCTTCGACGCGCGCTGACGAGCGCCAAAATGTACGATGTGTACCTACGCGCGCGTAACGCTTCCCGACGCTTCGCCCAAAAAGGCAACACGTCGACGCGCGTTGGTGAGAAACATCGTAATGTGACAGGGCCTTTACTTACAAGTAGAAACATCGCTCGACTGTTTTAACACAAGTTCTGATAGTTTACCTCTATTTACACATAGGTACCACATGAGATATTGCCCGCCCTCACCGCTTCTCTACAGGCCAATACTAGCAGCGTTCTGGGAGATTGCTGTTCCTTCCGTGGTGCACACATAAACATATATGAAATTGTATAACTAACTGTGTGTCAGGGAGTCCACCATCGCAAATTATTTAGAAGTTAAGATGTCAGTCCCGTCAGCCCTGAAAATTGGAGCATGGCGGGAAGCATTATGTGATTACCTAGACTCACAACTAGTTGATTTCTTGAAATATGGCTGGCCAATAGATTATACCTCACACCTCGTCCCATCTCCTATGTTAAAGAACCATACGTGCCAAGCAGAGGCTGATATTGAGCGAACAGCTTTCATTAAGAAAGAATGTGAGCTAGGTGCATTGTTAGGTCCTTTTGTAGATGTTCCGTTTGTGCCATGGTGCCAAATCAGCCCCTTAATGACTAGGCCAAAGAAGAATTTGTTAACAAAATGAATCATTATAGATCTCAGTTTTCCGCCAGGCCACAGTGTAAATGGGGGAATAGTGAAGGGTTTTTACCAAGGGGCCCCGTTTTCTTTTTCTCTCCCTTCGGTCGCTACTCTTATAGACCAGCTGACTAAAGCAGGTCAAGCCGCCTGGCTTTGGTCAGGCGACTTGGCTCGTGCCTATAGATAGTTGCATATCTGCCCTCTCTCTGTCCCGCTGTTAGGTATCAATGTTGGTTGTAATGTATTCATAGATATCGCCCCGCCTTTTGGCTGTCATACATCAGCTTTGGCGTGTGCTTGTACAACACGAGCAGCCATGTGCTTCCTGAGGAGACGTGGTTTCTTTGTGCTACCTCAACGATTTCGTTGGGGTAGAGTCTACGAAGGAGCGGGCAGAAGAGGCATTCGCTTGCTTCCAAGCTATCACCAGAGAGTTAAGCCTAGCATTAACTCCAGCAAAGTATGTGCCTCCGACTCAGTCTCTAGTGTGGCTAGGTTTCTTGATTGATTCGGTTGCTATGACTGTCAACCTCCCACATGAAAATGTTTTGGAGGTGCTTGATGAGTGTAAGCTTTGGAAGACCAAAGCAACCGTCTCAAAGAAACAGTTGTAGAGCCTAGCAGGTAAGATGCAGCACGTAGCGAAGTGCGTAAGGCCAGCGACCCATTTTATGAATAGGCTCCTGGCAGCTCTGAGGGGTTTCCCACCAGCAGGTCAGCATAACTTTCCGGAAGAAATCCTTAAAGATCTAGATTGGTTGATCCTTTTCACCTCAGCTTTCAATAAAGTAGTTCTCCTCCCCGTGGTTCCACCCCCGGAGTGGCTTATTGAGTGCAACTCAACCCTCCAAGGTGCGGGTGCTTTCTCTCCATCTTTGTACTATGCTAGAGTATCCAGCTCATATTTCGCAAGTACTCCCCCTGGTCACCCAGCTAGAGGCGTTTAACCAGTCCTGGCTCTAACCTACCTCCTCCCGCCAGATCCTCACAACTTCAGCATAGCTTAACACCTTAACTCAACTCCTTTGGCTCCTCCACGCCTACAGCAAGTCACTCACAGAAGGGACTTGGAAGAACAAGCGGCTTCATATTCAGGTCTACCTTGACTTCTGTCATGCACACGATGTACCACCTCTGGACTGTACCACCTCATGACCTCATGATGTACCAGTCTGGACTGTACCACCTCATATAGTTTACTAAATAGATTCTATCAATTATTAATAAAACTTTTCTTTTTCTATGGGAATTTGTTTCCCTTGACCACAAATATATGATTGTGATCTTTCTAATTTAATGAGTGTCTATTGGCACATAATTGATTGTCTGCTTTTACATGTAAAAGCGATGGTTTGAACAAAACACAAACATTTCTCGCCGTGAATATGGCCTATGCTGCCGATACGGCGTAAAACAACCACCAATCAATCAATCAATATGCACACGATGTTGACCCGGCCATGCCTACCCAATACGACATCCTCGCTTTCCTGGTGCACCTCACATCTCGGCTCAAAGCACTGGGCTCAGTGTATCATTGGAGTGTGGTGTATTTCCATCGGCTTTAAAGCCTGCAAGAGTAGGTCCACTTCTTAAAAAGTGCACTCTTGATCCAGAGCAGTTTAAGAGCTACCGCCCTGTGTCAAATCTACCTTTTCTCTCCAAGGTTATTGAGAAAGCTGTGGCTCTTCGCCTGAACTCATATATGCATGACAATGGATTCAATGAAAAATATCAGTCTGCATATAAACAATTTCATAGTACAGAGACTGCCTTGGTATGTGTGGCTAATGATATACTCTGTTGTGTTGATGAGAAGAAAGCAGTCTTGCTGGTGCTGCTTGATTTATCAACAGCTTTTGACACTATTGACCACAATGTTTTGTTGGATCGTATGTTCAGGCGATTTAGAATTCAGGACATGTCTTTGTCTTGGTTCCGATCGTATTTGAGTGATAGAAGTCAGGCGGTTCAGATTGATGGGTGTGTTTCCAAGATTATGTGGTTGCTTTGGGGTGTTCCACAGGGGTCGGTATTGGGTTCACTTGTGTTCTGAATGTACTCAGGACCTATTTGTGTCATTGCACACAAACATGGTATCAAAATACACACATATGCGGATACACAGTTGTATTTGCCATTTGATGTATCTGATGACATGTCTGAATGATCTAATTCTAAGTATTTTCTCCATTTAAATCAAATATCAGTATACAATCCCAGAAATAATTGAAGCATTTAACTCTGGATCAGGAAATGTGGATGTTGTTATGGGCTTAACACCCCCCCCCCCTTTTGCTAAGGGTAAAGTTATGTAACCTGACAAAAGCTGAATATTTTCAAAAGCCAAAACACCCCCAGAAACAGCTACATATTGATCAATCATATGGGGCAAGGAGAAAGGTATATTGCATAAATATACTGAAAACTAAAAGTTATATAAATATTGCAGGCAGCCATGAGCCACAGAAGATCATCCTGACCTGACCTTGGTGACTGTGCCATAACAGTAGCACAAGTTGTGGAAGGTGGTATTCACAAGGGTGGTGTCAGCAATGGTTTGGCATAGTTAATTAAACTACACGGAGAAAGAAAGGGTGTGAATAGGGTTATGAGAAGGGATGAATTAACTATTTTCATCCAAAGATTTGACTATCAATAGTATCATTGAAGTTCCATTGTTCAATGATTTATCCAGTCTCTGTAATAATACTATAGAAGAGACCCTATTTCTCAGTTACATAATTAAACAATTAAATTTAGATTACTATTTTTAATACTTTAAATAATTATTTATTAAATTTCTAAAAACAGTTATTCCTAGAATATATTACCAGGTCCTCCAAACAAAGGACGGGGTGCAGATTTTGACCCAGTTTCACCCAATTTTGTAACCGGAACTCTACCGTTCTTTTCAACTTGTCAATAAATATAATTGATACTATTAAAAAGGCCTGCTCTTCATTCATTCAATAAGTAGTGGCAGTCAAAATTTTAAAAATTTACTATTCATTGTAATTTTAATGTTAATTAAATAGAACTTTTTAATACAAGCAGAAATGACGTATGCGAACAAGAACAGACAATTTTAATACACATAATACAAATCATAAATTACCATAACCTAAAGGTGTTCAGTATAGCTTGTGGAAACAGAAACCATACTCTGACAAATGCTCTGCAAGCACAACTTTGCTTGCTTTTTCTCTTTATAGAAGAACCAAATATACGGGGCGGGGGAACATTCATCCGAGACAAATGCGATATACGATATATGTACCGCATACTTAGACATATATGGGTCATTCTCAGAAACAGTGTACCACTTGGGGTAGTCGATTTGAAATTGTATATCAAAGCAACCTTTCATTGCAATATCAATATTTTGATTTCATGTTGTAGCCAATTGATGTGGGAGATAAAGATAAAATTGAGTGCCAGTATTGTGTATTATACACGTTATTGGGATGGATGTGACTGAATCAATAGAGAATTAGGCCACCAATTGTGACACCGTCAACATGATTGAAAATAAAGTGACATAAACTTAATGAAAACCCATTAACAACAAGACATTTAATTTCAAATGGTCATATTCAATATCATCCTTAGTTGGAGACATTTTTTCTTCTTCAAATAGTATAAAAGTAAGGGATTAATTAACCGTTTCAGGGGTCATTAGCAGAGTAACATTTCGATTCCACTTCCAAACACTGTGAAACAACCTATCAAGTATTGAGCATAAATATAACACAGGAACTACTTTCACTATTTGACTAATGTCATATTGACCTGATTATGGTATAGTTAAGTTCAATCCTGAAGTTGCCTCTGAACCGTGAAATTTTAGCTCAATGTCTGTGCAAAATAGTTGATTCCCATTTGGAACGTTACCTTGCTAATTCAAAATGACACCATCAATTTAATTCAGAATAGAATAGTGGCCTACTTTCATGTGAATCACTGCGCACAAACTGTGGGAAAGGTAACTGAGCAAGCATGAGCAGTTCATCATGTCCATTATTTGGTCAAAGGGTGATTTTCTATTTCGTTTCTTTTGTGCCACATATGTTCATGTGTTAATAGGTACTCCAAACTGTTTTTTTTTCTTCAGGAAGTTAATTTACAAATGGTACAGTTAGAAAGATCTATCATTCTGATTACAAATATATATAATAGTGGTAAATTGGTCTATTAATCCCTGAGCTATGAATTTTTAATATTTAATTTTTGCCCTTAATTTTAGTCACATTTTTCAAGATTCTGCAAATGCATAAATCATTACATTTGAGGCAGGTTGCTGAAGGCAAAAATACAGTTTAATCACATTATTTTTTAACTTATTATTTCTAGTACAAATTTCATGTTTTGTGTTTTTGATTCAATTTGTAAACTTTTGTACTTTGTTTTCCATATTACACGATTAATCAGATCATGAAATGCATTTATTCAAGGTCAAAACATATCAAATGTTCATTATCTTTTACACCCATGACACTATCTTATCCTAGATAATTGTAATACTATTATACAAATTTTATTTACACATGTACAGTACTTTGCACATACAAAAGATGATGTAAAGCACTAGTTTAAATCTGATAAAATAACATACCAAAACATAGTTTTAGGTTTTAACTTGTTACTTTTGCTGCTTATAAAGCAAGTGGCATGTAATATGCCCCAAAGATGTGAAGCTTTGTGAGGACAATTTTCTGTTTTAGGGTAAGTTTGGTTTCCTTGTTACACTGCTAATTATTGGTAGGACTTAGTCTATAATTCCATAATTTTGCAGTGCACACCCAAAGTATTTTGCATCTTTTCACTTCAAATAATTCCACAGGTGGCTATTTATAATAATGGTTACTCCGACCTAAAGAAAAGTCGATTCTAACGCTTAACCTAATATTTTAAACATATGACAGAAACCATCAGATTATGCACCTCGAATGATTGTCAGGGACTAGTTACTAAACCAGATGGCTCTCTTGTACTTTCATTGTAAAATAAAACATGATAACTTTGTGCACAAAATAAAGTGTTTATATCTTTCTTGCCTTAAAAAGTATTGCTACACAAAATGAGCAATTTGTAATCAATTTCTAAATTGATTAGCAATTGTTGCTAATCAAAATTTTCAAAACAAAATGCTCCCTGATATATACCTCGTATATGGGTCATTCTCTAAAACTGAGCACTAAATTCCAACATGGAAACAAAAAGTGAACACCTCCCAAATAATAGCAAAAACGTTCCAAATAATAGGAGACTGCACGTTTCTATAAAGGTTTGCACATTGTGTATATCAAAGATGAAAAAGATTAATTTTGCTTTTTGATTTAGATCTTATACAAATAAGGGGAATATGTTAATATCCCTCATGTAACATGAAAATCAAAGACACATGCAGAACATCATTTTAGAACACACAACAAATATTAAGCAAACAAGGTTATGTCTTACAAAAGAAATGTTGAAAAAACGTTTGGCTAAATGCATGGTGTTATTGTGTAAATTTTCACATTTTCACTTCAGCACAAAATAATTCAAATATTAAATATATGTAGCATTGCTAACATACTTCGTATACAGAGCCTACAAAAATTATTTGACTTGCTATCAATAAAAGAAAGAATTAATTATCATCATCGTAATATGGAAATCAAATAGGTGGGGCCCAGTTTTAGAGAACAACCCATAAACGTTGTATATATGCTGCTGGTCCTAAAAACGGGGAATCGGGGGTAAAAACTTAAACACGTCACAGCTTATCCTAGTTACGCTTGTTGTGTTCCACATATATCCTATTTTAAGGCACAATTAAAAGAAAAGCAGTTTGGACCCCGATTGCACGTCAGGGTGGCTTTGAACTTGACTAAGTTGAGAACGTTACGCGTGTTTCGGTATGACACAAAAAGCCGCCTAGTGTCAGATTTAGAACTAAACCCTTATTTTTTCCTAGTACGGTTTTGAACTGCACTCACTAGGAGTAAGTAAGTGCAATTTTATCAGGGTGCGTCCACTTGAGAGTAGAACAGAGGACTTATAAAATTGTGACACTGAAACATGTGTGACATGGAAAGGAAAAGTTTTTTCTTCAAGATCAAACAAACACCACAGAGCATGAAAAGGTATTTATGCTTATTAGTTTTTGATGCTGTGGACATATTTCAAAGTAATTTTGTAATACTTCCATAACTTCTGATGTTATTGGAGTTGTAACGCATGTTTCATGTGACATGTAACGCATGTTTCATGTGACACTCAATAATAACTTGGCTCAGAAATTGCTAACAGTATGCACACAAAAAAAGTTTTTGTTAAGGGTATTATTTCTACACATTACATGTATGCAAGTATGTCTTTTGAGTGTTACAAGTTTTGCTTATAATGGGTTCTTCTTCAGTTTTGGTCCTAAAAAGGGGGAATCGGAGGTCAAAACTGAAATATGTTACAGCCTATCCCAATTAGGCTTGTTGTGTTCCATATACATCCAATTTTAAGACACAATTTAAAACAAAAACAATTTGGACCCAGACTGCAAGTCAGGGTGGCTTTGAACATGACCAAGTGGAGAATGTTACGCGTGTTTCGGCTGACACAAAAACCTTCATTATGTAATATTTAGAACAAGACCCTTATTATTTCCTAGTTAGGTTTTGAACAGCAGTCACTAGGAGTAACTAAGTGCAATTTTATGAGTGTTCGTCCACTTCAGAGTAGAACAGAGAAGATATAAAATTGTGACACTGAAACATGCGTTACATGGAAAGGAAAAGTTGTTCCTTCATGATGAAACAAGCACCACAGATGGTGAAAATATTTATGCTTATTAGTTGTTGATGCTGTGGACATATTTCAAAGTAATCTTGGAACACTTCCCTAACTTCTGATGTTCTTGGAATTGTAACACATGTAACATGTAACGCATGTTTCATGTGACACTCAATAATGATTTAGGTTAGACACTGCTAATAGCATGCAAAAAATGTATTTGTTCAGAGCATTATTTGTACACATTACATGTATGCAAATATTTCTTTTGAGTGTTATAAGTTTTCTTATGTAGAAAAAGATATTGCGATGACTTAGAGGATGAAGATGACAACAGGTGAACGCGTGATAGCGTCATAGCGCAACATCCTGTTTATAACTTGACACCACATCATCAGTAGGTGTGTAGATGCCCACGGTATATTTGAAAATCATGGTGAGAAGAGATTTGATCCATTATTGGATTTTGTATCGCGAAATAATTTTCGCCGTTACGCGTGTTTCATCTTCATCGAAGTGTGACACGCCACACTAATAGCATCATAGCGCAACATCCTGTTTATGACTTGACACCACATCATCAGTAGGTGTGTAGATGCCCACGATATATTTGAAAATCATGGCGAGAAGAGATTTGATCCATTGTTGGATTTTGTATTGCAAAATAAATTTTCGCCGTTACGCGTGTTTCACCCGTGACACAAAGTTTTTATTTCAGTTTTAATGCATTTTAGGAAATAATATTATAACTTTTGTGTTCAGAACTAGGCATCTATGATGCTATCCTATTTAAAGCAGCAGGGATTTTCCTGGCTTGCATGGTTGGATATTGTGAAAATTGAAGGTGAACGCGTGTTTCATGATGTGACACCTCATGAAACAAGCGTTATGCTCACTTTCAAGCATCGTTGTTTTACACACAGACACTCAATAGTCCTAAAATTAGTTTTCTAACATTTTTGCATGTTACAACTTTGCAAATAAACTAGTTATGTTTGAATATTTTGGTCTACAATGAAGTAGTTTCCAACACAAGTAGTACTGTTTCACCATTCCCATTTTTAACTGTCATATTTGCGTGACAAATGAATCTATTTTTGCAATAAAAAATAAACCAAACATTTTTTTCTCACTGGATTGCTGTCATTGCTTCTTTGGGGTATAATAAAAGGAATTTTCTTCATTTGGTAGGAAAAGGAGAATTAATTTAGACAAAAACAGTTACAATGTGAGGACCAACCAATTAGGACCAGCAGCAAAGAAGAACCCATATATTGGTGTATATATATATCTCGTACATATAACGAGGCTTCTTTTTAGATTGTCAGTCTTTGGTGGAAGCAGAGCGTTTATGGATTCTATTACCATGAATCGCACACGGCTGCTGATTCGTCCAATATATAAATACACATGTTAGTAGGGAGTTCAGGCAGAAAACATTAATTTCGAGAAACAAGTTTACTAAACGAGTCATTGAACAGAGCTCACTCTAACGAAGAAAACGGTGCATTCTTTTAACGGCCAACCCGTTCATTTTCTATGAATTGTTTAAAATTCAAGAACTGGCACTTTTGCACATCAACCGAATGGGGATAAGAGTGGCAATTGGCTTAGCCAAGTGCACCTTTTTCATTGTATAGTTAGCCATAACTTATCACACAAAGAGATTACTCTGCGATTCCTGTATCAATCAACATAAAGCTTGGTGTATTTTTGTATTTTCACCTGAGGAATGCAGATTTTCCCATCGATTTTAAGACCTGTGAATATTAATCAGTTCATTAGCATATTAAAATGAGATGGAGAGTCGATTAAGCATAATTTTCAGAAATAAATGTTACATAATGACTAATTTACATTGGTTGACAAGGCTCCCTCCCTAAATGCTCAAATAAAGCCCATGAGCATCACACAATGAAACAAATATTCCAAGATGGCCACCATCTGGGATGAAAAATATGCCATATTGGAGTTTTTGTCAGACACCTTGTAGAATTGTCGAATTCTACATCGGTTCCTAAAATAATTATGAAAAGATACTATTATGGCAATATGTATGGATAGTTCTATCTTGCCATGTGTGCCCTTTTTAAGATTGGACCTCTGGCATCAGAGAAATCGGGTGAATTTAAGAAAAATCAAGCAATCTTTTAAGAAATCTTGTCTCACTCAAACTATGCACATTCTTTTGAAATTAGGCACCTCAGATGTCATTCTATGGGCTTCCCTCTTCAAAATTATACTATGGCCAGCAGCATAGCTATTGATAAATAACTGTAAATACTGCGCTGAAGTTGGGGCATCCTCCAAACAGTGATAAAAAAAATGGGTGCACCATTAATTTGGAAGATATGGTGCATTATGTTTGGGAATAGTTTGATCTCAGAAAGCAGTGAGATTTCATGTTTGATTTTAGATGAAAATAATTAAGACATGATAATGATATTATTTATTGTACTTGAAACATTCTGACTGTTTAAAAAATTTGAAATGGATGCCTTTGAAAGTATGTAATATGGGCCAGTTTTACCACCATTAACAACCGTTATCCCAGTGGAGAGTGGGCTCACTGAACTACTTAATGTTAGTTCATTTTTTTACCAAGTCATCAAATAATACACGAATTGCATTTTAATGGCTTTCTCAATTTACATGAGATCAAAATCAAAAAGCAAAGAAAAAAAGCCAACTCTGACATATGCACAACACATAAACCTTCATATGAATATGGAATCTGCTATTATTTTGAATGCTTTCACTTTTGGTTTCTACCGTCACAAAAGTGGTACAGAGAAGACCCATATGATATAGCTTAAAGAGAGTGTAATTTACATAATAGATCTTTTCATTTGGATCATTTTGGCACAGAAATCAAATTAATATATCAAATAGAACCAAACCTATTCATCTATTAAGATTAAGTAAGGACAGTGAAAATCCATTCATTTGTCTTGTCATCTTTTATGTCAAATTTCTCAACAAAATATATATTTGTATGGTCTGAACAAATTTGAGATTAGAATTTGTACTAGAAATAATCAGCTTAAAAATAATGATGTGTTTAAGATGTGGTTAACCTTCAGCAAGCAGCTTCATACATATGGAATTAAACATTAGCAAAATACCAAAAAGTATATGCAAAATTAAGGGCTAAAATTAAATATAAAAAATATTGATAACTGAAGGGGCTGTCACATTAGGGTTTTTTGCGGGAGCGTATGGCGGCGTAAGCGCGTTACGTCATATACGTCGGTATACGCTACTCATACGCTACTCATACGCCGCCAGATGCCGGCGTATGTGAAGCGTATGAGGCATACGCCGCCATACGCTTTCATAAATCCGTCCGTACAAATTTTTTTGTGCATGCTCAAAAAAACCCGACCTATGAGGGCGTATGGCCCATACTGTCAAAACATGTCACAGCATGCTCCCATACGCTCCTCGTAGGTTCCACACACGCTCAAAACCACCCGAAAGGTCACCAAATGTCGTCATAGGCCGGCATGCGCAGGACATACGTAGGTTTTCAATACGCTCCCGCCATACGCCGTAATGTGACAGGGCCTTAAGGGACGAGTGACCATTATATATATTTGTAATGAAAATGGAAAGATATAACAGGGCAAACTTGAGCAAAAATAGGTGTGTTTGGGCCTTGTCCTATATGGTTATAGAGTGAGTGGGCATAGCTAGTATAAGATCAGAATCAAAAATTGAAATAAATGTTCACCTCTAACATATGCACAACATGTAAACCTTCATAAGAACATGGAATTATTTGGAATGCTTTTTACTATTATTTGAAAGGTGTCGCTTTTGGTTTCCATGTCACAATTTAGTACCCATTTACAGAGAATGACCCATTACTTAATTTGAGACACATGCATACATGCACACACACAGCAACTATAGCATGCACACACACGCGCGCACGCATGCACACACACTCATATACACACAATGACGATAGCAGTCAAGTAAACTGGGAGAACTTTTAAAGTAAATTTAAGTGGAACGAATAATCTATGCACACGATAAGGTTGGTCGTAATGCTTGCATTGCGGTTGATTCGCGGCTTGGAAGGGGAGCCCTCCCCCCCTCGCAATGGTTATCCCCTTACGTAATCTCCCGCGCTCCCCCGCCTTAAAACCCTGGCCGCCTGCTGCCTCCAGCCACTCTCTCTCAGAGCCCGGCCAAACGCTGTCCTCCCTCCGGCCATTTTCTTTTGGCTATACTCACCAGTCTCCGGGCTGACGCATACCTCCCGGGCTGACGCACCGTCACCACCATCGCGGCCGCACTACCACACCGTACTACCGCGACGCCGTCGATCGCCCGGGGCCGAGGCCGAGGAGCCAGACGCAGAGGGGCCCGGAGGCCCTCCAAGCAGCACAGCTCGGCCACCTCCTCAGGCAGCTCATCCCCAGTGCGCCTACGGTCCCGGTCAGCGGCCGACTGGGCCAGCTCTACCATGGAGGATACAGTTCGCTCAGTGGAGCGCCTCACGTCGATGGTCGACGCCATGTGCGCGTTCGCCCCCGCGACACCTCACCACACCTATCCAGCCGCCTAAGCAGTGCCGACTGCCCCCGCATACCCGCCCAGGGGGCGATCCACCCGCAGTACCAGTGCTTCATGAGGCACTGCACGCCTGCGCCACATCCTCCCGCCCCCACGACCCACACCGTCCCGTTGATGCCTCCCCGCGGCGCGGTTGTGCACACAGCCACCTCTGCAGCCGACGCCGTCAGAGACATCCTGGAGTCCGCTGAGACGCAGCACACCGGGAGGCGAAAAGGTATTTCCCCTCAATACATCTTCCCCTGCGACCTCATAGAGAGGGGGGGGCGGAGGGGAAGGCGGCTAAAAAGGGTGAGGCCACCAAGGACGAGTACAGCCTCGCCCTCCGGATGCTCGAAGCTCACCCCGCCTTCCCCACTCACTCAGGTCCCGAGCTGATGCACCATACCCTCACCGTACCAAGAGAAAACCTCGTCTATCCGTGGCCTACCGTCCGCCGCTACTCAGAGACCATATTTGCATCGTTAGCAGACGGGAGGCTGCCTCACGGATGGCACGACCCCATCGCCAGCAACATGATGAGGATGGAAGCCCTCACCGCCCCCGCCCCTGGCGGCGGCTCGGTGTCCGCCTCCCGAAGCTCCGAATCGACGTGAACCAGGACCCAGCCCTGGTCCTCCAGGCCGACACGCGCACCCCCTATAGCCAGGAGATCGATGGCGCTCCCTGCCCCCCTGGAACTGGGACCCGGCCTCCTGCGACCGCCGGCGAGTCGGGTGCCAAGCAGCGCCACGCATGCGCCTAGTGTGCCAACGTGCGCCGTATACTCACCACCCATAGTGAGGCGGTATGCATTAGCAAGCGGTACCGTGTGCGCGCAACTGCGGCCCCCTCGGCGGATTTTTGATCCGCCGCGGTCCCCATCCTAGCCCAGAGGGCCGTTGCCGGCCTGGACTCCCTGTGGGACCCCCCCCCCTCCCCCCGCCTCACATCACGCCGCCCTGCGCAACGCCCGCTGGGGCTGAGAGGGTACCCGCAGCACTCCGTCGCCGGCCAATCGTCATCGCGCCGGCGGCCTTACCGCAGTCACCCCTGCCATCTCCGCCGCCCCTGTGGCCGCCCACCAACAACCGGTAGTCGCCTGCCTGCAACTGGAAGTTGCCCGCCCCGGCCCCGCCACAGACGGCGACCCCCACGGCGGCCCGCCCGCCCTCTACGGCCACACACACATGGTGTTAAGCCACACTCACAGCGGCAATGACCGTCAACACAGTGACGTCACAGTCACTGCCCACACCGCCAGCCCCCCCTGCCACCCCAGCCCTGTCATCGCAAGCGCTGTCATCTCCAGCGCCCCTGATGCTTATCCGAGACCTATCTCCAGCCCCCCTGCCGACGGGGTCAAGCCTCAGGCCCGCCGCCCCCCACCCCTGAACCGGGAGTCACCCACCCGCCGGAAGCCCGCCGGTCCCCACCCCTCGGCTGGAGACACCGCCTACCTCCGCCACCTCACGGGCCTCCCCTCCGACCCCCCCTCTCTCCCCCGCCCCCTGCCCTGATCACCCTCCTCCCTGCTCTGACATCCAGACCCCCCGCCCACCAGCGCCGCCCACTTCTGCGCCCCCTCTCCGCACCTCCCCCCACCGGCGACCTCAGCGAACCCGTGGCGGGCGTCGTCGACCCCGACATCCAGAACACCCTCCCCGTCGCCCCCTCCTGCGGCCCTTCCCCCCACCAGTACCGTCCCACCCTCCTCTCCATATGGCCCCACGCCTCAGGCGATGCCTGGAGCAGGTACCCACCTTCACCTGGGCCTACGCAGCCCTCCGGGATGCGGCATACCTAATTTTTTGGCCGTCCGCATCCCCCTCCGGCCTTCACATCCCTGCCTGGCAGAGCCGTCTCCGCGACTACCACGACCCCGGCCTCCTTGACCTCTTGGAGTTTGGCTTTCCCGCCATTTACTCCGCCAGTGTTCCTCCCCGCCCCACCTTCTCCAAACACCGGGAGGCCCCCGAGCACCTCACCCACCGAGGTGGCACGGACCGAGGTGGCCAGCCTCGGCCTCGAGTATGTGCAACCCACACACGACGACTTCCCATTTAACCCTGGCCTTTGATTCAGGGTTCACGGCCCGTGGGTCGCCGCCGTCGACGGACACCGCCTCGCCTCGCTCGCCCCCTCCACCTGGAGGAACCACCGGCGTCAGGCCGAGGGGTTATGTGACCTTCGTGTCGGCCCGAGGCGTCGATCCCCTAGCGCCCGGTGACTTCGAGGTGGCAGCCTATGCTGCGACGCTCTACGCCGGCGCCCGCCTCCGTCGGCAACGCCCTCTCAGGCGCTCGCTCCTGGGTCCACGCGGCCTAGGGGGGGGGGGGATCACCTCGGGCTTCGACTCCCGCCTCGCCAAGGACGTCTGTTGCATCGGGGACCGGGCCTCGGACCACGTCCCTCGCCCCCGAGCTCCTCGCGGCCGTGGTCGCGCACCTCGCCGGGGCGAGCCCCTTGGGCACCGTGCCTCGGGCCGCCCTCCTCCTCGGGTACTACGGGATGATGAGGCAGTCCAACCTGCCCTCCCCGAGGCCTGAGGCGGCCCCCACACCATCACATGGGCTGACGTCGGCCCCGTGCCCGACGGCCTCCGCATCACCATCCGGTCCTTGAAGACAATTACCGGGCCCTCGTGGGCGGTGGCCCTCTTCGTCCCCGGGCTCCGCCCTCTGCGCCGTCGAGCCTGGATCGCTGCCCTCACCCAGCAACCGGCGCCCCGGCTTTCATAATGCCCTCGGGCCGCCCCCTCGATCCGCGCACCCTCACTGCGCTTCTGCGAGGTGTCCTCCGCGCCCGAGGCGTGCCGGCCCCAGAGACCTACACCTTGCATAGCCTCCGGCGCGGCGCCGCCCAGGCATGCCACCGTGCCGGCGTCCCACTACCTGACATTATGGCCCAGGGCACATGGACCTCCGAGGTGGTTCATGTATACGTTTCCCGCCTCGCACCCTCGGCCGCCCGTCCCTTTTGGTGGAGGGCTCCTCAGACCTCCCTCAACCTCACTGACTTCTGTTTTAGAATCTTAGCCTCGTTATGAGCTCCTTACTTATTACTCACATTATCCTGTATTATCCTGTTGTTCCTGTCATTATCCTGTTGATTAGCATTACCCTGTATTATCCTTGTTCCTGTCATTATCTTGTTTCACTCTGATTGCCTCGCACTTCATGAATAAAGTGCTTTTCTTCCACCCCTGCCCCCTCGTTCCTTCCTCGTCGCGCATCTGTCGCAATGCTTGCATTGCGGTTGATTCGCGGTGGGGAAGGGGAGCCCCCCCCCTCGTGACAGTTATCCCCTTATGTAATCTCCCGCGCTCCCCCGCCTCAAAACCCTGCCCGCATGCTGCCTCCAGCCACTCTCACTCTGAGCCCGGCCACACGCTCTCCTCCCTCCGGCCATTTTCTCCGGCACACGATAAGGTTACTGTAAAAGTATCAAATGTATTCATGCTGGTCAAATTTGCATGATCCTATGAAAATACCAAATTTTCTAAACCAAATCACTAGATTTCAAAAGATCCAAAAGTTAGTCTGCTAAAATAAGTTACATCAAACTAAAGTAAAATAGAATCTTACCTTGGTACAGATGATGGATAACTCTTGTTTTCCCGAGGTACAAGCCTCGGATAGTCGTCGACTAGGGAGAAGGTAGCAACATCCGGTACAGCAATCTTCACAAAATTATTCAGGATAAAAATGAGCTTAATGATTGGAAGTCCTCATGTTTTCCTTATTGGCACAAGCCAACTTAATAGTCGTGACAGGGTGTGGTGGGCGGGGCCTAGTCCACGACTATCCGAGGCTTGTACCTCGGGAAAACAAGAGTTATCCATCATCTGTACCAGGGTAAGATTCGTCTAACTATACTATTTTACCTCGGTACAACGCCTCGGTTACTCGAGGCCGAGGGAGAAATTTACGTAGCCTCATTTTTATCCTCAACCATCTAACAACATAACAATGTATCAGTTAGAAAACATAACTCAAACTGTTCACACTCACGCGACCTTCTTAGTTGGTGAGTAGTCGGGTAGCAACCCCACTTGTCTTCTCGAGTCGTTTGTTGTAATGTTTTGCAAACGACTTCGCCGTCTTCCAGCCGGCGTGTGATAGGATCTTCTTTGCTGAGATCCCCAAATGTCTCGCTTTCGAAGCCATCGCACCTCGCGTAGAGTATCAACTCCCACTGCCTTGAGCACATTAATCGTCCATCTTGCGAGCGTGTCTCTGGAGATAGCCTTATGTGGCTTAATGAAGCTTATCAAAAGCTGTTGAGAATTCCTTATTGACTTTGTCTTGGATATATAAACATTATTATCCGACACTACACAGTTTCCTATCCTGTGGGAAACTTGTCAAATGAATCGAAGGGAGTGGATCTCCTATACGGTTTGATTTCAATAACTTGTCCAAATCAAATGTAGCCTCCTTATCATCAATGTCTAAGCCCTGAAGCGAAAGGGCAACAATAGTTTGGCCTCTGTGGCCCGTTACTAATAGTAACAACACAGCTAATTTATAGCCTAACTGCTTAACCGATAAATGTCTATTACTAGGCCATTGCTGGAACAGCTTAAAAACTACATTTCGGCTTAGGAGGATTCCTTTCATATATCGACCTCATAAACCAATGAAGAACCTGATGTTTTCCAATTGTTTGTCCTCCAATCCTAGGAAGAATCACCGAATGGGCACATCTCGATGCATTAATGGCTCCATAACCAAGGCCATCATCTTCCATCATTCGTAAAAAAGGTGTTACTGGGGCGATAGAATGTTCCATAGGCTTCATCTTATGTATCAAACAATAAATGCCCCATTTCTTTAAATAACATGTATAGAGCTTAACAGTCCCTGGTCTCCACGCATGTGAAATTAACCTATCCTGGGTGATTTTGTCGAGGCCAAACTTTTGCAAATACTTAACTAAAAAAGGAATGCCAATAGGGGTGTTGGACACGTCCCCCGTGTTTGTTACTTTGCCTTGGCAATGCAGGTTCAGTGGGCCTCTGGGGAATCTTAAACAGTCTTTCGCTCCCCTCCAGGGCTGCGTGTTCCACTCCGGCACTATTAGCATCGCATGTGCATTGTCTAGCCTGATTTTCCTGGCTACCTTGCTGATTAAGGCAAAAGGGGGGAAAATATAATAAAATTTATCATTCCATATCATAGAGAAAGCATCAACTTTCCAGGCTTCTGGCTCTGGATGCCAAGATACATATTTATCAACTTTCTTATTCCTCTGAGAAGAAAAAAGGTCCACTTCTGGGATTCCCCACTTTTGGCAAATTTCAAAAATATTAACATTCAAAGACCATTCTAAATGGTCATGAAAACAGCGACTTTTAAAATCCGCTAAAGTATTTTGACTACCTGGAATGTGTGCAACTGTTAAAACTTGAACACTAGCTTTAGGCACTTCTACTAAACTCCTTAGGCCCAAATAAATGGCCCGAAGTTCTAAAACATTAATGTGATCATCTCTTTCCTCATCTAGCCAACGGCCCCCTGTAGCGAGAACCCCTCTATGGGCACCCCATCCTTCCAGTGAGGCATCTGTCATAACAACAGTATTAGGCTCCCCCATTCTAATAGGATTATGAGAGTTAGCAATGTGTCTTAGCCACCATTCAATATCTTCTCGACCATCTTCAGAAATGGTCATGAGACGTTCAAAATTACCTTTATTCTTGGATAACGCATAATTTTTGTCTATTTCCAGAGATTTAATATGTGCCTTACCATATAAAATGGCGGGTGAATAAGCCACCATAATCCCCACTAGCACAGGTACTTTCCTTATTTTTGGTCTTATCTGACGTCAAGGACACCGTCATATGTTCAGTATCAATAAAGAAACCTAAACACTTCAATTTCCTTGTGGGGATTAAAACTGATTTAGTACTATGTATGTAAAACCCTACTCGTGTTAAAGCATCACATAAGTCCTTTATGGCTTTCAAGCATTCTTGTTGTGTTTGCGCAACAATAAAAGAATCATCAATATATGGAAACATTACATGACCTTTCTTGGCCATTTCAGAAAAAACGGGTTTAAGCAACTTAGTAAACAACCGTGTTGCACACACCAAGCCATTAGGTAAACACGTAAACTCAAAGAGTTGTCCTTCCCATAAAAACCTCAGGAATTTCCTATAAGCTTGAGAAATTGAGATAGTGTAATAAGCATCCCTTAAATCCACACTAGCAAGCCAAGAACCTGGTGTTACCAGGTCCCGCGCCGTCTCTAAAGAAAACATTTAAAATTGTTTATAAACTACTAATTTATTTAATGTAGTTAAATCCAAAATCATTCTAACATCACCATTAGGCTTGGGTCTAGAGAAAATATTAGAAATATATTCTCCTTCAATATGTTGGACTGGCTCAACAATTCCTTTAAGACAGAAAGTTTTCACTTGCTTATCTAAAGCTTGATGTTCGTCTAACGAAAGACGATAAGGAAAAGGTATTTGAGTGATTCTCCAGAATTGGAGACCCAATTGTTGCATTAGTGTCAAAAATAAAAATGTATTCTGAACATCTATTGTATACTATTTATAAACTTCCAGGTGAGTGAAATCATCAACCAAAAACAAAAAATCACTACCACCACTGGTTTTGAGGTAATTAGGCTTCAAAGAATTTTGATGCAAAGAGTGTCCTGTGTGTTACAATGTGACACCACCATCGTTTAAGTACAGTATCACAGATGTTGACCAGATTATTGGTATGGGATGTTGAAGTACAACAGGAAAGATAACTTTTAAAGCACAAAGTGCAGTATCTACATTAAACACTGATTTAAAAAAACTAATTTAATTTGTGACACCGTAACATACGTCCCATCACAAATAAAATGTTTTCCATCTTCTTCATATATAACAATGTTTTGTTGTGTTATCAAAAGAATTATTCATTTTAATATACTCATTATATGTGTAGTTCCTTAAAAGCAGATCATACATATTTGTCAGAGAATAGCGAAGTTAGTAGTTTGTGAGACAGTGTTACGTGTGACACCAAAACACACAGGACAGTGTTTTATGTGACATTATCTAATGTGTTATATAATAATAAGAATTTAAATGAAAAAGTAATTAATTGCTTAGATAAGGAAGGTATGGAGAATAGGAGAGGCTGGTTAGCTCGGTGTCAGGATAATGTGACTGAGTGGGATATCGGGTCATGGTGCCGGCAGCCTGATTTCCCAGTGGGGCAGCACTATAAAATTGCCATGTGTGCGTACTGTCACAAGTCGGTACCCATCCTGATATGACCTTGGATGTTGCTAGGATGTAAAACAACAACAAACAAACAACAAATCATACGATCACAACTAGTAGTACTATAGTAGTATAGTAGGGTTCTATTGAGCGTAAAATTACATAATCCTGGCTCAGAGAGAGTCCATTGACTCTGCGAGAGTCTATTGACCTAAGATGAATCATTCTGACAGCGTCCATGGGTGTGGGAGGCGGGGGGTCATCTAAGGTCAATGGACTCTCGCAGAGCCAGGACTATGTCATTTTACTCTCAAAAGAACCCTACTATACTACTTGTTTTGGCGCCGTGCGTACATGTGCACAAAAACGTGACACGTCATGATCTATAGCAGATTACGTCACTGCCTATTGGAGTTTCCATCTAAAACTTCACCAATCTGTCTGATAGGATGGTTTGTTTAGTCTGTAGTCTTTCCTTCCCTCCCTATAACATTTCAGTGCTCAAATATTGAATTTGTAAATTGGTTGGGACGTACGTTACAAATGTGACACCATCAATAAAAATTGCTTTAAATCGGCCAATTTTTGATAATTCCAGATTATCTCTTATTATTTGAAAACATTATAGGTCATAGATTAAATAAAAGTATTACTGATTATGCATACCATGCTTGATAACTGATCAAACTAACGAACCATCTGTGCTGTCAGTGTAACACCAACCGTACGCACAGGACAGGTATTTTTACAGTGTTATTGTCATGTACCTATGCAATGTAAAAACTAAAAGTACTGAAAAATATCTTTATTGATATAATCTTGCTAACATAAAAGCAAATTGAATTAACTGTGCTTGATAGTTTTCTTTATTTACAGCTTCAAAGATGGTGGGCACTCCAGTGCAAATTCATTGCTGCCATTTTTTGGTCAATTTTCGACTTTATTTAATTATTTTTACACCTTGCGGACTCTTAATGTGTCTGGTTTTGATTACTAGTGTTTGCTTAGTATATTCCCTATAGGTATATGAACAAATTGTTTTTCTGAAATTGTTTTGAAGAGTTTAGTGATTAATAATGAAGCACATCCCAACGGGTGTCCAATTCTGGAGAACTACTCATTTGCATTTGAATAGGGATTTCTGTAAACGGAATATCAACTCCCTTTACAATATCTAGTATTTCGTAATTACGAGTAATATTTTGCCACACCACAAAGTGGTTGGCTATATTTCCCGCATGAAGAATGCTTACAGAAGTTTGGGTCGAAACTTCTACATGTTGTTCGCAGGCCTGGGAAGAGGCTTGTGGATCGGAGTGCCCCTGAACAGACGGTTGCTGTCGTTCCAACCAAACTGATTCCTCTGTCCTCGTCCTCTCCTCTGGTATGAGGAGCTGGTGCTGCCCGGACATCCTCCCCGTTGTCAGGTTCGCCTGGCGCGAAAATCCGATCAGTACTTCTTGTACTTCCCCTGACTGTCTTTCTTCCCGTCCAGATGCTTTGACTGTCCCGCTGCTGTCTCCACTTGCTTAAACAAGTACTGCAGCTGACCCCCGAACATCTTTGTAGTATCCAAAGCGTTGCCGTTAACAAGCTTCGGAGGGAGGAATAAGGTATATTCCTTGCCATCATTATACACCACCTTTTTTGACCTAGCCACCTCTTTGCCTGCATCAGTCGTAACTGATTTAAAGACATTCTCATACTGCCGGTATGACAGGAAATTACTTGTTGCAGTCAACGCTGCCACCCCTGCATTCATGTCTTCGCCGTGAATATGGCCTATGCTGCCGACACAGCGTAAAGAATTTCCGATTGGTCATCATCCAATTGGCAATGGGCATAATTGCCGAAAGCGCTACCAGCACTCCTTCGCTTCCTGCGCTCTTCACTCATTGTCACATCCGCATCCATCTCTTTCATGGTTGCTTCTGGAAGCCCTTTAATGCCCGTGTACTGCTCCGCAAGTTCCTAATCACTTCCACTGGTTTGAAAGTGTGGAAATGGCCTCTCACATTCTTATGCATTAACGAACACGTGTTGATCTTCTTGCGCTTTTCCAGTCTGATTTTCTTCATCACCTTAGTAGTGATGTCTGCATATTTGCCAGTATGCGGGTCTTCTGAATCGGTATCAGTTGTCGTGGAGTCCGACGACTAATCTGAAGAAGACGACTTTTTCTTCTTCTTTTTCTTGGATTTAGACTTCTTGTTTAACTTTTTCGGTTTCCGAGTTTTAATACGCACCTTATAGTACTCATCTCCTTCGGACGACTCCTTTTTTTGCTTTCTTAGCCTTTGGAGCCTCCTCCTCCAAGTCAGTAGAGTGTTGGCAACGAGATGCATCCTCCCACTCAGAGGGAGAGTCAGAGACCTGATGACTAGTCGGTCATCGCTTTTGAGTATCGGGCGACAACTGCAAAAGCTGTTCCCGAATTAGTTGAACAACCCTGTCGTCCTTTGTGGAAAGCCCTGCCTTCGGCGAGGCACCCGCCGACTGACCTGAATCCACTGCAGGGGTCGCGTCCCCGTCACTGGGTGTGAGTGGTACACTGTCGTCACCCCGCTTCGCGGCCATCTCAAGTCGCCTGTAAGCAACCAAAAGTAGCATGACAAACTACTCCAGACGCAACTGAACACGTGGAACAATACTACAGGGTGCTAGTAAGCACTAATGGGTATTAAATCTGTATTTACACCGGTTTAATCCAGGCGTGATAAGCTAAATTGGCGTCGAAAGTGCAACGGCTGGGCAAACCAAACCGAAACCAATCGAGGGGTAGGGACCAGTGTAGGTCCCTCCCACACTCTCTGTGTCACACACTTCTCCTTCCTGTTGCTACTGCACCAACAAGCTGGAGAAATTGCTATGACACTCGGAGGTACACCTTAACTTGGGAAATCTTCAATAATGTGCTTTAAGCACTCATTTCCCCCAAACTAGCTAGACGATGAAAGACTCCTGTCAATTAGCTCTCCGTTCGGCAACGGGCGGCATAATACAAATGGCGATGTTTACAAGTACTACGCACCGGCGAGATTCACGCACTCCTGCATAAACGACAAAAAAGTCGTAAAAACCGCTAGTCAAAGCGACAAATATGTGCGTAAACCCTAAATACTCATTCCTACCAAGTATTTAACGCGCACTTACTCGTTAACTCGTATATTTCCTTCGTAAAGACACTACCTCTGCTCGTAACGTCCTCCCGGTACGAGTGGAATATGCTAATTGCTGTACCGGATGTTGCTACCTTCTCCCTCGGCCTCGAGTAGCCGAGGCGTTGTACCGAGGTAAAATAACAATGAAATGAATATATTGTTCTAAAAACAGATAGCAGCAACACAATATCATTGGATTGTGCAATATTAATGTAGGATGGAAACGGTAAAAATATCTAATTAGTAGGAGAGCATAATCTGCTAAATAAACTCCAAATGCGGCTAATTACGATAGCTCTTAGGGATGTACAGTTTAAAAAAGAAGGAATTCCTGGTATCATTGAGGGTAGGGATTTAAGCATGTCATTAATCAGGAAAATGTGACACCCTTAAATCACCAGCCTGCAATTTTCGCTTTTATATATACCCTGTACGAAGCTACTTATTAAACAAAGCTTACCTTATCTGGCCGGCAGACTGGTAGTTGATAGTAATGATATGTCTCATGGGGGTTGAAGTAAGGGCCGACTTTGTTGACATACACTTGAACCTAGATAAGCAACAACAAAAACTATGAAAATAAAAGAAACAACTTCATTGAAAAGGCTGAAATGATGATGGTAGTTAGCTTATTATATTTGATTTCCCTTAGTTATGCTTTCAACAGGATCAATTACAAAACATTGTAAAAATGGTTGCAGAAAATCCAGCGTTGAGAGATCGCCATCATGAATGGCTGAAGTTAGCAAGCCAATATCGCACATTGATGTTCTGTTTCTTCTAGACTAGAGGGGCACATAGGTGTATGGCTGGTTATTTACTTAGAGAAACACAATGGCCACACACACGTGTACCTAGTTACTCCCACATCCTGACACTACATGACCGTTCAGTGGGAAGGGCAGCTAAAATACCCTTAGATTAAGGATAGTCTCAGAGCAATCCGACAGTTTTCACTGTAAATTTGATGTGTTAGCACTATCAGAAACATGGTTTCATGAACTGCATAGTGACCAACTACTAGAAATTGGTGGGTACAGGCTTGTGAGAGAGGATATAAAAACACTGACCAATGCACAAATACAGAAGAGGGGTGGAGGAGTTGCAATATACACCAAAAAAAAACCTAAACTCCAAACATAAGCCATTACAAGAAGCAAACAGGTCAGACACAAATATTGAACTAATATGGACACTCATAAAAAATGAGAAACATGCTAATATAGCTGTAGGGAGTCTATATAGACCGCCAAATGGAAACATCGAAGACTTCATCGCACAACTGGAGACATCCCTAGAAAGTGTGTCGAAACTGACGAAGGCAGAGATATTCTTACCAGGGGATTTCAACATAAACTACAAAACAAACAACAAAAACAAACACTCACTAGAGAACTTAATCAAAGGCAGAGGGTTAAAGCAAAAAATTAGTGAGCTAACAAGGCTTGGAGAAAACAGCTCGATAAGAGACCTAATAATAACAGACTCAAATCATACCCACACCTCAGGAACAAGAAACTGGGGTATTAGCGATCATGAATTGATATATGTTACTAGAAAGAAAATAAAAACAAAAAACAAAACTACTCCCCGTATGGGTAGATCATACAAAAACTACACAAAAAAGGCACTAGAAACTCATCTGAAAGAGAAAATTAAATTGCCATTTCCAACTGAGATAGGTGTAAATGACCAATGGAACAATATCATTGGGGAAGTCAGAAAACATCTGGACACTACCTGCCCAATAAAAAAACTTAAAAAATCAAAAACAACCAAGACCCATGGGTAACCGCAGAATTAATCAACATAATTATAGACAAATATAAAACAGGTAAATTAGCCAAAGCAAGCGAGCGACTACTAGACATAGAAAACTACCATAAAGCAAGAGATCATAGCCAGAAATCAGTGAGAAAAGCCAAAAGACGGTACATTGCCAAACAAGACCAGCAATGGGGAAAAATCTCGCATAAATTCTGGAACAATGTGAAAATACTAATACCAAATAATAAAAATAAAGAATGGATTACCCTTTACAACAACGAGGGGATGGAAATCAGCAACAACGATACTACTAATATAATGAACAAACATTTTTCTACCATAGGCAATAAACTATCCAAACAGTTCAACACAAACTGGACCAGGAAAGCGCCACAATTAAACACAGACATTGGAGATTGCACAACCACAATAAAAGAGATAAGTGAGCTCATAAAATCAATTGATTGCAACAAGCCTTCGGGCATTGAAAATACCTCAAGTATAGTATTGAAAGATGCATTCGGATGCATCCCAGATGTTATATGTGAGCTATACAACAAATCGTTCACAGAAGGTACTTATGTAGACTGCTGGAAACTAGCCAAAGTAACACCGCTCCACAAAGGAGGGGATAAACAGGTATTTGGAAACTATAGACCGATCTCCATACTCCCACTGCCTGGTAAACTAATGGAAAAAATAATGCATAGACATATTATGGACCAGCTGAACAAACACAAAATATTAAACAGTAAACGGGGCAGTTTCAGAAAATACTACTCGACAATAAAAACAATTGCTAACTTAATAACTGATATTGCAAACAGTATCAATAAAAAGAACCTAGTGGGTGCAGCGTTCATAGACTTCAGCAAAGCGTTTGACACGGTGGACCACCCTATCCTAAGGAGCAAACTAACCCAAATAGGAATAACGGGAGTAACAAGAAAATGGCTAGCGAGCTATCTAGAAAACAGAAAGCAATGCACCACAGTAAATGGATCCATATCCAATGAGGAAAAGATAACTTGCGGAGTACCCCAAGGGTCAGTCCTGGGGCCACTTCTCTTCCTCATATATATTAACGATCTAAACAATTGGCTACAAATTGAAAACATCCAACTATATGCAGATGACACTGTGGTATATGCTGCAGGCAAAACAACCGAAGAAATAGAAACGAAACTGAATCTAACACTAACAAAAGTAATTGAGGGGTGCCAACTAAATAGGATAACCATAAACAACAGCAAGTCAAAAACAGTACTATTTGGTACCAGGCTAACAAGTAACGAGAAAATAAAGTGTCTTCTGGGAAACACCGAACTGGAACAAGTAGACAACTACCGATATCTGGGAGTGGATCTAGACAGACACCTAAATTATGACCTCTGCATAACAAATACTAACAAAAAAGTAAACCATAAAATATGGCTACTGGCTAAACTGAGATACATCATGACTGAAAACATGGCAATTAAAATATATAAAGGCATGATCCTCTCCTACTTTGACTATGGCGATGTAGTATACATGGGAGGAAATACAAAACTATTAAACAAACTACAGGTGCTACAAAATAGAGCCCTCAAAGTATGCCTTCAGGTGAACAAAAGATATCCCACAATCGAATTACACAAAAAATGCAATGCAACACTACTAACGAGTAGAAGGGAAACGCACCTCAAAATACTGGCACACCATTACACCACAAAACCAGGCTACACTGCAACCACCCGTAGGGACACCAGGCAAATGGCAGCCCCAGTGCTACTGACAGCAATAAGTAACACCAAAATTTATGAGAGAAGTGTACTGGCCATGGCGGCACATGCCTGGAATAATCAACCCACACAACAACGGGCAATCAAAAGCATGGACCACTATAAAAGGTCCTCAAAGAAAACATAATACACAACCACCTACTGAAGAAACAATATCTCACCTGATCTTGGGCGCAGTCACTGCTTGCTGTGTTCTAGCACAAAAAGCAAAAGACAGGCCAGAAAAGATGGTAGATATTACAAATACGGAAACTAGCCCTACTAAGTACTAAGGAATTTGAAATGACTATCACCATAGGGCGCAGTCCGTCTGGGTATGTGTACTGGCACAAACCAAAGCAGAACCAGGCAGGCCACAGTCATGCATCCGAATCACCCTAAAGGCCCTGTCACATTACGGCGTATGGCGGGAGCGTATTGAAAACCTACGTAGGTCCTGCACGTGCCAGCCTATGATGACATTTGGTGACCTTTCGGATGGTTTTGAGCGTATGTGGAACCTACGAGGAGCGTACGAGGAGCATATGGGAGCGTGCTGTGACATTTTTTGACGGTATGGGCCATACGCCCTCATAGGTTGTGTTTTTTTGAGCATGCACAAAAAAAATTGGACGGACGGATTTATGAAAGCGTATGGCGGCGTATGCCTCATACGCCGGCGTATGAGTAGCGTATGAGGCGTATGCCGACGTATATGACGTAACGCGCTTACGCCGCCATACGCTCCCGCAAAAAACCCTAATGTGACAGCCCCTTAAGATACAAAATGGCTAACTATACAACACAGCCATCCCACCTAGTCGCAGTCCTGAAGGGTCCAGGGGTGTTCTGGCACACTGGTGTACTATCTAAGGACAGGGCATGGGTGAAAGGATGCTGTAACAAACCACAATGGGATGGGATCCTCTCCCACAGGCCTGTATGTCATCTGCATAGATGTACATAGTACTATTAGTAGGCTAAGTTATCATATACAGGTTAGGAAAAAACTTGAAAATTAAAAAAAAAACTAATATAGAAACTACTAACACCCAAAACCGCAAAGGTTGGCCCGAGAAAGATCAGGTAAAGACTCCTGAGTGCGGGACCAGACCAATCCAGTATCGCAGCTGTCCAGCGTTGAAAACAAGCACCCTCACGGGAGCTTATACGTTATGGGCAGAATAAAACTTGTCACAATTAAAAAAAAACTAAGACGTAGTCAAAAAACTGTCGGATTGCTCTGAGTTATGGACAGTTTCACACCAATACCCATTCAAAGAAACCAATTACATTCTGTGCTAATGCTGCCTGCACCAGCGATTTTACAGGTTGCTTACCAACGCTAGGATTTAAACAGGCATTGTTCACTCCAATCCTACTGGAAGTAAATATTGTATCCAATGTGAATGACAACCATACTTAAGTGTTTTGGTGAAAGCCCATTGTAAACCTGTAATGCCTAATGGTACTGGTTCCAATGAGCATTACTTTACCGTAGTGGTGTAGAGTTGTTGGACTTGGAGAGAAGACCACCAATAGCGGTCATTCCATTCTCTCCGTTTGAATTTTCATTATATTTTTTAGATAAATATATCAAATTGATTGTTATACCCTACTAATCATTAATCTGGAGTAATTTTGATCAATAATGGCTAGTTTTGAACCAATTTGAGCTCAAAGAACCCAAAATAATTTCGACAAGCTTTCCAAAAGTCCTCTCGCTATGATGCGTATTGACGTCTCGCGATGACCACATGATGTGGAATGACCTATATCAATTATAGTCTGGTCACCTAGAATTTTCCACTGATGCCACCATTGCTTCATCATTTGTTTCTTGGCATGTGATGTGATGTGGGCTGACTTACTGATGTAACATTGTAAGTCGTTGTAGGTCATGGGATTTTAACCCATGGGCTTGAACCATGTCTTAGAGCTGCATGGTCTGATGAAAAAAAAAAAATTTGGTCAAGATCAAACCACATACTTACATTTGATCTCTTATTTCCAACTCAGATGGGACAATGTTAGACTAAATCTGAAGGTACCCAGTTTTTGGGTGTGTATAGGTTTTTTGTACATCAGTTGAATAAGCTGGGGAATTTTCAGTCACAGACAATTTGATCTTCCTATTTCCCCTGCTTCTCACCCTATCCAAGTAATGCTGAATACCAAGCCAGATAGGGAGTATAATTTTGTTAAGTCATTGGTTTGACTCGACCAGAATTCAAACCTGGGGGGGTTCATATTCCATGACCTAGCAAATGGGAAGCAGGTGCTCTACTTATTCAGCCACTCGATTTGGCTTTATAGAACTGCCTCACTGGGAAGTCAAAAACAATTGATATTTTCAATGATGGTAACATTTTGTATATATCAAAGTAGGTGTCCAAGGGGATGAGGTAATAAATGCAGTGTCCCCAATCCTTAGCTAATGCACTATTATCTAAGTTGGATATATCGAACCAAATTTTGATGAGTGTTTTTTGTTGAAAAAAATATGTTTCATCGGACCATGCAACTTTAACCAAGTATGTACACCAAACGTAGCAGGCTACAATCCGCCGGGGGCGCCACTATCGCCTGACCAATAAACTTGTACAACTTTTTGCGACTTCATCTCAGGCAGAGTAGAGTCAGGAAAAGGCACGCCACCCGAGACTCATGTGCAGTACCCTCATTGTTACATCCATTTTTGAAGGGCCAAAGATTTCAGCAATGATAGATACTATTTTCACTGTTGTAAGAGGTTTGAAAGACATTTTACAAAGCTATTCAAGTCTTTAGATGCAAAATTCAGAGGTAAGACTGCCAGGAATGGCCACGTTAACTATTAGAATGTGAATCTTTAGCATTTATTCTTCTTAAAAATGGTCAAACAATGACTACAACTGGAACCACAAGTCTAGAATCTGGCAGAGTATTGTAGGTGTCAGGTGGTTTTTGTATAACAGTTGCCATGGAAATCCACATTTTTCTGTGGTCTAAGAAGAACCTTGTTATCAAGTTTGATCAGGATCAAACCATTAATAAAGAAACTGCAGTTGTCATATTGTAGGTGGGCATGATTGTATTACAGTTGCCATGGAAACCTACATTTTTCTGTGATCTAATTTTTAAAAATCAGTTTTGATAAGCTGAGGCGATTTGCCATACAAAGAACCTTGACGTGAAATTTCATCAGGATCTGACCATTATTTTTAAAAAGCTACAGTTGACTCATATTATAGGTATGAGTGATTGTATTATGGTTGCCATGGAAACCTACATTTTCCTGTGATCTAATTTTGTTGATCAGTTTTGATAAACTGGGGTGATTTACCATACAAAGAAGAACATTGGTGTGATGTTTGATCAGGATCTGACCATTAATAAAGGAACTACGAAGAATTGTTATAATTAGTCTATTTAACAGTCCTTAATAAGGCACTTCTCTAATGCATTATCTAATACAAAAGATCTGAAAGTCAACAACCTTCAATTCAAATGCACATATCTCACTCAATTTTTGGATTATCTTAAAAATTCCAAAAGCAAATTGCTTTTGATTCATTGGAGCTTCCAATGAAATTATAATTTGAATGTTTGGACTAATTTGACAATTTTAGGAGGGTATCTACCTATGAAAGAAGTATGTAAACAATATATTTAGCCCATTAGATTGGGGATTGACGATTGGTGTGACGTCAAGCCAACATTTATCTCGAACTGAATCGCTTAGCAGCTGTTCAGTATCGGACTGAAGGAGGAACTAGTCTATGTTCATTGCTGTTGGATGTAAATAGTTTTTATCTAATGGCATTAATGTATGAAAATGACCTCAGAGAAATTTTTTTAATCAGCAGCTACTACTAGGTACGTGCACGTCCACGCGCGCTATGCAACGGCCGTTTTCTGCCAAATATCTGTTCCTGGAAAAAACTTCTATAGCAGAGGGGTGCCCCAAAATGCTTGCTTTTCGACAGAGCAGATAGGCGTCTACTTACACTGAAAATTTCACTTAGATATCTCGATTATTTAGGAAGTTAGAACAAAAAATGATTAAATTATTAAATATATAGGTCTTGGGTCACACACTTGTAATGCTAAAACATTAAAACAAAGGAATAAAACTTAACGTTTCATGGATATATGATAGTTATACTAGACATACTTGTAAGTTGACGTATTACTGAGATTCTTATGAATCTTAAGGATGAAAGTAGAACTACAATGGACCCTTGGATATACTCATTACACAATGAGAAATTCCTATAATCTTTCTGAATCACTAATGTATTCATTTACTTTTATTTTAATGCTGTAAATCCTCCAAGTCATTCACTCACTCACTTTTATTTAATGAATGGAATCGACAGTGCAGATAGTCATCTACTTACACTGAAAAATTCAGTGAGATATATCGATTATTAAGGACTAAATATCTATATTTTGGGTCACACACTTGTAATGCTGCTGCCTTAAAACAAAGCAGTCAAAGGCAGAAAATTACCCCTCATTACAGAAATTGAAATAGCTCTAGCACCCTTAATAATCAACCGATTGACATGATTGTTGGATTTTCATGTATGGTTTCCAAAGCTCTTTCCAACAATACAACCAGTTTTCAGATTCATGTGTCCACATTGCAACTAGTAGGGCCTACTACTGAGATCGGAGCCTAGGGCTAGGTGAGCGATTTGAATACAAACGGACACAACAATTGGTCGTTTTTGTAGGTTTAAAAACGTAAGAATGTGCATAGAATTATAGCCCTAGATGTCATTAAAATAAACTGTTCATTGGCCAGCAAAATGGGCACATCATACACATACATGCTTTCCGGATTCGTGCTATGCTGGTGGTCGTTTGATGAGGTATTCCCGTCAAACCGCCCTGCCTGGACAAACAACCCCTGCCCTGTCACTAGTCAGGGCCCCTGAGACTGAGTCCTGACAGTAACCATATTATTATTAATCAAAACAACCGCGACATCGTCGCTAATACAATTACTACGGCTGTAAAACGTAGGCAACTGAATCAAATTAAGAGTCCCAATACAGTATACAAGTTGAATGGGCGTACCTTTTCTCCATCCTTAAATTTAGTCGTAGAAACAGTGGCTATAAACACTGCCAACACGACAAAACGAAGAACCGTCGCCATTTTGCTTACAGGTCTGTCACGGAACCGCGAGACAGCGTCAGGCATATTTTAATTTGTTCACTTATTAGCAACTATCCTGGTTTAAAGTAATATTATGCTGTTTAGTTTCTAACTGATCGGCAATTACCAAAAGGAAGTTACAATACATTCATATGTAAACAGGTATGTCTCGTGAGTTCCCGGTTAAGGGATAAGCGATAAGCCCTGACCTATATTTTTATGTTGACCGTGAGGTCACACAAATTCATACGCGTGGGAAACTGGAACAACCAAGGTCCTGTATATAATATCGCAATGTTCGGAAGCTAAGCTCACATGCATTCGATAGTTTATTTATAATCCAGATTTAAAATAGTTCATATAAATACTGACACGGGATTTGTTCACTTTTATTTGTATTTAATTATCAGAACTATTTCCTGTCCTCATCTCGTCAACAAAGGCGCGAGAAGGCGCTTTAATCCGCTTACCGATTATGTGTGGCTTATCCTAAATGTGCCTTCCATCTCAAACGCCATCATGTGTCAAAGATCGACCACCATGGGGCAGGTAATCGGCCGGTAACTTGGTTTCGGCTGTCACCACCCATTCCAAAGTTACGGGTGCAGCAGGTGGTTGCAGCGTGGACCAAAACAAGATAATCCACGCGGTGAAAGACTGGGTCCGGTGTGGCTCGGTACCGGGACAACAGCCGGCCTGACTTGGTGAAGGCAGCGGGAGAAGCAGCTGCAGCGGCCGATCGGGTGGGGGGTGGGGTGGGGTGGGGGGAGAGAAGACAATTAAAAAAATTACACAAGCATGGATTTTCGCTCTGCAATGGAAACCTTCGCTGAGGCATGGGTGTCTGCAACTGCTAGCAAAGCTTTGAAGGACTGGGGCGAACAGGTGAGTGTTTACAAAGTTTGACAACTGTAGAAAAGTTTGCAGCGCGAAGGGCCAAGCCCGGAGCGGGGCGCCCCTCTGTGGGGAAACCACAGCGACTTGCAGGGTCACCATCGCCCCACACCCCGCACCACGCGACCACCGCCAACACGTGCTTTACTTCGAAGGGGGCTGTTCTCTAAGTTTAGAAACAACTCCCGCTGGGCAGTCTGTGTTGACCAATGGGTGGCCGGCCGTGACCATACCCGGCGGAGAGGGCGTGGGTGGACGTGAGAAGGAGTACAAATAAAGTCGTTTTGAGTTTACGTGACCTCATGGTGTCATGCCCGTAACCCTCACATCCCTTTCCTTGGTCTTGTCACTAGTGTAACTTGAGACGGTGTGGTACTGAAGCGCACGCGGTCGCTGCTCTAATATAGTAATAACAAAACGCATTCTCTCACCATTCAAAACATAATCATCACACCCGCTCCTGAAATTGCTGAATCATGAATGACAAACACTAGTAGAAGTCTAGAATGAGTAAGGGCGTTTGTAAAATCGGTTCTTTCTTTAATGCTGCTTATTCAGTCAAAACAAAATGTCGTGGACCTATCAGCAAAACAAGACAAAGTACCGCGTAGCGTGTTCTACTTACTCGCCGTGGAGCTGAGATGGAGGGTGCTGGAGGAGGGGACGACAAGTTAGTTGAGGGAAAACATGTGGGCCTAGCTGGAAGTGGAGATGGGTAGTGGAAACGGCCAAGTTTAGTGGTTCTTGGAGGAATGCTTGTTTTCTGCTCGTGTTGGTTCTTCATGTGCAAGTTACGGTAGTGGTCCTAAACTCAGATGAGATCTGTTGGCTTGTAAATGTGGGAAAGGAGGTAGGATGACAATTACCACTAATTTAACCCTCACAAATTTTGTATTTGTCAAATTTGGTTAGCTGATGTAAATCAAGGAACG
This sequence comes from Branchipolynoe longqiensis, assembly GCA_030323885.1. Classification (NCBI taxonomy): domain Eukaryota; kingdom Metazoa; phylum Annelida; class Polychaeta; order Phyllodocida; family Polynoidae; genus Branchipolynoe; species Branchipolynoe longqiensis. Next base: position 38,391,349 of record CM059198.1, read on the forward strand.
CCCACACACGTTTAACTTTATAGGTTTCTGCTCTGGAAGAGAAACATGGTTAGGCTCGTAGTTTACTAATTATAAAATATAATACTGCTATAATAGAAAAGTACCACCTGCATGTCCAACCTTTATATAATGATGAATCCTACCCGTAATTTACCCCCCCCCCCCCAATTCTTATAACCTATGCGATTTCCCAGCCCCCCCCCCCCCCACACACACACACCCAACGTGCAACGAGCCGTATCGCGACTCAATATCGAGATGTGAGTTCTGCGTGGATTAACCCTTCAGGTAGTTACAATTAGTATTCAATGAATATATATTCCTATTTTAGTGTAAATTTGATTATATTTTGAGTATTGGTATTTTTGTTTCCGGGATAATGCATGTATGTAAAAAGAAACACATCTAAATTGATTCACTGGTTCTTGAACTAATGGAAGACCGATAACATGCTGCCTGTTTCACAACAAAAATGTTGTGTATTGTAATACTGGTTTAATTCAATTATCTTTCTGTTACTTTTCAATTACTTCCGTAATATTACATCCATACGGTGTGCTTACCTTTCAAAATATGGTTGTGTTACTGTGTGTTGCACATTTGCTATACATACGAACATAGTTTATTTATATATAGACATAAAGTGGTAATTTTACTTAAAGTTGTGCAAAGGAGAACTGCGCTCTGGCATTACTGCCTGCATAATGAGACCCATGTGTATTGTTGGTTTCTAAATAAAATCGTTTTACTTAATTCCCCCCAATACTATTATTATAGGTTTTACATTAATATAAAAAAACACTATAGTAAACCAATATATGATGTCTCAAATTAATTCTAAGCATGTACACTATCTTTGGTATGCAATATGATTTATCAGAGAACTGGAATAAACACCATCGTATAGTGTATGTGCAAGTCATCCCTATTTAACAACTCATCATCATCATCATGCTGTCAGTCGCGATGCGACAAAGACTGCTTTCATTACTTGACTGCCGCTCTCCATTTAGCTCTTTGCTGTGAGAGTGATGTCCATGAGTCGGTCTTAATGTCTCTCAGCTTCAGGTTTCTCTTGATGGTATGTGCGGTTGTACATTTCATGAACGCTGCCTGCAAAAGTGTTGAAGTGCTGCTGGCTTTTGCAAGTTACCAGTGGCACTCTCTCGGGGAGCACATAGGGGTTTCACACCGGCAAGAACATGTCAAGACAGGCGTCAACTATTTGTTCCTGCAGTGGCTTGTCGGGAGATGTTGGGAGTTCCATACATCAAACACCCTTAATGCTGCCACAGTGACATGGTTTTCTGTTTAGGGTTTGCTCCCATAGCCTTCAGTTCTGTCAAGAACCTGTACCACAAGGCAGTGGTTTACAACTCTGTAGGGCAGGGGCGTCAAACTCCCTGAGGTATTGCAATTCCTGCAATACCTGCATACCTATTTAACAACTAACTTTATTTAAAGTTGCACAATCCACTGGTATATTAAAAGTAAATGTATTAACCTATAAATTATAATCTTATTTCCCTTAGTTTGGAATAACTGATTAAAAATGACTAACTTTGGAGATACTTGAAGTGAAAACACAGCAAAATAATTTTTCTGTGCACACCAAAATGCTGAACATCATTCATTCATTGTATGACTTGCTACACTGACAGGTTTGATTAGATTAACTAATATTCCTTCTATGCAGAAAAACTGGTTTAATAAGTACATCAGTATCTAACTTGGATATATAGGATCAAATGTATGCAAATGCTGTGGTGTAGAACATGTTATGGCTTCATCAGCTCAATGCAAATTTAAGAAAACACTTGGACACTTTATTAACATTGTTGCACAACTGGGAACTGACTAGTCTCCGAATTATCTGATGCTATTTGTTAATACTTTGTGCACGTCCATTAAGCAGTGGCTTACTAGAATATGTGATCCCAGTTATTGTATTATATTTCAATGGATTTACACACACGTGATATGTCAACTCTCGAGTGTATTTGTAGTGATAAATCTTTGATGTCCCATAATTTCTGCTTATTACCATAGCTAAGTGTTGCAAACAAAAGGGAGGATCTTATTTTCCTATACATGCTAATGGTAGTGGTCATGGGGTCCCATTGTGTACACCATTTATGACAACAACTAACCACACGAAGATATGTGTGTGTGTGTGTGCGAAGTGCATCGTGAATATGCTCATACCAGAGCGCCGCCTGGTGGAGTGCGAATGCACTAAACCTGCAGTGTTCTGGTGTGTTGCAGTGTCCCAGGTACATAGACATTCTGCTGTGAAATGGAAGATTCCCACCCCTCACTTGGCTCATCGGTAAAATGGAAGGTGAACTCATCCTTCCTTTCTCCATTTATACACAACAAGTCAGCTACTGGGAATCCCAGTGGGATGTCTTAATGATTTCTTAATCGCAGCAGAAAAACATTGATAGTTCTTTTTTCATAATGGTAGTGTAGAAGTACCTAGTGGTTAGTAAGTTTAGGAGTAGTGTTTAGTAAGTTTAGGGGTAATGTGGTAGTGCTGATTAAGTCTAATAGTGATGCTGGCCCGGGCAGCTATGCATACTCTGTGGCTAATTAGTATAACTGAAATTAGTCACATAGCTAGGGAATCACTCAAACTGATTCGATATAGAAAAGTTTTATTAAAGGGTGCATGGGAACTGTTGTTGATCTGTTGCTGCTCAAAAGGTCTTTCAGACCAGCAATTTTAATAGTTTTTCAAAATGTACATACAACTACTCCTTATGGCTTTTAAAATGTTGAATGATATCATAGTGTTGTATTATACATAGAGTTGAAAGTCATGAACTAGATTTCGGAATAACATCTTGATTCATCTGGCTCTTTCTGATGGTAGAAATTGTCTAAAGTTGTCACATATATTGGAGAGGTGGTATTCTACGTCCCCATTTATTTTAGATGAAGAGTATATATTGTCGCTAGGGATTTGATTAGAACTACAGTAGTTATATTATAAATTCGAGACATGAAAAATATGAAAACAGCCAAATAAATTATTTTTGATAAATAATGTGTATCTGAAAAGTTCTCAGTCTCTGCGAACGATCTGTGATATATTTAGAACATTGGACATTGCTCTGTAAAAGAGACTATAAACCTGCGTCTTTATACTACCAATGCTCGTGCAGAGGCACCATGCTCTTAACCACTGCAGTGAAGATATACCAATCTGATTATTGTTTAGCTGCTTTAATTGACACATGACTTGCTACATGTAAAACAGGTGGACCATAATCAACGTCAGCCAACATGAAACAAATCCCCTCTTTTCAGAATATTATGTGATATCCATCTAAGAATAGGTAAGTAAATTGACGTTCGGGGTTCTCCCACCTATTCTTGCTTCCGTTGTCATTGTTGCGGCCATACATTGCGGAATAATTAATCGTCCTATCCACAAATAACACGCATACACTTCGTAACAACAACGCTAACATTTACAGAAGAGGACGCGTATTTGGGATGTATCAATGGTGTTCCACAATTATCACGTGACTCCCATTTAGAGCGTCTTCAGATGCGTCTCAACTTACGGTTCAGCGGCTGCGAAACGGGTTGTAGTGCCACGTGGTGCGTGACTAGCTCCATATGCAGCCTAGAACATTGGGCACGAGTGTAGTCTAGCTGTATTGGTTGAGTAAATTAGCTTTATATTTATCGTAATTGTGATCAGTGTGCTGGCGCCATATTGGTATTTGACTCGTACTCGTCGTATAAGATATGCAAGTCTAACTGAGCTCAGGCGGGAGAGCATTGATCTGCTAATGACGATGTCACAGAATCTAAGCTCACAGTTGGATAAGCTAGTTATCTTAATGTAGCAGGGCCACCACTTGTACCAGAATGGTAAGAACCCACATGACTCGAATTAGTTGCAGAGAGCCAAGTGGTACATTGAAACTAAAGAAGTCACGTATTCTGTTCTACGACTGAGCTACATCGTACCCCAACAAGCATATTGCTTGATTCAGTTGCTCGCCACTTGTGTGTGGTGGGGTGTAGGTGGTTTGTGGTGGAGGTGTAGGGGTGACTTGCAGAGCGGCACCTCACAATCTTTAGCATCCCTAAACCCCCAGCACACATGCCTATGCCCCCTACACCCCATGACACACACCTATACCCCCAGTACCCCTTACACCCCCACCACACACCTTCACCCCCAACACACACCCAACACCCCCATCACATGCATACCTAAACCCCCACCACACACCCCACCTACACCCTTCTATCCAACCATGATGGCCGACTTGGACCTGGAACGGGTGCTGCCACCAAGTGTATAACGAGAGAAATGGCTCATGAAAGGTCCCCATTGACCGGACAGCGGGGTGCTCATTACCTCCAACAGTCACGCTGACGTGACTCGTCAGATATCTAATTAATGTCACTTGGCGCACGGCTGTTTAGTGTCAGGGTAATTAATTTTCTTATTTAGTAGTGCGCGCACACAACCATGCATAGTGTAGTGGTCTGCACTGACCTCTCAGGCAAGTAACCACATAGACAGGTAGGCGTGGGGAGTGTGTTGATATCAGGGAGCCTAGGTGGTGTAATGGTTAGCACACTGGCCCGGAGTGCAAAGAGATGTGGGTTCGAGTCCCGCTCTAGGCGCAGTATTTCCCATTTTCATCACCCCCACGACAATACTTTCATTATGTTAATGCGAAACGCTATCCTGTGACGTCACTGCGGGCGGCGTTGTATGCTGCTTTAAGCTAAGATTCCTTATACGTGGTATGCGGTATGCGAATGGGAGGATTCCTTCTATGCGGCATGCGTCTCCCCACCACTACCACTACCATATGTTTCCCCTCCGCACCCCTGTGTGTGACCGTTCCGTAATGATCAGTCGCCTCTCCTCGTCTAAAACTAATGGACACATGCGACTGAGGTTTCTATTTGCATGCCGCACGCCGCACCGATCACTACAGGGACCGGTCGAGTTGCCGCATTCGCATACCGCATGTAAGGAATGTAGCCCATTGACTTCAAGGCGTTTCGATTTTTTGCCGCATTCGCATGCCGCGTGTAAGGAATCTTAGCTTTATGTATGAAGTATGCAGAACCGGGCCCCACCCACTGCCTCCAACTTCCAAGTGCACCACATTGATAATGATGGCATATAGGAGAACGGCTACGGGTAATCAAATTTCAAATCGAATCATTATATAAGTGTGTATGTATAAGTGTAGGTATGCGTGTATGTAGGTATGCATGCATACATGTAGATATGTATGCATGTAGTTATGTACGAATGCATATATATGTGTGTGTAGGTCCCAGTTCCTGACATGCCCGCACGCTCGTGAGTTCACAGTCCGCTGTGAGTGAGTTATGTATTTTGCTCAAATTGTGCGATTTGTTTGTTGGCATTTACATTATTTATAGTGTCGGCTGCACAGTGCTGTGGTGGGACTACCCCGTTCAAAACACTGAGGTATTTTGAACCTATGCTCTAAATACTTTGGCTACGCTCAAAACACTGCCCTCCAGTGCTACATTTTCACCTAGGAGTTTGGTGGGTCTTGTATATATTTATTTTGAGATACGGCATGACTGTTTATTGGGGTTTTATGTGTGATGAACATCTAAGGTCCTATGAGGATTGGTACCATCATGTCACAGTGCGCAGAAATAGCTAATTCCGTCCATACTGAGATATTATGTCGCTATCACCATGTATTTCAATTGTTAGAAGTCAGTACTCAGCCTCATATTACCTTAGATGTAGCCTGGTCATAAAACCCTAATAAACCCAAATCCCTGATTCCCGGTTTTAGACTAGATACCTGGCATCCAGATTCTCAGATAACTAAAATAGTTATACACACACACACATATATATATATATATATATATATATATATATATATATATATATATATATATATATATATATATATGTTTATCTCGGTACTAAGCCTCTGGCTACTCGTGGTCGAGGGAGAAGGAAGCAACATCCGGGTACAGCAATTAGCATATTCCGCTCATAACGGGAAGACATTATGAGCAGCTCAGCAGTTTTTACCAAGTAATACCAAAGAACCAGAGTAAGTACAAGGACAAGAACTTACATGGAAGATTATGAATGCATATAGCACACACTGATCAACTTTTAGTGTTGTCAAATTTCATGGTAACTTAGTTATTCATGAGTTTGTGTTTGTTATCCGGTGCCGTAGATTTTTTGGAAGCACCTCCATTTTGTTTTTGCCACCCGTTGCCGAACGGAGAGATGTTTGGCTAGAGCCAATTCATCGGTTAGATAGTTTCGGGAATATTAATAGATTTCCCAAGGTTATGGCGTACCTCCGAGTGCCATAGCATTTTCTCCAATTTGTTGGTGTAGTAGCCACAGGAGGGAGAAGTGTGTTGCACAGAGAGTGTGGGAGGGATCTATACTGGTCCCTGCCCCTCGATTGGTTTCAGTTTGGTTCATCCAGCCGTCGCACTTTCTACATACCATTAGCTTATCACGCCTGGATTAAATGCCCATTGGTGCAACAGAGCACGTTAGCTTGTGTCCAGATTGCTCCTTGAGTACGTACTAATAAACCTTTTGGTTATTACAGACGACTCGAGATGGCCGCGAAGCGTGGTAACAAGGGTGTACCACACACATTGAGCGATGGGGACGCGACCCCTGGACTGGAGTCTGCTCCTTCATGTGACCGCTCACCTGAGGGAGGGCCGTCCAATGCGGATGACCATGTTGTGCGGCTCATCTGTGAACAGCTACAACAGCTGCTCCCGAGTCCCGTAACTAAGGCCTCGGCGAAATCCCAGGCCTCTGCATCCGAACAGTCGGTGTGGGAAGATATGTCGGACCCTCAACAGACGACTGACTCGGAGATAGACTTCCGACCAAAGAAATGGAATCGCTCCAAGAAGAACTTGTCGGAAGGTGACGAGTACTATAACGCGAGAAACAAAGTCCGTAAAGTCAAGCGGACTAAGAAGTAGTCGAAATCCAAGAAGAAGAAGAGCAAGTCTTCTTCCTCGGATTCGTCGGCCGATTCTACGACCACCGACTCGGAGTCAGACACCGAACATACCGGCAAATCACCGGTAAGGTCATGAAGAAGATAAGGGTGGAAAAGCGCAAGAAAATTAACACATGCACCCTGATGCGCAAAAACATCAAAGGGCATTTCCATACCTTTAAGCCCGCAGAGATCATCACGAAACTCGCAGAGCAGTATACCGGGATCAAGGGGACCCCGGAGGCCACCATCAAGGAGATGGATGCGGACGTCACGATGAGTGACGATCGCAAGAAGTTTGAGGCTTGTTTGCACACTGTGCATAAAGGGGTCCTGGTGGCCTTGGCAGCGGTCACGCCCATAGCCAACCGCATGATGACAGACAATAAGTTCACCACAATGTGTGCAGACATGGACGCAGGAATTGCTGCGCTAACAGCGACTAGCAACTTCCTGTCGTACCGCCGGTTTGAAAATGTGTTCAAAGCGGTCATGACCGACGCTGGCAAAGAGGTCACTAGGTCAAAGAAAGTAGTAGACAATGACGGCAAGGAATACACTCTATTCCTTCCACCAAAGCCGATTAAAGGCAAGCCGCTCGACAACACGAAGATATTTGGCGGTCAGCTTCAATACCTGTTCAAACAGGTCGAGACCGCAGCAAGGCAGTCTAAACATCTAGACGGGAAGAAGGACAACAACACCGCAAAATATAAGAAGGCCCGGTCTGATTTTCGCAGCCGGCGGACCGGTCAACGCGCCAGCCGGTTCGGCAGCGGGAACTACGGCTATCAGGCAAGGGGAGAGGGCCAGCGGTACCAGTACGGCTGGAACGACAACAACCGCCCCTTCAGGAGGGAAACACCCTCCAAGAAGCCCTTCCCCAGGCCAGCCAACAAATAGAAGTTGCGACGCAAACTAGTGTAAGCAGCTTTCAGGCAGGCAACATTACCAACCATTTGAATGCTTGGGAGAAAATCACACAAAACCAAACAATCCTTAATATTGTACAGGGGGTCACTATTCCTTTCATAGAAAACCCCCGTTCAAACTAATATACCTTTTCCCTATCGTCTAGCCTTAGACGAACAGCAAGCATTAAATGAAGAAGTCAATAAATTCCGTAATAAAGGCATTATTGAACCAGTCCAACATACTGATGGTGAATATATTTCCAATATATTTTCCAAACCCAAACCTAATGGGGACGTGAGGATGATTCTAGATTTAACCACACTTAATAAATTGGTTGAATTCAAACACTTCAAAATGTTCTCTCTAGAAACAGCTCGAGACCTAGTAACACCTAGTTCTTGGCTCGCTAGTGTTGATTTAAAAGATGCATACTACACTATTCCAATTTATGAAGCCCACAGAAAATTCCTCAGGTTTATCTGGCAAGGACAACTCTATCAGTTTACTTGTTTGCCAAATGGATTAGCTTGCACACCAAGGTTATTTACTAAATTGTTAAAAACCCATATTTTCCGAAATGGCCAAGAAAGGACATGTAATGTTCCCTTACATTGATAATTCCTTCATTGTGGTCCAAACGCACTATGATTGTCAATTAGCAATAGATGATTTATATCACGCATTACGTCGTGTGGGTTTTTACATACACAACACTAAATCGGTACTAATACCTACAAAACATTTAAAATGCTTAGGTTTCTTTATTGATACTGAACAAATGACGATCTCATTAACACCTGATAAGGCAGATAAATTCAAAAATACAGCTTTGTGTTTATTAAAATTAAAAAGACCGAAAATAAGACAAGTTGCAGTACTTGTCGGAATTATGGTACCTTACGCACCAGCCATATTATATAGTAAAGCACATATTAAGTCCCTTGGGATAGACAACAATTATGCATTAGTCAAAACTAAAGGTAAGGACGGGCACAATGATATTTAATGGTGGCTAGGCCACATTCTTCACTGACACAATCCGATTAGGATGGGTGAACCTAACACCGTAGTCACAACCGATGCCTCTTTGGAAGGTTGGGGCGCCCTTAGGGATCATCTCGCTACAGGAGGCCATTGGCTAGATGATGAAATAGATGATCACATAAATGTATTAGAATTACTGGCCATTTATTTAGGCTTAAGGAGTTTAGTGCAAGTGCCTAAATTCAATGTACAAGTCTTGACTGATAACACTACCGCAATGGCCGATATTCATAACATGGGAGGCACAAAGTCCAAATCATGTAATAGAATAGCAAAACAAATTTGGAATTGGTCTCAAAAACAACAAGTTTGGCTTACAGTAGCACATATCCCAGGTAGCCAGAATAAATTAGCAGACACTAAAAGTCGCCATTTCCATGATCATTTAGAGTGGTCATTGAATGATAACATTTTTGACACAATTTGCCAAAAGTGGGGACCCCAGAAGTAGATCTGTTTGCCGCACATAGAAACAAGAAAATTGATAACTATGTATCTTGGCATCCAGAGCCAGACCCTTGGCAAGTCGATGCTTTCTCTATGATCTGGAATGATAAATTTTATTATATCTTTCCCCCATTCAGCGCAATCAGCAGAGTAGCCAGGAAGATCAGGCTGGACAAAGGACATGCAGTGCTCATAGTGCCAGAGTGGAACACTCAAACCTGGTGAGCAGCAGTAGAATGGGGAGCGAAAGACTCTTTAAAAATTCCCCAGAGGGCCACTGAAGCTACAAAATCAAGGCAAAGTAACAAACCTGGGGTATGTATCCACAACACCCCTTTTTTAAGTAAATATTTACAAAATTTTGGATTAGATAAAATCACCCAGAATAGGTTAATTTCCCATGCATGGAGACCAGGAACGGTCAAACTATATTTCAGTTACTTAAAGAAATGGGGCATTTATTGTTTAATACACAAAGTTAAGCCAATGGAACCATCCATCGCCCAGGTAGTCCTTTGCTTACGAATGATGGAAGATGACGGACTAGGTTATGGTGCCATCAATGTAGCTCGATGTGCACTATCAGTCATCCTACCAAGGATTGATGGCGAAACAATTGGTAAACACGAGGTTCTCCATTGGTTCATGAGATCTGTATATGAAAGAAACCCTCCAAAGCCAAAATATAATCAGTTTTGGGATGTCTCAATAGTATTTAAGTTATTTCAACAATGGCCTAGTAATAGACATCTATCAGTTAAACAGCTAGGCTACAAATTAGCTGTACTGTTACTCTTAGTTACCGGTCATAGGGGCCAAACAATTGTTGCCCTTTCACTTCAGGGCCTAGACATTGATCACAAGGAGGCCACATTTGATTTGGACAAGTTATTAAAATCAAACCGTACGGGAGATCCACTCTCCTCGATTCATTTGACTAGTTTCCACATGACAGGAAACTATGTGTAGTGTCAGCCATTAGGGCTTATATATCCAAGACACACGGAATACAAAATTCCAGACAGCTTTTGATAAGCTTCATCAAGCCACACAAGGCTATCTCCAGAGACTCGCTCGGCAGATGGACGATTAACGTGCTCATGTCAGCTGGCGTCAATACAGAATGCTATGCTTCGCACTCTACACGAGGTGCCATGGTCTCGAAGGCGAGACAGTTGGGAATCTCAGTGAAGAGAATCCTGTCACATGCCGGCTGGAAGACGGCAAGGTCGTTTGCAAAACATTACAACAAATGACTAGAGAAGACAAGCGGGGTTGCAACCCGCCTACTCACCAACTAAGAAGATTGGGTGAGATGGAAAGATTTTTTAATATTACAACTGATACATTACTATGTTCATCAGATGATTGAGGATAAAAATGAGGCTATGTAAAGGTCTCCCTCGACCACGAGTAGCCAGAGGCTTAGTACAGAGGTAAAATAGTATAGTTATACAAACCTTACCTGGGTACAGATGATGGACAAGCCTCGGATAGTCGTGGGCTAGGGCCCGCCCACCACACCCTGCCATGACTATTACGTTTGCTTGTGGCAAAACGAAAACATTATGAGTTCCAATCATTAAGCTCATTTTTATCCTGAATAATTAGGTGAAGATACCATCCAAAGACCTTGTATCTTAATAATTTTACTTGGAAGTTGAAGCTATTGATATGTACTGGTACCGCCTTTAATTTCCAATACTCATAAACCTGCCCTGCCCCTCCCCCAACTTGACAGTGTGCGGCCTTTCGCGCCTTGTCTAGCTCGGGGTGGGAGCTGGTACGCCATGGCTGCCTCGGGAACACATAGATCTGGCCGCAGCGGGTCGTTGGTCGTGAGGCCACACCGCGTCTGGAACAGTCACGTGACTACACCCATGCTTGGGGGGGGGCGTCCCTCCTGGGAGAAACGCCCCTCTCTGCCGAAATAAAACACACCCACTCGTTGAAGTTCCATGTAAAATGCTTCATGTGGTAAACAGTGGGCATAGTGTGCATGCACACAAGGGGCCTAATCGATTAATCAACTCGGGTCACCCGAGCCACTTTTTGGCGCATGCGCACATCCTACAGACTCGGGTTGAATAAACGAATAAGCTTGGGGTGGACGAAATGGTGGCTTAATCTGAAAAATAATATTTCTTTTCAATAACTGATAGAAGTACATCAAAATAGGATTTAAAGTATTTTATGATTGTAGAAGCTGATAATCTGGGTTATTAAAAAAAAAGTATTAAAACAACACGTAGGAGTTGTACCAGTAGCTGTTATATTGCAGGTACCAGCACAGATGTGACGTCCTCGCTCCTACTCCTAGCAAACCCCAGCCAAGAGGTGGGTTACTGGGGTCGGATCGTTTTGCACACGGCAAGTGTATTTCTCGACTCCACTCACAGTGTTCGATTTGAAATTCTGACGACTCGGGTGACCCGAGTAGTCCGGGTCATGTTAATCGATTACAGCCAGGGTGTTGTGGTAAACACTGTGTTGGGCCGGACGTGGAACGAGGTGGTGCACATAATTCAACTTTTATGTGTGGAGTGATAAAGGGGCTGCCATTTGCAATCGAAAAGAACCAATCAGAGCTGTTTGTTTCCATTGCAAATGGCCGCCCCCTATGGGGGCCACCATATCAGCAATGTTGAAATACACCATGTGACCTTGTGGATGGAGCTACAAGACACATTCGAATCATATGTATAGAAACCCACTTCCTGTCCCAGTCGAATAGGAATTGGTAAAGAAATATTTTGATATTCGCATGGAAAGGCCCAGTCGAATACATCCATTGATGCAGTCATCACCTCATCAATTGACCGACCCCACACTCATGCCATCTTGATTCGAAAACGAGGTTAGCTGCATAACTTGATCCAAGCAAAACCCTAGAAATGCTATGTTGTGTGCCTAGATGTAAAAGTGGCTCAGGTAGAGAAAGTATTTTTCTAATAAAATGTCAAGTGGCTTAAAATAAGGAGACAGACAAGAAATATTCCTGATGTGGATGGCGAAAATTAAAGCAATTGCAGATCTCTAATGCTGTATCTGCTGATGTTAAATTATAAGAGTTGTTATAATGAAATAGAGATTACATACATATCAAAATGTTAGTTAAGTTTATTCCGTCATTGTATAACAGTTGTCGTGCAACCATGTTAGACGACGACAAGAGTCCCAGTTCATCAAAGGGCCCTTTATGATAATAATTGATGTTAGTTAAGTTGTTGCTAGATTCACTTTAGGTTTAAGTAACTTTAATATAAAAAAAAGGGGGGATGTAATATATGTCCATTGATATCATCGGTGGGTTAGTTAGTATCACGGTACGCGGCTAGCCTGCCCGAGTGGCGGCAGGGTAGTCAAGGTGGCAGAGCACGGTTCTATTAATAAAACAGTTGTGAATCAGTTCTCGCAGTGTTAAGACATCTTGTTCTTTACAGGTGACTAGGGTCAACCAAGTCGTCAGAATTCCAACTCCAGTAACCCACCTCTTGGCTGGGGGTGGCTAGGAGCGATGACATCACATTTGCGCTGGTACCGTCCTGCAGGGTAACAGCTACCAGTTCCAGTCATACATGTGTTTTTTGTTGTTGTAATAACCTAGATTAATGAAATGGAAATATAACTAAACGATGCCATCATAGAATACTTTAAATCCTATTTTGCTGTAGTTATATCGTGTGGTTTGTTTTTTTAAATAAAAAAGGTCTTGGATTAAACCACCATTTTTTTCCACCCCGAGCATAGAGAAGCGTATTCGATTATTCGACGTGAGTCTTAGGATGTGTGCATGTGCCAAAAAGTGGCTCGGGTGACCCGAGTTGATTAATCGATTATGCCCTCAATGGTTTACTAGGCATTTAGAGCATTCATATCTCTCAGTACTTATGCTGATTGTATCTGACAGCGAATCTACATGACATCGACGGCGGCGCCCCGTAAGTGTGAGATCGCTCAATAGCCGCACTATGCTATCACAACAGGGGTTGATTTCCCCCCCCCCCCCCGCCCCCCCCCCCCCCCCCACACACACACACGCACGTATACTCACTTATCGCCACTTCCCCAGTGAACCCGCTCCCCACGCATACTCGCTCACGCACACATAATCATCTCTAACTTTCTACAGTAGCTATAGACCCTCTCACACACGCAAATATGTGTGTGTGTTTACACACACACGTACACACAATCATCGCCAACTCCCTACAGTGGCTACCCCCCTCCACCCCCACCCCCACCCCCCGCCCCCCAACACACGCACAGGGTGGGTTTACCCCGCAGTTAATCGCGCTCTCCAGTGTCTGGCTGGACCTGCACACCCAGATGTCAGGTGGGTGCGTGCGTCCGCCCGCCCGCAGCCGGCGGTAGCGGGCTCTCATTAGCGGCTACGTGCGGCGGGAGGCGGGAGGCGCGCCGTGTTAGTAAGAGGTCGGCATGTATGATGATGCCTCAGTGACGGGCTGCTATTAAAGCGCCGTGGGACGGGCACTGGGTAGCCACTCCATGGTGCAGCTCCCCCTGTGACCAAAGCGGGAAGCTGCTGCTGACTATACTGTGGCGGTACACTGGTGCACGGGCTGTCCCCATGCGGTGCCTTGATCGAGTGAGGAGAGGAATTCAGGCTGCGAGTGCCACTATGTTGGCGGTCTGTGAGTGAGTGGTGCTATTTGCAGTGATTGGAGTCGGGTCCACTTTGGATCAGTGACTGAGTGACAACGCACAGAAGATACTGCTCAGCCGAGTTGTAGACTTAAGGGAATCTGGACGCAAGTTCTCGCGCCGCCCTGTCAACTTGCACTTCACCCTGCGCCCACAGACAAGTGGGGAAGAGCAAGAGTTGCACTCATGTCATTCTACCCACACGCTCCAGCCGCCTACGGGCACGGCCCGGCCGTAGCCCCGCCGCCGCCTCCCCCGCGAACGCTGTCGGGCTCCCCGGGCACGGGGCACCAACAACACCACCCAGCCGTACATCTGCCCCACCACCCGGCCGCACAACCCGGCCACCTCTCCGCGGTTCAACACCCGCACCACCAGGACCACCGAGGGCCGGCGCCCGAAAGCGGCGGTGGACAGCAGCACGGCGGTGTTGGTGGGCAGCAAGGCCTCCCATTTTTCTGCTCAGAGGTGTACTTCTCAGCTTGGTATAATGCCCATATGAATGGCAAGGACCCAAAGACGCAGGCGTTGCTTGCCGGACAGAAGGTAGGATAGTTGTGTAAATTGACAGTTATTCGTACAGTTAGTGTTAATACCGTTTATATTTATTCTATTTTGTTGTTGTTGTATCCCTTTTTGTCTTATTGATTTTTAGATTGTTTTGAAGTTAGAATGGTGTGTATAATGTAATATGCATGTTCAATCCAAGAGGGTCAGGACTCAGGGAGTTTGGTTTATTGAGAGTGAACACTGCACTTATACGCGGAGTACGTGCCTCGCATGCCTGCGAGGACGCTCGATTTAGTCATGTGCAGTATATGTATTTGGAAGAGACGGAATGGCCGAATGAATTTAGTGTCCATCACCTGTTTTGGGAGATCGGGGGATCCGAACCCATGGGTTCGTGGGTTCGAACCCTGGTCGAGTCAAATCAATGACTTAAAAAGTGATACTTGTTGCTTCCTAGCCAGGCACTCGGCATTAATAGGATTATGATAATGTGACTGAGTGGAATATCAGGACATGGTGCTCGTGGCCTGGTCTCCCTGTGGGGCAGCACTATAAAGTCTCCGTGAGTGCGCACTGTCACAAGTCGTTACCCGTCCTGATATGACCTTAGATATTGCTAAGACGTAAAACAACAAAAGTTTATGTATTTGGGTGTGGCTAGTATTGTCTAACTTGTACCGTTCATTTGACTAAAGAACTGCATGTAGAAGTTGCTGGTCGTGGTCTACCGGGCCTATCAATACATGGCACTATCGGAATGGTAGTGAGGCACCTGTTTTAACTCATCTGTGACACTGAGAACCTCGGCGGACCCCTTACATAATACAAATCCCTAGTCAGCTAATCACTAATCGTCCCATTACCCGAAGTGTGTACTGTTGGTCTGAGCCACGAGTTTTGTTAATTAACAGCCGGGTCGGGAGCGCAGGTCACATCACTTTCACCAGACTCAACTACGGCTGACACTTTGAGAGCGGCCGTAGTTGGATTCACCATTACGGACGTGGTTTTTATGGCTGATACTGCTTCTCAAGATAGTCTATATACAGTGTGACTGTCACGAAGAGATTTGTAGATACTCATATACAGAAGCATCATATTCAACTTTACAGGTATTACAGATTCTCTTATTTACTCATATTACTCGCATGTAGTTGCTCGCCTACGTCATATATAAAGTGCGTGGGTGTGTAGGTATTATAGAAATTCACGTTTGACAAACGTATGCAATCATTTATGTTGTCAAATGTATCGTCACCAAATCTGTTCTACAGTTGCATATTCCCTAAATATTATATATATATATATATATATATATAATATACACACATGCGCGCGCACATAATGTTCCCACCGAGGCCGCTGGTCTCGGTGGGAACATTACCGTGCCATGAAATATATGGCAGGTGGGTGTGCCATGGGTTGTGGATAAGCATAATGAGTATGTGATGTGGCATCTTGTCACCAGTGCTATTGACATCACACCGTACTGTTAGGCAGGCTAATAAGCTCACCACCGCGTAAAGTAACGAGCCAATTACGGCACCAGCCGGGCACACGCTGTGATTTGTTTCCCCCTTGGTCATATTGGTCATTCCCCTCATGATAATCATTAGCCAATTGATTCTCGATTTCCGTTTTGTTTGTTCATTTGAGGTGACTCTCGTCAGGGTGTTGCCGTGGCATCAATCCATCCACCCTGGTGACGCCTCTGTTGGCCGCAGGGCGACCAGGCAGCACCAACACAGTTCTTTACAGCAGGGCGAGCCGGTTACGGGTCCACCTGGTCTTTGATCACGTGACACCGGGCGCTGGCGTATTGCTCCTGCGCATGTCACTTATGAGTCTAATTAAAAGACAGAAAAAACAGTTGGACACAATTTTTTTTAAATGGTTTACTTGGATTAATCCCCTCATGATTATCATGAGGGGAAACCTACACGCGGTTTCGCGTGTAGGTTTACTCGGGTACGTGGAATGCGTAATCAGTAGACGGGTGTTGACAATGACTACTCACTTATTCTAAGTTATAGCCCCCTCTAACGGTGTTGGGAAGTCATCAAATAGTTTTGAGGGGCTGGCCCTACCGTGTGGGCGGACCGTAATCCGCTACTGTTGTGGGACTTTCTTAGTTGTAGGCAATATTTTTTCTTGCAATGTTGTACAATGTATAATATAGGGTATATTTCATTCAAAATTCATAGAAATGCAGAACCCCAACCTTATCAATTTAATATAATATTTTTGGTAAACATGTTTTCTATATGTGTATGAAGCGATTTTTGTTCTAGGTGGTGTGGTTGTAGAGATATTTCACTTTTTCTGTATGAAGATTGCTCACAACCATTGACAATGCCTTGAGTTTGCCAGTAAGCGCAGTGCAAAACGTTAGTTTTATTCAAAATTAATAGAAATCCAGAACCCCAATCCTATCAATTTAATATAATCTTTTTGGTAACCATGTTTTCTATATGTGTACCAAGGGATTTGGTTCTAGGTGGTCTGCTTTTAGATATATTTCACATTTTCTGTATGAAGATTGCTCACGACCATTGACAATGCCTTCAGTTTGCCAGTACGTGCAGAGCAAAACATTAGTTTTATTCAAAATTAATAGAAATCCAGAACCCCAACCTTATCAATTTAATATAATCTTTTTGGTAAACATATTTTCTATATGTTTACAAGGGATTTGTTTCTAGGTGGTGTGGTTGTAGAGATATTTCACTTCTTCTGGATGAAGATTGCTCACAACCACTGACAATGCCTTGAGACTGTGGAGTTTGCCGGTACGCACAGTGCAAAACATTAGTTTTATTCAAAATTAATAGAAATCCAGAACCCTAACCGTATACATTTAATATAATCTGTTTGTTGAATATGTTTTCTATATGTGTTCCAAACGGTTTGTATCTAAGTGGTGTATTCTTTTAGATATTCCACTTTTTCTGTATGAAGATTGCTCACTGCCATTGAGTTGGTTGGGTTTGTTATTGTGTTGTATCTCCACAATGGCCGCACTTCCGTTTAGCGTGACATCAGTGCATACCCTATATATTTAAGAAAGTAAAAGGAAGGAAGACAGAAGCATGGATATATCTTCTTGCTGCAGAATTGGTTCGGTTCATTGGAGTTTTATATCCTACCAACATCCAAGATCATATCAGATTGTGTACATACTTATGAAAGTGCCTGCTGATGACGACTTTACATTGCTACCCTAGGATACCGGACTGCCAGCACCACGACTTGATGCCCCCCTCAGTCACATTATCCTGACACTAAATTAACCAGTCTTTGTTCTATCCTGGAAATGATGAGAACCAGGTAGGTAAGTGTTTAGCTTGATTCGGCCAGGGATTAATTTCCACGGCGTCCTACCCACCGTTCCATATCTTGCAGTCTTGACGCGGGTTATTTTTCTATTTGCTTGTAAAGTCCTATTCTGGCATGCAATGCTACGTGTACAGTGATACATAGTAGACCCAGGGGAACTGCCGCATGGTTCACAGCAGCTTCTGATACTGGAATGTACCAGTGCCATTTCTGACGTTCCAGGTGACATTCGTATCCACACATGGTGTGTGCAGCAACTGCGCCTGCTTACCAGCAGAACTCCGGCTGGTCCGTGTGTGCCTCACCGTTCGCGAACAGTCATGAATACACTGGCACTGTACTTTCTGACAGAACAGCTATATCCAGTGATGCAAAAAACCACCAAAGGCGTTACCATGTGTCCATCTTCACTGCCAAATGTGCATAATAAATCAGCAATATGAGGACTGCCTTCTCACGGTCGATATGCGTTACTTAAACATTACACGTTTGTTATGTGTGCGTCAATATACGGCATCGCTCGTTACGGGGTCGCAAAAGTTTCAATGTTTGACAACATGTGGATTTTACGTCGGCAGTACATTAGGCATACGTTGATGTATGTTAGGTGTATGTTAGACAAGCGTTGTTCACTACGTTGCACTATGTTGATCTATGTCAGTCGGACGGAGAGCCAATGGAAACCTCCAGTCCGTGTATTGACAACGTATGGATAACGTACATCTAACGTAAGTTTTGTGTTTCTCCACCGTGTCATAACGTATGAGGCATAGTTCTGGCGATCGGATTATGTATATAATGTTCACCGGTGTTATGGGGACGTACCGTGAGCATAATTCGAGGGTTTTTCGCCGGGAGGCACGTTGGCCATATGCTATGTATACGGTATGTATAAGTCCAACTTTTCCGCATCTCAACGTTTGAAAGTGATTTTAGCCATTGGCCATGAGCTTGCGTTATGCGTCGTAATGTGACAGGCCGATTAGATCTAATTTTGAAGACAGAGGGAACGATTTAACCCCTTCGTTGCTGTCATGTTCACTCTGCTTGATACATTGGTCGCCAGCTACCCGGCTTTACTTTAAACTTACTTCGCGAATGAACGTGAGTGACTTTCAGAAAGAAACTGTTCTGTCACTCAGTGAGGTTCTGACGAGTTAAGAGCAGGCGGCCACAACTCCTGGAGGTTATGATTGGTTATTACGAGCAGTCTGCGCGCGCTCCGTGATTACCGTATTAGTGTTAATTACTGACCTGCCCCCTGGTGCTAACTGAGGGTGTCACCTGGTGGAGCACTTTAAAGACACTTTTACGTCATAATGATGAAGTATTACCCTTACATCACGAGACGCCGTTACCATGGTTGCACACCGCGTGATTTACTCTAATAGTAATAGGCGATCAGTAAGAGCTACATGTGGCCGGCGTGTGAATAACCGTGTGGGCGGGTGGGTGGGTGTCCAACAGTGGGACTCGGTACTGCTAACCACGGACCACTCGACAGAGTGGCACGGCCCGAGCAGCTGAGGGCGTGTGTCGGCTGGCCGGTGAATGCTGGGCGCAGTGTGCACCCTCATCACGGAGTGACGCTGTTCCATGAGGGGACAGACCAGACGGAATGGACGAATCGGTTCAGCGCCAGCTTCTTCTGTTGGCAGGTCATGAATTCGAACCTATGGTTCGAACTCCAATCGAGTGTTGCTACCTAGCCTGGCGTTTGACATGCCTATGAATATGATAATTTATATGGAAAGGATCAGTGGAATGAGGAAGACCCATTGTTCGTGATTTACATTTCGCCTGCTTAATCAACGAAAATAATCAAATATATATAGATGTACCCGTGTATTGGTAGGGTCTGATTAGTGCTCAGCTTTAACTGGGAAGCTTCGGTTCAACTCTGGTTGTAACTGACTGTTTGGACAACAGTGTGCAGCTTTTTCAGGGGATTTCCAAGTTTTTAACAATGATATTGGTCGTAATTATTAAGTATTAGTATGTGTAAAGAAAGGGGAAATGTACATTTTCCAGCTAACAATAATTACTTTTAAGGCCCTTAAATTCCCTGAACTTCAGCCCCCCCCCCCCATGGGCCTCCATTGGGACTCTGCCCTGGGCGTACAGTATATATATATATATATATCTATATATATATATATATATGTGTGTGTGTGATATACAATGATGGAAGATCTCGATTTGGCGGCTTTCCACGATTTTTTTATATTGACTGATTAACATTAAGCAAAATGTCATCGAAACAGGATGCACATGTATATGCCAATTGGTTAGTCCGAATCCTGTTTTTATATGATCTTAGATGAACGAGTTAGATATGGGTGGTAATATAGGCAAGAAACCCGATTTCCGGCATTTTCCAGTGACTCCCTGACACCGCTAAACCTAGGGATGGGGTGGGGGTGGGGTTTAATAACCTAGGCTGGATTTTAGCGTTTTTTGTCGGATGCTACTTTCATTCCTGGATATTTGTTATTTAATCCACACCATTTCAAGCTGCATCCGTTTGCATTTGAAGATCTATTCATATCTACCCACTACCCACTACCCACTTTGACTTCGGTGTCGAACATGATGCCGCGTTCAGATTACTTAACTATCACTTGCTAAGATGGATTTAAGCACTATATATGTAAGCAATTTATATATTAGTTAATGATAAATCCACCTCTGATATTCATGATATATGTGTGTCGTTAATAATTATGTATTTCTGAGGGACACACCTTCGTGGGGAAAAAGTCTCGTGCGAAGAGACGTGGATGCTGATTGGGGAACAGGTGAATACCAAGTCTTATCTAGTGTGGGGGGGGGGGGTAACAGATACTTGGAACAAGATCAATTCATTGGCAGTTGCTTGACGGTACAACTACTGTGCCACACAAGTTCGATTAAGAGTATGACTATTATGAGTATGACTATGAGTCTATATGTTCGAACAATATCTCGCGTCTCGCCGTGTAGTGCGCGGCGTTCACACACGGAGGCGCCACTACCCGCGTCTTGGGCGTGAAGGCGCAGTACTCCGAGACGGATGCACAGGCAGGCACGGGTGTGCGAGTGCTGGCAGGTTCTCAACCATACTTAAAGCTGCATAGTCCGATGAAAACATAAAATTTTCAAAACCAAAATAATTATCTAGATTTGATTCTACGTATCTAACTTAGATGCTGGTGCACTTATTAAACATTTGTCGTCACATATAAGGGGATAGTGAGTCAATTAATAGAACCTTTTACTGCAGAAGCCTATGGTGTCAGAGTTTTGGCAAGCTTGCCAAAATTAATTTAGCATATTTCCATTTCAAATATCTCAGAATTTAGTGATTTAAAATAAAAGTTACTTCAAACTAAAGTAAGGTAGATTATAATGAACAACCTAATATGTTTATCTCAGAAAATGTCAGAAACTCAAAACCATCGGACTATGCAACTTTAATTGAGAGGCTTTTAGAGCATTTCGCAGTCGACACTAATTAACTGGGTAGATAATTCGTTACAAAGAAACCCCAGTGACACCAGCCAAATGTGGAATTGTCAGTGGCCAACAAGAATCTAACTTGACGTTATCACTGGTAGGCAATCACATAGCCCTGTGCTACTTTGAAATATGTCTCGTACTAATTGGCACTTAGGAATATATTAATTAACATCTTTTACGTATTTGAATTGTGTTAAATTATTAAAATATGCACGAATGTGATTATATTTCAGTAAGAAACAGTGTGCATACATGTATTTAATCAAACGTTACAGTGCAGCCAACTTTACTTTGATCAAAGCTCAGTTCGGGTAGTGGGTTTGAGCTAATTGTTGACAAGTGACAAAGGGATTACGACGCCGGAGCTGACGAGTTAATACATCAATAGTGCGTGGTGCCTCTGGTCTACCAAATGTGGCGCTCCCTGGTCACCCAAGCAAAACATTAGCAGGAAGTGTGCATGGCACGGTGTCCTTTAAAACACCAATGTCTGAGAGAAGATGTGCTAACTGTGGTTCCTAACCCATAATGTTCAGTAGGTCCATGTCTGTGGTGCGGTTAGCGGAGGTCTGCTGACCATAATTAATGGCAATCTAAGTTTGGGGAACCTTTTAATTGAATGTCCGCCACGTTACTATATGAATAAATGCAAGCAGACGTCAACGTGTCACCACAAATAATTGCGTCTACTTAATTGTATGTACATACCGACGGAAAATGGAACCATATAATCCATAACTTATGGCCCTGTGTGTGGCCGATGGTTGTGAACCCAGTTCGGTGTCTGTCTGATGTACTACTCCCGCTCCACATCACTCATGTAATGTGTCATTGTTTGTCCACGCAGTGCACATGCCGAACCATCAACAGTGCAACGGTTTGAACACTTTCAGCAAATCTATAATAAATCGAAATTAAATGGGTTCATTGACTCGGCCATTGCCTACAGATATATACATAGTGCCCTATCTAAATGGTTGTCGAATTTGGGAGCTGGTAGTACGTACTGGCAGCGAAATTAAACAAATATGAATATGGTGCAATATGTTTATTCCTTTCTGTATACGTTGAGATTACAAGCCCAAATCCAAAAACAGCTAGGCTATATATATTATTGTTCTTGAGATCTTTAAGATTAAATATATAAAAATGTATTAATTTTGAATTAAAAGTGGAACTTTGACCAAATATAATTTGGAAGGATGTGAGGGGAGTTCTACTCACCAATTTCCATTCTACATATATAGGCAAATTTAAATTGTCAATTGCTAAATCAATTAGTCAAGCATATATTTAATAAGACAATGTCAAAAAGTGCAATTCATAACCAAAAAATCATTCTGATTTGGTCAAATAGCCATTTTAAAGCATGGTATTTTCTTGGAAAACTGCAACAAGACTGAATAAATACTAAATAGTTCACCTATTCATAACAGTGTAACACGCTATTTCTTTTAAGAGCTCTCTCTGCAGAGAATCAAAAGATATTTGCATCCAAAATGTCAAAAAGTGTAATTTATTGCATGTAAACAGCATCTATAAGGTAATTATTTTCAACATTTCTATATTGATGAAAAAAAAGCACCATTCCTGGACTTTTTCATGGCGCTGCCGGTATCTACTGGTAGCGGCTTGGGTTCAGAAGGGTCTAGTGGCCGCGCTCCGCTTGTTTTCACCGCACCCATGATTGTATAACTAATTTTTGCGTCCTGGTGATATGTTGCTATTGGAGAGTACATTTGGTGTCTAAAGCTAGGGACAGATAGGAAGCATGCGTCACGTGTGCGGAAAGTACTTGTTTGTTTGTTTGTTGTTGTTTTACGTCCTAGCAACATCTAAGGTCATATCAGGACGGGCGGAAAGTACAAGCGGACGGCATGCGGTTCTCACACGCAAATAGTTAACACACTGGATGCGTCTTCCAAGAGTCAAACAAAATCTATATGCCTGTGTATGTGTGTGCCTGTGTATGTCTGTGTCTGCCCGTGTGTGTGTCTGTGTGTGAGTCACTCTTGCTCACTGTGTATGTGTCTGTGTGTGAGTCACTCTCACTCACTGTGTGTGTATCTCTGTGTGTGTGTCTGTGTGCGAGTCTCACTCTCACTCACTGTGTGTCTGTGTGTGTCACTCACTCTCACTCACTGTGTGTGTGTGTGCGTGTGCCTCTCACACTCACACTCACTCTCAAAAGCCAAGCGGCACCATGCATCAAGCGTAAAAAAACCACTCCAAAAGCGATTCTATCCCCATGCGCGACGTTCGCGCGAGAACCGCCTGCGCCAGTGTGTTCGGCTTCTCTTTATTACATACATCTCGATTTGTTACCCGCCCGCGCGACAAGCAGCCATGCAGTATGGCTACCTAACTTAGTTACTGAATGTAAATGACAGTTTTCTCACGAGAAACTGTTCTTAAATGTCACACTATGAAGACACCACACGACGCGATCCGGTGACAACTGCTGCACCCCGGTCAAGTTCCAAACCATGCATCCTAATTACGAACGGACATGGTGGGCGAGCGGCTACAGCGTCCACTTCCCGCGTGACAGATTGTGGGAGCGATTCCCCAAGTTGTAGAATCAATATTGATCATGTCACCCGTCCTGATATGATATTTAATGTTGCTAGAACGTAAAACAACAACAAACAAATAATCATGGCAAACAAGACTCCCAGCGCATAGTGATACTTCTTACTGCCTTGTTAGATGTTGGACATTCACTAGAAATTCTAGTAGGATATGACTGGCTCATTGTTAGGATAATGTGACTGAGTGAGGATATTAGGTGATGGTGTTAGCTGCACTATAAAACCATCATGGGTGCGTAAAGTTACAAGTCGCTACCCATCTCAATGATGTTAGGATGTAAGACCCAGACCGACCAATCAACCTATCTATGTAGTTTGGGCGGACCTTTTGTAAACGGCTGGCTCAGTGCGTGTAGACTGTACGTGAGTGCGCAGTTGCTAACTGGACGCCGACAACTGTGAGTGAGTGTTAGTAAGACGGCGCGCAGACGCAGTGTGGAGTCGCCGCACGCCCTGCCTTAACGGGATTAGCCAGCACCCGCCTTGTTGCTTTGTTGTGCCCCGCCGTGTCCACTTTTCAGCCTAATCCCACGCCTGGTGCTCCCAGATAACCTGGAGGTGGGCTTAAGCTGGGAGTAAGGGCTTTTGTCCATTACCTCGCATGCCACTAATCCAATTTCGTAAGCCGCCGATGGTGCTGGCGCAGCCGGCTCAAAATTTCGTAAAATCCCTGTCCCCCGAAATCGCAGTGCCAAATCTCGACGGTTGAATGCGTGGTTGCGTCGGAGGAGGCGGGAGTGTGAGTTCACGCCAGAGACCCCCTCCCCACACACAATCTCTGAACTCTCCCGTCACCACCACTAATCCTCGATCCCCGGTGTCAGGTCTTCGACCTTCAATTTCCAATCCCGTGTCAGGATGCAACCCAAGTTCAAGTTAGGGTAGTTGGCTGTGGCTGGTTATATGGTAAGTGATGGGTGAAAGGTAGGCAGGTCAGTAAGCGGGGTGTGGACGTTGGCAGATTAGTAAGTGGTGTGTGGAGGGTAGGCAGTTTGTGGTGTGGAGCGTAAACAGGTCAGAAGGCATATTGTGGCAGGGTAAGCAGGTCAGTAAGCAGGGTGTGGGAGGGTTAGACCGGCCAGTAAGCAGGGTGTGGGAGGGTGTGTGTGTGGGGGTTGGGGTGGGTAGTCAGCTCAGTGGTTGGTGTGAAGGTGGGGGGGGGGGGGAGTCAGCTCAGCGGTTGGTACGTTTGTGAGGGGGGGTGGGGGGGCAGGAGTCAGCTCAAGCTAGGATTCCTTACACGCGGTATGCGTTATGCGAATGCGGCAAAAAATCGAAACGCCTTGAAGTCAATGGGCTGCAACCCTTACACGCGGTATGCGAATGCGAATGCGACAACTCGATCGGTCCCTGTAGCGATCGGTCCGGCATGCGGCATGCGACACGGGGGTGCGAATAGAAAAGCATCAGTCGCATTTGTCCATTGATATAAGGCTGGAGGAGGCGACTGATAATTACGGACAGCCGGGACAAGGTGGTGCGAATAGAAAAGCATCAGTCGCATTTGTCCATTGATATAAGGCTGGAGGAGGCGACTGATAGTCTTTAGCCCTGTATCTACACCAAGTGCAGTAGTGGTGGTGGTGGGGGTTCGGGTTGGTAAAAATGCTACCAGAGCCACAAAAATATGAATACTTATCTATAATTTGGTAATTATAAAGGTAGGAACCTCCATGTGCAGTACCAAGAGTTACATGGATATACATGCCATATTAGGCCATATACAGTGCAGTATGGAGTATACTTGTTTATTTTATTTTTTAAATATAGCCAGTCATGTGCCGTCTGCCGCATGCCGCATACCGTGTAGAAGGAATCTTCCCATTCGCATACCGCATGCTGCATGCCGCATACCGCGTAGAAGGAATCTCAGCTTCAGCGGTTGGTACGTGTGGGGGTGGCGGGGGTGGAGGCAGCTCAGTGGTTGCTGTGTGTGTGGGGGGGGGGGGGGGGGTCGGCTCAGTGGTTGGCGTGTGTGTGTGTGGGGGGGGGGGGGGGGGGGTTAGTCTCTGTGGAGTCCTACCGTAAAGCTAGGATTCCTTACACGCGGTATACGGTATGCGAATGCGGCAAAAAATCGAAAAGCATCTAAGTCAATGGGGGTGATTCCTTACACGCGGTATGTGGCATGCGGCATGCGGCATGCGAATACTGAATCGGTCCCTGTACCGATCGGTGCGGCATGCGAATGCGAATGCTGCTGCGTTTGCCATAGAGAACAGTGGTGAGGAAACCTGACAGTGTGTGTGGGTGTGGGTGTGGGTGTGGGTGAAAGGACCCATCCCGTAATCACGCCGCACGCCGCACGCCGCATGCCGCATACCGTGTGTAAGGAATCCTAGCTTTAATCTGCGCCGAAGGAGCGTTATGTTATACCCACGAATCGTCTCTTATCAAATACACGACTCAACGCTCCCTGGTCCCATAAAACAAGGCAACACCACGTGATCTCGTCTCACTTCCGAGATCCCACGGTGGTTTTTTTATGTTCACCATGACAACTCTCATAGCGTTACATTTGACCAATATTTTATGATTCATGTTTGGTGTACGGTTACTAAAATGGGAACCAGGAGGTCCAGGCCGAGATTCATTGCCTTTCTCTGCAGGTGAAAAACAACACCGGCTGAACGGTGCGGGGTGCCTGCCCCCTTGTGGCTGGTATGTAGCCGTTTCACTCCGCTAGTGCCCGTCTGTGGCAAATTCCCGTGTTCCTGATGATGACGACTTTGTGTATAAATATTTATACTAGCGTCTAATTTGACTAGTTTGCAGACTAATGCTTTGGTGACTTGAGCGTTTTCAACACCAACGCTATATTATTTTAGTGACTTTCTGTCATAGCAGACGACATCTAGTCACAGCATACGACAAGCTAAATGTGGGTAGTGAAGGGGGATAAGAGGGGCGAGCTTAACGCGCTTAATGGAAGGTTACACGGCGCGTGATTGGCAATGTCATACTGCTTATCGGATTAACCCACCAGTGGGCGTGCAGCCTAACAGCCTGTTGCTAGTTCCCGCCAAACTGAACCTTTGCTCGAAACATTAATAAGTCGTATCGGTGTGCATTTACTACTTTAAAAATTATGATTGACGTACATGTCTAGTGTTTGTACATTAAAATTTAATTAAAGTTGCATAGTCCGATGGTTTTGAATTTCTGTATTTTTTCTGAGATAAATATATTAGATCGATCACTAGTATCTACTTTAAATTAGTTCAAATTTACTTTTATTTTAAATGATAAACTTTTGAGATATTTTGAGTGCAAACATGGAAAATTAGTTTTGGCCAGTTAGTTTAGGAAAGCTGGCCAAAACTCTGGCACCATAGACTTCTGCAGTAACAGGTTCTGCTAAATTGACTCAGTATTGCCTTCTATGCAGAAACAAATGCTTAATAACTGCATCAGTATCTAAGTTAGATATGTAAAATCAAATCTAGATAATTGGTTTGGTTTTGAAAATTTGATATTTCATCGGACTATGCAGCTTTAAATAACAAACATGGTTGGTGCTTTGTGTGACTGTTCTATTTAAACCAGATCGTGTTAATGCGAGTTCTCGGCGTATAAGGAGAGTCTGTTACCAACACACCTCAGCTCATATTCACAAGTTTGTGTTCCACCTTTAATGTGTGAGCGGGACTTGCCGCGAGCACTAATCCCATTACAACATATCTATTTATTATAATTGTTATTTGCGTATGTTATGCTTATCAGAGAACATCACATGCAGCATGTAGCGCACCACGCTAGTGCCCATGGCGCCATCTATCTACGCAGCTAACCTTGTATAATAATTCTGGAATATTTCTTAATTTCAACTCCACTTTGTGTGTGTTAAATTTCCCATGAGATACAATTTCATCAACATTATGATAATTTGTACTATAATCTGCATGTAATTGAACCAGTCCCCAACAGTCTGAGCAGGCAGCCTTCTCTTTACTTTCTTCGGAAGCTGTTGGCTTAAAAGAAGTGTTGGGAGCTGTTTTAAGAAAATAGGCCTTCTCTGTCTTTACATTATTATTGTTATTATTCTTTATTTTAATAGAAAATACATCTTATATGCATGTGTAACTCAGTACCCATGTACCACCAGGACGTATTTATTTTGAGATTTTGT
Source organism: Branchipolynoe longqiensis (assembly GCA_030323885.1). Classification (NCBI taxonomy): domain Eukaryota; kingdom Metazoa; phylum Annelida; class Polychaeta; order Phyllodocida; family Polynoidae; genus Branchipolynoe; species Branchipolynoe longqiensis. The sequence continues at coordinate 38,419,509 of CM059198.1, forward strand.
TTCTATTGATCTTTGTGTATATTAAGAAAGATACTTAGAATAAATTGTGGGTAGCCTCGCTGTGTATAGTAACAACTGCGGCTGCCTGGCCACTTAAACGGACGTGGGATGGTGAGTTGTGGTGCTCAGCTGGCTACCCTCTTCTTACACACATACAATATTACAAGTAGCTCCTGTATCAAACCTTGGCACTTAAGTGATATGCAAGCTAGCTCTACTGTTCACTGATATCTTAGAAGTAAATACATGCGCCTAAGCCCCTTGCATGACCAAGCTTCCTTCAGATATGGGGATAAGCCATTTGCTTGTGGCAGTAATTTCCTTATTTTGATTTTAAATCTGAGAACCAGATCTATTGCCATCTCCCCTGTGGAGGGTCGGATCACATATCAACACCTGTGTACACCATGAGGTAAAGATTGTGAATATTATCGTGCGCTGCTTGTCTATGACACTAAGCTGTACTTCAGTCCTGTTGATATTTTCAGTCAGGTTGCATGTACTTTAACAGAAAGCAATGTATCACTGTTTAATATAGGTATGTGGTGTACCCAATATAGGCATGTAGCCAAAGTTCCTTTCCAACGCCTGTTTCTGATGTGTAATATGTTATTTAAATTCGCCCAACTTCACTAAAAACGACAGCCATCTTAACATTGACATATGTTTACGTGCGGTGTAGAAAGAACGTTTTCATTTTTATTTTTACTTTAATTTGTATTATCATTTGCATTGATTTGAGTTGGAGATGATTGTTGAACACCGATAGGAGGGTGATGGTCACCGTAACGTCACACGCATCAGTGACTGGGATAGAAGGTACGCTCACCTTCGTTCTAACACCTGGAGACTTGGTGGGGGCGCGCAGTGAGATTATCTGCTATTTACCGCATTGATTAACATACTATCTCTCCAAGGACGGTACTTGCACAGCAGCAGGCAAATGCGTGTAAATTAACACACCGGTAAATCATCTATAAGGGGACTTGTTAAGAAACTTGATTGGAACGGCCAGTGATACGGCGTATATTACGGGGGGTGGGGGGCGGTAGGGCGGGGCTGTTAATGTCGTTACCATCTCGTATAATCTATGAAACCAATTTGATCAATTTAACCGTTGGTTTTTAATTGAGATTTGATTTTCCTTGACAATTTTATAATTGTGGGCTTTTACACCCATGAGTGTGTATTTTGATACATGATTGATTTATTCGTTTACATTTGGTGTAAAAGCGATGGTTGAACACAAAATAAACACTTCTTGCCATGAATACGGCCTGTGCTGCCAACACGGTGTAAAGAACCCCCCAATCAATGAATCAATGAAATCTTATTGCAGGTGTTTCGGTATAAAGGAAGGACCCATTCAGCCTCAGTGAAGGAACTATGTTTATGGTGGACTAGGTTGAACATATGGAACCGCTGTTGTGTATGCGTGGCATGTTTTTCTCATTTACAAGTGCACTTTTTAGAATATATAGTTTGGAAGTTGCATAGTATGATTTAAGCATAAACCGTTTAAAACCAAAACACTTATCTAGATTGTATTCTACTTAGAGCCTGGTGCATATATTTAAATATTTATTGCTGCATAGAATCAGTAGGAAGTCAATTTAATCGAACATGTGGCTTTTTAACGCGATGTTGTCTAGCATTTCGACGTTCAAGCCAAAATTACTTTTGCAATTTTTGCTTCAAATATATTCACAAATGAATTCCTTCCCTGGAATAATGAGCAAACTCATAAGAAGCCTAAGATATCAATTAACTCCCCGGATGTGCGTATGTACATCTGTCTATATCTTTATATCTATTTAGCTATGTATAGACACGTTCACCAGTGACGTCACTATAAAGGAATTCACACCCAGAACGAACCTAGATGGCAAAACAAAGCAGCTGGTCATTGTTTTGCATAGAAATCAATAGTGCAATAATTGAATTGAGCATTTTTATATTGTTCAAAATATGCTTCTCTATATAGTTATGTAGCTAATGTTACTACTGTATATCCTAAAGGGAAAAAACCCGACCAGATCAGGAAAAAGCTCCTTTATTGACAGATTGAACTGAATGCAGCGATTCTCAGCTCGCCGTGCTTTTGCCACTGGGTGTGTGCCTGTCCAATGCTTCCAAAGCAGTGTGAAGAATAAATAAATATATAAATAAATATAATATATATATATGCCTAAGTAAATTAAATACAAGCGACGTAGCCATAACCTAGATTCTAGTAATGTCGGCAATGTTTACTAGCTTCTGGTAATGCGCATGTGCAGGAATTCATAAACATATACACTCAACGTGTCTATACTCTGACACAACGCACATCCTGGTTCTGTCACGGTATGGATGAAGAACCCCCTCGTCCCCCTCACATAGCTGACATCATATGTGTGCATGTGTATATGTATACATATTATAGAGAACAGAGCGTAACCATCCAGTGTTCTATTACCAGCTGGGATGTGTTTTAAATTTTTTATTTATTGACAAGGTATTTACTCTGCCCATAACGTATAAGCTCCGGCGAGGGCGCTTGTTTTCAATGCTGGACAGCTGTGGTGCTGTGTTGGTCTGGTCCCTCGCCCAGGAGTGTTTACCAGCTTCTGCTCCGGCCAGCCATTTGCGATTTTTGGTGTTTCTAGCCTATGTGAGTTTTTTGTGTATTTTTCCAGAGTTTTGTCTAGTCTGAGTATGATACCTAAGCCTACTATGTACATCTACTTGGGTGTCATGCAGGCTTGTGGGAGAGGATCCCGTCCCATTTTGATTTGTTACAGCATCCTTTCACTCAAGCCCTGTCCTTAGATAGTGCACCAGTGTGCCAGAACACACTGGACCCTTTAGGACTGCGACCAGGTGGGATGGTTGTGTTGTTTGCTTAGCCATTTTGTATTTCAGAGTGGATCAGATGCATGACCGTGGCCTGTCCATTTCTGTGTTGGTTTGTGCCATTACACATACCCAGGTGGACTGCGCCATGTGGTGATAGCTTTCCTGATTTCCTTTGTACTTAGGAGGGCTAATTGTCCTATTTTTAATACCTACCATTTTCTGTGGCCTGTCTTTTGCTTTTTGTGCCAGTGCACAGCAAGCAGTGACTGCGCTCAGGGGCAGGTGCAATTTTGCTGTGTCAGTAAGTAGTTGTTTTCTTTAGGAATTTTTTGTACCGGTCAAGGTCACGGATTGCCCATTGTTTTTTGTTTTGTTTATTCCAGGCATGTGCTGCCACGGCCAGTACACTTCTCTCATAGATTTTTGTGTTACTCATTTCCGTCAGTAGTATTGGGGCCGCCATGTGCCTAGTGTCCCTGCGGGGGTTACTGTGTAACCTGGTTTCTTGGTGTAGTGGTGTGCTAGTATTTTCAGGTGTGTTTCCATTCTACTTGATAATAGTGTTGTGTTGCATTTTTTGTGTAGTTCTGTTGTAGGATATCTTTTGTGTATTTGAAGGCATATTTTAAGGGCTTTATTTTGCAGTACCTGTAGTTTGTTTGGTAGTTTGGTATGTCCTCCCATGTATACTACATCACCATAGTCAGTAGGGGAGGATCATGCCTTTATATATTTATTTTACCTCGGTATATAGCCTCAGGCTAGCCGCAGGCTAGGGAGAGGTAAGCACATCCGGGTACAGCAATTAGCATAAGCAGCTCACGGCGGGAGGACGTTCGCTGAGCTGCTCCAGCAGGATTTAACTACTACAACACTTTAACTAACTGTAAGTATTGAGAAACTGCATTCAACTTCTTAAGGATGGTTTATAGCATCCCATTATGAAAGCTTAGAACTTTCTCAGGTCCAATTTGGACATAAAAGGTGTTATAAAAAAACACGAGGATAAGAATGTGCAGAACCGAAACCAATACCGCTTGACATAGCGAAACCTGTGTTCAGACAGGCAGAGATGTTAACCGGAGTTGCATCTCCTAAGGAAATTCCTCCGAACCCTAAAGAGGGTTATGTTGGGGATGATCCTGGGTTTCTTTTATAGACTCCCCAGACCGGTTTTTGAGGCGAGCCTCCGAGTTTCGTAATATTTTCTTCAACTTGCTGGCGCAGAATGCCGCGGGTGGGAGAAGTGTACGAAACAGAGAGAGCGGGCGTGCCAATGGCCGCCCCTCCGTTTGGTTGGTTTCACTACCGATAAAACCTACGGCAAAACTTTAGCTTAACGCCTGTATACAGAACGGTTTAAACACGTTACTATATACCATCCGAATAATACCTCACTCTAGCTCACTTTGTGAACATGTTGAGATGATACCGGTACTAAGTAACCTTTGTTGTTACAGAAACCGATGGCCACCAAGCGAAACAAGGTTCCGCCGGCAGCGGCAGAGGGCCGCGTGCCTTCTGGGTACGATTCCTCACCACCGCAGACGGGACCGCCGTCTCCACAGCCGGGGGCTGGTCCTTCGGACAAGGATAGTGGGGATGAGGAGCTTGAAGACAAAATCCTACGGATTATGGACAAATATAAGACACAAGCCACACGGCCTTCTTCTCCTCCTATCCCAGACGATGACTGGGAGGATTTCTCAGATGACGAAACCGAATCGGCATTTGAGGTTCCGCAACCGAAACCCAAGAAGCGGAAAAGACTTGGCAGTAGCTCGGGTGATGAATTCACAAAGGTCAATAAGAAACGAGTGAAGAAGACAAAGAAAAACAAAAAGAAAAAGAAGAAGGACTCATCATCGGATAAATCAGATGATTCGTCCACAACTGACTCCGATTCAGACACGGAGAGAGCGGGCATTTATGCCAGGATAGGGGCAAAGATCAAGAAGAAATGCCCGTTGGCCAAAGCAAAGAGGTTGCGAACTACAACCATGATGAGGGAAACGCTGAAAGGACATTTCCACACTTTCAAACCTGTGGAGGTGATCAACAAGCTGACGGAACAAATTTCGGGAATTAAAGGAGTTCCCCAGTCCATCAGTAAAGAAATGGATGCAGGCATCCATCTCTCAGACGAAAGACGGCGTTATGAGAACGCGTTGTGCACGATTCATAAAGCGGTGCTCGGAGCGCTTACATCGATAACTCCGGTAGCGAATCGGATGCAAGCCGAGAATAAGTTCTCGTCGCTTGCACGAGTGATGGACAAAGGAATTGCGCTGCTTACCGCAGCGTCGAACTTCATGACTTTTCGGCGATTTGAAAACGTCTTCAAGTCGGTCACAACAGATGCTGGCAAAGAAGTCGCCAGATCGAAGAAAGTAACTGACAATGATGGTAAAGAATACACCCTTTACCTACCGCCAAAGCCAGTGCTAGGCAAGCCACTGGACAAAACCAAAATGTTTGGCGGTCAGCTAGCGCACCTCTTCAAAGCTGTCGAGGTAGACACTAAAAGCGCTAAAAAACACGGATGGCACCAACAAGTTTGACAACCCCAACAAATTCCGACGCCCCCGCTCGGATTTTCGCTTCCGCAGAGGAGGAAGGCCGGGACGAGGAGGTCCCTCATTCGGCTTCAATCCCAGAGGACGAGGCAGAGGAGAACGCCAGAACACGGGTTGGAACGACAACCGCGGATACAAAAGGGAGTTTACACCCAAACCCCAATTCCCGCGGCCAGGAGCCAAGTAGAGACACAGACTCCTACACTCAACAAGGTGTCTGAAGAGACACAAACTTATGTAAGCAAGTTTCAGGCAGGCAACATCCTTAACTGTTTGCACAAATGGGTTAACATTACATCTGATAGGGAAATTTTGGATATAGTAAAAGGAGTTCAAATACCTTTCACAGACATACCAAAACAGGAAAGAGTTCCGTTCCCATACAAATTCAACATAGCAGAAAAACGCCAAATAGATTATCAGGTTTCGCTATTTGAAACAAAAGGTATTATTGAACGAGTACAAAACACAAAAGGACAGTTTATTTCTAATGTCTTTTCTAGGCCCAAACCAAATGGCGAAATTCGCATGATTTTGGATTTGACAAAGTTAAATAAATTGGTAACATACAAACATTTAAAAATGTTCTCATTAGAAACGGCGAGAGACTTAATAACGCCGCATGCCTGGCTTGCCAGTGTAGACTTAAGAGACGCGTATTATACAGTCCCCATTTGCAAAGAACACAGAAAATTTCTGAGATTTATTTGGAACGGTACCCTTTTCCAATTTACTTGCATGCCTAATGGTTTAGCCTGCGCACCTCGACTGTTTACAAAGTTATTAAAACCTGTTTTTGCTGTTATGGGAAGATTAGGACATACAATGTTTCCATACATAGACGATTCCTTTATTATGGCAGAATCCTTTAACAAATGCCATTTGGCAGTGAATGATTTGTGTACTTTATTAACAGAATTAGGTTTTTACATACACGACAAAAAATCTGTTTTTGTCCCGAATAAGGAATTAAAATGCCTAGGGTTTTTAATCAACACCAAAGCAATGACCGTATCATTAACGGAACAGAAACTACAGAAGTTTCATGACACGGCCTCCCAGCTGCTTGACATATCTAGGCCAAAGATTAGACAGGTCGCTGTCCTTATCGGTATAATGGTTTCATATGCGCCGGCTGTTCTTTATGGGGCGGCGCACTTCAAGTCTCTAGAAATAGACAAGAATAGAGCGTTAGCACGTACAAAAGGTAACTTTGAAAGAAAAATGTACATTTCCCAGGATGGTTACACAGATATATCTTGGTGGATCGAGAATATTAATAACTCTTCCAATCCCATTAGAATGGATCAACCCAACACGGTAGTTACTACCGATGCGTCATTACAAGGTTGGGGAGCTCATCGAAATGATGTAGCAACAGGAGGGAGATGGTTAGAAAACGAAAAATCAGACCATATTAATGTTCTTGAATTAAGAGCGATTTACTTAGGCCTCTTGAGTCTAATTAAAATACCGAAAAATACTGTTCAACTGCTTACAGATAACACTACGGCCATGGCATATGTCAGAAATATGGGAGGTACAAAGTCAAAAGAGTGCAATAACTTGGCACAAAGTATTTGGAACTGGGCGCAAAAACATCAAATATGGTTAACCATATCACATATCCCAGGATCGCAAAACGTCCTGGCTGACAAAAAGAGTAGAGTCTTTCACGACCACTTAGAATGGAATTTAAACATAAAAATTTTCAACAAAATTTGTCGCCAATGGGGTTCACCTACGGTTGACTTATTTGCATCAAGGAATAACTTTAAAGTTAACAGATATGTTTCATGGCACCCAGAACCATTTGCTTGGCACATAGATGCTTTCTCACTGATTTGGGAAAATGAATTTTATTATATTTTTCCCCCTTTCAACATCATTACCAGAGTGGCACGAAAGATAAAGATGGACCGGTCTCACGCCATCCTGATCGTCCCCGAATGGGACACACAGCCGTGGCTAGCAGGACTAGCCTCGACAGCCCGAGATTGCCTCAGATTCCCAAAATCCCGAGGAAATCTAACTCACCAAGGCCCTCTGGAACATCACGGCAACGTAGCAACAACACCGTTGCTTGCATTCCTTTTCTAAATAAATACCTAGAACAATTTGGTTTAGACAAAATTACACAGGAACGGCTAGTGTCACATGCGTGGAGAAAAGGAACAGTTAAAATGTATACCACATATTTGAAAAAATGGGGCGTTTATTGTCTTATTCACAAAGTTAAACCCATGAACCCAACTATTGCCCAAGTGTGCAGATTTTTTAGAATGTTAGAACAAGAAGGGCTAGGTTACGGCGCAATTAATGCTGCCAGGTGCGCTCTCTCGATTATCCTTCCCAGAACAAGGGGAGATACAATGGGTAAACACCATGTTATATCATGGGTACTAAAGGGAATTTATGAACGAAACCCACCTAAACCAAAATATGACCGATTTTGGGATGTGTCACTGGTATTCAAAATGTTTAACGATTGGCCACATAATAGGTTTCTAGATATAAAACAATTAGGGTTTAAGTTAGCACTTTTATTACTGTTAGTCACAGGTCATCGAGGCCAGACTATAGTGGCACTTTCACTCGATGGACTGGAAATAGATAGAAGGCAAGCGACCTTCGATTTGACAACATTGTTAAAATCTAATCGTTTAGGTGATCCTTTGTCGTCAATTGATGTAACACAATTCAAAGACAATCCGAAACTGTGTGTAGTTTCCGCGATCAGAACATATATATCCAAGACACAAGGAGTTAGAAACTCAAGACAATTGTTGATAAGCTTTATTAAGCCACACAAGGGCATATCAAGAGATACGCTTGCCAGATGGACAATTAATGTCCTAAAGATGGCAGGAGTGGATACGGACAAATATGCGTCACACTCAACAAGAGGAGCCATGGTGTCAAAGGCATGCATGCCTCTTAGGCATTTCGGTCAAGCGCATACTAGCGCATGCAGGATGGAAGACCGAACGATCGTTTGCTAGACATTATAACAAGCGATTGGAAAAGCCAAGTGGCGTCGCACGGCGACTGCTACAACATTAAGGTAAAAAAAAGGTGAGAACATACCATGGTCACAAACATATAAGGTTAATGAACGTTCCATACCACAGAACATAAACAAATAAAATGAAATATCAGGATAAAATGATATAATGTAAAGTCTCCCTAGCCTGCGGCTAGCCTGAGGCTATATACCGAGGTAAAATAGATTAGTTAGACGAATCTTACCTTGGTATAGATGATGGATAACTGTTGTTTTCCCGAGGTATAAGCCTCGGCTAGACGTGGGTGAGGGCCCACCCTCCACACCCTGCCACGTCTAGTCCCTTGCTTGTACCAAGGAAACATTAGTATTTAGAATTTTGGAGATCATTTTATCCTGAATTAGTAGGTAAAGATTGCTGTACCCGGATGTGCTTACCTCTCCCTCACCCACGTCTAGCCGAGGCTTATACCTCGGGAAAACAACAGTTATCCATCATCTATACCAAGGTAAGATTCGTCTAACTAATCTAAATTACCATGTTTTCAGTCATGTAGTATCTCAGTTTTGCCAGTAGCCATATTTTGTGGTTTGCTTTTTTGATAGTGTTTGTTATGCAAAGGTCATAATTTATGTGCCTGTCCAGGTCCACTCCCAGATATCGATAGCTGTCTACCTGCTCTAGTTCGCTGTTTCCTAGGAGACACTTTATTTGATTGTTACTGGTTAATCTGGTACCAAATGGTACTGTCTTCGATTTATTGCTATTTATAGTTGTCTTATTTGGATGGCCCCACTCGGTTAGTTTCATTAGTATTTGATTTAGTTTTGTTTCTATTTCTTCGGATGATTTGCCTGCGGTATACACCACACTATCATCTGCATATAGTTGGATGTTTTCAATGTCTAGCCAGTTGTTTAGATCATTTATATATATCAGGAAGAGAAGTGGTCCCAGAACTGACCCTTGTTGCACCCCACAGCTTATTCTTTTCTCGTTTGATATTGCTCCATTTACTGCGGTGCATTGCTTTAGATTTTTTAGGTAGCTTGCTAACCATTTCCCAGTTACGCCCGTTATTCCAATATGGGATAGTTTGCTAATTAGGATAGTGTGGTCCACTCTCTCAAAGGCTTTACTGAAGTATATGAATGCTGCACCCACTAGCTTTTTGTTGTTGATACTGTTAGAGATATCGTTTATTAAGTTAGCAATTGTTTTAATTGTTGAGTGTTTTTTTCTGAATCCGCCTTGCTTACTGTTTAGTATTTTGTGCTCGATCAGATGGTCCATAATATGTCGATACATTACTTTCTCCATTAGCTTCCCAGGCAGTGGGAGTATAGATATGGGTCTATTGTTGCCCAGGACTTGTTTATCCCCTCCTTTGTGGAGCGGGGTTACTTTGGCTAGCTTCCAGCAGTCTACATAGGTACCTTTTCTGAATGATGTGTTGAATAGGTTACATAAGACCTCTGGGATGCATCCGAATGCATCCTTCAGTGCTATACTCAAGGTATTTTCAATGCCTGAGGGCTTTTTGCAGTCAATTTGTTTTATGAGATCACTTATTTCTTTTATTGTGGTTTCGCAGTCCCCTATGACTATGTTTGGTCATGGTGCTTTTGTGGCCCAGTTAGAGTTAAACTTTTTGGATAGTTTATTTCCTATGGTAGAAAAATATTTGTTCATTATATTTGCTGTATCACTGCTGCTGAATTCAATTCCCTCATTGTTGTATACGGTAATCGAGTCCATATTTTTGTTGTTTGGAATTAGTATCTTTACGTTGTTCCAGAATTTATGTGCGTTTTCGGAAGTGGCAGTTTGATTCTGACGTAGATGGTCGAACACGCCACCTACCGGAGTCAGTTATAAGATTGAAGATTGAAAGGCCTTGTGCGTGCGATATCATGATCTGAGTCATGTCGGGTGTCAGACTGTCCCGACCGACTGGTTGACGTGCGCATGCAGGCAGGACGTGTGCGGCCCGCGGACCTGCGTCTGCTCCCTGGCACTAATCAGGCTAAGGAGACACCGGGCCGCGCCTCGCGGTGTGCGGGGCTCAGTGCGGCCCGGCAGCTTGCACTGGCCGCCGCCCGAGGCTTCATTACGGGCGGGCCGGACTGCGGCTTGCTAATCAGAGGATCGTGGCTTTTACGCCGTTTTCTTTCACCAATTGATGCTTTTTGGTAGTAAAATTCGGGAAAATTCCTACCCTTTGTACTTGCACGTTGTAACGGCTCAGAAGGTTCTCACAAAGACAATTTCTCTATTCAACATTGCCATAAACCATGAGTTTTTTTATTTATTTATTTTTTTTTATATTGACGAGGTATTTATTTACTCTGCCCATTTTTTTTTTGTTTTTTTTTTTTTTTGGTAAAGTATTGTCGTGGGGGTGATGAAAATGGGAAATACTGCGCCTAGAGCGGGACTCGAACCCACATCTCTTTGCATTCCGGGCCAGTGTGCTAACCATTACACCACCTAGGCTCCCTGATATCAATACACTCCCCACGCCTACCTGTCTATGTGGTTACTTGCCTGAGAGGTCAGTGCAGACCACTACAGTATTTATTCATCTGAATATGACATTTGTCAGCGCCGGAGCACTGGTCTTCCGGCCATCTTACTATCGGAATTGACATTTTAAATAATCTAAGTTTGATCAGTGCTGTATTAGTCACAGCACCGATCGTGTAGAATTAAGGGAGTGGCTCCTGCTGTATAATGTACAGCACCAGTCACTGCGGTTCATACAAAAATGGGGAGCAGCACCGAGTAGAAGGTGTATACTCGGGGCGACTCAAACAATCGTTGTGGGTTACATTTTTCTCTTATAAAACAAGCTAAGTTTATAGTTGTCAAGGCATTTTGTCTGTCTTATGTAATGTTCAATGTGTTTAAACAGATTGATAGTTGTGTAGGATGTTCGGTGTGTTAGATTGATAGTTGTGTAGGATGTTCGGTGTGTTGTTGGTTTGTTCATGATGGTTAAGGGTGGTGGCAGGGAAGGGGGGGCCCATTGGGGTGGGTGGCAGGGGGGAAAAACCCACAGGAGAGCAAGCGAGGACGCGGGGGGGCAGGAGCTCAGGGCTTTGCTAGTAATTACTACAGTAGTCATTCAAGGGCCTGAATAACCAGGTGGGCTTTATATGCATTTTTGAAGGCTAGTATTGTTTCTGTTTCTCTAACTCTGATAGGGAGGTCATTCCACATGACACTACCTTTGTAAATTGGTGCTCCCTTATATTTATTTGTTGAGGGGTGTGGTACATTGAGCAGGGTGGAGGCTCCTCTTCTTGTTATTCTATTTGTGCGGTCAATGAATTTTTCATCTTTTGCACGTTTGTGCATTAGTGCCATCAGGTGTAGGTCCCTTCGCTCTGAGAGAGTATCCAATTTTGCTTTCTTGTGCAGTTCAGCCACACTGAGTATCTTGCCTTGGTAAACTGTTCTCAGTGCTCGGTTCTGAATTCTTTGCAGTTTGGTCTTTTGTTGTTTTGTTAAGAGTTCATATATGATGTCATTGTAATCTATAACAGGCAATAGTGTAGTCTTGTACAGGAGTAGTGCAGTGTTTTCACTTATGAATTTCCTTAATTTCCTAAAAGTTGTCAGTTTTAGTGCCAGTGTTTGATTCAGTCTTGCCAATTGTCGATTCCCATTTAGTGTGGAGTCTAGAGTTGTGCCCAGGTATTTGTAGGAGTCCACTTCACGAAGTAAGGTACCACCCATTTGTAGTTGGATTTGAGGGGCTCTCGTTTTTCTCGTTTTCGCCCCATAGATCACATACTCTGTCTTGGCACTATTTACTGTTAGTTTATTTTCATGGCACCATGTATTCACCTTATCTAGCACCATGTCTGTCTGGGCTTGCAGCTGCCACAATATCTCTATTGTGTACTGTGAGTGCTGCATCATCAGCAAATAATGTAAATGTTGCTCTTTCAGATACTAGTGGTAGGTCATTAATAAAGATTAGGAATAGCAGGGGTCCTAGGGTGGAGCCTTGTGGCACCCCTGTCTTGACCCTACGGGTGGTGGACTCATTGTTGTTTAGTTTTGTGCACTGCATCCTGTTCTTGAGATAATTTGTGAAGAAATTATATGCTTTGTTGCCTAATCCAGCTCTTGCTACTTTCTGCATCAGGATCTCGTGGTCAATTGTATCAAATGCCTTCTTGAAATCAAGGAAGACACTGATCGTTAGTTCACCTTTATCCATGTTGCCCAAAAGTTCATCCAGTATAGATGCCAGGGCCCCTGTTGTGGATTTGTTCTTTCTAAATCCATTTTGCTGGTAGGTCAGGTAGTTGGATGATTCAAGGAATGCTTTAACTTGGTCATGTATAATCTGTTCAATAATTTTTCCTGGAAGTGGCAGGATTGAAATTGGTCGCAGTTCACTGCAGTATCTTGGGTTATTGGTCTTGGGGATTGGGGTGACTGTAGCTAACTTCCATGCATCGGGGAAGATGCCTGTTTTAATTATTAAGTTGTACATATGTGTGAATTCCCTAATTAATGTTGTTATTGCCATCTTTATCCGGGCAGTACTGATGTCTTTTATACCAGACGATTTATGGGATGATATTTGATTTGTTCTGTCTAGGATTTCATCACAAGATGTTTCTTGGAGATCATAGTTGTGGTTATTTAGTTTGGCTTGGTAACATTTTTGTTGGGCTGTTCCTCGGTTAGATTTACTGGCTAACCTTTCTCCTATCTCGATGAAATAGTTATTGATTTCTTCTGTAAGTAGGTTATCAGGTATCACATTGCCAGATTCTTCATTGGAAAGGCTACTAATTTTGGTCTGGTTTTCTGGTTCAATCTGTTTGAGTACATGCCAGCATTTTTTGGCATTGTTTCGATGTTTGTATAGTTGGTCTTGGAGGAATCTTGCTTTGGCTTTTCTGACTTCATTTCTTGTTTTCCTGGTCATACATTTGGCTATGAACTCATCACCAGGGTCTTTAGATATTTGAAATTTGTGTCTGAAGTAGTCCCTGTCTTGTTGTAGTTCTGTTAGTTCATCATTAAGGTACCCAGCTGTGTTAGTTCTAATAGTGAGCTCTACTAGGGGGCAGTGCATGTCAGCTGCTTTTGTTATTGTTGTGTTAAGCATTTCCCAGCATTTGTTTGGGTCTTGTTCCACTAGGAGCTCTCTTTGGTTGAATTCCTGCAGTGAGTTTTCCATTTCTCTCTGATCGCAGTTTCGGTATGAGCGTCCCCAGTAGGTGGCAGATCTCTTGTCATTCCTTATTTTCTTTTTTAGTATGTATATTGGTTTGTGGTCACTTATATTATAGTTGATAACTCCTGCATTGGTGCAGTGCTTAATATTGGTGAATGCTAGGTCTATTGTTTTGTCAGAGGTTCTGGTTATCCTGGTTGGTTTGTGTATCATTTGCTGGAGCTCATGATCTGCAGCAAATTGTTTCAATGTTCCCCACAGAGTCTGTTTCTTTTCATTGTAATCCACATTGAAGTCTCCTAGTATAAGTATCTCATATTTGTCCATGTCGGTTATTTGTCTCATGGATTCATTTAGAAGGTCAATTCCTTCATTTAGATTGCCATCTGGAGGCCTATATATGTTGCCGATGAGTATACTCTTGGTGTGGGGTCTGATTACAATTGCCCATTGTAGTTCGATGTTGCAGTTGGAGAGGTTAAGGTCCTCATATTTCGATGTATCAGTATGCAGCTCATTTTTTGAATATATTCCCAGTCCACCTCCTTGTTTAGTTTGACCATCTGGCCGCTTTGTTTTTCTGTCGGCTCTCATGAATTGGTAGCCTGGTACACTGGCTAGTCTATCTTCCATGTGACTGTTGAGCCATGTTTCCGATATTGTGAAGACATCAAATCCTGACTCAGGTAGGTCTATCCTTAGCTGGTCAATCTTGTTGGGGAGACTTCGTATGTTTAGATGGCCAATCTTGAAGCCTGGTTGGCCCTTCAGTTCAGGCAGAGGAAGTGCAGTAAACGTATAAGCTCCTGTCAGGGTGCTTGTTTTCAACGCTGGACAGCTGTGGCGCTGTCTTGATCTGTTCCTTTGCCCAGGAGTATTTACCTGTGTCTGCTCGGGTCAGCCTTCTGCAATTTTGGTTGTTAGTAATAGCCTATGTTAGTTTTTTTTTGTAATTTTCCTTTTTTTGTTGGTCTAGTCTGAGTAATGATACCTTAGCCTACTATGTACATCTACTTGGGTGACATGCAGGCTTGCGGGAGAGGATCCCGTTCCATTCAGATTTTTTTGATTTTTTATTTGTTACAGCATCCTTTCACCTAAACCCTGTCCTTAGATAGTGCACTCGTGTGCTAGAACATACTCGGACCCTTTAGAACTGTGGCCAGGTGGGATGGCTGTGTTGTTTGGCTAGCCATTTTATATTTCAGGGTGGATCAGTTGCATGACCGTGGCCTGTCCACTTCTGTGTTGGTTTGTGCCATTACACATACCCAGGTGGATTACACCATATGGTGATAGCTTTCCTGATTTCCTTAATACTTAGGAGGGCTAATTTTCCTATTTTTTCTGTTTAGTGCCTACCACTTTTCCTGGCCTGTCTTTTGCTTTCTGTGCCAGTACACAGCAAGGATTGACGGCGCTCAGGGGCAGGTGCGGTTTTGTTGTGTCAGTAAGTAATTGTTTTCTTTAAGAATTTTTTGTAGTGGTCAGGGTTACGGATTGCCCATAATTTTACATTTTGTTTATTCCAGGCATGTGCTGCCATGGTTAGTACACTTCTCTCATGTATTTTCATGTTGCTTCTTTCCGTTAGAAGTATTGGGGCCGCCATGTGTCTAGTGTCCCTGCGGGGGGATACTGTGTAATCCGGTTTCATGGTGTAGTGGTGTGCTAGTATTTTCAGGTGTGTTTCTCTTCTGCTTGTTAATAGTGTTGCTTTGCATTTTTTGTGTAGTTCTATCGTGGGATATCTTTTGTGTACTTGGAGGCATATTTTAAGGGCTTTATTTTGCATCACTTGTAGTTTGTTGAGTAGTTTGGTACTTCCCCCCATGTATACTACATCACCGTAGTCGAAGTAGGGAAGTTGGGTGAAGTAGATTGAGAGGAAGGCTTCAGAGTTACACATAGGCAGCAAGTGCAACAGGACAGAACCAGGCTCGCTCGCTTAATAAAACACAATGATTAGTTGAGAAAGATAAGTTAAAGTTTAAAATCCCCAACGTACAGAGGTGGCATACCAATTTTATACTGTGTATCGCTGTACATGCTGCTTGTGTGCAGGCAGCTCGGGAGGTACCCAAGCAAATGTTCATATCCATAGAAAGCTATATCAGGGATATTGAATAGTACATATAGTTCTTGTTAATGTTACCGTGTTTAATTATTTGTTATAAACCTGTGTGTGTTGCATGCACGCTGAGGGCGGGTGGTGGGATTAAGCTCGAGGAGATGCTCAGTTGTACGAAACCTCTACCTGTAAAAGTATGGATGGTTACACAAATTAGACACTTAAATTGATGCTATTGTGGTGCCATCAGTGGGCAAAGGGTAGGGGACCAGGCTACCTGTATTACTAGGTTAGCCAATCATATGGCCTAGGCGAGATGGGAATCTGGGTCACAACTACAGGAGTTTTAGGGTGCTTGCCAACATTATTTTGGAAACTCTCATTTCTAATAATTCCATAGTTAGCTATTTGTCATCAAAGTTCCTTTAGATTAATAAAAGAGTAAGTTACAATGGTCAACCTGATGTATTTATTTGAAGAATATGGGGAAGTCACCGAACTATCCAACTTTAACCAAGCAAACGACCCCCGACCTATCCAGCCTTGTCAGTTGCAGGCCGGATTCACAGATTACTGATATAATGCTACAAATAACCGTCTCGACTTACAACATTTTACACTAAAGACATGTAATTAATATATCAAATAAACTGCTTTTCAAAATGTATGCATTTAATGAGAATACAAATAACCGGAAGTTGTTACTATGTTAGTGTTGTAATTTCGAGAGAAAAATATGATCAACTTAATGCATGTCAAATAACACTTTCTATTTTTCTTCTTCTAACTGTCGATTTAACCTTCACTTTAGCGATTTAAACTAAATATTGGTGAGGTCTATGTATTATATATTGTTTTTCATTGAATGTGGATTTGTCGCTACAATCTGGCACTTGAATAATTATGTCAGCGTTCTGTGCGCTAAATGCGGATCGGTATCGTTGTAACCGTTATAACCGCCCCATTTATCATTAAGTGTCCGTGAGACACGTCGCCACTTCTGTTATCAGTTTATTATTAAAGCAACGTCGGTTTGTTGCGGTGGTCAGTTTGGCCGTGCCTCGTGACATGTGCACTAATCATGGCGTCCGGTGGCGGGCAGACTTACATACAATAAGCCTCCATCTCCATCCTCCTCACCCACCTCATCCTCACCGTCTCCTCCTTTTTGCTTGCAGGCTTTGCCCCAGACGTTGGACGAACTTCCCACAATGCTCAGTAAAGGTCAGGTGATCGATGCCCGGAAGTCGACTGGGACGCCCGTGCCTACTTCCGGTGTACTCGGGGGGCCCTTGGCATCAAAGAAGAGCAACCCAAAGCTGCACCACATGGCCAGTTTACAGGCGGCGCACTTCGACTCCCTGACATCATCTCCAGGTGAGTTGGTTTAATTGTTACTGTTAGTTATGCCGTGTGTTCATCATCCGAACGGTATAACTGGAAACAAATAGCTGGTCGTGGGGCAGAATGAGATACAATAGTGAATTGAGTGCATTCTTACTAAGAATGACGAACCTTCAGTTGCCATCCCGTAGTCTTGATTTATGCGGGTGCCACTGGCCGGTTGTGCTGCGGGGGGTTGCCGGTTCAGCCCCGCAGCCATTTGGTAGGTCGTGTGCAGGCGCATATGATGCTGAGGCGCTGGCTGCCCATTGTGATGTCTTCAAAGCACCAAGAATGTTATATGTTTGAACGTAGGTGGGTTAAAATAATAGCAGGGCATCTAATGAAACAGATTGAGGTGTAAAAAAGGCAATTTCCGTTTGTACTTGTCCTACATAAGGGTGCTTATATTATAACAGTATTCGAGATTTGGGACAAGACCAAACATTTGTGACTTTTTGATCTTTAACAGTCAGTGCAGGGCGTAACCCCTCGGAACCCTAATTAAGAAGATCTCTTTTTGGTCTGATAGTGACATCCCGAAAAACATTGCCTGATCTGTGCCTACTACCATGGTCATACTGGTGTCACAGACTCCTGTGTAAAATAGTTACACACACAATAGTTACACACACAATGTGTAGAATTGTTACACACACAATGACAACCATGTACAATGAGGACAATGTGTATCGATGACAATGACAATGACAATGTACAGTGACTACCATGTACAGTGACAACCATGTACAATGACAGCAATGTAGTCACAACCATGTACATTAACAACCATGTACAGTGACAACCATTAACAGTGACAAACATGCACAATAGGGACAATGTACAGTGACAACAATGTACAGTGACAATCATGTACACTGACTACCATGTGCAGTGACAACCATGCACACATTCAGGTGTAAAAAAGATCATTTCCGTTTCTACTTGTCCTACATAAGGGTGCATATATTATATCAGTATTCGAGATTTTGGACAAGACCAAACATTTGTGACCTTTTGATCTCTGGTGACCATTGAACTCATTTGCATACAACACGTATCCTTATAAAGAGCTCCCCAATACTCACATTTTAAGGGGTCACATGATCTATTATATTCTATAGCAATGGCAGTTGAGGACATTTTGTGTTCCTAATGGCCCTGTCACATTACAGCGCTTCTCTCCGGCGCGCCGCCAATGCGCAAAATCACTTTTAATCGTCAAGACACGTCAAACTTTTCCACGTCAGCACAACGTATTGGTAGCGTGCGACCGACGTTGTGAGAAAAAGAAAAAAAAAGATTTTGGCGCGCCGTCCTGATATGACCTTAGATGTTGGTAGGATGTAAAACAACAACAAACAAACAAAGCAACAGTTTAACGCAACATGTGACAAGGACTCACACGTGCGCGGCATGTGCATAATGTTCGCATAACGTTATTCCAGCGCATTTAACGTATCACGACGTGCCCCTAACCGCGCGTTGTCGCACGTCGAAAGTTTTGTGCAAGCATAAAACTTCGCCGATACCCTGACGCGTGCCGCCGACCGTTGCCGTCCATCAACGGATACCAACACGCGCGTAACGTTCCGCCAAAACATCACATACGTCGACGCGCATTGGCGAGAAGCATCGTAATGTGACAGCACCATTAACCCCATTTTTATGGCAATTTTCAATCTTGTGCTTCTAACACAGAAGGGTTAATCCAGAGAATTGTTCATGGGTGACAAGCGGTCATGCACCTGGAAATTGAAGACTACCATCCAGTCTACCACCAGACAGGATTGCCGAATGAGTTGAGCGTCCGTCTCCCGTTTTGGTAAATTGTGGGTTTGAGTCAAACCAATGATTTAAAAATTGATACTTGTTGCTTCCTAGCGAGGTGCTCAGCATTATTACGATAGGACAAGGACTGGTTGGCTCAGTGTTAGATTAATGTGACTGAGTGGGATATCAGGTCATGGTGTTGGCGGCATGGCCTCCCAGTGGGGCAGGACTATAAAGTCGCCATGAGTGCGCACTATCACAAGTCGGTCCCCATCCTGCTTTGACCGTACATGTTGGCAGGACGTAAAACTCCAACAACGAACCAACCAACCAGTCTACCAAAATCACCAAAGAAAAAAAACTGTCAGTGCAGGGCATAACCCTTCGGCACCTGAACTAAGAAGATCCAGATAGTGACATCCTGGAAAACATTGCCTCTACTGTGCCTACTGCCACGGTCAAACTGGTGTCACAGACTCCTGTGTAGAATAGTTACACATACAATGACAACCATGTACAATGAGGACAATGTGTATTGATGACAATGTACAGTGACAACCATGTACAATGACAGCAATGTAGTGACAACCATGTATAGTTACAACCATGTATAGTGAGAACCATTAACAGTGACACACATGCACAATATGGACACTGTACAGTGACAATCATGTACACTGACTACCATGTACAGTGGTAACAATGTGCACTGACAATCACATGCACTGACTACCATATGCAGTGATAACCATGCACAATGTGCCATCTGCAGTGACAACAATCTACAATGACCACCATGCACAATGACAACCATGTACAATGACAACCATCTCCAATAACAACCAGGTACAATGAACGCCATGTACAATGACGACAATGTAGAATGACAACCACATACAATGACAACCATGTACCATGACAATATACAGTGGCAAGCATGTGTAGTGGTTAGTGGCAACAATGTACAGTGGCAACCGTGTACATTGGCAGCCATGTATAGTGAAAATGGTGCTTTGTGTATAATAACAAGAGTACTTAATGACAAACTGACCATAACGTAATTGTCAAAAGTCGACCAGTAACATCAATAACATGTTCTTACACAAGAGGGTTTCCATCACTTTTATACCGATAGATTGATTGATTGATTGGTGGTCGGTGGATAGAATGCTTGTGGTGGCTTTAAATGGGGAATTTCACCTTTCTTATTTTAATTTTTATAATAATTTCAATATTCTGTGTTTATGTTGGCATCAAATGTCCTGTGTAAGCTTCTATCGTTATATGATAAACAAGGCCTTGTTGCTCATACGAATTGACTGTTTTTGTGTGTGTGAGTCTGGGACAATGCATATACAAGTGGAGATGTAAACTATTGCGAGTTAGAACGTAATTCTCGCTCATTTCGAATGTGATTATGTTGGTTGCAGCAGTGAGTTAATTCGTTTCAGTGCCCGCACTTGAGCTGCTCACGTACCCACTTAGGTAGTAGCAGGTGCTCTCGGCTGGGTTGTTGTCCATTTGTAAATTAATTGTTGATCCGATTTCTCATTGACCTCTATGCATAATAACAGAATGTTGCCCTAATAATGCATGCATGTTCTGACCACACTTCTATCACTACGTACTTGCTGTATGTGAATCCGTTAGGTTGAGGCAATTACGACCTCTGGTGGCTGCGTTATGGACAGTGGGTGGTTACGACCTCTGGTGGCTGCACCTGTAGACAGTGGGTGGTTACGACCTCTGGTGGCTGCACCTGTAGATAGTGGGTGGTTGCGACCGCTGGTGGTTACACCTGTGGACAGTGGGTGGTTACGACCTCTGGTGGTTACACCTGTACACAGTGGGTGGTTACGACCTCTGTTGGCTGCACCTGTAGACAGTGGGTGGTTGCGACCTCTGGTGGTAACACCTGTGGACAGTGGGTGGTTACGACCTCTGGTGGCTGCACCTGTAGACAGTGGGTGGTTATGCCCTCTGGTAGCTGCACTTGTGGACAGTGGGTGGTTACGACCTGGTGGCTGCACCTGTAGACAGTGGGTGGTTACGACCTGGTGGCTGCACCTGTAGACAGTGGGTGGTTACGACCTGGTGGTTACACCTGTAGACAGTGGGTGGTTACAATCTCTGGTGGTTACACCTGTAGACAGTGGGTGGTTACGACCTGGTGGTTACACCTGTAGACAGTGGGTGGTTACAATCTCTGGTTGTTACACCTGTAGACAGTGGGTGGTTACAACCTCTGGTGGTTACACCTGTAGACAGTGGGTGATTGCAACCTCTGGGGCCATATGCATGAAGCAGGGTTAGCGCTCCAAACCTGTGGCTAGCGGCGATCTCCGGGTTAGCGGGGAAAAGTCGGTATGCATGGGGGAGTGTTAGGGAAACTCCGCGAGTTTAAGGTCAGAGAGTCTAACCCCAGCCCATACCAGGTTTACCGTCGGTGTTAGGGACCGACTCGGGCCAAATCTATTGAATGCGATCATATTTAACAGAATTACATACTCAAATCATGAAATTTCATTAAATTAACCCTAAAATCGAACCCATATTAACGCTGCCGCTACATTGGCGGCGATATTAATATTGTCAAATCGACGAATGTACACAAAACAAATCGCCGCCGCATCGACGTCGCTATCCATACTGTCGAAGATCACCAAAACATTGCCGCCACATCGGCGGCAATATATTAGGCCCAAATCTATTCAATGCGATCATATTTGACAGAATTACATACTCAAATCATGAAATTTCATTAAATTAACTCTAAATTCGAACCGATATTAACGCGGCGATGTTAATATTGTCAAATCGCCGAATGTACACAAAACAAATCGCCGCCGCCGCCGCATCAACGTTGCTATCCATACTGTCAAACATCAACAAAACATCGCCGCTGCCGCATCGGCGGCAATATATTAGGTGCAAATCTATTCAATGCGATCATATTTAACAGAATTACATACTCAAATCGTGAAATTTCATTAAATTAACCCTAAATTCGAACGGATATTAACGCCTCCGCTACAATGGCGGCGATATTAATATTGTCAAATCGACGAATGTAAAGTGACAGAGGGATTTCCCATATCTATAAATAATTGCTAGGTTAGCTAACACCTCCATGCTTTGGCTCCATACATACCCCGTGACCGAATTTCCAACACTGGCATTAGCTGACCCGGCCCTTAACACCGGAGTCGATAAATAATTCTTCATGCATACGGGCCCTGGTGGTTACATCTGTAGACAGTGGGTGGTTACGACCTGGTGGTTACACCTGTAGACAGTGGGTGGTTACAACATCTGGTGGTTACACCTGTAGACAGTGGGTGGTTACAACCTCTGGTGGTTACACCTGTAGACAGTAGGTGGTTACGACCTGATGGTTACACCTTTAGACAGTGGGTGGTTACAACCTCTGGTGCTTACACCTGTAGACAGTGGGTGGTTACGACCTGGTGGCTGCACCTGTACACAATGTGTGGTTACAACCTCTGGTGGTTACACCTGTAGACAGTGGGTGGTTACGGCATCTTGTGGCTGCGCCTGTACACAGTGGGTGGTTACAACCTATGGTGGCTACACCTGTAGACAGTGGGTGGTTACGACCTCTGGTGGTTACACTTGTACACCGTGGGTGGTTACGACCAGGCCGTATGCACGAATCGGGGTTAGGGCCCTAACCGCGGCTAGGCTAGCTCCACACGGCTAAATGTGAGTAATTGCATACCAATTTCTCACATTTAGCCGTGTGGAGCTAGCCTAGCCGCGGTTACGGCCCTAAACCCGATTCGTGCATACGGCCCCTGTGCCCGTATGCATGACACGGGGGTACCGCTCTACCTCTTGGGGTAGTGGGGATTTCCGGGGTAGCGGCAAAAAGTTGCTATGCATGTGTCTGGGGTAAGGCTACCCCGGGGGGGTAAAAGTCGGGTAAGCTACCCCTACCCAGTAGCAGGTATAAGGCCAGGGGTAGGGACCAACTCTGGCCAAATCTATTGAATGCGATCATATTTAACAGAATTACATACGCAATAAGTGAAATTTGATCAATTTAACCCTAAATTCGAACCGTTATTAAGGCTACCGCCGCATTGGCGGCGATATTAATAGTGTCCAATCGACGAATGTAAAGTAAACAAATCGCTGTCGCCGCCTCGACTTCGCGTTCCATATACCCCTGTCACACTACGACGTTTCTCTCCAACGCGCGGTGACATGTGTCCTTTTTTGGTGAAATGTCTCTGTCTGTGTCTCTGTCTGTGTCTCTGTGTATGTGTCTCTGTGTCTGTGTATGTGTCTCTCTCTGTGTCTCTGAGTCTGTCTCTGTATGTGTCTCTGTCTGTGTCTCTCTGTCTGTGTCTCTGTCTGTGTCTCTGTCTGTGTCTGTGTCTCTCTGTCCGTGTCTCTGTCTGTGTCTGTGTATCTGTCTGTGTCTCTGTGTCTGTGTCTCTCTATGTGTCTCTGTGTCTGTCTCTGTGTCTCTGTCTGTGTCTCTGTATGTGTCTCCGTGTCTGTGTCTCTGTGTGTGCCTCTGTATGTGTCTCTGTCTGTGTCTCTGTGTCTGTGTCTCTGTCTGTGTCTCTGTGTCTGTCTCTGTATGTGTCTCTGTCTGTGTCTCTCTGTCTGTGTCTGTGTATCTGTCTGTGTCTATGTGTCTGTGTCTCTCTCTGTGTCTATGTGTCTGTCTCTGTATGTGTCTCTGTCTGTGTCTCTCTGTCTGTGTCTGTGTGTCTGTCTGTGTCTCTGTGTCTGTGTCTCTCTACGTGTCTCTGTGTCTGTCTCTGTGTCTCTGTCTCTGTGTGTGTCTCTGTCTGTGTCTCTGTGTCTGTCTGTGTCTCTGTCTGTGTCTCCGTGTCTGTGTCTCTGTATGTGTCTCTGTGTGTCTGTGTATGTGTATGTGTCTCTGTCTGTGTATGTGTCTGTGTCTATGTATGTGTCTCTGTGTGTGTATCTGTGTCTCTTTGTCTGTGTGTGTGTCTGTGTATGTGTGTGTCTCTGTGTGTGTCTCTGTGTATGTGTGTTTGTGTCTCTGTGTATGTGTGTGCGTCTCTGTGTATGTGTGTGTATTTGTGTCTCTGTGTGTGTCTCTGTGTATGTGTGCATGTCTCTGTGTATATGTGTGTGTCTCTGTGTGTGTATGTGTGTGTGTCTCTGTGTCTCAGAGAGAGAGAGAGACAGAGGCACAGACACAGACAGACGGAGACACAGACATAGACACACACACAGAGACAGATACATAGACACATACAGAGTCACAGACACAGAGACACAGACAGAGACAGACACAGACACATACAGAGAAACATACATAGACATACACACAGAGACACAAACATAGACACATACAGAGACATACACAGAGACACAGACAGAGACACAGACATATACACAGACAGAGACGCATACAGAGACAGACACAGAGACACAGACAGAGACACAGACACCGATACACAGACAGAGACACAGACACAGAGACACAGACAGAGACACAGACAGAGACACAAACACAGAGACACATACAGAGACAGACACATAGACACAGACACATACAGAGACACATACAGAGACAGACACAGAGACAGACACAGAGACACAGGCAGAAACACATACAGAGACACATACATAGACAGACACAGAGAGAGAGACACATACACAGAGACACAGACAGAGACACAGACACAGACAGAGACACAGACACAGACACATACAGAGACACATACAGAGACAGACACAGAGACACATAGACACCGACACAGACAGAGACACAGACATAGAGATACATACAGAGACACAGACAGAGACACAGACTCGACGCTTTAATTTTATTTTCAACGCTGACGGGTCGCCGGTGAGAAACGTCGTAGTGTGACAGGGCCATTACTGGCGGCGGCGGCGGTTTGTTTACTGTACGTTCGTCGATTCGAAAATAGAACTATTAATATCGCCGCCAATGCGGCGGTAGCCTTAACAACGCTTCGAATGTAGGGTTAAATTGATCAAATTTCACTTATTGGGTATGTAATTCTGTTAAATATGGTCGCATTTAATAGATTTGAGCCTAATATATGGCTACAAACGCAGAGGGATTTCCCAAATCTATAAATAATTGCTAGGGTAACTACCTCCTCTCCGCTTTGGCTTCATGCATACCCCGTGACACATTTCTAACCCCCGGAGGTAGCTACCCCGAACTCGGTCCTTATCCTCGGAGGCGATAACTAACTCGTCATGCATACGGGCCCTGGGCCCATATTCATGATGCGGTGTTAGCGAGCCAAAACTGGTTTTGGTGGGGATTTCTAGGTTAGCGGCGAAAACTCAGTATGTAAACACACCGAGTGTAAGCTAACACTGCGTCATGAATACGGGCCCAGGTGTCTGCACTTGTACACAGTAGGTGGTCATGACCTCTGGTGGCTACACCTGTAGACAGTGGGTGGTTAAGACATCTGGGCCCATTCCGATGCGGTGTAGCTTACACCGTGTTTGACTCCTGTACGAGTTTCGTCGCTCCCAGATCCGGCCAAACCGTTTGGCTCAACCCGCATCATGAATACGGCCCCTGGTGGCTGCGCCTGTAGACTGAGGATTGATCGCAGTTTGTCACCGTTTAGCCATATGCTTTAGTTACTTCTGTCCTTACCCCTCCCTTGACGTGTTGAACCGTCCTCGAAATAGTGGCTCCCGAATAACGTGGTGGCTCCAGGGCCCGTATGCAGGAGTCAGTGTTAGCGGCGTTTGGTGTTACAGCCTGTTACCGTTTAGCTATCACCGACGTCGGGAACTGTGTTGTTAGGCCTATCACTGACTCGTGCATGCCATTTTCCCCCGCTAAACAGGAATTCCGGCCAAACACCGTTTTTGCCTCGCTATCAGCGACTCCTGCATACGGCCCCTGAAAGCCAGAGACCCAATAAATATGTCTCTTTTGTTAGTGCGTAACCAAACAGACAAATGTCGCTGAGTGCAGATTCACTGTCACTGAGCGCAGATTCATTGTCACTGAATGCAGATTAACTGTCACTGAATGCAAATTCACTGTCACTGAGTGCAGATTCACTGTCACTGAATGCAGATTTACTGTCACGGGACCAGTCGGAGCAACACAAGTGTCTACCTGAAGTTGAGCAAAGTAAGCCAAAGCTACCAGTTCGTTATGTCAATACCTCCCAAAACCATTGTTACCAACGGTTAGCCAGACACAACATCGTAGATACCGGGAATGTATGGTGACTAGTTCTATTAGTCGTGAGTGATATGGATTTCACGTTCTAGCAACATTCGAGGTCATATTAGATGGCTGTCGACTTGTAAGAGCCCCCCACCCGACCAGGGTACCGTTTTGCTGTTAGCTGCTGTGCTGCTATTCCACTCGAGTAACATTACCCTTACACTCAGTCAGTCAGTGCTTGTCATGCCAACTGCTGTGCAAAGTAGTCTGTGGTTTTGCTCGGTTATGGATCAAGCTATGACCTCCCTCGTGAAAGCAGGCCTTCTCTCCCTTAGGCCATCTCACCCGGTCTTCTCAAGCCAGAACCGTCCATGATGGTCATTTTGGTGTAAACTGATGGCTGTAAATTGGTGTTGAATTAAAACTGTAATCTAGAGCTGTTTGCAGAACAGGCAATGAGAACAGTGCCAGATTAAGAGAAGACAACACTTCAGGCTCTGGCAAACATGGTACTACCCAGTGCCATCCAAAGAGTGTTGATATTTTCAGAATTTCAGAGTATAGTATGATTTAATTGCAGATTAAAACTAAATTAATTTGTGTGCATTTATGGTCGGTCAGCCACTATCGGGTCGGTGCTGCTATGTGTCAGGTATGACACCCACATATTACAGGACTATCAAGACGAAGGGGTAGTGGAGAAGGCATGGGTGGACCAGTCGAGAGCATCAGGTGGAACGGTAGAGAGCATTGTGTGGAACAGTAGAGAGCATCAGGTGGAACAGTAGACAGCATTGTGTGGAAGAGTAGAGAGCATTAAGTGAAACAGTAGAGAGCATTGTGTGGAAGAGTAGAGAGCATTGTGTGGACCAGTAGAGAGCATTAAGTGAAACAGAGAGCATTTGGTGGAACAGTAGAGAGCATCGTGTGGAACAGTAGAGAGCATTCCGTGAAACAGTAGAGAGCATTTGGTGAAACAGTAGAGAGCATTGGGTGGAACAGTAGAGAGCATCAAGTGGAACAGTAGAGAGCATCAGGTGAAACAGTAGAGAGCATTGGGTGGAACAGTAGAGAGCATTGGGTGGAACAGTAGGGAAGGCAGATAGAACAATTGTGATTACATGGGTGTGGCGATAGAGAGGACATGGTAGAGCAGTATCAGTGACATGGATGGAACAATGGAAAGGACGTGGTAGTTGTGTGGAACAATAGGAAAGACATAAATAGCAATAGAGTGATAGGATAGAGCGGACATTGCTGGGCAGTAGAAGGAGGACGGGTCGGGAAATAGAAAGGATAAGGTGTTATATGGGAGGGTCAATAGAAATTGCGTAGACTGGCCTTGAACGCATCGGCCTAGGCGGATAGCGGGCGGATGGGTTGACTACTGCGAGGTACGGCGGGAGGACTATCGGCCACTACCTCCACAGACAAGCCGGGCCACCCTGCCCGATCCCCGCCCCATATCCCCCATCTCACACCAGCGAACCACCCGCCCAACCCGCCAGCAGGCGGTGCTCAGCCAGGGCTTAGGGCTGCCACCGCTTGGCGAGTGCGCGCAGGGGGCGGAGCGTGTCGTCATGGTGACAATAACCCCGGATGTGAATCGGATAGTGCGAATGTGCGGATCACCCGCCGGGCTCAGGTGCGCGCGCACCCTCAGATAGACCCCTATCTCAAAGAGGCGAATTTAGTGGGAGGGCGCCCGTCCAAGGCGCGCCGTATCTAGGGGGACGGTGCACTAATGTGCGCAGATAGGCTACACACCGTGAGGCGGGGATGGGAGCAAAGCTGACTCACAGCGCAACAGTAGTATGTCCACCGGGATGGGGCCCGCGGTCTCGTAATGTCTTCGCAGTGTTTTGTCCAGGACAACCTGCTTACACGTACGGGGTGCGGTGGAATGCATAGCCTGATCCACAGTTCATTTCTAGAGATTCATTTACCAGGAAAGTCCAGCATCATCTAGACCGATAACGCGACTGTGAGAGAGTGGGGGAGAGGAAGATGGAGGTGGGAAGAACATGGGAAGAGCGGCAGAAGAGGTGGGGAAGGAAAGCGAGAAGTGTGGAATGAGAAGGAGAGTGAAGAGTGTGAGCGCAGTGCGGCTTCTTAATGGTTGTGTGCCGTGTGCAAGGCGTGCACATTTCTTATCAGAACATGGCCGTGCGATGGGCGGCTTGGTTAACTTACATTCGGGTGATGGATGGCGGTGCGGATCTACGGCCGGGTTTAGGGTCTTGACGGCCGGCCACCGGGCTGAATGGGCGGGTGACGGGTGGAGGGGGCGGGGCCGTGCTACTACTCACGACGCCGGCTCGCCCCCAGAGTGCCAGACGCGCACACTTTCGGAATGCGCGTTACGATGTGACTGCACCATTTAAAAATAGTACTAGTTAGCCTAACTAGGGGATGCGACTAAAGCCACTATAGATACATCCCTGCAGTAATAGTAGTTAACCCAACTAGGGGATGGAACTAAAGCCACTATAGATACATTCACACAATAGTAGTAGTTAGCCCAACTAGGGGATGGAACTAAAGCCACTATAGATACATTCACACAATAGTAGTAGTTAGCCCAACTAGGGGATGGAACTAAAGCCACTATAGATACATTCACACAATAGTAGTAGTTAGCCCAACTAGGGGATGGAACTAAAGCCACTATAGATACATCCCCACGACAGTAGTAGTTAGCCCAACTATGGTACGGGACTAAAACCACTATAGATACATTCACACAATAGTAGCAGTTAGCCCAACTATGGGGATGGGACTAAAGCCACTATAGATACATTCACACAATAGTAGTAGTTAGCCCTACTAGGGGATGGAACTAAAGCCACTATAGATACATTCACACAATAGTAGTAGTTAGCCCAACTACGGTATGGGACTAAAACCACTATAGATACATTGACACAATAGTAGTAGTTAGCCCAACTAGGGGGACGGGACTAAAGCCACTATAGATACATTCACACAATAGTAGTAGTTATTCCAACTAGGGGATGGAACTAAAGCCACTATAGATACATTCACACAATAGTAGCAGTTAGCCCAACTCGGGTGATAGGACTGACAAGACTAAAGCCACTATAGATACATTCAAATAATAGTAGTAGTTAGCCCAACTAGGGGAGGGGACTAAAGACACTATACATACATTCCCACAGTAGTAGTAGTTCGCCCAACTCTTGTTAACTGGTTACGGGTAGTATGCATGGTCCACTGACAGTCGAAATAGTCTTCAACTACTGTGTTAGGATTCGGGTTCCACTTTTAAAAGCCGGGTCAGCTTGAAGGACAGACGTGGTTCAGTTGCCATGGCGTCTGTGTAGAAGATGGGGGTCACCTGCATAGGATGTCAAGTGCACCTGTATAGGTCAGGGGGTACCTGTAGAGGAGGTCACGGATACCTGTAGATGAGTTCAGGACACCCGCATAGGCCATGGCCACTTGCATAGGTCAGAGACACCCGCAACGGTCAGGGGCACTTGCTTAGGTCAGGGACACCGGCATAGGTCAGGAGTACCTGCATAGGAGGTCAAGAGTACCCGTAGAAGAGATCATGGTCACATCTGGAGACGGTGAAGGACGCCCACGTAGCTGTGTTCGCTCATGGCTTAATGGACCCGAAATGTGGAACGACGGTTTGACAAAATGGTCGATCGTGGATTGGTTACGCTCTAGCATATGGCCGCGTGTGTGCGCGCGCGTGTGTGCCGACGGTTGAGGCGGGGACCCAGGTGACGCGGGGTGTGCCGGCGCGCAGGGTGCGGGGGCGCCGGGTGCCGGGAGGAGGGCCCCAGGTGACGGGCCCTGACGGTGAGGATTATCAGTCCGCCCGGCGGATCGGGCCCCGATGAGATTGATTCACGAACGGAGATGGGAGGCCTGAATCCCGGCCCAGCCGCGCCCGGTCTACTAACAAGACGAACAGGCCACTAATTCTTTGAAAATAAAGTCATTGCCAATATTTGGCTTCGCATCACAAACTGGACGGCCATCCTATCAGAATATCACTGGATAGTGCGAAAACCAATAGGTGTGGTTACAGAACATTGTGGATATGAGTGAAGGGTGCCATGAGCTACTGTGCGGAAGCGGTGGGCGTGGAGTTGATGCAACGTACCCGGGCGCCACCACTGCTGGGGTTGTGTGGGGCGGTGTGATGTCGCGCGCGATGGCCTTGTTGCACCAACAATCCATCGGTCACTTTGACTTAATTATAGCGCAACGTCTTGTGAACACGTCTACATTTCTTGTGCACCTGACTCTCACCAGACATCCGATTCCATCGTATAGAGGAATGCCGTCGTGCTTGGCGAATTTGTGTGGGAGTCTGCGATACTAAGGGAGCAAAAGGCGTAGTTCGTTGCGATTGTTGGCTGTGTAATAGTAAAGCGGTGACTACTCCGGCACATGCCCCGACGCAGCCCCGACGCAGGCCGCTCGCGACATCAGCGTCTAAGCCTGGGCTTAATGCGCCGCGACGTTCATTTCCGAAGGATTAATTTCTCGGGATTACGAGTGGCAGGGCTAATGTGTTTACTTATCTGTCCGGGCGACGGGGCCCCGCGATCCCCGGATTAGGCCGACAGAGGCAAGCATGTCGGCCCGGCCGCGGTGCTCAAGCATACCATTTCCTCACCGGCCGCCCTCTCACCCCACCCTCCCCGGCCCCGCACTGACCGGTGGGCGCCACTGCTACCTGCGGTCGAGCGCCACATAATCACCCGGCCATGGACCCGCGTGGCGGTGGACTGTGGTCACACAGCTACGGCACCACTTGTCACCCACACGTGTAGTCTGGTCCACACGTGTATTAGTGTAGTCTGGTTTAGAATGATGTCAGGACTGTGAGTGACCTCCAAACAGAGAGGCATGGCCTTATCTATAGACAACGCTGTGCGCATGCGGTCTGAAAGAACCAAATTTAGAACATTAGAACAGATGATCGGCAAGAAGGCTCATGTCAGCATGCCACAATTTTCACATGCACTACACTAACTTTCCTCACATCACTTACTACACTCCCATTCATTTTTCACACCCACACTGTACCACCACCCATGTTTCACACCCACTGTCCCACCACCCATGCTTCACACTCACTACCACCACCCATGTTTCATAATCACTGTACCACCACCCATGTGTCACACCCACTGTCCCACAACCCATGCTTCACACTCATTAGCACCACCCATGTTTCACACCCACTGTACCACCACCCATGTTTCACACCCACTGTCCCACCACCCATGCTTCACACTCATTAGCACCACCCATGTTTCACACTCACTGTACCACCACCCATGTTTCACACCCACTGTACCACCACCCATGCTTCACACTCACTGTACCACCACCCATGCTTCACACCCACTGTCCCACCACCCATGCTTCACACTCATTAGCACCACCCATGTTTCACAATCACTGTACCACCACCCATGTTTCACAATCACTGTACCAGCACCCATGTTTCACACTCACTGTACCACCACTCATGTTTCACACTCATTGTACCACCACCCATGTTTCACACCCACTGTACCACCACCCATGTTTCACACCCACTGTCCCACCACCCATGCTTCACACTCACTGTACCACCACTCATGTTTCACACTCATTGTACCACCACCCATGTTTCACACTCACTGTACCACCACCCACGCTTCACACTCACTGTACCACCACCCATGTTTCACACTCACTGTACCACCACCCATATCTCACACTCACTGTATGACCACCCATGTTTTGCACCCACTGTACCACCACCCACGCTTCACACTCACTGTACCACCACCCATGTTTCACACCCACTGTACCACCACCCATGCTTCACACTCACTGTACCACCACTCATGTTTCACACTCATTGTACCACCACCCATGTTTCACACCCACTGTCCCACCACCAATGCTTCACACTCACTGTACCACCACCCATATTTCACACTCACTGTACCACCACCTATGCTTCACACTCACTGTGCCACCACCCATGTTTCACACTCACTGTACCACCACCCATATCTCACACTCACTGTACCACCACCCATGCTTCACACTCACTGTGCCACCACCCATGTTTCACACTCACTGTACCACCACCCATGTTTCACACTCACTGTACCACCACCCATGTTTCCCAATCACTGTACCACCACCCATGTTTCACACTCATTGTACCACCACCCATGTTTCACACTCACTGTACCACCACCCATGTTTCACACTCATTGCACCACCACTCATGTTTCACACTCACTGTACCACCACCCATGTTTCACACTCACTGTACCACCACCCATGTTTCACACTCACTGTACCACCACCCATGTTTCACACTCACTGTACCACCGCCCATGTTTCACACTCACTGTGCCACCACCCGTGTTGCACACTCATTGCACCACCACTCATGTTTCACACTCACTGTACCACCACCCATGTTTCACAATCACTGTACCACCACCCATGTTTCACACTCATTGTACCACCACCCATGTTTCACACTCACTGTACCACCACCCATGTTTCACACTCATTGCACCACCACTCATGTTTCACACTCACTGTACCACCACCCATGTTTCACACTCACTGTACCACCACCCATGTTTCACACTCAGTGTACCACCACCCATGTTTCACACTCACTGTACCACCACCCATGTTTCACACTCACTGTACCACCGCCCATGTTTCACACTCACTGTACCACCACCCATGTTTCACACTCATTGCACCACCACTCATGTTTCACACTCACTGTACCACCACCCATGTTTCACAATCACTGTACCACCACCCATGTTTCACATCCACCCACTGTACCACCCATGTTTCACACTCACTGTACCACCACCCATGTTTCACCCTCATTGTACCACCACCCATGTTTCACACCCACCCACTGTACCACCCATGTTTCACACTCACTGTACCACCACCCATGTTTCACACTCATTGTACCACCACCCATGTTTCACACCCACCCACTGTACCACCCATGTTTCACACTCACTCTACCACCACCCATGTTTCACACTCACTGTACCACCACCCATGTTTCACACTCACTGTACCACCACCCATATTTCACACTCGCTGTACCACCACTCATGCTTCACACCCACTGTACCACCACCCATGTTTCACACTCAGTGTAGCACCACCCATATCTCACACTCACTGTACCACCACCCATGTTTCACACTCACTGTACCACCACCCATGTTTCAAACCCACCCACTGTACCACAACTCATGTTTCACACCCACTGTACCACCATCCATGCTTCACACTCACTGTACTACCACCCATGTTTCACACTCACTGTACTACCACCCATATTTCACACCCACTGTACCACCACCCATGTTTCACACTGACTGTACCACCACCCGTGTTGCACACCCACTGTACCACCACTCATGCTTCACACTCACTGTACCACCACCCATGTTTCGCACCCACTGTACCACCACCCATGTTTCACACTCACTGTACCACCACCCATGGTTCACACCCACTGTACCACCAGTCATGTTTCACACCCACCCACTGTGCGACCACTCATGCTTCACACCCAGTGTACCACCACCCATGTTTCACACCCAGCCACTGTACCACCACCCATGCTTCACGCTCACTGTACCACCACTCATGCTTTACACCCACTGTTCCACCACACCTGTTTCACATCCACCCACTGTACCACCACTCATGTTTCACACCCATTTTGCCACCACCCATGTTTCACCCCCACTGTACCACCACCCATGTTTCACACCCACAGTACCACCACCCGTTTCACACCCACTGTACCACCAGCTATTTTTCACACCCACCCTCCCTACCACCACCCATGCATACCACCACCCATGCTTCACACCCACCCACTGCCCATGTTTCACCTACCAGCCATGTTTCATAACCACTGTACCACCACTCATGTTTCACACTCACTGTGCCACCACTCATGTTTCACACCCACCCACTGTCCCACCACCCATGTTTCACACTTACTGTCCCACCACCCATGTTTCACACCCACTCTACCACCACCCATACTTCACACTCAGTGTACCATCACTCATGTTTCATCCACCCATGTAGCACTGCCCATGTTTCACACCCCCCACTGTACCACCACACATGTTTCATGCCCATTGTGCCACCACCCCTGTTTCACACCCACTACCACCACCCATGCTTCACACCCACTGTACCACCACCCATGTTTCATGCTCACTGTACCACCAGCCATGTTTCATAGCCACTGTACCACCACTCATGTTTCACACCCACCCACGGTACCACCACCCATGTTTCATACCCACCCACTTTACCACCATCCATGTTTCACATTCATGTTTCACACCCACCCACTGTACCACCAATCATGTTCCACACCCACCCACTGTACCACCACCCATGTTTCACACTCACTGTACCACGACCCATGTTTCACACCGACCCACTGTTCCACCACCCACGTTTCACACACACTGTACCACCACCCATGTTTCACACCCACCCACTGTACCACCACCCGTGTTCCACACCCACTGTTCCACCACCCACGTTTCATACCCACCCACTGTACTACTACCCGTGTTCCACACTCACTCTACCACCACTCCTGTTTTACACCCACTGTACCACCACCCATGTTTCACACTCACTGTACCACCACCCATGTTTCACACTCACTGTACCACCAACCATGTTTCATAGCCACTGTACCACCACTCATGTTTCACACCCACTGTACCACCACTCATGTCTCACACTCACTCTACCACCACCCATGTTTCACACTCACTGTACCACCACCAATGCTTCACACTCATTGCACCACCACCGATGTTTCACACCCACTGTGACCGGGCGAGGTGGTTGAATCGGTAGAGCTCGGGACATCGGGAGTTTGGTTCCCGGTTGAGTGAAACCAATAACTTTTCAAATTTAATGTTGTCGCTTCTTAGCTTGATGCTCGGCATTAATAGGATATGGAAAGGACTGGTTAGCTGAGGGTCAGGATAATGTGACTGAGTGGGATATCGGGTCATCATGCTGGTGGCCTGGTTTCCCAATGGGGCAGCACTATAAAGTAGCCATGAGTGTGCACTGTCACAAATCGGTACCAATCCTGATATGACCTTAGATATTGCCAGGACGTAAAACTATAACATTGTAACAACCAAACAACCACACCCACTCTACCACCACCCATATTTCTCCCCCCCCCCCTCCACACACACGCGCGCATGCGCGGTTAGCCTTCTCTCATCCTGCTCTTATCCTGCATTACGGATGATTTTCGAAAAGCATGTGGGACATTTGTGTCCACCCGCCTGGTCGTGCTTGGTGGGTACACTGAGTGTTGGCAGGCAGTACCCGGGCTAATCCCCCATTTCACATTCAATTTGGTGCATGTCGGCCCCGCGTGGTGGCGCGGGGGCGCGCCGCGGATCAGGCGCCCGGCCCGTGGATTAAACGCCAAATGACTTTTCCGTGTAATTCAGCTGGACCCTGCGGCACGGGGCCATACGGCCTGCACCTTGCAGCATGCGGCCTGCAGGCAGTGCCATGTGGCCTGCACCGTGAGGCCTGCATCGTGCGGCCTGCACCGTGTGGCCTGCAGGCAGTGCCGTGTGGCCTGCACCAGGCGTTCTGCACTGTGCGGCCTGCAGGCAGTGCCATGTGGCCTGCACCGTGCGGCCAGCATCAGGCGTTCTGCACCGGGCGGTCTGTACCGTGCAGCGTGCAGGCAGTGCCATGTGGCCTGCGGGGTGGGGGGTAATTGATCGACAATTTTTGTCTGACTATAGAATTGTAGGCTTGCGGAACAAATCCTGACGGAATCTAACACTGCCTGCCCACAGTGGCGTTCAGGCGCTGTTTACAGAACCTCCGAGCTGCACCGGCAGCTTCTGTGTTACTTCGCTGATTTCAGCTGGGGATCTTTATATAAATCGTTCTGCAAGGGCCGCAACAACCGGGAGGACGCAAAGTTGACCGCGAAGATCCCGCAAGATGGAATCCCCCAGGAAGTGGGAGGGCGCGGACGCCACATGCCTGAAGAGCTGAGGCGGGCGACTCGGACCTGTCGGTCGGGGTTGCGGGGCAGCTCAGTGGGCAGTGGGAGAGGTGAATGTCGGCACGGGGGGTGAGGTCAGGCGGTAACGGACACTTGGTAGGGGAGGGAGTACCGGTATGGGAACGAGGACGGTACAGGGGGAGCACCAGCCAGAAGAGGGGTTGGGGGGGGGGGGGAGGGGCTGGGGAAGCACCGGGATGGGGACGGGGCTGGACCACCCGCCATTACCAATACCACCCAACTGTCCAACGCGCCATTACCACCCACCGGTCCAAACCACCATTACCACTCAACTGTCCAACCCGCTATTACCACAGAAATTGTCCAGCCCGCTATTACGACCCAACTGTCCATCCCACCATTACCACCCAACTGTCCAACCTACCATTACCACCCAACTGTCCAACCCACCTTTACCACCCAACTGTCCAACCCACTATTACCACTCAACTGTCCAACCCACCATTACCACCCAACTGTCCAACCCACCATTACCACCCAACTGTCCAACCCACCATTACCACCCAACTGTCCAACCCACCATTGCCACCCAACTGTCCAACCTACCATTACCACCCAACTGTCCAACCCAACATTGCCACCTAACTGTCCAACCCGCCATTACCACCCACCTGTCCAACCCACCATTACCACCCAACTGTCCAACCCACTATAACCACCCAACTGTCCAACCCACCATTACCACTCAACTGTCCAACCCACCATTACCACCCAACTGTCCAACCCACTATTACCACCCACCTGTCCAACCCACCATTGCCACCCAACTGTCCAACCCACCATTGCCACCCAACTGTCCAACCCACCATTACCACCCACCTGTCCAACCCACCATTACCACCCAACTGTCCAACCCACCATTACCACCCAACTGTCCAACCCACCATTACCACCCAACTGTCCAACCCACTATTACCACCCACCTGTCCAACCCACCATTACCACTCAACTGTCCAACCCACTATTACCACCCAACTGTCCATCCCACCATTAGCACCCAACTGTCCAACCCACCATTGCCACCCAACTGTCCAACCCACCATTACCACCCACCTGTCCAACCCACCATTACCACGCAACTGTCCAACCCACTATTACCACCCAACTGTCCAACCCACTATTACCACCCAACTGTCCATTCCACCATTAGCACCCAACTGTCCAACCCACCATTGCCACCCAACTGTCCAACCCGCCATTACCACCCAACTGTCCAACCCGCCATTACCACCCAACTGTCCAACCCACCATTACCACCCACCTGTCCAACCCACCATTACCACCCAACTGTCCAACCCACTATAACCACCCAACTGTCCAACCCACCATTACCACTCAACTGTCCAACCCACCATTACCACCCAACTGTCCAACCCACTATTACCACCCACCTGTCCAACCCACCATTGCCACCCAACTGTCCAACCCACCATTGCCACCCAACTGTCCAACCCACCATTACCACCCACCTGTCCAACCCACCATTACCACCCAACTGTCCAACCCACCATTACCACCCAACTGTCCAACCCACCATTACCACCCAACTGTCCAACCCACTATTACCACCCACCTGTCCAACCCACCATTACCACTCAACTGTCCAACCCACTATTACCACCCAACTGTCCATCCCACCATTAGCACCGAACTGTCCAACCCACCATTGCCACCCAACTGTCCAAGCCACCATTACCACCCACCTGTCCAACCCACCATTACCACCCAACTGTCCAACCCACTATTACCACCCAACTGTCCAACCCACTATTACCACCCAACTGTCCATTCCACCATTAGCACCCAACTGTCCAACCCACCATTGCCACCCAACTGTCCAACCCGCCATTACCACCCAACTGTCCAACCCGCCATTACCACCCAACTGTCCAACCCACCATTACCACCCACCTGTCCAACCGACCATTACCACCCAACTGTCCAACCCACTATTACCACCCAAATGTCCAACCCGCCATTACCACTCAACTGTCCAACCCACCATTACCACCCAACTGTCCAACCCACTATTACCACCCACCTGTCCAACCCACCATTGCCACTCAACTGTCCTACCCACCATTACCACCCAACTGTCCAACCCACCATTACCACCCAACTGTCCAACCCACCATTACCACCCAACTGTCCAACCCGCCATTACCACCCAACTGTCCAACCCACCATTACCACTCAACTGTCCAACCCACTATTACCACCCATCTGTCCAACCCAACCATTACCACCCAACTGTCCAACCCGCCATTACCACTCAACTGTCCAACCCGCCATTACCACTCAACTGTCCAACCCGCCATCATCACCCAACTGTCCAACCCAACATTACCACCCAACTGTCCAATGCGCCATTGCCACTCAACTGTCCAACCCACCATTACCATTCAAATGTCCAACCCACCATTACCACTCAACTGTCCAACCCGCCATTAACACCCGACTGTCCAACCCGCCATTAGCACTCAACTGTCCAACCCGCCATCATCACCCAACTGTCCAACCCACCATTACCACTCAAATGTCCAACCTGCCATTACCACCCAACAGTCCAACCCACCATTAGCACTCAACTGTCCAACCCACCATTACCAGTCAACTGTCCAACCCACCATTACCACCCAACTGTCCAACCCACCATTACCACTCAACTGTCCAACCCGCCATTACCACCCAACTGTCTAACCCACCATTACCACCCAACTGCCCAACCCGCCATTACCACCCAACTGTCCAACCCCCCACTACCACCCAACTGTCTGACCCACCATTAACACTCAGCTGTATAACCCACCATTACCACTCAACTGTCCAACCCGCCATTAATACCCAACTGTCCAACCCACCGTTACCACCCAACTGTCCAACGTGCCATTACCACCCAACTGTCCAATTAGCCCTCGGCATCCGCACTCATGGGGTGGGTTGACATACACAGCGCTTGTCAGCACTCATGGGATGGTTTGACACACACAGGGCTTGTCAGCACTCATGGGGTGGGTTGACACACACGGGGCTTGTCAATGTCAGCACTCAATGTCAACACACAGGGCTTGTCAGCACTCATGAGGTGGGTTGACACACATGGGGCTTGTCAGCACTCATGGGGTGGGTTGACATACACAGCGCTTGTCAGCACTCATGGGATGGTTTGACACACACAGGGCTTGTCAGCACTCATGGGGTGGGTTGACATACACGGGGCTTGTCAGCACTCATGGGGTGGGTTGACATACACAGCGCTTGTCAGCACTCATGGGATGGTTTGACACACACAGGGCTTGTCAGCACTCATGGGGTGGGTTGACACACACGGGGCTTGTCAAGGTCAGCACTCAATGTCAACACACAGGGCTTGTCAGCACTCATGAGGTGGGTTGACACACATGGGGCTTGTCAGCACTCATGGTGTGGGTTGACATACACAGCGCTTGTCAGCACTCATGGGATGGTTTGACACACACAGGGCTTGTCAGCACTCATGGGGTGGGTTGACATACACAGGGCTTGTCAGCACTCATGGGGTGGGTTGACATACACAGCGCTTGTCAGCACTCATGGGGTGGTTTGACACACACAGGGCTTGTCAGCACTCATGGGGTGGGTTGACATACACAGGGCTTGTCAGCACTCATGGGGTGGTTTGACACACACAGGGCTTGTCAGCACTCATGGGGTGGGTTGACATACACAGGGCTTGTCAGCACTCATGGGGTGGTTTGACACACACAGCGCTTGTCAGCACTCATGGGGTGGGTTGACACACATGGGGCTTGTCAGCACTCATGGGGTGGGTTGACACACACGGGGCTTGTCAATGTCAGCACTCAATGTCAACACACAGGGCTTGTCAGCACTCATGGAGTGGGTTGACACACACGGGGCTTGTCAGCACTCATGGGGTGGGTTGACACACACGGGGCTTGTCAATGTCAGCACTCAATGTCAACACACGGGGCTTGTCAGCACTCATGGGATGGTTTGACACACACAGGGCTTGTCAGCACTCATGGGGTGGTTTGACACAGACGGGGCTTGTCAGCACTAATGGGACATATTAACACACATGGGATGTGTTGATGCACACAGGACGTGTTAACACATGGGTCTGAGATGGGACGTGTTCACACTTGGCTTGGGGGTGGGTTGTAACCTTACGACGGTTACTGGTTGCAGAACTGCAACATTTATAGAGAGGCTCATATAAATCGGCCCAATCTTTGGTTGAAGATTAATTGTCAGTAGGGATGGTTGTAGAAGCTGGGGACATCATTACAACATTGTAACGGCGAAGCATTGAGGCGGCCCCGAATCTCTTCAGTCCGGCAGTAGTTGAGCACTTGTATCCAGTCGACAGCAGCAAGGGTTTTGAGGAAGGGCAGGTAAAGATGGGTGCAGTGGTGGCTCCAGCAACAAGAACAAAGCGAGAGAAAACGTAAAGGTACAGGGCCCCACCCAAGCACACAACTCCCCTGGTCAGGGTGAGTAGTATGCCTGGGAGAGAGAGAAAATGGTAGAGTCTAGGAAAGAGAAATGAGGAGAGTTGAGTCAAAGGACCGTGTCTATTTGCACTATGGTGACCAGCCGGCAAGCCAAAGACACGGACAGAGTAAGAGTAGAAACTGAAATGCCGGCGGGCTCCCCCTCCTGGCACTCTTTTCAGACATATCAAGGAGGAGCAAGGCCAGCAGAGAGGAGATAGATAGAGGTGTGGACGAAGTGCGGTCCGCATAGCAAGTGATGTGTTCACACATACCAGGCTTGTTAAGACACACGGTATGTATCGACAGACAGGGTGTCTCGGCACATTCAATATAATGTACGAGTGATGCATGTGTAAACGTGTCCTTTCTCTTAACTCTCGACATCATGACATCATCAAAGGGTTTTCATCTGCACGCCGTGGTTGCCTGAAGAAGAGATGGTATTTTGGGAAATTATAACTGTTTGTTCGTAAATGAGACAACCATTCCCATTGTTTCACCTCAAAGCCGTGGGCCAGTTCGAGAATCACTCTTCCGGCCACGTCTCAGCGTGTGAAAATGGTTATTTAGGTCCACATCCCTCCGCCCATTGTCTCAGCGGGCTTAGAACTGAAATCACGTTCGCTGTCGTGTTTTCTCGCGTTGACCCACGAGACCTGGCGAGAATTGCCGCTGGTGACGACGTGCTGCACTGCACATGTGAGGGGGCTGCAGTATACAGGCCGCTCGTCCTACCCGCGGGCACTAATAGGCGCCGTCCACTTCTGATCATTTAGCTGATAAAACCTGCTCCCTCAATCAGAGGTTATCCACAACAATGCGCGGCCATCGCATGACGCCGCCGTTGTGGCGGGTTTACGGTGAAGCGGGCGCCGGGCTAGGGAGGCACGTGTGCTGAATGGGCGTGTGGACATAGCGCAGTGTAATAGTGTTACCATTACGTTGATTGGGCATTTTTATATATCCTTTGTTTTGGGTGTGTTTAAAAGAAGGAAAACTGAATGAACAATTGTCGCATTTCGGGGCCATCTTTAATTTTGTTATTCACTAGGTTGTGCCACATTTTCAAAAGTTAAGTACTGAAAATGCCTACAATATTACAAAAAGTATTAAAAATTACACAAAGACATTAAAAAGAATCATGCTGACATCAGGAATCTAACTTTGTTTTGCTGCATAACTTGCACTTTAAGGTATTTTTGTTGTTCGGCCAAGTTTGTATGCAATAACTCTAGGTAGGCTTATGGATTTTTGTTTTGCAACCTGTCCTTATATCAAGATTGAACACTTGTTCTTTGAAAGGTGACATTTGGTTTCATTTTGA
Organism: Branchipolynoe longqiensis; assembly: GCA_030323885.1. Lineage (NCBI taxonomy): Eukaryota > Metazoa > Annelida > Polychaeta > Phyllodocida > Polynoidae > Branchipolynoe > Branchipolynoe longqiensis. Next base: position 38,461,514 of record CM059198.1, read on the forward strand.
AATAATTTCTCAGGGTTACTGCAAACAGACAATAATTTTGGGCCAACCTTGGCTGTCCTCCAAAGATTACGTTGGAGTTTGTCCCCATCTGATGAGCAATGGGACTAAGGGAACATACTCAGAATCTGGAGGTATTGCATGCTGAAAAAACTGTGGAGTTTCTTCATTTTTTTCCTTAAAAACAGTTTTAATGGTTCCAAAAATGTACTTGAAAAGTCATTAAAAAAGGAAGCATGAAAAAGAGTGGGAACACTGATGTACTTCCGATAACATTTTCATTGTCGATTTCATTTTGTGGCATTTGTGTGAAGTAAATTATAGTCTAAAGATATTTCATGGAAATAAAACATAAAAATAACAATAAAACTAGTTAATGACTATACAATCCAAACATTAACACACTAACCCAAAGTGTTTCCCCAACTTCTAACTCAAGAGGATTGTGTGAAATTCACCCGCCGGGTGACATATGGGTGCCCATTCTGCACGCTGCAGTGCGCATCTCCTGCAGTCTGCGGTGGTCAGTGTGGGTGTATCCCAGTCACTGTCGACTACTGCTAACTACTGGCTTAATGCCCATATTATGCAAGGATAGCTTCCAATATAACAGTAAGTAGGTAGTGAGCTGATTAGCTGATCCTGATCTGGTTTAAATTCTTTAAGCATTAACCAAAACCAGCTATTTAGTTATGCCATTCTACGGTGCTATTCTCTTCTGACACAATATTCTAATCCAAATGCATGTATATATATATTTTACCTCGGTACTAAGCCTCAGGTTACTCGTAGCCAAGGGAGAAGGAAGCACATCTGGGTCCAGCAATTAGCATAATCAACTCACAACGGGAGGACATTTGTTGAGTTGCTCTGGCAGTTTTCTACCTACATCGACAAAATACCGAGTAAGTATTGTCTTTTGGATGGTAAATTTACTTTATGATATCTTACCGCTGCTTATTACAAAGTTTTGAAACTTTTATAGATGTTTTATGATTGTAAAACATTGATAGAACAATGCCGCCATTGTTCTTTGTCACAGTTTTTTGCCGCCCGTTACCGAACGGAGAGAAATGTGGTTGGAGCCAAATTTCGTTAGGTTTTATGCCTGGGTTTCATTAAGATTCTCCAAATTGTGTTGCTTAGGCGTACCTCCGAATTTCGTAGCATTTTCTCCAACTTGTTGGCATATTGAGCCACAGCAGGGAGAAGTGTACGGGATGGAGAGTGTGGGAGGCTACCGATACACTGGTCCCTAACCCTCGTTTGGTTTTGGTTTCGATACCATTAACCTTCAACACTCACATAAATCCTCTCACGTCTGTGTTGGAACGGTGTAAATACGTTCTCCAACAACAGTAGATGCACAACTTGGGGTTTCTTAAACTGTTTGTGACATTTGCTAGAGCATTCTCTGACTTTTTTTATCGTTACAGAATTCCGATGGCTACTAAGCGGGGTAAGCCCGAGGTTCCCAGTCGTTTGACAGATGAAGACTCGTCACCGCTGTTGACATATCCGGCCTCCCTGGAGCACCTGGTGTCGGAGGAGGTCAGTGGGCCAGAAGCGGGCCCTTCTGGCCTAGAGGAGCGATTGACACACCTCTTCCAGACAAAGCAGGAGGAAATGCTCCCGGCCAGATCTCGTAAGAGGATGAAGAGACCGATCCCAGAGTCTGACGACTGGGAGGACTATTAAGGTGAGGATTCCTCCGGGGACGACTCCTCTCAAGAGAGGGTCCCGGTTAAGAAGGGGAGGAAGACTAAGAAAGTTGTAAGTTTGTCAGGGGACGAGTACACGAGAGCCCAGAAGAAACCGGTAGTCAAGAGAAAGAAGAGCAAAAAGAGGAAGAGTAAGAAGAAGGACTCTTCTTCCGACTCTTCGTCAGACTCGTCCTCCACCGAGTCCGACTCAGACACTCGGCGTACCGGTAAGTATGATAAGATCGGTGGCAAAGTGCGTAAGAAATGCCAGGTGGAGAGGGCCAAGAAGGTACTCACCACTAAAATGAGCGGGAAACAATTAAAGGGCATTTCATCACCAAATTAGGCGAGAAACACACCGGGATTAAAGGAATCCCTGATTCAGTGATCAAGGAGATTGACAGTGATGTAAAGCGACGAAAGAAAGAAGTTTGAGGGCATGCGCCACACAGTCCATAAGGATGTCCTAGGAGTGTTGACTGCGGTTGCACCCATCGCTAATCGCATGCAAGCCTAGAACAAGTTCTCGTCGCTTTGTGGTCAGATGGACGAGGGGATTGCTTTGCTAACTGCAGCGAGCAATTTTCAGTCATACAGATGCTTTGAGAACGTGTTCAAGGCTGTCTGTACAGATGCGGGTAAGGAGGTTGCCCAATCCAAGAAGGTTGTTAACAACGATAGCAAGGAATATACCTTGTTTCTTCCTCTAAAACCCATCAAAGGGAACCATTGGATAAAACCAAAATGTTTGGTGGATAGTTACAGTACCTGTTCAAACAGGTGGAGACAGGTACAATGTGTGGCAAACATATGGATGACTGGAAGAAGGCTGGCAACACTAACACTGCTCATTTCAAGAAAGGGGACAGGATTTTCGGAACCGTCGCAGCGGCCGAGGAGGTCAGTCAGGGACGGGCTATGCCTACCAGCCCAGGGGCAGAGGGCAGCGTCAGTCCTTCAGCTGGAATGACGGAAATCGTCCCTTCAAGAGGGAGTTCACTCCCCAGAAGCTGTTCCCTCGTCCAGGGAACAAGTAGAAGTTGCCACGCAAACTCCTGTAGCCACACACACACCTGTAAGCATATTCCAGGCAGGGAACATTCAAAATTGTTCAAATGAATGGAGAGAGATTACAGATAATTTAACCATTCTTAGCATTGTGGAGGGGATACGGATTCCTTATGCAACATCCAGTACAGGAAAGAATTCCTTTTCCGTATCGCTTTGATTTAAAAGAAAGAGAAGCCTTAAATGAACAAGTTTTGGAGTTTTGTCATAAAGGGATTATTGAGCCAGCCGTTCATCTGACAGGCGAATTTCTTTCCAACTTATTTTCGTGACCCAAGCCAAATGGGGATGTCAGAATGATTTTGGATTTAACAAGGTTAAACAAATTGGTTCAATATAAACATTTTAAGATGTTTTCCCTCAAAACGGCTAGGGACTTAGTTACAAAGGATTCCTGGCTTGCTAGTGTGGATCTCAGAGATGCGTATTATATGCTTCCAGTTTACAAACCAGATAGGAAATTTCTCCGTTTTGTTTGGAATGGTCAACTATATGAGTTCACCTGTATGCCAAATGGTTTAGGTTGTGCTCCACGGTTATTTACCAAATTGTTGAAACCAATTTTTTCGCTTATGGCTAGAAAAGGACATATAATGTTCCCTTATATTGATGATTCGTGCATTGTGGCTCAAACGAAGACAGACTGTCAAAGAGCAGTTGATGATTTGTGTGCAACATTCACTAATTTGGGTTTTTGCATACATGACACAAAATCAGTTTTTACTCCAACAAAAAGATTAAAATGTTTGGGTTTCCTGTTAGACACAGAAGACATGACCGTTTCACTAACCCAACAGAAACTAGAGAAGTTTATTACTACAGCGAACCAATTGTTGCAGTGAGAGAGGCCTAAAATTAGGCAGGTTGCAGTTCTGATAGGAGTCATGATAGCCTATGCTCCAGCTGTTCTGTACGGAAAAGCTCATATTAAGTCGCTAGAAATAGATAAGAATTTAGCATTAGCATGTACTAGGGGTAATTTTGAAAGAAAAATGACAATTTCAACAGAAGGAGTAGAAGATATTAGGTGGTGGTTTGCAAACATCAATTCTTCTCCTAACCCCATTAGAATGGGGGAACCTAACACGATCGGTATGACAGATGCGTCTTTAGAGGGATGGGGTGCTCACAGAGACCATCAAACAACTGGAGGACGTTGGTTGGATGATGAAATTTCTGATCATTTTAATGTGTTAGAACTTAGAGTGATTTATTTAGGTTCATGCAGCTTAGTGTGCATACCGAAATTTCATGTGAGGGTGTTGACAGATAACACTACAGCAATGGCTTACATTCGTAACATGGGAGGGACTCGGTCCAAACCTTGTAACCAGGTAGCCAAATTAATTTGGAACTGGGCTCAGCAGCATGAGATATGGCTAACAGTGGGGCATATTTCAGGTAGTCAGAACACCTTAGCGGACAGGAAAAGTCACCATTTTCACGATCATTTGGAATGGCCATTAAGTGACAATATTTTTGAACAGATTTGTGTTAAATGGGGAACACCACAAGTAGACTTGTTTGCATCACGAAACAACTACAAGATATCTAAATATGTATCTTGGCATCCAGAGCCACATGCTTGGCGAGTGGATGCTTTTTCTCTGGTTTGGAATAACAAATTCTATTATATATTCCACCATTCAGTATTATTGCCAGAGTGGCCAGGAAGATCAAAATGAATCGCACACACACAATTCTGATAGTGCTGGAATGGGACACACAGCCATGGCTGGCAGCAGAGGCATTGGGAGCAAGAGACAGGATCAGATTCCTAAGAGCAAGGAGAAACCTACAACATCAAGGGCTGCTAACAACACATGGAGACGTGTCAATGACACCCCTGCTGGCATTCCTATTTTGAATAAACATTTAGAGCAATTTGGCCTAGACAAAATTACCCAACAAAGGCTGATTTCACACGCCTGGAGGAAAGGAACGAGTTATTTAAAGAAGTGGGGACTTCATTGTTTGATTAAGAAAGTTAAACCATTAAGGCCTACAATAGCCCAGGTAGTAAAGTTTCTAAGAATGCTGGAAGATGAAGGATTGGGGTTTGGTGCAATTAATGCAGCCAGATATGCATTTTCTATTATTCTACCAAGAGTAGATGGACAAACAATTGGAAAACACCAGGTGATACACTGGTTTTTAAGGTCCGTTTATGAAAGAAATCCACCGAAACCAAAATATAACAGATTTTGGGATGCATCAGTAGTATTCAAGCTATTTAAGTCTTGGCCTAGCGATTAACATTTAGGTAATAAGGAACTAGGAATTAAGTTAGCAGTTCTTTTACTGTTACAGGGCCATAGAGGACAGACAAAAGTAGCTTTGTCTCTAGATGGACTGGAGATTGACAGAAAGGAGGCAACATTTGATTTAGATCGATTGCTAAAATCAAACCGCACAGGGGACCCACTGTCCACAGTTCATGTGAGTAGCTTTCCTGATGATCGACAAATTTGTGTAGTGTCAGCCATTAGGGCTTATATATCCAAGACAAAAGGAATACAAAATTCAAGACAGCTTTTGGTGAGCTTTATTAAACCACATAAGGTGATCTCGAGAGACACATTCGCATCATCATCATGCTGTCGGTCGTGATAGGACAAAGACTGCTTTCATTACTTGACTGCCGCTCTCCATTTAGCTCTCTGCTGTGAGAGTTGCGTCCATGAGTCGGTCTTAATGTCTCTCAGCTTCAGGTTTCTCTTGATGGTATCCTTGAACCGGAGGGCACCCTCTCTTTCTGTAACCAGAAGACAGTTGAGAATAGAGAATCTGCTTTAGTAGCCTGTCTGATGACATCCTCATGAGGTGTCCAGTCCACCGGAGAATCTTTTTGATCAGAAGATCTTCCATAGAGGGCAGCCCCATCCTTTCGAGTATTTCCTTATTTGTCACTTTGTCCTTCCAGGTTAGCCTCATGATTGAACGCAGATGTTGCATCATGAAGGCATGCAGCTTTTTCACCTGTCGTCTGTACACTGTTCAGGCCTCGGCTACGTATAGTAGGGTGGATAGTACGATTGCGTGTTAGATCTTGCCTTGAACCCGAATGGACACATGGTGGTTGTTCCCGAGTCTCTGGCGTAGTCGGCCGAAAGATGCGCTCGCCTTGGCCATCCTCCTCTGTATTTCAGCATCACAAGATGGACATTCGCAAGATGGACCATTAAGGTGCTAAAGGAAGCAGGCGTCAATACTGGATGATACGCTTCCCATTCAACAAGAGGAGCTATGGTCTCGAAGGCAAGACAATTAGGGATCTCAGTCAAGAGAATCCTAGCTCATGCAGGCTGGAAGACGGCTAGATCGTTTGCAAAACATTACAACAAACGACTAGAAAAGTCAAGTGGCGTAGCAACACGCTTACCAATTATCAAGACAGGTGAGAAGTTACAAATATATTTGTTTGATACTAATGTGTATTGAAATAAGAATGATTAAGGATAAAAATGAAGTTACGTAAAGGTCTCCCTCGGCTACGAGTAGCCTGAGGCTTAGTACCGAGGTAAAATAGTATAGTTATACGAATCTTACCTTGTACAGATGATGGATAACTGTTGTTTTCCAGAGGTACAAACCTCAGATAGTCGTGGGCTGGGCCAGCCCACCCAGCCCTGCCACGACTATTACGTTTGCTTGTGCCAAGATGAAAACATTGAAGTATCCATATAAGTTTAAGATCCTTTTTATCCTGAATAAAATAGGTAAAGATTGCTGGAACCGGATGTGCTTCCTTCTCCCTAGCCCACGACTATCTGAGGCTTCTACCTCCGGAAAACAACAGCTATCCATCATCTGTACCCAGGTAAGATTTGTATAAGGGTCATTCTCTAAAACTGGGCACCAAAGTGTGACATGGAAACCAAAAGTGAAAACCTTCCAAATAATAGCAAAAATCCTTCCAAATAATAGCATAATCCAATGTCCTATGAAGGTATGCATGTTGTGCATATGTCAGAGTTGAAAAAAATGAATTTCACTTTTTGAATTAGATCTTATACAAATTGAGCAATACATTAATATCACTTGTGCAACATGAAAATCAAAGACACAACCATAGTCTCATTTTAACATATACAACATAGTCAAACAAGATTTTCTTGATTACTGTGACTTACAAGAAAAAAGTTGAAAAATACATTGAAAAAGTTTGGCTACATGTATGGTGTAAATGTGTAAATTTTCACATTTTCACTCTAGCGCAAAATCATACAATTATAATTTTGATATCTTTTGTGGGATAAATTCAATACATGTAGAACTGCTAACATACCTCATAGACAGGGGCTGGAATACTTATTTGACTTGTTATCAATAAAACAAAGACTTAATTATCAGCATCGTAACGTGGAAACCAAATATGTGGTGCCCTGTTTTGGAGAATAACCCACAGCTATACTATATATAAATATATTTTACCTCGGTATAAAGCCTCAGGCTAGCCGCAGGCTAGGGAGAAGGAAGCACATCCGGCTCCAGCAATTAGCATAAACAACTGATGACGGGAAGATGTTTGTTGAGTTGCTCCGGCAAAATTTGTCTACAACAAGCTAAATAACTGTAAGTAGTAATTAAAACTTTGGTTTAGCTTGTTTATGATGCATTACAGCATCTAGATGTGAAAGTTCAGAACTTTCTGACATCCATTTAGGACAAGATTAGTGTTTTTATAAATACGGGTAGAACAATGCATTGCTTTGTGTTACGAACCGAAACCTTTGTTCTATCGACACCTGTTTACACACGGCTAGAGATGTTGGCATTGTCACATCTCCTGTGGAGATTCCCTCAGACCCTAATAGAGGGTGTTGTTGGGGATGATCCTGGGTTTCTTTTGTAGAGTCCCCAATATATTTTGAGGCGTACCTCCCGAGTTTCGTAGCATTTTCTCCAACTTGCTGGTGCAGAAGCTGCGGGATGGAGAAGTGTACGGTACAGAGAGTGTGGTAGGTCCGAGAGGCCTACCCCTCGTATGGTTGGTTTCGATACCAGACACCTACGACAATACACTTAGCTTACCACGCCTGTACTGAGAACGGTGTAAATACGTTACTCAATACCACATAGATCCTCGATCCGGGTTAAACCTGGCGTCACTATTGTGTTCACGTTGAGTTGATTCCGGTTTATAGTGACTATTTATTTGGTTACAGACTACCGATGGCTATGAAGCGAAACAAGCCCCCACCGGCAGCAGCGGAGGGGCATGCGCCCACGGGCTACGACTTGTCGCCCAGGTTGACGGCACCGCCGTCCCCACAGCCCGGTGCAGACATACCGTGTGACAGGGAAAGTGATGACGGGGCCACTTATCCGGTAGACCTGGGCGCTCGGATAAGCCAGATGTTGGAGTTAAAGCTACAACAGATCCAGCCGAATGCGCGCCGGGCTAAAGGCCGGCCTCTCCCTATCCTCGATTCAGACTGGGAGGACTATTCCGATCCGGAGGACACTGACTGAGTTCACCAAGGCAAGCAAAGCCAAGCGAGTCAAAAAGAACAAGAAGAAGAGCAAAAAGAAGAAGAAACATTCTTCATCGGACTCTTCTTCCGACTCGTCTTCCACCGAGTCGGACTCCGACACGGAAAGAGCGGGAGTTTATGCCAAAATTGTCGGAAAAGTCCACAAAAAGTGTGTGAAACAAAAGGCAAAGAAAGTATGCATGACAACTATGATGCGAGAGACTATTAAAGGCCATTTTAACACCCTTAAGCCGGCAGAGGTTATCACCAAACTGACCGAGCAGATTTCGGGAATCAAAGGGATTCCGAATACGGTGGTAAAGGAGATGGACTCAGGAGTCCATCTGAGCGATGACAGACGCAAGTTTGAAAATGTACTTTTCATCATCCATAAGGCAGTGTTAGGGGCGCTGACGTCAGTGGCACCCATCGCTAATAGGATGCAAACAGAGAACAAATTCTCCTCGCTAGCTCGCTCTATGGATAAGAACATTGCGTTGCTTACCGCAGCTAGCAACTTCCTAAGCTACAGACGATACGAAAACGTCTTTAAGGCAGTGATGACAGACGCTGGGAAAGAAGTAGCGAGATCAAAGAAGATCACGGACAACGACAGGAAAGAGTACACGTTGTTCCTAGCGCCAAAGCCAGTGAAAGGGAAGCCACTCGACGAGACGAAAATGTTCGGTGGCCAACATCCTTACCTCTTTAAAGAGGTAGAGGCAGAGGCAAAAAGTGGAAAGAACATGGAGACGAGATGGAAACCGGATAAGTCTTCCAGGTTTCGCAGGCCCCGGACGGATTTTCGGAACCGCCGGGGAGCAAGAGCGGGAAGGTCCGGCCCCTCCTACGGCTTCCAACCAAGGGGAAGGGGAAGAGGAGACCGACAGTCAGTCGGGTGGAACGACGGGAACCGCCCGTTCAGAAGGGAGTACACACCCAAACAACTGTTCCCACGCCCAGGGAACAAATAGAAACTGCCATGCAGACTCTGGCGCCAGTGGCAGCAGACTTGGTGACGGAGGTAACACAGACAGATGTAAGGAATTTTAATGCAGGGAACATAGCTACAAAATTTCCTGAATGGTGTAAAATAACAAATGATACGGATATTTTGGACATAGTGGAATACAGATCCGTTTACGAAAATTCCAAAACAGAGACGAATTCCTTTCCCATATAAGTTTAATGAAATAGAAAAGGAAGCGTTAACAAACCAGGTGTCTCTTTTCGAAACAAAGGGTATTATAGAGCAGGTTACCCATACGCCAGGTGAATTTATTTCTAATATATTTTACCGGCCTAAACCCAATGGAGAGATCAGAATGATCCTAGATTTAACTAAATTAAACGAAATAATTCATTATCAACATTTTCAAATGTTCTCATTAGAAACTGCCAGGGATTTGGTTACACCAGAGGCCTGGATGGCCAGTGTCGATCTGCGAGACGCTTATTATACAGTTCCTATATGCACAGAAGACAGAAAGTTCTTAAGATTTATTTGGAATAACCAACTTTTCCAATTTACCTGTATGCCTAACGGTTTGGCTTGCGCCCCTCGTCTGTTTACTAAGCTATTAAAGCCAGTTTTCTCAGTTATGGCTAGGAAGGGACATACTATGTTCCCGTACATTGATGACTCGTTTATTATGGCACAGTCTTTTAAAGAATGTCAAAACGCAGTCAACGATCTTTGCCAACTGCTTACGATGTTGGGTTTCTATATTCATAAAGACAAGTCAGTGTTTAAGCCGACAACCGAACTTAAATGTTTGGGGTTTATCGTTTCCAGGGGTTCAAAATACCCTAGCTCATTAAAAGAGCAGACATTTCCATGATCATTTGGAATGGTCCCTAAACACAATTATTTTCGAAAACATATGTCAAAAATGGGGTCGACCAAAGATCGACTTGTTTGCCTCCAGAAATAATTATAAAATACAAAAGTATGTTTCGTAGCACCCAGAACCAAACGCCTGGCAGGTAGATGCGTTCTCTCTTATTTGGGAAAATGAATTTTATTACATTTTCCCCCTATTCAACATTATCAGCAGAGTGGCCAGAAAAATCAAGATGGACAAAACTCACTCAATTTTGATAGTCCCCGAATGGGACACACAACCATGGCTACCAGCCATAGTGTCGACAGCCAAAGACTGCCTACGATTCCGAAGATCCCCGGGAAATCTAACACATCAAGGCCCATTGACATGCCACGGAGACGTGTCGACAATGCCGCTGCTAGCATTCCTTTTTTAAATAAATATTTACAACAATTTGGCCCTGACAAAATTACTCAACAAAGATTAGTAGCACATGCATGGAGGAAAGGCACAGTTAAAATGTACACAACTTAGTTAAGGAAGTGGGGCGTTCATTGCCTGGTACAAAAGGTCAAACCTATGAACCCTTCGATTTCTCAGGTAGCAAGATTCTTACCTATGTTAGAAGATGAAGGCCTAGGATTTGGGGCCATTAATGCAGCCAGATGTGCATTGTCCATTATTCTGCCTCAAATAAATGGCCAAACAGTAGGAAAACATCAAGTTATTCACTGGATCCTAAGGTCAATCTATGAACGTAACCCCCCCAAACCTAAATATAATCGGTTTTGGGATGTATCGGTCATTTTTAAACTTTTCAAACAATGGCCGCATAATAAACACTTAGATGTTAAAAAGTTAGGTTTCAAAGTAGCCATGCTACTTTTATTAGTGACAGGCCAGAGAGGACAAACTATAGTCGCGTTATCACTAGATGGCCTGGAGATAAATAGGAAAGTAGCTACTTTTGATTTAACACAGTTATTGAAATCTAACCGCACAGGAGACCCTCTGTCTACAGTGAGCGTTACAGGTTTCACAGAGGACCCAAAACTATGTGTAGTTTCAGCCATACAGGCGTATATATCCAAGACCAGGGAATTAAGGAATTCAAGACAGCTTTTGGTGAGCTTTATTAAGCCACACACGGGCATTTCGCGAGATACTCTCGCACGGTGGACTATTACAGTGTTAAAATTGGCATGAGTCAATACGGACCGATATGCGTCTCATTCAACGCGAGGCGCCATGGTTTCAAAAGCATGGTTGCTAGGGATTTTGGTAAAACGAATCCTAGCACATGCAGGCTGGAAGACCGCTAGATCGTTTGCAAAACATTACAACAAACGACTAGAAAAGTCAAGCGGTATCGCCAGACGATTACTCAAAGACTAAACTACATAGGTGAGAAACGAAATATTTCAATCTCATTAATACCGTCTAAACATAACATGAAATGTTTTTAAACAATGTTTAAAGAGGTAACAAATCTAATAAAGAATACAATACACAGGATAAAAATGATATTATGTAAAGTTCTCCCTAGCCTGCGGCTAGCCTGAGGCTTTATACCGAGGTAAAATAGATTAGTTAGACGAATCTTACCTGGGTATAGATGATGGATAACTGTTGTTTACCCGAGGTATAACCCACCACGCCCTACCACGTCTATTACGTTTGCTTGTACCAAGAAAACATGTAATACCCTGTGTTTGTAAGTGTTTTGTCTGTATGTATGTAATTGTAAGCATTAGACAACTTACAGATCTAAAATACTTACAATTACATAGGGATGAGTGTAGTAGTCTGCACAGACTTATCAGGCATGGAGCCACAACGACAAGTGGACGTGTGTAGGGTGATTGGATCAGGCAGCCTAGATAGTATAATGGTTAGCGCGCTAGCCCTACAATGGCAAGTAATGTGGGTTCAAAACTGGCTCTAGGCGCAATAATTCCCATTTTCATCACTCCCACAACACTACTGATGTTGCCATATTGTACTACTGGTGATGCCTTATTGTATTACTGGTGATGCCATATTGTACCACTAGTGGTGCCATATTGTACCACTAGTGGTGCCTTATTGTACTACTGGTGTTGGCATATTGTACTACTGGTAATGCCTTATTGTATTACTGGTGATGCCTTATTGCGGTGCCTTATTTTACTACTGTTGGTGCCTTATTGTACTACTGTTGGTGCCTTATTGTACTACTGTTGGTGCCTTATTGTACTACTGGTGATGCCTTATTGTACTACTGTTGGTGCCTAATTGTACTACTGGTGATGCCTTATTGTACTACTGTTGGTGCCTTATTGTACTACTGGTGATGCCTTATTGTATTACTGGTGGTGCCTTATTGTACTACTGGTGTTGGCATATTGTACTACTGGTAATGCCTTATTGTATTACTGGTGATGCCTTATTGCGGTGCCTTATTTTACTACTGTTGGTGCCTTATTGTACTACTGGTGGTGCCTTATTGTACTACTTGTGGTGCCTTATTGTACTACTAGTGGTACACTGGTACCTTATTGTACTACTGGTGGTGTCTCATTGTATTACTGGTCGTGCCTTATTGTACTACTGGTGGTGCCTTATTGTACTACTGGTGTTGGCATATTGTACTACTGGTAATGCCTTATTGTATTACTGGTGATGCCTTATTGCGGTGCCTTATTTTACTACTGTTGGTGCCTTATTGTACTACTGGTGGTGCCTTATTGTACTACTTGTGGTGCCTTATTGTACTACTAGTGGTACACTGGTACCTTGTCGTACTGGTGGTTCATGAGAGCAGATCTGTTGTCTTTTACCGAGCAGGCATTTGTTGGAGGCTGCGTGGCATGGTGCATGTGCACTGTGATTGTGAACCTGTCACGTTATGGCGGAACTTCTGACTGAATCCGCCAATATAGTTCACGCGCATGGTTTAACACAGCGCCTCATGCCTTCCTTGTAGTAAATGTGAGTCGATATGAAGAGAAATTAAACTCTTCCAGCTGTGATATATTTCATGTCAACTGTTTCGCTCCGGGAGTGTTGATCAAAATGCCAGAATAACATAATCTTGTCAGTTTGTTAATAAAATAATCTGCTGAGTCTGTGAGATTACAATAACAAGCACTTCCGGTAATTACTGCCCCCAACATGACCGCAGCAGTGGTTGTTGTCACTGAGCATGTTGATATCCGTGTTTATTTTGAGTGTTTGAACTCGTTACACTGCCGCATGGTGCCGGTGTCGCAGTTTCAGCGCCCGGTCAGTTTCAACGGCCCGTCAGTTTCATGCGCATGCGTCAAAATCTAACATCATCGTCACTAACCTTATAAATTTAATATAATGTTTTTGGTAAAGATGTTTTCTACATGTGTACAAAGCGATTTGTTTCTAGGTGGTGTGCTTTTAGAGATATATCACTTTTCCTGTATTTTCTGTATGAAGATTGCTAGCGACCATTGACAATGCCTTGAGTTTGTCGGTATGCGCAGTGCAAAACCTTAGTTTTATTCAAAATTAATACTAATCAAGAACCCTAACCTTGTCCGTCATCTTTAGCCCCCCCCCCCCCCCCCCCCCCCACACACACACACACTCAGCCCAGCCACGGGTGCTGGCTGGTGGCTAGGGCGGGGATTTGCCTTGCGTGCGCGCAGTAATATCACGCGGAGATGCGGCCCACCACTCCCCAGGCGCGAGATAGGTGGGGGGGGGGGGGGGGGGGGGGAAGCTGCACCATGCACAGCCATCAACCCGGCTTTATGGTGCAGTCACACTATGACGTAATGGCCAACGTGACTCCCACGTGTGACTTTTCGTCATTACGTCGGGTCACGTTACAGTCACGTTACAGTCACATTAAGCTCTCGTCACATCACGTTCACTCTCGTCGACTCTCGTCGGAGGACTTCGAGGTTTTGGACATGTTGAAAAAACTTTGATGTCGCTCGATGAGTTGATAAGATGTTCGCGTCATGTTACGGTCACGTTAGGCTCTCGTTATGACCATGTTTTCTACGTCAGGTCAACATCGCCTCACGTCCACGCTGTCGTCGTCGACGTCGTTGATGATCGTCTAGCATGGCCGTAAAGTCATTGACGTCTTGCGAACGTTTTTAAATGTGGTCTGAACGTCGTCTGAATGTTTTTTAACGTGGTCGGAACGTCGTCTGAACGTCGGGTGGGGCGGTTACTAGACCACATTCCAGAGTCTCGTCGAAGCCCCGTTACGGTCACGTCGAAGCCCCGTTACGGCCTCATCGAAACCCCGTTCCGGTGTCGTTCCGACGACGTCCGAGTCTCATCGAAACCCCATCGCGATCACGTCGACGACGTCCGAGTCTTGTCGAAGCCCCGTTACAGTCACGTCGAAGCCCCATTACGGCCTCGTCGAAAAGCCCGTTCCGGTGTCGTTCCGACGACGTCCGAGTCTCGTCGGAGCCCTGTCACGATCACGTGGACGACGCGAGGATCTCGCTAGGATCTTGTTCGCCAAATTAATTTCTTCTACGTCCTCTCTCGTTCCGACGACGTTATACCGTCGTTACACCCACGTCGACCATGCAGCGGTGTCGTCCAACTTGGCCCCGTATTTGCATATCACGTCGGGTTTTTCGAAAGTCGCCCACATCGGACTCACGTTGGCCATTATGTCGTAGTGTGACTGCACCATTAGACTAACTTCGACTAGACTGTGTGTCTCCTGTCCAACCACAGGAGGGGTCCTCCAGTGCACGCCTGTCCGGGAAGCCCCTCACTATGCATTCACGGGTACTTTAGTTTAGTTCTCGTTGGGACCCTCAGCTCATCTAGATTGGTTTAATTCGAACTGAGGCACTGTTCGTGTCCTGTTCGCTGCGTTCTGCCACTGCGTCACTGAGTATCGTCTAAAGCCATCTCCAGTACACTATCTGACAGTCTGATCCAACTAACAGGAAGCCGGTCCAATATAATCAAGCTAACAGTACGCTCGACCGGTCCTATAAAAATAACAGTGTGATAGCCCATTTTGGTAATGCTTGGTAAATCCACTGATACAACTATCAAGGAGCTAGTCCACTCAGATCAAACTAACAGTCGACTGGTCCAGTCTAATCCAACTTTCAAGTTTAACAAAACTAACCGTAATCTGGTCAAGTCCAAAATTAACAGTAAGCCGGTACGCGATGGTGAAACTACAGTAGGCTGGTTTAGTCTGATCAAACAAACATAAGGCTGGTCTGATAAAAGTAACAGGAAGCTAGTCTGGTCAAACTAACCATCGTCTGATCAAACTAGTCATATGCTGGTCCAGTCTGATGAAAGTAACAGGACACTGGTCCAGTTTAAAAAAACTAACATAGTCTGAGCCACTGATAAAAGGAGCAATAGCAACAACGCTGATCCAGTCCGATAAAATTAACAGAAGCTGGTCCAGTCAAATCAAAGTAACAATGATCTGGTTAGTCAGAACAAATTAACGGGAAGCTGCTCCAGTCAAATAGAACTAACAGGAAGTTGGCCCAGTCGGATAGAACTAACATAAGCCGTGTTCACACGGGGAAAAAGTAAAGCGATTCAGCCAAGGCGAATACTAGGAGTTGAAATAGCGGCCCGTTCACACAGGCAGTACTTGGGACGGAAATCGAAATCTGCGCATGAGCAAGTCGAGACTAACCAGTGCCAGTTTCGGTTAGTCGACGTCGCCACGAGAGAGTGTGGGTTCGACCTAGATATGTATGGACTGAATCGTATTAGTTTGGAACAGTCAAAACTTCTGCTGGGCAGTGAAACCCTAAAAATAAATGATGAAAAAAATATCTGTGCACAGCTAGCAGCTTCATAGAGCAATTTTACCGGAAAGTCAACACACTCAGGTCTCGACTGTCACGTCCTTAATCCGCCTCAAGTAAGTCGGTTGCGTTCACACGGGCAAAATAAATCGGTTCACAGAAATCGACTCACGTAATCGACCTCCACAAGTGGTTTACAGTATTGGGATCACAGAAATCGATTCAGCCCTAATTCGACTCAGACATGCATTCACACGCGAAATGTGCGTCGAACTAGGCAAGTCGATTTCTACGAATCGATTTACATTGCCCGTGTGAACACGGCTATAGACTGGTGCATGTGCTGCTGTTGCGCGAGTCTTCGACACCCAGACCCTGTTGCATGGACGCTTGGTGCAAACGTCCACGTGCTGCCCTCACACATTGTACCACGGGAGTTTAATTGTTTAATATCCAACGTAAGGTTTAGCTTGCAGTGAGACTTTCAATTCCTGCCAATGTACTCACATATGTTGTCGTCACTTTGAAGGCAACCAGTGTATGTCCGTTGAGTAAAGCCGTGTTCACACGGGAAAATTATAAATCGATTTAGACAAGGCGAATACTAGGAATCGAATTAGCGGCCCGTTCACACGGGCAGTACTTGGGCCGGAAATCGATATCTGTGCATGAGCAAGTCCAGTCTGACCAGCGCCAGTTTTCGGTTAGGCGACGTCACCACGAGAGAGTGGGTTCGACCTAGATATGTATGTACTGAATCGTATTGGTTTGGAACGGTCAAAACTTCTGCTGGGCAGTGAAACCCTAAAAATAAATGATGAAAAAAATATCTGTGCCCAGCTAGCGGTTTCAAATTATATAATATGCGCTTTTGATCGACCGGAAAGTGTGACCTCCTTAATCCGCCTCAGTGCGTCCACACGGGCAAAAAAAATCGATTCACAGAAATCGACTCACGTAATCGACCTCCACAAGTGGTTTACAGTATTGGGATCACAGAAATCGATTCAGCCCTAATTCGACTCAGACGCCCGTTCACACGCGAACTAGGCAAGTCGATTTCTACGAATTGATTTACATTGCCCGTGTGAACACGGCTTTAGTTGCAATTATAGGGTAACGTATTGTAATGCCTAATGGTGTATAGTTATAAAACAAAAAACATTAAATTGAGGATTATCATAATGCTGACCGTTAATTATCACGATCACTGATTGTCAGGGCTGATGGATTATATTGTTGCTATGGATACCTGCACGCTCAACTGGGTTGTCCAGTCGTGTATGCCCCCGGCAGTAGACGGTGGTCAGTGCCCTGTCAGTATGGACTGCTAGCAACTCGCACCACACTCCGCACCAACTGTTGCGAGCAGGCTGCCGTCTTGCAGGAGGCGCGGCGGGTGACGTGCGCACTGGTCGTCTTGGCTGGGTGCACCCGCACCCCCCTGTCTCCTGTCCTCCCACCCCCGGACAGGCACCTAGACCTCAGCACCACCGTCAGCGAGCAACTAGTGCACAGGTCTCAGCGGCCGGCAACAGTCACAATAGTACTAGTAGTAGCCGGCAGGGGGCACGTGTCCACTTGTGGTGTGTGTGTGTGTGGGGGGGGGGGGGGGGGGCATCACTGTCAATAGTGTCATCACCACAAAGCCTAAACACAATAAAGCGAGGCCGATACTGTTTGGTCCACATCTTAATTTAAGGAGATTTCGTTGACTTGGTAGCTTATTTTCACGAAGCCCTACACGGTAAGTGGCACGCGCATGTGCCGGGGGCAGTCCAATCGTTGGAATGTCGCCCCCTCCACACTCCATTCAGCCAGGGCTAACTTGGTCATTCAATGGCCATAGTTTCCAAATAAGTGTTCGCGAAAGCTGTTCTCTTTGATTTCATTACCTTTAGTTATGTGCATTGAAAATGAGTAACAGTGATGCCCTTTGGTGAATTGAGGTAATAAACCAATGTTAAGTTAAATGCACTTCCACGTAAATGTTATGTATTATGACTACTTTAGACTTTTAGTGGGATGGTTGATAGTCAGCCGTGTAGTTACCCCCTCACCCCCCCCCCCCCCACACACACACACACGCGCGTGGGTGCCGCGGATGATGTGGC
Source organism: Branchipolynoe longqiensis (assembly GCA_030323885.1). NCBI lineage: Eukaryota > Metazoa > Annelida > Polychaeta > Phyllodocida > Polynoidae > Branchipolynoe > Branchipolynoe longqiensis. Next base: position 38,479,473 of record CM059198.1, read on the forward strand.
AGTGTGGAGTGCTACACTAGATGCTGACACTAGGTTTGACTGGTGCCCACTGATAGGTTTAGTGCTATATAACGGAGAACCTTGAGATTAGATCACGCTCTGAGGTTGCGGTGAAAATGGTGCTGAAGTGCGGCTACCATTAAGTATTACATAATACAGGAAGTGGGTGTGGCTGCTTTATTGATGTTGGAGGAGGGTGCTTCACTGTGAGTGATGGAAACTAAGGTCCCTCCTGCCGTAAACCAACCATTCCACCACAACACGCAACCGCGCGTTGATACGCGAGATGGTTCTGGCTATCAGATACAGAACAGCACTTTGGGACATTGCCGCACGGGTACACACGACTCGAAGCATATGCATCTATGTAGGGGGGGGGGGGGGGGGGAGATAAACACTATAACTGGTATCAGTCAGTTATCAGTTATGGGCTTACCGCAAGGTGGTCAGACTATGCCATTAATGGCAGACCATATATACATTATTTAGACACAAATATTTGGGGCTGAGTTAAGTTGAGTGTAATTGTGGATCATCAGGCCGGTCCAATCTGATACAACTAACAGTAACAGTAGGCTGGTCCAGTCTCATAGAACTAACAGTAGGCTGGTCCAGTCACATAGAACTAACAGTAGGCTGGTCCAGTCTGCACTTCAAATATATCCAAAGTTGGTCAATTATATTATAATAAAAGTTACCCCGTAGAGTACGTTATAATTGTCAACCGGGTGTATTCAACTTTAACAAAATGAAAATTGTATAAAACCACGGGATGACAAGTGGAATGTGGCATTGCTACTACTAATACTATGCTGTGGACGTGCATTGTGTTGCCACTCAGATGCACCACCGGTTTGAACATCCAGATGCGTACATTACTGTATTATGTGATTATCCCGATCGCTCCATGTAGCGATCGGTGCGTAATGCGTAAAGGTGCTGCGAATAGAAAAGCATCAGTCGCATTTGTCCATTGATATAAGGCTGGAGGAGGCGACTGATAATTACGGACAGCCGGGACATTCTTCATATTTCTCATGAAGACTGCTTCCTAACAGGTCCGCCGCATAGTCTAATACACATGTTTGTACCGTCCCATTTCTTCATATATCATATGAAGACTGCTTCCTAACAGGTCCGCCGCATAAACCTACATGTTTGCAACGTCCCATTCTTCATATTTCTCATGAAGACTGCTTCCTAACAGGTCCGCCGCATAGTCTACTAACACACATGTTTGTACCGTCCCATTTCTTCATATATCATATGTGTATATGTGTCTGTGTGTGTCTCTTTGTCAGAGACACAGAGACACAGACACACACAGAGACTCACACAGAGACACACACAGACACAGAGACACAGACACACACAGACACGTACATTACTGTATTATGTGAAGACCGACGTCTTGTTCTTTGCCACCATGGGGCGGCGGGAGGGGGGGGGGGGGGGGGGGGGGAGATAAGCAGCGTGTGGCGGGGCCGTTTCCGGTGGCCCGTCACCAAGGCGCTGGTCCTGTGGCGGGCAGCTGGTTGCCGGCCGGCATCCCGCCTCCAGCACCTTCAGCAAACCGGCCACGTGTTATCCGTAAACATTGCACGAGCCCCTCGTCAACCCACCCCAGTTAGGGCCTTTCACTACGGCTATGTATCTTAAACTGTATTGTATGTCACACAATAGGTAAATGTATCCCCGTCTTGCGCACTGTGTTATGTTGTTTTGAAGTATTAGCTAAGTGCACGTGTGTGTCTGTACGTGGTACATGTATGTATGTATGTATGTATGTATGTATGTATGTATGTATGTATGTATGTATGTATGTATGTATGGATGTATGGATGTATGGATGTATGTATGTATGTATGTATGTATGTGTGCATGTGTCTGCGAATATGTATATATGCATGCATTGCTGCATGCATGTGTGTGTACATATACATGTGTAAATGTATATCGATGTGTGTATGTATGTGCATATAACTTATGTATGTGTGCATATGTATGTGTGTATGGATATGTGTATGTGAATGTAACTATGTGTGTATCCATGTGTGCACATATATGAGTAGAAGTGTGTATATTCATATTTATGGGTGTATGCATGTGTAAGTATGTATGTGTGTATCCATGTGTGTATGTGTGTGCATGTATGTGTGTATGTAAGTATGTATGTGTGCAGGTATTGCAGGTATAGCAATACCTCAGGGAGTTTGACGCCCCTGCCTTGCAGAGTTGTAAACCACTGCCTTGTGGTACAGGTTCTTGACAGAACCGAAGGCTAAGGGAGCAAACCCTAAACAGAAAACCATGTCACTGTGGCAGCATTAAGGGTGGTTGATGTATGGAACTCCCAACATCTCCCGACCAGCCACTGCAGGGACAAATAGTTTTGGGCCTGTCTTGACATGTTCTTGCCGGTGTGAAACCTCTATTTGCTCCCCGAGAGAGTGCCGCTGGTAACTTGCAAAAGCCAGCAGCACTTTAACACTTTTGCAGGCAGCTTTCATGAAATGTACAAGATCTACCGTGCAATCGTGCTATCCACCCTACTATACGGAGCCGAAGCCTGGACAGTGTACAGACGACAGGTGAAAAAGATGCATGCCTTCATGATGTGACATCTGCGTTCAATCATGAGGCTAACCTGGAAGGACAAAGTGACAAATAAGGAAATACTCGAACGAACGGGGCTGCCCTCTATGGAAGATCTTCTGATCAAAAAGAATCTCTGGTGGACTGGACACCTCATGAGGATGTCATCAGACAGGCTACCAAAGCAGATCCTCTATTCTCAACTGTCTTCTGGCTACAGAAAGAGAGGGCGCCCTCATCTCCGGTTCAAGGATACCATCAAGAGAAACCTGAAGCTGAGAGACATTAAGACCGACTCATGGACGCAACTAAATGGAGAGCGGCAGTCAAGTAATGAAAGCAGTCTTTGTCGCATCGCGACCGACAGCATGACGATGATGACGATGTGTGCACATGTCTGTATGTGCATGTATGTGTGCATGTGTGGTGGTGTGTGTATGTATGTGTGCATGTGTCTGTATGTGCACATATGTGTGCATGCATGGTTGTATGTATGTCTGTATGTGCTTGTATGTGTGCACATGTCTGTGTGTGTGTGTCTGTATGTGCATGTATGTGTGCATGTGTCTGTATGTGTGTGCATGGTGGTGTGTGTCTGTATGTGCATGTATGTGTGCACTTGTCTGTATATGTGTGTGGTGTGTGTGTCTGTATGTGCATGTGTGTGTGCATGGGTTTGTGTGTGTGCATGGTGGCATGTGTGTCTGTGTGTACATGTATGTGTGCACATGTATGTGTGTGGCGGTGTGTGTGTCTGTATGTGCATGTATGTGTGCATGTGTCTGTGTGCTTGCATGGTGATGTGTGTCTGTATGTGCATGTATGTGTGCACATGTCTGTATGTGTGTGCATGGTGGTGTATGTCTGGTGGTGTGTGTGCATGTATGCATGCATGTGTCTGTATGTGTGCATGCATGGCAGTGTGTATGTCTGTATGTGTGCACTTGTTTATGTGTGTGTGTGGTGGTGTGTCTGTATGTGTATGTGGTGGTGTATGTGCATGTATGTGTGCACATGCGTGTATGTGTGTGCATGACAGTGTGTATATGTATGTGTGTATGTGTCTATATATGCACGTATGTGTGTGGCGGTGTGTATGTTTGTATGTGCATACATGTGTGCACCTGTCTGTATGTGTGTGCATGGTGGTGGGTGTGTCTGTATGTGTCTGTATTTGTGTGCATGGCAGTATGTGTGTTTGTATGTGCATGTATGTGTGCATGTGTCTATGTGTGTGTATGTGTGCGCATGGCAGTGTGTGTGTCTGTATGTGGTGATGTCTGTATGTGCATGTATGTGTGCATGGCAGTGTGTATGTGTGTGTGTCGATGTCTGTATGTGCGTGTATGTGTGTGCATGGTGGTGTGTGTGGCGATGTGTGTGTGTGGCGATGTCTGTATGTTCATGTATGTGTGTGCGTGGCGGTGTGTGTGGCGATGTGTGTGTGTGGCAATGTCTGTATGTGCGTGTATGTGTGTGTGTCTATGTGTGTGTGCATGGCGATGTCTGTGTGTGCGTGTATCTGTGTGCATGGTGGTGTATGTCTATGTGTGTGTGTGTGTGTGTGGCGATGTCTGTATGTGCGTGTATGTGTGCGCGTGGCGGTGTGTGTGTTTGTCTATGTGTATGTGCGTGGCGATGTCTGTATGTGCGTGTATGTGTGTGCGTGGCGATGTCTCTGCGCGTTTATGTGTGACGTCCGCCCGAGGCAGACGAACGTGGCTATATTAAGGGCGGTGTCCGCAATTATCAAAGTGTACTTATTCATTAGAATTAACGAGTTTTATGAGCCTTACAAGGAATTTGATTACAAAGTTCAAAGATGAAGGAATCATGTGACAGTGTATCAGAGGGATTTAATTAAATAAATTTGCATTTACTTGTGCCTGGTTATCCTGCCGCAGGATAGACTAAGCTGCCACTGTTAACTTCAGCCAGTTCAGTTGAACAGGACACCCGGTGAGGAGTAAAGGCTGCATTCCATATACGCGTAATGCGTAATGTGAATGCGAATGCGAATGCGACAAAAAATCGAAACGCCTTGAAACCTATGAGCTACATTCCATATACGCGTAATGCGTAATGCGAATGCGAATAAAATCCATTATCCCGATCGCTCCATGTAGCGATCGTGTGCGTAATGCGTAAAGGTGCTGCGAATAGAAAAGCATCAGTCGCATTTGTCCATTGATATAAGGCTGGAGGAGGCGACTGATAATTACGGACAGCCGGGACATTCTTCATATTTCTCATGAAGACTGCTTCCTAACAGGTCCGCCGCATAGTCTAATACACATGTTTGTACCGTCCCATTTCTTCATATATCATATGAAGACTGCTTCCTAACAGGTCCGCCGCATAAACCTACATGTTTGCACCGTCCCATTCTTCATATTTCTCATGAAGACTGCTTCCTAACAGGTCCGCCGCATAGTCTACTAACACACATGTTTGTACCGTCCCATTTCTTCATATATCATATGTGTATATGTGTCTGTGTGTGTCTCTTTGTCAGAGACACAGAGACACAGACACACACAGAGACTCACACAGAGACACACACAGACACAGAGACACAGACACACACATAGAGACACACACAGAGACACAGAGTCACAGAGTCACACACACTTTTTATATACCTTTTATATACTTCACTGCATAACATGTAGGTTTATGCAGCGGACCTGTTAGGAAGCAGTCTTCAAGGTGGTGCGAACAGAAAAGCATCAGTCCCATTTGTCCATTGATATAAGGCTGGAGGAGGCGACTGATAATTACGGCCTTCATGAGAAATATGAAGAATGGGACGGTGCAAACATGTAGGTTTATGCGGTGGACCTGTTAGGAAGCAGTCTTCATGAGAAATATGAAGAATGGGACGGTGCAAACATGGCTCAGTTTAGCTTGCTTTGAGGGATGTTAGGACCGTCCCAAATATGAAGACTGCTTCCTAACAGGTCCGCCGCATAAACCTACATGTTTGCACCGTCCCATTCTTCATATTTCTCATTTCGGTGTTTCTGTGTGTGTGTACTTTTTATATACTTCACTGCATAATGCATAACGCATAACGCAATACGCATTACGCGTATATGGAATGCTGGCATTCGCATAACGCATTACGCGTATATGGAATCCTAGCTTAAGCCTAGCCTGAAAGCTGCTGTGTACTTGGGGAGGGGACGGGTTCAGAGGAAGAGCGGGACGTAGCTCAGGCAGTAGAGTGTCCACCTCTGAAGGTTTGGATCATCCGATCGATCCTGCTCAGTGGACCCATTTCCCATTTGCTATTTTCCATTCCAACCAGTGGTCTACAACTGGTTCATCAAAGGATGTGGTTAGTGCTGTCCTGTCTGTGGTAAAGTGCATATAAAAGACCACTTGCTGCTTATCGAAAAGAGTAGCCTATGTGGCGGCAGCAGGTTTCCTCCAAAGAAATATGTCAGAATAACCATATGTTTGACTTCCAATAGCTGATGATAAAAATCAATGTGCTCTAGAGGCGTCATTAAATAAAACAAATTTGTTGGGTTCAGAGGAAGGGCCGAGTGAAGCAGAACTGTGTTGGCAGGGGGGTAGCCAGACATTAAAGAACTGTAACCACAATATTGTGTGCACATGCTTACACGCAATTAAAAATATTGTATGCAGAAAATAAAAAAGGACTGAACCGAGAGCATTCAGTCCGCGCATTGGCAACGTAACGCTAATGTATCAGCATTGTTCTAACGTATGCATAATGTATGGCCCTCACGCGGTTGGCTATTCTCCACATGTCTCAAAGTATTTGACGTATAGGGCTCGCGTCTGGCACTCGCTTAACATTGGCCAGAGTGCTGCGAACGAGCCATGAGCGTATATAAAGGGATCAGATTTCATGTTTGACCAGAACAGCTCAGCTCTTTGGAGATGATGGATGTCCCTGCGAGGCTCCTGCAGGAATACCAACTAGCCATTCTCCAACATCACCATAATGTTAACCAATTGATACTTTACCATCTCAGAAGAAGGAGACAATGTCGACTGACAAGGATGTGGATGAGAGCATGGATCAGGAGGCGGCGACAGTTTGGTTTGTACAACCAGCTTCTGGTGGAACCCCGTAATGAGGACACAGCTTCTTTCATCAACTTCATGCAGATGCCTCCCCCGATGTTCAACGAGATGCTAGCCAGAGTGGGTCCTCGGATAACTAAAAAGTACACAACCTTCAGAGAGCCGATCGAGCCTGGCCTGAAGCTTGCCCTCACTCTTCGTCACCTAGCCTCTGGGAGCAAGTATGTCTCCATGAAGTTGGGTGGAGGGTCCCCCACAACATGCAATCAATCATCGTGAGAGAGCTGTGTAGAGCCATCATCGCCGAATACATTGACAAAATGATGACCTGCCCCACGACTCCTGATGGATAGTGTGCCATCTCGGAAAAGTTCATGGGGAGATGGAACTTCCTCCACACATGCCGAGCACTAGATGGAAAGCATATTGCCTGCCCTCCAAAGAGTGGATCCCTCTACTAGAACTATAAGGGAATCTACTCCATAGTTCTCCTGGTGCTCGTTGATGCAGACTACACGTTCATCTGGGCGGATGTCGGTGGAGCGGGTTCGGCATCAGACGTGCAGGTTTTCAATGACTCTGAGCTGAAGGCGGGATCGAAGATGGTACCTTCGGTCTCCCTGCCAGCGAGCCTATCGTGAACGGCCAGGACGCTGTAACCTACTTCCTGATCAGTAATGATGCCTTAGCCCTACACCCGACAATGATGAAGCTGTACAGTCTGATGGGTATTACGCATGAAGAATGCATCTTCAACTACAGGATTTCCTGAGCTAGGAGAGTCGTGGAGAATGCGTTTGGCATCCTGGCAAACCAATTCCAGGGTTCTGCTCACCACAATGCAGCGCCTCCCCTCCACCGTGAAGCTGATCATCACATGCATGATCCTACACAACATGATGAGGATGCGATATCCCATGCTCCAGAATCAGAGTGTAAAGTCGTCGGCTGGCAGCTGTAGTTGTGTAGGCAGGCTAATATGAAATCACTACAGGCAAGTAGAAGTAAGGCAGAGTATAGAGTGAAAGGTAGAGAGAGCTTGCACCCTCAGTTTTATTATTATATAGTGGTTTTAGAATTCAAGATGGTCTGTCACATGACCAGATCCTCCAATCAACAGTAAGCAATCACATGTCCACCAATCAACAGTATGCATTCAAGTATTCATGCCTTGGTTGTTTTGGCCTACCTGCCCTGTTGTGTCTGGGTGTGCAGTGATCCGTATCTAACAGTTGTATGACCGAGGAGGCAATGGACTGCGTCTCCATCGTCTCCTCGGGCTGGCTAGATGGTGATGTCCACTGAGATCCCACAAGAGGAGATGCTGGAGATTGTGGTGGAGATGGTGATGTCTCCCCCATCATCCTCTTCCTGCCTTTCCCTTTCCCTTTGCCGGGTCCCTGGCTGAACTGGCTGGGTGCTGATGAGGTCTTCTCCCTGGCATGCTGGAGGTGTTGTGAGGAGAGAGCCAGACTGCAGCCTTATTTATACCCAAGGTCGGGTGCCCCCCGAATGTTGGCATGCATTACTCATGCGTTACGCCAACGTCACGCGTGCTGGGTGCACGCTGCCGCAACACTAAAATGCGTTGGACTATCGTTGGACATGTGTCGCTCATGCGCTGGCACTATGCTCTCATACCTTGTGGAACACTTTTATCGGTCGCTAGCGGAACGTTGGGAGTGCGTTATGCCAACGCTATTTAAACGCTGCATGCGCGAGAGGAATGTTAGCCACACGTTGTGCCAAACTTTTTTAGTTTTTTTTCTCATGCGTCGACATACATTACCACTACGTCGGACCGACGCTATGCTTACATTGCGCTGACGTCCAACTTTTCCCCTTGCGCCGAAAAGTTTGATGCAGCTCGACGTAAAGAAAAGTGATTTTACACATTGGTGGTGTGCTTGCGAGTTGCGTCGTAATGTGACAGGGCCTTTAAATGTTCACACTGTGGCGTGTGGCCCGGCGTGTGGTCCGGCACACGGACAGTGTCCACGGCGTTTGCAGTCAACACGGACACGTCAGTTGCGGCTGGTTTCACAAACTAGTCACCCACAACCAGGTACTACTGCACGCTGGTCCCTGCCGCCGTGCAGGGACCAGCGTGCATGCAGGTTTAGCCGAGTGGTCGCCACCTCTCCGCACCCACCACCTGGCCCAGCCTCCGGCACACACGCCCAAATATCCACTCACTCGGGCACACCCTAAACCTGGCAGGTCGGCGGCTACGGCCATGTATAGATGGGATTAGGAGCGTGCCGCTTCAATGTTCACTCTGCTGGCAATCAGGGCATCAGCGGCACAATCTGGTCTAAGCGGCCAGGTTCCTCAGTGCAGATACCGTGCCTGCCTGGGGATCAATGTGTGGGTATGTGTGAGGGTGTGAGGTGTGAGGGTATGTACATACACACATACACACATACATACATACATACATACATACATACATACATACATACATACATACATACATACATACATACATACATACATACATACATACATACATACATACATACATACATACATACATACATACATGCATACATGCATGCATGCATGCATGCATGCATGCATGCATGCATACATACGCAGAGTAGCATGCTGATGAGGCGAATTGTTACATATGGTGTTGGGCCACTTCCGTGCTCTGGTAGCCAGGGACATAGCACAACCATGCATATTGGTGGCAATAATTGTGAATCGTTAGTGAAAGAGCATCGTGCTTTGTTAGCCGGGTACATAGCACAACCATGCATATTGGCGGCAATAATTGTGAATCGTTAGTGAAAGAGCATCATGCTCTGTTAGCCGGGTACATAGCACAACCATGCATATTGGCGGCAATAATTGTGAATTGTTAGTGAAAGAGCATCGTGCTCTGTTAGCCGGGTACATAGCACAACCATGCACATTTGCGGCAATAATTGTGAATCGTTAGTGAAAGAGCATCGTGCTCTGTTAGCCGGGTACATAGCACAACCATGCATATTGGTGGCAATAATTGTGAATCGTTAGTGAAAGAGCATCGTGCTCTGTTAGCCGGGTACATAGCACAACCATGCAGATTTGCGGCAATAATTGTGAATCGTTAGTGAAAGAGCATCGTGCTCTGTTAGCTGGGTACATAGCACAACCTAGAAATGTGTTTGGATTAACGGATCATTGGTTTAATCTACCTTTGGCTTCGACTTTGACTTGGCTTTGGTGGGATTGTGGAGGTGGTGGTGTGTGGTGATGGTGGTGATGTTAGTAGTGGTGGTGGAGGTGATGGTACTGCTAGTGGGGTGGTGGTGCTGGAGGTGGCGGTGGTGGTGGATGGTAAGGGTGGTGTTGGTAATGGCTACACCTGACACCACTACCAACTAACCACTAATTTTCACTAACAACTAACAGGTAACCCCACCCACTGCCTTATGGTGCTGTCACGCTACGACGTAAAGCGGCAGTGTAGGGATGTGAAATGTATCGAAATTCCCGACGTGATATGCAAATACGTGCCCAAGTTGGACGACACCGCAGCATAGCCGACATGGTCGTAACATCAGTCTAGCGTCATCACAACGAGAGAGGACGTAGAAGATATCTATTGGGCGAACATGATGCCAGCGAGGTCCCCGCGCTCCACTTCGTTCTAACATGACCGTAGCGGCGGCTTAACGTCGAGTGGGCGTGATCACGTCAGTGCCAGCGTTGACACGTCCAACTCAACGGTTTTGCCCGACATGAGTCGACGTCGCCCCACTGAGAGGATAGCGTCGCAAACGTTATCTCGTCCGGCCTAGCATCGCCACGTCCGACTTTAACCGTTTATCGCGACGTGAGTCGACGTCGCCTCACCATCGCGCTAACGTGAACGCGACATGGCTGACGTTATCTTGACGAGGCGTTGATGCACTCGACGTAGCCGCAATGTGAGCCGACGTCGTCAAAAGCCCTCGCCCCACCCGTGCCGGGGTATATATAGGGGTGCTATCTTGCTCTCTCCTCACAACTTCTCCAGCATGCCAGGAAAGCACAACCCACGCTCCAGCTCCAGCTCCAGTACAGCTTCTACTCCCCAGACCCAGTATGGGAGGAGGGAAGGGCAGGAAGACCATCACAGGCACACCACCTACATCACCACCATCTCCACCGTCTCCGATGGTCTCGTCACTGCCTCGCCCGGACACAGAGGAGACTATGGACACGCAGTCCCTGTCTCCTTCTTCAACCCATTCACAGTGTTCATCTGCAACATCCACCTCGTCCGCCGCACACAGTGTGGGAAAAGGGAAAGGAAAAGGAAAGAGGAGGGTGCGGCAGTTCGACAGCACCCTGCCTGCAGACGAGGAGGAGGTCCTGGTTGACTTTCTGCATTAAATGCCAATATTATGGAATGTCAAGTTGCAGCTTATCGCAGGATGGACGAAAAGGGCAGGCTGTGAGAGGACCAGGCCCAGAAGATGGGGAGAACCGCCACACATCTTCAGGGGTGGTTCAAGTCCATGCGTGACAGCCAAACCAGGCTTCACAAGAAGAGCGGAGACGGTGCGCCCGAGTGGACAGAGAGCGAGCAGTGGATCCTAGACAAGTTCGGCTTCCTCCGCTCATTTGTCCGGCACCGGCCGGAGCCCTGGAGAAGTGTAAGTACTATATTTTTTTATTTGCATTAATTGCTCATTTTTGTATTTAATTATTGAATTATTTAATTCCGTTAGACCTCATTTTGGACAAATCTAATACTTAATGGCATTATAATATGTTAGCATGTGGAATTTTTTATTATTGGCCTCCTTGTGGATAAATGATTATATGTTTCATGGCATTATTGTATGCATTCTTTTATTATTGCCCTCATTATGTAATGTAATGTCACGTTGTTTTGGTATTCATTGTACTTATGTTGGTTTATTATTTTGTCTTGCAGGTGTTGGCCGCGGTTGACGCAGCACGAGGCGAGCTGGGGGCTATGGAGACTGCCTGCGCTGAGCAGCAGATCAGGCAGGAGCCCCAACAACCAGCCCTATTCAAGCCGCGACGCAAGGGTAAGCATTCAAAGACGACGGATCAGGACCTGCTGGAAGCCCTGAAACAACGCGTCGATGTCTCGGCCGACATGTTAGAATCTCTAAACGTGCGCACACCTCGGACGGCCTTCGCAAACTATGTGAGGGACTGTCTGCTGACCATGTCAAAGGGCCAGTTCAACTACACGCGGGCGGCCATGAACATTATGCTGGGCCAGATCATGGAGTCAGATGTGGCGGAGGACGGGACAGTGATCTCTGCGCATCAACTTCCGCCTGGGTGCTCAACCAGAGTGCCAGTACCCCAAGGGAGGCCGGAACGACAGCCCCTGAAGGATTGTTGAATCTGTCAGGGCTGTCGGGCATTTCTAATGTCTCCAACCTCGAGGACCTATTTGGGGCCGCGGTCATGGCCGGGGACATGGACACCCCCCCCCCCCTCCCCCCCGTGAAAGTGAACAGAAAGTGACAGTATATGTGTGCAGATTCCAAACAAATTGTTGTCAATGAAATTTATATTGTAAACGAGATTTTGGTCTCTGAGTGTATTTCTTGTAAGCAGTATCATATCATTATAATAAAGTAATACTCAATTCCCCCTCCCCCCCCATATAGAATAGAACAAAATAAGGCCTTTGCCCATATGGCAGTATATGAAAAGACTTTCTTCTTCCCCCTCCCCTTAAAATAACTGACATGTAAATGTTGTCAGTCTAATTACAGTAATATTGCCCACGCAAATATAAAACTGACATTTAAATTTGTCAGTGTTAAATGGGCGCTTAAAAATTAAGTAATAATATCCCCCCAAACAAATGTTTAACTGACATGTAAATTTGTTAGTGTTAAATGGGCCCTTAAAAAGTAAGTAATAATATCGCCCCCCCAAACAAATGTTTAACTGACATGTAAATTTGTCAGTGTTACTTAACAATAAAGTAATAATATCCCCCCCCCTGCCAAAACAAATGTTTAACTGATCCCTCAGTCACATGACGGCCTGCGTTCGCTTTTACGATTGAACCGCAACCAAAAGTCTGTGATCTCGCGACAAAATTGAAACAATTTGTTACAAACTATTTAATACGTCACCATGTCGACCAGGCGACATTGCGATGTCATCGTACACATGCCACATCGCATCGGTCGGCGATCGCTCGGCAATTATTCGTAAGGTGGTCCTAAGATGGTCGTAATTTAACTGCAAAATTCTAGCGAATCGATCGTAATCGAACGCATGCCTCGTGTGACGCTTGAATACAGCAACTATGGTCGCAGAGCATTTGGCGATTAGTCGTAAGGTGGTCATAAGATGGTCGTAATTTAACTGCAAAATCATCATGAATCTATCGTAAGCGAACCCAAGCATCGTGTGATGGGGGCTTGACATGTAAATTTGTCAGTGTTACTTAAAAATAAAGTAATAATATTCCCCCCCCCCCAAACAAATGTTTAACTGACACGTAAATTAAGGTTCGATATCAATAACAGATTGATATCTTTTATTAACTGAGCTATAACATATGAACATCTCACATTTTTTCATATCATACAGTACGTTTGTACATAGCACAGTGCACTTCAGAAATTATGACACCACAGTACATAAATATCGCAGTACATAAATATCGCGGTGCACACACTTCATATAGTCATATCATATTCTCCTGCCATTCCACTGAACCCGCTGGTGAGTTGACCCAGTCTTTGAGGAGATTCCGCTGTTCCTTTCCTGCCCTGGAGCTAGTGTTCTGGCAACGTATTTGTCTTCCTATGTCCGGCAGGTTTCCGCCCTCTCTCCATGCTTCGAGGATGAAATTCTTGTTGACGTTCTCTGGACGGTCTAGCTGCTGATTCTGGAGCGTGGGATATCGGATCCTTATCAGGTTGTGTAGGACCATGCACGCTGTGATGATGAGCTTCACAGTGGAGGGGTGGTGCTGCATCGTGCGGAGCAGAACCTGAAATTGGTTTGCCAGGATCCCAAACGCATTCTCCACGCCTCTCCTAGCTCGGGAAATCCTGTAGTTGAAGATGCGTTCATCATGTGCCATACCCCTCCTGCTGTATGGCTTCATCATCGGGCATAGGCCGAAGGCATCGTCACCGATCTGGAAGTATGGAACGCTCCTCTGGCCGGCCACTATAGGCTCGGGTTCCGGGAACCCTATGGTACCATCTTCAGTGCTGGCTTTCAGCTCTGAAGCATTGAACACCTGCGCATCTGATGCGGAGCCTGTACCACCAACATCGGCCCAGATGAACTTCTAGTCTGCATCAACGAGTGCCATGAGAACTATGGCTTAGAATCCCTTATAGTTGAAGTACCGGGATCCACCCCTTGGGGGACACTGGCAGGCCACATGCTTCCCATCAAGTGCCCCGCAGGTATGGGGGAAGTTCCACCTCTCCAAGGACTTGTCGGAGATGGCACGCCATCCCTCCGGAGTGGTGGGGCAGGTCATCACCTCGTCGATGTACTCTGCAACAATGGCCTTGCACACCTCTCTCACGATGAGAGATTGGGTGTTGTTTGGCACCCTCCACCAAAACTTCATGGAAGCGTACTTGCTGCCCGATGCTAGGTGACGCAAAGTGAGGGCAAGCTTCAGGCCAGGCTCGGGCGGCTTCCTGTAGGTCGTGTAACTTTTGGTGATCCGCGGATCCACTCTGGCTAGCATCTCGTCGAACATCTGGGGAGGCATCCGCATGAAGTTGATGAAGGAAGCTGTGTCCTCATTACGTAGTTCCACCAGAAGCTGGTCATACAAGCCAAATTCATGCCGCTTCGCGATCCACTTCCGCACCCACAATCGCTTCACCCGACATTTTTTCCTTCTCTTTATAGCCTCGATATAGCGCACTAACAACACATTTGCCTCGTGGTAATATTTAAGAATGGCCAGTTGGTAGTCCTGCATGACCCACTCCGGGAGATGTGTCTGCTGCGAAGAGCTGACCTGTTCTGCTGACAGCCAGACATCGCCGGTCTTTATATACTCAAAGGCAAAACGTTCACACCACGTTCACAAAATGTTCGCAAAACGTCAGTGACGTTACGGACATGCTAGATGCTCGTCAACGACAGGATATGTTTGCGGGACGTTCGAGCAACGTTAGGCACCCGTCACAGACACGCAGGACCAACGGTGTGTCATGTTACCCCAACGTTGTCTTGCCACTACACCCGCATTACTCCTCCCTGGGTGTCATGTTGACGTATTGCAATGTCGACCTAACGTAGTCGACGTAGCTATAATGAAGGCCTAACGTGAGCGTAACATGACGCGAACGTCATGCCATCACGTCGAGCTACTTCGAAAGTTTTCAACATGTCCAAAACCTCGATGTCCCCCAACGTAACTCGACGTGATGTGACGTGACTCTAACGTCACCACAACGTCACCATCAACGTAATGACGAAAAATCACCCACGTCAGACAGACGTTGGCTTTTACGTCGTAGTGTGACAGCACCATAACTAATCCCATCCTCACTTCACTTCTTCCTCTGGCCTTGGCCGGACTTACTGTGCATACCGGTGAATCTGGAGGGACTGAAGTTTGGATCCCAGTCGAGTCAAACCAATGACTTATAAAATAGGTACCTGTTGCAGTGCTGCAGATTTGCAGCCTTGAGCACACCAATGCGACTGAAAACTCCCCCAAAACAACTACACGTGGTGGTAACTTTTTATGGATCCCACCGATCACGTTATAATTTTGTTTGAATTTACCGACTTTGGTTTAACCAACTTTTTTATATGATAAATGGTAGTATTTTGCCGGGCCGCCAAAAAAAGTTTGGATTAATCGATCGTTTGATTTAACCGAACTTGGTTTAACGGGGTTATACTGTAATTGTGAATCGTTAGTGAAACAGCATCGTGATTTAGGACAGTACACACCCTCCAAGTCGGCCACATTTTGATTCGGCCACAAAACTGTTTTGAGAGTGCTTTGTTGTAGTGTTGTTGCTGGTACTGGTAGGTTGCACCTGCATGCAGGCACCAACAGCTCAGAGGCACTACTCTGGGTGAACAGTCGTCTTCATAGCATAACATTACTGGGGCAGTTCTGTGTACGTGATAACGTAACGCACAATTGTGATTTAGCTCCTGTGACAGCTGAACGCTCAAAGCTGTCATCCCTAGTCTATCAACAGTACATCCGTGTTCGACCGGTGTCAAGTTAAACTCTACAAACGTGCGAGTTATTGACACATTATTAAGAGATATGTGTTTACTGCATGTTTAGTGTTATAAATAGGTTACTGTGAGCTTACAGAATGGGGAATTATGTAGTGCACCTGTATATATAATAAATATAATTCATATAATAAATACAGTCCAACGTTAAAATATTATAACATACACACTGACACTTACATTATACTAGTGAATCTGACAGGGTTTCTTTGTGCTTTATTTTTTAAAGATTTAAATATGACGCCCCCAACCACTAGTGGGCGGTAAAAACCACTCGTATCTATATGGAAATAATGGTCTCATTCAGCAGTTCTGGAGGCCGCTGTGCGCCTTGCCCTTCTTCCACATACGCGACCTGCACGGTCCCCGTATCCCTGACTCAGCAGGCTGTCGCGCGCTGTCGGCAGGCTGTTGGCAGGCTGTTGGCAGGCTGGGTCAGTGTGGTGGACACCAATTGGAGAGGCCGTCACGCCTCGCGCTTGGTCTTCCCGGGGCTTTGCATAGCCAACATGAAACCACTCCGGGCACCAGCTATGTACCAAAGGAGTGTGTTTTGTTTATTAGCATAGACATTTCTGGAGATGATTTTCTTTTGTCACACAATTATTCCTCTCAACACAACAAACGCCAGTGATGAAGCGCTGGTCTTCCTACATTTGTGAACAGTTACTAACAATAGCATATCGGGGGAAGTAGGTTCGTAAACTGGACGGTGGGAAAAGAGAGGTTACATGAAAGCGAAAATTCTAGTTTTAAAAGATGGTGGAAAAGAGAGAGAAAGGGAGAGGGGTGGGTGGGCATAAATAACTAGTGCAATGCATTTGTCTTGGTATTACTCATCATCATCATCATGCTGTCGGTCGCGATGCGACAAAGACTGCTTTCATTACTTGACTGCCACTCTCCATTTAGCTCTCTGCTGTGAGAGTTGCGTCCATGAGTCGGTCTTAATGTCTCTCAGCTTCAGGTTTCTCTTGATGGTATCTTTGAATCGGAGATGGGGCGCCCTCTCTTTCTGTAGCCAGAAGACAGTTGAGAATAGAGGATCTGCTTTGGTAGCCTGTCTGATGACATCCTCATGAGGTGTCCAGTCCACCGGAGATTCTTTTTGATCAGAAGATCTTCCATAGAGGGCAGCCCTATCCGTTCGAGTATTTCCTTATTCGTTAGCCTCATGATTGAACGCAGATGTCGCATCATGAAGGCATGCAGCTTTTTCACCTGCTGTCTGTACACTGTCCAGGCCTCGGCTCCGTATAGTAGGGTGGATAGCATGATTGTGCGGTAGATCTTACCTTTGACCCGAATGGACACATGGTGGTTGTTCCAGAGTCTCTGGCGTAGTCGGCCAAAAGATGCGCTAGCCGACTGTATCAAATGCCTTAGTGAAATCGACAAATACCATGTACAGTGGTCGGTCCTGCTCAATGCACTTTTCTTGTAGCTGTCGGAGACAAAATATCATATCCACAGTGCTCCGGTTACCTCTGAAGCACACTGTGACTCCGGAACTACACCAGTTTATGTGAATAGATAGTCTGTTGAGTAGGATCCTGGCGAAGATCTTCCCTGCTATGGAAAGAAGAGAGATTCCTCTATAGTTCCCACAGTCTGTTCGATCACCTTTCTTGTAGATGGTTACAATGCTGGCATCCTTCCATGCTTGGGGTACAGAACCCTCCTCCCAGGCATTGGTGATTAGTTGGTGCAGTCTGTTGAGCAGATTGTCTCCTCCATGCTTCCATACCTCGGCAGGAATTCCATCACCCCCAGGTGCTTTGCCATCTTTCAGGCTGGCGATTGCTCTAGCCATCTCATCCATGGTTGGAATCTCATCGAGGCATGTTTTGGTAATGCGCTGCTGGATGTTGTTCAGAGCTTCATGATCTATGTCGCCAGGGACGTTGAGTAGCTTCTGGAAGTGTTCGCTCCATCTTGCCACAACTCTCTTGCTGTCGGAAAAGGTCTCCGTTCCATCTGTTGATTTCAGGTGAACAGGTCCCTTCTTCAAGGGTCCCCACACTTCCTTCAGTCCGCTGTAGAAGCCCTTCATGTTGTTTCTGTCTGAGGCTCTCTGCAGCTCCTCTGCCTTCATTTCCCACCAGTCTGACTTCAATGCACGGGTGCATTTTTGTAGCAATCTGCAGGCATCTTTGTATGCTGCAGTGGTGGATCTAATGTTCCTGGTCTGCAACACTCTCTGGTGGGCTTGGTCTCTTCTGCTCATAAGATTCTGTAGCTCCTGATTGTTGGGGTCGAACCAGTCCTGATGTTTTCTGTCTGGCTTGCCGAGATAAGTTTTAGCTGTGTTGTATACAACCTGCTGCAACGCTGCCCATTCCTCATCTGGTGTTGGGCTTTCCTTCTCCTCCCATTGTGCGAGAGCGCTGTCCATCTCCCGCTCGAAGCTCTCCCTGTGACTGATGGTACTTAATTTTGCTGTGTTGAGCTTTGTCGGTTTATTTGTCCCTTGCCTGTTGTGTTTTTCTCGTATTCTGAATGCCACTTTTGACCTTAGCATCTGGTGATCGGTCCAGCAGTTAGCTCCACGCATGGCTCGAGTACTGTGGATGTCCATCTTATCCCGGCACCTTGTGATGATGAAGTCGATCATATGCCAGTGCCTGGAACGAGGATGCATCCAAGTGGTCTTGCGTTCATCCTTCTGCTTGAACATGGTGTTTGTCACTATCAGTTCGAACTCAGAGCACAAAGCCAGTAGGAGCTCACCATTGGAGTTGCATTTCCCGATTCCATGTTTGCCCATGACCAAGGGCCACTTGTCATTGTCTCTTCCTATCCTTGCATTGAAGTCTCCTATCAGCAGTAGCTTATCAGTGTGAGGGATGTCACTCAGCGTACTTGCCAGCTGGTTGTAGAAGGCCTCCTTGTTATCATCTGGGTTTGTCATTGTTGGAGCGTACACACTGATAATTGTAGCAAAGTTGTCCTTGCTCAAAGGTAGTCTCATCGTCATGTTTCTGTCACTTACTGGCCGTGGCATTTCTGTCAGCTTTGTGACGATGTCCTTTTTGATAGCAAAGCCCACTCCTGCCTCCCTTCTCTCTCCTTCGGGTTTGCCACTCCAGAAGAAAGAGTATTCCAGGTCATTGAGACTACCAGACTCTGAGAACCTTGTTTCGCATAGGGCGGCAATGTCGATGTTGTATTTTGCCAGTTCCATTGCTACTAGTGCCATACGTCTTTCTGGTCGGTCAGCTTCTTCTCGGTCGAGAAGAGTCTTGACGTTCCATTGGGCAATTGTCAGTAGTTGTGTTGTGTTGCGTTGTGTTCCTCCTAGCTGATTTTCCGCTGTCGACGGAAGATGAGCTCAAGCAGCGCGGTCCTTGGTAACCCGGGCAACGACCGAGCCGGTATGGTGTTTTGTGCGGTTGTACATTTCATGAAAGCTGCCTGCAAAAGTGTTGAAGTGCTGCTGGCTTTTGCAAGTTACCAGCGGCACTCTCTCGGGGAGCAAATAGAGGTTTCACACCGGCAAGAACATGTCAAGACAGGCGCAAAACTATTTGTCCCTGCAGTGGCTGGTCGGGAGATGTTGGGAATTCCATACATCAACCGCCCTTAATGCTGCCACAGTGACATGGTTTTCTGTTTAGGGTTTGCTCCCTTAGCCTTCGGTTCTGTCAAGGACCTGTACCACAAGGCAGTGGTTTAGAACTCTGCAAGGCAGGGGCGTCAAACTCCCTGAGGTATTGCTATACCTGCATACCCTTGGTATTACTATTAGACTGTATTCGGGTGCTGCTAGTAGTAGTAGTGGAAGGTACACTGTAGCTGCCTAGTCCAAAAGAAAGCATCAAATTGTCAAAACCCAAACACTCACCTAGATTTGATCCACATATCCACCTTTGATATTGGTGCACGCATTAAGCAGATTTTGCTGCACATCAGTATACTAAGCCAATTTAATAGAACCAGTTCCTATTGAAGCCTATCATGTGAGAATCTGGTGTGCTTGCCAAAATTAAGTTGGCATGGTTTTCGCTTCAAATATCGCCAAAGTTTTCCATTTCAAATAAAGGTTATTTCAAAATAAAGTAAAGTAGATCATAACAATCATTCTAAGAAAACAGCATAAACTCAAAACCAGTGGATTATGCAACTTTAAGGCACACCTTTCACATTCGGTGGTACAAGTGCGCTCATCGGGTGAGAATTACTCTTACTAGCACTTGATAACTTGTGAGTTAAAAAGAAAAGAGGTTTTTCTCTTTTGTGTATGTGTGTTTTGTTTGTGACTTTCAAAAAGCGTGTGTTTTAATATTACGACACACAATCAGAATGGGGTACACCATTTAGACATGTATGTTAGCTTTAGAATCTATGCGTTGTTGTTAGGACGTTGAACATGCTGATGAATCGCGATCACTCATTTAGGACGGAGCACCCCGCACGCATTTCAAGCACACACACGTGCCCACACCACTACACACTAACACACAGATCCACACACACTAACACCAATACACATTAGCACACCGATAACACTAACACACCAATACACATTAACACACCAATACACTGAGTGTGATATCAGGTCATGGTGCTGGTGGCCTGGTCTCCCAGTGGGGCAGGACTGATACACACTAACACACCGATACACACTAACACACCAATACACACTAACACACCGATACACACTAACACACTGATGCACACTAACATACCGATACACACTAACACACCACTACACACTAACACACAGATCCACACACACTAACACCAATACACATTAGCACACCGATAACACTAACACACCAATACACATTAACACACCAATACACTGAGTGTGATATCAGGTCATGGTGCTGGTGGCCTGGTCTCCCAGTGGGGCAGGACTGATACACACTAACACACCGATACACACTAACACACCAATACACACTAACACACCGATACACACTAACACACTGATACACACTAACATACCGATACACACTAACACACCGATACACACTAACACACCGATACACACTAACACACCGATACACACTAACATACCAATACACACTAACATACCGATACACACTAACACACTGATACACACTAACACACCGATACACACTTACACACCGATACACACTAACACACCGATACACACTAACATACCGATACACACTAACATACCGATACACACTAACACACTGATACACCAATACACACTAACACACCGATACACACTAACACACCGATACACACTAACATACCAATACACACTAACATACCGATACACACTAACACACTGATACACACTAACACACCGAAACACAATAACACACCGATACACACTAACACAATGATACACACTAACACACCGATACACACTAACACACTGATACACACTAACATACCGATACACACTAACACACTGATACACACTAACACACCGATACACACTAACACACCGATACACACTAATACACCAATACACACTAACACCACACTAACACACTACACACACCGATCACACAACACACCTACACACACCGATACACACTAACACACCGATACACACTAACACACCAATACACACTTACACACCGATACATACTAACACACTGATACACACTAACACACCAATACACACTTACACACCGATACACACTAACACACTGATAGACAATAACACACTGATACACACTAACACACCAATACACACTTACACACCGATACACACTAACACACTGATACACACTAACACACCAATACACACTTACACACCGATACACACTAACACACTGATACACACTAACATACCGATACACACTAACACACCGATACACACTAACACACCGATACACACTAACATACCGATACACACCAATACACACTAACACACCAATACACACTGATACACACTAACACACTGATACACACTAACACACCGATACACACTAACACACTGATACACACTAACATACCGATACACACTAACACACTGATGCAAACTAACACACCAATACACACTTACACACCGATACACACTAACATACTGATACACACTAACACACCGATACACACTAACACACTGATACACACGAACACAACGATACACACTAACACACCGATACACACTAATACACCGATACACACTAACATACCGATACACACTAACATACCGATACACACTAACATACCGATACACACTAACACACCGATACACACTAACACACCGATACACACTATACCAATACACACTAACATACTGATACACACTAACATACCGATACACACTAACACACCGATACACACTAACACACCGATACACACTAACATACCAATACACACTAACACACCAATACACACTAACATACCGATACACACTAACACACCGATACACTCTAACACACCAATACACACTAACATACCAATACACACTAACATACCGATACACACTAACACACTGATACACACTAACACACCAATACACACTAACACACCAATACACACTAACATACCAATACACACTAACATACCGATACACACTAACACACTGATACACACTAACACACCAATACACACTAACATACCAATACACACTAACATACCAATACACACTAACATACCGATACACACTAACACACCGATATACACACTAACACACCAATACACACTAACATACCAATACACACTAACATACCGATACACACTAACACACCAATACACACTTACACACCAATACACACTAACACAACGATACACACTAACACACCAATACACACTTACACACCGATACACACTAACCCACTGATCCACACTAACACACCAATACACACTTACACACCGATACACACTAACACACCGATACACACTAACACACCGATACATACCAATACACACTAACATACCGATACACACTAACACACCGATACACACTAACACACCGATACACACTAACATACCAATACACACCAATACACACTAACACACCAATACACACTTACACACCGATACACACTAACACACTGATACACACTAACACACCAATACACACTTACACACCGATACACACTAACATACCGATACACACTACCACACCGATACACACTAACACACTGATACACACTAACACACCGCTACACACTAACATACCAATACACACTAACATACCGATACACACTAACACACTGATACACACTAACACACCAATACACACTAACATACCAATACACACTAACATACCGATACACACTAACATACCGATACACACTAACACACTGATACACACTAACACACCAATACACACTAACATACCAATACACACTAACATACCAATACACATTAACACACCAATACACACTAACATACCGATACACACTAACACACCGATACACACTAACACACCAATACACACTAACATACCAATACACACTAACATACCAATACACACTAACACACCAATACACACTAACACACCAATACACACTTACACACCGATACACACTAACACACCGATACACACTAACATACTGATACACACCAATACACACTAACACACCAATACACACTTACACACCGATACACACTAACACACTGATACACACTAACACACCAATACACACTAACATACCGATACACACTAACACACTGATACACACTAACACACCGATACACACTAACATACTGATACACACTAACATACCAATACACACTAACACACCAATACACACTTACACACCGATACACACTAACACACCGATACACACTAACACACCGATACACACTAACATACCGATACACACCAATACACACTAACACACCAATACACACTTACACACCGATACACACTAACACACTGATACACACTAACACACCAATACACACTAACATACCGATACACACTAACACACTGATACACACTAACACACTGATACACACTAACACACCGATACACACTAACATACTGATACACACTAACATATCAATACACACTAACACACCAATACACACTTACACACCGATACACACTAACACACCGATACACACTAACATACCGATACACACCAATACACACTAACACACCAATACACACTTACACACCGATACACACTAACACACTGATACACACTAACACACCAATACACACTAACATACCGATACACCACAACCGATACACACTAACACCGATACACACTAACATACGATACACACTAACACACCATACACTACACCATACACACTAACACTGATACACACTAACACACCAATACACACTTACACACCGATACACACTAACATACTGATACACACTAACACACCGATACACACTAACACACTGATACACACTAACACAACGATACACACTAACACACTGATACACACTAATACACCGATACACACTAACACACCAATACACACTAACACACCAATACACACTTACACACCGATACACACTAACATACCGATGCACACTAACACACCGATACACATTAACACACTGATACACACTAACATACAAATACACACTAACACATTGATACACACTAACACACCGATACACACTAACACACCGATACACACTAACACACCAATACACACTAACACACCGATACACATTAACACACCGATACACACTAACATACAAATACACACTAACACATTGATACACACTAACACACCGATACACACTAACACACCGATATACACTAACACACCGATACACGCACCAACACACACGTGGGCGGCTGGTACGGGGTGGTACCGGAATCTATTAAGGATCTTCTGTATGTAGCTAGATTATCACTATCTGACACGGATCTCTAACATGCAATGTGTTTACATAATACATATAATACAACAATAAGCCGAGTATTATGTACAGCTCATAATATCCTGGTGAACTTGAACTAATGACACAAATGGCCTACACAGTTCCTGATGCTTTTTTAGCAAGGTACTTAATTCAACAATCTATGTTCTCGGTCTAAAGGGGAAGATGCAAGCTTCAATCGGCACATCGGTTTTGACTGATATACTGTATAATTTGACGTATATATATAACGCTTTTCCGGGTAAATGCACCGTTTTTAACAGCACACAATGCTCATTGTATTCACTAAGTGGAAACCTTGCGCCCCTTTGTGTCTTCACGTTGCCCTACAGTTGAGCGCACATGGAGTGATACTTTATGCGTTCAAATTTCAAATTTTAAATGAAAATTAAACACTGTTTATTTCATTTCGGCTTTTAACTAAAGCCCTTCTCAAATAATGCCAGTATAGCTTCAGTAGAGCCTGCCTCGTGAACATGGACTGGCTGAGGACGGGTTGTGGCTGCAGTCGCATACCTACATACACCCCACGTGGACAGTGATGTATGGTCCACAAGGCGCACAGCTACACGCGCCACTTGATCTGACAAAAATAGGATTAAATTACCTTAATTGTATCAGACTTCCAGGAAGCGGCCGTATCGTTAAAATACCAGCTGCCGCCATCACACTGACTGGGGCTGGCAGAGGCCACCTTTCGTATTAACGTCATTCAAGGGCTTGTCATTAATGATTGTAACCTATGAATTGTACTTAGATGCTATAATTGGAGGTTTGTGTCCTGTTATTTCTTTACCATATATCAGTAGTTTAATTTGGTAGATTTGTCAACATTTGAATTTGACACTTCATAGTTGATGAATACCGGTGTTGTGTAGGCGAAGTTGTAACACTTCCAATGTGGGCTTATGTAAACACTAATTTCAAAAGTGAGGTTCAACAGAGTTATGGGTTAATGCAAACCCGGCACTAGCCCTATGTGAAATAGACAGTTTATCACTTGCCTCGCGTGATTTGCTGTTAAGCCACCATCACTGTATTCCAAATCACGGTGCATCTATAGCCACGTACCACTTTCCCACACTTTGTGTTTCCGCATTTGTATTTGTTGTCTCATGTAGGACTTGTAGGATAATGGTTCTCATCTCGTACCAACAGATACTTTACTAGTCCGACCTCCTTGCGACCCTTTTGATCACAAGGAGGTTTCAGCTACTGCACTAAAACTCTCCTTGCAACCAAAATGGTCGCAAGGAGGTCGGCGACCGTTGCTTTGGTCGGAATGAGGTGGGTTCTTTGGTCCAAAGTGGTCTCAACGTGGTCACAAACGGTTGCCAGCCGCAGTAGTGTGACTAGGGCTTTATCAAACTGTGGTATGTGTGTCTGTTAGCTGATGGATGCGAACTCACACATACCATACCGTGGTATGTGTGTCTGTTAGCTAATGGATGCAAACTCACACATACCATACCATGGTATGTGTGTCTGTTAGCTAATGGATGCGAACCCACACATACCATACCGTGGTATGTGTGTCTGTTAGCTAATGGATGCAAACTCACACATACCATACCATGGTTTGTGTGTCTGTTAGCTAATGGATGCGAACCCACACATACCATACCGTGGTATGTGTGTCTGTTAGCTAATGGATGTGAAGTCACACATACCATACCGTGGTATGTGTGTCTGTTAGCTAATGGATGCGAACTCACACATACCATACCGTGGTATGTGTGTCTGTTAGCTAATGGATGTGAAGTCACACATACCATACCATGGTATGTGTGTCTGTTAGCTAATGGATGCGAACTCACACATACCATACCGTGGTATGTGTGTCTGTTAGCTGATGGATGCGAACCCACACATACCATACCGTGGTATGTGTGTCTGTTAGCTAATGGATGTGAAGTCACACATACCATACCGTGGTATGTGTGTCTGTTAGCTAATAGGATGCGAACTCACACATACCATACCATGGTATGTGTGTCTGTTAGCTAATGGATGCGAACTCACACATACCATACCGTGGTATGTGTGTCTGTTAGCTAATGGTTGCGAACCCACACATACCATACCGTGGTATGTGTGTCTGTTAGCTAATGGCTGCGAACTCACACATACCATACCAAAATGTGTCTGCCTGCTACTAATTCCTGTTAACTCACTTGACCCCCGAATTAAGTGACTATTTTAACTGGTTCTGACACTTACTTAGCCAATTGTACCAATTACCTTGTTCTCATGTTGACTTGAAATTACTATTTTCTAATGTTTTTTCCCCTCTCTCCCAATCCAGGTAAGTTCTTTTCACGGGAGATCTTTTGTGGCGGTCCATCACCGGTGAGTGAACAATGTAACTTTTGAATCATTGCAGTAAGCGAATATATTCTACCTTCAGTGTAGGGCATGTGTGCATTAATTCTTGCCAAACTAGGGTGTTCAGTCTACCGGAAAATAATGCAAAAGAAAATGCTAAAGAAAATAGAAATAACAGGAGTAATGTGCTTTTGGGTGTTTTAAAGGTGCCCTAACAAGTAACATGTTCGAGACAATTTTGAACCCGGCGTATTCACAAGCATTATGCTTAAATGTGACTTCCTAGTTTGGTAATGTTGAAATCAATAATTTACATCCTATTTTATTTCATGTTATCCCTTCCCTTCATGACGTCACAGAATAATGATGTTTAAATAACGACCCATTATGTAACGATTGATCCTTGTGGGGACATGGAGTAGGAATATTCTAGAATATAAATATTTCGTTCGGATATAGCGAATTCGTGTCCGGGGTAAATACTGAAGTCACGTGACCGGGTCCTTATATATTCGACCCGTGGACCGCATGTGTGTCGTGACGCGTCCACTGGCTCCTCCCAGTCTCCGCAATCTAAACCCGCTCTGTGAGAGTGCATAGCTGGCATGTTTGTGACAACAACTGCTTCCACATGCCACGCAAGGCGGAGTTCTAAAATCACTGGCAAGAAGACACCACACACGTGTGCGTGCGCACTGCGACGACAGAGGATGGGTAGAGAAGGCGGTTCTTATGTAGGTAAAAGATCAGCCAGCTTCTGCATGCATAGTGGTGCGAATGACTGCCTTCTAAATTTGTTGTAAATAAGAACCCAGCCCCACATAGTCACCCACACAGCTGGAGCTTTTAATATGAATATTATATTGTTTGTTTGTTGGGGTTTTACACCCTAGCATAGTAGCAACATTATTGTCATATCAGGATCGGTGCCGACTTGTGACAGTGCACTCATTGGAACTTTATAGTGCTGTCCCAGTGGGAGACCAGGTCGTCAACACCATGACCTGATATCTCACACAGTTACATTGTCCTGATACTGTGCTAACCAGTCCTTGTCCTATCCTATTAACGCGGGCGCCAGGTTAGGTAGCAACAAGTATCAATTTTATAAGTCATTGGTTTGACTCTGCTGGGATTCGAACTCCCCACCTTCTGCATGGGATCTAATATCAATAAAAACCCTACCGCCGGCCCCTTACTCACCTACACACAGCTTCTAATATAAATAAGAACCCATCCTACCCTGTACTCACTCCCCACCCCTCCTCACCTACACACACAGCTTCTAATTTCAATAAGAACCCATCCTACCCCATACTCCCCACCCCTCCTCACCTACACACTGTACTCACTCCCCACCCCTCCTCACCTACACACACAGCTTCTAATATCAATAAGAACCCATCCTACCCTGTACGCACTCCCCACCCCTCCTCACCTACACACACAGCTTCTAATATCAATAAGAACCCATCCTACCCTGTTCCCCCCCCCACCCCTCCTCACCTACACACACAGCTTCTAATATAAATAAGAACCCATCCTACCCTGTATGCACTCCCCACCCCTCCTCACCTACACACAGAGCTTCTAATTTCAATAAGAACCCATCGTACCCCGCACTCCCCACCCCTCCTCACCTACACACTGTACTCACTCCCCACCCCTCCTCACCTACACACACAGCTTCTAATATCAATAAGAACCCATCCTACCCTGTACATACTCCCCACCCCTCCTCACCTACACACACAGCTTCTAATATCAATAAGAACCCATCCTACCCTGTACGCACTCCCCACCCCTCCTCACCTACACACACAGCTTCTAATATCAATAAGAACCCATCCTACCCTGTTCCCCCCCACCCCTCCTCACCTACACACACAGCTTCTAATATAAATAAGAACCCATCCTACCCCGCACTCCCCACCCCACCTCACCTACACACTGTACTCACTCCCCACCCCTCCTCACCTACACACACAGCTTCTAATTTCAATAAGAACCCATCCTACCCTGTACGCACTCCCCAGCCCTCCTCACCTACACACACAGCTTCTAATTTCAATAAGAACCCATCCTACCCCGCACTCCCCACCCCTCCTCACCTACACACTCAACTTCTAATATCAATAAGAACCCATCCTACCCTGTACTCACTCCCCACCCCTCCTTACCTACACACACAGCTTCTAATATCAATAAGAACCCATCCTACCCCACATTCCCCACCCCTCCTCACCTAAACACACAACTTCTAATATCAATAAGAACCCATCCTACCCTGTACGCACTCCCCACCCCTCCTCACCTACACACAACTTCTAATATAAATAAGAACCCCTCCTACCCCGCACTCCCCACCCCTCCTCACCTACACACAGCTTCTAATATAAATAAGAACCCATTCGTACTGGCCGCCGCTCCTCACCTTCCTCGTACTGCCCGCCTCACACACACGCCCTCCCACCTCAGTCTTAGCTGAGAATGGCGCTTCTAATAAGAAACCCATCAACCTCGGCTTAGTCCGATGAAGTGGGTGGGAAAAAAGTGGGCGCGCTCCAGGGTAGGGTCGGGGGTAATTACTAACAGAGCAGCACTTCAACTCGGAATAGCCTACACGTGACCATTGCGCTATTTTGCGAGTTTTTGGTGTTTCGGGGTTATTTAGGCTGGATTGGTTTTGTTAAATGAGAAACTAGCGACTGCCCCGTACTTCACGGGCCATGTGTATTCTAATAAGCCCTTATGAATACGGGATGCCCGCCTTCCTGTAGTCCGCGCCAATAGTCGGTGGTCTGTTAGCAGCACGGCACCTGGGCGGATCGAGGGTTAAGATGTCTATTTTCAATGGTTTAGTGGAGCGCGCCACTTCGTGCCAGTCTGGATGGGGCTGGGCGGGGCTGGGGGGGGGGGGGGCGACGTGAGGCGAGACGAGGCGAGGCGAGGTGGGGTGCGC
Source organism: Branchipolynoe longqiensis (assembly GCA_030323885.1). NCBI lineage: Eukaryota > Metazoa > Annelida > Polychaeta > Phyllodocida > Polynoidae > Branchipolynoe > Branchipolynoe longqiensis. The sequence continues at coordinate 38,509,424 of CM059198.1, forward strand.
CGCGCCGCGGCATGTACCCACACGCCGCCCCCCGTTACGTCACAGCGTCCCACCGCGCCGCCCCCTGCTGACCGCCACGGCCCGAAGCTGCTGTCAGAAGGACTGGGGTGAAAATTTGGCTGCTTGTTGGTTTAGACTTGTAGTGAACCGACTGGTCCAGGCTGTAAGTATTGGCGGTTCCGATCTAAGACGCAATCAGTTGGGATTCGTGCAGATCCCATGTTTAACAATCCTACAGCACCGCCTATAGCCTCAATTAAAACTTGCCGCGCCTCGCCTCCTCCAGCCTCCCACAGCCTCTCCCAGCCTCTCCCAGCCTCCTCCAGCCGCCGCCAGGGCATTCACCACTAACCTTAATCTGCCGTCTGATCTGAGTCAATTCCGTCTGGTGTCAATCAAGTCAGATAGGCTGGTGTTTCTTATTGAAAGTCGACTGCTTTACTAAAAGAGAATCGTTTGGACGATTTAGATGTAGCAGGCGACAGATAGGTGGGGATCGATTAAATGTCTCCAAGATCGGTAGATACAAAGAAAAAACAATAAGAGCGAATTAAGTTAACTCACTTCTGTTCATTGCAGACTGCACACTCGCACTGCAGATGCACGCCTCGAATAAAGACATATGCTTCTAGAAGTGTTGGGCGATTCATTTAAACCCAGACATAGGTGACGGTGACAACCCACTCACTGGACGTGGTCGGGTGTCTGCACTAAAATGCAACTGAGCGCATGCCCACCACCAAATGTCGTGAGTCGGACCAAGCCGTCGTGTAATGTACGTACACTCGAGGCCTGCTGCCGTGCCCCGTCGTGGATGTCGTATCCTGAGCGCAAACTTATAATACCCATGCAGCCATCACTAGTTAGAGGCTGATTCGGCTGACACCGAGAAAATTCCCAGAGCACTGCTCAGACCAGCCATACTAGAGCCGTTCCCGACATTCTTATCAGGCAATCGGTGTAGTTAGTGCCGGGCACGAGTGGCCGACAGTCGGGTCGGGCGGTGGTCGGCTTGATGGTTGAAGCTCGGTGAAGGTGGTTATTGTAAACTTGTAGTGTAACGGATCCACGTTACGCTGTGCCTCTGCACACACGCGCTAAGTGAAGGCGGTTATTGTTGCAGTGTAACGGATCCACGTTACGCTGTGCCTCTGCACACGCGCGCTAAGTGAAGGCGGTTATTGTTGCAGTGTAACGGATCCACGTTATGCTGTGCCTCTGCACACACACGCTAAGTGAAGGTGGTTATTGTTGCAGTGTAACGGATCCATGTTACGCTGTGCCTCTGCACACACACGCTAAGTGAAGGCGGTTATTGTTGCAGTGTAACGGATCCACGTTATGCTGTGCCTCTGCACACGCGCGCTAAGTGAAGGCGGTTATTGTTGCAGTGTAATGGATCCACGTTACGCTGTGCCTCTGCACACGCGCGCTAAGTGAAGGCCGTTATTGTTGCAGTGTAACGGATCCACGTTACGCTGTGCCTCTGCACACACGCGCTAAGTGGTGTTTGTCTACGAACAGGGTTTATTGCGGCTGCCAGTGTCACCTTTCCGGCATACAACGTCACCACGGCACCGCGCGGGGGCGCTGTGTGCGCGCTGTGTGCGCGCTGTGTGCGCGCTGCTGCCGTGCGTTGTTTAGATACAGCCGTGCCGCGGCATGCTTCAGCACTAATGCCGTGTACTTATGCTCACCTGGATGACCGTCAAAAGGCGGCCGTCTCAGCCTGCACACGAGGCGCGGCGCCGTGTGTGCTTTGTGTCCTTGTTATTTCAATTATCAGAAGCAATAAGCCAACTTAGCTGTCCTTTTTACACACTGTCTGCCTCCGGTGGCGAACAAGCGCGAGTAGTACACACTCGTTATTTGCACGCCGATAATAAGGCGGTGTCCGACATGGCCTCGCCTCGGTCGGTAATTCTTAGAGCAGGAATCCCAAGGCCTCACATTCCATTTCAGGTGATGACTTTTTAAAATTTCCTTAATTGGTAGCTAAGGCTGGTTCGATATCGTTATTGGATTGCGCAATAGAAAATGCCATAGGACATCTGCATTAGTACCTTTTAGTCTATGGTGTCCGAATTTGGACACTCTTGCCAAATTAATTTGGCATGTTTTCACTTCAAACATCTCCAATGGTAGCTATTTAAAATGAAACTTACTTCAAACTAAAGTAAAGTAAATTATAACAAGCAATCTAACGTATTTATCTCAGAGAATGGCAGAAACTCAAAACAATTGGAGTATGCAACTTTAAATTAGATATGTAGGTAATTGTTTTGGTCTAGAAAGTGTGATGCTTTCATCAACTATGCAACTTTAGTTATTATTATTATTAATGATATTATTATTTCCACACAGTTTAGTTAAAATATGTAGTGTCCTGGTTGAATTTGCCACTTGGTGAGTTGCATGGATACATGCTGCCCATGTCCTTTCGTAGCGTCTTGGAATTAACACGTAGAATAAACGCCAAACAAAGATAATCTATGTGCATCAGTGCAAACCATCGGTATCCTGTCATATTTGGTAAAACTGCACATGGTCATGCTAATGCCCGGTGCACACCTCCCGTATACGACTTAAAACTGCCCGTTTCGCGCATAAAACTGGGTTTTAGTCGTTAGGTGTGCGACCCCCGCGCACACTAGATGCATGCGATTCGCGTATAAAACTCAGTTTTAGGGCTTAAAACTCGAATCGCAAGCGATTCGAAAAATGAATCGGGCCGTTTGAGAAACGCTAGATGTGACCGGGCAGTCGTGTTGTATACGGTATATGTGTGCTAGCCGGCGACCGGTCGCGTCAGGGTTTTAGCGATAAGCGAATCAGAGGGGCGGAAAAGGGTCATGTGACTTTGTCCGTACACAAAGGAAAAAAATGGTGGACTGGACGAATGAGGCCGAGAGTTGTATGGTCGAAATGTGGAGCGATCGCCCGTTGTGTTCTGACGCTCGATGCGAGTTTTGACAAGAGCAAGCAACTGATCAAACTGTTGCGCTGGCATCCTGCTGTAGTTTGTGAACGCTTGCGGTTCATCGGCACGTAATCCAGCTACCAGGGTGTTGAATGTTCCAAGCTGGGCATGCTGAGCAATGTGGGGACGAACCCACACTTGCCGACCTATCCTTCGACGTCGAACGTGGCGGATCGCAAGCACTGCAAGTGCCACAGCGATTTTTCTTCTTTGCTCTGGTGTGCGTGACGCCATTTTTGAACTCCTCACCAACTGCTCACGATAGTTCGCCCCACATCCACCAGTTGCGTGCAGCGAAACAGCGAAACACACGTGGCGCCATCTTGCGTTGGGTTTGATTGATTGATTGATTGGTGGTTGCTTTACGCCATGTCGGCAGCATAGGCCATATTCACGGCGAGAAATGTTTGTTTTTTGTTCAAACCATGGCTTTTACATGTAAAAGCAGACAATCAATTATGTGCCAATAGACACTAATTAAATTAGAAAGTTCACAATCATATATCTGTGGTCAAGGGAAACAAATTCCCATAGAAAAAGAAAAGTTTCATTAATAATTAATAGAATCCATTTAGTAAACTATATAAGGTGGTACAGTCCAGCTGCCCTCAAAAAGGCTAAAATGTTTTCCTGTTTTACCTTAGTAAAAAGGTCATGCATACTGCCTGCAGTGTAGAACCGTTGGCGCAGGGCCAAAAAATCAACGCAACTAGTAAAATGTGTTTGAGTGTCAGTGGGGACTGACACCCAATACATTCAGGGGGAGGTTCCCCCTTGAGCAGAAAAGCATGTGTAAGCCACGAGTGGCCAACACGGCAGCGACTAAGGACCACTTGGTCCCGCCGACCTCCCGCATCAGTCTGTGGTGGCTTTCCCACAGATGGTTCAATTTCTTTAAGTTTATTGATGTTTTCATCCCACTCATGTTGCCATTTGGATTTTATGTGGGTGGCTATTAGTGGTTTCAGATCAGAGTGAGGGATCAGACATGGTTCAAGATCGCAGTTCAGGGCCTTCTTCGCAGCCCGATCAGCTCGTTCGTTTCCTTGTATGCCAGCATGGCCGGGCACCCAGCACAGGTGGATATCATACCCATCTGTTGTCAGTTGGTTCATTTTATAAATGACCGTTGCTAGAATAGGGTGATTCGTTTTCAGTCCAGCAACAGCCAGGAGGCAAGAGAAGGAATCACTGTATATAACATAGTTAGTGTGGTTGGTTACCTCGATACACTCCAAAGCGAGAAGGAGTGCTCGGGCCTCTGCAGTGAAAATCGAGCTCTGATCGGGCAAACGTACACCAAATTTTTCCCATCGGCAGACTGCCGCAGCAGCTACCCGGCTTTGGTCTTTCGAACCATCAGTGTATATGGAGAGGTGGTCTGCAAACTGGCCTTGAATCTCTGCATGCAGTCCTTTGTACTCGAGTGGATGTGTCCCAGATTTCCTCAGTTCCGTGAGTCGGAGGATAACCGATGGCTTTCTCAACGACCACGGGGGATGTTCTGGGACTTTGGCATCCTCCAACACGTCCAAATCCATGCCTAAGGCCTCCAAATGAGGTTTCATTCGGAGCCTCAGTGGCCGGATGTAATTTGGCCTGGCTTCATTCTTGCGTTGGGACCCACCAGCTGCTAGGAGGCACTGATGCTAATGTAGTTCGCGCTAAAAACACCAGGTGCGTAGGTCGCAGCCGCGAATCGGGACGGTATATGTGCGTGCCCAGTCGCGCTCCAGTCGGTAGATGTGTACACCACCAGTCGTAAGTTTTAGTCGGGAAACGGGTCGTGATGAGTCGTGTCGGCCAGTCAGTTTTAGTGCGCGAATCGTATACGGTATGTGTGTACCTGGCATAAGGGTTTTCGCTCCAACATAGAGTGCGGATCTGGAAGTGTCGGCCAGTGCGCCTGCCCACTTAAGTGCTCGAGCTGATTGGGCCACCGTCGGGCTACCAACAAAGTGTTATGGTGCAGTCACACTACGACGTAATTTCCAACGTGAGCCCAACGTGGGCAACTTTCGAAAAAAACACGACGTGATATGCAAATACGGGGCCAAGTTGGACGACACCGCGGCGTGGTCGACGAGTGTATATCGTCGTCCGAACGAGAGAGGACGATTTGTGGTACTAGTAGTACTATTAGTGGTACTAGTAGTACTATTAGTGGTACTAGTAGTAGTATTAGTGGTACTATTAGTGGTACTAGTAGTATTACTAGTGGTACTAGTAGTACTATTAGTGGTACTAGTAGTACTATTAGTGGTACTAGTAGTACTATTAGTGGTACTAACCGTCGATAAAACGCTAACAGATTTTATTCAAGAAAGAATAACTATACCAGTATAAGCGTATACATGTGTGTTACAAATGCAACCTATAAAGTTCTCATACATGTTTATGGTTTATCATATAGTACGCCCTGAACATGACCACGTCCGGTGTTCTGACTTACCCCACCTGTGGGGTTAGTTGAAACATGGCATGGGGTTAGTTGAAACATGGTATATTGTTACTTAGAAACTATTACTTATTACACAGTATTTGGTTTCAAGCTCATATAAACTTTTAAAGCACTCTCATGGTATATGTTTATTTATTTATACATAGTATTTGGTTTCAAGCTTATATAAACTTTTAAAGCGCTCTCATGGTATATGGTTACTTAGGAACTATTATTTATTACACAGTATTTGGTTTCAAGCTTCTATAAACTTTTAAAATAAGAAAAGGCTATATATATTAGGGCCTTTCCAAAAGGAAGGGGCGCAAAATATAGGAATACCCAACATGCTTATTTAAGTTTTGCTAGTTGAAATATTGTAAGCATAGGCTTACAACAGATGCATAGGCCTAGCTGTGAAATGATATTAGCACTACATTTATTTTCTGCAGTAGGCCTAGCTTCATGCTGCGCAATAAGTGTGAAAATACAGTAACACCCTTATCCAAAAAGCACTACCCTCACACATATCATTACATTGGGGTTAGTTGGAACATGTTCCAACTAGCCCCAGTGGCACTGTTCCAAGTAACCCCAGTGGCGTACATGACATCTGTAAGCTCACTGCATAAAAGTGCGACTACAATAACACATCTATTTAGCCTCATTCTGTAGCTTAGTACTAGAGCATAAACTACTCAGAAACTAGTCACTTTAATCTGTAAACATAATTATGTTAATACAACATTTCAGAATGGTGGAAAATATACTCAGCAGGGCAAAAAACAAACAAACCTTTCTCACTTCAACAGCGTTGTGACACCTGTCCTGTAGGCAATATGGCGGATTTATCTTGCTAGTACTTACCACTAGGTGGCAGTATTTAATAAAATTAATTATAACTGCGTCAGAAAATTTCAATGTTTCAACATACCGCACGTTCCAACTAACCCCACTCTCCCCTACTATTAGTGGTACTAGTAGCAACCAACCAACAATCAACCAGCAACCAACCAGCAACCAACCAACAACCAACCAACCAACAACCAACCGATGGCCGAATGAGTTAGAGCGTCCGTCTCCCGTGCTGGTAGATCATGGGGTCGTGGGTTCGAGTCCCGGTCGAGTCAAACCAATGACTTTAAAATTGATACTTGTCACTTCCTAGCCAGGCGCTCGGCATTATTAGGATAGGGCAAGGACTGGTGTGCTCAGTGTCAGGATAATGTGACTGAGTGGGATACCAGGTCATGGTGCCGGCGGCCTGGTTTCCCAGTGGGACAGCACTATAAAGTCGCCATGAGTGTGCACTGTCACAAGTCGGTACCCGTCCTGATATGACCCTAGATGTTGCTAGGACGTAAAACAACAACAAACAAACAAACAAACAACAAACAACCAACCAACAATCAAGTGGTACTAGTAGTACTAGTATTATTAGTGGTACTAGTAGTACTAGTAGTAATATTAGTGGTACTAGTAGTAATATTAGTGGTACTAGCAGTACTATTAGTGGTACTAGTAGTATTATTAGTGGTACTAGTAGTACTATTAGTGGTACTAGTAGTACTATTAGTGGTACTAGTAGTACTATTAGTGGTACTAGTAGTAATATTAGTGGTACTAGTAGTAATATTAGTGGTACTAGCAGTACTATTAGTAGTACTAGTAGTATTATTAGTGGTACTAGTAGTACTATTAGTGGTACTAGTAGTACTATTAGTGGTACTAGTAGTAATATTAGTGGTACTAGTAGTAATATTAGTGGTACTAGCAGTACTATTAGTAGTACTAGTAGTATTATTAGTGGTACTGGTAGTACTATTAGTGGTACTAGTAGCAAACAATCAACCAGCAACCAACCAACAATCAAGTGGTACTAGTAGTACTAGTATTATTAGTGGTACTAGTAGTACTAGTAGTAATATTAGTGGTACTAGTAGTACTATTAGTGGTACTAGTAGTACTATTAGTGGTACTAGAAGTACTATTAGTGGTACTAGTAGTAATATTAGTGGTACTAGTAGTAATATTAGTGGTACTAGCAGTACTATTAGTAGTACTAGTAGTATTATTAGTGGTACTGGTAGTACTATTAGTGGTACTAGTAGCAAACAATCAACCAGCAACCAACCAACAACCAACCAACAATCAAGTGGTACTAGTAGTACTAGTAGTATTATTAATGGTACTAGTAGTACTATTAGTGGTACTAGTAGCACTATTAGTGGTACTAGTAATATTATTAGATGTACTAGTAGTACTATTAGTGGCACTAGTAGCAACCAACCAACAATCAACCAGCAACCAACCAACCAACAACCAACAACCAGTAGTAACACTAGTAATACTAATCCACAACATTGGCCATTACATCGTAGTGTGACTGCACCACGGCTCCACCATAACGTGGCCTTGAGCCTAATGTGACCGAGAGCTTAACGTGACCGTGACGTGACCATAACGTGACGCGCACGTCTTATCAACTCGTCGTATCACGTCGAACTATTTTGAACATGCTCAAAACCTTGATGAGAGGCGACGAGAGTTGACGTGATGCGACGAGAGCTTAACGTGACTTTAACATGACCCGACGTGATGACGAAAAGCCACCACATCGGAGTCAAGTTAGGCCATCACGTCGTAGTGTGACTGCACCATTAGATGAAACCACACACAACGGTGTTGCATTTTGCAGCCATGCACACACACGCACGCACACGCACAGACATACTCACATACACACAGAGTTCTGAGACCCACCAGTGCGCCCCCGCAGCCCCATCACATCGATAGCGGGATTGATCCGCGCGAAGAGACAAAATAGTGCGGCTCAGCCAAGCCGGCCCAATTATGTCTCAGTGAAAGCGGTATGGATCACTGCTGAGCCTTAAGCTAGGATTCCTTACACGCGGTAAGCGGCATGCGGCATGCGGTATGCGAATGGGAAGATTCCTTCTACACGGCATGCGGCATGCGGCACACGACTGGCTATATTTAAAAAATAAAAATAAACAAGTATACTCCTTACTGCACTCTATATGACCAAATATTGCATTTATATCTATGTACCTTTTTGTACATCACATGGGGGTTCCTACCTTTATTATAACCAAATTATAGATAAGTATTCATATTTCTGTGCATATGGTAGCATTTTTAGCTTTCCCATAACCGTCAGTCTCCCGATTGGGACGGTCCTAACATCCTAAACTGAGCCATGGTAGGACCGTCCTTTTCGGTCAACAAAACCATTATTTTGTCTTTATGTGTGCTATTTCTACTCGTGGGGGTTCCTACCTTTATTATAACCAAATTATAGATAAGTATTCATATTTTTGTGGCTCTGGTAGCATTTTTAGCAACCCGAACCCCCACCACCACCACTACCATATGTTTCCACTCAGCAGCCTTGGAGACTGCTTCCTAACAGGTCCGCGCTCCACCTTGTCCCGGCTGTCCGTAATTATCAGTCGCCTCCTCCAGCCTTATATCAATGGACAAATGCGACTGATGCTTTTCTATTCGCACCCCCGTGTCGCATGCCGCATGCCGGACCGATCGCTACAGGGACCGATCGAGTTGTCGAATTCGCATTCGCATTCGTATTCGCATACCGCATATAAGGGTTGTAGCCCATTGAGTTCAAGGCGTTTCGATTTTTTGCCGCATTCGCATTCTGATACCGCATGCCGCATACCGCGTGTAAGGAATCCTAGCTTTACTCGTGTGCAGGTGAAGTCAGGCGTGACATCCCACAGCTCTGTCACGTCACGGTCAAATGGTGGCTGGCAGTGCAGCAGGCGAACAGTTCAAAATTCATAACTGCCCTTTTAATAAGTTTTAGCCAATGCCACGTGCAAGTTTCTCCTTCCCTATTGAGTTGCCCTGTCTGCTGGGGAAATAGTGCCATACTATGTATGACCTATAGCGCTGACAAAAGACATTTTTCAATGGATAAACTACATTTAGTACCAAAAGAAAACAACAACAAAACCAACAACAAAACCAACATCGCAGCATCGGCTACACGGACTGGAAGTTACCCAAAGTGCCGTCTTCGTGAGTTGAGAGCCCGGTAGTCGCACTCCCAACATCGACGCTTTGAGCGCACACAGTTCCATTCAAAGTTCTGCACATGCAAACATTCAGCTCTGTGCTTGGTGGTGGTGTGGTGGTGTGGTGGTGTGGTGGTGGTGGCGGTGTGGTGGTGGTGTGGTGGTGTGGTGGGGGGTGGTGGTGGTGTGGTGGTGATGTGGTGGGGTGGGTGGTGGTGGTGTTGTGGTGGGGGGTGGTGGTGGTGGTGTGGTGGTGGTGGTGTGGTGGTGTGGTGGGGGGTGGTGGTGTGGCGCTCCCTACAGTGGCCTGCGCCGGGTGGCTCCGGGTGGACATGGTGGGACTATGGATCTGCACCCCATTAATACGGCGCGATCTGGGCACCAGATGAAAGCGCCGCCTTCCGCTCCAGTGGCCAACAACACCGGCAGATCTACACCGAACTCGCCTCATCTGTGGCGTTAGATCTGTCTGCAGGGTCAGGGCGGCCCTTACTTATCACCCCCACGCGCTGCCCTGGGTGCTCAGAGTGGCTCTGTGAGGTCAGCTGCTGTTGTGGCAAGCAGTCCAGGCACTGGATCAGTTAATTGGGTAATGGGTCATGATAATGAGGCAGCACTATAATGCCGTCACGATTGCGCACTGTCACAAGGGAGTAGCCTGATTGTAATTAGCTCAGATATTCCTAGGACGTAAAACCTCAACCACACTCAACCATTCACCAGTAAAGCAACCATGTAGAAACGTTGGTCAACAGCTATCAAGTTAGCGTCGTGGTTGTATTCATTTCATCGGTTCGTTGTTTGGTCAGCTGTGCTTGCGAATTCTAAGTGACGGTGATGGGGACAGACCAGTGAATTGTTACTAACATCTAGTGGTGGGGAAAAGTTGATGTACTGTTGGTAACATGGAGTGACTTATATATTTTTTACCTCGGTACTACTACTCTCTGGCTACTTGTAGTCCAGGGAAAAGGAAGCACATCCAGGTCTAGCAATTAGCATAATCAACTCACATTGGGAGGACGTTTGTGAGCAGTTCCAGCAGTTTTCTACATTAACTACAAAACCAACCAGGTTAGTATCTTATTAACTGGATACCTTGGTTCAGTTCATGTTAGCATTCACATACAAGTTTTCAACTTTTCCATAAGTTATTACTGTTTTACAGCCTAATTACGACTGAATTATTTAAGATCATTAGAACAATGCAGCCATTGTTTGTTATTGATAAAGCCGCCCTTTGCCGAACGGAGAGATGTTTGGCAGGAGCCATTTACATCAATAGGGTTTATTCCTGGGTTACTTTAAGATTCGCCAATTAAGTATTCGATAAGGTGTACCTCCGATATATATATTTTTTACCTCGGTATACAGCCTCAGGCTAGCCTCAGGCTAGCCTCAGGCTAGGGAGAAGGAAGCACATCTGGGTCCAGCAATTAGCATAAACAAGTCACGATTGGATTACGTTTCATTGAGTTGCTCCCGCAATTTAGTCTACAAACAAGCTAATACGCAGTAAGTATATTAATAACTGTGGTTAGCTTACTTATGATGCATTATAGCATCAAAATGGAAAGTTCAGAACTTTCTTTGGTCCATTTTGGACTAGTTTATTCGGTTATAAAAAACCAAGGATAGAATGCTCTAGATTCCTTTGTCTAAGGAACGAAACCGATACTTAGCGGTTCTATCAACACCCGTGTGACATGGGTAGAAATGTGGGCTCTGCCTCATCTATGGAAATTCTCTCGGACTCTAATAGAGGGTGTTGTTGGAGATGCTCCTGGGTTTCTTTTATAGACTCCCCACAAACTTTTTCAGGTGTTTCTCCGAGTTTCGTAGCATTTTCTCCAACCTGCTGGCGCAATAGTCGCAGGAGGGAGAAGTGTGCGGAACAGAGGGATGGGCGAGCCGATGCACTGGTCCTGACCCCGCGTGAGATTTGGGCTTGACCCACAATCTACGCCAAAAATTTAGCTTATTACGCCTGTGTTAGAACGGTATAAACACGTTCTCTAACACCACTAGATGTCCAATTACGTTATAAACAACAAAATTGTGACATTTAGAAATACCGGGACTGACCAATCACTTTGTTTCAGATCCCGATGGCCACGAGCAACTGAAGGATGCGCTCCGAGAGGCTCGGACGAGGAGTATGACTCCTCACCGGTGTTGTGGGCCATGCCCTCACCACATCCCGGGGTGCATATCCTCTCCGACGCGGAAGAGGAGACAAGGCCTGCGGGCCCGACAGCTCCAGATTGGGAGACTCGGTGGGCGGCTATGGAGAGTCACATTTTGTCTCTCCAACCACCGCCGCCTCGGAAACGGCATATGCCTATGCCGGGTTTCCAAGATGAGTCGGACTGGGAAGATTTCTCAGAAACAGACTCAGCGATTGAGCCTAAGGCTGCTTCTCCTCCTCCTAAACGGAGGAAGAAAAAGAAACAAGTCAGTTCTTCGGGTGACGACTTCACCAAAGAGAGGAACAAGTCAGGACTACGCAAAAAGCGCAAGCCCAAGTCAAAGAAGAAGAAGAAGAAGAAAGATTCTTCGTCAGATTCTTCCCCAGATTCCACATCAACGGAATCAGACTCAGACACACAATACGAAGGTGTCTATGCTGCCATTGGAGGCAAAGTGTCAAAAAAGGTTGAGAAACCTAAAGCTAAGCGGGTGAAAATCACCACCCTTATGCGCGAGACCATTAATGGTCATTTCCGCACGTTCAAACCGGTGGAAGTCATCTCCAAGCTAGGAGATGAACTGACGGGCATTAAAGGTGTCCCCAACTCCATCATCAAAGAGATGGATAGGGATGTAAACATGCCGGAGGACCGCATAAGATTTGAAGGTGTGTTGCACATTGTGCATAAAGCGGTGCTTGGTACCCTGACGGCCATCACTCCGGTGGCAAATAGGATGCAAAGAGAGAATAAGTTCTCGTCCTTGGCCAAAACCATGGACAAAGGCATCGCGATGCTCACGGCGGCGTACAGAAGATACGAGAATGTCTTCAAGTCGGTGTGCACAGATGCCGGCAAAGAGGTGGCCCGCTCAAAGAAGGTCACAGACAATGATGGGAAAGAGTATACACTCTTTCTGGCCCCAGAACCGATCAAAGGGAAACCTTTAGATAAAACAAAAATGTTCGGGGGTCAACTACAGTACCTCTTTAAAGAGGTGGAAACCGCGGCCAAGAGTGGCAAAAACATGGACGGGAGAAAGAAGCCAGAAGCCTCACGCTTCAAAAGATCACGCGGGGATTTTCGCCCACGACGTCTAGGCAGAGGCACCAGACCGGGCTCAAACTTCAGCCAGTCTTTCCGACCCCGGCCCGCCCACCCAGGCTGGACCGACAACACCACACGGCCGTTCGGCCGAGGCTTCAACTCCCCACGACCCTTCCCCAGGGGCGGGTCCAAGTAGAGGCCCAAACACAGACATTTCAAGTCCCTGCGGCCTCTAAAACCACACAAACTGTAAGCAACTTTGTGGCTGGCAATATTAATAACAATGCGTTTGAATGGAACAAAATTACTAGTGATCAAGAGATTTTAAATATAGTTAATGGTGTTCAAATTCCATTCACACAAATTCCGGTGCAAGGGAGAGTTCCTTTTCCCTATAAAATTGAACCACTTGAACGAGAGGCACTAACTGAACAGGTACAACAATTTTTTTATAAAGGAATTATACACAAAGTTACACACTGCCCAGGAGAGTTTATCTCAAATATCTTCTCGAGACCAAAACCTAATGGTGACGTTCGAATGATCCTGGATTTAACAACCCTTAACAAAATGATCGAATATCGACATTTTAAAATGTTCTCTCTAGATACGGCACGAGATCTGATTACACCAGATGCGTGGATGGCTAGTGTTGACTTACAAGATGCATATTACACAGTTTCCATAGAGAAACAACACCGGAAATTTCTCCGGTTTCTTTGGAATGGCCAACTCTATGAGTTTACCTGCATGCCAAATGGTTTAGCTTGTGCCCCTCGTTTGTTCACTAAACTGCTAAAGCCGTTTTTTTCAGTTATGGCTCGGAATGGTCACATAATGTTTCCTTACATAGATGATTCTTTTATAATGGCGTCAACACAAATTGATTGTGTTAACGCAGTTATGGATTTATGTGCATTACTCACTAAATTGGGGTTTTATGTACATCCACATAAGTCAGTACTAAAACCAACAAAACAACTAAAATGTTTAGGATTTATTTTGGATACACAATCCTTAACAGTGTCGATAACAGAACAGAAACTAAATAAGTTTTTGACAACAGCGACCCAGCTTCCCAAGTTACCGAAACCTAAGATTAGACAGGTCGCAGTCCTTATCGGAATAATGATATCTTATGCACCCGCTATTCTATATGGGAAAGCCCATATTAAATCTCTAGAAATAGATAATAATTAACATTAGCAAGAACTAAAGGCAATTTTGAACGAAAGATGTTTATTTCCGAAGAGGGTTTACAGGATATTGGATGGTGGATGCAACATATAGCAAATTCACCCAATCCAATCCGCGTGGCGGAACCAAATACTGTAATTACCACTGATGCTTCCCTAGAGGGTTGGGGAGCCCATCAAGATGGGGTAGCAACAGGACGTAGGTGGCTAGATGACGAAAGCTCAGACCACATTAATGCGCTAGAATTGCATGCCATTTATCTAGGCTTACGTAGCTTAGTAAAAATACCTAAATCACAAGTTAGAATACTAACTGATAACACTACTGCTATGGCATATATCCGTAACATGGGTGGAACAAAATCAGAGCCTTGCAATCAGTTATCTGAACTGATTTGGAACTGGGCACCGGCTCAACAAGTCTGGCTGACTGTAGCGCATATCCCAGGGTCACAAAATACACTTGCAGACCATAAAAGTAGAAAATTCCATGACCATTTAGAATGGTCCCTGTCTACACCCTTGTTTAAATTAATTTGCGCAAAATGGGGTACACCTAAAGTTTGTATCACGAAACAATAACAAGTTGCCCTGCTATGTTTCCTGGCATCCTGAACCGGATGCTTGGAAAGTTGATGCATTTCCTTTTACATGGGTAGATAATTATTTCTAGATTTTCCCATCGTTTAGCATTATCAGCCAAGTGGTAAGAAAAATCAGCATGGAGGGAACACACGCCATACTGATTGTGCCCAATTGGGACACGCAACCTTGGCTACCAGCAGTTTCACAACTGGCGAAAAACGTATACGATTCCGAAGAAAGGCCGGGAACCTAACGCACCACGGACCGCTATCGGTTCAGGGCGACGTGTCAGCGACACCCCTATTGGCATTCCTTTTCTAAGGAAACAACTACAGCCATTTGGATTGGATAAAATTACTGAAGACAGAATAGTAGCCGATGCATGGAGGCCAGGAACTGTCAAAATGTACACCACATATTTAAGAAAATGGGGTGTACATTGTTTGCTAATGAAAGTCAAACCAACAAATCCAACAATTGCACAAGTAGCCCGTTTTCTTCGTTCTCTAGAGGATGAAGGGCTAGGGTTTGGGGCAGTCAATGCAGCCAGATGCGCGTTATCAATTGTCTTACCTAGAATTGAGGGAGATACAGTTGGTAAACATTATGTCCTTCATTATTTACTTCGGTCAATTTATCAAAGGAATCCTCCAAAACCAAAGTATAATCGCTTTTGGGATGTTTCTATAGTATTTAAGTTGTTTAAGGCTTGGCCTCACAACTCCTTGTTAGATATCAAACAATTAGGGTTTAAGGTCGCTGTCTTGTTACTCCTAGTAACGGGACACAGAGGACAAACAATTGTTGCATTAACATTAGATGGATTAGAAATAGACAAGAAACAAGCTACATTTGATTTAGCACAACTGCTAAAATCGAACAGATTAGGTGACCCTTTATCTACGGTTCACTTAGACTATTTCCCAGAGGATCGTAAATTATGTGTTGTGTCAGCCACATGGGCTTATATATCCAAGACTTAGAACTTACGTGCATCACAACAACTGTTAGTGAGCTTCATAAAGCCACATAATGCAATTTCAAGAGACACCCTGGCCAGATGGACAATCACCGTGTTGAACTTGGCTGGAGTGGATACGGGTAAATACTCTTCCCACTCAACCAGAGGGGCCATGGTTTCCAAGGCACGCTTGCTAGGGATTTCTGTCAAAAGAATCCTAGCGCACGCAGGCTGGAAGACGGCTAAGTCGTTTGCAAAACATTACAACAAGCGACTAGAAAAGCCTACCGGCATTGCAAAGCGCCTGCTCACCAACTAACAAGAATAGGTGAGAACAACAAACTTTAAATGTTACAATTACTAATACAATGACACATAAACATGTTAATAATAAGAATAAAATGATATTAAGGATAAAAATGAATTATGTAAAGGTCTCTCTAGCCTGAGGCTAGCCTGAGGCTAGCCTGAGGCTGTATACCGAGGTAAAATAGTATAGTTATACGAGTCTTACCTGGGTATAGATGATGGATAACTGTTGTTTTCCCGAGGTATAAGCCTCGGATAGACGTGGGCTAGGGCTCGCCCACCACACCCTACAACGTCTATTCCGTTATTGTACCATTACGGGAAAATCATAGTATCCATTGTATTAAAGATCATTTTTATCCTGAATAAGTAGGTAAAGATTGCTGGACCCGGATGTGCTTCCTTCTCCCTAGCCGCTCAGCAGGTTTTACCAAGTAATACCAACGATCCAGAGTAAGTACAGGACCAGAAACTTACATGGAGCGATTCGAATGCATATAGCACACTCTGATTAACTTTTTGTGTTGTTAACTACTGTATTAACATAGTTATTCATGAGTTTGTGTTCGTTATCCGGTGACGTAGATTTTTTGGATGCACCTCCATTTTTTATGCCACCCGTTGCTGAACGGAGAGATGTTTGGCTGGAGCCAATTCATCGTTTAGATTAGTTTTAGGGAATATTAATAGATTTCCCAAGGCTAAGGCATACCTCCGAGTTTCATAGCATTTTCTTCAACTTGTTGGTGTAGTAGCAACGGGAGGAAGAAGTGTATGTTACAGAGAGTGTGGGAGGAACCAGTACACTGGTCCAATGCTGATGACCACATGGTTCGTCTCATACGTGAGCAGCTGCGACACCTGCTCCCAAATACCCCGAGCAAAGCCTCCGCGAAAACTCCCGCCTCAGCTTCCGAGGAGTCGGAGTGGGAGGACATGTCTGAAGCTCAACAGACAACGGACTCCGAGATCGGCTTCCCCTCACGTAAGAGAAAACGATCTAAGAAAGATTCATCAGATGGGGACGAGTACTGTAAGGCTAGTAACAAGGTCAGGAAGGTTAAACGGACTAAGAAGAAATCCAAGTCCAAAAAGAAGAAGAAAAGTAAATCTTCTTCCTCGGATTCCTCCAAGGACTCAACCACTACCGATTCTGAATCGGACACCGAACATACCGGGAAGTATGTTCAGATCAGTGGGAAGGTCGTTAAAAAGATAATGGTCGAGAAGAACAAAAAAATAAACACCTGTACCCTGATGAGGAAGACCATCAAAGGCCATTTCCACACATTCAAGCTGGCCGAGATTATCACAAAATTGGCTGAACAATTCACAGGGATCAAGGGTATCCCAGAGGCGACCACCAAGAAGATGGATGCGGACATCACCATGAGTGAGGACCTCAAAAAGTTTGAGACGTGCCTACACACCGTCCATAAAGGTGTTCTTGCGGTTCTGGCAGCAGTCACCCGATTGCCAACCACATGATGTGACAGACAACACGTTCTCGACTTTGTGCTCGGACATGGATTCCGGCATTGCACTCCTAACAGCTACGAGCAATTTCCTATCATATAGGAGATTCGAGAATGTCTACAAATCGGTAACAACCGATGCGGGAAAAGAAGTCACCCGCTCGAAGAAGATAGTTGATTACGACGGCAAGGAATATACCCTATTCCTCGCCCCCAAACCAGTCAAGGGCAAGCCCTTAGACAAAACCAAAATGTTTGACTGCCAACTACAATACCTGTTTAAACAGGTCGAGACCGTGGCCAAGCAATCCAAACACTTGGATTCGAAGAAAGCCGACAACACAACCCGCTACAAGAAAGACCGTTCGGATTTTCGCAGTCGACAGACCGGCCAACGAGGCAACCGGTTCGGAAGAGGGAACTTCAACAAGGGGAAGGGGACAGCGGAACCAATACGGCTGGAACGACAGCAACCGCCCCTTCAGGAGGGAATCCCCAAGAATCCATTCCCCAGGACAGGCAACAAGTAGAGGCTGCAACACAGACACCTGTAAGCACCTTTCGAGCAGGGAACATTACCAACCATTTAACTGATTGGGAATTAATTACGGACAATCAAACTGTCCTTGATATTGTACGTGGGGTAACTATCCCATTCATTGAAGACCCTATCCAAACCAATATACCTTTTCCCTATCGTCCAGACGCAATCAAAAAAGGAGCACTACATAAAGAAGTCATAACATTTTGTAATAAATTATTGAACCAGTTCAACATACCGAAGGGGAATATATTTCAAATATCTTTTCCAGACCTAAGCCTAATGCAATATAAGAATGATTTTGGACTTAACCACACTCAATAAGTTAATAGAATACAAACATTTCAAAATGTTCTCATTAGAAACAGCTCGGGACTTAGTCACACAGCTCGGGACTTAGTCACACTCAGTTCATGGCTTGCAAGTGTTGATTTGTGTACTACACAATTCCAATATATGAAGCACACAGAAAATTCCTTAGATTTATCTGGGAAGGACAACTCTATGAGTTTACTTGTTTGCCAAATGGCTTAGCGTGTGCGCCATGCTTATTTACAAAATTGTTTAAACCAATTTTCTCAGAAATGGTTAAGAAAGGACATGTAATGTTCCCTTATATTGATGATTCCTTCATTGTTGCAAAAATGCAACAAGATTGCCAAAGAGCAATAGATGACTTATGTCAGGCATTGCTTCGGGTTGGGTTTTTACATACATGATACTAAATCCGTACTTATACCAACAAAAACATTGAAATGTTTAGGCTTCTTTATTGACACAGAGCAAATGACGATTTCTTTAACACCTGAGAAAATAGACAAATTTAAAACTACAGCCTTGAGTTTATTAAAATTAAAACGACCCAAAATACGACAAGTAGCAGTACTTATTGGAATCATGATAGCTTATGCACCAGCCATTTTATATGGTAAAGCACATGTTAAATCCCTCGACATAGACAAAAATTTGGCATTGGTCAAAACCAAAGGCAATTTTGAGGGCCTTATGACCATCTCGAAAGACGGTTACGAGGATATTCAATGGTGGCTTAACCACATCCATCATGCACACAATCCAATCAGGATGGGTGAACCAAACATAACAGTTACTACTGATGCCTCTTTAGAAGGTTGGGGCGCACACAGGAATAATGTTGCAACAGGAGGTCGCTGGCTAGATGGCAAAATCTCAGATCACATAAATGTTTTAGAACTACAAGCCATCTATTTAGGATTGCGGAGTTTAGTGCAAGTGCCGAAATTCAATGTGCAAGTGTTAACTGATAACACTACCGCGATGGCCTATATTCGTAACATGGGAGGGACAAAGTCCAAACCATGCAACAAACTAGCAAAGCAGATTTGGAATTGGGCTTAAAAACAACAAGTTTGGCTTACAGTAGCATATATACCAGGCAGTCAGAATACATTAGCAGACACAAAGAGTCATCATTTCCATGATCATTTAGAATGGTCCTTGAATGATAACATTTTTCACATCATTTGCCAAAAATGGGGAATCCCAGAAGTAGATTTGTTTGCCTCATGTAGAAACAAGAAAACTGATAAATATGTATCTTGGCATCCAGAACCAGATGCCTGGAAGGTGGATGCTTTCTCTCTGAATTGGAATGATAAGTTTTATTATATCTTTCCCCCATTCAGCCTTATGAGCAGAGTAGCCAGGAAGATCAGGCTGGACCAAGCACATGCATGCAGTCCTAATAGTGCCAGAATGGAACACTCAACCCTGCCGAGCCGCAGTGGCATGGGGAGTGAAAGACTCTTTAAAATTCCCCAGAGGGCCAATGAACTTACAACACCAAGGGCCAGTGACAAAGGAAGGGGACGTATCCACCACACCCCTATTGGCATTCCTTTTTTAAGCAGATATTTGCAAAGATTTGGACTAGATAAAATTACCCAAAATAGACTAATTTCGCATGCATGGAGACCAGGCACGGTCAAATTATATTCCAGTTATTTAAAGAAATGGGGCATTTATTGCTTGCTGCACAAGGTATAGCCAATGGAACCATCCATTGCCCAAGTGGTCCGTTTCTTGCGAATGATGGAGGATGACGGACTCGGTTATGGAGCCATTAACGCAGCTAGATGTGCACTTTCAGTCATCTTACCAAGAATTGATGGAGAGACAATTGGGAAACATGAAGTTCTCCACTGGTTCATGAGATCTGTTTATGAAAGAAACCCTCCAAAACCAAAATACAATAGGTTTTGGGATGTGTCAGTCGTATTTAAGTTATTCCAGGAATGGCCTAATAACAGACACCTATCGGTTAAACAGCTAGGTTACAAATTAGCTGTGCTCTTACTCTTAGTAACAGGTCATAGGGGACAAACAATTGTAGCCTTTTCACTTAATGGCCTAGACATTGACAAGAATGAGGCCACGTTTGATTTGGACAAATTATTAAAATCCCCTCTCCTCGATTCATGTTAATAGTTTCCCACATGACAGGAAACTGTGTGTAGTGTCAGCCATTACGGCTTATATACCCAAGACAAAGGGAATACGTAATTCCAGACAGCTTTTGATAAGCTTCATTAAGCCACATAAGGCTATCTCCAGAGACAGCTCGCCAGATGGACGATTAACGTGCTCAAATCGGCAGGCGTCAACACAGGACGCTATGCTTCTCACTCTACAAGAGGAGCCATGGTCTCAAAAGCAAGACAGCTTGGGATCTCAGTGAAGAGAATTCTAGCACATGCCGGCTGGAAGACAGCAAGGTCGTTTGCTAAACATTACAACAAACGACTAGAGAAGACAAGCAGCGTAGCAACCCGCTTACTCACCAACTAACAAGAATGGGTGAGACTTACAACATTTAATATTACATCTGAAACATTACTATGTTCATCAGATAATTGAGGATAAAAATGAGGCTACGTAAAGGTCTCCCTCGACCATGAGTAGCCAGAGGCTTAGTACCAAGGTAAAATAGTATAGTTATACGAATATTACCTGGGTACAGATGATGGATAACTCTTGTTCTCCCGAGGTACAAGCATCGGATAGTCGTGGGCTAGGGCCCGCCCACCACACCCTGCCACGACTATTACGTTTGCTTGTGCCAAAACGAAAACATTATGAGTTCCAATCATTAAGCTCATTTTTATCCTGAATAATTAGGTGAAGATTGCTGTACCCGGATGTTGCTTCCATCATCTGTACCCAGGTAAGATTTGTATAACTATATATATATATATATTACCTCGGTATACCGCCTCTGGCTAGCCGCAGGCTAGGGAGAAGGAAGCACATCCGGGTCCAGCAATTAGCATAAGTGACTCACAACGGGAGGACGTTTGTGAGTTGCTCCAACAGGATTTATCTACCAAATCTACTTAATCACAAAGTAAGTAATGGAAATTTAGTATAAACTGTGTATGATGCGTTATAGCATCACATTATGAAAGTTCAGAACTTTCTCAGGTCCAATTTGGACTTTGTACGCGTTTTTTACTTGAGGATAGAACACTGGGTGCCGCTGGCACATACGAAACCGATAGTCCTTTGTTCTATCGACACCTGTAATGGTAACCCGAGTTGCTCATTTCCTAAGAAAATTCTCCCGGATCCTGAATAGAGGATGTTGTTGGGGATGCTTCTGGGTGTTTTTTATAGACACCCCAGACTGGTTTTAAGGCGAACCTCCGAGTTTTGTAATATTTTCTCCAACTTGCTGGCGTCGTAGCCGCGGGTGGGAGAAGTGTACGGAACAGAGAGAGTGCGCGATCTTTGGATCGATACCCCCCGTTTGGTTGGTTTCGTTACCATAACCCTACGGCAAAATTTAGCTTCACGCCTGTACTGAAAAGTTGTAATACACGCTATTCTGTACCATATACCTCAACCCAGTTTACTGGTTACACTTTGTGTGGTTGAGATGATTCCGGTTAAGTAACACTTTTGTCGTTACAGGAACCGATGGCCACTCGGCGGAATAAGCAGCCTGCGGCAGCAGAGGGCATTGCCCCTACGGATTACGATTCGTCACCAGCGCCTACGGCTCCACCGTCTCCACAGCCCGGGGCACAGGTTTCCGACCGGGACAGTGACCAGCCACCTCAACCAAGTGATTGGGAGGCTAAGATGGCAGCCATGATGGAGGACAAGATGCGCCAATTCCAGGCTCTTTCCTTTGCGGGCCCTCCCCAAATCCCTGATGAGGAGGAGGACACGGTTACGGCCCCCGAGGTTCCGAAACCGAAAGCGCGCGGCAAGAAACGCCGCACTGTTAGCAGCTCAGGTGATGAGTTCACCAAAGCCGCAAACGCTAAACGCCCTAAGAAGTCCAAGAAAAAGAAAAAGAAAGACTCGTCCTCGGACTCGTCAAACGACTCCTCTTCCACGGAATCAGATTCCGATACGGAACGCGCGGGAGTGTACGCCAAAATAGGCGCTAAGGTTGGCAAGAAGATTGTCAAGAAAAAGGCAAAAAAGGTGCGTACCACAACCATGATGAGGAATACCGTCAATTGCCACTTTACAACGTTCAAACCAGTTGAGGTCATTAATAAATTGACTGAACAGATTTCCGGCGTCAAAGGTATTCCCGCTACGGTGTGTAAGGAAATGGATGCTGGCATCCATCTGTCCGACGAACGTCGCCGCTATGAAACTGCCCTTTCTGTAATACATAAGGCAGTTTTGGGCTCCTTGACTTCTATTATCCCCATTGCTAACCGCATGCAGACCGAGAATAAGTTCTCGTCCTTAGCTCGGGTAATGGATAGGGGCATTGCCTTGCTCGCTGCAGCGAGCAACTACATGACACATCGCCGCTTCGAAAATGTCTTTAAATCCGTCGCTACCGACGCGGGCAAAGAGGTCGTGCGGTCAAAGAAGATGACGGACCATGACGGCAAGGAATACACCGTCTATTCCGGACCTACCCCCATCAAAGGCAAACCTCTGGACAAGTCCAAGATGTTTGGGGGTCAGCTTGCTTATTTGTACAAGCAGGTAGAGGTGGACACTAAGAGTGCTAAGAACACGGAACTCAAGGGCCGTAAATCACAAAACCCACTCGGGTTCCGCCGCAGCCGCCCAGATTTTTGCTTCCGCCGGGGAGGAAGGCCGTTCAGGGGAGGCCCATCCTTCGCATTCAGCCAGAGGGGAAGAGGTCGAGGTGACAGACAATCCTCAAACTGGAACGACAACCGCGGTTACAAACGGGACTTTGTCCCCAAGCCGCAGTTCCCCAAACCAGGGAACAAGTAGAGAACGCCACACAAACTTTTCAGCAGCCTGGCCCTGACATGGTCACAGAGGAAACTCAAACTGACGTAAGCCTTTTTCAAGCGGGCAACATTGTTAATTGTTTAGAACAATGGCAACAATTAACCACTAACCCAGAGGTTCTTAGTATTGTTAAAGGCATTGCAATTCCTTTCACAGAATTCCCTGTACAGAAAAGAGCACCTTTTCCATATAAGTTCAATTTGCACGAAAAATTTCAACTAAATGAACAGGTTAGGGTTTTTGAAGCCAAAGGCATTGTCAAAAGAGTACAACATGCTAAAGGTGAATTCATTTCAAATATTTTCTCCACTCCTAAACCAGATGGGTCTATTCGCATGATTTTAGACTTAACTAAATTGAATGAAATCATTGAATACCAACATTTCAAAATGTTTTCTTTAGAAACAGCTCGCGATTTGATCACCCCAGAGTGTTGGCTAGCGAGTGTTGATTTAAGAGATGCTTACTATACCATCCCTATTCAAGAGGGGTATCGCAAATATTTACGGTTTGTTTGGAATGACCAGCTTTTTAAATTTACCTGTGTACCTAATGGTTTGGCGTGTGCGCCACAACTTTTTACTAAGTTGTTGAAACCGGTTTTTTCACACATGGCTAAACTTGGTCATTGTATGTTTCCATACATTGATGATTCTTTCATTATGGGACAATCTTTCGAACAATGCGAGCTCGCCGTTCAAGATTTATGTCAACTGTTCTCAAACTTGGGTTTCTTCATTCATGCTAAGAAATCCGTGTTTTCTCCTACTAAGCAGCTTAAGTGTCTAGGCTTCATTTTGAACACGACGGCTATGACCGTGTCACTTACACAACAAAAGAAAGATAAGCTGCGGGACACAGCGATACAGCTGTTAGACATTTCTAGACCAAAGATAAGACAGGTCGCAGTCTTAATCGGTATAATGATTTCATACAGCCCTGCTATTCTATATGGGGCCGCACACATTAAGTCCCTGGAAATCGATAAAAATCTAGCTTTGGCCCGTGCCAAGGGTAACTTTGAAAAGACAATGTTTATCTCTGAAAATGGACTAGCCGACATTTATTGGTGGCTAAGTCACTTTGATAACTCCCCCAATCCCATTCGAATGGGTGAGCCCAATACTACAGTTACGACTGACGCGTCACTCCAAGGTTGGGGGGCACATCGCAATGATGTAGCAACGGGGGGACGATGGCTAGAATCGGAAATTTCTGAACATATTAATGTTTTAGAATTACGAGCCATTTACTTAGGTTTAACCAGCCTTGTTAAAGTACCCAATAATAATGTTTGTATCCTTACGGATAACACCACGGCCATGGCTTATGTCAGAAATATGGGAGGTACAAAATCTATTAAGTGTAACGAGTTGGCACTACTCATTTGGAATTGGGCGCAAAAGTTTGACGTCTGGTTAACAATAACACACATACCCGGAATGCAGAATTGCCTTGCCGATAAGATGAGTCGCCATTTCCATGACCACTTAGAGTGGTCACTAAACCCATCAATTTTCAAACAAATCTGTAAATTATGGGGCTGGCCGGATATAGATTTATTTGCTTCACGTAATAACTTTAAACTGGAGAAATATGTTTCGTGGCACCCAGAACCAAATGCTTGGCACATAGATGCCTTCTCGCTAACTTGGCAAAATCATTTCTTTTACATTTTCCCCCCTTTTACCATTATTAGCAAAGTCGCCCGAAAGATACTAATGGAGAAAACACACGCCATCCTCATCGTCCCCGAATGGGACACTCAACCCTGGCTAGCGAGACTAGTCGCGACGGCCAAAAGCATGCTACTCTTCCCAAGATACCGAGGAAACCTGAAACATCAGGGACCGTTAGCGCGCCACGGAAACGTGTCGACGACTCCTTTGGTAGCATTCCTTTTTTAAATAAATATTTGGAACAATTCGGCTTGGATAAGATTACACAGCAACGGTTGGTCTCTCACGACTGGAGGAAGGGAACTGTGAAAATGTATACCACGTATTTAAAGAAATGGGGTATTTATTGCTTACTTAAGAAAGTTAAGCCTATGAACCCAACAATATCCCAGGTAGGACGTTTCCTACGTTTTTTGGAAGATGAAGGTTTAGGGTATGGCGCTATCAATGCAGCCAGATGTGCGCTCTCAATAATCCTACCTAGGATTAATGGAGAAACAATGGGAAAACATCATGTTATTTGCTGGATCGTACGATCAATTTATCAGAGGAACCCTCCCAAACCCAAATATAATAGGTTTTGGGATGTTTCTCTTGTGTTTAAACTCTTCAAGGAATGGCCAGAGAATAAGTTCCTGGACGTTAAGCTATTAGGCTTCAAAGTAGCTTTGCTCCTTCTGCTCGTTACAGGACACAGGGGCCAAACAATAGTCGCCCTGTCGCTCAATGGTCTTCAAATCGATAGCAAGGAAGCAACGTTTGATCTAACAACTTTGTTGAAATCAAATCGTTTAGGTGATCCCCTGTCGACAATAAGTGTCACTAGTTTCACAGAGGATCGCAAATTATGTGTAGTCTCCGCAATACGGACATATATATCCAAGACACGAACAATACGCAACTCAAGGCAGCTTTTGGTGAGCTTTATTAAGCCACACAATGGCATTTCGATGGACACCCTCGCCAGATGGACCATGACTGTGTTAAAACTTTCAGGAGTAAACACAAACAGATATTCATCGCACTCTACACGTGGTGCAATGGTATCTAAGGCCAGATTACTTGGCATTTCCGTGAAACGGATCCTGGCTCATGCAGGATGGAAAACTGCTAGATCGTTTGCAAAACATTATCACAGACGACTAGAGAAGCCTCAACCTATCGCACAGAGGCTACTCACCAACTAAATGACACAGGTGAGACAAAGTGCACTTTTTCGCTTTATTGTCATAACAATTGTACAAACATACTTAAATAAGACTTGATAATAGAATCATAGTAACTAACAGGAATATCAGGATAAAAATGATATTACGTAAAGGTCTCCCTAGCCTGCGGCTAGCCAGAGGCGGTATACCGAGGTAAAATAGATTAGTTAGACGAATCTTACCTGGGTATAGATGATGGATAACTATTGTTTTACCGAGGTAGGAGCCTCGGTTAGACGTGGGCGAGGGCCCACCCACCACGCCCTGCCACGTCTATTCAATCACTTGTACCAAGATTAGGTCACATGACCATAGTTTTTTGGTTTATTGGAATCATTTTTATCCTGAATTAGTAGGTAAAGATTGCTGGGGCCGGATGTGCTTCCTTCTCCCTCGCCCACGTCTAACCGAGGCTCCTACCTCGGTAAAACAATAGTTATCCATCATCTATACCCAGGTAAGATTCGTCTAACTAATCTCTCTCTCTCTCTATATATATATATATATATATATATATATATATATATATATATATATATATATATATATATTTTACCTAGGTACTACGCCTCTGGCTAGTTGTCCATCCCTAGTCCAGGGGGCAATTAGCATAATCTACTCACAACGGGAGGGCGTTTGTTGAGTAGCTCCGGTATGTATGTATGTATGTATGTATGTATGTATGTATGTATGTATGTATGTATGTATGTATGTATATATATATATGTATATGTGATATATATATATATATATATATATATATGTATGTGTGTGTGATGTATAAACATATTATGCAAGTATAAAGATACGTAAGGGAATATTACTTATTAATATTATTATTATCCTCCATAAGATACGACACTTTCCCGGTGGCGCCATATATGTATGTATATAATTTATGAGACGCAACCCTTAAATTTATAGTACGACGGGCAGTATCAATATTACGAGAATCCGAAGTGATTAACAAGTCAAGCATGAGCGAATCAGCAAATCACCAGTCGGGGAGTTGGGTAAATTAGAAAAGTGGACACTTACATTAATTGCAACTTAGCAATCATTCTCACAGTCACAGGCATGAGCAGTTCACCAGTCGGGGAGTTGGGTAAATGTGATAACGATAAGGGTGGCGGTGACCACGTGACCGAGCCCCGCGCGCCTGCGCGTCTGGCCCCATAGTCGGTTACTGGCCGGGTACCGGGTGTCATAGTTTACGCATCGTCAGATGTTCTACAGACAGCATGCATTGTAATCACTCAGCAAGTGCACTCGTTACTACCAGAACCACGCCTCAAACAACGCACGCCAAAGAACTTACTGCAGCGAATATATACTCATGTCATGCATATAGATATCTACCACCGATATTTGACTCGAGACCGGTGTCACAGTTTGAGCGCCCTGCCAGTTTGAGCGCCCTTCTGTTGCTTCTGCGCATGCGCGGATAGAGACAACATTAAAACCACTCTAACTATCACAGTAATTTGTGATTTGTGGTGCTTTGAAAGCAAATTTCTCTTGTTTCTATTAAATAGTTCAGATCTTTCTCTACAATTTCACATTCAGCTCTTTTTTATCAGCCAATTGGAAGTTCTTGAATTTATTTTGCGAAAATAGTTTTTGAGGCCATGATCTGGTAAGGCTAACACTGGCACTGACACTCAGAATATCCCAACTTTCACTATTATCTCTGTTTTAATACTGTCAGAGTAAATTGCTCTTAGGTTACATTAAATACTTCAGATCTTCCTCTTCAATTGCACATTAAGATATTTTTAATCGATCCAATGAAAGCTTTTAAATCTATTTTACAAAAAAAGTATACAATCACTGGCAGGACGTTCAAACTGGCAGGGCGCTCAAACTGCGACACCGGCCTAACAGATTGACACCGAGACTTAAGACGGCCTAACAGATTGACACCGAGACTCGAGACCGGCCTAATAAATTGACACCGAAGCTCGAGACGGCCTAATAGATTGAGTATCTTCCCAGTAGTATCTGTGCAGGATGTTAGTAACTATTAGTAAAGTACACTGACGGGACAGATCGCTGAACTGTTAGTAATATATAGTGACGAGCACATTTTGATGGTCTGTTACTAACTTACATTGGCATGGACAGGTCAGTGAATTCGGTGGATGAACTGTTAGTAAAGTATAGTGACGGAGTAGGTCACTGAACTCTTAGTGACATACAGTGATGGGGAAGGGTCAGTGAACTATCAGTGACGTACAGTGCCGCGGGCAGGTCAATGAATTGGTAGTGACATACAGTGACCGAGACAGTTCGGTGGGTGAACAGTTAGTAATTACAGTGAAGGAGCAGGTCAGTGAACTATTAGCAATGTACAGTGACAGGTATAGGTTGGTTAACTGTTAATAATATCCAGCAACGGGGACAGGTTAGTGAGCTGTTGATAACATACAGTGGCAGGAATAAGTCAGTGAACTGTTAATAACAATTATTAACATTCAGTGTTAGGGACCGATCGGTGAACTGTTGGTAAAATACAGTGATGTGAATAGTTCGATGAACTGTTAGTAACATACATTGACATGGACAGGTCGATGAACTGTTAATAACGTACAGTGATTGGGGACATGTCACTTTGTCAGTGAACTGTTAGTGTTACTAGTGTTATTAACATACAATGGTGGAGACAGGTTGAACTGGTGGTAACATGCAGTGATTGGGATAGATTAATAAACTGTTGGTAACATACAGTGATGAGGACAGGTCGATGAACTGTTAGTAACATACAGTGACATGGATGTGTTGATGAAGTGTTAATAATGTACAATGATTGGGGACATGTCAGTGAACTGTTAGTAACATACAGTGATGGGGACAGTTCGAACTGTTAGTTGCATACAGTGATGGGGACAGCAGTGAACTATTAATGAAGTACCGTGACGGGACATGTCCATGGACGGTTATAGCCCTGTCACACTACGACGTATCTCGCCGGCGTGCCGCCAACATGCAAAATCACTTTTAATCGTCGAGAAACATCAAACTTTTCGGCGTCAGCACAATGTAGTGGTAGTGTGCGGCTGACATTGTGGTCAAAGTTTGGTACACTGTCCTGATATGACCTTAGGTGTTGCTAGGACGTAAAACAACAAAAAGCAAAAGTTTGGCGCAACGTATGGGAACGACGCTCATGTGCGCGCAGCGTCAGTGGAAAAAAGTATTCGTACATCCAACGCGCTTCTAACGTATCTTGACGACCCCCTAACGTCGCCATAATATTGGCACCTGTGCGTTGGCGCGCGTTGAAAGTTTTGTGCAAGCACAAAACTTCGCCGATTCCCTGACGCGTGCTGCCGACCGTCGCCGTAGATGAACGAATACCAACGCACGCCTAACGCCTCCTGACGTCTCCCGACGTTTCGCAAAAAAAGGACACACGTCGACGCGCGTTGGCGAGAAATGTTGTAATGTGATGGTACCATTAGTAACCTACAGTGGTCGGGACAGATGAGTGAACTATTGGTAATGTGCAGTGATGGGAACAGACAGGTGAACTGTTAGTGAAGTACAATGGCGGTACAGGTCGATGGACTGTTAGTAAAGTACAGTGACGAGACAGGTCGATGATGAGGGCACTCTCTACCAGGGGTGAGTGGAGATGGTGCACTTTTTATCAGCTTTACGGGCAGTGTTTGATCTCTGGCCATATTGCCTGATTGCAGCGACACCATGCGACCAGTGAGTGCAACCAGTCACATTGTCTGGGAGGACACGATTGGAGGGCGTTGGGTGGGGGCGGGGGGGGGGGGGGGGGGCTGCGGCCCGTGAAGATGTGCTTGTGGACGTATTAAGAGGACTGGATGAATGAAGAATGACGAGAGGGCATGACCAAGAGGGTGAGCGTTGGACTGCTTTTGGGAGAAAATAACAAAAAGCGAGAAAAGAAAGGCGTAGTGAACACTTGAAATGTAGAGCACGACCTGGAGAGATGCGAAAGTCATAGAAATATAAACAATTAAATTATGTTATTTACATTTAGCTGCACTTGTCCCCAGCCACGTATGGGTAATGATTGTGTTCTTAAATATGCTGTCGGTGGAAACAGTGGTCATTGTTAGCTGATGGCGGTGCCGGCATTGCCAACTCGACAATGTCGGTGAATGGTCCGACGTGCTGACCAGGTGCCACCGGGGACTTCGGGGGGGGGGGGGGGGGGGGGGGTGGGGGGGGGGGGGGGGTGCTGTCTGGGAAACAGGCTGGGTGCCGGGTGAGTGGCTCAGTGAAGCAGGGTTCAGGGGAGCTCATAACTACCACTTAGTACCAGTGGTTAAGCAACTACATGTTCACGTGTGATAGCGCGTTATGACAAGGTGTAAAAATATACGGATTTTCGGTTAAGAATTATATATTGGCAGAGAGCATTATTATTCTTGGGTGACGGAGTGGGGACAACGTTATGTAAACTAAAGGTAATAATATCCCACTCCCATTATGACATGATATAAACTGTGTGAAATATATGTTCATATATTATGCCTGAGATTAAAGAGTGCAATTGGAGAAAAGAGTGCAATTGGAGAAAAGACCATTTTAACAGAGATCTATTGTAACTGTATGCAGCTACCTGTCCCTACCTGACCACTGGGTGGGCACACCAGCCTAATTTGCATACACCCAGGACACCACCTGCAGCTGGGTTGAGTGACAGCCACCCCTACTGGGGGGGGGGGGGGGGGGACCACCCACCCAGACTATGGAGGCACCTGATTGGCTGGCTGTGGACTGCCCAGTCACCTGCATCCTATTGGCCCTCTGACCACACTAGCCTCACTTTGAGATAATTATTCTAGACTCTGCTTCAGACACACTGAAGAGAGATCACTCTACTCCTGGCTCTGGAGTGAGGCACACCTACTCTAGAACAGGAAGCCCAGACACTCTGTCTGATGCTATCAAAATTCATCTATTCCAATTGAGTGTGTACACAGCCATAGGACTCCTGTCCCATGGGCTGTAGGCACTGCTTTCTATATAGGCTAAAGAGGTAATGATATTTTGTGTGGCTAGAAGGCAAGGGGTGTGGATGATAGGTCACTGGTAGGTGGACAGGAGTTGATGTTATTAAAGCACAACTTCTCCACTGTTTATCTGTGTGACTTGTCTTCATTCTTCCTTAGCATTGGTTAATGAGTTGATAGATAAGTGATATGAAGGGGAAAGTTTTTATGGCATTATCTGGTGTCCCAAACGTGGCCGGGCAGTCAGTAATACTATAAAGAGATGATGTGAGGAGGATGGTGTGATGAGATGGGGGGGGGGGGGTGAAAATGGGTCCAGTGCAGCATAGTGCCTACACACACCGCTCACCAGTCCTATCGACCACCACCATCATCACCATTACCTCTTTACCTGTCTGATTCTACATGGGCGCGGCCTTGCGTAAAGACGTGACAAATGAGGCAGGCACTCTATCCGCGACACGCTGCAGACCTTGGCATACCACAATGCCACCCTCTCACCCCACAGACATTTACCTCCCCACAGGCACAATGCCACCCTCCCACCCCACAGGAACATACTTCCCCACAGGTACAATCACACCCTCCCACCCCACAGGCACATACCTCCCCACAGGTACAATCACACCCTCCCACCCCACAGGCACATACCTCCCCATAGGCACAATGCCATCCCCCCAACCCACAGGGTCACACCTCCCCACAGGCACAATGCCACCCTCTCACCCCACAGATACACACCTCCCCACAGGCACAATGCCACGCTCCCACCCCACAGACACATACCACCACATAGTCACAGTACCACAATGGCACCCTCGTACCCCACAGACACACACCCCCACACATGCACAGTACCACAATGCCACCCTCGCACCCAACAGACACCCACCTCCATACAGGCACAGTACCACAATGCCACCCTCACACCCAACAGACACACACCTCCACACATGCACAGTACCACAATGCCACCCTCCCACCCCACAGACACACCCCCCTCCACACAGGGATAGTACCATGATGCCACCCTCCCACCCCACAGACACACACCTCCACACAGGCACAGTACCACAATGCCACCCTCACACCCCACAGTCACACACCTCCACACAGGCTCAGTACCACAATGCCGCCCTCGCACCCCAGTCACACACCTCCACACAGGCACAGTACCATGATGCCACCCTCCCACCCCACAGACACCCCCCCCCCCTTCACACAGGTACAGTACCACAATGCCACCCTCGCACCCCATAGACACACACCTCCACACATGCACAGTACAACAATGCCACCCTCCCACCACACAGAAACATAGCTTCATGCAGGCACAGTACCACAATGCCACCCTCCCACCCCACAGACACACACCTCCATACAGGCACAGTACCACAATGCTACCATCCCACCCCACAGACACCCCCTCCACACAGGCACAGTACCACAATGCCACCCTCCCACCCCACAGACACACACCTCCATACAGGCACAGTACCACAATGCTACCATCCCACCCCACAGACACCCCCTCCACACAGGCACAGTACCACAATGCCACCCTCGCACCCCACAGACACACACCTCCACACAGGCACAGTACCACAATGCCACCCTCCCACCACACAGACCCACACCTCCTTACAGGCACAGAACCACAATGCTACCCTCCCACACCACAGACACACACTTTCCCACAGACACACACCTCCACAGACACAGTACCACAATGCCACCCTTGCACCCCACAGACACCCCCCCCCCCCCCTTCACACAGGTACAGTACCACAATGCCACCCTCGCACCCCAGAGTCACACACCTCCACACAGGCACAGTGCCACAATGCCACCCTCCCACCCCACAGACACACACAGCCACAGTACCATGATGCCACCCTCTCACCCCACAGACACACACACAGCCACAGTACCACAATGCCACCCTCTCACCCCACAGACACACACACAGCCACAGTACCCAATGCCACCCTCTCACCCCACAGACACACACACAGCCACAGTACCACAATGCCACCCTCTCACCCCACAGACACACACAGCCACAGTACCACAATGCCACCCTCCCACCCCACAGACACCCCCCCCCCCCTCCACACAGGCACAGTACCACAATGCCACCCTCGCACCCCACAGACACACACCTCCACACAAGCACAGTACCACAATGCCACCCTCCCACCACACAGACCCACACCTCCTTACAGGCACAGAACCACAATGCCACCCTCCCATACCACAGACACACATCTCCACACAGGCACACACCTCCACACAGGCACAGTACCACAATCCCACCCTCGCACCCCACAGACACACACCTCCACACAGGCACAGTACCACAATACCACCCTCCCACCACACAGACCCACACCTCCTTACAGGCACAGAACCACAATGCTACCCTCCCACACCACAGACACACACCTCCACACAGACACACACCTCCACAGACACAGTACCACAATGCCACCCTTGCACCCCACAGACACCCCCCCCCCTTCACACAGGTACAGTACCACAATGCCACCCTCGCACCCCACAGTCACACACCTCCACACAGGCACAGTGCCACAATGCCACCCTCCCACCCCACAGACACACACAGCCACAGTACCATGATGCCACCCTCTCACCCCACAGACACACACACAGCCACAGTACCACAATGCCACCCTCTCACCCCACAGACACACACACAGCCACAGTACCACAATGTCACCCTCTCACCCTACAGACACAGGCACAGTACCACAATACCACTCTCCCACGCAATGAAAAACACTATAAAGATTCAAACCTGATAGTGTTGTGTTGTTTTCTCAATAATTAACCAAATTGTGTTAGCTTGTCTCAGGGTTCAACACACACACACATACACACACACACCGCCCCCGTTGCCCACGCCTACAGGCAGTGAGCACTGACAGAAACAGGGTGGTCAGTGCATGGCCGCCC
The DNA here is from genome assembly GCA_030323885.1 of Branchipolynoe longqiensis. Classification (NCBI taxonomy): domain Eukaryota; kingdom Metazoa; phylum Annelida; class Polychaeta; order Phyllodocida; family Polynoidae; genus Branchipolynoe; species Branchipolynoe longqiensis. The sequence continues at coordinate 38,543,333 of CM059198.1, forward strand.
AAATTAAGTTCACACACCTGCACCTCGCCACTCATCGTTGACCAGGCAAGTGCTGTAGAATCCTCCCTTGGAAATACCAGGCCATTACCACAAGGCGGTTGGCGATATTCTTAGGCTGCAATGTGCGAGCGCAACAGATATATGCAGGAATCTGGCGGGTGGGAGGGTGGCATTGTGGTACTGTGCATGTGTGGAGGGGTGTGTCTGTGTGGTGGCAGGGTGGCATTGTGGCACTGTGCATGTGTGGAGGGGGTGTCTGTGTGGTGGCAGGGTGGCATTGCGGTGCTGTGCATGTGTGGAGGGGGTGTCTGTGTGGTGGCAGGGTATTATTGTGGTACTGTGCATGTGTGGAGGGGTGTGCCTGTGTGGTGGCAGGGTGGTACTGTGCATGTGTGGAGAGGTGTCTGTGTGGTGGCAGGGTGGCATTGTGGTACTGTGCATGTGTGGAGGGGTGTGTCTGTGGGGTGGCAGGGTGGCATTGTGGTACTGTGCATGTGTGGAGGGGGGTTTCTGTGTGGTGGGAGGGTGGCATTGCGGTACTGTGCATGTGTGGAGGGGGGTGTCTGTGGGGTGGGAGGTTGGCATTGCGGTACTGTACATGTGTGGAGGGGTGTGTCTGTGGGGTGGCAGGGTGGTACTGTGCATGTGTGGAGGGGGGGGGGGGTGTCTGTGTGGTGGCAGGGTGGCATTGTGGTACTGTGCATGTGTGGAGGGGTGTGTCTGTGTGGTGGCACTGTGCATATGTGGAGGGGTGTGTATGTGTGGTGGCAGGGTGGCATTGTTGTACTGTGCATGTGTGGAGGGGTGTGTATGTGTGCTGGGAGGGTGACATTGTGGTACTGTGCATGTGTGGAGGGGTGTGTATGTGTGGTGGCAGGGTGGCATTGTGGTACTATGCCTGTGTGTGCATGTGTGGTGGGAGGGTAGCATTGTGGTACTGTGCCTGTATGGAGGTGTGATTATGTGTGGTGGGAGGGTGGCATTGTGGTAATGCCTCAGTAAGGCATGTCGCCCGAAGCCTGCCTCCACACCCACCCGCCGGTTCCCGCTCCTCCTCCTCCCCGATCACCACCACCACCATCACCACCATCACCACCGCCATCACAACCACAACCACCATCACAACCACCACCACCACCGCCATCACAACCACAACCACCATCACAACCACCACCACCATCACCACCACCATCACAACCACAACCACCACCATCGCCACCACCAACAACAACAACACTACCACCACCACCATCACAACCACCAACACTACTACAACCAGCACTACTACAACCAGCACCATCACCTCCACCGCCATCATCATCACCACCAACAACAACAACACCACCACTACCACCACCACCAGCACCACCATCACAGCCACCATCACCACCACCACCATCGCCACCACCACCAACAACAACAACACTACCACCACAACCACCATCACAACCATCAACACCACCACCAACACCACCACTACTACAACCAGCACCATCACCTCCACCACTCAATTCAGATTCGCCAATGTGCCGCTTCCAGATGCTGTATGACGTCATTTATTTGACATGTTAGTGGTGCTGATGAAACCCATTCTCTATGAAGATATCCATTGACAATGCCCTTCGTTCAAACTGTTTTCTGACATGCTGGTCCAACTTTTGGCACATTGACATGCTTGATTGTATGCTAAATCACAAGGGAACTTTGCGATTCTGTACTAATCAAAATGGCTAAGTTGTAACGGTAAAGTCATTTAATGCTCGGCATTACTAGGATAGGACAAGGAATGGTTTGGACAGTATCATGATAATGTGACTGTGTGGGATATCGGGCATGGTACCAGCATTCTGGTCTCCCAGTGGGACAGCACTATAAAGTCGCCATGAGTGCGCTCTGTCAGAAGTGTGAACCCGTGCTGATATGACCTTAGATGTTGCCCGGACGTAAAAACAACAACAAACAAAGTGGAATGCACAGAGACTGCTTTCTGCAGGTCCATGCCCGCATTATCCCTCAGGCCTAAGGCGCTTCATGGATACAGCGACTGCTGTATATTCATGTTCTCTATGTACATGTGCACTTTGGTAGAGAGAGGTAGAGAGACCAGACAGGATGGCCGAATGAGTTGAGTGTCCGTCTCCTGTTTTGAGAGATCGGGGGATCCGAACCCATGAGATCGTGGGTTCGAACCCTGGTCGGGTCTAACCAATGGCTTAAAAATTGATACTTGTCACTTCCTAGCCTGGCACCCGACATTACTAGGATAGGGCAAGGACTGGTTCACTCAATGTCAGGATAATGTGACTGAGTGGGATATCATGTCATGGTGCTGGTGGCCTGATTTCCCAGTGGGGAGCACTATAAAGTCGCCATGAGTGTGCACTGTTACAAGTCGGTACCCGTCCTGATATGACCTTAGATGTTGCTATGACATAAAACAACAAACAAACAAACAAACAAACGTTAGTAGAGCAGTAGTATACCCTCCATATTGACCCAACTGAAGGCGGGTAACAACTCACCTCGCCATAAGTGTGTGACCATGTTTTTTAATAGAAAGCGGCCCGGTTTGCTACACGGGCCGGCTACATGCCCCGGTCACGTGCCCATTTGACCGGAATGAGGTGGTATGAAAATCAGAAAGGCGAGTGGAAGACGTCGGCATAAACCGAGCATGCGCACGGTCAATTGGAATGTTGATTTGCATATTCACGCGGCCAGCGTGCGCGTGTGTGTCACAGAGCAAGTGCGTGCGCGCGCGCGTGTGTGTGTGTGTGTGTGTGTGTGTGTGTGTGTGTGTGTGTGTGTGTGTGTGTGTGTGTGTGTGTGTGTGTGTGTGTGTGTGTGCAGACTCGCCCAGCAGGGTAAGTAAACCAAGATATTCTCAGTTCCAACCAGGTCGGCCATAGTCCAACTGCTTTATTGGTGTGACGGCGGGAGGGATTTGTACGAGCGCTGGACTTGGCGTTATAGTGCTGCCCTTATGCATTCTTAACTCCAGATCCTCCCGCAATGTAATTATCCGACCAAACGGAGACTACAGCCACAACCACAGCTTTGATTGACCAGCGCCCTCGGGAGGAGAGTGAGTGCATCACGTCTGATCTGCGAGTACTGAGTAACTAACAACTAGGGAGGAGAGTGGTTGTGATGGGCGCGCGGCGGTTAAGCGCGTGACACCACGTGGCCGCCCCACGTGACCTGCCTGGGGTCGCCGGGCGTGCGTCGCCGAAGGCAGTGAGAGGTTGGTGTTGGAGCGACTTGTTGCCGGTTGCCCCGGGGTGGCGAGGTGGATCGTGCCGTGTGTACATGCATGTCGGTGCCACCTCCCCCATTCGCCACAACTCGAAGCGCCGCACCACATTATTGTTGCACCCGGTTAGTTCCGCTTCAGTCAGGTCTCTACAAATCCCAGATTGTTCCGAATACTGCACCGTAGCAATTAGTTCAGTTTCAGTCAGGTCTCCACAAACCCCAGATGGTTCCGAATACCGCAGGGTAGCAGTTGAGTTTCAGTCAGGTCTCTACTAACCCCAGATGGTTCCGAATACTGCACCATAGCAGTTAATTCAGTTTCAGTCAGGTCTCTAAAACCCCAGATGGTTCCGAATACTGCACCGTAGCAGTTAGTTCAGTTTCAGTCAGGTCTCTAAAACCCCAGATGGTTCCGAATACTGCACCATAGCAGTTAGTTCAGTTTCTGTCAGGTCTTTACAAACCCCAGATGGTTCCGAATACTGCACCGTAGCAGTTAGTTCAGTTTCAGTCAGGTCTTTACAAACCCCAGATGGTTCCGAATACCGCAACGTAACGGTTAGTTCAGTTTCAGCTAGTTCTCTCCAAACCCCAGATGGTTCCAACTATTGCATCGTAACTAAGTACCCTTCTTTTAAGACTATCTTAATTAAATAAAGAAGCGTTTTGTGTTGTGTTACATCATTCACGGACATATCTCCGAATCTCGAAGATGCGACAGAGTTTGTTATATAGCCAATACCACATATTTTCTCTCTCTCAATTACCATGTGGGATATACATGTATGGAATGTATTATATAGTGTCAAATGTCATCGTGTATAGAACAAAAATCACCTCGGAGTGACAGTGTGGCGCGCCGGTGGAGAGGATTTGGTCACGTGCTGGTGGGGGCAGGGAGCACCCACAGAGTAGTATCTATAATAATAATAATAATAATAATAATAATAATAATAATATACAATAATAATAATATACATTAATAATAATAATTCCCTTCTGCGCCTTTATACTGGGACAATGCTTATGCATGACAGAAACATGAAGTGGGCGTGATTGTGGGCGAGTTGATATATATATATATGGCAACAAACAATGGCTTTTAGATCATAGATGTAATTTATATTCGTATAATAAAATGTACAGTATATATACATATAATTATAAGTGATATAAAATGTACATATAATTTGTTAGTGGTTCCTGGCCTCTTTGTGTTGTGGAGAAGATTTGTGCGCGATCGTGGTGATACCAAGGGCCTCACGCGTGATAGTAAATACGAGTGGTGTGTTGGTAACTGCCGTCCTTACACGTGCATTCTCAGTACAAGCCGTGCCTACTTCTGACGCGGCGTTCCGCCGATGCTCGCTGCTCTCCCCGCGCGTCCCGCCGCCAGCTCACGTCTCAAAGGGCGCGCGGCGCTAAGCCGCTCCGCGGCTCGGAGCGCCCGACTGCTGTACGGCGATCCGCGCCCGGGGCCTCCTCCGCACGAGGCGCCGCCCGCCAGAACCAGCAAATAACGGTCTATCGCGCTGCGGCGGACTGGTCACCCAAGACGCACGCACCGGGGTGCGAACACACCTGACGTAGTGTGGGGTGAACAGCAATGATTGCGGACTTGCGTGCTGATTTTGCTATGCCATTTTGTGTATGTGATTTTTGTGTATGCTTTGTGAAATATATTGTTGGTGGTGTTATTGTATTTTAGGATTTTGGTGAATACATCGGGATTGAGTTCTTTCATCAGGTGCTCATCGTGGTGCGCCGGCGACGTGGCGCCCCTATCAGAATACTACTGAACCATGCAATGTTCCTAACACTTTGCAACCCCCAAGGTTCTGTTGCATCCAGTGTATGGTGGTGTGTATGATTAGAGTTACTTGGGGGTTTATTTATGGATAGGCCTGTGTGAATTGTATGATCCGCTCTTATCGGTCTGAGAGTATTGTATTCCCTCAGGGTAATGGCTTTTTATCAATTGCTGGTGCCTTACTTAGAGTTCTTGATAACTGACGCCTCCGTGCGGGGATTAGAGCGGGTTCCTTAGCTGTCTGACGGAGACATCCTCTTCTAGTACGTCGGGTGTGTCGCAGTTCAGACAGTTTAAACTCGCACATCACATTAAAGCTCTTCACAAGAGGAGGCGTAGCAGTAGAGCAGGTGAGGTAGTGTGGCGGGTCCAGCGATGTGCTTCTGCGCCTGTGCCGTGGCTTACCCTTAGCACTTAGCACAATGCCTGCAACTAGCCATTCATGTACACATAAAGGACACACTGCCAGCCACATGACCAGTAGTGTCACAACAGGCAATGTCACAACTCCACATAGGTATCTAAGACACGCACTAGCAGCCATGTGCCGAATACAGTGTCACAACTCCACATAGGTATCTAAGACACGCACTGACAGCCATGTGCCGAATACAGTGTCACAACCCCACATCCGTATCTAAGACACGCACTGCCAGCCATGTGATGAATACAGTGTCACAACCCCACATACGTATCTAAGACACACACTGCCAGCCACATGACGAATACAGTGTCACAACCCCACATACGTATCTAAGACACACACTGCCAGCCACCTGACGAATACAGTGTCACAACCCCACATACGTATCTAAGACACACACTGCCAGCCATGTGATGACTACAGTGTCACAACCCCACATACGTATCTAAGACACACACTGCCAGCCACATGACGAATACAGTGTCACAACTCCACATACGTATCTAAGACACACACTGCCAGCCACGTGACGAATACAGTGTCACAACTCCACATACGTATCTAAGACACGCACTGCCAGCCATGTGCCGAATACAGTGTCACAACTCCACATACGTATCTAAGACACGCACTGACAGCCATGTGACGAATACAGTGTCACAACCCCACATCCGTATCTAAGACACGCACTGCCAGCCACGTGACGAATACAGTGTCACAACTCCACATACATATCTAAGACCCACACTGCCAGCCACGTGACGAATACAGTGTCACAACTCCACATACATATCTAAGACACGCACTGACAGCCATGTGACGAATACAGTGTCACAACCCCACATACGTATCTAAGACACGCACTGCCAGCCATGTGCCGAATACAGTGTCACAACTCCACTCCGTATCTAAGACACGCACTGCCAGCCACGTGACGAATACAGTGTCACAACTCCACATACATATCTAAGACACACACTGCCAGCCATGTGATGAATACAGTGTCACAACTCCACATAGGTATCTAAGACACGCACTGCCAGCCACGTGATGAATACAGTGTCACAACCCCACATACGTATCTAAGACACACACTGCCAGCCACGTGACGAATACAGTGTCACAACTCCACATAGGTATCTAAGACACACACTGCCAGCCACGTGAGGAATACAGTGTCACAACTCCACATAGGTATCTAAGACACGCACTGCCAGCCATGTGCCGAATACAGTGTCACAACTCCACATAGGTATCTAAAACACGCACTGCCAGCCATGTGCTGAATACAGTGTCACAACCCCACATACATATCTAAGATACGCACTGCCAGCCATGTGCTGAATACAGTGTCACAACCCCACATACGTATCTAAGACACACACTGCCAGCCATGTGCTGAATACAGTGTCACAACTCCACATACGTATCTAAGACACGCACTGCCAGCCACGTGATGAATACAGTGTCACAACTCCACATACGTATCTAAGACACACACTGCCAGCCATGTGACGAATACAGTGTCACAACTCCACATACGTATCTAAGACACGCACTGCCAGCCATGTGCCGAATACAGTGTCACAACTCCACATAGGTATCTAAGACACGTACTGCCAGCCAAGTGACGAATACAGTGTCACAACTCCACATATGTATCTAAGGCATGAACTGCCAGCCATATGATGAATACAGTGTCATAACTCCACATACGTACCTAAGACACACTGCCAGCCACGTCATGAATACAGTGTCACAACTCCACATACGTACCTGGGACATGCACTAGCAGCCATGTGACGAATACAGTGTCACAACTCCACATACGTATCTAAGGCACGCACTGCCAGCCACGTGACGGTTCCCGGCTGGTGGAGAGTGAGTGCTCTTTCACTTCTAATAACACTAGTATTAGTAACATGCCCTGTTGTGAACTGCACCTTCTCTGGGTAGCACCTGAGTGCTGCTGTAACTTGTAGGTTGGTTCCTCTGACACCATAGGCTTCTGCAGTAACAGAATCATCATCATGCTGTTGGTCGCAATGCGACAAAGACTGCTTTTATTTCTTAACCACCAGTATTACGTGTGGTTGGGCATTTCATAAAAGCTGCTTGCCAAGTGTTGAAGTGCTGCTGGCTTTTGCAAGTTACCAGCAGCACTCTCTCGGGGAGCAAATAGAGGTCTCACACCGGCAAGAACATGTCAAGACAGGCGCAAACTATTTGTCCCTGCAGTAGCTGGCTGGGAGATGTTGGGAGTTCCCTTCATAACCACCCTTAACGCTGCCATGGAAGCATGGTTTTCTGTTAGGGTTTGCTCCCTTAGCCTTTGGTTCTATCAAGAACCTATACCACAAGGCAGTGGTTTATAACTTTGCAAGGCAGGGGTGTCAAACTCCCTGAGGTGTTTTAGCAGATAGGTACTACATTACCCGCATTCCCTTCTATGTGGTAATAAATGCTTAATAAGTGCACCAGTATATAACTTAGATATGTAGGATCAAATCTAGATAATTGTTTTGGTTTTAAAGATTTGATGGTTTCATCGGACTATGCAGCTTTAAATATCGTTATGATGTTAGTCATAGAGATCAACATAGGTTAACAAATTATCGTAGAGCTTTGCTTTACTAATGAAAACAACGTTGTATAATACTATATCAATTTATTATGTTTCTAAAAATAGTTATGCCAAATATATCATTTGTAATATTTTGAATTGTGGAGTTAAGCCATTCTCGTAATTCTGTTATATTAGTAAACTATTGTGTTTTGGTTATTGTTATATAGTCATTTGTGCTTACTGAGATAGCACACTGCATTGTAATTTAATTATTTTTAAGGGGAGTGGGGGAGATGAATATTCACTGGTGAAACTCAATTAGTATAATGGCGCGTGCACGGAGCTACGTCCGCACTCTAATTAAACGTGGCCCACCACATTTCCACCTGGTGACCATTAACACCAATAACCTGCATGGCTTACAGCGCCGCCACAACTCGTTAATAACCAGCGCAGTCACTGCCACGGGCCACCTGACAATGGTCCTTGCGCATGCTTATATGCTCCATTAATGTCTCTAATAATCATAAAATCTTAAGAAGCAAATGTTGGTATGGCCTCGTTGCTATGATACTTGATTATAAATACTCAGCCTACTAACGACTGGCACTTCCGGTTGTGCGCGCGTCACCTGCACACGCCCCTCTTGCCACTAATTCACATCCACTGCTGTCGCCAAATGCAAATGATATGTTATCGCTAAATTACTTACGTACTTGGACCCGAGGTGAGTCACTCTAACAACATCGTCCTGCTCCCAAAAAGTATGTATGGTGGGCGTGGCCGAGATTTAAACCTATTGCGGGGACTAATTAGCAGGTAGGCAGATTAAATGCTGCTATGTTTGCCCTAATCAGGGTGTGGTAGTGTTTGGCGGGTCTTCCTCATTGCATGTTATCAGCGACCAGCTATGTGCATTTATTGATAACAGCCATGTCACCAGTAGCTGTATCTCAATCACACCTCTAACACCGATAATAGGGAGCTGTGTGCGCATCGGAATGCTCACCTCGTGTCTGGAGTTACGGCACTAGCAGCATTATAATATGACTGAATTCTCTTACAGATTACATCACATTAAAGTTAATAAATAAATAAAGAAATGTGACCTTCTTGTCGAGACTAGTCTGCAAAGTAATCAAAGAGATATCCAATATTCTTCTTATCAATTTAGATTTGTTGTCATATGTACCACTTTTCTCAATGCTTTAAGTCTTCCTGGAGTTACTTACATAATCGACTGTAACTAACTTACTTCTTTCCTCTGCTATAGCTAAATGCACTTCGTCTGCTGTCACCCAATTTCTCACGTGGGCTGCTCTCCCGCCTGTCACGCTTGTGACACTGGGAGTCTGACAAGTCACCAACTACATGTGTCTTGTTCTGAACTTGTCCCCGATGGGTTTAAAGGAACGTGTCGTGCAGTGTACGGCGGTGGCTTTCTGGTGGTGGTGGTGGGTGAGGGTGGGGGGGGGGGGTCGTTGTCTTCCAAGTCAAAGTTACCTGTATGGTATGGCAAAGCATTGACCGCAGCCATACGTTAATGACTCGCGCCTGAATGGTCAGAGTGGGCCGAGACAGCCTCATGAAGCGATGATTGTATTTGTACCGACACCATAAGCCCATATCCCGCTCGGTCACATTATCCTAATGCTGATCGAACCAATTCTTGCCCTGTCCTATTAATGCCGAGTGCCAGGTGGCAAGTATCAATTTGTTAGTAATTGATTTGACTCGGGGTTCAAACCCGCGTGGAGCTGGAGGGCGCTTGTCTTAGTCTAAAGGGGCTGTCACATTACGACGCATCGTGCCAACATATGCCGACATATGTGATTTTTGGCCGCTACATCGGGATACGTTGCTATGCGTTAGCGTGTGTTAGGCACTCGTTGGTATATGTCGATGTACATCGACGTTCATCGGGAAACGGCGTCGCGCGTCAGGGGGTCGGCAAAGTTTTGTGCATGCACAAAACTTTTTATGTACAACACATTCGACAATGTGTGGATTTTACATCGGCCATACGTTATGTATACGCTAGGTGTACGTCGATGTATGTTAGACTATGTTAGACAAACATTGTTCACTATGTTGACCGACATTAAAGGCAGTGGGAACGTACAGTCCACATACTGACAAGGTATGGATAACGTAGTCTAATGTACGTCTAATGTATGTTTAGCGTTTCTCCAGCGTGTCTTGATGTATGTAACATATGAGGCGTAGTTCTGGCGATCGAATAACATATATAACATTCACTGGCTTTCTGCGAATGTACCATGAGCGTAATTTGAGCATTTTTCACAGGGAGGCACGTTAGCCATACATTGGTCATACGTTGGACATACGCTATGTATGCGGTATGTATATGTCCAACTTTGCCCCCCGCGGCAAAAAGTTTGACACTTCTCGACATAAAAAAGTTATTTTACGCATTGGCCGCGCGCTTGCGAGATGCGTCGTAATGTGACAGGGCCTTTACCGTCCCCACCCGTAAACACACAGTTGAGTTGTAATGTCGTTAGTGGGCATCCGGCACGCAGTGCGTGGTTCCTGATAGAATTAAGCAATAAGTTAGTGGACGGTGTATTTGAGGCGCTCTGGCAACTGTAGTCGGCATCAAATAGAAACACTGGCTCCACGTACATAATTCGATGAAAATGGGTACATCTCCAATCTTTCACACGAATCCGTTTAAATTCAAAAGCTAGGCTTTCCCTCCGTCCAACTCTAGACCATGTTCAGTGGTATGGTAGTCTTGCTCTCGGTGGCTGGTATTTGCGACCGGTGACATTGAACGCTGTGATTTCTCACCCTATGTGCTGCGAGGTAAAACCCCAAAAACCCTTTTCTTCTATTTGGACTAGTACTAATAAGGTTTGATGCGTATTACTTTGTACTTTGCCACAGCTGATGAGTTCCTTAAAGTTGCTGAGACCGATGGTTTTGAGTTTCTATCATATTGTTTTAGATAAATATATTACGTTGATTGTTTTAATGTACCTGACTATAATTTGAACTACCCTTTATTATGAATGGTTAATTTTGAAGATATTTGAAATTAAAAGGTTGTGAATTTTTTGTTTGAATGCACATCGAAATGCAAATACCATGTTACCAATGAGGAAGTCTGTTTCAAGATCCAGAAGGTCATTGGACCACGCAATGATCTGACAATCGTAAAGAGACACAAACTGTGGTCATATTTTCAATCTATCAGGTCTGGCCGAGACCATCTTGCAAGGCACAGTGAAAGGTATGTGTGGTATGGTGCACTACATGACCCAGGCAGGCTGTGTGGTGTAGTGCACTACGTGACCCAGGCGTGGTGCATGACATGACCCATGCAGGTTATGTGGAAGGCTGCATGACATGACCCATGCAGGCTGTGTGGCAGGGTGCATGACATGTACAGCCTGCATGGTGGGGGTGTATGACATGACCCATGCAGGCTGTCTGGCAGGATGCATGACATATGCAGCATGCATGGTGGGGTGTATGACATGACCCATGCAGGCTGTGTGGCAGGGTGCATGACATATGCAGCCTGCATGGTGGGGTGTATGACATGCAGGCTGTGTGGTGGGGTGCATGACATGACCCATGTAGGATGTATGGCAGGGTGCAGGACATGCAGCCTGCATGCATTGTGGGGTTATGAGATGACACTTGCAGGCTGTGTATGGCAGGTGTGTGACATGACACTTGCAATCTGTGGTAGGGTGGATGTGTCATGCACCCGACCACGACCTGCCTGGTGGCGTGCATGGCGTGACCAATGCAGACTGCGTGGTGGAGTTCATGACATGACCCATAATTGTTGCGTGGCAGGGAGCATTTGGCCTGTACTTGGACCCGAGGTGAGTCACTCTAACAAAATCGTCCTGCTCCCAAAAAGTAGGGCGTGGCCGAGATTTAAACCTATTGCGGGGACTAATTAGCAGGTAGGCAGATTAAATGCTGCTATGTTGGCCCTAATCTGTAGTGTTTTACGGGTCTTCCTCATTGCATGTTATCAGCGATCAGCTATGTGCATTTATTGATAACAGCCATGTCACCAGTAGCTGTATCTCAATCACACCGATAATAGGGAGCTGTGTGCGCATCGGAATGCTCACCTCGTGTCTGGAGTTACGGCACTAGCAGCATTAGGACTGAATCCTCTTACAGATTACATCACGTTAAAGTTAATAAATAAATAAATAAATGTAACCTTCTTGTCGAGACTAGTCTGCAAAGTAATCAAAGAGATATCCAATATTCTTCGTATCAATTTGGATTTGTTGTCATATGTACCACTTTTCTCAATACTTAAGTCTTCCTGGTTTAAAATTAGCCAAAGATGGCGCAATTTGCTTAAATCTGAACGGTGGTTCGGTGAGTCCGTGTCACCATGGCGCCGTGGTGCCACCTCCGAGTCCTTAGCATGACCCCGGTTTCCGCGGGTAGCGTCACGTGCTAAAAGTTAATAGATAAATGTCGTCGGGCGGTCGCGTGCTAAAAACGCCGCGTGGTGCGTCTTCTTGGCGCGGGTGTGAGGCCTGAGTGGCTAAGCTGGGTACAGATGAGATATGGAAAGTGGAAGGCACAGAAAGCACGTGGGTTTTTCTGCGAGTGTGCATTTTCAAGGGTTTCTCACCGACAGTTAGTCCGAGCTCGCGGGGGCGGGAGGGAGGGGGGGGGGGGGCGCTGTTACTATCAAACACAGTGCGTATGTTTAAATAGAGCGACACCAAGTGCCCGCGACGAACACGTGCCTTGACGTCACGTGTCGTCAATGCGCACTGAGTTGCGGCGTTGACTGTTCGGTTAGGACCGCCAGCCTACTTTCAAAACTTACACGTCAATAATGGTGCTGTCACATTACGACGCTTCTCGCCAACGCGCGTCGACGTATGTGACTTTTTGGCGGAACGTCGGGATACGTCAGGAAGCGTTACGCGCGCATTAGGCGCGCGTTGGTATTCGTTGATGGATGGCGATGGTCGGTGAGCATCAGCGGCGCACGTCAGGGGATCGGTGAAGTTTTGTGCTTGCACAAAACTTTCGACGGGTGACAACGCGTGGGTGCCAACATTATGGCGTCGAGATACGTTAAATGCGCTGGAATAATGTTATGCGAATGCTAGGCACACGCCGCACGTGCGTGTGGCTCGTTGCGCAAAACTGTTGCTTTGTTTGTTTGTTGTTTTACATCCTAGCAACATCTAAGGTCATATCAGGACGGCGCGCCAAACTTTTTTGTTTTTTTTCTCACGTCGGCCACACGCTACCAATACGTTGTGCTGACGCCGAAAAATTTGACATGTCTCGACGATTAAAAGTGATTTTGCGCATTGGCGGCGCGCTGGCGAGAAGCATCGTAATGTGACTGGGCCATAACTGCTCAGTGAAATGCTAGCAACCCGGCCCGCGGGGCGCGATGAAGGAGAGGAGTTAGGGTCCTGGAGCACCAAGAATCCATACGTAGGGCCCGTGTGCTGGAACTTTTCAGATGTGCTTTGCTATCAGTAATTAATCAGACCCTCTCAGATACCGCCTGCTATCAGTAAGGCCACCGTAGCATTGTGGCACAGAACGGTGCCGCTTCTCACTGAGAGTGCAATCTACCAGAATTGATGTGGCCTTGGTGCCAGCAGACGACAGTAGGCTATAGATGGCGCAGCATGTCAGTGCGCATGACCGGAAGCCACGGCCGGTGAATATTGCGGGTGGGGGTGTGTGCCACCCACTACTATCTGTACGTGTGTGGTGCCGTCACGGGACGTCTTCAGACATGCGCACACACATACACGCACATGTGAACAAACAGATTGTTCGTAAGTTCATAAATAAATACGAGTCAAACCCCAAACAGGGGCGGTGATCTGTACGCTGTGTATCCCCACGCAGGTGAGCCACCTGCCAGTAGGTGAGTGTTTGGCAGGTGGGCGGCAGCTTCCCGGCCTTCCTCCCTGCCCCCAGTAATGACAGCAAATGACCACCTCCGTGATCATTTAACCCGTTTAGTAAGTGTATATGGTGACATGATTAAATCAACTGTATTCGATATTTGTAAACAAAGGGAAAACGAAAACAGAAGAGCGCATGGTTTGAGTAAAGGTCAAGGGTGTGGTGAGTGAGGTGTAGGGTGTGTTGAGTGAGGTACAGGGTGTGGTGAGTGAGGTGTCAGGTGTGGTGAGTGAGGTGTAGGGTGTGGTGAGTGAGGTGCAGGGTGTGGTGAGTGAGGTGCAGAGTGTGGTGATGTAGGGTGTGGTGAGTGATTATGGTATTAATTACACTGTGTCCGGATGTCGCAGTGGAGGACGAGCGCCATCTGAGTGTGGTCAGAGCACGCCGACTATACCTCAGTGTTGGTTTAATTGAAGATGAAGTATGTAGTAAATATATGTAATCAGGACTATGTGTGCCTCGTCCGGCTGACCGGATACACGTCGGATTGTGCGTGGATGCGGCGTGCGGCGGGCCGCATAGACTTGCTGAGACGGCAGTAATTAGTGGGTGGTGGCGCCACCCCGCCTTAATGACTGCGTCCGTCTGATGCTATCTGAGGCGGGCTGAGGCGGGCTGAGGGGCCGGGCTCCCACCAGCCACAGTCGGACCACAATGAAGGGGGTGCTGGCTGGACATTGCCACAAGGCGACAGTCGGCAGTGTTCCGGCCGGACACTCGACGTAGCCCCCCCCCCCCCCCCACACACACACCGTGCTCAGACACGGGGTCGGCCACGGTCAGACTGCCGAGGTCCAAGGGGATGGGAGGGAATTAACGGGCAGTCCACCTGGTCAGAGCATTTGGAAATATGGAGATGTGGGGGGGGGGGGGGGGGGGGGGGAGAAGGGGTGACATGTGGGGTGTGGTGAGTGAGATGTAGGGTGTGATGAGGGAGATGTGGGGGTGTGGTGGTGAGTAAGGTGTGGTGAGTGAGTAGGAGGTGTGGTGAGTGAGGTGTAGGGTGTGGTGAGTGAGTAGGTGAGTGAGGTGTAGGGTGTGGCGAATGAGATGTAGGGTGTGCTGAGTGAGGTGTAGGGTGTGGTGAGTGAGATGTAGGGTGTGGTGAGTGAGGTGCAGAGTGTGGTGAGTCAGGTGTAGGGTGTGGTGAGTCAGGTGTAGGGTGTGGTGAGTGAGGAGTAGGGTGTGGTGAGTGAGATGTAGGGCATGGTGAGGGAGATGTAGGGTGTGGGCAGTGAGGTGTAGGGTGTGGTGAGTAAGGTGTAGTGTGTGGTGAGTAAGGAGTAGGGTGTGGTGAGTGAGGTTCAGGGTGTGGTGAATATGATGTAGGGTGTGGTGAGTGAGATGTAGGGTGTGGTGAGTGAGATGTAGGATGTGGTAGGTGAGATGTAGGGTGTGGTTAGTGTGAGGTAGGGTGTGGTGAGTGAGATGTAAGGTGTGGTGAGTGAGATGTAGAGTGTGGTGAGTGAGATGTATGGTGTGGTGAGTGAGGTGTATGGTGTGGTGAGTGAGGTGTATGGTGTGGTGAGTCAGATGTAGGGTATGGTGAGTGAGGTGTAGGGAGTGGTGAGTGAGATTTAGAGTGTGGTGAGTGAGATGTAGGGTGTGGTGTGTGAGATTTATGAGTGAGGTGTATGGTGTGGTGAGTGAGATTTTGGGTGTGGTGAGTGAGGTACAGGATGTGGTGAGTGGGGTACAGGGTGTGGTGAGTGAGTACAGGGTGTGGTGAGTGAGGTACAGGGTGTGGTGAGTGAGGTGTCAGGATGTGGTGAGTGAGGGATAGGGTGTGGTGAGTGAGGTGTAGGGTGTGGTGAGTGAGGTACAGGGTGTGGTGAGTGAGGTGTCAGGATGTGGTGAGTGAGGTATAGGGTGTGGTGAGTGAGGTGTAGGGTGTGTTGAGTGAGGTGCAGGGTGTGTTGAGTGAGGTACAGGGTGTGGGCAGTGAGGTGTCAGGTGTGGTGAGTGAGGTGTAGGGTGTGGTGAGTGAGGTGCAGGGTGTGGTGAGTGAGGTACAGGGTGTGGTGAGTGAGGTGTCAGGTGTGGTGAGTGAGGTGCAGGGTGTGGTGAGTTAGGTACAGGGTTTGGTGAGTGAGGTGTAGGGTGTGGTGAGTGAGGTGTCAGGGTGTGGTCAGTAAGGTATAGGGTGTGGTGAGTGAGGTGTCAGGTGTGGTGAGTGAGGTGTCAGGTGTGGTGAGTGAGGTGCAGGGTGTGGTGAGTGAGGTGTAGGGTGTGGTGAGTGAGGTACAGGGTGTGGTGAGTGAGGTACAGGGTGTGGTGAGTGAGGTGTTAGTTGTGGTGAGTGAGGTGTCAGGGTGTGTCGAGTGAGGTACAGGGTGTGGTGAGTGAGGTGTTAGGTGTGGTGAGTGAGGTGGCAGGGTGTGGTGAGTGAGGTGCAGAGTGTGGTGAGTGAGGTGTCAGGGTGTGATGAGTGAGGTGCAGGGTGTGGTGAGTGAGGTGTCAGGGTGTGGTGAGTGAGGTGTAGGGTGTGGTGAGTGAGGTGTAGGGAGTGGTGAGTGAGTTGTCAGGGTGTGGTGAGTGAGATACAGGGTGTGGGGAGTGAGATACAGGGTGTGGGGAGTGACTACAGGGTGTGGTGAGTGAGATACAGGGTGTGGTGAGTGAGGTACAGGGTGTGGTGAGTGAGTACAGGGTGTGGTGAGTGAGGTACAGGGTGTGGTGAGTGAGGTGTCAGGGTGTGGTGAGTGAGGTGCAGGGTGTGGTGAGTGAGGTGTCAGGGTGTGATGAGTGAGGTGCAGGGTGTGGTGAGTGAGGTGTCAGGGTGTGGTGAGTGAGGTGCAGGGTCTGGTGAGTGAGGTGTAGGGAGTGGTGAGTGAGGTGTCAGGGTGTGGTGAGTGAGATACAGGGTGTGGTGAGTCAGTACAGGGTGTTGGTGAGTGAGTACAGGGTGTGATGAGTCAGATACAGGGTGTGGTGAGTGAGGTACAGGGTGTGGTGAGTGAGGTGTGGGGAGTGAGGTGCAGGGTGTGGTGAGTGAGGTGCAGGGTGTGGTGAGTGAGTACCGGGTGTGGTGAGTGAGATACAGGGTGTGGAGAGTGAGGTGTAGGGTGTGGTGAGTGACGTACAGGGTGTGGTGAGTGAGATACAGGGTGTGGAGAGTGAGGTGCAGGGTGTGGTGAGTGAGGTACAGGGTGTGGTGAGTGAGGTACAGGGTGTGGTGAGTGAGGTACAGGGTGTGGTGAGTGAGGTGTGGTGAGTGAGGTGCAGGGTGTGGTGAGTGAGGTGCAGGGTGTGGTGAGTGAGGTGTCAGGGTGTGCTGAGGGAGGTGCAGTCGAAGGTTCACGGTCCGTCGGTGGGTTGACACCAGCCCAATAGGGGCGGGAAGGGGACGGGATGGGGTTGTAAGAACGTGCAGTAGGGAGCTATTACTCGTCTCTTTAATCACCATATAGCTTGTTTCCTCACCCTGCCCGCCTCACTTCACAGGACCCGCCGGCCACTCACTGTCACAGGTTTGTCGTCGCGGGGCACCAGTCCGTCACCAGTCCGCAACCACCCTCCCGCAACCAGCACCACAAAAACACGGCATTAACGGGAAATACACCGGAAGCGCCCGCTCGCCCGCCCGTGCTCGGTACGGTAAGCGTGCGCTGTGGCCTGGGCGCGTCGTGAAGGCCCGACACGCGGCGAGCGTCAGTGACCCAGCCTCCTCACGGCGGGCCAGGTCCGTCCGGATCAAGCCGCGCTGATTCGCAAATGATTAGAAATTGATTTTATTCCCCGATAGAGGTGCTAATGTGGGGCGGCGTGCGGCTGTAATTACGGCCGGTTATTAGTGAGGTGCCGATACCCGAGTCGAACGAACCATGACCCACTGTACGCCCCAGTCCGCCCCACTCCGCTCCAGCCCGCTCCAGCCCGCCCAACTCCGTCCCAGCCCGCCCCAGCCCGCCCAACTCCGTCCCAGCCCGCCCAACTCCGTCCCAGCCCACACTAGCCCACCCCACTCCGTCCCAGCCCGCCCCACTCCGTCCCAGCCCACTCCAGCCCGCCCCACTCCTTCCTAGCCCGCCCCACTCCGTCCCAGCCCGCCCCACTCTGTCCCAGCCCACCCAACTCCGTCCCAGCCCGCCCAACTCTGTCCCAGCCCGCCCCAGCCCGCCCAACTCCGTCCCAGCCCACACTAGCCCACCCCACTCCGTCCCAGCCCGCCCCACTCCGTCCCAGCCCACCCAGTCCGTCCCACTCCTTCCTAGCCCGCCCCACTCCGTCCCAGCCCGCCCCACTCTGTCCCAGCCCGCCCTAGTCCGTCCCAGCCTGCCCCACTCCGTCCCAGTCCGCCTCACTCTGCCCCAGCCAGCCCCACTCCTTCCCAGTCCGCCCTTATCCGTCCCAGCCGGCCCCAGCCTGCCCCACTCCGTCCCAGTCCGCCCCACTCTGTTCCAGCCCGCCCCACTTCGTCCCAGTCCGCCCCAGCCCGCCTCGCCACTCGCCACAACGAGACGCCTTGACGTACCTACGCTAGAGCCGAATTATGCACAATGCGAATATATTCGGAGCGAGGTGAGGTGTTGGGTTAAGAGAAATTCAACATCACTATTTCACGTGATAATAGAATAATTATGGGAGGTTATGGTTGCGTGCAATTTGTGCCAGTTGATAAGGAGATGGAATTGACTGTGTTGTTTAGCGGTAGCACTAGCAGCAGGGGCTTGAGTGATCTAAAGGAAGCCCAGACCAATCTTGTACGTTCAGGGTACGCCTCAGAGTCAACTCCGAGGCGGCTCCACAACATCTTTTTGGCCTACTTGCGTTCAGGGTGCGCCTCAGAGTCGCCTAGGACTAGTAGGAGACATCACGTTTTTCAGGTAAGAAGCAAAAAGCACCTCCAAAATGGCTGCTGGATTCAGTGGTTTCAACCAATCAGAGCTGTTATTTTCAATTGCGAATGGCTGCACCCTATGGAGGCCGTCATTTTCGAGGCACCCGACAGCTAATGTTGTTCAGACTAGTGCGACATCCGGAATATCTCCGAGGCGCACATTTAATTTGAAGGCGTGCCTGCTGTCTGCCTCGTACGCGTGCTTTGAGGCACCTTCCCAATACGAGGCTGGTTCACATTCACGCAGACGGCGGAGGGTGTGGGGTGAATTGTTAGCAAAGCGCTGTCCGACGTAATCAACCGTCCTCGCCACCATAAGTTATAACACGGCTTACTACAAGGACCCGTCGCGCCGCCACCGGACTCGTTGTGTAAGGCCCCCGCCGGCTCGTGAGCAGCCCTCGCGGAGGGCGGCACCTGGCACGCACTCAGCGCCACCTGAAGATCTGCCCCGATTGGGTGATGAAGTGCGCCGGTAAACCCGCAACGGCCGTCAGCCTACACCGCCATTCCAGTGTTTTCAGTTCGATTTTATTAGGGGTCAGGAGGTTGAGTGTTTTATTTCACATCAGGAACATTTGTAATAATTATATTTCGATAGTTCTGACGAAGAGCTATAATTGTGCATACAACCGTGCATATTGCCATGCCAACTGGAAAGAGACGGATCCGTACGCCGAATTGCCGGACTTGGTGCGCGTCCCAATATGCTAATGAGGCTGCGCGGCATACATTATGCGCATCCGTAATGGCGGCTCGGTAATATCACCCCTCGGGGTAGAAGGAAGTGACTGTCGCGGCGCGTTTTAGATGAATCATTAATTTAGCAGAATTATTTATTAAGAGCTGCGACGTGTCTTTGTGCCGGCGGGCAGCATTGTGAGCGCGTGTTATATGAAGCGACGGCCTTACCTCAAGTGGCGGCAGTACATTTACAATACCTCCACATGCATTACATTCTCTGCACTTTGCAATTATTGAGAAATTCCCATTTCAATCTTGCCCGACGACGGGCAGCCCCGGGGCGCCGGACACAGCAGCTCGGGCATCGTGACGTCGGACATGCGCAACGAGGCCGTCGTGCCGACGGTCGGGTGTCCACGTCCTCATGTTGATCGGGGCTAAGTGATACCAACCCTCTTCTAATAACTAAGCATCTGACATGTCTGACATGTTCTAAACGGGGGTTACGTGATACCGACCCTTCATACAGTCTACATCTGACATGTTCCAAACGGGGGCTATTTGGTACCGACCCTTCATACATTATACATCTGACATGTTCCAAACGGGGGCTATTTGGTACTGACCCTTCATACAGTCTACATCTGACATGTTCCAAACGGGGGCTATTTGGTACTGACCCTTCATACATTATACATCTGACATGTTCCAAACGGGGGCTATTTGGTACCGACCCTTTATAATCATACGCTACCTAAATGTATGACATGTCTGACATGTTCCAAATGGGGGCTATGTGATACCAACCCTTCATGCACTACCTAAATGTATGACATGTCTGACATGTTCCAAGTGGGGGGGGGCTATGTGATACCAACCCTTCATGCACTACCTAAATGTATGACATGTCTGACATGTTCCAAGTGGGGGGGGGCTATGTGATACCAACCCTTCATGCACTACCTAAATGTATGACATGTCTGACATGTTCCAAGTGGGGGGGCTATGTGATACCAACCCTTCATGCACTATACATTCGACATGTTCCAAACGGGGGCTATTTGGTACCGACCCTTCATAAACTATACATCTGACATGTTCCAAAAGGAGGCTATTTGGTACCGACCCTTTATAATCATACACTACCTAAATGTATGACATGTCTGACATGTTCCAAATAGGGGCTATTTGATAATGGCCCTTCATCAGTCAATCAATAGTTCCGTCCTCTAGTCGAGGGTTGGATGCAATGGTTCTCCACTTGTCCCGATGGTGTGCTGTTCTGATAGTCTGTGAATAATTCAAGCCTGTCCACTGTGAAATATTTGTAAACCATGATGTTCTTGGTCTCCCTCTCCCTGTGCTGCCATTCCACCTTCCCTTCCAACAATGTATGGTATATCAAACTCTGACGAATGATGTGGCCAAAATATATCAGTTTCTTTGTCTGTATAGTGGCAAACAAGCGTTTCTTATTTCTAATTTTTCGGAGAACTTCTTTGTTGGTGATCTTCTTTGTCCATGATATTTTCATCATCCTTCGATAAGTCCACATCTCAAATGCTGCTAAACGTTTGTACATTTTCTTAGAGATTGTCCATGTCTCAGCCCCATACATTAGAGTAGACCACACAGAACACTGAAGAATACGCTTCCTTGTATGTATTAATATCTTACTTGATGTTAACACTCTATACATTTTGGAGAATGTTGTTCGGGCTATTGTTATCCTTCTCTTAATTTCTTCCTCACATCTCCCATCTTTTGTAATCTTTTGTCCGAGATATATGAATTCGGATAATTGTTCTATGTTTGTGCCATCTATGGTTATATTGATATTTGGTTTATCTGTCTTTTTACTTATAACCATTGTTTTGGTCTTCCTGGCATTCATCTTCATGTTGAATAGTATTCCAGCTTTATTGATTCTATTCACAATATCATGTAGGTTTTTCTCACTGTTTGCTAGTATTACACTGTCATCGGCATATCTAAGATTGTTGACGTTCATGCCACCTATTGTGACTCCCTTGCAATCTTCAATGTGTCTGAAAATCATCTCTGTGTACAGGTTAAAAAGACATGGTGACAATACACACCCCTGTCGAACTCCTCGTTTAATCATAACTTCATCCGATAGGCCCTGCTCCATTTTTATAAATGCACGTTGTGTCCAGTATAAGTTCACAATTAGTTTATTGTCTTTGCCATTGACACCAATATCTTGTAGGCCCTTCATACACTACCTAAATGTATGACAATTGACATGTCTGACATGTTCCAAATGGGGGCTAAGTGATACCGACCCTTCATGCGCTATCTAAATGTATGACATATCTGACATGTTCCAAATAGGGGCTAAGCATACCGACCCTTCATACATTATACATCTGACATATTCCAAATGGGGGCTAAGTGATACTGATCACGACCCTTCAAACACTATGCATCTGACATGTCTGACATGTTCCAAACAGGGGCTATGTGATGCCGACCCTTCATACATTATACATCTGACATGTCTGACAACGGACCAGATGGGATGGCTGAATGAGTTAGAGCGTCCGTCTCCCGTGTTAGTAGATCATGGAGTCATGGGTTGGAACCCTGGTCGAGTCAAACCAATGACTTAAAATTTGATACTTGGCGCTTCCTAGTCTGGCACTCGGCATTAATAGGATAGGACAAGGACTGGTTGGCTCAGTGCCAGCATAATTGATATCAGGTCAGGGTGATGTGGTCTTCCAGTGGGGCAGCACTATAAAGTCGCCATGAGTGCGTACTGTCACAAGTCGGTACCCGTCCTGATATGACCTTTGATGTTGCTAGGCCGTAAAACAACAAGAAGCAAACAAACAAACATGTCTGAATTGTTCCAAACGGGGGCTAAGTAATACCGACCCTTCATACACTATATGTATGACATGTCTGACATGTTCCAATCAGGGGCTATGTGATACCGACCCTCACACAATATACATCTTACATGTCTCACATGTTCCAAATGGGGGCTATGTGATATCGACCCTTCATGCACTACCTAAATGTATGACATGTCTGACATGTTCCAAACGGGGGCTATGTGATACCGACCCTTCGTACACTATAAGTCTGAGATGTTCCAAACAGGGGCTAACCAACCCTTCATACACTATACATCTGACATGTTCCAAACAGGGGCTAAGTAATACCGACCCTTCATACACTATACTTCTGACATGTTCTAAACAGGGGCTAAGTAATACCGACCCTTCATTCACTACTACTAGTAGACTGAGTACTACCTAAATGTGTGACATGTTCCAAACAGGGGCTAATTGATACCGACCCTTCATTCACTACTAGTACTCCCTAAATATCTGACTTGTTTCAAACAGCGAGCCAGTCTTGGCGGGTCTCTGTTCTCGGACATCAGTGGCGTCTCGTGTTTCAAAGCAGTTGACACAATCAAGTGTTACTTCTATTAGTTCCAAGCAACTTGTTCTTCATGTTGTCACGTGATTACTACAGGATCGAGGTGGTTCATGAACACTGTTGCGGTTGTTCGGGTGACTTGATTGATGTTCATCTGTCCGTTATTTTACTCATTCCCTGCACACTTCTGGTTCCTTCATTGAGTGCCCCCGCCCTCCCGCTCCCACGCCCCCTACCGGTCAAAGTGGGATACCCAGCACTACTTTTCACACATTCGTCCTGATATGACCTTAGCCGTTGCTAGGACGTAAAACAACAACCAACCAACTTATCACACACACAGCCATAGTACCTGCCTTCCACGCACACCCACAGGCAATGTACAGACAACACGTTTTAAAAAGATTTTTTTATTGAGGCTGTATTTATACTGTCCATAAGCATGTAAAGCCGTGTTTACACGGGCAATTGTGAAGCGAATTAGGCAAATCGATTCATATGAAGCGAATTAGTGGCGCGTTTACACGAGCGAGTTTGAAAGTCTGTCGGCGACCGGGAACCAGCAGCCTTAGTGGTGCGCTTGTAGCCGGTGAGCACTGCTATTTGTTTAGTTTACACTCGTCGATTCGACGCCGATGTAGCTGCTACGTTAATATCGCTTGGAATTTAAGGTTAATTTAATTAAATTTCATTATTTGAGTATGTAATTCTGTTAAATATGATCGCATTCAATAGATTTTGGCCTAATCGGTCCCTAACACTGCCGGGCACCAGCGAAAGTTACACCTGAGCTTGTAGGCGGCGAGCACCGCTATTTTACACTATCGCCGCCCGGGAACCAGCTGAATCGCTTCATATAAACCACCTGGCAAGGTGGTTTACATAAAGTGAATCATATGAAGCGAATCAACCCTAATCCGCCTCAGAGTCGCGTTTACACGGCGAATGTGAGGCGAACTAGGCAAGGCAATTTATATGAAGCAATTTAACTCTCCCGTGTAAACACGGCTTAAGCCCGGGTACCCAGGCTTGTTTTCAATGCTGGCCAGCTGTAGTGTTGGTTTTGTCTTATCAAGCAGTAGCTGCTGATAAGTTATTTGATTGTCTGCATTTCAGTAGCAGATAGATAGTCTGTTGGCGCGTTTAGTAGCCTATGTTAGTTTTCTTGGGCGGCATTGTATTTTTGTTCTATTCTTATTACTATGTTAGTTGTTTTCTTAAGGTTCTATGTAAAGCCGTGTTTACAGGGGTAAGTTAAGTCGCTTCATATAAATCGCCTTGCCTAGTTCGCCTCACATTCGCCGAGT
Organism: Branchipolynoe longqiensis; assembly: GCA_030323885.1. NCBI lineage: Eukaryota > Metazoa > Annelida > Polychaeta > Phyllodocida > Polynoidae > Branchipolynoe > Branchipolynoe longqiensis. Next base: position 38,567,585 of record CM059198.1, read on the forward strand.
AAACGCGACTCGGAGGCGGATTAGGGCTGATTCGCTTCATATGATTCACTTTATGTAAACCACCTTGCCAGGTGGTTTATATGAAGCGATTCCGCTGGTTCCTGGGCGGCGATAGTGTCAAATAGCGGTGCTCGCCGGCTACATGCGCAGCTGTAACTATCGCTGGTGCCCGGCAGTGTTAGGGACCGATTAGGCCGAAATCTATTGAATGCGATCATATTTAACAGAATTACATACTCAAATAATGAAATTTAATTAAATTAACCCTAAATTAAAAGCGATATTAACGTAGCAGCTGCATCGGCGTTGAATCGCCGAGTGTAAACTAAACAAATAGCAGTGCTCGCAGGCGGAACTAAGGCTGCTGGTTCCCGGTGCCGAAACACTTTCAAACTCGCTTCGTGTAAACGCGCCACTACATCGCTTCATATAAATCGATTTGCCTAATTCGCTTCACAATTGCCCGTGTAAACACGGCTTTAGTGTTTTGAGGTTTTCTTGGGAAGAGTTTTCCGCTTTTTTCTACTTAATTCTATACTAGCCTATTTTATTTACATGTCCATAGGCCTGTACGTAATAGGTGGTTGAGTTATGTTTGTTTGAATTTGATTTGATTTATATTGTTGTTGGATATGTTATCTGGCTTTTATAATCCCGGTTATAACGTTCGGCCGAAATCAAATAGAAAATGTGAATACAAGTACGAATGGCGCAATAGAGGGAGTGCACGTGACGTCATTACTTAGCAATCAGTGGTCAGTGGGATGCCATCTTGGATTACGAGCACCCTCCCTAGCCATGTTGTGAATGCATGCAGATGCAGTAAAACAGAGTTTTCTTGTGTTATGGGAGGTTCTGGGCAGTTTACATCCAGTTTGCTCACTTACAGCACTTTAGCAACAACTTCTGAGGCCAAACTGCTCAAAACAGTGACAAATAAACCAACAAATCAGTAAATAAGCACAGTGTAGGCAGTTGCAAGCCTTCTGTATGTCATCCAACATGGCCACCGAAAGTTGGCTCGTGACGTCATTACACCCCCTCTATATGATCGGACAGTAGTAGTTCCAGTTGTCCCCACTAGGGCGAGTAGCCGGGGGAGGAATTAGGGCGAGGACGATAATCGCAATGAGTCGGCGCTGACCCCCGACCCGACAGCACCCGATAGCGGCCAGTTTGATGGACACTGCACGTGTGTGTGCGTTCGTGTTGGGGTCTGTGTGTGTTGGGGTGTGCGCGTGTTACTGTTAGGGTGTATGTGTGTGCGCGTGTTGGGTTGTTTGGTTGTTGGAGTTTTACGTCCTGGCAACATCTAAGGTCATATCAGAACGGTACCGACTTGTGACAGTTGTAAGATAGCAGTGAATATATATGGAGACTGCTTCCTAACAGGTATTGTCTATAAGATTAGGCATTAGTTATTATACGTGAGACAGTGCACACCTATGGCGACTTTATGGTGCTGCCCCACTGGGAAATCAGGTCACTTTCATAGGTCATTGGTTTGACTCGACCGGGAATCGAACTTCCTACCTTCCGCACGCGAGGCCCGCGCACTACACATTCGGCCACCGCGCCCGGTGTGTTGGGGGTGTGTTGGGGGTGGGGTGAGGAGGTGAGCAGGGAGCGCCTGTTGCCGAGTGGTTCATCAGGCCCGTAGGTGAGGCGGGCTGAGGGCGGGTGCCGGGTGAGGCGCCCGCCTGCGTGGAGCAGCATGCACTCCCAACCACGTGTCACCCTGCGACACAGGCGGCGTACTGCCGGTGTCGCAGTTTCCGCGGTACACATACACTCAAATGCATTGTCAATGGCCACGAGCAATCTTCATACAGAAAAAGTGAAATGCTCTAAAATCACACCACCTAGAAACAAATCGCTTGGTACACATATACAAAACATCTTTACCAAAAAGATTATATTAAATTTATAAGGTTAAAGTTCTTGATTTCTATTAATTTTGAATAAAACTAATGTGTTGCACTGCGTGTACCGTCAAACTCAAGGCATTGTCAATGGTCGTGAGCAATCTTCATACAGAAAATATAGAAAAATTGAAATATCTCTAAAACCACACCACCTAGAAACAAATTGCTTGGTACACATATAGAAAACATTTTTTGTTGTTGTGGTAAATATGTTTATTCTGCTGAATAAATCTTTTGTCAGTGCCGAAGCACTGGTCTTCCAGCCATTTTTCAATTCAGGGTTATTTACACAAAAGGTATATAGAATAAGGTGTACAATACCTGTTGAATACACAATTTGCACCATGTAACACAATGAAATTCTGTAACCCAAAAGTTCCATAGCAATATGGTAACAGTAGTGTCATATAACTAGATCAATATCAGTCAGATCAATGTGACGGGATGGCCGAATGAGTTAGAGCGTCCGTCTCCCGTGCTGGTAGGTCGTGGGTTCGAGTCCCGGTCGAGTCAAACCAATGACTTTAAAATTGATACTTGTCGCTTCCTAGCCAGACGCTCGGCATTATTAGGATAGGGCAAGGACTGGTGTGCTCAGTGTCAGGATAATGTGACTGAGTGGGATACCAGGTCATGGTGCCGGCGGCCTGGTTTCCCAGTGGGACAGCACTATAAAGTCGCCATGAGTGCGCACTGTCACAAGTCGGTACCCGTCCTGATATGACCTTAGATGTTGCTAGGATGTAAAACAACAACAAACAAACAAACAAACATAGTATTTAGAATGTAAGCAGAAGTTATCTTCTGTATTCAGTTGGTAAAGTTGTAGTAAGTTTTAATGTTCAGTTGCAGTTAGGCAAGCGGTATATAAATGTTGGTTTGTTAGGAATATTCTAGTTTAACTCTAGTGTAGTTAGTTATGTGAGTTTATGAATTATGTTGTTGGGGTGGGGTTGTTAATAATACATGGACCAGCTGTGACCAGTGAAGCAGTGGGACCAATCCCAGTGCATTTATGTCTTAAATTTTACATTTTTACCTGGACTGTTTCTGTCATCGTAAATTGCCTTTGTAAATTGGTGCTTTAATTAGTTTGTTTGTGGAAGGCTTGGGGATTTTGAGTAGAGTGGAATCAGCCCATCTAGTATTCCTTTTTGTGTTTTCTATATATTGGGTCTCTCTGGCTCTTCTGTACAAAAGTGATAGGAGATGTGAATCTCTTCTAACCATTAGGTAATCTAGGTTTGCTTTGTCATGCATTTCCTGTACACTTAGTGTTTTTCCCCAATAAATTGTTCTTAACGCCCGGTTTTGGATCCTTGGTAGCTTAGTCAGTTGCTGCTTTGTGAGCAATCCATAAATTATATCATTTTATCTATTATTGGTAGAACTGTTGATTTATATAGCAGTAGGGCAGTGTTTTCGCTTATGAAGCTCCGCATCTTCCCGATTGTAGTCATTTTTAGTGCCAATGATTGAGTTAGTCTAGCCAGCTGTTGATTCCCATTTAAGGTAGAATCAATCTCTCTTCCTAAGTACCTGTATGCACTTGCCTCCTTAATTTGGTTTCCGCCAATATGCAGTGTAATGAGTTGTGCTCTTGCCTTCCTTGTTTTGGTGCCATAAATGACAAACTCAGTTTTATTGGTGTTAAGGGATAGTTTGTTTTCACTACACCACAGGTTAACCCTGGTCAGCACTGTCTGAACCTGATCGGTTGCTATTTGGAAATCTTTATTGTGTACTGTGAGTGCTGCATCGTCTGCAAATAATGTGAATGTTGCATCCTCTGATACTTCGGGTAATTCATTTATAAAGATTAAAAACAGAAGGGGGCCCAGGTTTGAACCCTGCGGAACTCCAGGTTTAATGGTCCTGATGGTTGACTCAGTGTCATTAAGTTTTGTGCATTGTTTCCTATTAGTTAAGTAGTTGGCCATGAATGTACAGGTTTTCTTCCCCAGTCCTGCTTTCTGAATTTTCTGCAATAGTATTCTATGGTCAATTGTATCGAAAGCTTTTTTTAAGTCAAGGTATACTGCAATTGTAAGTTCACCTTTGTCCATGTTGGTCAATAACTCATCCATAAGAGAGGCCAATGCCCTAGTTGTTGATCTGTCTTTTCTAAATCCATTTTGTTGGGTAGTTCGGTAATTCGAAGACTTTAAAAATGTTTTTATCTCATCATGTATTATTTGTTCTATGATTTTGCCAGGAAGAGGGAGAATAGCTATTGGACGCAGCTCACTACAGTATCTTGGGTTATTGGTCTTTGGGATGGGTGAAACTTTAGCTAGTTTCCAGCTTTCCGGGAAAATACCAGTGTTTACCACTAGGTTATACAGGTGAGTGAATTCATTTATAAGTGCAGTAATTGAAACCTTCATTAGGGCTGAGCTGATGTCTTTAATGCCAGATGACTTGTATGCTGATGCAGCATTGACCTTTCCGAGGATTTGCTCCTGTGTTATCTCAGTCAAATCATACGTCCGATCATTGGTGGTGACCGTGTAGTTGTTCTGACTATCTACAGCCTGGTCAAACTTTCTGGCAAGATTCTCACCTACATCATTGAAGTAGTTGTTAATCTCTTCTGCCAGGAGGCTATCTAGTATTCTCTCCCCATTGCCCTCATTACTGAGGTTGCTTATCTGGTCTAAACAGTGCCTAGACTTGGCGTTTGGCACATCGTTTCTGGCCTTCCTGACCATACATTCAGCTATAAATTGATCCCCAGGGTCTCTTCTTATATCTGATTTCCGAATGAAATAATCTCTGTCCTGTTGTAATTCTAGCAGTTCATTGTTCAAATAACCAGCTGTTTTGTTTCTTATGTCAAGTCTAACCAGGGGACAGTGTTTGTTTGCAGCATTGACAATCATTTCTTGTAGCATGTCCCAGCATTTGTTTGGATCTTCCTCTCTTAGTAGTTCTGCTGTATTGTTTTCCCTCAAAGTGGCTGCTAGATCATTGAAGTTAGTATTCCTGTAGGTGCAGCCCCCAGTAGATGGTGGTTCTTTTGTCATTTCTGGGCTTTTTCTTTATTATATATATTGGTTTATGGTCGCTTATATTGTAGTTCAATACACTCGATTTTGTACAGTACTTGATATTACCAAAAACATTATATAAAATTTATAAGGATAGTGACGATGCTGTTCGATTTTGACGCATGCGCAGAAGCGATGCGTACCGCGGAAACTGGCCGACGGCGGAAACTGCGACACCGGGTGGTGCTTTGTATGGTGGACAGCTATAGGCGGGTGCACTGGTTCCAGCATGCTGCACACACGTGGCCGGGCCGGCAGGCCGAGCCGGGCGGCCTCAGGTAGAGAGGGGCTTTATCAGGCTGCCCACACCTGCCCGACCTGCCCGGGGCACCCTCCTCACCTCGACGACTTGTGGCACACGACCTCGCCTGATTGCAGACCCGCCGAAAGCACCACCCCCCCTCCCCCCTTTCATTAGTCACCAGAAAGCACTCCCGTCAGGACTCCAGCTGCCTGCCCGCACTGTGGTGAGACGGTAGAACTACGTAGTTATATGTGTGGGTGCTACTGATGTCTCGGTGTAGCTGATGTGTCTATGTAGCTGATGTGTCTGTGTAACTGATGTGCGAGTGTCACTGATGTGTCGGTGTAGCTGATGTGTCGGTGTAACTGATATGTGGGTGTTGCTGATGTGTCAGTGTAGCTGACGTGTCTGTGTAGCTGATGTGTCGGGTTAGCTGATGTGTCGGTGTTACTGATGTGTGGGTGTAGCTGATGTGTCAGTGTAGCTAATGTGTGGGTGTAATTGATGTGTGGGTGTTACCGATGTGTGGGGGTTACTTATGTGTCGGTGTCACTGATGTTTGGTTGTTACTGATATGTGAGTTGATATGTGGGGGTCACTGATGTGTCGGTGTTACTGATGTGTCGGTGTTACTGATGTGTGTGACTGATGTGTGGATGTCACTGATGTGTGTCACTGATGTTTGGGTGTTACTGATATGTGAGTTGATATGTGGGGGTCACTGATGTGTCGGTGTTACTGATGAGTCCGTGTTACTGATGTGTCGGTGTTACTGATGTGTGTGACTGATGTGTGGAAGTCACTGATCTGTGAATTTCACTGATGTGTCGGTGTTACTGATGTATGGGTGTTACCGATATGTGGGTGTTACTGATGTGTCGGTGTCTGATGTGTCGGTGTCACTGATGTGTCGGTGTCACTTATGTGCAACTGTTACTGATGTGTTGATGTCCTGATGTGTGGGTGTAACTGATGTGTGGGTGTAACTGATGTGTGGGTGTCACTGATGTGTGGGTGTCACTGATGTGTGGGTGTCACTTATGTGCAACTGTTACTGATGTGTTGATGTCCTGATGTGTGGGTGTCACTGATGTGTGGGTTTCTGATGTTTGGGTGTCTGATGTGTGGGTGTCTGATGTGTGGGTGTCACTGATGTGTGGGTGTCACTTATGTGTAACTGTTACTGATGTGTTGATGTCCTGATGTGTGGGTGTCACTGATGTGTGGGTGTAACTGATGTGTGGGTGTAACTGATGTGTGAGTGTCACTGATGTGTGGGTGTCACGTATGTGTAACTGTTACTGATGTGTTGATGTCCTGATGTGTGGGTGTAACTGATGTGTGGGTGTAACTGATGTGTGGGTGTAACTGATGTGTGGGTGTAACTGATGTGTGAGTGTGTGTCAGTTCCGCGGGCCTGTTCCAACGGGTCGGTTCGCTGTTAGTACCACGCTCCCTGTGGTCAGACTGAATGCGACTGTAGGGGCGTATTCGATTAATCAACTCGGGTCACCCGAGCCACTTTTTGGTGCAAGCGCACATCTTACAGACTCGTGTTGAATAAACGAATACGCTTCTCCAAGCTCGGGGTGAAAAAAATGGTTGCTTAATCCAAAACTTGTTTATTTTTAATAACCGATATAACTACAGCAAAATAGGATTTAAAGTATTTCATGATTGCATAATTTAGTTATACAGTATAACCCCATTAAACCAAGCTCGGTTAAACCAAACGATCGGTTAATCCAAACTTTTTTCGGCGGCCCGGCAAAATACTACCATTTATCATATAAAAAGGTTGGTTAAACCAAAGTTGGTTAATCCAAATTATTGGTTAATCCAAACAAAATTCCACTCCGGTATGGTTAAACCAAACTTTCATGTGGTTATAACTTAGGTCATCTGAGACCCCACTGACTTTTTTATATGGTAAATGGTAGTATTTTGCAGGGCCGCCGAAAAAAGTTAGGATTAACCGATCGTTTGCTTTAACCAAGCTTGGTTTAACGGGGTTATACTGTACATACATTAAAAACACAATAATCAAAGTGTCCACATACATTGTATATTACATGTACAATACAAAGTCAAAGTCAAAGCCAAAGCTCGGTTAAGCTAATGATCGGTTAATCCAAACAAATTTCTAGGGTCCCTTCAAGTTTGGTTTAATGGGGTTATACCATATTTCCATTTCATTAATATGGGTTATTACACCCAAAAAACATGTAGGACTGGTATGGGTAATTGTTATCGTTCCTAGCCACCTCCAGCCAAGACGTGGGTTCTTGGGGTCGGGTATTTTTGCACACGGCAGGTGTTTTTGTCAATTCCACACACGGTGTTCGAATTGAAATTCTAGCAACTCGGGTGACCCGAGTCGCCCGGGTCGTGTTAATCGAATGCGGCCTTGGTGGCTGTTCAATAGTCGGTCGTCCCGACCCGGGCCGACCTGGCCCGGCAGCGGCCCGACACGGCGCGACAACAGCGACAGCAGCCCGATCTCGCCCGAGCCGGCCCGACAGCGGCCCGACCTCGCCCGACCCGACCCGGCCCGACAGAGGCCCGACAGCGGCCCGACCCGGCCCAACAGTGTCCCGGATCGACGCGGCCCGACCCAGCCCGACCCAGCCCGTGGTCCGTGCGCCCCTCTGGCCCCAGCTGCTTTGTTCAGGCATGTCATGCCGAAGGTGAATATGTAATTCGCCGCTTGTGGTGACCCTCTTTTAACATACAAATGCATGCGCATATAATGCCAGCGCCTTTGTTGGGTTGGGTTGGGTTGGGTTGGGTTGCCAGTGATATTAATAAATATTTATTTTTAAAATCAAATTAAAGCACATGAAGAGACAGATTCAGAGAGAAGGAAATATTAAAAACTCTAATTCATTATTTTCTGTTCTGATGGAAGGATCAGATTAAACAAATTGTTAGCTACCTACATTTGATCACACATATCTATCGTAGATGCACGTATTAAAAATGTGTTGTTGCATAGAAGGAAAAAATAAGTAAATTTAATGTGTGGGTGTTACTGATATGTGAGTTGATATGTGGGGGTCACTGATGTTAGTTGTGAGTTGATATGTGGGGGTCACTGATATGTGGGGGTCACTGATGTTAAAGCCTATGTTGTCCAGCTTTTCCACGTATTAATTTGGCATATTTTCACTACAGATATCTTCAAAGTTAGCCATTTTTAATATATAAAAAAGTTAATTCAAGGTAGATTAGGTAGCTTGGAATGATCAGCCTAATCATCAGACTATGGGAATAAGTAATGTTCTAATTATATCAGGTGTCAATAATTAGTATGACACCGATGTTCAGCCGAATGGCACTAGTGCCATACGAAGTGTTTAGAATACAGTTTAATCGTATTACCAAACGGTGCTGTCGGTGTGCAGTTGGAAACAAAAGACCTGGTTGAATGAAGTACCGTGTCGGCACCATGGTGGCCCTCGTCGGCGGAGTTCTTTCAAATGGGCCTCATCGCCATCCCACCTGGACTTCCGAACACCCTGGCAGCCTGTTGTGACAGTGCCCTGCTGCGGCCCATGCGGCTCGTGGTCCGGTGTCCCCGGTGTCCCCGGTGTCCCCGGTGTCCCCGGTGTCCCCGGTGTTCCCGGTGTTCTCGGTGTTCCCGGTGTTCCCGGTGTTCCCGGTGCCCGACTGGTGGCTTGTGTCTGTGGGCTGAGCTCAGTCTGGGACGTGCAGACGGCGCTGAGGGCCGGGCCTCGTGTGGTCACCTCAGGTCGACACCTGTGCAAGTATTTAGGTGCAGGTGGCCAGTGTATGAGACAACACACTTATATAGTATCAATTTTTAAGTCATTGGTTTTAAGTCATTGGTCTGACTCGACATGGGTTCGAACCCACGATCTACCAGCATGGCTATCCCGTCTGGTTATGTGCATCAATACAGCACATATTCACATTGTACCTTAATGGATGGTCGAGTGTGACAAAATAATGTGACTGAGTAAGGTATCTGAGCACCAGCTCATCCTGATTTTACCTCAGATGTTACTATGATTGTAACCTCCAACCATTCTCTCAGTCCTTGTGTGTATTGCATCTAGTTAAATAGCTTAGAGTTATATTTCCTTTTATCGCAGAACTGAGAAAACATTCTCATAATGCAATGGAACACTTAGACGAAGCTTCAACTACTCCATTATAACATCTATTAATACGGTGCTTACATTATTAGTGTTGTCATTAATTGATGCCGTTTCTTCCATTTGCAATAACGAGTAATACTAGCATGAGAGCGTGGTGTTTTTTGTTGTTTTACGTCCTAGCAACATCTAAGGTTATATCAGGACAGGCACCGACTTGTGACAGTGCGCCCTCATGGTGACTTTATAGTGCTGCCCCACTGAGAGACCAGGCTGGTAGCACCATGCTAGCAGACAGGCCGCGCGCTGCTGACCGGTGGGGGTGGGTGTGCGGGTGGGGGTGGGGGCGTGCAGTGAGTGCGGAGCGCCCCCTGTCGTCTCCTGGCGTCCGCCGGTTGATCCCGGCTGTTGCTGCAGTTACCCGGGGCGTGGGCTGCTGACAGATCGAACTCGCCACCCACTCCAGGCACGCGCACTGTTTGCACTCCCATTGAAGAGAGGATCTGCTGATAAGACGTCCAATAGCCCTATTTCAATGTTTGTAAACATTGTGTATGCGCGCGCAGCTTGGCTGCAGAACGAATGCACACTGCCACTGAGTTTGCCGGTACCCGCAGTGCAAAACGTTTATTTTATTCAAAATTGATAGAAATACAGAAGCCTAACCTTATGAATTTAATATAATCTATTTGTTGAATATGTTTTCTATATGTGTACCAAGCGGTTTGTGTCTAGGTGGTGTGGTTTTAGAGATATTTCACTTTTTCTGTAAGAAGATTGCTCACGGCCATTGACAATGCACTGAGTTTGCAGGTACGTGCAATGCAAAACGTTTATTTTATTCAAAATTAATCGAATTCCAGACCCCTAACCATATAAATTTAATATAATCTATTCGTTGAATATGTTTTCTATATGTGTACCAAGCGGTTTGTTTCTACGTGGTGTGGTTTTAGAGATATTTCACCTTTTCTCTATGAAGATTGCTCATAGCCATTGAGTTTGTAGTGTGTCAGTGTGTCGTCCTGCAGCCAAAAGCTGTGCGCACTGACCTAGATACCCGTGCTGACGTCACATGAAATAGGTCTATACAACCAGACTGGCACATTGTCTCTCTGGGCGACGTGCACAGACTCGGAGATATCGTATAGTATATAGTATGTTAACTGTATGTACAATGTACAACGGCTCCGTGCTGTAAATAACCAGTCATTATCGGCAGGGTGGCTGATACTTACCGACAGTAAACTGTGTACCTGTAATAATAATTCACTATTCTGTAATGCTCGCTGTATCATTTAATCACATAAATGCACTACGTGTGGCTGTGAGGAGTAAATGTTGGCAGTGTGATGACCAGAACAGCACATGCCGCGTCTGTTTGCGGCGGCAGCTTCTGTGCGGATCCTCGCGTGTCACGTTGTGGGAACCTGGCCGGGCGCCCTGTCACCGGCGGCCGGCCAGGGGGGCGCCCGGGATCGGGGCTGTTTAATGGTGTCGTAAGGCCATTCTTATGGACATTTCGCTGTTTTTGAACAAGTATTGTTGTTACTTATATTGTGATCATTTATTTGAGGAAAACTTGACCTTGCATTAACAAAAAAAAAGGCAGAAACCTGATTGCATTTGGAATTTCACAGAGGCTAAATGAGCGCACAGCTAACTAATCGTGCAGGTTGTCTTTTTTCGGTATTTTTTGTTTGTACATTAGTTGATTTAAACGGGGATTTTCAGTCGTGGGCAATTGGTCTTCCTCATATCACTGCTCCCTGCCATAACAAAGTAATGCCAAATGCCAGGCTAGGTAGAGACAAGTATCAATTGTTAAATTCTTGGTTTAACTCGACCAGGGCTCGAACCCGGACAAAATGGAAGGGGGCGCTCAACTCATTCGGCCACCCCATCTAGGTGTGCAGTAAAATGTTGATGTGTGCTACTTTAGTGGGGGGGGGGGGGGGGGGGGGGAGGGTGTCTGGGAAAGTAGTACTCTTTGTAATACCTTGAGAATGATGATAACTTTGAACGGCCCCTTACACTGTTACAGACTTGGTTCTTTTCGCCCACTCGGCTCCGGATGTGTTTGTAAACGTGCGGATCTCTATGGACGCACCCCTGGTGGCCGGCCCGGACCTAATGGATGGTATCCGGCGCCTCCCGCCTCCCGACAGGCATCAGATGGGCGCGCCTTGTTTCCGAATCGCGGCCTTAACTTTTATTGATGACCAGCCGCCCGGACGGCCCCACCGCCGAGCTGCGCGCTGCCAACTGCTCGCCGCCCACTTTGACGGACACGGGGGTGGGGGGTGGGGGGGGGGGGTGCGTCACAATGCCGCACGCACACCGTGCTACTGTGGTGATGGCATCTGAAGCTGTCGCGCCGCATTTCTCACGAGAGTGGTGTTTTGGCGGTTCTCGATGTTGGCAAGTTGGGCGTTGATTTCTTAGTAACACAGCGCCCTGGCGGTGTGATTATTGATGACTGTAGGGGCGTCATGGTGGCTAGAACGCAGGTCACTAACAAATCGCTACCCTACATGGTCTAAACAAATCAAAGTAAACTTGGCTAAGCTATATTGTCTGTAGACAATTATCATCAAAACTATCCGTATAACTGTACGGTTTTCGTGGATCTGAAGTCATTTCACTCCAGTCAAGACCTGTCAGATCACGGGCCCTCACTGTACGCACCACGTGTTCATGTCACATTGTGTAACCTTATTGCTCACATATTATGGGACCTTGCTGCCCACACAATATGTTAATATCACTCCATGCGATGGTACATTACAGAACAGTGCGACCTGTCTGCCAACAACCTTTTCACGTGGCTGCCCACATGGCCTGTTCACGTGACCTGGCTGCCCACACAGCCTGTTCACGTGACATGGCTGCCCACATGGCCTGTTCATGTGACCTGGCTGCCCACAGGGCCTGTTCACGTGACATGGCTGCCCACATGGCATGTTCACGTGACCTGGCTGCCCACACGGCCTGTTCACGTGACTTGGCTGCCCACACAGCATGTTCACTTGACCTGGCTGCCCACACAACCTGTTCACATGATGTGGGTGCCCACACGGCCTGTTCACGTGACGTGGCTGCCCACATGGCCTGTTCACGTGACCTGGCTGCCCACACATCCTGTTAACGTGACCTGGCTGCCCACACGGCCTGTTCATGTGACCTGGCTGCCCACACGGCCTGTTCACGTGACCTGGCTGCCCACACGGCCTGTTCACGTGACCTGGCTGCCCACACAACCTGTTCACGTGACGTGGCTGCCCACACGGCATCTTCACGTGACATGGCTGCCCACACGGCCTGTTCACATGACCTGGCTGCCCACACGTCCTGTTAACGTGATGTGGCTGCCCACACGGCCTGTTCACGTGATGTGGCTGCCCACACGGCCTGTTCACGTGATGTGGGTGCCCACACGGCCTGTTCACGTGACGTGGCTGCCCACACGACCTGTTCACGTGACCTGGCTGCCCACACAGCCTGTTCACGTGACCGGGCTGCCCACACGGCCTGTTCACGTGACGTGGCTGCCCGCCGTGCGTGTTATTTTGGTTGGCCGTGGCGCCGTGTGGGTGCAGCCGGGTGGCAGGAGATGGATGTGAGCGGGCGCGTGCGGATCTGGGGGCGGACGTTAATCCGACCCGATCCCGGGCCGCGATGGACAGAGGCTCGGGGCGGATTAGGAAGCGGAGGGCATTGTAAGCGGGCCCGTAAATCATGTGGGGTGGCCGGGGTAGGGACCCGCCGGTAAATAGACCTTCTTTGTGGACATTAATAGTGCACCGCACAGTTTCAGCTATCAAATTAAAAATCTTGTTGCGGAGGTTGTACGCTGTGAAAAGATATTGAATACTTTTTGGGATATTCTGTAACTACGCCGCTTAGATAATATGAGATGGTACCTTGATATAACTATTCCATATTACGCTCTTCATGCAACAAATTCAATAATATCAATTGAAATGAGAGCCTGGTAAAATACTGCTCTCCAGTCTATTTCTTTGACAATAATAAGTATGTGATAATAAGTGTGTGGGGTGGTGTGTGTGTGGGGGGGGGGGGGGAGTCCATGTGGGCTCAGCGCGCCCCCTACTGGCGCCACGTTACAAGAGAACGGCTGAACCTGCAAGCACGCGTCCACGTAGACCAAGTGTTTGGGTGATTTCAGACAACGGTGGAGACCCTTGAAACGACCCGCCACCTGCATGTATTCAATTCTGTCATTTCCTGTCACACCTGCCCCCTGCATGTATTCATATGTCATTTCCTGCCACACCTGCCACCTGAGTGTATTCATGTCTGTCATTTCCTGTCACACCCGCCACCTGCATGTATTCATGTTTGTCATTTCCTGTCACACCTGCCACCTGCATGTATTCATGTCTGTCATTTCCTGTCACACCCACCACCTGCGTGTATTTATGTCTGTCATTTCCTGTCACACCCATTCACAGATGGTTCACTATTTGCTTCTTTAGCGACGTTATATGGAAGAGACAAGCTCTCCCGCACTAAGACGTGTGTACTAAGTGCTGAATGTGAATAGTGGGTTTTACAGGGTGTGGAAGGTGCTGTGTGTGTTTGTAGCTCAGTGGCTGATGACGGCAAAGAGCGCCGTCACTAACTAGTGTCTTCTGAGAGGCCGGCGGGCGGCACAGGTTGGTGGGACGGGGCTGCCTGGTCATTCGTTACGGCGCACTCTGCCTGTGTGTGTGGGGGGGGGGGGGGGGGGCAGCCATGTGATTTACTGTCCCTCTCCCCAGCCAGTCTGGTAGATGGACACCCCAACTAGTTTTACTATGCACTCACCCACATCTCTGCTGTCTCAGTTTTAGCCAAGTTATTTTCATGAGTTCGGCGAACCTGACTGCGGAGTTCTTTGACTGCCCTGTTCGACACCCCCCCCCCCCCCCCCCCCCCCCCCCCCCCCTCTTGAGGAGCAATGTGTTTGGAGCGCATGTGGCGGTGGGTGTTTGGAGGAGTGTTTGAGGTGTTTGAAGGCTTGTCGCGGTGTGTGGCCAGGTGCTTGGAGTGTGTGGAGGTGTTTGGAGTGCATCTGCATGTGGTGGGTGTATGGAGGAGTGTTTGTAGTTGTTTGTTTGTTTGTTGTTGTTTTACGTCCTAGCAACATCTAAGGTCATATCAGGAAGTGTTTGTAGTGTGTGCATGTGTTTCGAGTGTGTGTATGTGATTCGAGTGCAGGTGTGTGTGGAGGTGTTTAGAGTGTGTACAGGTATGTGGAGTGCATGTGGCGATGTGTGCTGTGTGGGGTGCATGTGGCAGTGTGTGTTGTGTGGGGTGTATGTGGCGGTGTGTGTTGTGTGGGGTGCATGTGGCGGTGTGTGTTGTGTGGGGTGCATGTGGCGGTGTGTGTTGTGTGGGGTGCATGTGGCAGTGTGCGGGGTGTATGTGGCGGTATGTGTGGAGGTGTTTGGAGTGTGTACACATAATTGGAGTGCATGTGGAGGTGTGTGTTGTGTGGGGTGCATGTGACAGTGTGTGTTGTGTGGGGTGCATGTGGCGGTGTGTGTTGTGTGGGGTGCATGTGGCGGTGTGCGGGGTGTATGTGGCGGTATGTGTGGAGGTGTTTGGAGTGTGTACACATAATTGGAGTGCATGTGGCGGTATGTGTGGAGGTGTTTGGAGTGTGTACACATAATTGGAGTGCATGTGGAGGTGTGTGTTGTGTGGGGTGCATGTGGCGGTGTGTGTTGTGTGGGGTGCATGTGGCGGTGTGTGTTGTGTGGGGTGCATGTGGCGGTGTGCGAGGTGTATGTGGCGGTATGTGTGGAGGTGTTTGGAGTGTGTACACATAAGTGGAGTGCATGTGGTGGTGTGTGTTGTGTGGGGTGCATGTGGAGGTGTGTTGTGTGGGGTGCATTTGGCAGTGTGTGTTGTGTGGGTTGCATGTGGCGGTGTGTGTGGTGTTGTGTGGGGTGTATGTGGCGGTGTGTGTTGTGTAGGGTGCATGTGGAGGTGTGTTGTGTGGGGTACATTTGGCAGTGTGTTGCATGTGGCGGTGTGTGGGGTGTTGTGTGGGGTGTATGTGGCAGTGTGTGTTGTGTGGGGTACATTTGGTGGTGTGTGTTGTGTGGGGTGCATGTGGTGGGGTGTGGGGTGCATGTGGTGGGGTGTGGGGTGCATGTGGCAGTGTGTGTGGAGGTGTTAGGATTGTGTACAGGTATGTGAAGTGCATGTCGCAGTGTGGGATGCATGTGGTGGTGTGTGTTGTGTGGGGTGCATGTGGCAGTGTGTGTTGTGTGGGGTGCATGTGGCGGTGTGTGTTGTGTGGGGTGCATGTGGCGGTGTGCGGGGTGTATGTGGCGGTATGTGTGGAGGTGTTTGGAGTGTGTACACATAAGTGGCACATGTGGCGGTGTGCGGGGTGTATGTGGCGGTATGTGTGGAGGTGTTTGGAGTGTGTACACATAAGTGGAGTGCATGTGGTGGTGTGTGTTGTGTGGGGTGCATGTGGAGGTGTGTTGTGTGGGGTGCATGTTGCAGTGTGTGTTGTGTGGGTTGCATGTGGCGGTGTGTGTGGTGTTGTGTGGGGTGTATGTGGCGGTGTGTGTTGTGTAGGGTGCATGTGGAGGTGTGTTGTGTGGGGTACATTTGGCAGTGTGTTGCATGTGGTGGTGTGTGTTGTGTGGGGTGCATGTGGCGGTGTGTGTTGTGTGGGGTGCATGTGGCGGTGTGCGGGGTGTATGTGGCGGTATGTGTGGAGGTGTTTGGAGTGTGTACACATAAGTGGAGTGCATGTGGTGGTGTGTGTTGTGTGGGGTGCATGTGGAGGTGTGTTGTGTGGGGTGCATTTGGCAGTGTGTGTTGTGTGGGTTGCATGTGGCGGTGTGTGTGGTGTTGTGTGGGGTGTATGTGGCGGTGTGTGTTGTGTAGGGTGCATGTGGAGGTGTGTTGTGTGGGGTACATTTGGCAGTGTGTTGCATGTGGCGGTGTGTGGGGTGTTGTGTGGGGTGTATGTGGCAGTGTGTGTTGTGTGGGGTACATTTGGTGGTGTGTGTTGTGTGGGGTGCATGTGGTGGGTGTGTGGGGTGCATGTGGTGGGGTGTGGGGTGCATGTGGCAGTGTGTGTGGAGGTGTTAGGATTGTGTACAGGTATGTGAAGTGCATGTCGCAGTGTGGGATGCATGTGGTGGTGTGTGTTGTGTGGGGTGCATGTGGCAGTGTGTGTTGTGTGGGGTGCATGTGGCGGTGTGTGTTGTGTGGGGTGCATGTGGCGGTGTGCGGGGTGTATGTGGCGGTATGTGTGGAGGTGTTTGGAGTGTGTACACATAAGTGGAGTGCATGTGGTGGTGTGTGTTGTGTGGGGTGCATGTGGAGGTGTGTTGTGTGGGGTGCATGTTGCAGTGTGTGTTGTGTGGGTTGCATGTGGCGGTGTGTGTGGTGTTGTGTGGGGTGTATGTGGCGGTGTGTGTTGTGTAGGGTGCATGTGGAGGTGTGTTGTGTGGGGTACATTTGGCAGTGTGTTGCATGTGGTGGTGTGTGTTGTGTGGGGTGCATGTGGCGGTGTGTGTTGTGTGGGGTGCATGTGGCGGTGTGCGGGGTGTATGTGGCGGTATGTGTGGAGGTGTTTGGAGTGTGTACACATAAGTGGAGTGCATGTGGTGGTGTGTGTTGTGTGGGGTGCATGTGGAGGTGTGTTGTGTGGGGTGCATTTGGCAGTGTGTGTTGTGTGGGTTGCATGTGGCGGTGTGTGTGGTGTTGTGTGGGGTGTATGTGGTGGTGTGTGTTGTGTAGGGTGCATGTGGAGGTGTGTTGTGTGGGGTACATTTGGCAGTGTGTTGCATGTGGCAGTGTGTGGGGTGTTGTGTGGGGTGTATGTGGCAGTGTGTGTTGTGTGCGGTACATTTGGTGGTGTGTGTTGTGTGGGGTGCATGTGGTGTTGTGTGGGGTGCATGTGGTGGGGTGTGGGGTGCATGTGGCAGTGTGTGTGGAGGTGTTAGGATTGTGTACAGGTATGTGAAGTGCATGTCGCAGTGTGGGATGCATGTGGTGGTGTGTGTTGTGTGGGGTGCATGTGGCAGTGTGTGTTGTGTGGGGTGCATGTGGCGGTGTGTGTTGTGTGGGGTGCATGTGGCGGTGTGCGGGGTGTATGTGGCGGTATGTGTGGAGGTGTTTGGAGTGTGTACACATAAGTGGAGTGCATGTGGTGGTGTGTGTTGTGTGGGGTGCATGTGGAGGTGTGTTGTGTGGGGTGCATGTTGCAGTGTGTGTTGTGTGGGTTGCATGTGGCGGTGTGTGTGGTGTTGTGTGGGGTGTATGTGGCGGTGTGTGTTGTGTAGGTGCATGTGGAGGTGTGTTGTGTGGGGTACATTTGGCAGTGTGTTGCATGTGGTGGTGTGTGTTGTGTGGGGTGCATGTGGCGGTGTGTGTTGTGTGGGGTGCATGTGGCGGTGTGCGGGGTGTATGTGGGGTATGTGTGGGGTGTTTGGAGTGTGTACACATAAGTGGAGTGCATGTGGTGGTGTGTGTTGTGTGGGGTGCATGTGGAGGTGTGTTGTGTGGGGTGCATTTGGCAGTGTGTGTTGTGTGGGTTGCATGTGGCGGTGTGGTGTGGTGTTGTGTGGGGTGTATGTGGTGGTGTGTGTTGTGTAGGGTGCATGTGGAGGTGTGTTGTGTGGGGTACATTTGGCAGTGTGTTGCATGTGGCAGTGTGTGGGGGTGTTGTGTGGGGTGTATGTGGCAGTGTGTGTGTGTGGGGTACATTTGGTGGTGTGTGTTGTGTGGGGTGCATGTGGTGTTGTGTGGGGTGCATGTGGTGGGGTGTGGGGTGCATGTGGCAGTGTGTGTGGAGGTGTTAGGATTGTGTACAGGTATGTGAAGTGCATGTCGCAGTGTGGGATGCATGTGGTGGTGTGTGTTGTGTGGGGTGCATGTGGCAGTGTGTGTTGTGTGGGGTGCATGTGGCGGTGTGTGTTGTGTGGGGTGCATGTGGCGGTGTGCGGGGTGTATGTGGCGGTATGTGTGGAGGTGTTTGGAGTGTGTACACATAAGTGGAGTGCATGTGGTGGTGTGTGTTGTGTGGGGTGCATGTGGAGGTGTGTTGTGTGGGGTGCATGTGGCAGTGTGTGTTGTGTGGGGTGCATGTAGCGGTGTGTGTAGAAAGTTTGTTTTATTTAACGATGTCTCTGGAGTGCATTGATTTTTATCATCGGCTATTGGAGGAAACCCTCTGTGTGAGTTTTTGTGGTGCATGTGGCGGTGTGTGTGGGTGTTTGGGGTGCAGGTGGTGGTTTGTGTGTGTGTTTGTGGTGCATGTGGTGGTGTGTGTGTGGGTGTTTGGGTGTGTGTGGGTGTTTGGGTGTTTGGTGGGTGTTTGGTGTGTGTGTGGGTGTTTGGGATGCATGTGGCGGTGTGTGTGCATGTTTGGGTGTGTGTGGGTGTTTGGGGTGCATGTTTGGGTGTGTGTGGGTGTTTGGGGTGCATGTGGCGGTGTGTGTGAGTGTTTGGGGTGCATGTGGCGGTGTGTGGGTGTTTGGGGAGTGTGTGGGTGTTTGGGGTGCATGTGGTGGTGTGTGTGAGTGTTTGGGGTGCATGTGGCGGTGTGTGTGGGTGTTTGGGTGTGTGTAGAGGTGTGTGTGTTTGGGATGTGTGTGGGTGTTTCTGGTGCATGTGGCGGTGTGTGTGGGTGTTTGTGGTGCATGTGGCGGTGGGTGTGGGTGTTTGGGCTGTGTGTGGGTGTTTGGGCTGTGTGTGGGTGTTTGTGGTGCATGTGGCGGTGTGTGTGGGTGTTTGTGGTGCATGTGGCGGTGGGTGTGGGTGTTTGGGCTGTGTGTGGGTGTTTGGGCTGTGTGTGGGTGTTTGTGGTGCATGTGGCGGTGTGTGTGGGTGTTTGTGGTGCATGTGGCGGTGGGTGTGGGTGTTTGGGCTGTGTGTGGGTGTTTGGGCTGTGTGTGGGTGTTGTGGTGCATGTGGCGGTGTGTGTGGGTGTTTGTGGTGCATGTGGCGGTGGGTGTGGGTGTTTGGGCTGTGTGTGGGTGTTTGGGCTGTGTGTGGGTGTTTGGGGTGCATGTGGCGGTGTGTGTGGAGGCATTTGGAGTGTGTACTGATATGTGGCGTGCATGTGGCGGTGTGTGTGAGTGTTTGGGGTGCATGTGGTGGTGTGTGTGAGTGTTTGTGGTGCATGTGGCGGTGTGTGTGGGTGTTTGGGGTGCATGTGGCGGTGTGTGTGGGTGTTTGGGGGGGGTGTTTGGGGTGCATGTGGTGGTGTGTGTGGGTGTTTGTGGTGCATGTGGCGGTGTGTGTGTGGGTGTTTGGGGTGCATGTGGTGGTGTGTGTGGAGGGGTGTTTGTAGTGTTGCAGTTATGTGAGGTGCATGTGGCACGGTGTTTGGGGGCGGGGTACTATGTGTGGAGGATGTTTGGATTGTGTGTATGTGTGTGCTGTGTGTGATGCGCAGTTGTGGCGTCTGCTGTGCATTTACAGTCCACCCTTCTCCGCTGAACCAACTTTCTGTATGCTACTCATATGTTCACAATGGCCAACCGGCGGCTGGCTTTCGGTCTTCTTTAACCGTCATTCCTTAGCATACGTTCCATCTGGTTCGATTGGATGCATCTGGATTCTGGCACAGTGAGCCTAGAGCGGAAGTGCACGTAACACCGTCGTTACATGATGAGATCGCACTATGACTGTTTGACGGCGCAACATTGGCAGGGTTTGAACTAAAACTTGAAGTCAAAGCCAACATTAGAAGGGGTTTATCAGTTTTAGCTGGTTAACAAAATAAGCTGGATGCTGATAGTCGAATTATACAAATTCGGGCCTGTATGTGTGGGCTTGCATAGGAGGGCGCGCCTTCACGTCACTTCCGGTTGACGCGGTGAAAACAAACCTTGACGACAGCAGTGCTTTTTGTTTTATTTACATTCGCAATGATGCCAAATTTCACTTATTGAGTAAGTTATGCTTATAAATAACATTATTTCATGGTTCTAAATAACAGAATTAGATCGTATCAGTGAATAGATTTGTGCTTTTTGTTTGATTTAAATTCGCAATAACGCCGCCGATGTGGCGGCGGTGTTCATATCGCTGGGATTTTGGGTTTAATTTGAGCCAAATTTCACTTATTGAGTAAGTTATGCTCTTAATAACATTATTTCGACCCCCAAGTGAATATTCATGGTTCTAAGTAACAAAATTAGGTCGTAGCAACGAATAGATTTGTGCTTTTTGTTTTACTTACATCCGCTTTAATGCTGTAAGTGCCATTGTTTTCACCCGCTCGAATCGTTGCAAGGGTGCGATGCGCTAAGTAACCGGATGTCCGCGCCCTCCTATTATACGGAAGGTCGAGCCGCAGCGTTCAATCACAGGCCTACATATTGGGCATACCCCGATGAGGGTTTGGCACAATTTGAAGTGATAAATGATAACCGGTTCCTTCTACTTCTAGCGTCTGTTCTTCTATGTCTGTTGGAGTGGAGTTTACATATTTTTACCTGTTGCAATATGTCAGGGATCCACCATCCAGTGGTGGCGTGGAAGACTTAACAATGAACAGTTTCACTCAAACACATAATAATATATGTGAGGACTGAGCTCCGCACCCCGCACCCCGCCTCCTCCCGCACCCCGCGCCCCTTCCTCCGGCGGCGCCGTGTCTCCAGCCTGCGCCCCAACACCGTCTTTCCAAAGGTTCATAAGCAACTTAAGTAAATTCCACAATTCTTTTGATATATATTATTTTTAGCGAACGTTGGCTACGAGCTGCAATGAATTTTCGATTAAATTGGATCTGTTCCTTTTTGTTGTTTTAATATGTTTCGGTGAATTGTTTGGTTTTGGTAGCCATCCTTTAGCATTACGCACCCCACCACGATGGGTGATGGCGCCACTGTCGGTTGGAAAATGCAAGTCATGGCTGACGGGCGGGGATTGCGGGTGGATCGGAAGGGGGCTTAAAGATCAGCGGCGGATCTGAGATGGAGGACGGGGCGCGCAGGGCGGGGATTAAGGGGTTAATCTGACGCAAGACGTGCCCCGGCTGCCGAGTGCCCGTATTACCATGCCCTGATGAATGCGACGTACAGATTAACCAGTACCCCTATTATCGCCCATCTACTTTTCCTCGGTGCCAGTTACCGGAGAGCTCCAGTTGGTAACCTCGTCTAGCAACTTATTCTCCTTGAAGAATAATAAGTATATTCATAAGCTACCGACTATTCTGGGTTTCGTAACAGAAAATTGTTGTCAACACAAGATGTTAATTTTTTATTCAACATTTCCTAAGTGTGTGTTAAGTTATTGCGTGAGAACGTTTTTACCTTTCCATCATACCATTCACAGTTGTTTTCCTGTAAACTTTCTCCTGTGATCAGTGTCGACTGCTGCATATTGCGTACATTTAGTGCTGCCATTGTGACAAGCCAATCTATATATATATATATATACATATATATATATATATATATATAGATATATAGATAGATAGATAGATAGATAGATGATAGATAGATAGATAGATAGATAGATAGATAGATAGATAGTTAGTTAGTTAGTTAGTTAGTTAGTTAGTTAGTTAGTTAGTTAGTTAGTTAGATAGATAGATAGATAGATAGATAGATAGATACATAGATAGATAGATAGATAGATAGATAGATAGATAGATAGATAGATAGATAGAGCTGAATACTTTTGAATGCAATATGCACCGCAATACAGTACCGTTTAACATTTTTTGGACGATATGTATTCAGTGCAGACGACAAAACGCAGTCTGTAGCGCTGTTAGTCGTCGCCGGGAGGGGGCGCGGCGGTGCGCAGTGAGTTAACTAGGATCCGATCCGCATCTGGGGCATATTACCTGGCGCGATCCAGGCGCGATCCAACCCCCGATCAATCAAACTCCAATTCGCCACTAATTTAAAACATATTTTAGCTCTCAATCCGAGCCTGGATTACATACGTCATGGGCGGTTTACATGCGCGCGCCCGTCCACGGGAGTTACGTCTGATACGTCACTGGCGGGTGATTTGGGGCTTAGTTAGCGGGGGAGAATATAATTAGTAAAAAAGAAATTACCTTTTTGATTACTTGCTAATTATCTATGAATCCTAATGTGGACTGTATGGATGTTGGTGCCTAGTGAACGTGCCGTGTGCATTGCTAAATGAAGACACCCACAGTTGAAGTTACCCGCCCTGTATACCAACATATAGAGATGTGCATTGTGGGTGTGCCCGCCCTGTATAGTGGTGCCGACATGCATTGTGGGCATGCCCACCCTGCATAGTGGTGTCGACGTGCATTGTAGGCATGCCCGCCCTGTATAGTGGTGCCAACATGCATTGTGGGCGTGCCCACCCTGTATAGTGGTGCCGACATGCATTGTGGGCGTGCCCGCCCTGTATAGTGGTGATGACGTGCATTGTGGGCATGCCCGCCCTGCATAGTGGTGCCGACGTGCATTGTGGGTGCGCCCGCCCTTTATAGTGGCGCTGACGTGCATTGTGGGTGTGCCCGGCCTGTATAGTGGTGCTGTCATGCATTGTGGGCGTGCACGCCCTGTATAGTGGTGCAGACGTGCATTGTGGGTGTGCCTGCCCTGTATAGTGGTGCTGACGTGCACTGTGGGTGGGCCCGCCCTGTATAGTGGTGCTAACGTGCATTGTGGGTGTGCCCGCCCTGTATAGTGGTGCCAACGTGCATTATGGGTGTGCCCGCTCTGTATAGTGGTGCCGATGTGGGTGTGCCCGCCCTGTATAGTGGTGCTGATGTGCATTGTAGGCATGCCCGCCCTGTATAGTGGTGCTGACATGCATTGTGGGCATGCCCGGCCTGTATAGTGGTGCTGACGTGCATTGTGGGCATGCCCGCCCTGTATAGTGGTGCCGACATGCATTGTGGGCGTGCCCGCCCTGTATAGTGGTGCTGACGTGCATTGTGGGCATGCCCGCCCTGTATAGTGGTGCTGACGTGCATTGTGGGTGTGCCCGCCATGTATAGTGGTGCTGACGTGCATTGTAGGCATGCCCGCCCTGTATAGTGGTGCTGACATGCATTGTGGGCGTGCCCGCCCTGTATAGTGGTGCCGACATGCATTGTGGGAATGTCCGCCCTGTATAGTGGTGCCGTCATGCATTGTGGGTGTGCCCGCCCTGTATAGTGGTGCTGACGTGCATTGTGGGCATGCCCGCCCTGTATAGTGGTGCCGACATGCATTGTGGGCATGCCCGAACTGTATAGTGGTGCTGACGTGCATTGTGGGTGTGCCCGCCCTGTATAGTGGTGCCGACGTGCATTGTGTTCGCGCCCGCCCTTTATAGTGGTGCCGGCGTGCATTGTGGGCATGCCCGCCCTGTAGAGTGGTGCCGATGTGCATTGTGGGTGTGCCCGGCCTGTATAGTGGTCTTGACACGCATTGTGGGTGTGCCCACCCTGTATGGTGGTGCTGATGTGCGTTGTGGGTGTGCCCGCCCTGTATAGTGGTGCTGACGTGCATTGTGGGTGTGCCTGCCCTGGGTAGTGGTGCTGATGTGCATTGTGGGTGTGCCCGCCCTGTATAGTGGTGCTGATGTGCATTGTGGGTGTGCCCGCCCTGTATAGTGGTGCTAATGTGCAGTGTGGGTGTGCCCGCCCTGTATAGTGGTGCTGACGTGCATTGTGGGTGTGCCCGCCCTGTATAGTGGTGCCAACGTGCAGTGTGGGTGTGCCCGCCCTGTCTAGTGGTGCCAACGTGCATCATGGGTGTGCCTGCTCTGTATAGTGGTGCCAACGTACATTGTGGGCGTGCCCGCCCTGTATAGTGGTGCTGACGTGCATTGTAGGCATGCCCGCCCTGTATAGTGGTGCCAACGTGCATTGTGGGTGTGCCTGCCCTGTCTAGTGGTGCCAACGTGCATTATGGGTGTGCCTGCTCTGTATAGTGGTGCCGACGTGCATTATGGGTGTGCCCACCCTGTATAGCGGTGCTGATGTGCATTGTAGGCATGCCCGCCCTGTATAGTGGTGCCGACGTGCATTGTGGGCGTCCCCGCCCTGTATAGTGGTGATGACGTGCATTGTGGGCGTGCCCACCCTGTATAGTGGTGCTGACGTGCATTGTAGGCATGCCTGCCCTGTATAGTGGTGCTGACGTGCATTGTGGGTGTGCCTGCCCTGTATAGTGGTGCTGACATGCATTGTGGGTGTGCCCGCCCTGTATAGTGGTGCTAATGTGCATTGTGGCTGTGCCCGCCCTGTATAGTGGTGCCGACGTCCATTGTGTTCGCGCCCGCCCTTTATAGTGGTGCCGGCGTGCATTGTGGGCATGCCCGCCCTGTAGAGTGGTGCCGATGTGCATTGTGGGCGTGCCCGCCCTGTATAGTGGTGTTGACACGCATTGTGGGTGTGCCCACCCTGTATAGTGGTGCTGATGTGCGTTGTGGGTGTGCCCGCCCTGTATAGTGGTGCTGACGTACATTGTGGGTGTGCCTGCCCTGGGTACTGGTGCTGATGTGCATTGTGGGTGTGCCCGCCCTGTATAGTGATGCTGATGTGCATTGTGGGTGTGCCTGCCCTGTATAGTGGTGCTGATGTGCATTGTGGGTGTGCCCGCCCTGTATAGTGGTGCTAATGTGCATTGTGGGTGTGCCCGCCCTGTATAGTGATGCTGACGTGCATTGTGGGTGTGCCCGCCCTGTATAGTGGTGCCGACATGCATTGTGGGTGTGCCCGCCCTGTCTAGTGGTGCCAACGTGCATTTTGGGTGTGCCTGCTCTGTATAGTGGTGCCGACGTGCATTGTGGGCGTGCCCGCCCTGTATAGTGGTGCTGACGTGCATTGTAGGCATGCCTGCCCTGTATAGTGGTCCCAACATGCATTGTGGGTGTGCCCGCCCTGTCTAGTGGTGCCAACGTGCATTATGGGTGTGCCTGCTCTGTATAGTGGTGCTGACGTGCATTATGGGTGTGCCCGCCCTGTATAGTGGTGCCAACGTGCATTGTGGGCGTGCCCACCCTGTATAGTGGTGCTGACGTGCATTGTAGGCATGCCCGCCCTGTATAGTGGTGCTGACGTGCATTGTGGGTGTGCCCGCCCTGTATAGTGGTGCTGACGTGCATTGTGGGTGTGCCCGCCCTGTATAGTGGTGCTAAGATGCATTGTGGGTCTGGCCGCCCTGTATAGTGGTGCTGATGTGCATTGTGGGCGTGCCTGCCCTGTATAGTGGTGCTGACGTGCATTGTGGGTTTGCCCGCCCTGTATAGTGGTGCCGACGTGAATTGTGGGTGTGCCCGCCCTGTATAGTGGTGCCGACATGCATTGTGGGCGTGCCTGCCCTGTATAGTGGTACCGACGTGCATTTTGGGTGTGCCCGCCCTGTATAGTGGTGCTGACGTGCATTGTGGGTGTGCCCGCCCTGTATACTGGTGCCGACGTGCATTGTGGGTGTACCCGCCCTGTATAGTGGTGCTGACGTGTATTGTGGGTGTGCCTGCCCTGTATAGTGGTGCCAACGTGCATTGTGGGTGTGCCTGCCCTGTATAGTGGTGCTAACGTGCATTGTGGGCGTGCCTGCCCTGTATAGTGGTGCCGACGTGCATTGTGGGTGTGCCCGCCCTGTATAGTGGTGCCGATGTGCATTGTGGGTGTACCCGCCCTGTATAGTGGTGCTGACGTGTATTGTGGGTGTGCCCGCCCTGTATAGTGGTGCTGATGTGCATTGTGGGTGTGCCTGCCCTGTATAGTGGTGCTAATGTGCAGTGTGGGTGTGCCCGCCCTGTATTGTGGTGCTAATGTGCAGTGTGGGTGTGCCCGCCCTGTATAGTGGTGCTGACGTGCATTGTGGGTGTGCCCGCCCTGTATAGTGGCAACGTGCATTGTGGGTGTGCCCGCCCTGTATAGTGGTGCCGACATGCATTGTGGGTGTGCCCGCCCTGTATAGTGGTGCTGACATGCATTGTGGGTGTGCCCGCCCTGTATAGTTGTGCTAACGTGCATTGTGGGTGTGTCCACCCTGTATAGTGGTGCTGACGTGCATTGTGGGTGTGCCTGCCCTGTATAGTGGTGCCGACATGCATTGTGGGTGTGGCCACCCTGTATAGTGGTGCCGATGTGCATTGTGGGTGTGCCCACCCTGTATAGTGGTGCTAACGTGCATTGTGGGTGTGCCCGCCCTGTATAGTGGTGCTGACATGCATTGTGGGTGTGTCCACCCTGTATAGTGGTGCTGACGTGCATTGTGGGTGTGCCTGCCCTGTATAGTGGTTCCGACATGCATTGTGGGTGTGCCCGCCCTGTATAGTGGTGCCGACATGCATTGTGGGCGTCCTTTAGTCCACATGTGGCCCGGAGGTGGAATTGTACGTTATGTTTGTCTGCTTATTTGAGACGTGAACTACTCGGCCCATTTTTGCAGAACTGGTAGGTGGCATGTTAGTGACGCGCCCCCACGCGCGTGGATTCATGGGATGTGTCTCCGGTTATTTATGGTGGTGAGGTTTAGCCGGATACATCTGGACATACTTTATCGATCAAGTGTCACTCAACTGATATCAGGTTATGTAGCTCCATAAATACAGAACGTTACTGCCGGGTTTTGGAATGAGTGAAACACGACGGCCGCGCCGTGCTGCGTGGGTGGGGCGGGGTGTGGAGGGTGTGGGGTGTGGAGGGGGTGTTTTCATTAACGCCCGGTATGTGTCCGTACCGCTGTCAACATGAGGTTGTTAGTGTAATTCTATATCAAATAATAAAAGTGTTCGTTTGAATCGATGCCTCGGGCACCTATATGCTGCCGACCACTGTACGTTTGTGTCAAATACCAAAAGGACTTGTCGTCTCGCCCAGCCTGCCGACAGGTGATCTCGGCCAGTCGGCCATCATTCACACACGTCCCATGTTGAGGTGCATGCTGGGAATTTGTTCGCTTCCTGCTTAGGGGTCCTTAAATACGAAACTACGGTTAGTGCCAACTTATGTCCACTAAAAGCCCCGGATGATACGGCTGATCATGCGCATTGGGCGTGTCCTTGGGAGGCGCCAGTCGCTCGTTCGAGTGGTGGTATTTGGTGTTAGGTTTGGAGGAGGGTCGGGAATCAGCTAGCGACGCCAAGAGCAGCCTGTAGCTCCATTTGGGTCAGTGAGACGCCCAATCAGTGCAGTCGTTTACAAACATGGCAGCAGACGTTATTCAACCAGTGCAGAACCAAGTATTGGTCCATTTTCCGGATTGGACACTGTGGTCACGTGGTGTGTTGGACGTAGAGGGGTGTTAAGTTTTGGACTTGCCTCAGTTGTAATTTCCTATCAATGTTGGCAGCAAGTCTCCCAGATGAGCAGACCCCGGCCACACGACAATGAAGGAGTCCATTTAACGTGAATCCTGGGGCGTGCAGTGCACAGGTGCAGATCAGTAATCCCGTCCCGACAGGCCTGTTTGAAAACGGTATGCACCGAGTCGTGTCCAGTTGTGCCGGCCCTGGTCACGTCCTGAAGCCAGTCACTAATAAGCCCTTTGCACCAACACTCGACTCGAGCATATCGATATTAGTTAATTTACCTTTGCTGGGACGGGACTTATACTTTATTACTTCGTAAATCGGTCCGGGCATCCAGAACTAGTCGTCTACGATTTGGAGACGTGTTGACTGAGCAAACACGAATTGGACGGTAGCTTTGTACGGATTGTTGGGACACTAAGGGAGGACTGTCCGCAAACATGCCACATACTCACATAGGTACTTGTACCGGGCAGGCGGCGCGGGAAGCGGCGCGGGAAGCGGCGCGGGGAGGGCGGGGTGCCGGGAGCCTACAGGTTGGGTGCGGGCGGGTGTGGACGGGGAGATATGTGGGTGGCGTGGGATGCAGGTTGGGGGATGAGGTGCAGGTGACATGTGTGTGTGGGGGCGGGGTGTGTGTGTGGGGGGGGGGGGGGGCAGGGGGGGATGTAGGTGGGGGGGGCGGATTGTGGGGATTGGTCGGGTGCGGACAGGGTGTGGTGTGTGGGTGTCGGAGGGCTGTGGGTGGGTGTGGGTGTGGGGGGGGGGTGTGTGGATGGGGTGTGGGAGTGATGTAGGTGTGGGGTGTTGGTCGGGTGCGGGCGAGGTGCGGGAGGGTTGTGGGCGAGTTGTGGGAGGGTTGTGGGCGGGGTGTGGGCGAGGTGTGGGCGGGTTGTGGGCGAGGTGTGGGAGGGGTGTGGGCGAGGTGCGGGAGGGTTGTGGGCGAGGTGTGGGAGGGTTGTGGGCCAGGTGTGGGCGGGGGTGTGGGCGAGGTGCGGGAGGGGTGGGGCGAGGTGCGGGAGGGTTGTGGGCGAGGTGTGGGAGGGGTGTGGGTGAGGTGCGGGAGGGTTGTGGGAGGGTTATGGGCGAGGTGTGGGAGGGTTGTGGGCGGGGTGTGGGCGAGGTGCGGGAGGGGTGGGGCGAGGTGCGGGAGGGTTGTGGGCGAGGTGTGGGAGGGGTGTGGGAGGGGTGTGGGCGAGGTGCGGGAGGGTTGTGGGCGAGGTGTGGGAGGGTTGTGGGCGAGGTGTGGGAGGGGTGTGGGCGAGGTGCGGGAGGGTTGTGGGCGAGGTGCGGAGGGTTGTGGGCGAGGTGTGGGAGGGTTGTGGGCTGGGTGTGGGCGAGGTGTGGGAGGGGTGTGGGCGAGGTGTGGGAGGGGTGGGGCGAGGTGCGGGAGGGGTGTGGGCGAGGTGTGGAAGGGTTGTGGGCGAGGTGTGGGCGAGGTGCGGGAGGGAGGTGTCCTCGTATGGCAGCTGGGAGTTCTTTTTAATGGCAGTCCGCAATCTAGTCCTGACAAAATATAAGTTTTGTTGACATACCTCATATTTGCCAAATTGTCACAGAGAGTTGCACAAAGCGACACACAAAGTGTCATACAAAGTGTTACATAGTGTCACACAAAGCATCACACGTAGTAACGCAAAGGGTAACAAAGCGTCACACATAGAATCACACGAAGAGTTACACAAAGTGTCCCACAGTGTCATACAGAGTCACATAAAGAGTCAGACAAAGTGTCACATAAATTGTCACAAAGTGTCACATATAATGTCACACACAGTCACACAAGGCATCACACAATCACACAAATGTCACACAAAGATCTATGCAAAGTATCACATAAAGACACACATGGGGTGCCAGATAGTTGTCATACATAGTCACGCACAGTCGGATGCAGTCACACAAACTGTCACAAAGCATCACACATAGTCAGACGAATAGTCACACAGCGTTACCCAAAGTGTCACACAAAGTCACATGATGTGTCACACAGAGTTACACAAAGTGTCACATAGTGTCACAAATAGTCACACAAAGTGTCACATAGATTCACATAAAGTGTAACATAAAGTGCCACACGGTCAGACAAAGTGTCACAAATACTCACTCAAAGAGCCACATAGAGTCGCCCAAAGAGTTACACCAAGTTCCATGTCACACAAAGTGACAAAGACTCGCACTGCGTGCCACATTTAGTCACAGAAAGAGTCACACAAAGTTTCATCCAAAGTGTCACACAAGAGTCACTCTAAATTACACAACAGATCACACAATGAGTGACAAGATTCACAGTGAGTTGCACAGCGAATCACACAAAGAGTCACACAATGCATCATAAAGAGTCACAGAAAGAGTTATACGGAGCTACAACATGTCACACAAAGTGACAAAGCGTCACAAAATTCCGCAATCATAGTCACAAAGAGTCAAAACAAAGTTTCATGCAAAGCGTCACAATAAGTTACACTACGAATCACACAATGATTCACACAAAGACTCACACAGTCACATAAAGAGTCACACAAAGTGTCACCCATAGAGTCATCACACAAAGTGCCACCCATAGAGTGACACAAAGCGCCACATAAAGAGTTACACAAGTGTCACATGAAGAGTCACAAAAAGAGTCACACAGATTGCATGCACTTAGCACTCCATTAACTTTCAGTTGTCTACATCCATTGCCTGTGACTGTAAAAGAAACTCCACCAAACGTTAAGCTGCTTGCTGTTCGTGGCGGGTGAGGTGTTGGTGAGACGGCCCCCCGATCCATCACCTGCCGCGCGGGCGACTGATGGCTGCCGTGCGCACGCTAATCACACATTTCGTTAGAATTAGCGGGGCTAACCCTATCCCGAACCCCTCACTAATCCTGCACCAGCCCTCACCAGTCCCCATTACGGATTCACCCCGCCACGCATGCGCTTAGGCCCAGGGTTAAGACGAGCTTCCGGTTGAAGTCTGGAATCTCCCATCTTGTATGTAGTTGAATTTTTTCCCGCTGCCATCATTGGGGATGCGCGCGCAGGTCGGGTGGATTACGGCATAGAGGCATTTAGACGTGGTTTAAATGCCGCTATGATTACGGCCGGAAGCGCGACGCGGGGAGGTCCGCGCACATGCGTACTGATTAGTATCCGGTGCGCAGTATTATTAGCAGATTGGCATCTAGAGTCGCAAAAAGAATATGGTTACGATGTAACCGCTTTTACATCTAATCTCGTTGATAAAATCAGTCAAAACACTGTTTGTCAAATTAAAGAGGTGTGAGGTACACCCATGCTCGAAATGTAGTTAATTTTTGTCTGGATTCTCGGCAAACCGGTGGTAGCCCATACTCAACGGTGGCTGTGGGAATATGCTTAGATTTAGTGATGCATGTTGCGCGATGCACGAACCCTACTAATATTAGCAATTCCGCGACCCACTGCGCGATCTGCGCGACGCATAAGTTGTGCGGGACGACGCATACACCCTCGCTGACGCGCAGTGGTGCCCGGAAGCCCGGACCGACCCTCCACGCAAACGACTATCGGCCGCAACGTGAAATAGTGTCGTCATGACGACGGCGTGTTAGGGCGGGGGCGGGAGCAGTTGCGAGCATTTGTGAGCAAGTCGGTCATCGCGTGGGCAACTGATGGTGTCGGGTTAATCTGTGCCGCCGCTGTCCCACACAGCCTCATTCTGACAAGTGAACGCTGACCTGCACTTGATATATCCGACTGAGACGTATTCGGCTACCAAGGTCCCCGGCACCCAGCTACGCACGTCCACCTGGCCATGTTGGTCATAATCGATTAACACAGGGGAAGACGAGCACCCCACTATGTGCCACGTGTTCCCTTTGCAGTAGCACCTACCGGCAGCGCGCGAAACTAGCCCTTGCCCGGCATATGCTGCCCGCAGACCGGCGCGCCTGGTGCGCAGTGCCCTGGGGGTGGAGGTGGGGGGGGGGGGGGTATTGGCGGACGCTCTGCTTTCTGATCGTATACTGTGTGGCCAGTGCGCGTGCTCTCCTCCCAGTATTGGAGAAGACGATCTGATCTTAGTATATCACCCAGTCACATCGTTTTGGTCGTCGTTGTTCTCTTTTACTTTTAGTCTAATGATAGGCTTATTGTATAGCATGTAGCTTCATTTACATATGGAAACAAACCAGTGAGCTCACTGCCATATGGTCAGTGTCACCCCAGGATCCTGCTAATTATGCACAACTATGCCGCAGGTATTTCGTGCAACCGATACCCTTTGATGTCAGATATGAAAGATCCATTTTGATTAATATGTGCAGTCTGTGTTCATGCACACTACCAGGGTTCCATTGTTCGATTTAACCAACTCGGTGGCTGTTTATGTCTGTTGGTAAACCTGCACACGGGAATGTATTGTAGGTTATTGCTCAGCGCTCCTCTGGCGCATGACACAGCGGTTACCCTCAGCGACACCAGAGAGCGCCAGGCACATGCCAGCAGCGGTGGTGACATTCCCATATCAGCGCACCGTCCCCTCAGTAAGCCGCTTTCTCTGCCCCTGTCTCTGTCTGTCTGTCTCTTTCTCTCCATATGTATGTATATATATATATATATATATATATATATATATATATATATATATATATATATATATATATAAAATAAATTTTTGTACCTCGGTACTACGCCTCTGGCTACTCGTAGTCCAGGGAGAAGGAATCACATCCAGGTCCAGCAATTAGCATGATCAACTCACAACAGGTGGACATTTGTGAGCAGCTCCGGCAGTTTTTCTACATTAACTACAAAAGCAACAAGGTTAGTAGTATCTTACAAATTGGATACGTTGGTTTAGTTCATGTTAGCATTTACGTACAAAGTTTTAACAAACTTTTCCATAAGTTATCACTGTTTTACATCTTAATTACGATTGTATTGTTAATGATCATTAGAACAATGCATTCATTGTTTGGTTACTTAATAAGCCGCCCGTTGCCGAATGAAGAGATGTTTGGCAGGAGCGATTTACATCGCTAGGATTAATTCCTGGGTTTCTTTAAGATTCCCCAAATAAGTAGTATTATCGATAAGGCGTACCTCCGAGTCCTATAGTATTTTCTTCAACTTGTTGGCGAAGAAAGCCACAGGTGGGAGAAGTTTATAGGACAGAGAGTGTGCGAGGGACTGCTACACTGGTCCCTACCCCTTGTTTGGATCGGTTGGGTTCCCATACCGGCATTTTCGCAAGGTTACTTAAAAAATATTTTCCCAGATGGCTCGGGAAGGACATATTATGTTTCCTTATATCGATGACTCATTTATTGTTGCACAAACACAAGAACATTGTCAGACAGCAGTAGACAAATTATCTGAGATATTAAAAAAATTAGGATTCTACGTACATGAAACTAAATCAGTATTAACACCAACAAAGAAGTTAAAGTTTCTGGGATTCTTTATTGACACCACAGAAATGACCATTTCATTAACGGAACAAAAGTTGATAAATTTACCACAACAGCAAACCAATTATTACAATTGAACAAACCAAAGATGAGACAAGTCGCAATACTGATAGGAATTATGGTAGCATATGCATCGGCAATTCTGTATGGCAAGGCTCTTTAAATCGCTAGAAATAGATAAGAACTTGGCGTTGGCTCACGCAAAAGAAAACTTTGAACGGCCCATGACGATTTCGCCAGATGGTCAAAAAGATATTATGTGGGGGGCTGTCACACATCAACAATTTGCCCAACCCCATTAGAATGGGAGAGCCCAACACTACAGTTACAACAGACGTTTTACTGGAAGGATAGGGGGCTCAGCAACAGGTGGTCGGTGGATAGATGATGAAATCTCCGATCACATAAATGTACTAGAACTTAGAGCTATTTATCTAGGATTACGTAGTCTAGTTCACCTGCCTAAAAATCATCTGAGGGTATTAACAGATAAGACGACAGCTATGGCTTACATACATAATATGGGAGGGACTCGTTCCAAACCATGTAACTATTTAGCCAAACTAATTTGGGACTGGGCAGAGAAACACGAGATATGGCTAACAGTAGCACATATTCCAGGCAGTCAAAATACTTTGGCTGACAAGAAAAGTTGACATTTTCATGACCATCTAGAATGGTCATTAAATCAGAGTATTTTCACCCACATTTGTGATAAATGGGGCAAACCAGAAATTGACTTATTCGCATCACGCAACAACAAAAAGATACCGAATTATGTGTTTTGGCATCCAGAGCCAGAAGCCTGGAGAGTAGATGCATTTTCTCTACTTTGGAATAATAAATTCTATTACATATTTCCACCATTCAGCATTATCAGCAGAGTGGCCAGGAAGATCAAGATGGATCACTCACACGCAGTACTGATAGTACCAGCATGGGACACACAACCATGGGCAGCGGCAACAACATGAGAAGCAAAAGACATGCTCAGGTTCCCACGAGAAAGGAACAACCTACAACATCAAGGACCACTAACAGTCCACGGAGACGTGTCAACGACACCCCTTTTGGCATTCCTTTTTAAAGAAAACATTTAGAACAATATGGTTTAGACAAAATTACACAAGAAAGACTTATTTCTCACACCTGGAGGAAAGGAACGGTGAAATTATACACAAGTTATTTAAAGAAATGGGGACTTCATTGTCTTCTTAAAGGTGTCAAACCATTAAAACCTACAATAACCCAAATATTAAGATTTCTAAGAATATTAGAAGATGAAGGGTTAAGATTTGGTGCAATTAATGCAGCAAGATGTGCACTTTCAATTATTCTACCAAGAATAGATGGACACACGATTGGAAAGCATCATTTAGTACACTGATTCATTAGATCGGTATATGAAAGAAACCCACCCAAACCCAAATATAATAGGTTTGGTAGTATTTAAGTTATTCAAGTCATGGCCTAGTAATAGACATTTATCAATGAAGGAACTAGAATTTAAGTTAGCAGTGCTATTAGTATTACTACTAGTGACGGGACACAGAGGACAAACGGCACACTCACTGGATGGACTAGAGGAAGGATGAGGCAACATTCGATTTAGAGACATTACTAAAGTCGAATCGCTGTCCACAGTTCATGTAAATAGTTTTCCGGAAGATAAACGGATATGTGTAGTTTCAGCCATTAGGGCTTATATATCCAAGTCACACAGAATAAGGAGTTCCAGACAGTTGCTTATCAGCTTTATTAAACTGCATAAAGCTATCTCGAGAGACACACTCACAAGATGGACCTTCAAGGTGCTTAAACAGGCAGGTGTCAATACTGGATGCTACGCATCTCACTCAATGCATGGAGCCATGGTCTCCAAGGCAAGACAGTTAGGAATCTCAGTCAACGGCTAGATCGTTGTAAAACATTACACCAAACAACTAGAAAAGCCAAGCGGCCTGCCGACTCGCCTACTCCTTGACTAAAGACGGGTGAGAAACAACAAATTACTATTTTGCACTAAAAACATAGTATGATTACAATATTAAGTATAAAAGGATAAAATATGAGATTACGTAAAATTCTCCCTGGACTACGAGTAGCCAGAGGGGTAGGATGGAGTAAAATAGTGCAGTTTGTTGTTGGTTTGTTTGAGACGGTGCTTTTCTGTCGAGAGTTGCAGATGGGTCTGTAGATGAAATGCGTCAATATCAGGAAGGTCACTTCAGGCTCCCCGACGCCTGGCATCAGGAATGACAAAGGGTGGCTGTAATGTTACCGCTAACTACTCGAAGCAGTAGACTAGACATTTGGTTTATTCTGAGCTTTATATCCTAGCAAAATTTGATGTCAGGTAGAGTATCATCAACTTATGACAGACAGTCAGCACTCAAAACATGACTCAGTAGTGATAACGACAATATGGAAATGGTCATAGAGGTTAAAGTTGCATAGTCCGATAAAAACATCCAAATTTTCAAAATAAAAACACTTATCTAAACTTAATTCGACATATTGAACTTAGATATTGGTGCACTTATGCCCGTCACATGATGGCCTGCGTTCACTTACGGTCACTTGGCGAACAAAAGCCTGCGAGCTCCTTGCGACAAAATTGAAACAATTTGTTACAAACTATTAAAACCTTGGTCGGCGACTGCTCGGCGATCATTCGGTGACGGTTGCCAAACAGTCAGCGACCATTCACCAAACGGGCTGATTTTGTGTGCGATAGGATGGCGACCGGTCGCCAATCGGTTGCCGAACGGTCCCTGACCGATTGGAGAATGTTTATTCTGTTCGCCGATAGGTCGCCGACTGATCGCAGACTGAGCGCCGACCTGTCGTCAACCGGGGATTTCTGGTAAAACAGCTTGTGGTTCTGAGGGTTCTGTCACTTCTGTCCTGCCGTTCATAATGGCCAGACAGTTGCTGTTGAGGGGTCAGCTGTTCCAACAACAACAAGAGGAAGATGCAGCACTGATTTTTCTCCTACCCCAGAGAACAGGAAGGAGGCAACAAAGACAGCACTGGGTGTGTCCATGGATCTCCCTGCGGCTCTCATGTCTGAGCTAGAGATAGAGTCGCAGGGAGATTTCTGCAGCTACCTTCGAATGGAGCCAAGCATGTTCTACGAGATGCTATAGAGGGTCACCCCAAGGTTGGCCAAGCAAGAAACCGTGATGCGCAAACCCTTGAACTCGGGACTGAAGTTGGCTCACCCTTCATTTCCTGGCAACTGGGAACAGTTACCATAGCCTGGCCTTCTCCTTCAGAGTTGTGCACAACATCATCTCACTCTTTGTTCGTGAGGTGTGTGATGCAATTATCACGGAGTATGGAGATCTGGTGTTTCTCCCTACATCAGAAGATAGCTGGCGGAAAATAGCTGAGCACTTCGGGACACGATGGAACTTCTATCACACTGTAGGTGCCGTGCCATTGATGGCAAATACAGTGCTGTTGCTGTTGTGCCTTCTGCTGCCGCTCTCGGCGGTACCGAACAATTAGTTTGAGCGTCGTCTGTTGGAAGACGCACCACTGGCTCTCGTTCAACGCCCCTACCTCCGAGCCCAGGTAGTTGCAAAAGGTGACATGGCTATTGGTGGGATCGTTGAGCATACTGTCCTGTTGGGATTGAATGCTCCCGTGGGCAGCCATTTGGGCACAAATCTTGAGAATGGTGGCGTCAACCCCCTTGGGCTTCCCCTTCCGGCCACTCGACGACTTGCTCAAGCGCACACTGGACGTCACTGTGCATGCTGTGTGGGTGCGTGTGTCACTGTAGATGAGGATGGGACTCCGATGCTCATAGGAGTTGCTTCTTCATTGTCATTGTCCTCGTCCACATCCATGGCCTCGACACCCTCCTGTACATCCATAGGAGGAGGTAGTCCTGTCGCTGACTGCTGCTCAGAGGCACTGGTTGCAGCCTGGAAAAACAAGAAAGGATATTTTGGTTACATAATTATACTGTATTCTTTGTGCAAAGAAATGACCTCTTATCCTATTGTTACTCTTATTTTATTGATCTGAAACTGATGATCTTTTATCTAGATTATATTTATGGCGTGATCATTTTATGCACACATTTGGTGGTCGATTTCGATTTGGCTGCTCTTTAAAAAATCAGTGTGTATGTAATATATATAAGTTGGATATATTATGCAGACTAAAATCTAGATAATTGCCTTGATTTTGAAAATTTGCCAGCTAATTGAATTACAATATAGTGCATATCACATTTTGTTAAAGAGTCAAATAACTTTGATAAAAATATGTGTTTCTTTAAAGATGCAATAGGGTACATAAGTAAGGGGTAAATATATATATTTCTGTCAAGAAACCTAGTTTTCAGTGTCCAGGCACTAGTTTTCCAGTTTTTGGTATATCTATTTGGTAGTTCATGGGTATGCAGGTACTGCAGGTATTGCAACACCTCAGGAGTTTGACACCCCTGCACTGCAGAGTTGTAAACCACTGCCTTGTGGTACAGGTTCTTGACAGAACCGAAGGCTAAGGGAGCAAACCCTAAACAGAAAACCATTTCACTGTGGCAGCATTAAGGGCGATTGATGTATGGAACTCCCAACATCTCCCGACCAGCCACTGCAGGGACAAATAGTTTTGCGCCTGTCTTGACATGTTCTTGCCAGTGTGAAACCTCTATTTGCTCCCCGAGAGAGTGCCGCTGGTAACTTGCAAAAGCCAGCAGCACTTCAACACTTTTGCAGGCAGCTTTCATGAAATGTAAACATGAAGCTGAGAGACATTAAGACCGACTCATGGACATCACTCTCACAGCAGAGAGCTAAATGGAGAGCGGCAGTCAAGTGATGAAAGCAGTCTTTGTTGCGTCGCGACCGACAGCCTGATGATGATGATGATTTGGTAGTTCATTGGTGACCCAATGTCCCATAAACTGTTTATCACAGCACATCACCCTGCAACTGTTAGTGTTGCATAGTGAACGTGTAACAAATTAGTTAAAATATTTGCGTCACCAAGCAAATCTACCTGACAAATCATAAATCAGAAAGGTTTTCCGAACCATACGACCGCAGCTTTCCATATACAGCTATTTACTCGTCAGTAAATTGAATAAATAAAAGGTTGAGTAGGCCTACACTAAAACAATAAAATTAATAATGATATAATGATTAACCTTTTTCAATAACCAATAACTTTGTGCCAGTCAATGACAACTGACGATGTTTTGTGATTAACAGAGGAGTAGTAATCAAAATTACCCTCTGCCCACCATATATATATATATATATATATATATATATATATATATATATATATATATAATATATATATATAATATTATATATATATATAATTTTACCTCGGTATACAGCCTCTGGCTAGCCGCAGGCTAGGGAGAAGGAAGCACTTCCGGTCCAGCAATTAGCATAAGCAACTCACAATAGGAGGACATTCGTTGAGTTGCTCCGCCAGGATTTATCTACTAAACGACTAAATCTAACTAAATATTTGAAACTCTGATTAACTTATAACTGATCCACTGTGGCATCACATTATGAAAGTTCAGAACTTTCTCAGGTCCCTTTTGGACTTTAAACGTGTTTTTTAACACGAGGATAGAACATTGCTTGCTGTGTGATGACCGAAACTGATACTCTTTTGTTCTATCGACACCTGTATACAGACAGGGAGAGATGTTGACCCGAGTCACATCTCCTAAGGAAATTCCTCCGAACCCTAAAGAGGGTTTTGTTGGGGATGATCCTGGGTTTCTTTTATAGACTCCCCAGACCGGGTCGAGCCTCCGAGTTTCATAATTCAAAAACAGACACGGGAGTTATTTTTTGGGCCAATAATTTATTATTTAACTTCAATAAATTTTGCAATATTCACTGTTATTTCTGTCACTAGCTAAGCTCTTCTAACTTGTCACTCAGTACAGAGGACATTTGTGCTCATTTTTTTTTCATTTTTTTTTTATTGAGGCTGTATTTATACTGTCCATAGCATATAAGCCTGGGTATTCAGGCTTGTTTTCAATGCTGGCCAGCTGTAGTGTTGGTGTTGTCTTATCACACAGTAGCTGCTGATAAGGTATTTGATTGCCTGTATTTCAGTAGCAGATAGATAGTTGGTTGGTCTGGTTAGTACTATAGTAGTCTATGTTAATTTTTTGGATTTTCTTGGCATATATGTGCTTTATTTTTTCTACTCTTATTTCTAGACTAGCCTACTCCTATTTACATATCATAGGCTTGTACGCAGCTGTGAGGTGTGTTATCTGGGTGCTTTTGGTATGGTTACCTTCCATTGGGCGTC
Organism: Branchipolynoe longqiensis; assembly: GCA_030323885.1. Classification (NCBI taxonomy): domain Eukaryota; kingdom Metazoa; phylum Annelida; class Polychaeta; order Phyllodocida; family Polynoidae; genus Branchipolynoe; species Branchipolynoe longqiensis. The sequence goes on from CM059198.1 coordinate 38,606,914, forward strand.
TCGCTGGTGGGCCGTGACATGTATCACCTGCCCCTTTGCGGTGCAGCTTAGTTGGGGGTTCCTAGCCTTATTTTGCACAGATATTTTTTGTATGTTTTTAGGTCAGGAATTTGTCGTTCCTTTACTGTTTGGGCATTCCACACCTTGGCAGCCATTTCTAGCGTGCTTCTCTCGTGAGCTTTTATTTGGCTTCTGGTCTGCTTTAGTAGTGGCGCATTATTTGCTCTAGTTGCCCTTTGTGGTTTTGTTAGGAGTTTATTGTCTTGACTATAGCTGTATGCTAATGTTTTCAGATGAATTATTCTCCTATTTTCTAGCAATTTTACTTTGGTTCTTTTGTGTATGTCATAGGTGGGGTGCAGCTTGTCTACTCTGAGGCAGATTTTCAGGGCTCTGTTCTGTAGTGTTTGCAGTTTTTTTAGAAGTTCTTTCTTTGCACCCATGTAGTTTACATCTCCATAGTCAAAATAGGGTAGCACCATGCCCTTGAAGATTTTTATTGACATTTCTTGTGTCATGTAGTCTCTTAGCTTTGCAAATAGCCACAGTTTGTGGTTTACCTTTTGGACAATTTTGTTTATACATAGGTTGTAGTTTAGTTGGCTGTCCAACTCAAGGCCTAGGTATTTGTAATGGTCTACATTTTCTAGTGTTTGGCTTCCTAGCTTACAGTGTAGTTTTCTTTCTGGCATTTGTTTATGCGAGAAGAGAACTGTTTTTGACTTGCTTGTGTTGATGGTTATTTTGTTGGACTCACACCACTCATCCAGTTTTAGTAGGAGCTTGTTTAGTTTAGTTATTACCTCCTCTTCTGTGGTGCCGTTTGCATATATGACTGTGTCATCTGCATATAGTTGGAGGCATTCGGTTTGTAACCATTTTTCAAGATCGTTTATGTAGATTATAAAGAGCAGTGGCCCTAGCACTGACCCTTGGGGTACACCACATGTGACAGGTTGGTTGTCTGATAGTGTATTGTTTATTTTTGTTCTCTGTTGCCTGTCTTTCAGGTAGCATTTTATCCAGTCCATAGTGTTGGATTTTATGCCCATGGATTCTAGTTTTTCCAATAGTATGTTATGGTCTACTGTATCGAATGCTTTGCTGAAGTCAATGAAGGCTGCTCCAACTAATTGTTTTTGGTTCATTGACGCCAATATGTCATTTGTTAGGTTAGCTATTGTTTTAGATGTGGAGTGCAGTTTCCTGAAACCTCCTTGTCTTTCGTTTAGTATATTGTTTTTTTCCAGGTGTTCATTTATGTGTCTATGTAACACTTTTTCAATGAGCTTGCCTGGGGTTTGAAGAATCGATATTGGCCTGTAGTTTCCCATGTTTTGTTTGTCTCCACTTTTGTGGATAGGGGTAATGGTTGCCATTTTCCAGGCTGAGATAAAATGCCCCTGTTCAAAGGAGATGTTGAATAGGTCGACTATAGTGGCTGGGATGGCTTGGAGTGCCTCTTTCAGCATTTTGGTTGGTATTTCGTCTATTCCACTTGGTTTATTTGTGTCTATGTCATTTATTAGTTTTTTTACTTCTATTATATCTGTTTTGCAGGTGGGGATTTCATTCTGCACAGTTCCTGATCTATTTTCCCACCTTTTTTTAAATTTTCCTGACAGCGTTTGTCCTATTGTGGCAAAGTGCGTGTTCAGTTTGTTTGCTGCATCTTTGTCTGAGAGTATTGTCCCTTCGTTATCTTGGAAGGTTGTGTGCTCTTCTTTGTTATTTTTGGGGAATAATAGGTCTACATTCTTCCAGAATCTGTTTGTATTGCTTCCCCAGTCTCTGTCCTGCTTTATTATGTATTTCTTTTTTGCTGTTCTCACAGCTTTGAGAGAGTGGTTTCTGGCAATATGGTAGGCCAGTTTGTCTTCTATAGTTTCTGTGAGCTTTGCTTTATTACCCAGTTTACTTTTGGCTATGATGAGCGTTAGCAGGTCATTGTCTACCCAGGGGTCCTGGTTTTTTTGTATTTTTATTTTCTTAATGGGGCACATCTCGTCAGCTGATTTTCTTATTTCTGCGATGATGTTGCCCCAATAGATATTAACATCATCTCTGTTTTGTGTGATGTTGTTTATGTTTTGGTGCAGATGATTTTTTAATGCATCTTCTGAGTAGTTTTTTAGGGACCTGCCCATCTTATACTCATAGTGATTTGTGCTTTTTAGTTTTTTCCTTGTTACATATATTAGCTCATGATCACTTATACCCCAGCTCCTGGTGCCCCATTTAGTGGCGTGGTTTGAGTTGGTTAGTATTAGGTCAATTGTGGTGCTATTTTTACTTAGCCTTGTTTTTTCAGTGATGAGCTGTTGTAGGCCTAAGATTTTGATTGTGGTTTGCAGCATTAGTTTGTTTTTATCATTGCTGTTGTAATTTACATTAAAGTCTCCTAGTATGAAGATTTCTGCCTTTGTCAGTTTTTTTATGGTGTTTATGCTCTTCTCTAGGGCTTCAATGAAGAGTTCAATTTCCCCTGATGGAGGTCTGTAGAGGCTTGCTATGGCTATATTTGCTTGCTTTTCATTTTTTATTAGGCACCATAGTAGTTCTATGTGTTCATTTGATAAGTTAGCTGTTATTAGTGCTTCAGGATCTAGAATTTTGGTGTCTTTGCAGTAAAGGGCAACACCTCCACCCTTTTTTGTTTGGTTTAGTGTGTTATTTTGCTGCCTATCATTGCGTACAAGCCTATATCCATCTATGTTGAGGGTGTTGTTTTTGTGGTTGTCAGTGAACCATGTTTCTGACAGTGCCAGTATGTCGAGATTTTCTCTTTTTAGGTGTATTTTTATTGTGTCGATTTTGTTGGATGCACTCTGGCAGTTTAGGTGGGCAAAGTGTGTGCCCCTCCCCAGCTTGCATTCAATTTCTTCTACCATATATATTTGTGCTTTTCGGTGAGTGGTTGCTTGATTTCGCGAATTTTACTTTTTAGTTTTAGTTAGATTGAGTTTGTGTGTGTGTGTGTGGGGGGGTGGGGGTGCTGGTGCATGCAGCACACGCATCTCCCTCTGGTGGGTAGTTGTGTAAGTCACTGCACTTATTACCTGTTTTGTGTGGAGGATGGCATATTTTTAGTAAAGCGTGTTAGTGAGATAGTAAATTTGTGATATTCATGGTTTGGAGCCCTGGTTCCTTTCCCAGTTCTCCCCGATCTGAACATTTGTATAGTTTTGTTTATTCCTTATTTATATTTTTCCTTTTTATTTGTTGGCATTTGTCAGGGTTTCCTTGACTTTTTGGAGGATGTCCCCCATTTTATTTTTGTAACCTGGTTTTATCGTTTCTCCTTCACTGGCGCTGTCCAGGTACCTTCCTGAGCCCCAGTATGGGCACTTTGTGCATTCCCTGAATGCATTTCCAGGGGCATTTATTAGCTTTTCTTTTAGCTCTATGTTTTGTGTGAATTTTGCGTGGACGATATCCTCCAGCACTTTTTCATTTGTTTTGCACCATTCTGGTGATCTCCATATTTTTTTGGCCATTGCTTTTATTGTGTACGGGTTGTCCGTGTTTTCGATCATTCTCATTATGTCATGTTTATCGTGATATTTGGCCATTATTGAGCAGTAGTATTGCTCGGCCGAGGTGTACTTTTTCCCATCCTTTCCTGTGACTTCGCATTTGTACAGGTTACTAAAGGGGGAGTTGTGGCCTTGGAACGCTCATATACTCTACTCTACTCTAGATTCCGAGGTAGTACAACCCAGACAACTCATATAATGTCCTGACTACCGGCGATTACATGTATACAGCGTATGGAGCCTCATATTTATATTAAGCAATCGTATTAATATCAGCCATACAGATCTATCAATAGTGTCTTGACGTTGACGGCAGGAGGCAGCAGCTACGGGTTGATAGCGGTCATACTCTTGAGGCACACCAGGCACAGCTCACTAATACTAATTCATATTATCAGTCTTTAGGATTTGGGCCATCTACTCTCAGCCAGTCACATAAGAATGAGGTATCCTAGATGGGATGGTGGGATGGTTATTAAACTTTTAACTGCGCTCAGTTAGGCAGGTCTTCACGACTTGGCGATACAGTGACGAATGATTTCGAACTGCTCTGGCTACCGACTCGGCTCTGAACATGGTTACCGAATGCTGTACTGCATTGGTATCTACGGTGAGCATCACTATGGGGCCCGCGGTCAGTTTTTTTAATTATGCATGTTACCGGCAACATGGACAATTCAAAAACAGACACGGGAGTTATTTTTTGGGCCAATAATTTATTATTTAACTTCAATAAATTTTGCAATATTCACTGTTATTTCTGTCACTAGCTAAGCTCTTCTAACTTGTCACTCAGTACAGAGGACATTTGTGCTCATATACTCTACTCTAGATTCCGAGGTAGTACAACCCAGACAACTCATATAATGTCCTGACTACCGGCGATTACATGTATACAGCGTATGGAGCCTCATATTTATATTAAGCAATCGTATTAATATCAGCCATACAGATCTATCAATAGTGTCTTGACGTTGACGGCAGGAGGCAGCAGCTACGGGTTGATAGCGGTCATACTCTTGAGGCACACCAGGCACAGCTCACTAATACTAATTCATATTATCAGTCTTTAGGATTTGGGCCATCTACTCTCAGCCAAATTGGGACAGGAGAGCAGATGGTCCTTTACTCACAAGTTTTTTATTTACGTAATCAAAAATGCTATTTGATTTCCAGCGACCTAGTCGTCTTATATCGTCCAGAGGTACTCCTATTCGTGCATACTCTTGAGCAGCTCCACGTCGTAGGCTGTGTGCTGTCACCAATGGCCACCAGCTGCAGTTGGCTCCTTTCAGTATGAGCCTTATGCATCTGACGAACGTCTGACCTGTCAAGGGCTCCCCGTTCGCGAGTGCAAATGCTGGGGCGCCCTTATGCAGTGATGTGCAACGACAGTACTCCTCCCATGCTCGTACGGGGAAGAAGCTTGATTGTGGTAGGCCAGGGACCTTTACGTGATAGCTGTCCTCCGGCTTCCACCCAGTTTTGGAACTGCGGATGTGCACTCGGAGGTATGACTTGTGTGCCTCAATGTCTCCGGCCAGCAGCGTATGACCGCCATCACCCAGCATCTCGGAATAGAACAAGTTAGATTGTCTTAGTAAGCATGTATAACCAATCAACAATGCAGCAATAAATACAAGTCCATACTTTCCCAATTTTTTACATTTTAATATAATCATTTTAACATGTGATACTTTTAATGGATACGCACGACTTACAACGTTATACTTTAGCTTACATACCCCATTCTTAATTATAGACAGTGCATAGCTATCGAATACATCCCACCTACCCCTTACTAACTTTACCCAGGATTTAGCCCCACACAGATAATTTTTAATGGCCCCTTCTGTCCTCAGCTTATCATTTAAGTACAGCGTATATAGCATTACCGTTTTTAGGTTTGGGTATTTGGGATTGACCTTGCTATTCCTGCAAAAACTCAAGTACTCCTCAAAATGCACCCTTTTGTTTCTCCACGTCCCACTTGCAAGTCCTGCTTTGAAAAATATGCTCAGCTTCCTAACTATAGCACACTCTTTACCTGCGACAGAGAAGACCAAATAACGAAATTAGACGGAGTAGGTAATCACAAGTACATGTCAAATACATTGTCGTCATGACAAACATCTACCTTGGAAAGATTACGTTCGACACACAGTCTAGCCGCTATAGAATTTGCTTTGCAGTCGAAGAACGACCTACTCAGAGCGTCCGCCAACACTAGGTCCTTCCCCGGCTTGTGTACCACCTGGATTTCGCAGCTGTTAAAAGCAGCAAACCTCCAGATTTCGCGTGCACATGCACACAAGACGGGGGTCCTTCCCAGAGCCAGTGGACAACACCTTTTGCGACGCTTCATTATCGGTGTTAACGATAATAACGAACAGCTCAGGATGGGGAGGGGAAAGGGCTTTAAGCGCTACTACCAAATTGATCGCCTCTAATTGAGAGATGTGCAACGTACTATTATTAATAAATTCAGAAGAGTAGAGTTCAGAAAAATAGTGTGTACTACTGTGCCCGCCGCCAGCCAACAACGAAGAGTCGCACTCTATTACCCAAGGCGTCTTGGGGAACGGGCGCAGCAGGACCAGCCCATTACCACCCTCCGCGAAGCGCAGGAACCACGTGATATCACGAATCAGATCAATAGTAACTAGAGCTTTACCTATAAATGGCGTCTCACGTAAGAAAGCGAGAATTCTATTCATGAAGCACCTCGAGTGGGTAACACACTTAGCAATGAATTGCAGCCGTCCCACGAGACGCTGCACGTTTTTTCTAGTCACGCGGGACCCCACTTTCCATTTGTTGCATTCAATCAAGACACTTAATAGTTTCTCCTCAGGAATCCTGAGTATCATATCCTCTGAATTCACTTCATATCCTAACCACTGCATAACGGTCTCAGGCGGCGTGCACTTCTTTGGCGAGAGCACTAGGCCAAGGACGGACGTCACGGCCTTAATTGCATCATACCCTGCTAATGCTTTAGCATACGTACTCTCTACACCGACAAAGTCGTCTAAATAGCACGCCACCGAGAACCCCTTCTGCCTCATAATAAATACCACCGCCTCGGTGGTCCTGGCACACGCCATGCTTGACGTGCGACAGCCAAAGGGAGGCGCTACATCAAAATAAAACTTGCCCTTTACCTTTATACCAAATAGCGGAACGCTCATCGGGCAGGTACGTAGCTGGCGATACGCTCGGGCCAAGTCAACGGACCACATAAAACACCCACTACCCAACTGAGTTACTCGCTTTGCCAACCACATGACAGTTGGCAACTTATATGAACACCTAACACCCTGATAAAAACCCTTTACTATTCCAGAATTCACACTGTTTCCTCTCGGGTAACTTAAATCAACTATGATCCTGCGCTCGTCGGTGTTCTTTTTGGGACGGGTCATGATGGGACTGATCTGCGCCCACGGGGAAAACGGAGGTTCATTAAACGGTCCTAGCAGAGCACCATGGGCGAGCTCAGTAGTCACATATTTGTCTAACCAAAATAGATCATCCTCAAGGCGACAATGATTTTCGTCCGAGGGGGAGGGGGCACCAGGCCCAGTGAAATTAGCGGGCCACCCGAATTCCAAGAAATCAACAATCTCAGCGTCGCCATAGTCCCTAAGTAACAACCTCCAGCTGGATATATTTAAACCAGACGGCACAGCAATACGGGCACCAAGATAGTTTGGCACCCCCGTGGCCCGCACCAATTTGTATATTAAACGATAACTTAAATCTGTAGCACCTGATTGCCAGCGGGGCCAGAACGACTCCAGAGTGCACTTATAATTTACCGGAGATAATTCAGTAAAGTCAGGCGACTCCCGTGCACCAATACCCAATTCCAATTTAACCCCCGGCATCATAGTCACAACTGTATCATCTACCAGGTCAGACGACCTAGCTCCGCTGACAACTGTATCACAATTACCTGAACGGTGCACAGAACTGATAACATCAACGGCCTCAAACTGAGGAATACCAACACATAACGTATCACCATTAATTTCAGTTCCTAACAGAGCAACAATAGGATCAACAACATTAGAATTACCCAACCACGTTGTACCGGGTTTGGAACAAGGCAAAGCGTTAACGGCGGAACCGACCGAAGAACTATTATTATGGCCAACAACTGCCAACACGGGGTGCTGAGTAGCACCATTTAGCGTGCAGTCACTAGACGGACACAGCGCCGAGTTGATGGCAGGATCAACTGATTGTACAGGTAGGGTGCAGCCAAGGGCAGAACACTGGTGCTGAGTAGCAATGCAACGAGGGGCGGCAGACGGACCCAGTGCGGTGTTGATGGCAGGATCAACACATTGATGAGGATGGCGCGACGGATGTGACAGATCAGTAACTGCCAGCACAGTGGGGACATGAGTGACATCACTCTGCCCACGGGATGTCGCCGCCGGCTCCACCAACTGTCCCGACATAATTGGAACATGACGGTGACGACCCACTACGGAGTCCTCACTCGGGCCAGTAAGAGGTGCGTTACTCAACGCTAAATTTAAACACGCTTTACTCATGCTAACCGCTGCCCTGTGATCCCCTTTTACTAAAACAGACCGTCGCAACTTACTGTTAAACCAATGAAATCTGTTACCCACATGCGGCAGCAACTTATTGTCGGGACGCATACCCAATTTAACAATATGTGAAGACGTAGTGGCAACTGCGGGAGCAGCCGTGCCGGGAGGCACCAGGCCACAGGTCACTAGGTCAGTAGGTGACCCATTTATGACGCCCTCTGACCCTGTCCCATTAATGACATACCCGGAACCGGGTTTAACGACACCCGTACGGCGAACAACATGACAACAAACATCACCGGGCAGCGGATTAGTCAATGGAGCCGGCACATTCAAATTTAACGAAGAATTAACAGAGCAACACACACTCTCACTGACGGTAAAATGTCGACCGACGACTTGAGAAGGCGGAATCCATGACTTGAAAAACTTCGAAGCCACCTGGGCGTCCCCGTCTACGTCACGCGGCACCGTCGTGCCCACGACGTCTTCCCCCCTCTGCACGGCCATGCGCCGATCGTGCACTAAAAATTTGTTGATACAGGCTTCTCTGCAGCATCAACGCCACGTACGTCCCGTGGCCGGAGCTTGCTCTTGCAGTCTACCTCCTTGTGGTAGTGTTTACGGTGCAGATTAAGCGCACACCACGAGCAGTTGTGGACAAATCGATCACGACCCACACCGTGACTAGAGACAAATCCACAGTCTTTGCCCCTGTTCCAGATGGTGCAAATCCTGCCATCAACAGCCCTATCAAAATCCGCAGCATACGTGCCGTCCCGCACTGGCCTAGCGACAGGCCGTACCACACGTCGCCCAAGGCTGCTTTCGTCACGACGAATGTCCTGTATTAACTCCACGTCATCCCAGCCGCGTGGCAGCCTCTTGTCCGATATCATATTAAAGACGCGCTCGGAGAATGCCAAGCACGTCTCCCACGTGTAGTTCTGCGCCATGTCAAATAGCGCATCCATATGTGCCTCTAGCTTCGGCACCCATGCCAACGGTACGTCACCCCGTCGCATCATCCGGCGAATCGCCGCAAAATATTCGAACCAGGTCGACTGGCCTTGTGACACCTTGCCCTTGCGCTCACCGCGGATTACATATTTATGGGGCAGAAGCTTACCCTTAATTGCTGACTTCCTTACTTTCGCTCCGGCTACCCGTAACAAATCTCTCATGAGTTCGTCGTCTGTATCAGAATCCACGCCATCACTACACAATACCGAGACCCGATCCACAGGGGCCGTAACCAACGGGGCCAACACATTATCAGCAACAGTAGCCGTACTATTTGACACGCCATCAGCAGTCACTGACGGCACGCGTGCACCCCCGCACCCAAAACACGGCTTAACCGTCGAGGCTGACCGTCGTCTCGTGCGAGGAACCGTTGCTTCAGAAAGTCCTTGTGACGTCACGCCTCGAGTTTCAAAGTCTGACAGTAGCAATGGCGACCCCGATCTCGACGATTCAAGCGTATCCAGCCTTGCCAGTAACGGCGCAGTGACAGCAACAAGTTTAGAGTCTAACAGGTGGGACAACTCCTCCAACGACACCCCTATACTCGGGATACTGACCACAGGAGGAGACATAATGACAGTCCTGTGATGCTGAGTATCAGACGAAGGCGTGCCAGATCGCCGATTGGACGGTCCACTCACCGGCGATCCACCTTTACGACTAGCCGAGCGCAGGAGCACTTTTGAGAACTTGCCACTCCCGTGTAGTCGTGACTTAGTAGCTTTCGGCATGACAACAGCAGGTTTGTACAATCCACACGTAATTCCTCCCGACACGTACACTCACAATGTATAGCAAACTTATTAAACTTTTAACTGCGCTCAGTTAGGCAGGTCTTCACGACTTGGCGATACAGTGACGAATGATTTCGAACTGCTCTGGCTACCGACTCGGCTCTGAACATGGTTACCGAATGCTGTACTGCATTGGTATCTACGGTGAGCATCACTATGGGGCCCGCGGTCAGTTTTTTTAATTATGCATGTTACCGGCAACATGGACAATATTGTCTCCAACTTGCTGGCGCAGAAGCCGCAGCTGGGAGAAGTGTACGGAACAGAGAGAGTGGGCGGTCCAAGGCCGACCCCCCGTATGGTTGGTTTCACTACCAGACACCTACGGCACACAAACTTAGCTTACACGCCTGTACTGAGGACGTTGTAAAACACGTAACTCTGTGCCAATGATACCTCAACCCAGGTTACACCTGGCGTCACAATTGTTGTGTTCAGTTGAGAAGATACCGGTGATTAGTAACACTTCCTATTCATTACAGAAACCGATGGCCACTAAGCGGTACAAAGCACCGCCAGCGGCAGCCGAGGTTCGCGCACCTACAACGTACGACTCGTCACCAGCTCACACGGCTCCGCCGTCACCGCAGCCCGGTGCAGACTTACCGTCTGATAGGGACAGCGACGATCAGAACCAACCGGGGGATCTGGAGGCCACGATTTCGAAAATCATGGACCAAAAGATCAGGCATAGCCAGGCAATGGCCCGAGCCTCTCCTCCACCCTTTCCAGATGAGGATTGGGAGGACTTTTCGGATGATGACGACACGGAGTCGGCTTATGAGGTTCCGAAAGGCTTCACGAAGAGTTCACGAAGGCTTCGAAAGTCAAGAGAGTGAAAAAGTCCAAGAAGACAAAGAAAAAGAAGAAGAAGGATTCCTCCTCTGACTCATCAGATGATTCCTCCTCAACAGAGTCCGATTCGGACACTGAACGCGCTGGAGTTTAGCCAAAATCGGAGTCAAAGTGGGCAAGAAGTGCACCAAACCAAAGGCGAAGAAGGTCCACACGACAACAATGATGAGAGAGACCATCAAAGGTCACTTCAATACATTCAAACTGTCAGAGGTGATCAATATATTGACAGAACAAATTTCGGGCATAAAGGGAATTCCGGAAACCCTGAGCAAAGAGATGGACGCTGGTATCCACCTCTCGGACGAACGCCGCAGGTTCGAAAACGTGCTTTGCACAATTCACAAGGCGGTGTTGGGAGCGCTAACATCGGTCGCTCCCATAGCTAACCGCATGCAGACGGAGAATAAGTTCTCCTCGTTGGCAAGGGTCATGGACCGCAACATTGCATTGCTTACAGCGGCAAGCAACTACATGACCAATCGCAGATTTGAGAATGTATTCAAATCAGTTATCACAGACGCTGGCAAGGAAGTAGCCAGATCAAAGAAAGTAACTGACAACGATGGCAAGGAGTACACGCTGTACTTAGCCCCCAAGCCGGTCAAGGGGAAAACCCTTCGACAAAAGCAAGATGTTCGGGGGACAGTTGGCTCACCTCTACAAAGAGGTGGAAGTGGACAACAAGAGTGCGAAGAACACTGATCCGAAAGGCCGGAAGTTCGACAACTCCGCCAAGTTCCGGAGACCACGCTCGGATTTTCGGTTCCGATGGGGAGGAAGACCAGGGAGAGGGGGCCCATCCTTCGGATTCAGCCCACGTGGGAGGGGCCGAGGAGACCGACAGCCCTCCAACTGGAGCGAGAACCGGGGATACAAAAGGGAGTTCACACCCAAACCCCAGTTCCCCAGGCCAGGGAACAAATAGAATGTTCCACACAAACTCTGCAACCAGCAGCCCCGGACATGGTTACGGAGGAGACACAGACATACGTAAGCATGTTTAAAGCGGGAAACATCTTAAATTGTCTAGATCAGTGGCAGAACATTACAACAGATAATGAAATTATGGACATAGTAAAAGGAGTAAAAATTCCATTTACTGAAGTGCCTAAACAAAAGAGAATCCCTTTTCCATATAACTTTAATTCAGAAGAAAAAGAACAAATAAATATTCAAGTGAATCTTTTTGAAGCAAAAGGCATTATAGAGCAGGTACTACATACCAAAGGTGAATTCATCTCAAATGTATTTTCTAGACCAAAACCAAATGGCGATTTTAGACTTAACCAAGTTAAATGAGATAGTAGCATATCAGCATTTCAAAATGTTCTCGCTGGAAACAGCTCGAGATTTGATTACACCCGATGCATGGCTAGCCAGTGTCGACTTAAGGGATGCCTATTATATGGTACCAATCTGTAAGAAAGACAGAAAATTCTTGAGATTCATTTGGCATGAAACACTTTTCGAATTTACGTGTTTACCCAACGGGTTGGCTTGTGCACCCCGTTTGTTTACCAAATTGCTAAAACCAATCTTTTCAAGAATGGCGAGGCAAGGACACACTATGTTTCCATATTTTGATGACTCTTTTATTATGGGAGAGACAATCGATCAGTGCCGAAAAGCAGTCACGGAATTATGCCATCTTTTAACGAAGTTAGGCTTTTACATACATAAAAATAAGTCGTTTTTTCTCCCGACAACAGAATTAAAATGCTTAGGTTTCATCTTAAATAGCAAAACAATGACAGTTTCGATTACACAACAGAAACTAGATAAGTTTCGGGATACAGCCAACCAGTTGATAGACATATATAGGCCAAAGATAAGACAGGTCGCCGTCCTTATCGGTATAATGATATTGTATGCCCCGGCTATTCTATATGGTGGAGCACACATAAAGTCATTAGAAATAGACAAAAATCTAGCTTTAGCATGAGCTAAAGGTAATTTCGAAAAGAAAAACGATCATTTCAGACGAAGGATTAGCAGATATTCTCTGGTGATTGGAACATATTAATGACTCTCCCAATCCCATTAGAATGGGAGAAGCTAACACAGTCATTACGACTGACTCTTCGTTACAAGGTTGGGGAGCACATCGCAACGATGTCGTGACAGGAGGGAGATGGTTATGATCATATAAATGTTCTAGAATTGAGAGCTATCTACCTAGGTTTAGCGAGCCTAGTAAAAGTACCCAAAAGCAATGTTCGCATTCTAACTGATAACACAACAGCTATGGCTTATGTCAGGAACATGGGAGGCACAAAGTCAAAACACTGTAATGAAATAGCACTACTCATTTGGAACTGGGCGCAAAAATACAAAGTATGGTTAACAGTTGCACACATTCCAGGGATACAAAACACTCTGGCAGACAAAAAGAGCAGGATTTTCCATGACCACCTTGAATGGTCGCTAAATAAAACCATTTTCAACAAAATTTGTCAAATGGGGTAAGCTGACCATAGACTTATTTGCTTCCAGAAATAACTTTAAAATAAAACAATATGTGTCATGGCATCCAGAACCAAATGCATGGCACATAGATGCCTTTTCAATAGTTTGGCAAAATGAATTCTTTTACATTTTCCCACCGTTCAACATTATAAGCAGAGTAGCAAGGAAGATACGACTGGAGGAAATGCATGCGATCCTCATCGTCCCCGAATGGGACACACAACCGTGGCTAGCAGTGTTAATGTCGACAGCCAAGGACTGCTTGCGATTCCGAAGATCCCGAGGAAACCTGACGCACCAAGGCTCCCTGGCATGACACGGAAACGCATCAACGACTCCACTTCTAGCATTCGTTTTCTAAATAAATATCTCGAACAATTCGGATTAGATAAGGTCACTCAACAATGGTTGGTGTCACACGCATGGAGGAAAAGAACAGTCAAGATGTATACCACATACTTAAAGAAGTGGGGCGTGCATTGCCTAATCAAGAAAGTGAAACCTATGAACCCGTCTATATCCCAGGTAGCAAGGTTTCTCAGAATGCTAGAAGATGAAGGGTTAGGCTATGGAGCCATTAATGTGGCGAGGTGTGTGTTATCTATAATTCTCCCATGAATAGAAGGACAAACTATAGGAAAACACGAGGTGATTCACTGGGTGTTACGTTCTATATATGAACGGAACCCCCCGAAACCAAAATACAATCATTTCTGGGATGTGTCGCTAGTGTTTAAATTATTTAAACAATGGCCACACAACAAACATCTGGACATAAAACAATTAGGTTTTAAGGTAGCGATGCTCCTCCTATTAGTAGTGACTGGACACAGGTCAGACAATAGTCGCCCTTTCGCTAAATGGTCTCGAAATAGACAAGACCGAAGCAACGTTTGATTTAACAACTTTGTTAAAATCAAATCATTTGGGAGATCACAAGATTCGCACAAGATTCGCAGAGGATCAGAAGCTATGTGTCGTATCAGCCATACGGACGTATTTATCCAAGACAAAAGGTTTAAGGAATTCAAGACAATTGTTGGTAAGCTTTATTAAGCCACACAAAGGCATCTCGTGGGATACCCTCGCGCGATTGACAATTAAGGTGTTAACACTAGCAGGAGTTAATACGGAACGCTACGCCTCACATTCTACAAGGGGAGCAATGGTCTCAAAAGCTCGATTGCTAGGGATTTTGGTAAAACGAATCCTGGCCCATGCGGGATGGAAAACAGCCAGATCGTTTGCAAGACATTACAACAAAAGGATGGAAAAGTCAAGTGGAATTGCAAAGCGATTGCTCAAAGACTAAATGATAAAGGTGAGACGCACAAAAACTTTCAATCTCACTTTATTATCATATAAAATTTATATTACATGCTTGTTAAAGGTATAAAGAATAAATAATAGAATATCAGGATAAAAATGCTATTACGTAAAAGTCTCCCTAGCCTGCGGCTAGCCAGAGGCTGTATACTGAGGTAAAATAGATTAGTTAGATGAATCTTACCTGGGTATAGATGATGGATAACTATTGTTTTCCCAAGGTATAAGCCTCGGATAGACGTGGGCAAGGGCCCACCCACCACACTCTACCACGTCTATTCAGTTTGCTTGTACCAAGAAAACATTACAATTACAATATTATTATTTTTATTAGGAATCATTTTTATCGTGAATTAGTAGGTAAAGATTGCTGGACCGGAAGTGCTTCCTTCTCCCTCGCCCACGTCTATCCGAGGCTTATACCTCGGGAAAACAATAGTTAATCTCTCTCTCTCTCTCTCTCCCCTCTCCCTCTCTCTCTCTCTCTCTCTCTCTCTCTATATATATATATATATATATGGATAAACAAAATCCATAATAACCAGACCCATGTTGCACCGTGTTGAGCGGATGCAGAGGTGCTGATCCAGGAACTGGAACCTCTGCATTGTCCATGCTCTGCTATTTCTTGAGCTTCCCGTAGATTGTGCGAAGGTTTCGAAACCAGTGCCAGATGAAAGTGGCTGACAAAAAGAACAGTTGACACTTTTAACATGGTGTATTTTACATGGTGTATTTTACAAATTATATCGAGGTCCCTTGTATTTGACAAAAGTTGAAACAAAGTTTAAGAAAAAGTTAATTTTAGTGGAAATGGGTAAAATTTCACAGTTTGTGTCATTGTTGTTGTAGCCTGTTCGAGACATAGCTATGCTGCGGGATTGTTGACATTGACAACGGCTGTCGTTTCCACGCAAGCAGCACCTGTTGGTAGTAACCTCGCAGTTCTTCGATGTTGCTCGAACACCCCCCCCCCCCCCAAATTTCACATTTTCATTTTAGCACAAAATATTATGAACATATTTTTTTTACGTTTTGTGGGACAGATTAAATACATATAGTATTTCTAGCATACTTAATAACAAAAGGCAACAATAATTAGTTAACTTGCGATTGAAAAAAGAAAGAATATATTATGTCCAACATAACCTAGAAACCAAATATGTGGTACCCAGTTTCAGAGAACACCCCATGTACAGGCAGCTATAACTACATACAATGTTGTGTACAGATGCATGAATAGCATAGCACAAGCTGAAACCTGTTTGAAATATGAAGGAAAATATCGGCAAGATCTTTCATCCCTGAAGGAATAGCATTTGTACTCACAACTGACTCCCAGTTCATTGCCTTTTGCGTCGAGCAGCCGGTCTCGCTTGCTACGTTTTTTTAAGTCACTGGTCAACTGATCATAGAAAATAGGATGTTCTGCAAACCAGTCGACTAGATCTTCCTGTTGTTCCGCCATCACCGATTTTTGGTCTCAGTCCAGTGGGGTTGTCAGCATTTCCTTTGTTTTTTCCTGAGGAGGGTCTAAGGCAGAAACAGCAGATGGAAAGAAGTTCTCTTGTACAGCATCTTCCGCAGCGATGACAACGACTTGCATCATCTCCCCTTCCTGCTCTTCTAGGTGAGGCTGAGGGGGCTGTCCTGTACGTCTTTTCTCCGACATCTTTGCAAAAGGTTGTTGGTGGTGGTGGTGGTGGTGAAACAAGTGTATGCAGTGAGATCCGAAGAATTTATGTTAATGATATTGAATAAAATATGCTTTTATAGTCAATGGAATGCGCCGCTCGTTCGGCGAGCATTTGGCGAGACGGCGTGGACCTGGCTGTGATCCAAGCGGTGACTGTTCGCTGAACGCTTGACCACCGTTACTTTGGTCGCCGCGAGGTCGCCACCCTGACCCCACAAAGTCGCCGACCGGTCGGCGAGCATTTGACAAACAAGTGGCGACATTGTGGCGACTGCACCGCCACAAAATTTCTCCGACCTTGGGGAAAATCGTCTCCACCGGTCCACGATTTGTCTGTGATCGGTAGCCGATCAGTCGCCGAACGATCGCAGACTGATCGCCGACCGGTGGAGACTTCAGAGATCGCAAGGAGATTGTTGGTTCTGCAGCAACAACCTCCTTGCGGCCAAAATGGGCCGAAATGGTCGGCGATCAGTCGGCGATCGCTCGTCGACCACTCGGTGATTAGTTGTAAGGTGGTCGTAAGATGGTCGTACTTTAATTGCAAAATGCTCGCAAATTGGTCGGAGGTGGACGCAGGTCTCGTGTGACTGGACCTTTATAAAGCAACTTTTGCTGCATAGAAGGTTGTAATAAGTCAATTTAATAGAACACGTTACTACTGAAATCTATGGTGTGAGTTTTGGCGTGCTTGCCAAAATTAATTTGGCATGCTTTGATGTGAAATATCCCCAAGGTTACCCATTTAAAATAAAAGTTACTTCAAACTAAACTAAAGTAGACTATAATTATTAGCATAATGTATTTATCTCAGAACGTGGCAGAAATACAAAAGCTTTGGACTATGCAACTTTAAAAATTAACTGGATAATATTAACAATAGCGTAAGTGGGAACAAATGGTCAGTGCTGGCAGGCAAAGTTATATAATAAAGTATATGCTGAACACCCTCCTCCTTTGAAATTCCAGAGTACATAATTCAATATGCAGTGAACTCTGTTTTCAAGTATACAATTATCTGTTATTAGTTTCGACAGTCGCGTGGTCCGTCACCTCCACCCCATATGCCCTTCAGGAGCGTGTCCAATCAAATTATATCGAGGTCCCTTGTGTACAAAATACAGGCATAGTTCCAGAAGCTAGCCAAGAATCACTGTTGCCACTTTTCGTTGAGGTGCTGACAACGCTGCTGGCGGATGGGGTGAGTTAGTGGTTCCTGTGTGGAAGATCAGAGTTTGATGCAGGGCTTCCATACCTTTGTACGTTGTCCTACCTTGTCACGACCATGACTGACTGGTCAGGCTAGTTACTGTCAAGATACTATGACTGATTGGAATATCGCACACTGATGCCAGCGATATGATTTTACTAGAACAGCACTATAAAGCCCCCATGAGTGCGCAGGCACAAGTTGCTGCCTGTAGTGAGGCGGGGAGGATCGTGGGGCGAAACCATAATTGGTATAGTTATTTACACTTTACACAAAAACAACAACAGATGGTTTGTATGCATACGACAAGGTAGCCTTAGTGTAACCATACAGGGTTCAATTTATTAGTCTAAATTCTATTCTTATATGACCTTATAGGTTGCTAGAGCATAACACCAAGTAAGGAAGGGTTATCTATGGGTGATAATATATTCACAACAAGGATAGTTGAAACGTGACTTCCGGCAGTTTTCCGCGATACCCTGACACTAATGAGTACTAATCATATAGACCCCTTTCAATGTTTGTAAACATCGTGTATGCGCGCGCAGCTTGGCTGCAGAACGAATGCACACTGCCACTGAGTTTGCCAGTACGCGCAGTTGAAAACGTTTATTTTATTCAAAATTAATAGAAATCCAGAACCCTAACCATATAAATTTAATATAATCTATTCGTTGAATATGTTTTGTTGTGGTTTTAGAGATATTTAACTTTTTCTGTATGAAGATTGCTCACTGCCATTGACAATGCATTGAGTTTGCCGGTATGTGCAGTACAAAAGGTCAGTTTTATTCAAAATTAATAGAAATCCAGAACCCTAACCTCATTAATTTACTATAATCTTTTTGTTAAAGATGTTTTCCATGTGTGTTCCAATCAGTTTGTTTTGAGGTGGTGTGGTTTTAGAGATATTTAACATTTTCTGTATGAAGATTGCTCAAGGCCATTGACAATGCATTGAGTTTGCCGATACACGCAGTGCAACACATCAATTTTATTCAAAATTAATAGAAATGCAGAGCCCTAACCGTATAAATTTAATATAATCTCTTCTTTGAATATGTTATCTATATGTCTTCCAATCGGTTTGTGGCTAGGTGGTGTGGTTTTAGAGATATTTCACCTTTTCTCTATGAAGATTGCTCATAGCCATTGAGTTTGCAGTGTGACCGGATATTGTCCTGCAGCCAAGCAGCATGCAAACTGACCTAAATACATGTGCTGATGTCATATGAAATTGGTCAATTGGGGGAAATCTGCGTTTTTGCTGAAATTCGAAGGTCTCGGCCTGGTTTTCGCATTTCATTTTAGTCAGAGACAATTTTCACCTGTGATTACCTGAGAGTTAGACAGGTGGGCATAGAAAAGTGATTTTATGGAGAGGAATGTCAGTAATTCACACAATTATGCAAGTTCAAAACAGGTTGATGACGGGTATGCGAGTGTTGTGCACTGCTTACGTGGGGGAAGCTGACCACGTGGGGACTGCTGGCACCATCGGGCTGCAGCGTTTGTGAGCTGCCTGTCTAACTCTAGCAGTGCATCTTTGTGATAATTGAATGCTGAAGCGGTTGCAAGCTGTTTGTCTTATTCTAGACACACATATTTATGATAGCTGAGCGTTGAAATATTTGCGAGCTGCCTTTTTCTCTAGCAGTTTTTATAGTTGAGTGTTAAAAGCATTTGCGAGGTGCCTGTCTTACTCTTGCAGTGTGCCTTTGTTATAGTTGAGTGTTAAAGCATTTGCAAACTGCCTGCCTGTCTTACTCTAGCAGTGCGTCTTTGTGCTAGTTGAGTGTGGGATCAGAGGAGCCGCTCGCAGGTGGCGCCCTCTGCCGAGTTGCATGTGAGTCACGGGGTGGTGTTCTGTGGGAGAGAAGTAGCTAGGTGAGCCGGTAGATATAGGGAGCAGCTGGCCGTGAGATAAATAGAGCGCAAAGTGAGACCTGTGGTTTTATAAAGTGATGTGCAGAGATCAAACCAAATAATCACCTTGTATGGATGCTCATTTAATTTAATCCTCACCAATTCTTATCCTGGCACCATTCAAATAGGTTCGACATTATAGACCAGAAAGTTTATATTGCATTTAGGAGTCGGGCATTTCACGAACTGCATGGGTGTATGCCCATGTGTGTATATTCTGCCGCCCTACCCTCCAAGCACCACCCACTAATCTGCACCCCATGGACATCGCGTCCAAACCTCAGCAGCCTTTCATGCGCATCCCAAAGAACGCCAACAAGTCTCAGTGCGCGTGCGCGCTCATCCCCCGGCTTCCGGGAGACAAGGCCCAGGCTAAATCCTATTCTGGTTCCGCTTTGATCCGCGCCCTAATCCCAGGGGTCACCAAGTGCGGATCAGATCCTACAATGGCCACCCTTCTTTCCGCTCCTCTTTTATCTCCCCTCTCTGTTGAAATTCGCGCCAAATCCCTTACATATTGTTATATTATAGGCGGGTCTGGGCTCCACCGGGGCTTAGCCCGGCAAATCGTCGTCAGACTACACTCTCCAAGCACACCATACAGTAAGTACTCGGGGCACTGTGTGTGTTCCGCTGCTAGTGCTCGTGGGGTGAGGTGAACGTGCACTCTCCAAACACTGGTGCCTCCGCTGATCCACCCAGAGCACAGCTCATCCCACACGAGCGCTTGTGGCAGCTGTTGTGAGTGATATAGAGGGGTCGATGGGATATGTGTTTGGAGACTGACCCACACGATGGAAGCTCTGAGTCTGAGCGTATCGCTGTTTCACTGCAGTAAGTAGTACATGTGAATTGGCTCCGTATAAGGGTAGCTATTCGGTTATTGTAATTATCCCCACACACCACACAGTGACACAACGCCTCCGCATGAGGAGTACACGGACACTATGCAATCCGCAATCCGCAGTGCACGTGACGTCACACTGTTTGGTCACGTGAGGATTTGACGTCATTATGGCATTTGTCCGTGACGGCGTTGCATCTCTCAGGCGCCCAAATTACCAACTGGTCGGCGTTATGTCCGCCTTGTCAGAGTAGCGCGCATGCGCTGCGCGCTACGGTCTGCGCGCACTAAGCAGTGTGCTGGTGGTGTGTGTTCCTAGCGCCTATTTGTTAGTAAAGTGAGGAGTTTGGGATTGTGGTGATGCTTTGTTAATAGCGGCGGGTGCGTAGCTAAACCTTGCTCACCCAACCCGCCCTGGGGCCAAATGTAAGAGTCAGGGTTAGGGCTTGTAACCTACGCGTCGTGCGGAATTCCCCGGTTAGCGGCCAAAGTGTCAATGTATGTGCGTGGGTTAGGCTACCGCCTCGAGGGTTAACGTCGCCTTCACTAACTCCCACTTGAGCCAGGGATAACGTGCAGGTTAGGGACCGATTCGGGCCAAATCTATTCAATGCAACCACATGTGTCTCTGTGTCTTTGTGTGTGTCTCTTTGTCTCTGTGTGTGTCTGTGTGTGTCTCTTTGTCTGTGTGTGTCTCTGTGTGTGTCTCTGTATGTGTGTGTGTCTCTGTGTGTGTGTCTCTGTATGTGTGTCTGTATGTGTGTCTGTATGTGTGTATGTGTGTGTATCTCTGTGTCTGTGTGTGTGTGTCTCTGTGTCTGTGTGTGTCTATGTCTGTGTGTCTCTGTGTCTGTGTGTGTGTCTCTGTGTGTGTCTCTGTATATATGTGTGTGTCTATGTGTGTGTCTCTGCGTGTGTCTCTGTATCTGTGTGTGTGTCTCTGTGTGTGTCTCTGTGTCATTGTGTCTCTGTTGCTGTGTGTGTGTCTGTGTCAGAGACACACACACAGAGACACAGAAACACACACACACAGACACAAACAGAGACACACACACAGACACACACAGACACACATAAACAGACACAGAGACACACATATACACACACAGACACACACAGAGACACACACATAGACACACAGGCACACACAGACACACACACAGACACACACAGACACACACACACGGACACACACACACACAAACAGAGACACACACACAGAGACACACATAAACAGACACAGAGACACACACAGACACACACAGATACACACACATAGACACACAGGCACACACAGACACACACAGACACATACAGACACACACACAGACACACACACGGACACACACAGACACAAACAGAGACACACACACACAGACACACATAAACAGACACAGAGACACACACAGACACACACACAGACACACACACAGACACACACATAGACACACATACACACACAGAGACACACACACAGACACACACAGACACACACACATACACACACAAACAGACACAGAGACACACACACAGACACACACAGAGACACACATGCACACACACAGACACACACGGACACACACAGGCACACATAAACACAGAGACACACACACAGACACACACACAGACACAAACAGAGACACACAAACAGAGACACACACAGAGACACACACACAGATACACTGAAACACAGAGACACACACACAGACAGACACACATAAACACAGAGACACACACACAGACACACACATACACAAACAGAGACACACACACAGAGACACACATAAACAGACACAGAGACACATACACAGACACACACAGAGACACACACACAGACACACACATAGAAACACAGGCACACACAGACACACACAGACACACATAAACAGACACACAGAGACACACACAGAGACACACACAGACACACACAGGCACACATAAACACAGAGACACACACAGAGACACACACACAGACACAAACAGACACACACACAGAGACACACACACAGAGACACTGAAACACAGAGACACACACACACAGACAGACACACATAAACACAGAGACACAGAGTGACACACACAGAGACACACACACACAGAAACACACACACAGACACACACACAGAGACACAGACACACAGAGACACACACAGAGACACACACACACAGACACACACACAGACACACACACACAGACACAGAGTCACACACTGAGGGGTGGGGGGGGGGAGGAGGAGGGGGTGGTCCCTCCCGACTCCTACTGCGATGGCCGGGTACATTCCCAGGGGGACTCCCCAAATCTATAAATAACGCACAGGGTAGCTAACAAGTGCGCGCTTGGCACGCATACATTTCACTTGACACATATACCAACACCGACGATAGCTACCCCGTCGGCCGCCCTTAACTCCGGCGAAGATATCCGGTGGCTCATACATTTAGCCCCAGATCCCCAGCTGAATTATACCCAACATGACTTGAGATTAAACGCAGCATTCACGGGCTGCGCAGGCGGGATTAGCCGAGATCAGGGAGACAATATAGCCGGAGTCATCTGGAAGGCGGCAGCACACACCGCGCTTCTGGAACTAGTCAGCTGGGGGCACGGCGAAGGGTCAAGTCAGGGCCGTGTGCGCATGAGCAGGTAGCGCATCCCTGGTGGCTTGCAGTCCCGCTTGGTGTGGGGTATTGTGGGGAAGGAGGGGAGGGCGACAACAGAGAGTGTGGAGACAGGTCCACCGACATGGCCATGGGGCAGAGCTGTAGAGCACAGGCATACACAGGGGTCCGGAGGAGAACTGGCCACCGCTTCGTAATCAGTGTTGTTGTTTAGGGCGTGCATACAACGTAAGTCATGCTGAGTGTCTGTATTAGGGCAGGCACACAAAGTAGCTCATGCTGAGTGTCTGCCTTATGGCGTGCACACAAAGTAGGTCATGCTGAGTGTCTGTATTAGGGCAGGCACACAAAGTAGGTCATGCTGAGGATCTGCCTTATGGCGTGTACACACAGTAGGTCATGCTGAGTGTCTCCATTAGGGCATGCACACAAAGTAGGTCATGCTGAGTGTCTGCCTTAGGGTGTGCACCCAAAGTAGGTCATGCTGAGTGTCTCCATTAAGGCATGCACACAAAGGAGGTCATGCTGAGTGTCTGCATTAAGGCATGCACACAAAGTAGGTCATGCTGAGTGTCTGCCTTATGGCATGCACACAAGGTAGATCATCCTGAGTGTCTGCCTTATGGCGTGTACACACAGTAGGTCATGCTGAGTGTCTCCATTAGGGCATGCACACAAAGTAGCTCATGCTGAGTGTCTGCCTTATGGCATGCACACAAAGTAGCTCAATCTGAGTGTCTGCCTTATGGCATGCACACAAAGTAGCTCATGCTGAGTGTCTGCCTTATGGCATGCACACAAAGTAGGTCATGCTGAGTGTCTGCCTTATGGCATGCACACAAAGTAGCTCATGCTGAGTGTCTGCCTTATGGCATGCACACAAAGTAGCTCATGCTGAGTGTCTGCCTTATGGCATGCACACAAAGTAGGTCATGCTGAGTGTCTGCCTTAGGGTGTGCACCCAAAGTAGATCATGCTGAGTGTCTCCATTAAGGCATGCACACAAAGTAGGTCATGCTGAGGGTCTGCCTTAGGGTGTACACACAGTAGGTCATGCTGAGTCTGCATTAAGGCATGCACACAAAGTAGCTCATGCTGAGGGTCTGCCTTATGGCATGCACACAAAGTAGCTCATGCTGAGTGTCTGCCATAGGGTGTGCACACACAGTAGGTCATGCTGAGTCTGCATTAAGGCATGCACACAAAGTAGCTCATGCTGAGTGTCTGCCTTATGGCATGCACACAAAGTAGCTCATGCTGAGTGTCTGCCTTATGGCATGCACACAAAGTAGCTCATGCTGAGTGTCTGCCTTATGGCATGCACACAAAGTATGTCATGCTGAGTGTCTGCCTTAGGGTGTGCACACAAAGTAGGTCATGCTGAGTGTCTGCCTTAGGGCGTGCACACAAAGTAGGTCACGTTGAGTGTCTGTGGTCTGACACTACTGTACTGGACGGGATGGTCGAGTCGGTAGAGTGTTGGCTTCACATGTGGGAGGTGGTGGCTCCAAACGAAGCCGAGTCCGACTTACATAATGGTAATAGTTGTGAACTTGCCTTGACAAAGACCGGCTTGCTCAATGTCGGAATAATCCGACTGAGTGGGATATCGTGTCATGGTCCCGGCAACACGGTATTCAATTCCAGTGGGCCACTTCAGTAAAGTCGCCATGAGTGCACACTTTCACAAGTTTGTGCTGGTATTAATATGACAGGATATGTTACTAGGATGCAAACGTCAACAAATCAACCACGTTGGGACATCCACCTGCGACCCACCCTTCCACGTTACCATCGCCTCCCTCTAACCTCTCCCTTACACGGCGCTCAGTAGCCAAGTGAAGATCCGGATTTGGATGGGAAGTGAAGTAGTCGTCTTTGACCAAAGTTGTGAAGGGGTGTGGTGTTTGGTAACAAGCGTAGGTTTAGTAGGTGTGTGGGATAGCGTCAGATGATGTAGATATGTGGGAAGTAAAACAAATAATAAGAAAATACACAGTGATGTAATGGTAATCGTCTTAGTCAACCTGGAAATAGGAAAATAATTGAGAATAGTACTCTTATATCGACAGTGCAGTATTAGTAGTGCATTATTACCGTGATCAAGTGAGTAAATGGTATATAGACTAAAACTGCACACAGTATGCGGCTGGTATTCACATACCATAACCATAACGACCAAATTGGCTGAGATGCATTTACTTCAATACGTCCGTGAGTGTGCATGAAACGATGCGGGTGGCGCAGGAGGCAGGAGGCAGGAGGCGTAGCTGCTCGCTGACGGGTGTGGCGTTCAGCAGCATCGCGACAACTGGGGGGACGCGGCAACGTTCTCCAACACAGTGGGCAGAACGTCGTCTTGTGTGTGGAACTGCTGGTGAAAGGGGCCACTGAGGCGCGCCTATAGAGGGCGCCACCGGAGGCCTGTGAGATGCAGCTGAGCAGGGAGGGCTGGGGGCGGGCGGACCTTATAATGACATCAAAGTGTAAAGCTGACCAAACACAGAATCACGGCGTCTTAAAAGTTTCACTCATTAAACAACCAAATCTTGCAAGTGCACGCGCACGCACAGACTCACCCCACCCACTTCCGCTTTGTCTTTCGCGAGTACTTACTGTATGGTGAGTGTAATGAAACACCCTTGTTGCGGTGGGTACAGCGCGTGGTGCGTCGGTGTGGTGGGTGGAGGCTGGGTGCAAGAGGGCTGTGGAAACCTCCAGGGTGGAGTCGGGGCGCCGTGTCCAGTGGACCCAAAAAGACGGTGTAACGGGATAACCAGCCAGGAGCCTGCCACACAGGGGCTGGAGGCGGGGTCGGCGGCCACCAGCACCGGCCGGAGATCAGACGTGTGGCCACCCGGGCTGAACTAAAAAGCTTTGCTGATTAAGTACCAAATCTGGACAGTGGCCCTTCTTTGTGTTCTGCGCAAAGAGCCGGGCCACGTTCACAGAGAATCTCATCGATCCGCGGCATCTCTCTCCGGCCCCGCCCAGCCCCGCCCATCCCCGCCCTCCACCGCCTACCTCCGCCCTTCTCCTTGTCGACGGCTCGGCTCAATGAGTTTGAATTATTAACGGTTCGTCTGAAGCATTTACATCAAAATACGCATATCTATGTATGTGAGTATGCATGCATGTATGTATACATGTATGTATGTCATAATGTGTGTATATGTTTATATATATATATATATATATATATATATATATATATATATTAAAAATTATTATTATTATTTATGATTGGCATCAGTTTAGTGCTAGTGGTTGACCTTTGAAAGAATACGTGAATTCACTTATTTGTATATTTCCATTCTGCCTCTAATATATTAGACCTTAATATGAAAAAGAAAACCTAAAATCTGCTCGAACACGTCTTTTGCTAAGTTATGCCATGGCGGTTTCTGTACGCGTCGATTTGTTTGGTGTTGTAGCCCCAGGGGGCGCTGTGCGGCGGTGCTGGCCATTGGGGGGGGGGGGGGGCGATTACTGGGCAGCGTTCGCGGGTCAATTTCCCGCCCGTCCTATCTGCCCCGTGCAAAAACAAGGCGGGCCGCTGGGGCTAATGCCACAAACAGGATCACGCACACTTTGATGGCCGGGCGGCTCGCGCCTGCCACCAAAACACAAAAAGCCGGTGGCCTTTGATGATGAAAGTAGTCCCCTCACGCCGGATTATGTCCCCATCTCCGTTGATTTGATTATCGTCTGAACTGATCGCCCGAGTTTCGGCTGAATTTCACCGGGTTCCATTGCATAAGGGGGCGGTGCCTAATCGGCTTTGCCGGTGCGCCGCCCGCCGCCTGCCCGCCCGCCCGCCCGCTGCTCGCCGCGCCGCTCCCGGAGCTGGGAGTGATGATGCGCCAACTTCCTCCTCCCGCTGTACCCGGCGCCCGCCACTAACACGCCGCCCAACCACGCCGCCAACAGGCCGCGAGCCGCACGAGACAGCGCGCAGTGCGGGGCTGTTAGCGTCACGTGACCCGGTCTGCATTCTGGGTGCCCCGGTCCAGCTGTGGCTGTCGGGCAGGTGTTGGTAACGCGGGGGGGCCCGGCAGGCGGAGTCATCCGGTGCGCGGGATGAGCGTGAGGCGCGCTGATGGGATTGTGGCCTTTTTACCCGGCGCCCAAGGATAATCCACGTTTCCTTGACAACGACGCGACGTGTGCACCAGTACGCACGCATGCACTGTGATGCCCTGACCGCGGCAGGAAGTGGCCCATTACGTGATACCACTAGTTCACTGAACACTCCTTCGCGTGGTACTGCTGGTTCACCGAGCGCTCTTTGTGGGAATGTGTTGTTAATTGTTAGCATTTGTCATTAGTCGGACGGCGATGGTGGGCGTGAAAGTGAGAGCTCTGCAGGGAACGCGGAAGCCTGCGCATGCGCCAAGTGAAACCGTGTTGCTTGTGCGCTGGTTGCTGGTCGGGGTGGACGCCGGTCTGGTGGTTTTACGGGCGGACAGTGAGGGTGGGCTTTAGCGGAGCCCTCAGAGGGCTGGGGCTTCTTTGGTGAATATGGGGTGGCGGGCTTCTGAAGGTGCACTGAGCAGTGCTGCCACTTTATACTGTTTTTTTAAAAAGTATTATACTTTTTCCTAAGGAAAAAGAATTTTTATACTTTTTTGTTGCAAAAAATGGCCAATCTGGTAATTGAAAACTCCTCAGACTTAGAATTATGAATTTGATGAGATTGAGAGATATGCTTTGCTAGTCTCTTATCAGGAGTGGTGTGCCAACCCACACTTCTGCCATTCAGGAGGTAATGTCCTAACCATTTACTTATCTAGGTTCCCTGGTGCAATCAACTTTCCATCCTTCCTGTGTATCTAATATTTCACCTGTGGATCTGAGTGCACCTCACTACACTTGCTTGTCAGTGCAATGTGGTGATATCAGATGATATTGGACATGGTTTGATTTGAAATTGGCTTTTTTCATTGGTTCTGCTCTAGTGGTGGCTTCATGACGCTCTGCCCAGCCTGCCCCATCAGGTCCTCACCCAGTGTAGAGTAGTGGTGGTTTCACGATGTCCTGGCCAGCCTGCCCCATCATGTACTCACCTCGTGTAGAGTAGTGGCGGCATCATGATGCCCTGCCCAGCCTGCTCCATCAGGTCCTCACCCAGTGTAGAATAGTGGCGGGTTAACGACGCCCTGCCCAGCCTGACCCATCATGTACTCACCTCGTGTAGAATAGTGGCGCGTTAACGACGCCCTGCCCAGCCTGACCCATCATGTACTCACCTCGTGTAGAGTAGTGGCGGCGTCATGACGCCCTGCCCAGCCTGCCCCATCAGGTCCTCACCCAGTGTAGAGTAGTGGTGGCTTCACGAAGCCCTGCCCAGCCTGACCCATCATGTACTCACCTCGTGTAGAGTAGTGGCGGCGTCAAGACGCTCTGCCCAGCCTGCCCCATCAGGTCCTCACCCAGTGTAGAGTAGTGGTGGCTTCACGAAGCCCTGCCCAGCCTGCCCCATCATGTACTCACCCAGTGTAGAGTAGTGGTGGCTTCATGACGCTCTGCCCAGCCTGCCCCATCAGGTCCTCACCCAGTGTAGAATAGTGGTGGGTTTATGACGCCCTGCCCAGCCTGACCCATCATGTACTCACCTCGTGTAGAGTAGTGGTGGCATCATCACGCCCTGCCCAGCCTGCCCCATCAGGTCCTCACCGAGTGTAGAATAGTGGTGGGTTAACGACGCCCTGCCCAGCCTGACCCATCATGTACTCACCTCGTGTAGAGTAGTGGCGGCTTCATGACGCCCTGCCCAGCCTGCCCCATCAGGTCCTCACCCAGTGTAGAATAGTGACGGGTTAACGACACCCTGCCCAGCCTGACCCATCATGTACTCACCTCGTGTAGAGTAGTGGCGGCATCATGACGCCCTGCCCAGCCTGCCCCATCAGGTCCTCACCCAGTGTAGATAGAATAGTGGCGGGTTAACGACGCCCTGCCCAGCCTGACCCATCATGTGCCCACCTCGTGTAGAGTAGTGGTGGCTTCACGACGCCCTGCCCAGCCTGACCCATCATGTACTCACCTCGTGTAGAGTAGTGGCGGCTTCATGACGCCCTGCCCAGCCTGCCCCATCAGGTCCTCACCCAGTGTAGAATAGTGACGGGTTAACGACACCCTGCCCAGCCTGACCCATCATGTACTCACCTCGTGTAGAGTAGTGGCGGCATCATGACGCCCTGCCCAGCCTGCCCCATCAGGTCCTCACCCAGTGTAGATAGAATAGTGGCGGGTTAACGACGCCCTGCCCAGCCTGACCCATCATGTGCCCACCTCGTGTAGAGTAGTGGTGGCTTCACGACGCCCTGCCCAGCCTGACCCATCATGTACTCACCTCGTGTAGAGTAGTGGCGGCTTCATGACGCCCTGCCCAGCCTGCCCCATCAGGTCCTCACCCAGTGTAGAATAGTGACGGGTTAACGACACCCTGCCCAGCCTGACCCATCATGTACTCACCTCGTGTAGAGTAGTGGCGGCATCATGACGCCCTGCCCAGCCTGCGCCATCAGGTCCTCACCCAGTGTAGATAGAATAGTGGCGGGTTAACGACGCCCTGCCCAGCCTGACCCATCATGTGCCCACCTCGTGTAGAGTAGTGGTGGCTTCACGACGCCCTGCCCAGCCTGACCCATCATGTACTCACCTCGTGTAGAGTAGTGGCGGCTTCTTGACGCCCTGCCCAGCCTGCCCCATCAGGTCCTCACCCAGTGTAGAATAGTGACGGTTACGACCCCTGCCCACCTGCCCATCAGGTCTCACCCAGTGTAGATAGTGCGGTAACGACACCCTGCCCAGCCTGACCCATCATGTCCCACCTCGTGTAGAGTAGTGGCGGCATCATGACGCCCTGCCCAGCCTGACCCATCATGTACTCACCTCGTGTAGAGTAGTGGCGGCTTCATGACGCCCTGCCCAGCCTGCCCCATCAGGTCCTCACCCAGTGTAGAATAGTGTCGGGTTAACGACGCCCTGCCCAGCCTGACCCATCATGTGCCCACCTCGTGTAGAGTAGTGGTGGCTTCACGACGCCCAGCCCAGCCTGCCCCATCATGTACTCACCTCGTGTAGAGTAGTGGCGGCTTCATGACGCCCTGCCCAGCCTGCCCCATCAGGTCCTCACCCAGTGTAGAATAGTGACGGGTTAACGACACCCTGCCCAGCCTGACCCATCATGTACTCACCTCGTGTAGAGTAGTGGCGGCATCATGACGCCCTGCCCAGCCTGCCCAATCAGGTCCTCACCCAGTGTAGATAGAATAGTGTCGGGTTAACGACGCCCTGCCCAGCCTGACCCATCATGTGCCCACCTCGTGTAGAGTAGTGGTGGCTTCACGACGCCCTGCCCAGCCTGACCCATCATGTACTCACCTCGTGTAGAGTAGTGGCGGCTTCATGACGCCCTGCCCAGCCTGCCCCATCAGGTCCTCACCCAGTGTAGAATAGTGACGGGTTAACGACACCCTGCCCAGCCTGACCCATCATGTACTCACCTCGTGTAGACTAGTGGCGGCATCATGACGCCCTGCCCAGCCTGCCCAATCAGGTCCTCACCTCGTGTAGAGATAGTGTCGGCTTCATGACGCCCTGCCCAGCCTGACCCATCATGTGCCCACCCAGTGTAGAATAGTGACGGGCTTCACGACGCCCAGCCCAGCCTGACCCATCATGTACTCACCTCGTGTAGAGTAGTGGCGGCATCATGACGCCCTGCCCAGCCTGCCCAATCAGGTCCTCACCCAGTGTAGATAGAATAGTGTCGGGTTAACGACGCCCTGCCCAGCCTGACCCATCATGTACTCACCTCGTGTAGAGTAGTGGCGGCTTCATGACGCCCTGCCCAGCCTGCCCCATCAGGTCCTCACCCAGTGTAGAATAGTGACGGGTTAACGACACCCTGCCCAGCCTGACCCATCATGTACTCACCTCGTGTAGAGTAGTGGCGGCATCATGACGCCCTGCCCAGCCTGCCCAATCAGGTCCTCACCCAGTGTAGATAGAATAGTGGCGGGTTAACGACACCCTGCCCAGCCTGACCCATCATGTGCCCACCTCGTGTAGAGTAGTGGTGGCTTCACGACGCCCAGCCCAGCCTGCCCCATCATGTACTCACGCCATGTAGAGTAGTGGCGGCCTGCAGTCACCGTCCTTTTGTTATTTCCATGCCAGTGCTCACGCTGGTGCTACTTTTCTGAATTCCCACAAGCAGTGTCAGCACTTCGCTTAAATATCAGGTCATGCGAGTGCCTTGGTCTCCCAGTGGGGCAGCACTATAAAGTCGCCAATAGTGAGCACTATCACAAGTCGATACCAGTCATGATATGACCTTAGATGTTGCCAGGACGTAACACTCCAATAACCAACCAATCTCCACTTAGACCTATTGTGTGCATGCCCCCCCCATACTGACCCCGCCCCCTCCATACTGACCCCACGCCCCATACTGACCCCATGTCCCATACTGACCCCGCCCCCTCCATACTGACCCCACGCCCCATACTGACCCCGCCCCCCGATACTGACCCCGCCCCTCCATACTGACCCCACGCCCCATACTGACCCTGCCCCATACTGACCCCACGCCCCATACTGACCCTGCCCCATACTGACCCTGCGCCCCATACTGACCCCGCCCCCATACTGACCCCGCGGCCCATACTGACCACGCCCCCCCATACTGACCCCGCCCCTCCATACTGACCCCGCCCCCATACTGACCCCGCCCCCATACTGACCCTGCGCCCCATACTGACCCCGCCCCCATACTGACCCCGCCCCCATACTGACCCCGCCCGCGCCCCATACTGACCCCGCCCGCGCCCCATACTGACCCCGCGCCCCATACTAACCCCGCCCCCTCGTGTCACCGTCGTCGCGCTGTGTCTCGTGTTGGACATGTTGCACCTCTCCCATGTGTGGGCCCACCGTTGTGGCGTGGGTGTACCCATTTGGCGACATCTTTCTCTGCGGTTGTTTTTGCTTTCTATACAGAACCCGCGGGTTACCTCAGAAAACCTCTCCGTCGAACCCTGCTGTTCTTAGAAGGTTCGTCTTAGTCTGAGTTTGGGTGGGGGGGGGGGGGGGGGGGGCTACCACCCACACTATCAGCACTGCCTGCTCACTCCCAGCCATATGATCTACCACTCATCCAACCAAAACTCCCTTTTAAGTTGGACTCGGATCTCGTCGGCTGGATCCCTGGGCTTTGGATCCTCGCCGCCTTCGTCGGCAGGATCCGGACTTGGATCTTGGGGTGGCAGCTTTCTCGGCGCTTTGATCACCGGAAGCAGAGATGAAACGCCGGGTGCGTATTAGGCCCGTGCGCGACTCCACTTTTAATCAGAGAGGCGCGCATGCGCAGTGATTGCACTATTGCACCAGGGCGGAAGCTTCCCACCAGGCGCCTGCAGCGATTCGTAGTTACAGCCCCGCTTGTTAGAAATTGACATTTTTGTTTTTGTGCAACCTGCCAGTGGATGGCACCTCATATGATGTAGACATATGTTTGGTTATATCATGGGGTTGAACTTTTAAGATCAATAAAAAAAAAACATAAAAAAAAACAGAGCCCTTTAATACTACAATGTATAGTAAAAGTGTTCAAAAACGAGAACGGTCCCAATTATCTCGGTGGGAAAGTTAATGCGCCGTTGACTTACCGATAGCACATGGGGAGATTCACTGCCATTTCTTAGCCAAATGTAGGCACTCTTTAACATATCTGCGCAATCCACGCACGCAGTTGCATTTTCATATATTCATATATTTTAACAGGCATCCAAGATATGTATCCATCATCTTGCGTTGTGCTGTTTTAGTCACGTTCGCTGCACCGTGAACAGTTAGCTGCCTGTGTGGTTTCTTCTGTTTTTGGTTAAGTATGGCTGGTCCATATGTAATGCCTAATGCCCAAAGGTGGGTCAATGTGGCATAAACTCTCCATTAAACTATCAGTAGGCTTGCAGAACGTGGCAGCTTTAGGCAAAATCAAATTGTGCCTCAGCCAATTCTCTGCCCTGTGTGTCGCTCTCCTCCCTCACCACCCCGCCCCACCTACCCACCATGCAACGCGCTCACCGCAGGCAGCTGAGGCGCTGACGTGTCTGGGCAACCTCCGGCTGGCCACGTGACCGGAGAAGGGGGTGCAGTGTCCTTCAGCAACATCGTGCGAGTGTGAGTGACTGTGCGAGTATATGCGAATGTGTCTGTCTTGTGTATGAGTGTCTATTTGAGTGCATTGTGTGTATGTCTGTGTGCGTGTATGATGTGGATGTGTCTATTTGAGTGTATTTGTGCATCGTGTGTATGAGTGTCTGTGTAAGTGTATCATTTTGTATGTCTGAGTGTCTGTGTGAGTGTGTGTAAGTAAGTGTATGTGTGAGTATTATGTGTATTATAATTAACTAATTATAATAATATAAGTAACGTAGATGAACTAAGGTCTTGTTTCTATTATGCTACGATGTTTACCTGTATTAGGAGTCGCGCACCTGTATCTACCTGAGCGCGCGATTGTGGCGCCACCTGTACAACGCTCCAGGGAACTTCACTACTACCATTTTTTCCTTTGAGTGTAGACGTGGGGTGAGTGGCAGATTGAGACGTGACACGTAATCATGCCGTACTGCGACTTATGCGGTGCCTCGCACAGGGCAGATAAATGTAAAAACAAAAAAGGGAAGAGAGGAAAGAAAACGGCATCAACTCGAATGACAAGGGCAGCAGCTAAGGCGGACAGTCAAACTGCAGGTAGAATGAATAATTCTCGGGAGAGTTCGCCTGAAGTGGCAGATAGGCTATCGACGTTGACACTGGAAGAGCAAGAAGTTTCGTTAATGAAGGACATAACTGAGCTAGAACTAGAAGAAAGAATTGCAAATCTCCAAGAACGACGAACAGTCATGATGCGACAACGGCAGGCGCGGCAACGGGTCGAGGACACAGCACCGGACGGAGGGGCGGCAACCTGGAAGGAGGAATGGCCGACGAACGCCGGTGCAACGACGACACCGGCGGTGGGCGTGAAGGACGAACACTCGAATTATGGGAAGCCAAAGCAGCGGCAGCGGTCGCGAACACGCAGGCGGCGACGAACGCCGTCCGACTCGCGGAGTAGGAGCTCGAGCAGCACGCGAAGGCTCAGAAGTAAGTGGAGCCTGCGAAGATACGCCGTGTTGGGTAAAGAAATCAGTAAATTAAATTGTTACGAACTCATTACTGCGTCGATACGTTGGTGTCTCGACTTGCAAGGCCTGACTGGTAAAGACCTGAGGGCGTTCATGGAACATATCTGTTTAATGTCTTCACGGGCGAGGCAAAATGACTTTGTAGATGCAACGCACGTAGAGTATGATAAAGACATTAGGAAATTGGCAGAGGTTGAGGGCTTTGCAGCATTTGGTAACCAGAACACAGGCCTCAGCCTATTTCACTATGGTATGCATAACATGCGAACACGGAAGCAGGCGAACACTGTACGAAAGAGTAGCACGTACGCCAAAGACGGTAAAGTAGGCTGTTACCGGTGGAACAAGGACAGTGGTTGTAGCCGAACGGATGAATTGTGTAACTTTGGCCATTGGTGTTTAAAATGCGGTAGTAAGTCGCATAAGAAATCCAATTGCAAAGAATGACATGGGAAACATGACGCCGGTAAGGCAAAAGTAACTTTGAATGACAATTATGTCCGGCAACACTGGGGTCAGCATAAAGTAGCTGATTTGTCCTTTATTGATTGTTTTGAACCTATTCATGATATTGTTGAACCTGTTACATGTGCGCCGAATGACAGACAGTTAGCCGTCGATATAAATGAGGCGGCGTGTAGCATAGCTGTTAATACCGCCGGTGGCGGTGCAAGGTCGGTTGAGTGCCAAGTTAATAGAGCAATGGGAAATAATGACCACATAGCAAATGTTACATGTGCAAGCAGTACTCAAATAAAGTTTCAGGACGCCAAATTTCGTAACCAGCAATTAGGTAATAATAATGAAACGGTGGTAGTACAGAGCCAAGTTAACAGAATATGGTCCAGTTGGATTAATAGTGACGGAGTTGGAAAGGGCGACATGTTTTATGTCGAGACAATACGACAGGAATATTGTAAATGGAAGTTTTACATTAAAGAAACAGAACAAGCACATGCGACTGTGATTATAGTAACAAACGATTGTATTAATGGCAATTGCATTTGTGGTCATTATATAGCAGGAAATCTTGTGCAATTAAAACCTTGTCGTGTTATATGTGAATTGTTTCTCCGGGGGGACACGGATCCGGATTGGATATACATCCTTTGGGGGGTGGTTTTTGGTTTTCATGTCACAAATAACGACTGCCCGGTGAAATATGATACAAGTTTCAAAAAAATCCGGAATAAACTTTATATGGATATTATAACTCAAAACTTTTGCTAGAGTTAGACCAAAAAATGATTTCCTTTAGCACCGTTCCCCCTCAGTGTGTACATAACATTTTTTGCATTCCTAAAGAAGTCGGAGGGAGAGGTATAGTGGACTGTAGCATGCCGAAAGGGGAATCGGTGAATAGTTTCACAGATGAAGTTTCTTTAAAATTTAAATATAAGAGTGTCGATGATGTAGTTAACTACCTAGAACGGGGAGACTACTTAGCTACGGTCGACCTCAAAGATGCTAACCGATCAATTAACATACATCCTTCAGACAGACCGAAGCAAGGCTTAATTTGGGATTTTGGTGGGGAGCTCGAACTAGGACCGGAATATTTGGTAGATAACAGACTATGTATGGGTCTGTCTTCCAGTCCGTTCGTGTTTTCTAAAGTATCCGACTTCATAGTTAGATGTGCGCTTAGAGAGGGGGTAGATAAAATGGTTAATTATCTAGATGATTTTTGTATAATCGCTCCTGATTGGGATACAGCTGCACTGCAACAAAATAAATTAATAAATTTATTAAGGCGGCTAGGTTTTAATATAAGCTTTAAAAAGGTAATTAGTCCGAGCACGAGAATAAGATTTCTAGGGATAATTATTGACTCAGTTAGTTTGGAACTAACCCTGCCGCAAGATAAGCTGTTAAAATTACATAGTTGTTTACTAGCGTTCAGAGGGAAAAAGAAATCGACGAGACGTGAAATGGAGAGGCTTGGAGGGCTGTTAGCACACTGTTCGAAGGTGGTACGGGGAGGTCGTACATTCTCTCGGCGTATTTACGATTTAATAAGTGCAGTGGCGCAGCCTTATTATAAGATTAGATTAAATGGAGGATTTAGAGAAGACGTTGAGTGGTGGATTAGATTTTCGAGAAAATTTAATGGAACAGCTCTTATGTTAGGGAAATTTGCAGTAGTAAAATCAGTTTACACAGATGCCAGTAAGTGGGGATACGGTGCATTGCATGGTAACGACTGGTTAGTTGGGTGTTTTGAGGATGAATTAAAGAACGGTATTGAAGATACTGTGACTCATCATTATGACCGGCCGGATGAGCAAGTAAAAGCAGAGCACATTAATGTGCAAGAAATGTGGGCGGTATATGCCGCTGTAAGAAGGTGGGGGCCAACGTGGACGGGGGCCTCTGTTGTAATGGTTACAGATAGTGCGACAGTAGAGTCAGCACTTTGTACGGGGAGGTCAAAATGTAAGCTGATTATGCATTATCTTAGGAAGCTGTTTTGGTTATCAGTTGAATTTAATTTTGTGTTCACGGCTGTGCATATTAATACTAAAGCGAATATAATAACAGATGCTTTAAGCAGGTTAAATACCGACCACATGGCAGAGGTAATATATGCGGCGGACGAGGGCAAATATTTGTGTTGCATTGAATTATTTGAATGCTCCTCTCTTTACAGATATCGATAGACTAGCAGCAGAGCAGAAACATTTTCAGCTTAAGTGCTACGCACCAAGTTCTATGTCTGCGAGGGCGGTACAGATAAAAAAATACTTAGCATTTGTGGATGAATTTTCTATGACTCATGCTCCGCTGCCTTGCACGTCAATGCAAGTGGCTTTATATGCTACTTGGCTAGCAAGGACGATGAAATATTCCTCTATTATTAATTATATTACTGGTCTTAATTATTTTCTGAGACAACAAGGTGCAACTCAAATTAATTACTCAGATTTTGTGATCACTTCAACCCTGAAAGGTATTCGGAGAGAGTTGGGAGATATGCCGAAACAGGCGATGCCATTGCTCCCCAACATGCTGCGGGGCATTTTTTCGCACTTAACTGGTAATTTGGGGCATGTCGCTTGGCGATCTGCTGTGCTATGTAGTTTCAGGGGGTTGCTGCGAAAATCAAATATCACGTTGTCTGATGCTATGTTGCTCCGGGGAGACTTTAGGTTTCATCCTTGGGGTATGTTGTTGACAGTTCGAAAAACAAAGACTATACAATTTCAAGATAGGGTTTTGCATATTCCTATATCTCGATGTCAAGATATACAACTGTGTGCGGTGTATTGGACAGAAAAACATTTTTCAGAGTGTCCAGCACCAGCAAATTGGTATGCCTTTCGGGTACCTAATGATGAGGGGGGTACTACCCCGTTAACGTATGACATTTATCAATCAACGTTAAACATTTTTGGAGGCCGCATAGGAATTGATGTTAACTTGTTATCTTCCCATTCTCTTCGCAGGGGTGGTTGTACTTACTTATCCATGTGTGGGGCATCCCTGGAGGAGATTCGGACAAGGGGAGACTGGACTAGCAACGCGGTATTCCAGTATTTAAAAACCCCGTTAACGTTACGCATTATTAACGATATGCGGGTAGCAGCCAGATTGGCGGCTGAAGATTGAGCTGGGTTGGGGGACTCATCGGGTGAGTCTTTGGCATTATAACCCCCGCCAGAGGCTCAATAAATCAACTCAGCCCATCTTGGTGTTTACCTTCTTCCGTAGTGGTTATGTGTATTATAATTAACTAATTATAATAATATAAGTAACGTAGATGAACTAAGGTCTTGTTTCTATTATGCTACGATGTTTACCTGTATTAGGAGTCGCGCACCTGTATCTACCTGAGCGCGCGATTGTGGCGCCACCTGTACAACGCCCCAGGGAACTTCACTACTACCATTTTTTCCTTTTTGTAGGTGGGCATTATAACCCCCGCCAGAGGCTTAATAAATCAACTCAGCCCATCTTGGTGTTTACCTTCTTCCGTAGTG
The DNA here is from genome assembly GCA_030323885.1 of Branchipolynoe longqiensis. Lineage (NCBI taxonomy): Eukaryota > Metazoa > Annelida > Polychaeta > Phyllodocida > Polynoidae > Branchipolynoe > Branchipolynoe longqiensis. The sequence goes on from CM059198.1 coordinate 38,644,970, forward strand.
GTTATGGGCATATATGTGTCAGTGTCTGTGTGAGTCCATGTGTGTGTCTTGTGTATGAGTGCCTGTGTGAGTGTATTATGTGCGTGTATGTCTGAGTGTATGTGTAACTGTGTGTAAGTGTATGTGTGAGTGTATGTGCGAGTATTATGTGCAAGTATGTGTCTGTGGGTGTCTTGTGTATGTGTGTCTTGTGTATGAGTGTATGTGTGAGTGTATTATGTGTGTGTATGTGTGAGTGTCTGTGTAACTGTGTAAGTGTATGTGTGAGTAGTATGTGCATGTATGTGTCAGTGTCTGTGTCAGTGTATCTGTGTATCTTGTGTATGAGTGTGTGTGAGTATTATGTGCATGTATGTGTTAGTGTCTATGTGAGTATGTGTGTGTCTTGTGTATGTGTGAGTCTCGTGTATGAGTGTATGTGTGAGTGTATTATGTGCATGTATGTGTAAGTGACTGTGAGTGTGTCTTGTGTACGAGTGACTGTTTGAGTGTATTTTGTGCATGTATGTGTAAGTGACTGTGTGAATGTGTCTTGTGTATGAGTGGCTGTGTGAGTGTATTTTGTGCATGTATGTGTAAGTGACTGTGTGAGTGTGTCTTGTGTATGAGTGACTGTGTGAGTGTATTTTGTGCATGTATGTGTGAGTGACTGTGTGAGTGTGTCTTGTGTATGAGTGTCTGTGTGAGTGTATTTTGTGCATGTATGTGTAAGTGACTGTGTGAGTGTGTCTTGTGTATGAGTGACTGTGTGAGTTTATTTTGTGCATGTATGTGTGAGTGACTGTGAATGTGTCTTGTGTATGAGTGTCTGTGTGAGTGTATTATGTGCATGTATGTGTGAGTGACTGTGTGAGTGTGTCTTGTGCATGAGTGACTGTGTGAGTGTATTATGTGCATGTATGTGTAAGTGACTGTGTGAGTGTGTCTTGTGTATGAGTGACTGTGTGAGTGTATTTTGTGCATGTATGTGTGAGTGACTGTGTGAATGTGTCTTGTGTATGAGTGTCTGTGTGAGTGTATTATGTGCATGTATGTGTGAGTGACTGTGTGAGTGTGTCTTGTGCATGAGTGACTGTGTGAGTTTATTTTGTGCATGTATGTGTGAGTGTCTGTGACTGTGTTGATTGATTGATTGGTGGTTTCTTTACGCCGTGTCGGCAGCATAGGCCATATTCACGGCGAGTGTGACTGTGTAGGTACCGGCAGCGAAATTAGAAAATATACATAGGGTTTCAATATTTGTAATCCTTCCTGCAGACATTGAAATTACAAGCCCGAATCCAAAAACCGTTAGGCTATATATATTATTGTTCTTGAGATAATAATTTCTCAAAATTAAATGTATAAAATGTAATAATTTTGAATTAAAAGTGGAACTTTGACCAAATATAATAAAAAGTAGAAGGATATGAGGGGAGTTCTGCTAACCAATTTCCATTCTACCTATCTAAAGGAATTTAAATTGTCAATTGCTAAATCGATTAGTCAAGCAGATTTTTAATAAGACAATGTCAAATAGGGCAATTCATACCAAAATAATCATTCTGATTTGGCTAAATAGCCATTTTCAAAGCGTGGTATTTTCTTAGGAAACTGCAACAAGACTGAATAAATGCTAAATAGTTCACCTATTGATAACAGTGTAACACCCTGTTTTTTTTCAGAGCTCTATCTACAGAGATTCAAAAGATATTTGCATCCTAAAATATCAAAAAGTGTAATTGTACAAATAAACAGGATCTGTAACTAGTGTAAGTGAATTATTTTCAACATGTCAATGTTTGAAAGCTCATTGCAGCAAAACAATCTTTTGTATCTTTTTTATATTTGGCACAGTATTAGTATTACAATAAACATTCTCTAAGACTAATAGATATGATTTATATCAATACTATATTCAAAAATATGGAAAATATTGAATTTCGATTGAACTATAAAGACAAATGGTTGGAAAAGCAAAACTATCAATTTGATGAATCTTTAAATGCTTATTGTAGCTTAACAAATTGGTTCAACTTCCTATAAATTGGCAGTGCACATCATCTGGAGGTAATACACATTATGCTATTAATATTCTGTCTAGAAATACAAAAAGTGCATTTTGATTGCACATACAAAAGAAAAGTGTACAAAATAAAAAATAAAGATTTGTTCATCAAGCTTTGAACACTGACTGTGGCTCATCCAATCGGTGGATCTTCTTCAAATTTTGCACACATAGCATATGGAACTAATCCATATTAGCTATGACAATAATTTTGCTAAAGATTCAAAAGCTACATTTTGATTGCAAATACAAATTAAAAGTGTCTGAAACCAAAAATATTGATTTAAGTAAATATTTAAATATTCATAGTGCCTAGAACAATGGGTGGATCCTCCCAAAATTTGGCCCAATATTAGATTATATAATCTGTAATAAATCTCAATAGACATCAATGTCATATACATGTTTCTACATGTGTGTTACCATTGTGAAACTAGTGTGGTCAGCGAAGGTCCAAACAAGTTGGTGTCAATATTCTGTCTGGGGCTCCTTGCACTAACTAGTACTATAGTACGATTGGTATCATTGCAAAGGGAATCAGATTGTCTATCTATACATACCAAATCTTATTAGGTTTTAAATATTTTTTAATTCAGTAAATGGGTTTTAAACTTTCAAAATAATTTAAATTGCAGAATTTGACCTAATTGACCTTTTTGACCTGTGGCAAACTACATATGGATAGAAAGCCGAGATGATTGCGCTCTTTTGGTACCACAACTTTCTACGATGTAGTGCAAGGAAGTGCAAGCCCATTAAAGATACCCTGTTTTCAGAGTCGTTTTCATTGACACCAGTAATGAAGGGAATATTCACTAAATACACTCATCAAGCAAATGGATTTGACTTAAATACAAACTTACTATATATTCAATCCCACAACACCATCGGATAGAAATATGTTGATCTTCTAGGTTATCCAATTTCATCAAAATCAAATACGTACAGAAATAGTTACAAGCATGTGAATATTAATGAAAAAATCACCATTCCTGGACTTTTTCATGCGACTGCCGGTACCTAGTGTGTGTGAGTGTGTGTTGTGCATGAGTGTCTGTGTGGGTGTTTGTGCATGTGTTTTATGAATCCGTGTATGTGTGTGAGGGGAGGGGGGGATACAAGACGCAGCCCACCGGCAGTTTTGGTAATGTCTATTTGGGTTGCATCAACTGGTGGGCATCACACTGTGTACGTGGGGTAGGGGGGTAGGTGCGTGTATAATTATGTACGTTATACATAACTATACACACATCCACACACAGTGGTGTGTATAATTATGTACGTTCATTATTACTTTGGGAAACAGACGGGATGGCCAAATGAGTTAGAGCATCCGTCTCCCGTGTTGGTAGACCATGGGATCATGGGTTCGAACCCTGGTTGAGTCAAACCAATGACGTAAAAATTTATAATTGTCACTTCCTAGCCAGGCGCTCGGCATTATTGGGATAGGGCAAGGACTGGTTGACTCAGTGTCAGGATAATGTGACTGAGTGGGATATCAGGTCATGGGGGTTGGTGGCCTGGTCTCCCAGTGGGGCAGCACTATAAAGTCCCCATTAGTGCACACTGTCACAAGTCGGTACCTGTCCTGATATGACCTTAGATGTTGCTAGGACGTAAACAAACACACACAAAACAACAAACTGATTACTTTGGTTGTCCTATTTCCGAACTTGCTTTTCTAATCTTATTCTCATCGTATTCGATAGTGGACCGTCGCTTACGTAGCCCCCTCCCCCGGACCTGCCTCTCGGTGGCGGGCGGGTCGCGGTGCTCGCCCTGCGCGGTGCCGGGTGGGCTGGCTATTTGGCCATGGCATGGCGCTACGCTGAGTGGCACCTGCAGAGTGGGGTTCCGTTGTTAATGTTACCACGTTCTATGTGTGGGCCACGCGCCATCCTGACTGCAGTCGTCACTGACGTTGTAGTCCGCCTACTGCTGCGGTCCGGTCTGGCGGCATGTGGACATGCGGTTGTTTGGGCCCTGTGTGTGTAGAGGTGGTTAGCGTGCTGACAGGTCTTCCCATGCCGGGCACGTGGCTGTTATCTTGGTAACATGGGGGCGGGGGGGGGGGGGGGGGTCCTCATGAGGACCGCGTGGCTGTTGTCTTGGTAACACAGGGGGTTTCCGCATGAGGACCATGTGGCTGTTGTCTTGGTAACACAGGGGGTTTCTGCATGACGGTCGTGTGACTGTTGTCTTGGTAACACAGACCGGGTGGTGATGGACAGGTGGTGTGACTGTTGTCTTGGTAACACAGACCGGGTGGTGACGGAGACTGGTGGTGTGACTGTTGTCTTGGTAACACAGACCGGGTGGTGATGGAGACTGGTGGTATGACTGTTGTCTTGGTAACACAGACTGGGTGGTGACGGAGATTGGTGGTGTGACTGTTGTCTTGGTAACACAGACTGGGTGGTGATGGAGACTGGTGGTGTGACTGTTGTCTTGGTAACACAGACTGGGTGGTCACGGAGACTGGTGGTCTGATTGTTGTCTTGGTAATATAGACTGGGTGGTGGCGGAGACTGGTGGTGTGACTGTTGTCTTGGTAACACAGGTTGGCTGGTGACGGACACTGGTATTATGACTGTTGTCTTGGTAACACAGAACGGGTGCTGACGATACTAGTGGTGTGACTGTTGTCTTGGTAACACAGACCGGGTGGTGATGGAGACTGGTGGTGTGACTGTTGTCTTGGTAACACAAACCAGGTGGTGACAGAGACTGGTGGTGTGACTGTTGTCTTGGTAACACAGACCGGGTGGTGATGGAAACTGGTGGTGTGACTGTTGTCTTGGTAACACAGAACGGGTGGTGACGGACACTGGTGGTGACAGATTACAAGCTTACAGCGCTCTGCCTGATCCGTGTCCGGGAGGCAGGCTGGTGGGATTAATGTTTAATGAAGCACCCTGCTGGATCATCGCCGCCTTCTGTAATCCTGTCTGCTGCACCGTCAGACAGCTCACACCCTGCACGTCACCACACACGGCCCGCCAGGTGTGCCCACATATGTGTGAACGTGCATATCAAATTCAAGCTCCTCGCGAGACTAAATGAATAGGATAATTGGCATTTATTTGCCGAGGCTGTGAGAAGATTGGTAAGCAGGCGGTGGGTGAGCAGGCGCTCTGGGTAGTACCGGCAGTGCGGCACAGTCGCAGTGCAAGCTACCAGATACGCCCTTACTTTGAGTGGTGGCTTCAATCAATTTACGATTACAAGTCTTAAGCCCTGGTCACATAGCCGTTAGTGGACGTGGTTGAACATATGTGAGGATAATGTGGTTCAAACGTGGTCTAAGTTTGTTAAAACTATGTTACGTTAAGGTACGGCACCTTTTGTCACTGAATGATAAATATGTTATGGTGCGGATGCCCTTACATTCAACTGTGTTCAACTAGTTTCAACTACGTTAGCCTCCACTACATTCAACTATGTCCACTAACAGCTATTTGACCACTGTAATATATGTGCATTTGATATCGTCGGTGAGTTAGGTAGTATCACGGTACGCGGCTAGCCAGCCCGAGCGACGTCAAGGTGGTAAAGCCCGGTTCTATTAATAAACAGTTGTGAATCAGTCCATGCAGTGTTAAGACGTCTTGTTCTTTACATGGTGTCAGAAGCGTACGGACCCAGCAGGTATGGCGCTTTCGGGTTTAAAACCACCAGGTCCCTTGAGTTTGGAGGGAAATTTAGCTTTGAACTGGCGTTCATGGCTACAGGCGTACCAGATATATGCAGTAGCGTCCGGAGCGGCAACAAAAACTGATAAAATACAGAGCTGTGTATTTCTGCACGGGGCAGGGCCGGAGGCCCAGAAGTTAAACCAAACGTTCAAAGTTGACAGTGAAGGTAAGGACAAGATACAACCGCTCATTGACATATTTGAACAATATTGCTATGGACACACAAACATCACCGTCGTGCGGTACAATTTCAACTCGTACAATCAGACGGCTGACAGTATCGATGCGTACATTCGTGAGTTGGAACATAGGATTGCGTTGGTGATTACAAGCAGTTGGAGGATTCTATGTTATGCGATAGGTTGGTGTGTGGTGTCCGTGACAACAAACTATGAGATAGGCTTCTACAAACGCCAAACTTAACATTAGAACAATGCAAAGACATGTGTAGGCTGAGTGAAAATTGTCACACTCAGCTGAGAAGCAACACCGAAGTGACCACTGACTGTGTCGACACACTCAGCACGCGCAGCAGCGCAAGTCAGGGCCACCGTGCACCACTACAACCACGTGCGCGCACATGGTCGGATCGGTGCGGGCAATTCAGCCCGGCGCGCACCGTCTGCAGTCGTTGTGGATACACTCATGCACCCAACTAATGCCCTGCAAAAGACAAGCAGTGTCTTTTTTGTAAACGCGTGGGGCATTTCCAAAAAGTTTGTCGATCTCGAAAAAACAACCCAGTCATAGTAAATGCCATTGAAATTCACGATGATGACGAACAGCAAGAAGAAGTAGAGCTGGATGAAGATGAGCTATTCATTGGAGAGCTGGCAACAACGAGTAATGCCAGACGTGAACTGTGGTACAATACTGTAATGCTACAAAATGAGCCCGTGAAATTTAAGTTAGACACGGGTTCCCAAGCGAACATCATACCCATTGGCATCTACCGAAAGCTGCGCAATATCATATTGCAACCGACAAAATGCTGCCTGGTCACGTACTCAGGACAACGCATTCGACCAGAAGGCGAAATTCACATCGTCGTGGGAGGAATCCCGATGTGTTTCCAAGTCACGATGACATCTTTGAAGGGCTGGGAAATATCAAATCTAACGCTAATATATACATTGACAAAAATGTAAGACCTTCCGTCGACCCACCACGTCGTAGTGCACATGCTGTGTCATTTGATATCGTCGGTCGGTTAGTTAGTATCACGGTACGCGGCTAGCCGGCCCGAGTGACGTCATGGGAGTCAAGGTGGTAAAGCCCGGTTCTATTAATAAACAGTTGTGAATCAGTCCTCGCAGTGTTAAGACGTCTTGTTCTTCACAACCACGGCATGCGCGACGTGGAACGGCCATGGTTTTGTGCAGGTCAGAGTATGTTAGAGTACGCTAGAGTACGCTAGAGTACATTAAGAGGTACTTCTACTACGTTCAAAATTCAGCCTCTATTGTACCACTCTTTTGAACATATCCAAAAATTAAATTAGAGATGACGGCTCATCCACATTATTACCAAGTTAACGTCAAGGACAGTTACGGATGCCGGTACGTTCAACGACGTTCAACTACGTTCAACTACGTTCAACTACGTTAGCCTCCACTACGTTCACCTACGTCCACTGACGGCTGTGTGGCCAGGGCCTTACAGTCAGGGCAGACGTTCAGGTCATTGTGTAGAATGTAACGAATTCACAAAAATTACTAAAACAAGAACGAAATGTTGCTCTGAATACTGTAGCAGCTTGTAATCCCTGGACGGCCTGGTAGTGGGTTCCGTCGCCTTCATTTGTGGAACTGGTGATGTGATGTGAGTGTAATCGTTGTGAAATGGCGCGTATGTTATATCGGTATATGGGCGAGTCTAGTGCTCCTTTAGCAGAGCTTGCCTTCGAGCAATCGTCGTTTAATGAACGCGTGGCCAAGCATAGAAATGAGGATGGGCGCTGATTATTTGCCACGTTGAAATATGGTTGGGTTGTAAGTCCTAGCAATATTTAGTTATTGCACACCCATAGTGGGTGGTTTGATAGTGTTGCCCCATTGAGATCCCATGTGACCATCACCCTGCTTCTTGTACGAACAGTTAAACCCGCAAATGGCACGATCGAAACTACTTGGGGATGGTAGAAAAAGTAATGTAGGCAATTTTATGGTATTCTGTATTTTGTTATTATTTCTATATTTATGGGTGGCCTTCTAATTATGTAAATATGGAATACTAAGATTTACCAAAAATAAGTTTGTTTGTTTGTTGTTGTTTTACGTCCTAGCAACATCTAAGGTCATATCAGGACGGGTACCGACTTGTGACAGTGCGCACTCATGGTGACTTTATAGTGCTGTCCCACTAGGAAACCAGGATGCCGGCACCATGACCTGGTATCCCACTCAGTCACATTATCCTGACACTGAGCACACCAGTCCTTGCCCTGTCCTAATAACGCCGAGCCCCTGGCTAGGAAGCAACAAGTATCAATTTTTAAGTCATTGGTTTGACTCGACCAGGGTTCGAACCCACGATCTACCAGCAAGGGAAACGGACGCTCTAACTCATTCGGCCATCCCGTCTGGTTCCAAAAATAAGTTCATAGGCTAGATGTATTTGTTGTTGTAAATATAATCTATTCATTCAAAAGTTTTTTGTCAGCACCGTGGCACTGGTCTTCCAATCATGTGACAATACAGTTATTTACAATATTGCTATCAGCAGCGAGTCCAAGTCAACTGAAATGACAATATTGTTCATTTCAAAATGAATGGTATAGTATGGTATTGTTTGAAAATTTGAATATGAGATATATAATATTACAACTATATATGACATTACATCTATATATCATTTTTGTGTAAATAATACTGAAATTGAAATATGGCTGGAAGACTAGTGCTTCGACGGTAACAAAAGAATCTATTCAGGGGAATAAACATATTGACCACCGCCCCCCCCCCCCCCAATACCAAGGATTTCCGCTTATTTTGCCTGAGATCACTTTCATCCTTTGTAATTATATGTTGTGGTACATATTAAAGTTAAGCTAAAGTTAGTTATGATATAGGGGTACAAATCACAGAATCTGTTATGGGTATGTGTGCAAGTGCAGTGTCAGGTTGGGATGTGGGAGGGGGTATGGGTGGGTAAAAATGTGAATCGATTAGATCATTCAGTTACAGAGTCGTTAGGTGCATGGCTTCCCTGCACATGCACACACCTACAGTGTGAATTGCTTAACGACCATGTTGTTGGGGATACAGTTTTGAGATGTAGGATTTGTAGAATGGTTTGTTTATTCTGTGAGATGAAATGTGGTTAGGTGCATGGTTGTGCTTATAAGGTTAATACCTGGGGTGTTGACTATATGAAGTAGCTTGGGTAAGTAGGTTGTTGGTGATGACAGGATGAACTATATTTGGAGGATTGTACATTTCTGGCTGGGACTGCAGTCTTTGGTGTATGTTTATTGCAGTATCTCCAGACTGATGTGCAGGCTAGTTAGGGTCCTGATGTTGGTGGACAACTAACTTAAAAGGTGGATAACTTGGTGTATTGACAGGGGTTAAAGTGAAACGCAGCATGGTGTGGGTGGGTTGCCTAGATGCTATACTAGGTAGATAGTGAACCGTGGCGACCCCATCACTAGGCCTGTAGAAGCTCCTGACTGGCTTGGTGAATTCTCACCAGCGTCTTAAACTCTAGTAGCGTTATCAATTTAGGAATGAAATGTGCTGTTAATTTACTAAATATAATTCCTGTCCAGTCGTTTTGCACACGCCACATGTATTTCTAGACTCTAATCGCGGTGTTCTATTGTAAATCCTAGCAACTCGGGTGACCCGAGTAAAGTCGCCCGGTGTAAAGATTTCAAATTCCCCCCATATTCAAGTTCCCCCCCCCCCCCCCCGGGAACTTGAAAATATTTTCAAATTCCTCCCAGGGGAATTTGAAAACGTTTTCAAATTTCCTCCCTTGTTTTAACTTTCCCTCCCTCCCCCATTTTTGGGGAATTTTCTTAATTTTTGTAATTTTTTGTTATTTTTGATTATTTTTCATGACAAATATTATAATATACAGAGAATAGTATAATGGAAATTATTACTAGAACAACAAAACATATTTAACCACAAATGACACAAAAAGTCTCCAAGATGGTCAAGAAAAAAATATTATAGGTCTGAAATTTAAAACGTTTTTTAAAGTTTTTTAAACAATTTTAAATTCCCAGAGGGGGGAATTTGAAAATAAGGGGAGGAATCTGAAAACTGTTTTTAAGTTCCCCCCCCCCCCCCAACAGGAATCTGAAAACGTTTATAATTTCCCCGGAGGGAAGTTAAAAATTCCCAGGGGGGAACTTGGGAAGGGGGGAAGTTGAAATCGTTACACCGGGCCGTCATAATCAAATACGGCCACAGTGTGGTTTGGGTGGAGGTGACGACTTGGCCTACTCATACTAGTCTGTCCGCCGTCTAATTGGGAGGAACGAGCGCTGACCCGGTGTAACGATTTCAACTTCCCCCCCCCCCCTTCCCAAGTTCCCCCCTGGGAATCTGAAAACGTTTTTAACTTCCCTCCGGGGAAATTAAAAACGTTTTCAGATTCCTGGGGGGGAACTTAAAAACAGTTTTCAGATTCCTCCCCCTATTTTCAAATTCCCCCCTCCGGGAATTTAAAATTGTTTAAAAATCTTTAGAAGAAGTTTAAAATTTCAGACCTATAATATTTTTTTCTTAGCCATCTTGGAGACTTTTTGTGTCATTTGTGGTTAAATATGTTTTATTGTACTAGTAATAATTTCCATCATGCTATTCTCTGTATATTATAATATTCGTCATGAAAAATAACAAAAAATAACAAAAATAAAGAGAATTCCCCAAAAATGGGGGGGGGGGGGAAGTTAAAACGAGGGAGGGAATTTGAAAACGTTTTCAAATTCCCCTGGGAGGAATTTGAAAACGTTTTCAAGTTCCCGGGGGGGAACTTGAATATGGGGGGAATTTGAAATCTTTACACCGGTGTCAGACAAACCCGAGTATTTCTGGTAGGAAGTCAAATATTGAATACCGGACGCGTGTTGGTAGCGAACGGCACATTGTGTGACACTGTATCGCACAATACCTGACAACAAACGCAACAAGCATGTACTAAATGGGGCTTCAACTACCCGAGTGTCAAGTGGTGGATTGCCTGGCTGGACACTTGCAAATTGTGTTGTACCCTTTTCACTAAGCATGTATTCTGCTTGTTTTCAGGTCAGTACCAACTAGATTATCCATTTTGACGGAAAGCTGGTAAGTCTACCAAATATCGCTAAATACATAGATTGCACATGGACTGATGAGAACAGTGATGTCAGTTGTGAGAGTTTGTTTTATAATATGATAGAGGAAGTAAATAACTTTTGTTTTATAATAGTCATGTTTATTTATTACTATAATATGGGAAATAAATACTCGTGTTTTTTTAATACTGTGCTTTATGTTTCTTTGTTGTTGTTTTACGTAGTAGCAACATCTAAGGTCATATCAGGATAGGTACCAACTTGTGACAGTGGGCACTAATGGCGACTTTATGGTGCTGCTCCACTGGGAGACGAGGCTGCCAGCACCATGACGCAATATCCCACATCGTCACATTATCCTGATAATGAGCTAACCAGTCCTGGTCCTATCCTATTAATGCTGATTGCCAGGCTAGGAAGCGACAAGTATCAATTTTAAAGTCATTGGTTTGAGTCAACCGGGAACCGAACCCCCAACCTTCTGCACGCGAGGCCCGCCCTCTACCGATTAGGCCACTGCGTGCGGTCTGCGTATAGAGGGATAGTCTTGGGCAGTATGTAAATCTCATGATAATATTCTCACAAAAGGGCCAAAGCGGATGCTCCTATTGTTGGTGAATACTGAGTACAGTAAAACCTCTCTAACCGAACACCTCCACCTATCGACCACTCCCCTATATCGATCGATTTATTTGGGTTCCAATAATACCATTGTAACCAGATTCTAACTCCCTAGACCTCCCACCTCCCGAAATGGACCACTTAAAGTCGGTCCCAATGTCGGTGAGTTTAGAGAGGGTTTTACTGTATTTTTTACACTCCCCTTCCGGTGGGTCCAGAGCCACTTAGGGTACCCCTGAGAGTCGATTCTTGAGACGGCTTCGCAACGTCTTTTCGGCCAATTTGCATTCAGGGTGCGCCTCAGAGTTGACTCCAAGACATCACACTTTTCAGGTAGGAGGCAAAAAGCGACTCCAAAATAGTTGTGTGTTTCAGTGGTTTCAGCCAATCAGAGCTGTTCTGGCTGGTAGAAGCTGGTAGAAACTGGCTGCATCCTATGGAGGCCACCATTTTCGAGGCAACTGACATCTATATGCTGGTATTTCTCCGAGACTCCTCCCAAGGCACACCCTGAATGCGGCCCTGTAGTAATACTTGTAGTACAAGCAAGACACACCGGGCGGCATGGCTAAGTGGCTGCGTCCCTGACTACCATCTGGTGTGGTGACCAGTACGGGTCAAGTCTACCCAGGTCAAGCTTCTACCCAACCAATGTCCACCGAACAACAGTAGTCTGTATTAGCGAAGTCAAACTTCTACCCAGCCAATGTCACCCCCAACATTAGTACAGTATAACCCCGTTACACCAAACTTGAAGGGACCCTAGAAATTTGTTTGGGTTACCGGTCATTGGTTTAACCCAGCTTTAGCTTCAACTTTGACTTGGCTTTGGAAAAAACACGATATACAATATATGTGGATACTTTGATTATTGTTTTTTGTGTATATGCAGTATAACCCTGTTAAAGCAAGCTCGGTTAAACCAAACGATCAGTTAATCCTAACTTTTTTCAGTGGCCCGGCAAAATACTACCATTTATCATATAAAACAGCCAGTGGGTTCTCTGATAACCACATGAAAGTTTGGATTAACGTACCGGAAGTGGCCTGGGCCCGACAATTTTGTTTGGATTAACCAACTTTTTTATAGGATAAATGATACTGATAGTATTTTGCCGGGCCGCCGAAAAAAGTTTGGATTAAGCGATCGTTTGGTTTAACCAAGCTTGGTTTAACGGGGCTGTACTGTAGTCGGTATTACCCAAGTAAAACTTTTACCCAGCCAATCTCACCTCCAATATCGGTAGTCGGTATTACCCAAGTCAAACTTCTACCCAGCCAATGTCACCCCCTAACATCAGTAGTCCAACCAACATCAGTAGTCGGTATAACCGAGTTCAAGCTTCCACCAGCCAATGTCCAACCAACATCAGTAGTCGGTATTACCGAGTTCAAGCTTCTACCAGCCAATGTCCAACCAATATCAGTAGTCTGTATTACTGAGTTCAACCTTCTACAAGCCAATGTACAACCAACATCAGTAGTCGGTATTACCGAGTTCAAGCTTCTACAGGCCAATGTCCAACCAACATCAGGAGTCGGTATTACCAAGTTCAAGCTTCTACCAGCCAATGTCCAACCAACATGAGTAGTCGGTATTACCGGGTTCAAGCTTCTATAAGCCAATGTCCAACCAACATCAGTAGTCGGTATTACCGAGTTCAAGCTTCTACCAGCCAATGTCCAACCAACATCAGTAGTCGGTATTACCGAGTTCAAGCTTCTACCAGCCAATGTCCAACCAACATCAGTAGTCAGTATTACCGAGTTCAAGCTTCTACCAGCCAATGTCCAACCAACATCAGTAGTCGGTATTACCGGGTTCAAGCTTCTACAGGCCAATGTCCAACCAACATCAGGAGTCGGTATTACCAAGTTCAAGCTTCTACCAGCCAATGTCCAACCAACATCAGGAGTCGGTATTACCGAGTTCAAGCTTCTACAAGCCAATGTCCAATCAACATCAGTAGTCGGTATAACCGAGTTCAAGCTTCTACCAGCCAATGTCCAACCAACATCAGTAGTCGGTATTACCGAGTTCATTCTATCAGCCAATGTCCAACCAACATCAGTACTCGGTATTACCGAGTTCAAGCTTCTACCAGCCAATGTCCAACCAACATCAGTAGTCGGTATTACCGAGTTCAAGCTTCTACCAGCCAATGTCCAACCAACATCAGTAGTCGGTATTACCAGGTTGAAGCTTCTATCAGCCAATGTCCAACCAACATCAGTAGGCGGTATTACCGAGTTCAAGCTTCTACCAGCCAATGTCCAACCAACATCAGTAGTCGGTATTACCGAGTTCAAGCTTTTACCAGCCAATGTCCAACCAACATCAGTAGTCGGTATTACCGAGTTTAAGCTTCTACCAGCCAATGTCCAACCAACATCAGTAGTCGGTATTACCGAGTTCAATTCTACCAGCCAATGTCCAACCAACATCAGTAGTCGGTATTACCGAGTTCAAGCTCCTACAGGCCAATGTCCAACCAACATCAATAGTCGGTATTACCGAGTTCAAGCTCCTACAAGCCAATGTCCAACCAACATCAATAGTCGCTGATGCTGACAAAGGACCTCGTGACTATCACAACGCGAACAGGCTTTAATGGAGCGTTCAGAACCTCGTTTTTGAAAACATCCAAATTTGCAAAGATTGCATAAGAACTAAAGTTAATGCGATGCGGCAGAACTAAAGTTAATGCGATGCGGCAGACGAGTTCCACGCTAGGTGTTGAGTGTGCGGCAATGGTTGGGGAGGGGCGGGGGGTGGTGGCGCCTGTCTCCACACACAACATGACAAATCTGCCCGCCCCGGCCCCGCCCGGCCCATCCCCGGCCCCTCCCCGGCTCATTTCGGCGCCGAGTTTACCGTCAGGCTCATCCTCTCGCCGATCCCCGCACGAGTGTGAGATTTGAACGAGACGCGGGATTATCCGCACACCCTGAATCAGGCGGTGCCCGTGGGGTGGCGCCATGGGCATGGGCGCGTTGTATTAATAGTTTACAGAACATTTTCACCAACGCCATTCACTGAAAGGCGTTATGCGCATGCTCCCTGTGTACACACACGGCTGCTGTATGCCCTACCAAGTCTCACGCTTACTGCGCGCACGTTATTCGTAATTGGCAACCCACTGTTCTCCAACTTAATGTGGACAGTCCTGGCGCAGTTAGTTAGTAAGTCGAACACAGGTGGCGCTGTGGGCGCAGATTTGCCTAATCCGTGGCTGCTTGCACAAAGGATAGCATAATCTGCGCCCTATATACGCACGCAGACGGACAGCTCACGTTCCTAAAGGTCAGCTAATGCCCACCGTCCCACCTGCATCGCCAAGTCCAAGGGCAGCGATGACACCTACATGCCACAGACAGAACCTGCAGGCTGCCCCAGTGGAGCCTGTAGACTGCCTCAGTGTAGCCTGCAGGCTGCCCCAGTGGATCCTGCAGGCTGCCCCAGTGTAGCCTGCAGGCTGCCCCAGTGGAGCGTGTAGGCTGCCCTAGTGGAGCCTGCATACTGACCCGGTGTGGACGTGGCCTTTGGGCTGCCATGGGGGAGATGGACGTTTGTTCAGTGAGGCAGTGGTGTAGCTTTCTCCAAACTGCATTAAAATCCTCATTGAGTGTTTTCTGTTTGTTCTTGATTTACATCCTAGCAACATCTAAGGTCATATCATGACGGGTACCGACTTCTGACAGTGTGCACTCATGGCGACTTTATAGTGTTGCCTGACTGGGAGATTAGGCCACCAGCACTATGACCCGGTATCCCACACAGTCATTATCCTGATACTGTGCTAACCAGTCCTTGTCCTATCCTATTGTATTAATGCCGAGTGCTAGGCTAGGGAGCAACACTTTTAATTTTGATAAGTCATTAGTTTGACTCAGCTGGTATTCGAACTCCTGAGCTTCTGCACGCGAAACCTGCGCTCTACTGATTTGGCCCCCACGTCCGGTGGAGTGCTTTCTTCGAACCATCACGAATCAATCTCTGCCCCCCCACCCCCACCCCCACCCCCCGCATAGGTGGAAGACGGACGCTCCGGGCTTGACGGCTGCTGCACCCATCCTCATGCACCAGTCGCTTCCACTCTAGTCATCTATGAGGTCATTTCAGAACAGGTACTACATTATGAAAATGCACATTAATGGCGATTTTATAGTAATGTCCTATTAGGATATAATGCTGCATGTACCATATCCCAATATCCCACTCAGTGACAGTATTCGGCCACTGAGGCACCCCGTCGTGCATGTCGTGGTACTCGCAGTGCCGAGTGGTCCCGTCCGGTTCATGCAGCCACAACCTAAAGGGCGCATTCCATATACGCGTAATGCGTTATGCGTTATGCGTTACGCGTTATGCGTTATGCGAATGCCAGCATTCCATATACGCATAATGCGTATTGCGTTATGCGTTATGCAGTGAAGTATATAAAAAAGTATATAAAAAGTGTGTGTGACTCTGCGTCTCTGTGTGTGTCTCTATGTGTGTGTCTGTGTCTCCGTGTCTCTGTGTGTGTCTCTGTGTGTGTCTGTGTGTGTGTGACTCTGTGTCTCTGTGTGTGTCTTTATGTGTGTGTCTGTGTCTCCGTGTCTCTGTGTGTGTCTCTGTCTTTGTCTGTGTGTGTGTGTGACTCTGTGTGTGTCTCTATGTGTGTGTCTGTGTCTCCGTGTCTCTGGGTGTGTCTCTGTCTGTGTCTGTGTGTGTGTGACTCTGTGTCTCTGTGTGTGTCTCTATGTGTGTGTCTGTGTCTCCGTGTCTCTGTGTGTGTCTCTGTCTTTGTCTGTGTGTGTGACTCTGTGTATCTGTGTGTGTCTCTATGTGTGTGTCTGTGTCTCCGTGTCTCTGTGTGTGTCTCTGTGTGTGTCTGTGTGTGTGTGACTCTGTGTCTGTGTGTGTGTCTCTATGTGTGTGTCTCTGTGTCTCTGACAAAGAGACACACACAGACACATATACACACAGAGACACACACAGAGACAGACACAGATACACACACACAGACACACACAGAGACACATAGACACAACACAGAGACACACATTCAGAGACACACATTCAGAGACACACACACATAGACACACACAGAGACACACACACAGACACAGAGACACACACAGAGACACACACAGACACAGATACACACACAGAGACACACACAGACACACAGACACAACACACAGACACACATTCAGAGACACACATTCAGAGACACACACACAGAGACACACACACAGACACAGAGACACACACACAACACAGAGACACACACACAGACACACACACACACAGACACACACACAGACACACACACAGACACACCACCACACACACACAGACACAGATACACACACAGAGACACACACACAGACACACACACACAGAATGGGACGGTCCAAACATGGCTCAGTTTAGCTTGCTTAGAGGGATGTTAGGACCGTCCCAAATATGAAGACTGCTTCCTAACAGGTCCGCCGCATAAACCTACATGTTTGCACCGTCCCATTCTTCATATTTCTCATGAAGACCGTAATTATCAGTCGCCTCCTCCAGCCTTATATCAATGGACAAATGCGACTGATGCTTTTCTGTTCGCACCACCTTGTCCCGGCTGTCCGTAATTATCAGTCGCCTCCTCCAGCCTTATATCAATGGACAAATGCGACTGATGATTTTCTATTCGCACCACCTTGAAGACTGCTTCCTAACAAGTCCGCCGCATAAACCTACATGTTTGCACCGTCCCATTCTTCATATTTCTCATGAATACCATAATTATCAGTCGCCTCCTCCAGCCTTATATCAATGGACAAATGCGACTGATGCTTTTCTGTTCGCACCACCTTGTCCCGGCTGTCCGTCATTATCAGTCGCCTCCTCCAGCCTTATATCAATGGACAAATGCGACTGATAATTTTCTATTCGCACCACCTTGAAGACTGCTTCCTAACAGGTCCGCCGCATAAACCTATATGTTTGCACCGTCCCATTCTTCATATTTCTCATGAATACCATAATTATCAGTCGCCTCCTCCAGCCTTATATCAATGGACAAATGCGACTGATGCTTTTCTATTCGCACCACCTTGAAGACTGCTTCCTAACAGGTCCGCCGCATAAACCTACATGTTTGCACCGTCCCATTCTTCATATTTCTCATGAATACCATAATTATCAGTCGCCTCCTCCAGCCTTATATCAATGGACAAATGCGACTGATGCTTTTCTGTTCGCACCACCTTGTCCCGGCTGTCCGTAATTATCAGTCGCCTCCTCCAGCCTTATATCAATGGTTAAATGCGACTGATGCTTTTCTATTCGCAGCACCTTTACGCATTACGCACCGATCGCTACATGGAGCGATCGGGATAATGGATTTTATTCGCATTCGGATTCGCATTACGCGTATATGGAATGCAGCTCATAGGTTTCAAGGCGTTTTGATTTTTTGTCGCATTCGCATTCGCATTCGCATTACGCATTACGCGTATATGGAATGCAGCCTTTAGTTGCATGGTCCAATGAAACATTTCCCCCTTTCAAAATCTCACCACTTACCTACATTTGATCCTATGACAGTATATAACTTAAATATCGGTGCGTTAACTAATAATTTAAGGCAACCCTAGTGAGTTTATTAGAGCAGGCCCTTGAATAACTGCTTGAGAAAATCCTACTGCTAAAAAAAACTAGGCTAATCTTCTGGCCAGTCATTAGCATTGCCCTAATTTTAAGTACCCCATGTCGAATAATCAGGTTCCAGGATACCTACTGAACGTTTTGTGGTGAATCAGTGTCCACGGGGGTTCTTTCTGCACAGAAGGCTAAGCTAATTTAGTGTAAACTACGTGTCTCATATTCTAATATCTCTGTGAGGGGGGGGGGGAGTAAAAGTATGAATATTTACACAAATTAAATATATAAATGTTTGCTATTGTGATACTATCAGTGGGCAAAGGGTAGGGAACCGGGCTATCGCATGACAATTATAAAATCGTACGGTTGGATACGGTGGCTGTATAGCGACCGCACGTTTTTTGTTGCTCACCGCAAGGGGTTGCGATTTGTTTAACTTAACATTAACCCTTTTTTTCAGAAATCGTAAGGCCATAGGCCACAACACCTCCACATAATATTGCAAGGTGGCCGTACGGTGGCCGTACGGTGCCTGTAATCATGCAGTGGCCACAAGCGGCGGCGGGGGAAACGTACGGGCGCTGATTTCCATACGGACCCCGTACGATTTGTGAAATGTCTACAGTAGCCTGCAACATTGTAGGATTTGTAAAAAAAAATCCCGTCCGTAGACTGCAGACCGCAAAACAGTACGGCGGCAGCATGATATGTGACCTCAGCATAACTGAGTAAACATAACATATTGGCTTGGTTTAAGAGCGGTCTGGCTGGGATGATGTAGCTTAAAATCACTCCTGAAACTCTTAGAAAAACGAATGTATTTGAGAAACTGGTTATGAGCTCATGCCCCCCCCTGCCCCCCCCCCCCCCCCCACCGCGCCTCCCCGTCCACGTGATAACACCGCGACCACACGTTACGACGGTAACCCTGCCGTCTTATGCCTAGTACACACCTCCCGTATAGGATTCGCGCACTAAAACTCGCGACTCGACCCGACCCGCTTAAAACTGAAAATGGGCCGATTCGTTTTTCGAATCGCGAATCGCAATCGTAAACGGCCGCTTTTAGCACTAAAAACTGAGTTTTATGCGTGAATCGCAATCGCTAGATGTGTGCGGGGGGCGCACACCTAGCGATTTTTGTGCGCGAAACGGGCAGTTTTCGATCGTAAACGGGAGGTGTGCACGCACAAACGGTAGGTGTGTACCAGGCATTAGTACTGCCTCCCTGCTCACCACAACTAAGTATTCTTATGGCTTCCGGTGTGAGCTGCGTGCGCAGATGAGCCGCTATCTGGATGATCCCCCTGGTGGTGTTTAAGCTCATTACCCTGTTAGTTCATGTCCGTCACGTCACACGGCTCGAGGCACTGTTGGCGGTGGGTATCCACCAGGGCCGGTATTCATGAGCTCGGGGTACGCTTATCCGGAGGGTAGGCTTATCCGTTGGGTAGCTATCCCGCGGTTTAACGGCGGCGGTTAAGTAGGTCAATCGGTATTCACCAATGTTCTAGCCGGTGTGGATAGCTACCCGTTCGCTTTGTTTACATTCGTCGATTCGAAAATATTAATATCGCCGCCTTTGCGCCAGCAGCATGAATTTCGCTTCGGATTTAGGGTTAAATTGATAAAATTTCATTTATTGCATATGTAATTCTGTTAAATATGACAGCATTTAATAGATTTGGGCGTAAGAAATTCCCGCCGATTCGGCGGCGACGGCGGCAGCCAATTTTACTTGATGTCGACAGTATGGATATCGACGTCGCTGCGGCGGCGGTGGCGATTTGTTTACTTAACACTCGTCGATTCGAAAATATTAATATTGCCGCCTTTGCGCCAGCAGCGTGAATTTCGCTTCGGATTTAGGGTTAATTTGATAAAAATTTCACTTATTGCGTATGTAATTCTGTTAAATATGACAGCATTTAATAGATTTGGGCGTAAGAAATAAGCGAGTTCAGCATCTCGGGCGTGCGGTGGTTGATGGGAAGTCATCGGTATAAACAAACCCACGTGCGTCATTACTGCATGACTACGCGCAGTGCAAAACGTTAGTTTCATTCAAAATTAATAAAAATCCAGAATCCTAACCTTATCAATTTAATATAATCTTTTTGGTAAACATGTTTTCTATATGTGTACCAAGCGATGTGTTTCTAAGTGGCGTGGTTTTAGAGATATTTCACTTTTTCTGTAAGAAGATTGCTCACGGCCATTGAGTTTGCCTGAACGCGCAGTGCGAAACGTTAGTTTTATTCAAAATTAATAGAAATCCAGAACCCTAACCGTATCAATTTAATATAATATTCTTGGTAAACATGTTTTCTATATGTGTGCCAATCGATTTGTTTCTAGGTGGTATGGTCTTAGAGATATTTCATTTTTTCTGTAAAAAGATTGCTCACTGCCATTGAGTTTGCTGGTACGCGCAGTGCGAAACGTTAGTTTTATTCAAAATTAATAGAAATCCAGAACCCTAACATTATCAATTTAATATAATCTTCTTGGTAAAAATGTTTTCTATATGTGTACCAAGCGATTTGTTTCTAGGTGGTGTGGTTTTAGAGATATTTCACTTTTTCTGTAAGAAGATTGCTCACGGCTATGTGTGCAGTGCAAAACGTGGCTTTGTTTATACCTACAGCGCCGACCGGAAGTCGGACCCACACATGCGCACAGACAATGCTGAACTCGCTTATTCCCGCCGATCCGGCGGCGACGGCGGTGGCAGCGGCCATTTTTACTTGACGTCGACAGTATGGATATCGATGTCACTGCGGCGGCGGCGATTTGTTTACTTTACACTCATCGATTCGAAAATATTAATATCGCGGCAGTTACGGCATCAGCGTTAATCTCGCTTCGGATTTAGGGTTAATTTGAATAAATTTCACTTATTGCGTATTTAAATCTATCAAATATGATCGCATTGAATAGATTCAGACCCACACAGGCTCACTAACCCCTCGGGATAGTCCCTTACCCCTGAGTCGAAACTGGGGTAGGGTACCCCCAGGTTAGAGCCCCAGGGTAGCGCTACCCCACGCTCATGAATACGGATTTTCCACCGTTAGCCGGGGGGGATACCACTACCCTCGGTTAGAGCCCTACCCGAGCTCATGAATACGGCCCCTGGCGGGCGGACATGACATGATTAATGAGGGCCTAGCCGAAACGTTGTTGCGGGTCAGGAGGGATGCAGTCCATCCTCACGTTGGTACTGAGGATTCGTCGTTAAAACACCAAGTAAGCAATCGACAGCCACTTGCACTCCAAGGCACCATATACAGTGAGTAGAATATAAGTTATAACGCCACGCCAAATAGCAAAACAACTCTATACAAAAGCCAATACATGATTCGTCCATACTTGTCGGCACATCAACGCACTATGGTAATACTAATAGCCTTTTTGAGTGTGGAATGACTTTACGTTACCCCCAATCTGTGGTTTCAGTCCTATTGGAATCGATATATTCACCTAGACAGACTATAATTAGTCTAGTCGAAATAGTCAATACGGTGTTAGTAAAACGCTTCCTATTTGCGGAATTGCAGAACAAAACGCCAAAGGAGGTTCTGCTTTGTCTGAGAAAAGTCATTTTACACAAAAACCAGCGAACAAAATACCCTCTTGGGCGGTTGAAATGGCAAACGCCACATCCACAACTGGTACAGTAGCAGTGTGTTCGAGGTCATGTACGACAGTCTGGTCTTTGTTATTCAAAGATATCGGCAGATTTGCAGATTAAGGAGTTTGAAGACAAACTGTTTGTTGTGTTTCCTGAATATAGTTTCTCTTGATGTCTGATTCGTGAATGTTTAAGATGTTCCGTGCTGCCCGTAACTGACGCAGTAAGCCGCAGTTGTTGGTCTGTGTCGGGGCGCAGATATGTTTCGCTGGTCCCTCAGGAAGGACTGAAGCTGCGACCCAGCACTCCAGGTTACAGTTTCAGCTTACACACCAGAATGTGGGGTTGGGGTCCCTCCCAGAGCTATCCATCACTGTTTCTAATTTAGATTGCAGTGAAATTGTCCTAGGAAATATTTTACATTAGATAAAACACAACTTTGTGACATAGTGTATTCGCCCTCCCTCTATGTGTGCGAGATGTAGCTGCGGCCTGCAGTGGTGGGTCACAACTTCGGTCCTTGCTAGTTAGGAACACCCGTATTGGCAGGAGACGCTTCTAACATTGTCACAGACGCGGAATGTGCGCCGGACTTACGCCTGTCGGGGTGCAGCTGCTCACCACTTTTTGTGGAATGTGCGCCGGACTTACGCCTGTCGGGGTGCAGCTGCTCACCACTTTTTGTGGAATGTGCACCGGACATACGCATGTCGCAGTACAGCCTCTCACCACATTGTCTTGGAATGTGTGCTGGACATGCACCAGTCACCATGGAGCCGCTCACCACATTGTTGTGGAATGTGCGCTGAACATGCACCAATCGCCGTGCAGCCGCTCACCACATTGTCGTGGAATGTGCGCTGGACATGAGCCTGTTGTGGTGAAGCTGCTTGCCATATTGTCATGGAATGTGTGCTGGACATGTGCCTGTCGCAGTACAGCTGCTTGCCACATTGTCATGATATGTGCAATGGACATGCACCTGTTGCGATGCAGCCACTGACCGCATTGTCGTGAAATGTTTGCTGGACATGTGCCTGTCAGTGTCATGGTAAAGCCGCTTGCCACATTGTCATGGAATGCATGCTGGACATGCGCATGTCACGGTGCAGCTTCTCACCACATTGTCGTGGAATGTGTGCTGGACATATGCCTGTCACGGTGAAGCTGCTTGCCACATTGTCATGGAATGTATGCTGGACATGCACCTGTCGCAGTGTAGCCGCTCACCACATCGTTGTGAAATGTGTGCTGGACATACGCCTGTTGCCGTACAGCCACTCACCACATTGTCACAGAGTGTGAGCCAGACATAGCCTGTCGCTGTAAGGCTACTCAGCACATTGTAGCAGAGTGTGCACCGGACATAGCCTGTCGTTGTAAGCTCCTCAGCACATTGTCACGGAGTGTGCACCGGAATAGCCTGTCGCTGTACAGCTACTCACCACATTGTCCCTGAGTGTGCACCGGACATAGCCTCTCGCTGTGCAGCTACTCACCACATTGTTGCGGAGTGTGCACCAGACATAGCCTGTCGCAGTACAGCTACTCAGCACATTGTCGGGAAGTGGGCACCGGACATAGCCTGTCGCTGTAAGCTACTCACCACATTGTCACGGAGTGTGCACCGGACATAGCCTGTCGCTGTAAGCTCCTCACCACATTGTCCCTGAGTGTGCACCGGTCATAGCCTGTCGCTGTAAGCTACTCACCACATTGTCGCGGAGTGTGCACCGGACATAACCTGTCGCTGTAATGTGGGTGTCACACTACGACGACAAGGCCGACGACAGCCCAACGACTTGTCGTTTTGCTCTGTTGTCGGCTGTCGCTACGGTGTCGTTATGTTGTCGTTCGGGTGTCGCCGCGACACCTCCAGTTTCTCCACTGTCACCGGGTTGTCGTCGGGTTTTCGGCCATGTTGAAAAACCTCGATGACACCCGGCGACAGCCGATGTCGTTCGGCTGTCGCTACGGTGTCGTTACGGTGTCGTCTTTGTCGTTAAGCTGTCGTTAAGCTGTCGTCGATGTCGTTAAGCTGTCGCATAGTCTAACACACATGTTTGTATCATGAGCCAAGTTTGCACCGTCCCATTCTTCATATTTCTCATGAAGACTGCTTCCTAACAGGTCCGCCGCATAAACCTACATGTTTGCACCGTCCCATTCTTCATATTTCTCATGGAAACTGCTTCCTACAGGTCCGGGGGCACTGTCGCGGCACTGTCGTCCAACTTGGCCCGAATTTGCATATGTCGTTGGGTTTTCACAAAATCCAAGTCGCTGGGCTGTCGCCACCCCCTTGTCGTCGTAGTGTGACAGCCACATTAGCTCCTCACCACACATATTAGGTCTGTTGTTTAATGATGTACATGGTAACCTGGTTTTTTGTGATTTCCCCAACAAACTGGTTTCAGAGTTCCATTGGCGGACGGGATAATATCAAAATAATATATTAAATCTGATCTAACAAGAATTTGGTCTAATGAACATAGTTATGTATGCTGAACAAAGAACTTCCATTTACAGCAGGAACCAGCTGTGGGTTTCTGATTATGTAGTTATCGCGTGCCACTTAATGAGGTCCACAAACCATATTCCAGCTGCCGAGTACCAGCGTCAGGCATCACTTAGTGCCTGAGCTGTGGTTGTCTTAGTTACACACTCCACCTGCCACGCATGCGCAGTGTGGAATGCCCGCCCCACACGTCACGCAGCCTCCCTGTGTGCAGCCTCAGGTAGAAGGCATTCTTTTGACCGCGAACTTTGGTCACCTTTAATCTCCGCAGCTTTAGCTGTGTCGGGCCACGTGATGCTTTCATTACGCTGTGGTAGCTAATGACAATTACCTCCCGCCCCGCGCCTCCTGCCTTCTGCCTCTTGGAAACCTGCCTCCTGCCTCCCGCCTCCCGCCGAGCGCTCCCCGCCACGCTCCTCCGGACCCGCGCCTCCTGCCTCCTACCTCCTGCCTCCTGCCTCCTGCCTCCTGCCTCCAGCCCGTGCCTCCCGCCCCGTGTCTCCTGCCTCCAACCCGCCACGCGCCCCCAGCCCCATGCCTCCTGCCTCCAGCCTCGCGCCTCCAGCCCCGCGCCTCCCGCCCCATGCCTCCTGCCTCCGACCCGCCCCACGCCTACAGCCCCGCGCCTCCCGCCCCGCGATCCCCGCCCCGCACCTCCCGCCCCCCGTGCCTCCTGCCTCCGACCCACCCCGCGCCTCAGGTCCGCCCCGCGCTCCCCGCCCCACGCTCCCCGCCCCACGCCTCCTGCCTTTTGCCTCCTGCCTCCCACCCCGCGCTCCCCGCCCCGCGCCTCGGGACCCACGCATCCTGCCTCCTGCCTCTAGCCCCGCGCCTCCTACATCGCGTCTCCAGCCCCGCACCTCCCGCCCCGTGCTCCCCGCCCCGCCTCGCGCTTCAGGCCCGCCCGGCGCCTCCCGCCCCGCGCTCCCCACCCCGCGCCTCCCGCCCCGCGCTCCCCACCCCGCGCCTCCTGCCCCCCGTGCCTCCTGCCTCCGACCCACCCCTCGCCTCAGGCGCGCCCCGCGCCTCCCGCCCTGCTGAGCTGGTTGTTCCTTTAAACGGATTCAATGTGTAGCCCCTGAACGCACGTCAGAATTAATTAAAGGAAATACAATTGATCACTTCGTCGTGGTGGGTTGTGTTGAAGGTAGAGTCGTGTGAGACTGACCGGACACTTCGTCGTGGTGGGTTGTGGTGAAGGTAGAGTCATGTGAGACTGACCGGACACTTCGTCGTGGTGGGTTGTGTTGAAGGTAGAGTCGTGTGAGACTGACCGGTCACTTGGTCGTGGTGGGTTGTGTTGAAGGTAGAGTCGTGTGAGACTGACCGGACACTTGGTCGTGGTGGGTTGTGGTGAAGGTAGAGTCGTGTGAGACTGACCAGACACTTGGTCGTGGTGGGTTGTGGGGAAGGTAGAGTCGTGTGAGACTGACCAGACACTTGGTCGTGGTGGGTTGTGGGGAAGGTAGAGTCGTGTGAGACTGACCGGACACTTCGTCATGGTGGGTTGTGGTGACCGGTCGCTGCCTGTTAACAGGCCGCTCGTTGCACAGCGCCATATGTGGAGGGGAGGGGGGGGGGGGGGGGGGGGGCAGCGAGCAGCCGCATGGTGTCATCTCCAACTTCCAAGCATCCTATGGTTTAAAGTTGCATAGTCCGATGGTTTTGAGTTTCTGACATCTTTCTGAGATAACTATATTAAAGTGATTGTTTTAATTTACCTTACTTTAGTTTCAAGTACTGTTTTTGTAAATGGTTAAGTTGTGAGATATTTAAAGCTCAATCATGTCAAATTAGTTTAGGCAAACATGCCAAAGCTCTGACACCATAGGAGCGCGTGGTTAAACAAAAACATCAGAACATCGCGCCACCAAGTAAGTCATGAGCACCTCCCAAACGGGCCCCGACCAGGATCGGGATCGGGGGGGGGGGGGGGGCTGCACATGGGCAGAAGAGAAGGGGAAGCTGGAGAAGAGACGGCGCGAAGAGTAGACGAGGTGGGTAGGTGTCTGTGTGGCAGGGTTTGGGTGAGGAGTTTGTGGGGGACTGTGAGGTGGGCACTGTGGGGGGGGGGGGGGGGGGGGGGGGGCGACGTGAAGGCCGTTACTCACCTCTCACGTGGGTGGGTGAGCGGATGTCATATCAGGTAACGGTGATTCGGTGAGAACAGTCGCTCCGGAACCAGTCAGTGGAACGGCTTCGTGTTCCCGCCAAAACACTCGGATTAGACGTGCACACAGTCGTCTGCAATTCTTAATTAGGTACTTTTTGTTTTATTTTCATAAAAAATTCAGGACAAATGATTGGCGAAAATGGTTCTTAGTAAAGCACTGAATTACGCGCTGCTTCTAATCTTAGTAAAGCACTGTCATAAATATGGCCAATGTCAAAGAGCAACTTGTCAGGAAAATTGTATAATTATTGTGTCATTTAATTGGCATGCCTAATACCTTACACCAATGACCTTGTACAACATCCTATTTAACTCCATGCGGATGTAAATGCAATAGTGTTCACATAACCCTGAGACTATGCTTACAGGTTGTTCATGCATGCAGCCTAATGACAAATGTGGCCTTGTTGCTGAGTTCACAGTGTCCCGTGCACGGCTACTCAGGTCCGCAATGCTCTTACATGCGCTGCATGTGAAGCGTTACATGTGTACACAAGGCGATGACGTCAGTAAGCGGCGCACTCTGATCCGCGTCGATCTGCGCATGTGCGGCATGACGAGAAGCGGTGTGTCAGCTTTGCGTTTGCCTTGTAAAGTTGTTATTTCTTTGTGTTCTTTGTCTTCCTCCCAGATATGGCGCTTAGAGCGTTGGCCCCAGAAAGGGCGACAATGGAACTTTTATTTATACCGGTGTCGAAACAACATATTGTTTAGCAGTGTGTGTTCGCAGCCTGTAGTTTTGGCGAGTGTAGACAACTCTACTACTTAAGTGAAGTAAACTGAACTTGTTGTGAGGAGAAGGACATAGCTCAGGCAGTAGAGTGTTCACCTGTGAAGGTGCAGGTCATCCGATCGATCCTGCTCACTGAACACATTTGCAGCTTGAACTATTTTCCGGGTTTTTTGTTTTTTTGTTTTTATTGAGGCTGTATTTATACTGTCCATAGCATGTAAGCCCGGGTACCCAGGCTTGTTTTCAATGCTGGCCAGCTGTAGTGCTGGTGTTGTCTTACCAGACAGTAGCTGCTGATAAGTTATTTGATTGTCTGCATTTCAGTAGGAGATAGATAGTTTGTTGGTATGCTTAGTAGCCTATTTTAGTTTTTTTGGGGCCCTCTTGGCATTGTATTTTTGTTCTATTCGTATTACTATATTAGTGGTTTTCTTATGGTTCTATGTTAGTGTTTTGGGGTTTTCTTGGGAAGAGTTTTCCACTTTTTCTACTTAATTCTATACTAGCCTATTTTATTTACATGTCCATAGGCTTGTACGTAATAGGTGGTTGAGTTGTGTTTGTTTGAATTTGATTTGATTTATATTGTTGTTGGACATGTTATCTGGCTTTTATATTTCCGTTTTTTCTGCCCTGGGCTGTCCAGTTGGTGGGCCGTGACATATTACCTGCCCCCTTGTGGTGTAGTTCAGTTGGGGTTCCCAGTTTTTATTTTGCACAGATATTTTTTGTATGTTTTTAGGTCAGGGATTTGTCTCTCTTTCACCGTTTGCGCATTCCATGCCTTGGCGGCCATTTCCAGTGTGCTCCTTTCATTGGCTTTGATCTGGCTTCTGGTCTGCCTTAGTAGTGGCGCCTTGCTTGCTCTGGTGTCCCTTAGTGGTTAGGTTAGATGCTTAATGTCTTGGCTATATCCATATGCTAATGTTTTTAGGTGGATTATCCTTCTGTTTTCTAGTAGCTTTACTTTAGTTCTTTTGTGTAGGTCATAAGTGGGGTGTAGTTTGTCTACTTTCAGGCAGATTTTCAGGGCCCTATTTTGTAATATCTGCAGTTTTTTAAGTAGCTCTTTTTTAGCACACATGTAGATTACATCCCCCATATTCAAAGTAGGGGAGTACCATGCCTTTGAAGATTTTTATTGACACATCTTGTGTCATATAGTTTCTTAGTTTAGCAAATAGCCATAGTTTGTGATTTACTTTTTGTATGATTTTTGTTACACATAGATTGTAGTTTAGCTGGCTATCTAGTTCTAGACCTAGGTATTTGTAGTGATTTACACTTTCAATTGTTTGGTTTCCTAGTGTGCATTGTAGGTTTCTTCCTGTGATGGCTGTATGTGAGAAGAGTACTGTTTTAGATTTATTTGCATTGATGGTTATTTTATTGGATTCACACCAGCTGTCCAGCTTTAGCAGGAGGTTGTTCAGTTTGGTTGCTACCTCCTCTACGGTGCTTCCTTCTGCATATACGACAGTGTCATCTGCATACAGCTGGAGACATTATGTCTCCAGCCATTTTTCTAGATCGTTTATGTATAGTATAAATAGTAGTGGTCCCAGGACTGATCCTTGGGGTACACCACAGGTGACAGTTTGCTGGTCTGAGAGTGTACCATTTACTTTAGTTTTTTGCTGTCTGTTGCTTAGGTAGCATTTCATCTAGTTTATTGATTTGGATTTAATGCCCATGTTGTTTAATTTTCGTGCCCAACGGCTCGCTGCTGGGATTTAAATGCGCAACACAGGTCGGCGCACCGGGTGACAGCCCGCGGTTAATCGGCGTGACGGCCCCATTTAGATAAGGCGGGGGAGGCTGCGACCCCAGAGGTCAGCCGGGTCAGCATAGGGCCAGATGCGCCGCCGCGGCGTGTTAATGACTGTGACACCCCATTCAGATAACTGGGGAGGAGGCCGGGCCACACCCCGCCAGCCTTGTCCAGCTGCCGCCACTCGGCGGCCCGCGCGCACTCAGGCACCACGCATCCCGAGCTGCTCAGCCTCACCATGGCTACACACACTCCGCCCCTCCCCCGGTGCTGGCCTCAACCAACATGGCGGTGGACGGAGCT
Source organism: Branchipolynoe longqiensis (assembly GCA_030323885.1). Lineage (NCBI taxonomy): Eukaryota > Metazoa > Annelida > Polychaeta > Phyllodocida > Polynoidae > Branchipolynoe > Branchipolynoe longqiensis. Next base: position 38,674,398 of record CM059198.1, read on the forward strand.
TGCTCGGAGTTTAACTTCCTGGATTGGGCAACTTCGGCAGGGCTGAGCCGCAAAACCACCGGCACCATGGCCCAGGAGGACATGGCGGCCTTGCGCGCAGTCGACGACTCCGACTTCGCCGCCCTCGACATATCGCGCGGCCAGCACGCCCTCCTCCGCCGGGGCGCTCAACGACATAGGCAACGGCGACTTCCAACTCAGCGCAAGCCCGGGGCGGGGGAGGACAGCCAGCCCACCACCGCCCAAGTCGACCGCGCAGCGGCCGACCGACAACACAACGCAGAGAAGGCTCAACAGGAGCGCCCCGCCATCCTAGAAGCGGGAACCGCGTTCGACCAACTGTGGTCGTCGGCAACGGGCGACAGGTTGCTCGACCGGTCATCGGAGCAATGCGAATATCTTGCGCGACAGCAGACACAGTCTGACTATCGCGACGTAATTCACACTGCACCGTGAGTTGATACGGATATCGAAGATATAGGCTGCCTGCCTGCCGCAGCTCACAACCATAATACTCCAAAAATTCCGCACCCAAAATACCATCCTCTGAAATATCGGAAACAGTAGGGGCATAATGGAATATTTTCCCCCCGATCTCCAGAGATAGTATGGCTTGTCCGTACTGCTTGAGTGGTGCTCCGGTGACAGTGACAGGCTTCACGCTATTATCGAAAAACACCTTATCACCGTCTAACTTATCGAAGAATTTTCGTCCAACACATGTGACCGCAGCCCCACTGTCTATTAAAAAATACCCGATAATCCCTCTAACACGCACTCTCACATACCACCGTTTTCCGTCCAAAGTCCAGAAAGTGGAATCCACGAATAAGCGTTTACCACAAGGGTGAGACAGGTCGCACCCCTGACGCTGTACTATAAATTGCATACAGTCGTCCAAAGGCGCGGGAGCCAAAGCAGAAACGCAACGCGCTATCCGCTTCATGCCATCCCACAATACCGACTCCACTGGGATCGTATCACCAGGGGCGATCACCGGCGGTCCCGCGCTAGCATCAGACTGCACACCGGCTTCCTTGATAGTTAACACCGCATCCGCTTTGGCGGTATCCGGGCTTGCCAATTGGGTTGGGCCTACGCCCAAATGGTCCAACCCTAGGCGTTTAAATTAGGCTTAGCCTTAACGCCCCCGTCCTTACGGAGACGCGCCAACCTCGCCCGATCAACACCCGAGTTGTCCCTACCCTCGCGATCACCGGCTATCACAGCCTCCTCGAGAGTACGTTTTACTCCAGTACATTGTATAGGCCAATGACCGAAAGCAAAGCAACGACCACATTCGTGATCACGAGCACGCGTATCCTTCTTCACCACGCGCCTGCGCGCAGATAACCCAGATGAGCTAGGCCCACCTGTTGCCACCTGCGCAGCAGATTTCTGCTCCCCCATCACATCACGCATCCACCCCTGGACCATCGATTTAGTGATAGGTGGCGATTGATAACCCCCCCCAGAGCTCGCCCTGAAATTGCCACCATCCCGATAGCCACCCCCAGACGAACCCCGATAGGAATTACCACCACGATAGCTCCCCCAGAACCTCCCCGAGAGTAGCTACCGCCGCCATTACGCCGAGGATCCCGTGGCGCGTTATACGCAGCCACCTCAACCTCGAACTCACTATCCGACTCATCTGACAGACGAATAGCTTCCACCGCAGTCGACCGCCCAGCACGCAGTGCCTTAGCGCAATAATCGTCGACCACCTCAAACATCTCCTCCAGAGACGACTTGCCCGGACGCCACCGGTCATAGGCGGCACGCTGCTCCCCCGGATCAATGAGTGAGCACACGAAACGCTCGACTATCTTAGTCTCGATCGCACGCTCACTCATCCCCGTATCTCTGGCAGCCTCCCGCCCATCAACCTGAAGCTGTAAACCGTACGCGCGGTACGATCCATCTCGGGCAGTTTGGACGCGTTTCTTCCACTGATACCACCGCGCCATGGGGTCCACTGGTCGGAACTTATACGAGATGATAGGAAGCAACTCCCTCATCGTCGTCAACCCATGACGCCTCCACGCGTCCACGCAGTCCTGCGCCGGCCCCCCCCTTAACAGAGGCAACAGTTGAATGAGAGCTACCCTCTCATCCCACATATTCGACCGCATATCCAACGTAAAGTCCCGCCACCAGATATTCCATTCCTGCTTAATACCTGTAAATGGCTTAGGACGCAGCGTTGGAATACGTGCAGAACCTGCCACGGGATACCTCAGAACATTCTCATCCAGCTCCAACGTATCCCGATTACACGACTCCCAACCGGCCCCACCCCCAATCGAAGCAGGCTCCCGAATCACATCCATTATTGCAGGATGATTACGGAACAACCACATCTCTTCCACCGAGTACTGGCGACCTACTGGCAGCCCAGGCAATGACGCAATCGGAACTGCGTCACCCCCCACACCTACCGGGTCGGGAATCCCCTCCCTCCGTACCTCTTCATGAGTATTACCCACGTAAACGGAGTCCTGCACAACACCCCTCAGATGTTGCTCAGAAGCCCCCCCCTTAGAGGTACCGACTTCACTGGAGGGCTCCGGCTCCCTAGGACCCCCACCTCCCCCACCGCCCCCCTTAGAGGGCGCCGGAGAACGCGGCGAGCTACCCGCGGAAACCGGGCGCGCAGTATGCACTGGATACTGCGTCTCGCAGTTATCTAACCGCGTAGACTCAGTAACCCCCACATTACTCTCCCCAAGCTCCAAACCGCGTTGAAACGCCAGTTTCTCAGCCTGGAAAGCTGCGCGCTCACTTACAAGAACCCCCAGAGCAGAATTAATGCTACACCTCTCGGCAGCTAGCAACCGTTCACATCTCTGATTCTCATCCTGTAAGTGATTATTAGCGCCTCCCGCATAGACAAGTCCTCGTCTGTTAGTGAACGCAGCCTGCTGCTCGCCACCAACAATCGATTAGACCTTGCCTCTTCTGCGGACACACGACGCGCCGCGCTTAGCTCTGCTAATTCGCGCGCGAAGGCGGCAGCATTGGAGACCTCAACTCATCCAACGACGCCTCTCCTCCGCCATCCGGTCATACTGGCGCTTCCAAGCTCGCAGTCGGCGGATCCGCATCCCCTCTTGACGCTCCACCTCCGACTGCGACCCAGAAAACGTACGACTCATAACCAAATCATGCTCCAACGCGAACGTCAACGAGTCATCGGCTACGAACCCTGTCTCCAAAGCCGGGGAACTCTCCCTATCATCGGGAACTCGGGGACCTGCACGCCCAGCTCCCGTCCCCACAGAACGGACAGCTGAACTCCCCCACGGCGAATACTCCAGCGGTATGCCTCCCACAGAACCCCCGCGCCCAGCCAGACCTAAGCCCTCACGACACGCGATTGAACTGCTACCCTCACGTACACTCGACCCCGAATCACTACTGATCGACAGAGACTGCATATCATCAAGAGCGAAGCCCACCTTCATCGCACTCCCCGTAATGCCCTCCCCAGTATTTCTATCAACTGAGAGAACATCTTGAACTGCTATTAATGGCGCGACATTTTTCAACGCCGCGCCACCACTATCAGAACGAGCGCCCAACCGCGCGTCACGCCCACCACCCTGTATCGCCCCCGCTGTAAACAACGGCGCAATACCGGGTGGCGGACTGCCACTCAGTCGGGCTAACTGCGACCAATAGCTATCAGCACCCTCAGCACTTCTAGGCGACACCACCGGCAATGGCGCGGGAGTGGCTACGCCCCCCCCACTCACTGACACCCGGCGGCGGTCCCCTACAACGCCGGCACCTGCATTAGGAATCAACGTACAAACATCAACATCCCTATCAGGTGAACTGTGAGCGTGGTGCGGTGTACTCACCGCAGAAGCGTCCACGCCCACCGGCGACCCAACTGCGCCGGGGCTCCCTGTACCATCACTTTGGTACTGGCGCCCACTACGCAGTTGACCGGCCGTCGCTCCCTCCATAACTACAAATTACGAAGAGAACCTACCTGCGGAGTCCATGGCCCAGGTCCAATACTCACCCCCTTACGCAGAAGGCAAGCTGGCTCACGGCACCAATGTAATGGCCCACGGCCCTCCGACTCACCCTTTCTCACACGAAAGAACACCAAGATTCAATTCAGTGTACGCTTCACCTGGTTTATTGAACCCTCTGCTCTCCGCGGCGTCAGTAGTTGTCTGACCCGCCCCCTGACTCGCCAGATCCCACATCGACTCCATAGGTGTGTGTGGGGGGGTGGGTCAACCACACGCAGTAGAGGTCAGCCCAGTTGGGGTCTGACCGGTGGTGACCCGTGCCGCCACCTAGCGCAGTGTAGTGGTACTGCGCTGGTGGCGTCGTAGTCTCCGCTGCTACCGCGTGATAGTAGAGCTCATGTTCAGACTACTACACTATCAACGATTACGCGGAGGGCTCGGGATACAGCTGCTCTACAGTGGAGCAGGCGGCCAACCTCCTGCAGCCAGGCAGCTACATGGGGAAAGTGGATCTGACCAGCGCATACCGCAGCGTCCTGATCCACCCCCACGACTACCCCCCACGTAGGACCTCAGTGGACCTTTTCGGGGGACAGTGCCCCGACCCATCTCTATGACACACGGCTAATGTCTGGCGCGCGATTGAGCGCCATCACGTTCAATCAGCTTACGCAGGCGGCCATCGGGATCATGCACGCGCGGGGGTCGGGCGACCATGTCTTAGTCTACTGCAACGATTTTTTCGTCACCCACCCTTGCCGTGACGAGTGCCGCCGCCTCATGAGCGAGCTGATGGCACTGCTGCGCGAGCTGGGGTTCGCCATTAACTATAACAAGATAGTCGGGCCCAGCACCAACATCACCTTCCTGGGCGTGAGCATCAACACGGTCACGTTCACCCTGGCACTACCGCCCGGGAAGCCCCACGCACTCATATCGGAGGCGGAGGCTGCAGCGGCGTGCCGCAGTCTAACCAAGCGAGGGCTGCAGTCTATCTGCGGGAAGCTTAACTGGGCCGCCCAGGTCATCTGCAGAGGCTGCACGCACCTCCGCCGCATCCTGGATGTCATGGGTGCACTCAACCGCCCTTCCCATCGCGCCGTCTCATTGCCACGGTGCGCGACGACCTGCAGTGGTGGATCCTATTCACCCACCAACACAACAGGTGCACACCCATCCTCGACGCCTCCCCCGCCAACTCCCCCATCTCCACAGATGCCTGCCTGGACGGTGCAGGGGGTTACCATAACGGCGACTGGTTCGCCGTCGCTTTCAGCGATTGGTCCGGCACTCAGCGACTGTCCATAAACTACAAAGAGGTCCTGAGTCTGGTGCTGGCAGCGCACCTGTGGGCGCACACCTGGACCAACAAGCGGGTGTACATACACACCGACAATCAGGCCGCCGCCACGATCATCAACCGCGGCACTGCGAAAGACCCGTTAATTATGGATTACCTGCGCCAGATTTATTATGGGTCAGTGATAAATTATTTCAAGTTACGCGCCATATATTACCCGGTGGTGCGTAATGTCGTGGCGAGTCGGCTGATGCCCCACTCGGCACCTGGCACGCACCACGGTAACATGGACAGCACGGCTCTCGATCTGGAGGTGGCGCTCTACCAGTGCGGCGTGTACGCCCCCAACACACGCAGGGCCTACAACACCCATAGGAATGCTTACTTGCATTTCTGTGCCGCCCTGGGTGCCCTGCCGGTCCCGGCCACCTCCACCCTCATCTGCCATTATGCGGTGCACCTGGCGTGACGCATGTGCTACGAGTCAATTCGCCAGTACTTGAATGTAGTGTGCATCGGGAGTGGGACCTCTCTAACCCCCTGGAGGGGGACTACCGCCTAACAATCACACCCCGTGGCATCCGCCGTGAGCACGGCGACTCCGCGCACCGGTAGGCGCCCATCACCGCGCCAATGCTGCACACCATATTGCGCGTCATTGACGTAAGGAACAACACCCACGCGGCGGCGTGGGCGGATGCCCTAGCAATGTTCTATGGTCTACTGAGAAGGTCCAACCTCATGCCGACCACCACGGGCGCTTTTGACGTGGGCGGGCATGAACCCTGACTATACGTTGGTCGAAGACCAACCAATACCACGGCATCCCTCTACCGCGCATGGCCGCGCCCCCACTCTGCCCCACACAGGCAATCTACAACTCCTGCACGTTTTCTGAAACCTCCTTGCCTCTTGTTTAGTATATTGTTTTTTTCCAGGTGCTCATTTATGTGCCTGTGGAATATTTGTTCAATTAGCTTGCCTGGTGTTTGCAAGATTGATATTGGTCTGTAGTTCCCCATGTTTTGTTTGTCACCACTTTTGTAGATGGGGTGTTGGTTGCCATCTTCCATGCTGTGATGAAGTGCCCCTGCTCAAATGATTTGTTGAATAGGTCGACCATGGTATCTGGGATGGCTTGGAGTGCCTCTTTTAGTATTTTTGTGGGGATTCCATTTATTCCACTTGGTTTATTTTCATCTATGTCATTTATTAGTTGTGTTAGTTCTTTTGAGTATGCAGGTATTGCAGGTATAGCAATACCGCAGGGAGTTTGACGCCCCTGCCTTGCAGAGTTGTAAACCACTGCCTTGTGGTACAGGTTCTTGACTGAACCGAAGGCTAAGGGAGCAAACCCTAAACAGAAAACCATGTCACTGTGGCAGCATTAAGGGCGACCAACCACTGCAGGGACAAATAGTTTTGCGCCTGTCTTGACATGTTCTTGCCGGTGTGAAACCTCTATTTGCTCCCCGAGAGAATGCCGCTGGTAACTTGCAAAAGCCAGCAGCACTTCAACACAGGCAGCTTTCATGAAATGTTCTATTCACATAACACCTGATGTAGTTCCGGAGTCACAGTGTGGCTTCAGAGGTAACTGGAGCACCGTGGATATGATATTTTGTCTCCGACAGCTACAAGAAAAGTGCATTGAGCAGGACCGACCACTGTACATGGTATCTGTCGATTTCACCAAGGCATTTGATACAGTCAGGAGGACCGGGCTATGGCAGCTACTGAGGAAGTATGGATGCCCAGAGAAGTTCACAACTATGATCGAGGCTCTACATACAGGAATGATGGCGAACCTTAGTGTTGGGGGGGAAGTCTCGGAATCGTTCGGGGTTACTAATGGGGTCAAGCAATGTTCTGTACTGGCCCCCACGCTCTTCTCCATCTTCCTATCAGCAATGCTTGATGAGGCTTTCCGAGACATGGGGGATGGCATCTATATACAGTCCAGACAGAGCGCTGACCTATTCAATGTTGCACACTTCAGAGCGAAGACCAAGACTACTCGGATACTGGTGAGAGAGCTACTATTCGCAGATGACAGTGCACTGGTTGCCCACTCTGCTGAAGAGATCCAGAATATAGTGGACGCTTTCTCCGATGCATCAAAGAAGTTCGGCCTGAAAATTAACATCAAGAAGACGGAGGTGCTGTACCAAACCAACTCTACAAGAACCCGAGAGGAGGAGATCATGGTTGACGGAAACAAGCTGAATTCTGTCCCGGAATTCACCTACCTCGGAAGCACTATATCAAGTGATGGATGCATTGATGCTGAAATACAGAGGAGGATGGCCAAGGCCAGTGCATCTTTCGGCCGACAACGCCAGAGACTCTGGAACAACCACCATGTGTCCATTCGGGTCAAAGGCAAGAACTACCATGCAATCGTGCTATCCACCCTACTATACAGAGCCAAGGCCTGGACAGTGTACAGACGACAGGTGAAAAAGCTGCATGCCTTCATGATGCGACATCTGCATTCAATCATGAGGCTAACCTGGAAGGACAAAGTGACAAATAAGGAAATACTCGAACGGACGGGGCTGCCCTCTATGGAAGATCTTCTGATCAAAAAGAATCTCCGGTGGACTGGACACCTCATGAGGATGTCATCAGACAGGCTACCAAAGCAGATTCTCTATTCTCAACTGTCTTCTGGTTACAGAAAGAGAGGGCGCCCTTGTCACCGGTTCAAGGATACCATCAAAAGAAACCTGAAGCTGAGAGACATTAAGACCGACTCATGGACGCAACTCTCACAGCAGAGAGCTAAATGGGGAGCGGCAGTCAAGTAATGAAAGGAGTCTTTGTCACATCGTGACCGACAGCATGATGATGATGATGATGATAATTCTTTTAGGTCAGTTTTGCAGGTGTGGATTTCATCCTGGATATTTTCTTACTTGTTTTCCCAGATTCTTGTGAATTTCTTTGATAACCTTTGTCCTACTGTGGCAAAGTGTGTATTTAGTTTGTTTGCTGCATCACTATCTGTGTGCATATTTCCATCTTTATCCTGGAAGCTTATGCGGTCTTCTATCTTATTTTGGGGGAATAGTAAGCTTACATGTTTCCAACCAGGTCCACAACTGGTTCATCAAAGGCTGTGGTATGTGCTGTCCTATCTGTGGGAAAGTACATATAAAAGACTGCTTGCTGCTTATCAGAAAGAGTAGCCTATGTGGTGGCAGTGGGTTTCCTCCAAAGAAATATGTCAGAATGACCATATGTTTGAAGTCCAATAGCCGATGATAAAAATCAATGTGCTCTTGAGGCGTCGTTAAATAAAACAAACTTTCCTGAACTTGTCATGTCATTGAGCGGTATTGACAGATGAGGATCACCCGGCGGTCCTTGTTTTGTAAACCACCATCGACTCCTTTGTGTCTCGTTGCATCGTTGACCCCACACCTCTCACATGTCTTTTCACACGATCCCAGAGGTACCAGCTGCTTGTGCCCGCCCAGTGATGGTAAGGCGCAGCGTGTGGCATGTCACCCTGTGTTTCTCATATTGCCGCGTATTTGGAAGAAACCTGGTCTCATCTTTCTTAACTATTAATAGTATTATGTTCATATTCGAGTAACATTGCTTATTGCTAGATATAAGATGACTGTCACTGGACGTGCTATATTTAGAGGATATATAATGGGCAGGTTCACACGTTGTTGTGGCAGTCGGAGGGGGTGGAAATAGGCAGGGGGCATGAGTGTGGGGACATTGGTTATTCTCCTTCTCTGGTAACATGAATTGTGAAAACATTCATTAAAAAGAGAGCACAACTGGCCTGCGAGTGGTGGCTTTCAGGCCTTGAGGCAGGGGTTGGGGTAATATAACCCCTAAAACCCTTCAGTGGATCAGGTGAACTCTGCTGTGAATCATGCAATCCATTTCTGTCCCTAAATTGCCTGTCACGCCTTACCGGATTGAGTACCGGACACAACCGGACAAAGAATTGTCTATTCCGTTGGTGTCCGGTATCAAAATGTACCGAAATGTGTCGACATGTTGCGCTTTCCGCCGGACGAAACGGACGCTAATGGAAAAGGAACGTACATTAACGAATACCCACCGGACGATAACCAGACAATAACCGGACGACAACCGAATGTCTAACGGACAGACTGAACATCAAACGGACACGTACTGGGCTATTCATGGACGCGCCGAAAACATATGCTGACCGAATTCCCGCAACACCGTCAACAGACACTGCAGGAAGCAAAGCGGAGAGGTAATGAATGGGTACTGGACATGAAATGGACTTAAAACGGACTCCAACCGTACACGTCAGTACGGCGGTGTCCGGTACAAGTTTTGCGCATGTTCAAAACTTGCCACCATACACACCAGACACCACCGGAGAGAGAACGGACATGCCGGATGCGTACCACATATAAAACGGACATTGACGTATTTCACCGGACAGTGTCTGTTTTCTATCCGGTACCCCAATCCGGTAAGGTGTGACCGAGCCTTTAGTTGGATGTTGTGACTAAGGTGACCCCCCCCCCCCAAATAGGAGGTTTTTAATAGCCACTGAGCGTCCCTTAGTAAGTAGTAGTGCCCCAGCGACCCATGCTATTCTATGTGATATATATATATATATTTTTATTTTATTTTATTTTTTAATTTTTTATTGAGGCTCTATTTATACTGTCCATAGCATATAAGCCTGGGTATTCAGGCTTGTTTTCAATGCTGGCCAGCTGTCGTGTTGGTGTTATCTTATCACACAGTAGCTGCTGATAAGGTATTTGATTGCCTGCATTTCAGTAGCAGATAGATAGTTGGTTGGTCTGGTTAGTAGTCTATGTTAATTTTTTTGTATTTTCTTGGCATATATGTGTTTTATTTTGTCTACTCTTACTACTAGACTAGCCTACTCCTATTTACATATCATAGGCTTGTACGTAGCTGTGTGGTGCGCTATCTGGTTACTTTTGGCATTGTTACCTTCCATTGGGCGTCCTGCTGGTGGGCCGTGACATATCACATGCACCTTTGTGGTGCAGCTTAGTGGGGTTTTCCTAGCCTTATTTTTCACAGATATTTTTTGTATGTTTTTAGGTCAGGAATTTATCGTTCCTTTTCTGTTTGGGCATTCCACACCTTGGCAGCCATTTCCAGCGTGCTTCTCTCGTGAGCTTTTATTTGGCTTCCGGTCAGCTTTAGTAGTGGTGCATTATTTGCTCTAGTAGCCCTTTGTGGTTTTGTTAGGAGTTTATTGTCTTGACTATAGCTGTATGCTAATGTTTTCAGATGAATTATTCTCCTATTTTCTAGCAATTTTACTTTGGTTCTATTGTGTATGTCATAGGTGGGGTGCAGCTTGTCTACTCCGAGGCAGATTTTCAGGGCTCTGTTCTGTAGTGTTTGCAGTTTTTTTAGAAGTTCTTTTTTCGCACCCATGTAGTTTACATCTCCATAGTCAAAATAGGGGAGCGCCATGCCCTTGAAGATTTTTATTGACATTTATTGTGTCACGTAGTCTCTTAGCTTTCAAATAGCCACAGTTTGTGGTTTACCTTTTGGACAATTTTGTTTATATATAGGTTGTAGTTTAGTTGGCTGTCCAACTCAAGGCCTAGGTATTTGTAATGGTCTACATTTTCTAGTGTTTGGTTTCCTAGCTTACAGTGTAGTTTTCTTTCTGGCATTTGTTTATGCGAGAAGAGAACTGCTGTTGACTTGCTTGTCCAGTTTTAGTAAGAGCTTGTTTAGTTTAGTTATTACCTCCTCTTCTATGGTGCCATTTGCATATATGACTGTGTCATCTGCATATAGTTGGAGGCATTCTGTTTGCAACCATTTTTCAAGATCGTTTATGTAGATTATAAAGAGCAGTGGCCCTAACACTGACCCTTGGGGTAAACCACATGTGACAGGTTGGTTGTCTGATAGTGTATTGTTTATTTTTGTTTTCTGTTGCCTGTTGTTCAGGTAGCATTTTATCCAGTCCATAGTGTTGGATTTTATGCCCATGGATTCTAGTTTTTCCAGTAGTATGTTATGGTCTACTGTATCGAATGCTTTGCTGAAGTCAATGAAGGCTGCTCCAACTAATTGTTTTTGGTTCATTGATTACAGTATGTCATTTGTTAGGTTAGCTATTGTTTTAAATGTGGAGTGCAGTTTCCTGAAACCCCCTTGTCTTTCGTTTAGTATATATATTTTTTTCCAGGTGTTCATTTATGTGTCAATGTAACACTTTTTCAATGAGCTTACCTGGGGTTTGAAGAATCGATATTGGCCTGTAGTTCCCATGGTTTGTTTGTCTCCACTTTTGTGAATAGGGGTAATGGTTGCCATTTTCCAGGCTGAGATAAAACGCCTCTGTTCAAAGGAGATGTTGAATAGGTCTACTATAGTGGCCGGGATGGCTTGGAGTGCCTCTTTCAGTATTTTGGTTGGTATTTCATTTATTCCACTTGGTTTATTTGTGTCTATGTCATTTATTAATTTTTTTACTTCTATTATATCTGTTTTGCACGTGGGGATTTTATTCTGCACAGTTCCTAATCTATTTTCCCACCTTTAGAATTTTCTGACAGCTTTTGTCCTATTGTGGCAAAGTGTGTGTTCAGTTTGTTTGCTGCATCTTTGTCTGTGAGCATATATAACTTTCCAGTAGTAGTAGTTTTATGGCAGTAGACAATGGACTTATTGTATGAACTGGTTCAAATGCGTGCGATTACAATGATTGTTTTGGATGTCATAAACCTGCAGGTGGTCTCTTGAAGAATTAGAAAATTCACTAGTGCTAGTTGTGCCAATCACTTCCCACTTCATTATATTTTCTTTTTTAATACATTGTCATTGGTTAAATAACTGCACTCAGAACTCTGTTGCAATTTTTCAGTAAAATTAGACAATACTTTGAACTACATATTCGTATATGCTTGTATTCTTTATGGTGAGAAAATGTGCATGCCCTTTTTGAAGAACCTGCACGTGCGCCATGTGCGCCGTACATGTATATTGTCAACTGTCATTTTCCTAAGGCACCATGCTACATAGTCCGCATAGTCGAGGGCTTTGAGTTCCTGCAATATTTTTAGATCAACTAGATGGTTGATCTTTGATTACCTATCTTACTTTAGTTTGAAGTAAATTTTATTACGAATGGCTAACTTTGGAGATATTTGAAGTGACAACCTGCCAACTTTCTTTTGATGCGCACACAGAAATGGTGGACACCGTTCACTTCAGCACTAACAGGTTCCAGTAAACGGACTCAGCATTCCCTTCTATGCAGCAACACATGTTTAATAATTGCACCAGTATCTAAGTTAGATATGTATCTATGATCAAATCTAGGTAACGTTAGGCTTCCGGAAATGTCATGCTTCCACCAAACTGCAGCTTTTAGAGGAACATCTGTTTCTAGCACATTCGTGCAAGACGTTGCTTTAAATGCAAAGTGTTGCAGAAGAGTGTGGCAGACCTTTTGTGTACTTCTATCGTACTCCCTTTGCTTTCTAATTACCCACACTGCACAATGAGTTTAATAGGCAGAACCCAGGCGCCAACATGTCTGCCATGTGTTTGCTCTTTATGAAGCATTGCTTCATTGGTCACAATTTTTAAGGTAGACACAATTTTCAGAATATGCGACCATTTCCAGTGAACAGTCGTGGAATCAAAAATGGTATTTAAGAAATGGTATGGTACCTACAACAGGGTGCTATCACTTCCGACATGCCAAAGGACAATTTAAAGCTAAACATGTTTGACACAGCATATTTGCGGTAATTAAAATGTCCAATGACCACCTCCATGTTGGTCAGCTCGCCGACGCGCAGTGCAGTCCTGGCGGTGCGGTCCTGGGGGTGCGCACCTAGCGGTGTCGTCTGGAGGCCGCCCGCCGCCGTCAGCTGTTAACACTACTTTTGTGCAGCGTTGTCTGCGGATTGGTGCCTGGACTACAGAGGTGCCACCTTCCCACAGTCCCACGCACCAGACGCAACGCAGCCTCGTAATATGTGATCTCACTGCGCGCGGCGGGTGGGGCGTGGGGGGGGGGGGGGGGGGGGAGTTAGCTAGAGTCCGGCAGTGACGAGACAGTGCCACTGTGGGTGTATAGAGTTGTGCACTGATGCACGACGTAATTATAACCGTCCGCACACCGCCCTTTCTTTGAATGCGTGTGAACACCAGCTGTAGCTTGCTGCCAGGGATCAGACACGCTTTGTGTGTTGCATATCCGTTCGTCTTACAAATATGTCGCGGCCATATCTATTTAATTCAAATTTAATTACATGTTGATGGCAAGAGAAATGGGTCAATGAAGCGTGGCTCGTGTAGCTCCATGTAAACGCACTACATAAATGGCGTATACCGCGACCAGCGAGTGGGTGCGTGGGGGTTGGCACTGCGCCGACACACCCAGCCAAACACACACATTGTATGTGTGTATGTATCTATGTACGTATGTATCTATGTATGTAAAAAGGAAAGCTTGTTTTATTTAACGACACATTGATTTTTATCATCAGCTATTGGACGTAAAACATATGGTCATTCTGACATTTCTTGGGAGGAAACCTGCTGCCGCCACATAGGCTACTCTTTCTGCAAATAAGTCCACAAAGCAGGACCAATCGGATGACCCACACTGCTTATTCAGAGGTGGACACTCTACTGCCTGAGCTACGTCCTGCTCCCTGTATCTATGTATGTACGGCTGTATGTGTATATCCCAGTGGGTTGGGTGGGAGAGCCCGTTCAGTGGGATGAAGCAGTGGGTGCTCCTGCCACGCTGGGTGGAATGGTTACTAGCTTCCACTGACTGTTGTCTGACTGGTTAGTGTGCACCTGTTTCACTGGTCGGAATGCGGACTAGCTTCCACTGACTGTTGTCTGACTGGTTAGTGTGCACCTGTTTCACTGGTCGGAGTGCTGACTAGCTTCCACTGACTGTTTCCAGCCGGTTAGTGTGCACCTGTTTCACTGGGCGGAGTGCTGACTAGCTTCCACTGACTGTTTCCAGCCGGTTAGCATGCTCCTGTTTCACTGGGCGGAGTGCTGACTAACTTCCACTGACTGTTTCCAGCCGGTTAGCGCGCTCCTGTTTCACTGGGCGGAATGCTGACTAGCTTCCACTGACTGTTTCCAGCCGGTTAACGCGCTCCTGTTTCACTGGGCGGAGTGCTGACAAACTTCCACCGACTGTTGTCCGGCTGGTTTGCGCGCTCCTGTTTCACTGGGCGGAGTGCTGACTAGCTTTCACTGACTGTTGTCTGGCTGGTTAGTGTGCACCTGTTTCACTGGGCGGAGTGCTTACTAGCTTCCACTGACTGTTGTCTGGCCGATTAGTGTGCATCTGTTTCACTGGGCGGAGTGCTTACTAGCTTCCACTGACTGTTGTCTGGCTGGTTAGTGTGCACCTGTTTCACTGGGCGGAATGCTGACTAGCTTCCACTGACTTGTCTGGCTGGTTAGTGTGCTCCTGTTTCACTGGGCGGAGTGCTGACTAGCTTCAACTGACTTGTCTGGCCGGTTAGTGTGCACCTGTTTCACTGGGCGGAGTGCTGACTAGCTTCCACTGACTGTTTCCGGCCGATTAGTGTGCTCCTGTTTCACTGGGCGGAGTGCTTACTAGCTTCCACTGACTTGTCTGACTGGTTAGTGTGCACCTGTTTCACTGGGCGGAATGCTGACTAGCTTCCACTGACTTGTCTGGCTGGTTAGTGTGCTCCTGTTTCACTGGGCGGAGTGCTGACTAGCTTCAACTGACTGTTGTCTGGCCGGTTAGTGTGCACCTGTTTCACTGGGCGGAGTGCTGACTAGCTTCCATTGGCTCTTTCCGGCTGGTTAGTGTGCACCTGTTTCACTGGGCGGAATGCTGACTTGCTTCCACTGACTTGTCTGGCTGGTTAGTGCACTCCTGTTTCACTGGGTGGAGTGCTGACTAGCTTCCATTGACTGTTTCTGGCCGGTTAGCATGCTCCTGCTACACTGGGTGGAGTGCTGACTAGCTTCTATTGACTGTTTCCGGCCGGTTAGTGTGCACCTGTTTCACTGGGTGGAGTGCTGACTAGCTTCCACTGACTGTTTCCGGCCGGTTAGCGTGCTTCTGTTTCACTGGGTGGAGTGCTGACTAGCTTCCATTGACTGTTTCCAGTCGGTTAGCATGCTCCTGTTTCACTGGGTGGAGTGCTGACTAGCTTCCATTGACTGTTTCCAGTCGGTTAGCGTGCTCCTGTTTCACTGGGTGGAGTGCTGACTAGCTTCCACTGACTGTTTCCGGCCGGTTAGCGTGCTGCTGTTTCACTGGGTGGAGTGCTGACTAGCTTCCACTGACTGTTTCCGGCCGGTTAGCGTGCTTCTGTTTCACTGGGTGGAGGGCTGACTAGCTTCCATTGACTGTTTCCGGTCGGTTAGCGTGCTCCTGTTTCACTGGGTGGAGTGCTGACTAGCTTCCACTGACTGTTTCCGGCCGGTTAGCGTGCTGCTGTTACACTGGGTGGAGTGTTGACTAGCTTCCACTGACTGTTTCTGGCCGGTTAGCGTGTTCCTGTTTCACTGGGTGGAGTGCTGACTAGCTTCCATTGACTGTTTCCGGTCGGTTAGCATGCTCCTGTTTCACTGGGTGGAGTGTTGACTAGCTTCCACTGACTTGTCTGGCCGGTTTGCGTGCTCCTCTTTCACTGGGTGGAGTGCTGACTAGCTTCCACTGACTGTTGGATGGCCGGTTCGCGTGCTCCTGTTTCACTGGGCGGAGTGCTGACTAGTTAGAGCGCTCCTGTCATACTGGGCAGAGTTTGGTCAGACATACTCAGAAAAGGTAGTTCGAGTCGACTATCAATTCAAAATGAATAAAGCTTTTGTGGACAATTTATATGTGGTTTCACAGAAGTCTGCACTTTCTGAGGTGCTTTTCCAATATAGTTCTCCTACTCGACACCAGGCGGCGTGCCTATCGGGGTCAGCGGATTTAAGTGGCGGTAATCCGCACTGAGGCGGAAGCCGTGTTTACCGCAGGGATTATCTTAATCCGCAGCGAGAAATAGTGCGTGTGAGACAGTTGGCGCCACCTGTCGGTGGTTGATAAAGAGGCTGGGACCGGGCGCCGTCAACTACCCTCGATATGGGATAGGCAGTGGGGTGGGCAAGTGTCAAATAAGGTTCATCCTGGTGATGGGGCTTCGCACAGAATACGGCTATTCCGGGTTCGCTAGTCTCTTAGTAAGGCTGAAGCAAGTAAGGCTTTTACGCTGCAGCACCATCAGCGTATACTAATATGTGGTGCAGACGCCGCAGCACTATCAGCGTATACTACTAATACGTGCTTCAGACGACGCAGCACTATCAGCATATGCTACTAAAACATGCTTCAAATGCCCTAACACTATCAGCGTATGCCAATATATATGAAACCCGACTTCCAGGAATTTTCCGGGATTCCCTGACAATGCTAAACTTATGGGAGAATATCCGCATTTCAACTTTTTTCCCCGGAGACTACTTTCATCCCTGAAAAACACCAAATGTTCGTAAGCAAAACACCTATCTAGATTTGAATCTTCATATCCAACTTTGATACTGGTGCACTTATTAAGTCAATCTAAAGTGAGGTAGATTATAATGATCAACCTAATATATTTATCTAAGAAAATGTCAGACTATGTGCCTCTCTTCACACTAGTTCCAACTCACCTCGCTTACTACTAAACTAGAGGGACCAGACGGGATGGCTGAATGAGTTAGAGTGTCCGTCTCCCGTGTTAGTAGACCCTGGTAGAGTCAAACCAATGACTTTAAATTGATAGTTGTCGCTTCCGAGCCTGGTGCTCGTCATTATTAGGATGGGGTAAGGACTGGTTGGCTCAGTGGCAGGATAATATGACTGAGTGGGATATCAGGTCATGGTGCTGGCGGCCTGGTCTCCCAGTGGGGCAGCACTGTAAAGTCACCATAAGTGTGCACTGTCACAAGTCGGTACCCGTCCTGATATGGTCATAGATGTTGCTGGGACGTAAAACCACAATAAACAAACAAAAACTAAACTAAGCTAGAGGAATCACCCCCTAGTTATCGCATAGCGGGAACTGTGTGCACCGTGTCCACAGCATTCTAATGATGCAACAAGAATGGGTGCAGCCAGTTTGTAGTCTTCGTTTTGGTGGTAACTGGTCTTTGAGCACCCTTGTGATTGTCCAGGCCTGGGGTGGGGTTAAGGGAGCGCATACAGGAGGTTAATCCCGGCACAGCGTCTTGGAGTCCCGGCTCATCCTGGCTGAACCGGCCTTCCTGCATGTGCTTACAGCTGCACACCTTAATAGCCCTGTCACACTACGACGTTTTTCTCCAATGCGGGTCAACGCGTGGCGACGTGTAGCTGTCACTCAAAGTGTACCGACGTTCTGGGAGGAACGCCGGCGCGCGTCGGGTCGCGTCGAAGGTTTTGCGCTTGCACAAAACATTCGACGACCGACAATGTGCATCAACGAGTTGGTGCGCACGTTATGGGCACGCTACCAGGACGTCGACACACGCTACAAGCGCGTTGGAGGAACATTGCTCACTGGAGGGTGGTTTGTGAACAACTGATAGCAGACCAAGACTTGACCCTTATTTATATCAGCCGACCGGGTGCCTTATCTCGCCTAACCCGTCGGGAAACGTTAGGGACGCGTTAGTGACGCGTTACGGCCACGTCGAGCGCGCTCAGAGCACGCCGACAGGACGCTGATAAGGCGCTGATAACATGTTGCCGGAACGTCGAGACCACAAGTAACGGTTGGCGACACTGATAACATGCTGACAGCACGCTGATAAGACACTGATAAGACGCTGGCGCAACGTCGAGACGCGCCGACAGATGCGGGCGGGAAGTAGGTCACGCGCACACTAACGTCGTGTAACACGTCCGCGGGTCGCTAGGCGAACGCTGGAATAACGTTAAGCGAGCGCTACGCACACGCCGCACGCGCCGGAGGGTCGTTGGCACATGTGTGCATTACTTTGTTGGGGGGTTTTCACCACGCGTCGACACATGTTGGCCGTACGCTACTAACACGCTGCGCAGACGTCGAATTTTCCCCCAAAACGCCGAAAAGTTGGACGTGTATCGATTTTATTTTGTGCGCTGGCGGCGCGTCGGTGAGAAGCGTCGTAATGTGACAGGGCTATAAAATACACAGTGCGCCTGGTGTGCACGTGGAGCGACCAGCCATACTCAAGGCTGAACCTTCTGTAGAGTGTCTTCTGTCAGCTCAAGTAGGAACAAGGAGCCCTCAAACGCCACTCGTCTGTCCGCACCCACCACCCCCACACCTGCCTCAGCCCCCACCAAGGTGATACACCGACAAACTCCACTCATCTCTCCATACCCACCTCCCTCACACACCCCTGATCCCCCACCAAGGTGATACACCGACAAACTCCACTCGTCTGTCCACACCCACCTCCCTCACACACCCCTGATCCCCCACCAAGGTGAGACACCGACAAACTCCACTTGTCTGTCCACACCCACCTCCCTCACACACCCCTGATCCCCCACCAAGGTGATACACCGACAAACTCCACTCATCTCTCCGCACCCACCTCCCTCACACACCCCTGATCCCCCACCAAGGTGAGACACCGACAAACTCCACTCGTCTCTCCGCACCCACCTCCCTCACACACCCCTGATCCCCCACCAAGGTGAGACACCGACAAACTCCACTCGTCTCTCCGCACCCACCTCCCTCACACACCCCTGATCCCCCACCAAGGTGATACACCGACAAACTCCACTTGTCTGTCCACACCCACCTCCCTCACACACCCCTGATCCCCCACCAAGGTGATACACCGACAAACTCCACTCGTCTCTCCGCACCCACCTCCCTCACACACCCCTGATCCCCCACCAAGGTGAGACACTGACAAACTCCACTCGTCTCTCCGCACCCACCTCCCTCACACACCCCTGATCCCCCACCAAGGTGATACACCGACAAACTCCACTTGTCTGTCCACACCCACCTCCCTCACACACCCCTGATCCCCCACCAAGGTGAGACACCGACAAACTCCACTTGTCTGTCCACACCCACCACCCTCCCACCCCCTCAGCCCCCACGGAGATGAGACACCGACAAACTCCACTCGTCTGTCCGCACCCACCATCCTCGCATCCCCCTCAGCCCCACCCCACCACCGTGCTCACTGATCCTGCGGATCACCCGTGAGGTGGATCCCACCGCTCCCGGCGCTACTCGCCATGACTAAATCCCTGCTGGCCGCCTATACCCACCACATTCACCCCTCCCCACCACCGCCACCACCCACCGCATCATCCATCACCACCACCAAGATTCACCACCACTACCATCACCACCACTGCCACCACCACCACCACCCACCACTACCATCACCAGCCACTGCCACCACCACCACCACTCACCACTACCACACACCACTACCATCACCACCCACTGCCACCACAACCACCACCCACCACTATCACCCACCACTACCACCCATCACTACCGCTACCGCCCACCATCACCCAACACCACACAACCACTCACCACCAACACCCAACATCACCACCACTGCTACCACCCACCATCACCACCACCTCCTACCACCTCCTACCACCACCCAATACCATTACCACCACCAAAGCCACCAGCAACACCACCACCAGCAACACCACCACGACCAATATAACCACCACCACTGCCACCACAATCCAAGGACTAGCGTGATGCCCACCATTGCTAGGATAGGGTATGAATTGGTTTGTCGAGTATGAGGATAATGTAACTGATAATAATACATTTCTTCAGGTTACAAATCTTCTCTGGCTCTGCTTATCTTCTTATCTCTCTTACTCACTCACTCACTCACATATATACATGTGCATGACACTTTTCCCGATTTAGTGTATTTTGTACCAGGTGTGTTTAGGCAGTTGGTGTGTATGGTGAGTAATTATTAGTGTACGGTGCCCTGCCAGGGCTTGATGGGGAGGTTGTGACGTCACCTTGCAGGGGCATTTTCTGTTTTTCTGTGGACAGTTTTTACAACTCAATAACAACAGTACATTAGTAATAGCGTTCTGAGATATTTAAAAAGCGAAGGTGTAATACTTGATTTCGGAGTTCCTGTCCTGCTGCGTGAGGTACGTGTAAATAGAGGTGCACGCTGTAGGTGAATTGTTAGCAGAACGCGCAGTCGAGTTTTGTCAGATACCAAAGGCTGGCCGATGTGGCAGTTTCAGCCGTGCGCTAGTTTCAGCCGTGCGTGTACCGTCAAACTCAAGGCATTGTCAATGGTCGTGAGTCACTAACCTTATAAATTTAATATAATGTTTTTGGTAAAGATGTTTTCTATATGTGTACCAAGCGATTTGTTTCTAGGTGGTGTGGTTTTAGAGATATTTCACTTTTCCTGGATTTTCTGTAGGAAGATTGCTCACCACCATTGACAATGCCTTGAGTTTGATGGTACGCGCAGTGAAAAACATTAGTTTTATTCAAAATTAATAGGTATCAAGAACCCTAACCGTAGAAATTTAATATGATGTTTTTGGTAAAGATGTTTTCTATATGCGTACCAAGCGATTTGTTAATCGGTGGTGTGGTTTTAGAGATATTTCACTTTTTCTGTATTTTCTATATGAAGATTGCTCGACCATTGACAATGCCTTGAGTTTGAGTATGCGCATGGCTGAAACTGGCGCACGGCTGAAACTGCCACACCGGTCAACGACTGCAAATTAACCACCAGTGGCACGGTACATTTTGGGAAGAACTTCTTATTTACTTCTCTGCCTGAGAATAATGTGGAATAATGTGAAATATTGTGTGTTGAAAATAGGTACTATATATCTGATACAGCAGAGATCCTGTCATCCGAGGAACAAGCAAATGAAACAAAGACAGTTTGAACATTTCAAAATTGTCCGCACATGGTATGGGATCACTGATTATAGGGCACAATAAGAGGGTACCACTGTGTATAAGGTATATTATATATTATATCATAACACTGAGGAGACTTATCTGCATGTACGTGCATTAATAGCTATTTTTATATTTAGGAGCATTTAATTTAATCATTTATGGTAATTATAGGATTAAAATGAAAATGCGAAGCTGTAGTTGTGTGACTGAAAGGTCCTTCGTGTCAGTCTGTGTGAAAGAAGTGTCCCCATTCTGGCCTCATCTGAAACCCCTGAGGGGCGGCATAGGGAGGGAGGCGGCGTAGGGTGATGTGTGGGTTGCGGGGGGCGGAGGCTTACTGGCCTTCTCAGTCAGGGATAATACCCCAGCACGACCCTCCTGACCGAACCCACAATTACCCGCCCCACCTCACAGTCCATTTACTTACCTCATGCGATTCCCCCATCGTCCCTGCACAGCCCACGTGTGCCCCTGTCTGTATAGGACGTGTGTACCCCCCCCCCCCCCCCCCCACACACACACACACTGCTGCAGCCTTAGGACACCAGGGCGGCGTTCAGAGTACGCCTCCGAGACAACTCCGCGACATGTTTTGGGCTTATTTGCGTTCAGGGTATGACGCGGCCGAGGCCTGCTCCTCACCCCGTAGACAGCCTGCCTGGTCGTTGACCGGCTGAACGTCCCCTGACGAGGCCCTCTGCGCGTGGCTACTTCTGATGCCCGCCCCCTGCTCTATGCTTGCCCTCTGTCGCTGGTCAGTGCCGCTTGGGGGCGCCCCCGTGTTACTTGGTGACCTACTTGAGCCGCGTCAGGGTGTCGGGAACCAGCAAGATCCCTGAAGCTCACACGTGGCTTCTCCGACGTGGGCTTCCCTCTAGGTGTTCCCTGCCTTCCCTATCCTCCCTATCCTCCCTACCATCCCTGCCTTCCCTACCATCCCTACCTTCCCTATCATCTCTACTATCCCTGCCTTCCCTATCATCTCTACTATCCCTGCCTTCCCTATCATCTCTACTATCCCTACCTTCCCTATCATCCCTACCTTCCCTATCATCTCTACCATCCCTACCTTCCCTATCATCTCTACCATCCATACCTGCCCTATCATCTCTACCATCCCTATCATCTCTACCATCCATACCTTCTCTACCATGCCCTACCATCCCTACCTTCCCTATCATCTCTACCATCCCTACCATCCCTATCATCTCTACCATCCCTACCTTCCCTATCATCTCTACCATCCCTGCCTTCCTTATCATCTCTACCTTCCCTATGATCCCTACCATCCATACCATCCATACCATCCATGCCTTCCCTATCATCCCTATCATCCTAGTGTACGCTATCCACAGGAGTCTATGCGGGCAGGACCATGGGTGGTTCTGACGTCATCAGCTGTCTAAATATATGAATGCATCCCTGTGTACCTGATCTCTGCTCTGAACTAGGTGATTCTCCCCCTCTACCTGTCCCTCTCTCGCCCTCCCCCACCTCCACATTGTGTGTACTGTATTGGGCGTCATGTTGGAGGGTCACCATGTGTACTTTGGTTGTAGTTAGCTGTGTGGATGTCTGTCTGCCTCTCCTCCTTTATCTCCACATTGCATGTACTGCATAGACGGGATCACGGTTCCGACTGCGCATGCGCTGAAAACGGCGTTGGCAGCAAAGCAAATGTGAATGGCCATTGAGTTTGTCGATACACATAGGGACAAACTTTGATTTTATTCAAAATGAATAGAAATACATAACAATTTGGCATAAACATGTATGCACACATGCAATATAATGATCTGATGAATATAGCTAGGATAAAACTAGCCATAGTTAAACATTTTGAGCTAAGAAACATACAATTCCACACAAAACAATCAGTGATATCCACATCACCATTATTAATTCTAGTTCTAAATATTAAAATGCCAAATGTGTCAACATACACTTGTTTCAGAGAAATATATAACCAATATCTGATTAACCCTACTAATTTTCTAGTTCTACATATGTCATTAACCATGGGATATAGATATAAATATAAACATTAATAAAATAAGTAAAACTGACTCTGGCTATGGCTCTAGCACTACTAGTCTGAGTGCCCAGATTTGTCTAAATCTAAATGCACATGGCATAAGATGTGCATATTATATTGATGTAAATGCAATGCTGGATAAATCTGAATATATTATATATATATTTTTTAGTTGGTATTCTATTTTTCAAACAAGAGCTGAGATGAGCTGAAACTAGCATATTTCATAGCTTCACCCAGTGTATTAGCATGTGCCATGTGCTTCTCACAGGTTTGTTTTGCTCTGACGCATCCCACAATGCACCGCACCGCTGGAACGGTGATGTAGTCTATTGGGCGTCATGTTGAAGGGTCACCATGTGTACTTGTAGTTAGTTGTGGACGTCCGTCTGCCTCTCCTCCGCCTGTGTCCTTTCGTTCCTTCCAACATGTCCTCTAACCGGCTCGTGTTGGGCTGACATGCCTGCATGGGCTGTTATTTAGAAGCCTAGTACAGGGGGGGGGGGGGGGGGTTGCTGTCTCAGGTATTGCTGATTGAACCACGTGCCCCCCCCCCCCCCGCCCCCCTGCTGCAGCCCCGTGCACATGTTGACGGCCGTGCATCACCTTGTCTAACATAATGACCCGAGTACAATGAGCCACTTCCGGACCGGTGCAGCCGTGCGCTGGTTGCCGGTGCACACCTGTGGGAGGGCGGCCTGCACTGCGCCGTGCTGCGTGTAAGCATTTTTTTCCTGCTAACGAACCGCACAGCAACGGCTTTTGGAAAGCTGGCAAAGATGGTCAACTACGGTTGTGTTGTCATGGATACAGTGCTGATACAGTTGAATATTCTTATGTAGATCTGTGTTCATGCATGCGTGGTGTGGAGTGAGGCCTGCGCGCGCCTAGTACTTAGTAGCGGCGGTGCTCCCGTCAACTAGCGCACTCACTAGCAGATTTTCTGCTCGGTTGGCGATATGTAGTTAGGACATATCCTATTGACAATCCTGACTTATTTGATAGCTTTTAGATTATTTCATCCACTCGGTAGTTTGTCTAGCCGACTTTTCACTAACTGCATTATGTGTATGATTTTATAACAGCCACACGGTTACAAGTGCCAGCTACAGGTGGTGCCGTCTCTAAACATACACTTTAACACGATGGGGGCAAACCTGGCAGATAAAGGCGGATCGGCGGTTTGCAGCTTGTGGGAGACATGGCAGCTGGTAGTATGGGAACGCATCGTTAACCATGAAGGTCAGGGTGACTGTGTGTTATCTAGGATGTCACGTGACTGTTAACATGGACATGGGGGCTGTTATATAGTGTTAATGTTATATGGGGGGGGGGGGGGGGGGGTGTCAGGTGGGCGTAATAAGGACATGGTCTTGTTATCTTGGGTGCCTTATGAATGTTAATGGGACAGTGTGCTGGTATCTCAGTGTCAAGTGACTGTCAATAGGGACAGTGTGCTGGTATCTCAGTGTCAAGTGACTGTCAATAGGGACAGTGTGCTGGTATCTCAGTGTCAAGTGACTGTCAATAGGGACAGTGTGCTGGTATCTCAGTGTCAAGTGACTGTCAATAGGGACAGTGTGCTGATATCTCAGTGTCAAGTGACTGTCAATAGGGACAGTGTGCTGGTATCTCAGTGTCAAGTGACTGTCAATAGGGACAGTGTGCTGGTATCTCAGTGGCAAGTGACTGTCAATAGGGACAGTGTGCTGGTATCTCAGTGTCAAGTGACTGTCAATATGGACAGTGTGCTGCTATCTCAGTGGCAAGTGACTGTCAATATGGACAGTGTGCTGGTATCTCAGTGTCAAGTGACTGTCAATAGGGACAGTGTGCTGGTATCTCAGTGTCAAGTGACTGTCAATATGGACAGTGTGCTGGTATCTCAGTGTCAAGTGACTGTCACTAGGGACAGTGTGCTGGTATCTCAGTGTCAAGTGACTGTCAATAGGGACAGTGTGCTGGTATCTCAGTGGCAAGTGACTGTCAATATGGACAGTGTGATGGTATCTCAGTGTCAAGTGACTGTAAATAGGGACAGTGTGCTGGTATCTCAGTGGCAAGTGACTGTCAATATGGACAGTGTGCTGGTATCTCAGTGTCAAGTGACTGTCAATAGGGACAGTGTGCTGGTATCTCAGTTTCAAGTGACTGTTAATGGGGAATGGATGCTGTTATCAGGGGTGTCAGGTGACTGTTAATAGGGACAGTGTGCTGTTATCTCAGTGTCATGTGACTGTTAATAGGGATAGTGTTATCTGGGGTGTCAGGTGATTGTCAATAGGGACATGTAGATACCCAGTGTAGGGGTGAAGGACAACTATATCTAAAAGAAGAATTGCTTTGGTATTTATAAAACAATATGTGGCGTTCCTGGTTGCAATGTCCAATATTTAAATCTATTTTAGCTAGAGTTGAGGAAATGCAAAAGAACGCAAAACAAGAAGATGGTAGCCACTGAATGCTCTCGATTCGACTTTTAAAGTGTACTAATCTACATGATTTAACTAGTGGGGGCAGGTTTTAATAAGAACAGGGTATTGTCTTGTTGGGTATCAGATGACTGCTAATAAGGACGGCATGATGTTCTTTTAAGTGTCAGGTGTCACAGTCACAGGGAGAGCTTCGAGCGGGAGATGGACAGCGCTCTCACACAATGGGAGGAGAAGGAAAGCCCAACACCAGATGAGGAATGGGCAGCGTTGCAACAGGTTGTATACAACACAGCTAAAACTTATCTCGGCAAGCCAGACAGAAAACATCAGGACTGGTTCGACCCCAACAATCAGGAGCTACAGAATCTTATGAGCAGAAGAGACCAAGCCCACCAGAGAGTGTTGCAGACCAGGAACACTAGATCCACCACTGCAGCATACAAAGATGCCTGCAGATTGCTACAAAAATGCACCCGTGCATTGAAGTCAGACTGGTGGGAAATGAAGGCAGAGGAGCTGCAGAGAGCTGCAGACAGAAACAAAATGCAGACAGAAACAACATGAAGGGCTTCTACAGCGGACTGAAGGAAGTGTGGGGACCCGTGAAGAAGGGAGCTGTTCACCTGAAATCAACAGATGGAACGGAGACCTTTTCCGACAGCAAGAGAGTTGTGGCAAGATGGAGCGAACACTTCCAGAAGCTACTCAACGTCCCTGGCGACATAGATCACGAAGCTCTGAACAACATTCAGCAGCGCATTACCAAAACATGCCTCGATGAGATTCCAACCATGGATGAGATGGCTAGAGCAATCGCCAGCCTGAAAGATGGCAAAGCACCTGGGGGTGATGGAATTCCTGCCGAGGTATGGAAGCATGGAGGAGACAATCTGCTCAACAGACTGCACCAACTAATCACCAATGCCTAGGAGGAGGGTTCTGTACCCCAAGCATGGAAGGATGCCAGCATTGAACCATCTACAAGAAAGGTGATCGAACAGACTGTGGGAACTATAGAGGAATCTCTCTTCTTTCCATAGCAGGGAAGATCTTCGCCAGGATCCTACTCAACAGACTATCTATTCACATAACACCTGGTGTAGTTCCGGAGTCACAGTGTGGCTTCAGAGGTAACCGGAGCACTGTGGATATGATATTTTGTCTCCGACAGCTACAAGAAAAGTGCATTGAGCAGGACCGACCACTGTACATGGTATTTGTCGATTTCACTAAGGCATTTGATACAGTCGGGAGGACCGGGCTATGGCAGCTACTGAGGAAGTACGGATGCCCAGAGAAGTTCACAACTATGATCGAGGCTCTACATACAGGAATGATGGCGAACGTTAGTGCTGGAGGGGAAGTCTCGGAATCGTTCGGGGTTACCAATAGGGTCAAGCAAGGTTGTGTACTGGCCCCCACGCTCTTCTCCATCTTCCTATCAGCAATGCTAGACGAGGCTTTCCGAGACATGGGGGATGGCATCTATATACAGTCCAGACAGAGCGCTGACCTATTCAATGTCGCACACTTCAGAGCGAAGACCAAGACTACTCAGATACTGGTGAGAGAGCTACTATTCGCAGATGACAGTGCACTGGTTGCCCACTCTGCTGAAGAGACCCAGAAAATAGTGGACGCTTTCTCCGATGCATCAAAGAAGTTTGGCCTGAAAATTAACATCAAGAAGACGGAGGTGCTGTACCAACCCAACTCTACAAGAACCCGAGAGGAGGACATCATGGTTGACGGAAACAAGCTGAACTCTGTTCCGGAATTCACCTATCTCGGAAGCACTATATCAAGTGATGGACGCATTGATGCTGAGATACAGAGGAGGATGGCCAAGGCTAGCGCATCTTTCGGCCGACTACGCCAGAGACTCTGGAACAACCACCATGTGTCCATTCGGGTCAAAGGTAAGATCTACCGCGCAATCGTGCTATCCACCCTACTAAACGGAGCCGAGGCCTGGACAGTGTACAGACAGCAGGTGAAAAAGCTGCATGCCTTCATGATGCGACATCTGCGTTCAATCATGAGGCTAACCTGGAAGGACAAAGTGACGAATAAGGAAATACTCGAACGGATGGGGCTGCCCTCTATGGAAGATCTTCTGATCAAAAAGAATCTCCGGTGGACTGGACACCTCATGAGGATGTCATCAGACAGGCTACCAAAGCAGATCCTCTATTCTCAACTGTCTTCTGGCTACAGAAAGAGAGGGTGCCCCCGTCTCCGGTTCAAAGATACCATCAAGAGAAACCTGAAGCTGAGAGACATTAAGACCGACTCATGGACGCAACTCTCACAGCAGAGAGCTAAATGGAGAGCGGCAGTCAAGTAATGAAAGCAGTCTTTGTCGCATCGCGACCGACAGCATGATGATGATGATGACCGGTAGGCCGGGTGTCACGTGACTGTTACTAGGGGTTGTGTGTTGGCTGACCCGGTGTAATGTAATTGTTATTAGGGGATGTGTATTGGCTGGCGGGGTGTCATGCGACTCTTACTAGGGGCTGCATATTGGCTGGCCGGGTGTCACATGACTTTTTAGGGGCTGCATATTGGCTGGCTGGGTGTCACATGACTGTTACTTGGGGCTGTGTATTGGCTGGCTGGGTGTCACATGACTTGATTAGAGGATGTGTGTTGGCTGGCCGTGTGTCACATGACTGTTAGTAGGGGCTGCATATTGGCTGGCCGGGTGTCACGTGACATACTAGGGGCTGCGTATTGGCTGGCCGGGTGTCATGTGACTGTTACTAGGGGATGTGTGCTGGCTGACTGGGTGTCACATGACTGTTACTAGGGGCTTCATATTGGCTGGCCATGTGTCATGTGACTGTTACTATGGGCTGCGTATTGGCTGGCTGGGTCTCATGTGACTGTTACTTGGGGATGTGTATTGGCTGGCCAGGTGTCACATGACTGTTATTAGGGGCTGTGTATTGGCTGGCCGGGTCTCACGTGACTGTTACTAGGGGATGTGCATTGGCTGGCCTGGTGTCACGTGGCTGTTATTAGGGGCTGCATATTGGCTGGCCTGGTGTGACATTGATGAACCCCGAGGTTTCTGGAGTTCACTAACTTCGTCTTAACAGCACCACTTGCCACCAAGCGGCTCGTTCATCTTGACTGCAGTCTGCGGCAATTACTACATCCGCATCAAAGTGAACGCGCTGCCCAGTGGCGAGCCGGTGTCTGGCGTGTGCCTAATGAGATTATTCTTACCTGGCCATTTCTGTATGTAGGTCAGCTGCTTGACACCCCAGTCCCTGCAGCCACTGTCAGGTACCAGCCCCCCCCCCCCCCACCCAACCCCAATGCTACAGTGCCCTCTGTGTGCAGCTAGTCTAGAGACTGCTATTGCACACGCGCTTTTTTAACACAGGACAGTGTTTGATCCAATGGTACTAGTACCATACGAACTCCTTGCAATATAGTTCCATTGCAAAGATCGAACGAACTTGGTTAATGAGCAATAAAGAAAACGAAATGCGCGACTTTACACGTCCTTGCTTGGAGGAATAAAATGGTGCTCGTGGGTGTGTTTTGTGTTGGAGATCACTCCGCCAGCCTTTCTCTGTTACATATGCCTCCGCGTTTGTAAAATAACGCCTTTGTTTTATTGGCCGGTTGTTGCTTGCGTTGTGCAGACCCTTCAGGGGGCCATCTCCTGGCGGGGGCTCCGCCACACCTTCCTTTTAGCACGGCCCCTGCCAAGCACCATCTCCGAGCTCAACAATCACGTGACCGGGCTTAGCCGGGCTTAGCCGGGCTTAGCCCCCGGTCGGGATAATTAGCTCCGCGGGGGTGGGGGCATTGTGCAGCCTCTCGCGGCCCGTGTTACCACAGACTCTGCCGCCATAATGTCACCGGGTAATGGTGGGTGCCAGTGTAAGTAAGTCTATTGACGGTGTTTCCGTATGGAAACTGTTCCCCAAAGCGCGGCCGGCAATGTGACATCAGTGTCTGCACGCAAACGACACCCACGTGCACTGAACTGTTAGTCAAACGGGTGACTCGCGGCCCTCTGGTGGTGGCGCCAGCGGGCGTGGCGGCGTGGTGGTGAACTGCAGAGATCTACCTGCCTGCCCAGTGCCCCGTTCCTGGCAGTGGAGCTGTGCGGTTCGTCTGGCACGAGTGCTAGCTGTGAAGGAGCGATTAGTGGTCCGGAACCCTGCCGATATGCATACATATGTTTATAGGTATATAATGTAAATAACGGAAGATCTACTCTATTTGATATGTAACCACAGTTTGAAATATTATCCATGTCCGAATATTGTTTTCTGCAGGCAAATATTACAGGTGGCGTCACCTGTGGTTGTTCCCATTATCAACTGCCTTACACAATCATTTATATATAATATATATATATACAGTAAAACCTGAAACCAAAATGAATCATGATTTAAACAGAGTAAACCGTTGGAAAAGGGGAAATAAAGTCTCAATACATATTATAAAACTAATTATTCAATATTTGCAACTAAAACTAAACGTTCCAGCTCACCAATTGTCAGAATAAAAATAGAAGAGAGTATAGGCTCTAAATTATAAATATCTAGTCTCTCACTTGACCCTACACTGTCACTAAGTGTCAGGAGCCAGTCAATTAAATAGGATTAACAGAACATTGGCAGCTAAAATGAACACCTTCGGGAAAATAAGGCATTATATGAGTGAAGAGACTGCTCTTCTATTGTACAAAACCACAATACTGCCCATCATTGATTATAATGACATAATATACTAACTCAATAGGTCCTAATATTACTATGAAGACCAGTTCAAACACAAAGGCCCACTCTACATCCCACCAATCAATGAGTAGGTCACCACTAAAAAGATAATCAGTTATTCCCCACCCCCTACTAATGCTTACCATACTATTCTAACATAGTTACCTCCCCGTATATTTGTCTTTTTTCTCTTATCTTGTTCTTTACCTATCATTCATGAACCAATGTTTTGCTTATTTCCCTGTAATTGTCTATCTATTTTGTTGTAGATTTGTTTATTGTGTAGTGGCAATATTGTCATTAGGGCTGGAAGACTGACATGTTATTCAGAGGAATAAAATCACTTGAACAAAAACAAAAAAAAACAAAAAACCTCTCTAACTCGACCAACCATGGGATCAATTTTAAATGGTCCATTTAGGGAGGTGGTCGGTTTAGGGAGTTTTTGTTATCATTACAAAGGTATTGTATTGGTGATCGTTTGGGACACAAATGAATAGATCGATATATGGGAGTGATCGATATATGGGAGTGGGTGTGCATAGATATTTTAGCTCGCTTTTTGTAAGATTGAATACAATATGATATGGCTCAAACTATAATGCATGGATTGGTGTGTTGATGCCTGTTGGAAGTGTAACAGTAGAGCGTGGCGGCGAGATGAACTTGACTGGTGTTGGTATGTCGAATATGAGGGTCAAACATGTGTGCTCATGTGTGCGGGAAGCGGGGTTTGAACTAATTAAGTCCTGCAGTGATGAATATAGAAACACAGCAGACTGTCGGGCTACACGCCCCCCCCCCCCCCCCACCCCCACCCCACACACTCCGCGGACCGACGGTAGCGCCACCTGTTGGCTGCAGCTTGACGTTCTGTGGCCTCATAACGGCGTCATCCACCAGCTCGCCCGCCACGTGACGCCCGGCAGTAGACGAGATCGCCATTCCGACTGCGCATGCGCTGAAAACGGCGTCAAGAGAAAAACAAAGGTGCTCTGCCATTGAGTGTGCTGATACGCGTAGGGAAAAACT
Source organism: Branchipolynoe longqiensis (assembly GCA_030323885.1). Lineage (NCBI taxonomy): Eukaryota > Metazoa > Annelida > Polychaeta > Phyllodocida > Polynoidae > Branchipolynoe > Branchipolynoe longqiensis. The sequence goes on from CM059198.1 coordinate 38,705,860, forward strand.
TCGATTTTATTCAAAATTAATTTGAAAAAATACATAACAATTTGCCACAAACATGGATGGATGGATGCAATCTAATAATATAATGAATATGTTTAAGACACAACTCTCCATAATTAAGCATTTTCAGACATATAAGTTCAGTAACTTTACAGGCTGATGTTTGCATCACCATTGATTACACATAAGTAATTCTTGTTCTAAATATTAAATGTCAAATGTGTCAACAAAAACTTGTTTGAAAGAAATATATAACCAATGTCTGATTAACCCTACCCATTTCCTAGCCCAACAAATGTTATTAACCATAGGATATAAATAAAAACATGAATAATAAGTAAAACTGACCCTGGCTATGGCTCTAACACTTTAAACATTTTTTTTTATTGAGGCTGTATTTATACTGTCCATAGCATGTAAGCCCGGGTACCCAGGCTTGTTTTCAATGCTGGCCAGCTGTAGTGCTGGTGTTGTCTTACCAAACAGGAGCTGCTGATAAGTTATTTGATTGCCTGCATTTCAATAGGAGATAGATAGTTTGTTGGTGTTCTTAGTAGCCTATGTTAGTTGTTTTTTTGGGGGCCCTCTTGGCATTGTATTTTTTTCTATTCTTATTACTATGTTAGTTGTTTTCTTATGGTTCTATGTTAGTGTTTTTGGATTTTCTTGGGAAGAGTTTTCCACTTTTTCTACTTAATTCTATACTAGCCTATTTTATTTACATGTCCATAGGCTTGTACGTAAAAGGTGGTTGAGTTGTGTTTGTTTGGATATGATTTATATTGTTGTTGGACATGTTATCTGGCTTTTATATTTCCGGTTTTCCCACCCTGGGCTGTCCAGTTGGTGGGCCATGACATATTACCTGCCCCCTTCTGGTGTAGTTCAGTTGGGGTTCCCAGTTTTTATTTTGCACAGATATTTTTTGTATGTTTTTCGGTCAGGGATTTGTCTCTCTTTCACCGTTTGCGCATTCCATGCCTTGGCGGCCATTTCCAGTGTGCTCCATTCATGGGCTTTGATCTGGCTTCTGGTCTGCCTTAGTAGTGGTGCTTTGGTTGCTCTGGTGTCCCTTAGTGGTTGGGTTAGACGCTTAATGTCTTGGCTATATCCATATGCTATGTTTTTAGGTGGATTATCCTTCTGTTTTCTAGTAGCTTTACTTTAGTTCTTTTGTGTAGGGCATAAGTGGGGTGTAGTTTGTCTACTTTCAGGCAGATTTTCAGGGCCCTATTTTGTAGTATCTGCAGTTTTTTAAGTAGCTCTTTTTTAGCACCCATGTAGTTTACATCCCCATAGTCAAAGTAGGGGAGTACCATGCCTTTGAAGATTTTATTGACATATCTTGTGTCATATAGTTTCTTAGTTTAGCAAATAGCCATAGTTTGTGATTTACTTTTTGTATGATTTTTGTTACACATAGATTGTAGTTTACCTGGCTATCTAGTTCTAGACCTAGGTATTTGTAGTGATTTACACTTTCCAGTGTTTGGTTTCCTAGTGTGCATTGTAGGTTTCTTCCTGTGATTGCTGTATGTGAGAAGAGTACTGTTTTAGATTTATTTGCATTGATGGTTATTTTATTGGATTCACACCAGCTGTCCAGCTTTAGCAGGAGGTTGTTCAGTTTGGTTGCTACCTCCTCTACTGTGCTTCCTTCTGCATATACTACAGTGTCATCCACATCCAGCTGGAGACATTATGTCTCCAGCCATTTTTCTAGATCGTTTATGTATCGTATAAATAGTAGTGGTCCCAGGACTGATCCTTGGGGTACACCACAGGTGACAGTTTGCTGGTCTGAGAGTGTACCATTTACTTTAGTTTGTTGCTGTCTGTTGCTTAGGTAGCATTTTATCCAGTTTATTGATTTGGATTTAATGCCCATGTTGTTTAATTTTCTGATTAATATGCTGTGGTCTACAGTGTCAAAGGCTTTGCTGAAGTCGATGAAGGCTGCTCCAACTAATTTCTTTTGGTTCAATGATGCCAGCACATCACTTGTTACGTTTGCTATTGTTTTTGATGTAGAGTGTAGTTTTCTGAAACCTCCTTGACTCTTGTTTAGTATATTGTTTTTTTCCAGGTGCTCATTTATGTGCCTGTGGAATATTTGTTCAATTAGCTTGCCTGGTGTTTGCAAGATTGATATTGGTCTGTAGTTCCCGATGTTTTGTTTGTCACCACTTTTGTAGATGGGGGTGATGGTTGCCATCTTCCATGCTGTGATGAAGTGCCCCTGCTCAAATGATTTGTTGAATAGGTCGACCATGGTATCTGGGATGGCTTGGAGTGCCTCTTTTAGTATTTTTGTTGGGATTCCATCTATTCCACTTGGTTTGTTTTCGTCTATGTCATTTATTAGTTGTGTTAGTTCTTTTAGGTCAGTTTTGCAGGTGGGGATTTCATCCTGGTTATTTTCTGACTTGTTTTCCCAGATTCTTTTGAATTTCTTTGATAACCTTTGTCCTACCGTGGCAAAGTGTGTATTTAGTTTATTTGCTGCAGCACTATCTGTGTGCACATTTCCATCCTTATCCTGGAAGCTTATGCGTTCTTCTATCTTATTTTGGGGGAATAGTAAGCTCACATTTTTCCAGAACTTATTTGCGTTGCTTCCCCAGTCCTTGTCTTGTTTTATTATATATTTCTTTTTTCCTGCCCTTACTGCTTTGAGGGAGTTGTTTCTGGCAGTATTATAGGCCCTTTTCTCCTCTGGGTCTTTAGTAAGTTTCACTTTGTCACCTAGCTTTTGTTTTGTTGCGATATGCGTTAACAGTTCCCTGTCTACCCACGGGTCTTGGTTTCTCTGTATTTTTAGTTTCTTTATGGGACACATCTCATCTAATGATTGTTTTATTTCTTTGACAATGTTATTCCAGTAGATATCAGTGGCATCCCTGTCTGTTGTGCGGTTGTCTAAATTTTCATGCAGGTGTTTTTTTAGTGTTTCTTTTGAGTAGTTTTTTAGGGATCTGCCCATCTTATATTTATATTGGCTTGTGCTTTTGAGTTTTTTTCTTGTTACATCTATTAGCTCATGGTCACTTATACCCCAGCTTCTAGTGCCCCATTTTGTGGCATGGTTTGAGTTGGTTAGATCAATGGGGAGCTTTCATGAGCCAGTTCTCTCGCTATACACTAGGTGGGAGCACCCGTTCCCGGTCCAAGTCGGATATCATGGTTGGATATAAGGGTGTAGGTGTGTGTGTGTTCGTCGTGTATGTGTGTGGTGGGGGTGTAGGTATGTGTGTGGTGGGGGTGTAGGTGTGTGGTGAGGGTTTAGGGGTGTGGTGGGGGTGTAGGTGTGTGGTGGGGGTTTTGGTGTGTGGTGACGGTTTAGGTGTTTGGTGGGGGTGTAGGTGTGTGGTGAGGGTTTAGGGGTGTAGGTGTGTGGTGAGGGTGTAGGTGTGTGGTGAGGGTGTAGGTGTGTGGTGAGGGTGTAGGTGTGTGGTGAGGGTGTAGGTGTGTGTGTATGGTCGGGGTGGGGGTGTAGGTGTGTGGTGAGGGTTTAGGGATGTGGTGTAGGTGTGGGGGGGTGTAGGTGTGTGGGGGTGTAGGTGTGTGTGGGGGGTGTCTTGGGGTGTAGGTGTGTGGTGGGGGTGTAGGTGTGTGGTGAGGGTGTAGGTATGTGTGTGTGGTCGGGGTGTAGGTGTGTGGTGGGGGTGTAGGTGTGTGGTGGGGTTTATGGATGTGGTGTAGGTGTGTGGTGGGTGGTGTGTAGGAGTGTGGTGGTGTGTAGGTGGGTGGGGGGTGTAGGTGTGTGGTGAGGGTTTAGGTGTGTGGTGATGGTGTAGGTTTGTGATGGGGGTGTAGGTGTGTGGTGGGTGTAGCTGTGTGGTGGGGGTTTAGGGATGTGGTGGGGTGTAGGTGTGTGGTATCTGTTTTGTGGTGTAGGTGTGTGGTGTATAGGTGTGTGGTGGGGGTGTAGGTGTGTGGTAACAGCTTAGGTGTGTGGCGGAGGTGTAGGTATGTGGTGGGGTGTAGGTATGTGGTATGTGTTTGGTGTTGTAGGTGTGTGGGGGGATTTAGGGATATGTGGTGGGGGCTTAGGGATGTGGTGGGGGTGTAGGTGTGTGTGGTGGGGGTTGACGGTGTGTGTGGTGGGGGTGTAGTGGTTTGTGGTGGAGGTGTAGGGTTGTCTTGCAGAGTGGCACCTCACAATCTTTAGCATCCCTAATCCCCCACTACACACCTACACCCCTAAACCCCCACCACACACCTACACCCCACCACACACCTACACCACCACACACACCTACACCCCCACCACATCCCTAAACCCTCACCACACACCTAGAGCCGCACCACACACCTACACCCCCACCACACACCTAAGCTGTGTGTGTGCTTCTCTTCAACCAAAGCATTACAGAGACCGGCATGAGTCGCCATCTGATGAGAGTCTCATGCAAACTGAAAGGTCCTCATAGTTGAGCTATTGTTGTCTAGTCTTGTGCTGTCTGTAATAAGTTGCTGTAGCCCTAGGATTTTGATAGTGGTTTGAGCATTAGTTTATTTTTGTCGTTGCTACTGTAGTTTATGTTGAAGTCCCCTAGCACAAAGATTTCTGCATTTGTTAGTTTTCTCACTGTATTTATGGTTTTGTCTAGAGTTTCAAGGAATGTTTCGATATCCCCAGGCGGTGGTCTGTAGAGGCTTGCTATGGCTATGTTAGCCTGCTTCTCGTTTTTTATTAGGCACCATAGTAGCTCCATGTGTTCATTTGAGAGGTTTGCTATTGTTAGGGCCTCAGTTTCAAGATTTTTTGAGGTTTTGCAGTAGATTGCGACACCTCCACCTTTTTTTGTTTGGTTTGCTATGTTAATTTGCTGTCTGTCATTATGTACAAGCCTATCTATATCCTTCTATGTTTAGGGTGTTGTCTTGATGTCTGTCAGTAAACCATGTTTCTGACAGTGTTAACACATCAAGATTTTCATTTTTTAGGTGTATTTTTATTGTGTCTATTTTATTGGATGCACTCTGGCAGTTTAAGTCGGCGACGTGCGTGCCCCTTCCCAGTCTGCATTCAATTTCATCTACCATCTTTCTTTACCTTTAGGTTTGGTGTTTGTTAGATTTAGCGAGTTTTTAACTTTGTTTAGATTGTTTTATGGGCATATGGGCTGGTGCATACAGTACATATGCCCTGTTTTGTTATATAGTTACATACATTACCGTAGACTGCACCTGTGTGAGTGGAGGGGGCGGGGGTACATGCCCTCGAATAGATGTTAGCTATACACAGAATTTCTAGTGCTTTAAATGTTGGTCTATGCTTTCTGTGTGTGTCTGCGTATTCGCATATCTCACTAGTGCATTGTTAATTAATAAGTTGTTTTGCTTGCTTGGGTTTACTGTGTCTATTATATATTTACTTTATTTTGCTTATAAATTCTGGTGTCTATTCGTTGGCGTTTGTGAGGCTTACCTTGACTATTTGTAGGATTTCTCCCCTTCTATTCTTGTATCCCTGTTTGACTGTTTTCTCTTCACTGCCACTGTCCAGGAACCTACCTGAGCCCCAGTATGGGCACTTTGTGCACTCTCTGAATGCATTGCCTGGAGCATTGAATAATTTTTTCTTTAATTTACCGTCACACCGACCAGCCACTCACCACTAAGTGCTGCTTGACTGGCACCGTGACACCAACCAGCCACTCACCACTAAGTGCTGCTTGATTGGCACGTGACACACTAGTCTGAGTGCCCAGATTTTTCTCAATTTTAATGCAGATGGTATAAGATGTGCTGATTAGATTGATGTAAATGCAATGCAAGATAAAAGATTAACATCTTAATTTATTATATATATTTTTTTAGTTGGTATTCTATGTTTCAAGCAAGAGCTGAGATGAGCTGAAACTAGCAGATTTCATAGCTTCACCCGGTGTCTTAGCATTAGCCATGTGCTTTGTCATGGTTTGTTTTTCTTCCACGCATCCCACAATGCACCACGCTGCTGGAATGGTAATCTAGTCTATTTAGATGCAAACAACACGGCACGTTTGGCACCGCCTGTGTGGAGTGTGTGCAAATGTGTGTGTGTATGGGGGGGGGGGGGTACTTGTGACAGGGGTAGTATTGGAGGGGGAGGGGGTGGATTAGCAACCTTACGCAGTATTGGAGGGGGAGGGGGTGGATTAGCAATCTTACACCTTGCAAGCAGTAGCCTGAAACCCTCAGCCACACACGGTCGGGCAGCACCGATCAGCCAGTTCAACCTGCCTGCACCTTGGAGTTGTCGTGAATCTCTTCCAATGCCACTGCTGGCGTGCACCCACAACCCGTATTGGCACCAGTGCCTCTAACAGCCCGGAAAGTGGCTGTCTTCCTGGTGACTAATGCGGACTTAACCACTCACCATGAAGTGCTGCTTAACTGGCACCGTGACACCGACCAGCCAATCACCACGAAGCAGTGCTTGACTGGCACCGTGACACCGACCAGCCACTCACCACGAAGTGCTGCTTGACTGGCACCGTCACACCGACCAGCCACTCACCACTAAGTGCTGCTTGACTGGCACCGTGACAGCGACCAGCCACTCACCACTAAGTGATGCTTGACTGGCACCGTGACACCGACCAGCCACTCACCACGAAGCAGTGCTTGACTGGCACCATGACACCGACCAGCCACTCACCACGAAGTGCTGCTTGACTGGCACCGTGACACTGACCAGCCACTCACCACTAAGTACTGCTTCACTGGTACTGTGACACCGATCAGCCACTCACCACGAAGCAGTACTTGACTGGCACCATGACACAGACCAGCCACTCACCACAAAGTGCTGCTTCACTGGTACCGTCACACCGACCAGCCACTCACCACTAAGTACTGCTTGACTGGTACCATGACACTGACCAGCCACTCAGCACTAAGTTCTGCTTGACTGGTACCATGACACCGACTAGCCACTCACCACGAAGCGCTGCTTGACTGGCACCGTGACACCGACCAGACACTCACCACGAAGCAGTGCTTGACTGGCAGCATGACACCGACCAGCCACTCACCATGAAGTGGTGCTTGACTGGCACCGTGACACCGACCAGCCACTCACCACTAAGTACTGCTTGATTGGTACCGTGACACCAATCAACCACTCACCACGGAGCAGTTCTTGACTGGCACCATGACACCGACCAGCCACTCACCGCAAAGTGCTGCTTGACTGGTACCATCACACTGACCAGCCACTCACCACTAAGTGCTGCTTGACTGGCACTGTGACACTGACCAGCCACTCACCACTAAGTACTGCTTGACTGGTACCATGACACCGACCAGCCACTCACCATGAAGCACTGCTTGACTGGCACCATGACACCGACCAGCCACTCACCATGAAGTGCTGCTTGACTGGTACCATGACACCAATCAGCCACTCACCAAAGCAGTGCTTGACTGGCACCATGACACTGACCAGCCACTCACTATGAAGTGCTGCTTGACTGGTACCGTCACACCGACCAGCCACTCACCACTAAGTGCTGCTTGACTGACACCATGACAGCGACCAGCCACTCACCACAAAGTGCTGCTTGACTGGTACCGTCACACCGACCAGCCACTCACCACTAAGTACTGCTTGACTGGTACCGTGACACTGACCAGCCACTCACCACTAAGTACTGCTTGACTGGTACTGTGACACCGACCAGCCACTCACCATGAAGCGCTGCTTGACTGGCACCGTGACACCGACCAGCCACTTACCACGAAGCAGTGCTTGACTGGCACCATGACACCGACCAGCCACTCACCACGAAGTGGTGCTTGACTGACAGCATGACACCGACCAGCCACTCACCACGAAGTGGTGCTTGACTGACACTGACCAGCCACTTGACACTGACCAGCCACTCACTACTAAGTACTGCTTGACTTGTACTGTGACACCGATCAGCCACTCACCACAAAGCAGTACTTGACTGGCACCATGACACAGACCAGCCACTCACCACAAAGTGCTGCTTGACTGGTACCATCACATTGAACCATCTGTGGGAAAGCCACCACAGACTCATGCGGGAGGTCGGCGGGACCAAGTGGTCCTTAGCCGCTGCCGTGTTGGCCACTCGTGGCTTACACATGCTTTTCTGCTCAAGGGGGAACCTCCCCCTGAATGTATTGGGTGTCAGTCCCCACTGACACTCAAACACATTTTACTAAGTTGCGTTGATTTTTTGGCCCTGCGCCAACGGTTCTACACTGCAGACAGTATGCATGACCTTTTTACTAAGGTAAAACAGGAAAACATTTTAGCCTTTTTGAGGGCAGCTGGACTGTACCACCTTATATAGTTTACTAAATGGATTCTATTAATTATTAATGAAACTTTTCTTTTTCTATGGGAATTTGTTTCCCTTGACCACAGATATATGATTGTGAGCTTTCTAATTTAATTAGTGTCTATTGGCACATAATTGATTGTCTGCTTTTACATGTAAAAGCGATGGTTTGAACAAAAAACAAACATTTCTCGCCGTGAATATGGCCTATGCTGCCGACACGGCGTAAAGCAACGACCAATCAATCAATCAATCAATCAACCGACCAGCCACTCACCACTAAGTACTGCTTGACTGGTACCGTCACACCGACCAGCCACTCACCACAAAGCTCTGCTTGACTGGCACCGTGACACCGACCAGCCACCCACCACAAAGCGCTGCTTGACTGGTACCGAGACACCAAGCAGGCACTCATCACGAAGTGCTGCTTGACTGGTACCGTGACACCGATCAGCCACCCACCACGAAGCGCTGCTTGACTGGTACCGAGACACCAAGCAGCCACTCATCACGAAGTGCTGCTTGCCTGGTACCGTGACACCGACCAGCCACCCACCACGAAGCGCTGCTTGACTGGTACCGAGACACCAAGCAGCCACTCATCACGAAGCCCCTTGTTCTGACCACGCCTGACCCAGGCGCTGGTCAGTGACCGTCACACCCCGCTGTCAGCCCGTCAGACACGCACGCTGACCAGCCAGGTCACCAGGCTGTCCCTCAAGGGTCACGTCATGCATGAGCACACCGCCAAAGTAAGGTCCTCAGCAAAGCCCCAGTGTGCAGCGGCAGCAGCAGCAGCATACGACGGCTGGCAGATACCCATTGGAACACAAATATGTGGCGAAGCTGTCCTGAATACAACTGAACTTAAAGCTGCATAGTCCGATGAAATATCAAATTTTCAAAACCAAACTAATTACAGTATAACCCCGTTAAACCAAACTTGAAGGGACCCTAGAAATTTGTTCGGATTAACCGATCATTGGTTTAACCGAGCTTTGGCTTCGACTTTGACTTGGCTTTGGCAAAAACGTGTGTGCATTATGAATGTTATATACAATGTATGTGGACACTTTGATTAATGTTTTTTTTATGTATATACAGTTTAACCCCGTTAAACCAAGCTAGATTCAACCAAACATTAAGTTAATCCAACCTTTTTTCGGCAGCCCGGCAAAATACTCCCATTTATCATATATAAAAAAGTCCAAAATGACCTTATAACCACATCAAAGTTTGGTATAATTGTACCGGAATTGGCCTGGGGCCCGACAATTTTGTTTGGATTAACCAATAATTTGGATTAACCGACTTTGGTTTAACAAACTTTTTTATATGATAAATGGTAGTATTTTGCCGGGCCGCCAAAAAAAAGTTTGGATTAACCGATCATTTGGTTTAACCGAGCTCGGTTTAATGGGGTTGTACTGTATCTAGATTTGATTTTACACATCTAACTTAGATACTGATGCACTTATTAAGCATTTGTTTCTGCGTAGAAGCAGAGAGCGTGTATACAGATGAGAGAGACAACTCCCGCGAAAATCGGTAACACAGGCTACAGTGGCGTTCCTGGCGGTTAGTGTTGAACAAGCTTTGAGTTTGCCATACGTGTAGTGCAAAAACATTTGTTTTTATTCAAAATTAATAGAAATGCAGAAGCCTAACCTTATCGATTTAATATAATCCTTTTGGTAAACATGTTTTCTATATGTGTACTAAGCGGCTTGTTTCTATTTGGTGTACTTTTAGAGATATTCACTTTTTCTGTAGGAAGATTGCACACGACCATTGACAATGCCTTGAGTTTGCCGTACGCGTAGTGAAAAACGTCAGTTTTATTCCAAATTAATAGAAATCCAGAACCCTAACCATATCAATTTAATATAATCTTGTTGGTAAACATGTTTCCTATGTGTATTCCAATCAGTTTGTTTCTAGGTGTTGTAGTTTTAGAGATATTTAACGTTTTCTGTAGGAAGATTGCTCACCGCCATTGACAATGCCTTGAGTTTGCCGTACGCGTAGTGAAAAACGTCAGTTTTATTCCAAATTAATAGAAATCCAGAACCCTAACCATATCTCTTTAATATAATTTTGTTGGTAAACATGTTTCCTATGTGTATTCAAATCAGTTTGTTTCTAGGTGTTGTAGTTTTAGAGATATTTAACGTTTTCTGTAGGAAGATTGCACACGACCATTGACAATGCCTTGAGTTTGACAGCTGTGTCATATACTGTTCAACAACCACCACTTGGAGCGCCACAGTCGGCATCTGTTACATGGTGTAGTATGGGAGTTGTCCCTCTCATCTGTATACACGCTCTCTGGTAGAAGGCAATACTGATTCAATTTAACAGAACATGTTACTGCAGCAGTCTATGGTGTCAGAGTTTTGGCAAGCTTGCCTACAACTTAAAATAAAATAGCTTTGAACTAATGTAAAGTAGATACTAGTGATCGATCTAATATATTTATCTCCGAAAAAATACAGAAATTCAAAACCATCGGACTATGCAACTTTAACTACACCTGGCAACTGTCATTGCAGCTCGATCTGTGCACGGAGGTGGCGCGTCCTGATGTGGTGGAACTGGAACTCATTAGGGCCATGCGCAATTCCTTCAAGTTCAGTATTAGCAAAGACCCTATAATACTAAGACGGCTCTCTCAGCCTGTACTGTGTAATCAAAATGATCAAACCCACCACTTGGTGCGCTGGCTGTTCTCTTGGTTAAACACATGCTATATAATATGTATAAATGTATATATGAATGTGAAAGATGTGTGATGATGGCGATGCTGATGCTGATGATGATGATGTGTAGTTGTTCATAGCAATTTCATATTGATGTGTATTCATACTTACCTATCTCATGTATAATATAATTGTATGTGTTTACATGTGAAATACCAACCAGCAGCTGGGCTGTTCAAATACCCCCCAAGGTGGCACTGCGAAATTTACATTACTATTGGAGAGATAGGGAGTGACCCTTCTTAGTATTATAGGGTCTTTGGTATTAGTACTATAACCAAATCTGTTAAATTGAGTAATATGGTGGGTAGCTCCTCCCATATCTGGGTGATAAAGGGGGCATGGTTGTTGCTGCCTATAGCGGATAGCTCCTCCTGTACCTGGGTGATAAAGGGTGGGTGGTTGTTACTGCCTATAGCGGGTAGCTCCTCCTGTACCTGGGTGATAAAGTGGGCATGGTTGTTACTGCCTATAGCAGGTAGCTCCTCCCGTACCTGGGTGATAAAGGGGGCATGGTTGTTACTGCCTATAGCGGGTACCTCCTGTATCCGGGTGATAAATGGTGTGTGGTTGTTACTGCCTATAGCGGGTAGCTCCTGTATCCGGGTGATAAAGGGGGTGTGGTTGTTACTGCCTATAGCGGGTAGCTCCTGTATCCGGGTGATAAAGGGTGTGTGGTTGTTACTGCCTATATCAGGTAGCTCCTGTATCCGGGTGATAAAGGGTGTGTGGTTGTTACTGCCTATAGCGGGTAGCTCCTGTATCCGGGTGATAAAGGGGGTGTGGTTGTTACTGCCTATATCAGGTAGCTCCTGTATCCGGGTGATAAAGGGGGTGTGGTTGTTACTGCCTATAGCGGGTCCCTCCTGTATCCGGGTGATGGGGGGGGGGGATTTGTTACTGCCTATATTGGGTAACTCCTGTATCCGGGTGATAAAGGGGGTGTGGTTGTTACTGCCTATAGCGGGTAGCTCCTCCTGTACCTGGGTGATAAAGCGGGCATGGTTGTTGCTGCCTATAGCGGGTAGCTCCTCCTGTACCTGGGTGATAAAGGGTGGGTGGTTGTTACTGCCTATATTGGGTAGCTCCTGTATCCGGGTGATAAAGGGTGTGTGGTTGTTACTGCCTATAGTGGGTAGCTCCTGTATCCAGGTGATGAAGGGGGTGTGGTTGTTACTGCCTCTAGCGGGTACCTCCTGTATCCGGGTGATAAAGGGTGCGTGGTTGTTACTGCCTATAGCGGGTAGCTCCTGTATCCGGGTGATAAAGGGGGTGGGGTTGTTACTGCCTATAGCGGATAGCTCCTCCCGTACCTGGGTGATAAAGGGTGTGTGGTTGTTACTGCCTATAGCGGGTAGCTCCTGTACCTCATTGATAAAGGCGCGTGGTTCTTACTGCCTATAGTGGGTAGCTCCTCCTGTACCTGGGTGATAAATGGGTGGGGTTGTTACACACGGTATGAAAGACCGTATTATTCTCAAATATTTTCAAAAGGTTGCTCAATATTTAATTTGTTCCATCTCACGGGACACATATTTGTTGATTTAAATATAGGATTGACGTAAGTCTGTGTTCGAGGGGGGGGGGGGGGGGGGCATTGTCATGTGGTTCTGGTCCACACCGTACAGCTTTAACCGAATATATGCCAAGTGACGTCATTTGTACAACGAAACATGGATCAGGTTTTTCACCCTAATTATAAATATGAAATAATTGACCTCGTGTAAAAAAGCCCATGACTTCCGCCTTTTAAATATATTACAGACTTCTGTGTGAGAATACAGTTAATTACATATTGTACAAATTTGGGGGCAAGTGTGGAATTAGGTAGTGTGGAATTGAGAACCAGATGAGCTTCACTCATCACTGAAGGTGGTGTTGAATGTTTGCTCTACTGACCCACTGTTCATAGCGCCTTTTACCACATTAACCAGAGTATATTGCCGCACTACCCCAGTGTACAGGGTGTTTACCACACTGACCCAGTGTTCACAGCAGAGTAGGTTTTTACCTCACTGACCCAGTGTATATATAGCAGAGTAAGTGGTTACTTCACTGACCCAGTGTACATCATAGAGTAGCTGTTTACTTCTCTGACACAGAGTAGGCGGTTAACACACTGACCCAGTGTACATCACAGAGTAGGTGGTTACCACACTGACTCAGTGTACATCACAGAGTAGGCGGTTAACACACTGACCCAGTGTACATCACAGAGTAGGCAGTTACCACACCGACCCAGTGTACATCACAGAGTAGGCAGTTACCACACTGACCCAGTGTACATCACAGAGTAGGGGGTTACCACACTGACTCAGTGTACATCACATAGTAGGGGGTTACCACACTGACTCAGTGTACATCACAGAGTAGGTGGTTACCACACTGACCCAGTGTACATCACAGAGTAGGTGGTTACCACACTGTCTCAGTGTACATCACAGAGTAGGTGGTTACCACACTGACCCAGTGTACATCACAGAGTAGGGGGTTACCATACTGACTCAGTGTACATCACAGAGTAGGTGGTTACCACACTGACCCAGTGTACATCACAGAGTAGGTGGTTACCACACTGACTCAGTGTACATCACACGGTAGGTGGTTACCACACTGACCACATTGAGTCAGTGTACATCACAGAGTAGCTGGTTACCACATTGAGTCAGTGTACATCACAGAGTAGGTGGTTACCACACTGCCCCAGTGTACATCACAGAGTAGTTGTTTACCACACTGACCACATTGAGTCAGTGTACATCACAGAGTAGGTGGTTACCACACTGCCCCAGTGTACATCACAGAGTAGGTGTTTACCACACTGACCCAGTGTACATCACAGAGTAGGCGGTTACCACACTGCCCCAGTGTACATCACACTGACCCAGTATACATCACACTGACCCAGTATACATGATAAAGCAGCCCACTGGTAGTCGAGAAGGAAAATACTCCATTCAACATGACTAAGTGTCTAAGTGTACCATGGCTAATTTTGCCCAAATTGTCTCATCTATATTTATCCCCAACTGCGGGGTTGGTGCACTCTACAGACCTCACTTGGAATAAATGTAGATTTCCGCGTTTGTGTGATACAAGCAGGCGACCCAGGGTTCTATAAAGACTTTGCATGAATGATTGAGGTGAATCTACATTCAGTGGCACGGGCAAGTACACGTTATAAACTGCATTATTGAGAAGGTAGCAAAATGCGCCTTGTCATCACTTATGGATTAGTCTGCTCTATCTAGTACTACCTACAGACACGTATTCACTAATAACTGATGGCCACGCTTCACTGATTACGCACATACATTCCCAGTAGTGCCATGCCGAGTTATAATTTGTTTAATATGACTGCGTGCCACCTCGCATCTTTAGTGACCTGTAGATGTCAAGGTCGTCATGGAAACACCATGACTGGACACTAACCTTTAAGTTTGTCTGATTGCCTTGCACCCGTAGCCTCTAGCTGTTATACACAATGACACACTCAGAACCCCGCACATTAACAAACAAATATATACAATTGGTAAAACCAAACAACGATTTGAGTATCAACCCCCATAGTCACGCGTGCACCGCACCCATCTCACACGCACGCCACTACCGCCCGCTCCATTGCGCCGCTCGATGCGCCTTGCAGTGTGTTGCCGGCTTAGCGCCCGCTCAATGCCGTGCGGGGTGGGATGAGCTGGGATTAGGCGGAGGGTGGGGCGGGGCGCAGGGGGCGGGTGGCTGACAACTTTAGACTGACACGCCCCTCTCCGCCTGCCTATTCGTTTCTTCTATTGCACTGTGACTGTCACACCTGTGCACTGCATCGTGTCTTCAGTCGAAGACTAGTATGATATAATCATTTGAATAACTCAGATAAGACTAAGAGCGTTTCAGGGTGGTGACGTTGTGGATGCACGGCTGTGTGCGGGTTGTGGGTCAGTACTGTGAGGGTGGTGACGTTGTGGATGTGCGCCTGTGTGCGGGTTGTGGGTCAGTACTGTGAGGGTGGTGACATTGTGGATGCGCGCATGTGTGCGGGTTGTGGGTCAGTACTGTGAGGGTGGTGATGTTGTGGATGTGTGCCTGTGTGTGGGTTGTGGGTCAGTACTGTGAGGGTGGTGACGTTGTGGATGTGCGCCTGTGTGCGGGTTGTGGGTCAGTACTGTGAGGGTGGTGACATTGTGGATGCGCGCATGTGTGCGGGTTGTGGGTCAGTACTGTGAGGGTGGTGATGTTGTGGATGTGTGCCTGTGTGTGGGTTGTGGGTCAGTACTGTGAGGGTGGTGACGTTGTGGATGCGCACCTGTGTGTGGGTTGTGGGTCAGTACTGTGAGGGTGGTGATGTTGTGGATGCGCACCTGTGTGCAGGTTGTGGGTCAGTACTGTGAGGGTGGTGACGTGGATGTGCACCTGTGTGCAGGTTGTGGGTCAGTACTGTGAGGGTGAGGACATTGTGGATGCGCGCCTGTGTGCGGGTTGTGGGTCAGTACTGTGAGGGTGGTGACGTTGTGGATGTGCGCCTGTGTGTGGGTTGTGGGTCAGTACTGTGAGGGTGGTGACGTTGTGGATGCGCACCTGTGTGCGGGTTGTGGGTCAGTACTGTGAGGGTGGTGATGTTGTGGATGCGCGCCTGTGTGTGGGTTGTGGGTCAGTACTGTGAGGGTGGTGACGTTGTGGATGTGCGCCTGTGTGTGGGTTGTGGGTCAGTACTGTGAGGGTGGTGACGTTGTGGATGCGCACCTGTGTGCAGGTTGTGGGTCAGTACTGTGAGGGTGGTGAGGTTGTGGATGCGCGCCTGTGTGTGGGTTGTGGGTCAGTACTGTGAGGGTGGTGACGTTGTGGATGCGCACCTGTGTGTGGGTTGTGGGTCAGTACTGTGAGGGTGGTGACGTTGTGGATGCGCACCTGTGTGTGGGTTGTGGGTCAGTACTGTGAGGGTGGTGACGTTGTGGATGCGCACCTGTGTGCGGGTTGTGGGTCAGTACTGTGAGGGTGGTGACGTTGTGGATGCGCACCTGTGTGTGGGTTGTGGGTCAGTACTGTGAGGGTGGTGATGTTGTGAATGCGCACCTGTGTGCAGGTTGTGGGTCAGTACTGTGAGGGTGGTGACGTGGATGTGCGCCTGTGTGCAGGTTGTGGGTCAGTACTGTGAGGGTGAGGACATTGTGGATGCGCGCCTGTGTGCGGGTTGTGGGTCAGTACTGTGAGGGTGGTGACGTTGTGGATGTGCGCCTGTGTGTGGGTTGTGGGTCAGTACTGTGAGGGTGGTGACGTTGTGGATGCGCACCTGTGTGCAGGTTGTGGGTCAGTACTGTGAGGGTGGTGACGTGGATGTGCGCCTGTGTGCAGGTTGTGGGTCAGTACTGTGAGGGTGAGGACATTGTGGATGCGCGCCTGTGTGCGGGTTGTGGGTCAGTACTGTGAGGGTGGTGACGTTGTGGATGCGCACCTGTGTGTGGGTTGTGGGTCAGTACTGTGAGGGTGGTGACGTTGTGGATGCGCACCTGTGTGCGGGTTGTGGGTCAGTACTGTGAGGGTGGTGATGTTGTGGATGCGCGCCTGTGTGTGGGTTGTGGGTCAGTACTGTGAGGGTGGTGACGTTGTGGATGCGCACCTGTGTGTGGGTTGTGGGTCAGTACTGTGAGGGTGGTGACGTTGTGGATGCGCACCTGTGTGCGGGTTGTGGGTCAGTACTGTGAGGGTGGTGACGTTGTGGATGATGCGCACCTGTGTGCAGGTTGTGGGTCAGTACTGTGAGGGATGGTTGAGGTGACAGTTGTGGGATGATGCGCGCCTGTGTGCGGGTTGTGGGTCAGCACTGTGAGGGTGGTGACGTTGTGGATGTGCGCCTGTGTGTGGGTTGTGGGTCAGTACTGTGAGGGTGGTGACGTTGTGGATGCGCACCTATGTGCGGGTTGTGGGTCAGTACTGTGAGGGTGGTGATGTTGTGGATGCGTGCCTGTGTGTGGGTTGTGGGTCAGTACTGTGAGGGTGGTGACGTTGTGGATGTGCGCCTGTGTGTGGGTTGTGGGTCAGTGCTGTGAGGGTGGTGACGTTGTGGATGCGCACCTGTGTGCGGGTTGTGGGTCAGTACTGTGAGGGTGGTGAGGTTGTGGATGCGCGCCTGTGTGTGGGTTGTGGGTCAGTACTGTGAGGGTGGTGACGTTGTGGATGCGCACCTGTGTGTGGGTTGTGGGTCAGTACTGTGAGGGTGGTGACGTTGTGGATGCGCACCTGTGTGTGGGTTGTGGGTCAGTACTGTGAGGGTGGTGACGTTGTGGATGCGCACCTGTGTGCGGGTTGTGGGTCAGTACTGTGAGGGTGGTGACGTTGTGGATGTGCACCTGTGTGTGGGTTGTGGGTCAGTACTGTGAGGGTGGTGATGTTGTGGATGCACACCTGTGTGCAGGTTGTGGGTCAGTACTGTGAGGGTGGTGACGTGGATGTGCGCCTGTGTGCAGGTTGTGGGTCAGTACTGTGAGGGTGGTGACGTTGTGGATGCGCGCCTGTGTGTGGGTTGTGGGTCAGTACTGTGAGGGTGGTGAGGTTGTGGATGCGCGCCTGTGTGCGGGTTGTGGGTCAGTACTGTGAGGGTGGTGACGTTGTGGATGCGCGCCTGGGTATGGGTTGTGGATCAGTACTGTGAGGGTGGTGAGTGTGAATGACTTCTGAGGCCCCATTCAGAGACATCCAGTGTCTACCACGGTATCCAGTTTCACCGCGCAGTTCAGTCAGCGTCAATTCCCACTGTTTGCTTATAATTTACTTAACGCACAGATGGCCGACACCATCTCTTCTATCCCGCAGTCACGTGTGTCACCAGGTGGGACCAGTGTAGGTAAATGACATAAACACTCATTGTTTCACCCCACAATGGGAACTCGTCATCTGCGGGTACCATGCTGCTACTCTCCACCAATACGTCTCATGCGAGACGGGGCCACTACAGGGGTGGGGAGTGGGGGGTGGGGGGCGTTAACCCCGCTCAACATTCAGTTCCACAAAATACTGAACACGCACAAAGCACACTCAAAGCTGCCGACAAATGTCCCCACGAAGCAGCCCTGCGGCCAACTAGTCCTACTCAGATTTTTGGAAACGTGCACTGCGTATGCTGCGCAGATAACTAATTATTTCTGGTTATGATTTTGGTGCATTTAACGGAGTTACTTGGTGAGTGAGCCCACCCCCCCACCTCCACCCGCGCGCTGCCAGCATGCCCCGCACCCGTGACTCACCCTGAACCAGGTGAGGGATGCAGATACCAGGGTAGTGGTGGAGGACCCGGCACCGTGACCCCGACCCCACGTGGTCCTCCCACCCACCCCTCGCCACGCACTCACCAATACGCCCACAAGTAGAGTAGTACCATTATAGTGGCCGGGCTGTACGACAGAGTTTGCACCGTGCAGGAAGCCGCTCAGTGACACTGCAGCCTCAGCGCCAGAGCACGGCAACACGCCCTGCAAACACCACCTGTGCGGGTACACGCGGGGGCGCGGGCCATTCACAGCCGGCATCTAGCTGCAGACGACAGGGAGGCTAGTGCCTTGTGATGCGGTGAGCGTCAGCAGTACGGTCCGCTTGGAAGCACCCACACACCTGCAACACCTGGATGATTAACGCCAGGTGAGACGCGCGCCGGGAGGCGGCGCGGGATTCACACGAGGCCTGCTGACGGACAGCTGATGCGGACACCGGGGCCCGGGCACGCGGCAGGCGGCGACCAGGCCCGTGTACACCGGCGGCACTCCGGGACGAGGCGGAGTGCGTCACCGGGTGGGAGTACCTGAGGGACGTCGTGCTGTCACGGACACCTGCACCGTCCCGCGCCGACACGTGACAGCATGCTGTCACGCCGCCAAGCTGCAGGGAGCGTCGGCATGGGACGCGCGTGGGGCTGATCCGGCCCCCTTCAGCCCTGTTAGCGTTACCTGCAGGAGGAGGTAGGCAGGGCGCGTCCCGGAGACAGTGCCCGCGCCAGGCGGGCGACGGGCCCGGAGAACCCCGCTGTCATGGTGTACGG
The DNA here is from genome assembly GCA_030323885.1 of Branchipolynoe longqiensis. NCBI lineage: Eukaryota > Metazoa > Annelida > Polychaeta > Phyllodocida > Polynoidae > Branchipolynoe > Branchipolynoe longqiensis. The sequence goes on from CM059198.1 coordinate 38,724,948, forward strand.
CGACCACATCTACCCGACTATGAGTCAGTGCCGAAGCCCCGAAGACTACTGTGACACGAGGATGGCAGCCACTGACTACCCGCTCATGTCCAAGTACCTCAGTGGTGAGGTGGAAGGTGAGACCCCGTGTGTGCAGACACGCCGGGCACACGACGCAGCTCTGTGTGTAACCGTCGTTTGGCAATGTGTGACTCGGCAATGTTTAGTTGACGAGTGCCACTGTGTAGGTGGTACCCTGCAGGTTGCATCTGAAAGTAGTGTTGTTGTTGCAGTTTGAATTGGCTGATTAGGCTATTGCTGTGTCTTCCCAGGAGTTGTGGTCACGTGGTCGTGGTATGTTGTGTGTCTGTGGTGCTATGTTCAATGTTGTGTATGTGGAGGGTGGTGCTCATTGTATGTGTGTGTGGAGGGGGTCTCATTGTGAGTGTGTGGAGGTGGTCTCATTGTGAGTGTGTGGAGGGGGTGCTCATTGTGCATGTGTGCAGGGGGTGCTCATTGTGTGCGTGTGTGGAGGAAGGTTCTCATTGTGTGTGTGTGTGTGTGTGTGTGTGTGTGTGTGTGGAGGATGGTGCTCATTGTATGTGTGTGTGGAGGGGGTCTCATTGTGAGTGTGTGGAGGGGGTGCTCATTGTGCATGTGTGCAGGGGGTGCTCATTGTGTGCGTGTTTGGAGGAAGGTTCTCATTGTGTGTGTGTGTGTGTGGAGGATGGTGCTCATTGTATGTGTGTGTGGAGGGGGTCTCATTGTGAGTGTGTGGAGGGGGTGCTCATTGTGCATGTGTGCAGGGGGTGCTCATTGTGTGCGTGTGTGGAGGAAGGTTCTCATTGTGTGTGTGTGTGTGTGTGTGTGTGTGGAGGATGGTGCTCATTGTATGTGTGTGGAGGGGGTCTCATTGTGAGTGTGTGGAGGGGGTGCTCATTGTGCATGTGTGCAGGGGGTGCTCATTGTGTGCATGTGTGGAGGAAGGTTCTCATTGTGTGTGTGTGTGTGTGTGTGTGTGTGTGGAGGATGGTGCTCATTGTATGTGTGTGTGGAGGGGGTCTCATTGTGAGTGTGTGGAGGGGGTGCTCATTGTGCATGTGTGCAGGGGGTGCTCATTGTGTGCGTGTTTGGAGGAAGGTTCTCATTGTGTGTGTGTGGAGGATAGTGCTCATTGTATGTGTGTGTGGAGGGGGTCTCATTGTGAGTGTGTGGAGGGGGTGCTCATTGTGTGTGTGTGGAGGGGGTGCTCACTGTATGTGTGTGGAGGGGGTGATCGTTGTATGTGTGTGTAGAGGATGGTGCTCATTGTGTGTGTGGAGGGGGTGCTCATTGTGAGTGTGTGGAGGGGGTGCACATTGTGTGTGTGGATGGGGGTGCTCATTGTGTGTGTGGAGGGGGTGATCATTGTATGTGTGTGGGTGGATGGGGTCCTGATTGTGAGTGTGTGGAGGGGGTCCTCATTGTGTGTGTGGATGGGGTGCTCATTGTATGTCTGTGTGGAGGGGAGTCCTCATTGTGTGTGGAGGGGGGTGCTCATTGTATGTGTGTGGAGGGGGTGCTCATTGTGAGTGTGTGGAGGGGGTGCTCATTGTGTATGTGTGCAGGGGGTGCTCATTGTGTGCGTGTGTGGAGGAAGGTTCTCTTTGTGTGTGTGTGTGGAGAATGGTGCTCATTGTGTGTGTGGCGTGAGGAAACATTGTGTGTGTGTGTGTGTGTGTGGAGGGGGTGCTCGTTTTGTGTGTGGAGGGGGTGTAGGGGTACCCTGTTGTGTGACGCACCCATATCGGCTGGGAGCAGGCAACTCCATCACCTACCTTGAGCAGGCAGGTAGGTGATGGAGTTGAGGCTGGCAGGGGTTCTGTATGTGTGTGCGTGGGGGGGGGGGGGGGTGAATAAGCCGTCTGCCCACATGTATGGGCACTGGAGGGAAGGTTGAGCCGCCTCAGGGTTCCGTCTGCACCCACTATAGGGCACGGACAGGGTGCCGTGCGGCACACCCGCACTGCGTCACATGTGTACCTGTCAGATCTCTAGGGGACAGCCACTCTCCCACGCTCACCTGACATTCACCGCCGCGCGCTTCTACCTGCATCTAACGATTTGGGATCATCCCTGATCAACAGTGTTGTGGAGTGTGGAATCACATTTGGCACCAAGCGAGATGTCGCAGTGGTAACGCACAATCACCACTAATACTATCACAACAACAGCAACAACACCGCCCAACACCCTCACGAACATGTATGTCACCACCAATACCTGTATCACAACAACAGCAACAACACCTTCCTACCTACACCCGACAACACCCTCATGAGCATGTATATCACCACCAATACCTGTGTCACAACAACAGCAACAATACCATCCTACCTACACCCACAACACCATCACAAACATGTATGTCACCACCAATACCTGTATCACAACAGCAACAACACCTCCCTACCTACCTCCAACACCCTCACAAACATGTATATCACCACCAATACCTGTATCACAACAACAGCAACAACACCCTCCTACCTACACCCCCAACACCCTCACGAACATGTATATCACCACCAATACCTGTATCACCACAACAGCAACAACACCATCCTACCTACACCCCCCAACACCCTCACAAACATGTATATCACCACCAATACCTGTATCACAACAACAGCAACAACACCATCCTACCTACACCCCCAACACCCTCACAAACATGTATGTCACCACCAATACCTATATCACAACAGCAACAACACCCCCCTACCTACCTCCAACACCCTCACGAACATGTATATCACCACCAATACCTGTATCACAACAACAGCAACAACACCCTCCTACCAACACCCTCACGAACATGTATATCACCACCAATACCTGTATCACAACAACAGCAACAACACCCTCCTACCTACACCCCCCAACACCCTCACGCACATGTATATCACCACCAATACCTGTATCACAACAACAGCAACAACACCCTCCTCCCTCCACCCCCCAACACCCTCACGAATATGCATATCACCATGAATACCTGTTTCACAACACAGCAACAACACCCTCCTACCTACACCCCCAACACCCTCACGAACATGTATATCACCACCAATACCTGTATCACAACAACAGCAACAACACCATCCTACCTACACTGCCCAACACCCTCACAAACATGTATATCACCACCAACACCTGTATGACAACAACAGCAACAACACCCTCCTCCCTACACCCCCCAACACCCTCACAAACATGTATATCACCACCAATACCTGTATCACAACAACAACAACACCATCCTACCTACACCGCCCAACACCCTCACGAACATGTATATCACCACCAATACCTGTATCACAACAACAGCAACAACACCATCCTACCTACACCGCCCAACACCCTCACAAACATGTATATCACCATGAATACCTGTATCACAACAGCAACAACACCCTCCTACCTACACCCCCCAACACCCTCACAAACATGTATATCACCACTAATAATACCAAACATTGCAAGAACACCTTCCTACCTACACCTCCAACACCCTCACAAACATGTACGTCACCACCAATACCTGTATCACAACAACATCACAACAACACCAATGATACCTTCCTAATTACACCTCCAACACCCTCACAAACATGTATGTCACCACCAATACCTGTATCACAACAGCAACAACACCCTCCTACCTACACCTCCAACACCCTCACAAACATGTGCATCACCACCAATACCTGTATCATGGTTCCCGTCCACACCACCCAACACCATGTACACACTTATCTAACACAACTGTGACAACAGCAACACATGGCTCCTGTCAACACCATCCAACAACATGTACACACTTATCTAACACAACAACACATGGCACCTGTCAACACCATGTACACATTCTGTCAACACCACCCAACACCATGTACATACTTATCCAACCCCCGCTGCACGTATCGACCGGACGCACACCGCGCTAATCCATGGCATCTATTCTAACCACGTGACCGGTGCTTTCCCACGTGGCCGCTTGGTGTCGCCAGCCCCGCCGATAGCAGCATTTGCAAGCTGCTCTTTTACTGGACACAGCGCTGTGCTTGCTGGTTTAATTGGCCTGACAGTGCGGGGTTTTGGGCACGGCTCTTGCCGGGGGTGGTGGTGGTGGTGGGGGGGGGGGGTGCACGTGGTGGGCTGTGCCTCACTTCGGTGTCTTTGTCTACACTACTCGGTAAAGGCCCTGTCACATTACGGCGTATGGCGGGAGCATATTGAAAACCTACGTATGCCGTGCTTGTGCCAGCCTATGATGACCTTCGGTGAACTTTCGGGTGGGTTTGAACGTATGGGGGACCTATGAGGAGCGTATGGGAGCGTGCTGTGACATTTTTTGACAGTATGGGCCATACGCCCTCATAGGTCGAGTTTTTTTTAGCATGCACAAAAAAATTTGGACGGACGGATTTATGAAAGCGTATGGCGGCGTATGCCTCATACGCTTCACATAAGCCGGCATCTGGCGGCGTATGAGTAGCGTATACGGCGTATGCCGACGTATATGACGTAAAGCGGCTACGCCGCCATACGCTCCCGCCATACGCCGTAATGTGACAGGGCCTTAAGTAGAACACGTCCACCAGCTAGTAAAGCATGCCCTGCCAGACGGCACATTTGGGTGGATATTCTGAAACTAGCATAATGGTCCGAGAAATGGCAATTGCCCTTAAATGAAAAGAAGTGCAAAATTATTCATTATGGGAAAAATAATCCTCATTATGCCTATAATATGAAGAACACTGTCCTGCAACAAGACAGCTATGAAAAGGAGTTGGGCGTAACCTTCGACTCCCAACTCTCCTTTCAGAAACACATGAGGACTATCATCTCAAATGCTAACCAGAGAGTAGGAATAATTAAAAGAACTTTCCATCGCCTCAACAAGAACAATTTTCTCATTCTATTTAAGTCTCTTGTTAGGCCAATTTTGGAATACTGTTCACAAATTTGGAGCCCAATCTTTCGGAAAGATATTCTGGAGATCGAAAAGGTTCAGAGACGTGCAACGAAATTAGTTGCACTTATAAAGAACTTACCCTATGAACAACGGCTTAGAGAATTGAAACTTCCTACCCTTTCCTACAGAAGGAAAAGAAGTGACATAATTGAAGTATTCAAAATTATGAAAGGTTTTGATGAAATAGATATGAACCAATTTTTCACTTTGAATAAAAGAGAAGGCAGTCGGGGCCATACTCTCAAACTAGTAAAACCCAGAGCCATTTCAAAGTTAAGGCACCACAGTTTCTCAAACAGGATCATAAATATATGGAAGTCTCCCACAAAATGTTATTGTTGCCAAGTCAATAAATTCATTCAAGAACAGATTAGAAAAAGCATGGGCTGATTATCCAGGGAAATTTGACCCCTTATTCACCACATGCTACTAATTATTCCTTGTGTTGCATATTTACTTGCACTCAAGCAAAAATGAGAGACAAGTAAGTGTTCACACTTCCTGTCTACCATTCGCTATTTCGCTATATTTCGGGTGGTCTGACGACTGGCTGCTAGTAAAGCATGCCCTGGCAGACGGCACATTTGGGTGGTCTGGCCGCAGCGGCCCTTTCGGATATTTCTCACACTGTAGCCGTCTTTGTCACTACTACATAACTGGTAATTATAACCCCATGCAGCCATGGTCACGCCCTAGGGAGATTCACACGGATACACCCAACTACAAATCACCTTCTCCTCTACACGGCTGTAAAGCTGTTATCCTGCACTGGCTAGACCTGTTAATTAAATTAAACATATCAAGATGTGGGGTTAAAAGACGAGATCTGGGCCCGTATGCATGAAGAATTATTTATCGGCTGGGTTTGGGTTAGCTAACACCAGTGTTGGGAAATGGATCATGGGGTATGTACGGGTCCAAAGCGTGGAGGCGTTAGCTAACCTAGCAGTTATTTATAGATTTAGGAAATCCCTCTGTGCCTATAGCCGCTATTTGGCAATATCGTCGCCGCCAAATCGGCGACGGCAGCGGCGATTTGTTTTGTGTACATTCATTGATTTGACAATATTTATATTGCCGCCGTTGTAGCGGCGGCGTTACTTTCAGTTCGTTTTTGCGGTTAATTTGCTAAAATATCAATTTTACAGTATATAATTCTGTTAAATATGATCGCATTGAATAGATTTGGGCCTAATATATTGCAGTCGATGCGGTGGCAGCGATGTTTTGTTGATGTTCGACAGTATGGATAGCGACGTCGATGCGGCGGCGGTGATTTGTTTATTTTACATTCGTCGATTCAACAATATTAATATTGCCGCCGATGTAGCGGAGGCGTTAATCAATCAATCAATAGTTCCGTCCTCTAGTCGAGGGTTGGATGCAATGGTTCTCCACTTGTCCTGATGTTGTGCTGTTCTGATAGACCGAATAATTCAAGCCTGTCCACTGTGAAATATTTGTAAACCATGATGTTCTTGGTCTCCCTCTCCCTCTGCTGCCATTCACCTTCCCTTCCAACAATGTACGGTATATTGAACTCTGACGAATGATGTGGCCAAAATAAATAAGTTTCTTTGTCTGTATAGTGGCAAACAAGCTTTTCTTATTTTTAATTTTTCTGAGAACTTCTTTGTTGGTGATCTTCTTTGTCCATGATATTTTCATCATCCTTCGATAAGTCCACATCTCAAATGCTGCTAAACGTTTGTACATTTTCTTAGAGATTGTCCATGTCTCAGCCCCATACATTAGAGTAGACCACACAGAACACTGAAGAATACGCTTCCTTGTATGTATTAATATCTTACTTGATGTTAACACTCTATACATTTTGGAGAATGTTGTTCGGGCTATTGTTATCCTTCTCTTAATTTCTTCCTCACATCTCCCATCTTTTGTAATCTTTTGTCCGAGATATATGAATTCGGATAATTGTTCTATGTTTGTGCCATCTATGGTTATATTGATATTTGGTTTATCTGTCTTTTTACTTATAACCATTGTTTTGGTCTTCCTGGCATTCATCTTCATGTTGAATAGTATTCCAGCTTTATTGATTCTATTCACAATATCATGTAGGTTTTTCTCACTGTTTGCTAGTATTACACTGTCATCGGCATATCTAAGATTGTTGACGTTCATGCCACCTATTGTGACTCCCTTGCAATCTTCAATGTGTCTGAAAATCATCTCTGTGTACAGGTTAAAAAGACATGGTGACAATACACACCCCTGTCAAACTCCTCGTTTAATCATAACTTCGTCCGATAGGCCCTGCTCCATTTTTATAAATGCACGTTGTGTCCAGTATAAGTTCACAATTAGTTTAATGTCTTTGCCATTGACACCAATATCTTGTAAACATTTGATTAACAGTTCATGATTGACTCGGTCGAAGGCCTTCTCATAGTCAATAAAGCAGGCATAAACATCCTGGTTCATTTCACAATCAATCAATCAATCAATGGGTGCCGTCTTCTCGAAGAAGGTTGGCTGCAATGGACCTCCATCTCTTCCTGTCATTCGTTCGTCTCATGCATTCCGCATAGCTCATTTCACAATAACGTTCACAAATCATTCTCATATTGAAAATCCCTTCACGTGTACCTCTTCCAGATATAAACCCACTTTGTACGTTACTGATTTGTTCTTCAATTTTCTGTCTGTTTCTCAGTAAAATTATTTTCAGGATCATCTTCATCATATGACTCATCAGGCTTAGTGTTCTGTACTCAGTACACAATGTTGGTTTTAGCTTCTTTGGGAGTCGTACAAATATGGATTCATTCATATTCAATGGTATAAATCCAGTCTCATAGATGTCATTTACTAGCTTATGAATAATTTGAATCCCCACTTGATCTAGTCCTTTTTATCATTTCTGATGTTATCTGGTCACTTCCAGGAGCCTTACCTGTCTTTAGATCATTGATAGCTTTCTCAACCTCTGATACTAATGTAATGGATGCGTTAATATCGGTTCGAATTTAGGGTTAATTTAATGAAATTTCACGATTTGAGTATGTAATTCTGTTAAATATGATTGCATTCAATAGATTTGGCCCGAGTCGGTCCCTAACAGCGACGGTAAACCTGCTATGGCCTGGGGTTAGACTCTCCAACCTTAAAATCGCGGTGTTTCCGTAACACTGCTCCATGCATACCGACTTTTCGCCGCTAACCCGGAGATCATCTCTAACCACAGGTTTGGGGCGCTAACACTGCTTCATGCATATGGCCCCTGGTCCTATTTGGTGACAGTCTCAGTGTTAAGGTTCGTTAAGCTCGACTTTCCCCATGAATCCTGAGCATGTCGCCTCGTGAGCTGCCGCCGCCTCCATTAGATGTGGTCCGTTGCGCTGGTGTGTGCAGGCGGCTGGAAGCTGACACCTTAGTCGGTCTTAATAATGCATTCTACCACATCTTCCCCTCATTAAATATCACACAATGAATAAGGCTTTAATTATTTGTTTATAATTGTATTTGCTTAACACTACTGCTTGTTTTTAAACTAAGTCCCACTCGTTATTCACCAAACCCAGGGTCGTGTTGTGTTGGATTATGTGTGAAGTGAACCAAAGAACGATGCCAGTACTCTGCAGGTACAGGCGGGCATCTCTGACACTGCAGGTACAAGCGGGCATCTCTGACACTGCAGGTACAAGCGGGCATCTCTGACACTGCAGGTACAAGCGGGCATCCCTGACACTGCAGGTCCAAGCGGGCATCCCTGACACTGCAGGTACAAGCGGGCATCTCTGACACTGCAGGTACAAGCGGGCATCTCTGACACTGCAGGTACAAGCGGGCATCTTTGACACTGCAGGTACAAGCAGCCATCTCTAACACTGCAGGTACAAGCGGGCATCTCTGACACTGCAGGTACAAGCGGGCATCTCTGATACTGTAGGTACAAGCGGGCATCTCTAACACTACAGGTACAAGCGGGCATCTCTGACACTGCAGGTACAAGCGGGCATCTCTAACACTACAGGTACAAGCGGGCATCTCTGACACTGCAGGTACAAGCAGGCATCTCTGACACTGCAGGTACAAGCGGGCATCTCTGACACTGCAGGTACAAGCGGGCATCTTTGACACTGCAGGTACAAGCAGCCATCTCTAATACTGCAGGTACAAGCAGGCATCTCTGACACAGCAGGTACAAGCGGGCATCTCTGATACTGTAGGTACAAGCGGGCATCTCTGACACTGCATGTACAAGCGGGCATCCCTGCCACTGCAGGTACAAGCAGGCATCTCTGACACTGCAGGTACAAGCGGGCATCTCTGACACTGCAGGTACAAGCGGGCATCTCTGACACTGCAGGTACAAGCAGGCATCCCAGACACTGCAGGTACAAGCAGGCATCCCTGACACTGCAGGTACAAGCGGGCATCTCTAACACTGCAGGTACAAGCGGGCATCTCTGACACTCCAAGTACAAGCGGGCATCTCTGACACTGCAGGTACAAGCGGGCATCTCTAACACTGCAGGTACAAGCGGGCATCTCTGACACTGCAGGTACAAGCGGGCATCTCTGACACTGCAGGTACAAGCGGGCATCTCTAACACTGCAGGTACAAGCGGGCATCTCTGACACTCCAAGTACAAGCGGGCATCTCTGACACTGCAGGTACAAGCGGGCATCTCTAACACTGCAGGTACAAGCGGGCATCTCTGACACTGCAAGTACAAGCGGGCATCTCTGACACTGCAGGTACAAGCGGGCATCTCTAACACTGCAGGTACAAGCGGGCATCTCTGACACTGCAGGTACAAGCGGGCATCTCTGACACTGCAGGTACAAGCGGGCATCTCTGACACTCCAAGTACAAGCGGGCATCTCTGACACTGCAGGTACAAGCGGACATCCCTGACACTGCAGGTACAAGCAGGCATCTCTGACACTGCAGGTACAAGCAGGCATCTCTGACACTGCAGGTACAAGCGGGCATCTCTGACACTACAGGTACAAGCAGGCATCCCTAGAATTGACAGAAATTCAAAACATAGGACTATTAATATCACAATTCGCAAAGGCGTAGTTTGTTGATCAGCTTTCCCTATTGTCTCCCGGGTAGGCATTAGAAAGTAAGGTATGTGCAAGTCCAACCTTTGAAATCGTGTTCTCGAAAATTCTTGAAATATATAATTGTTGCAGAGGGCCTATGGTTTAGCACACCTAGTGGGCACTAAGCGTGCGAGCGGGTGGTCAGTGATGCGTGACGGGACACCAGGTGGCGTGTGGGAAGCAAGTCCCACCCCCACTTGGACTGGCCTGAGTACACCTGCCGAGTATACTAGGCAGGGGAGTGTTTTGGTGGTTGGGAAACCAGTGTCAATGAGCCGCATTGTGATCCGACTTTGTATTACCAGCAAGTGCCAGAACAATCGGACATAATGGTGTGGTATGTCGCTGTGCTGGCAGCACTATCAAACCACCAGGAGTGTCCACTGGCTGTCACTAGTAGGTATCCATTATGATATGACCTTAGGTGTTGCCAGGACATAAAACCGCAGGCACTCACAATTATACTCGGGTTTGCCGGATCAAACTCTGGGGAGCGAGTCTGAATGGCTTTAAATGCTCAGCACCAAACAGCGCCCACACCAGCAAATGACCTCCACTAGACCTTGCTCTGGACCCTGCTCTAACCTTCTCGATAAGTAGTGTAAAACCAGGGGTGAAAATGGATGGGTGTACATATAGAAGAAGAATGCGTAGTGCCAGCCGTCAGAACCAGATGTTGGGCGGTCCAAGCAGAAGGAAAGAATGAAAACCCGACACACATTCTTACATGCATACATGTATCGTGGGGGTGATGAAAACGGGAAATATTGTGCCTAGAGCGGAACTCGAACCCACATCTCTTTGCATTCGGGGCCAGTGTACTAACCATTACAACACCTAGGCTCCCTGATATCACCACATGACCCACGCCTACCTGTCTATGTGGTTACTTGTCTGAGAGGTCAGTGCCGACACATGCATACACACATACTTACACACATACTTACAAGCACATACGTACATACACACATGCACATACATATACATACATACATACATACACACACACATACATACATACATACATACATACATACATACATACATACATACATACATACATGCATGCATGCATGCATGCATGCATACATACATACATACATACATACATACATACATACACACATACATACATACTGGATGCGGTGGTCGAATCGGTAGAGCGCATTCTGATATGACCTTAGATGCTGATAGGATGTAAAACAACAAACATACATGCATAATACATACATGCACGCATGCATATATGTGCTCTATAATCTATTATGGGAATATAAACAAGGACACTACCACCGAGCAGTTCTCCCCCTCTATATTACTCTACACCTGAATTCATGTGACTTAGCTAGTACCCACTCCTATTCATTGAGTTACTACTACCCAACCTGCTATGCCTAGCTTAGTTCCTTCATCCACCACTGTACTGCCACCTGTGAGTGGCTCATGACTGCATGATACCAGCTGCGCCTGGTCACTACCACTGCTACAGTATATATATATACATACATACACACATACATAATACATTCATGCATACATACACATACATGCATGCATACATACACATACATGCATGCACACACACTTACATACATATACATATGTACACATATACATACACACATACATATACATGCTTGCAAGCACACACGTGTATGTCCCCAGATATGTGACAGACATTGGCATCGTTCTGCCGTATCCATGACGACCGGTGTGCTACTTGGCCCGGCGGCGTGAGTTCACCCCTGTAGATGGGAGGCCAGGAGAATTCACCATGCACCCCATTCAGCATTCATCAGGACCACCACTTTCTTATTTAGCTGGTGACATTTCATAACATGTACCCACAGAACAAAGTGTTGCAATTGACGTTTTTTTTGCGAAAAACAATACCAGCTTTAAAGCAGTAGAAATTGCATGATATACGGGGTGGTGAAATGGAAAATGAAAACACGTCACGTGTTCCCCTCCTGGATGTCTTCTTTATCAATATTTTAGGTGAATAAGTTTGGACTGTATTTCAGCTTTTGGAAGAGATTTAAAAGCACCTAATTCTTAGTTTAGTCTCAGTAGGAAGAAATATCTTACTTATTTACACTACCAAATCTGCTCATAACACCCTCTCTTACATGGCCATAGTAAAATATGATGTCCCACTACTCCCTTTTCACAAATTTCACTTTCACTGTTTTAGTCCTCATCAGACGAGCTATCTGTATCACTATATGTAGCATTTGTATCACTATATGTAGCATGTGTATCACTATCTGTAGCAGGTGTATCACTATCTGTAGCATGTGTATCACTATCTGTAGCATGTGTATCACTATATGTAGCATGTGTATCACTATATGTAGCGTCTGCATCACTATATGTAGCATGTGTATCACTATCTGTAGCGTGTGTGTCACTATCTGTAGCATGTGTATCACTATCTGTAGCATGTGTATCACTATCTGTAGCATGTGTATCACTATCTGTAGCATGTGTATCACTATATGTAGCATGTGTATCACTATCTGTAGCATGTGTATCACCATCTGTAGCATGTGTATCACTATATGTAGCATGTGTATCACTATATGTAGCATGTGTATCACTATATGTAGTGTGTGTATCACTATCTGTAGTGTGTGTGTCACTATCTGTAGCATGTATATCACTAGCTGTAGCATGTGTATCACTAGCTGTAGCATGTGTCACTATATGTAGCATGTGTATCACTATATGTAGCATCTGCATCACTATCTGTAGCATGTATATCACTATCTGTAGCATGTGTATCACTATCTGTAGCATGTGTATCACTATATGTAGCATGTGTATCACTATATGTAGTGTCTGCATCACTATCTGTAGCATGTGTATCACTATCTGTAGCATGTGTATCACTATATGTAGCGTCTGCATCACTATCTGTAGCATGTATATCACTATCTGTAGCATGTGTATCACTATCTGTAGCATGTGTATCACTATATGTAGCATGTGTATCGCTATATGTAGCATGTGTATCACTATATGTAGCGTGTGTATCACTATCTGTAGCATGTATATCACTATCTGTAGCGTGTGCATCACTATCTGTAGCATGTGTATCACTATATGTAGCATGTATATCACTGTCTGTAGCATGGGTATCACTATCTGTAGTGTGTGTATCACTATCTGTATCATGTGTATCACTATCTGTAGCATGTGTATCACTATCTGTAGCATGTGAATCACTATCTGTAGCATTTGAATCACTATCTGTAGCATGTGTATCACTATATGTAGCATGTCTATCTGTATCGTGTGTATCACTATCTGTAGTATGTGTATCGCTATCTGTAGCATGTGTATCACTATCTGTAGCATGTGAATCACTATATGTAGCATGTGTATCACTATCTGTAGGATGTGTATCACGATGTGTAGCATGTGTATTGCTATTTGTAGCATCTGGTTCATTATCTGTAGCATGTGTATCACTATATGTAGTATGTGTATCACTATGTGGAGCATATTCCTCTTATCCTGTTTCATCATCAGATTCCTCCAGTTCTGTTGCCTCTCTCTCCAGCACATCAATTATTTATTGTGGTAAGGTCATTTCATCTGTACACTGTTAGAAAAGGCCTCTATTTCTATGCTAACATACTGTTGTCCTATCTTGATCTTGGCTTTCAATGCATCTCCATGTTCATCTGAGTGGTTCTCCCTCCGCTTTCCATCCGTGCCATTCCCAGGATTTGAGGATCTTATATATGGAAACATTTGCCATTTTCCATATTCTGATAATTTGATCGAGCAACAGATTGTCTCACGCACACCCTACTCGGAGGCAATCTGGTCGGGTCAATAGTACTTGCCAACAGTCTTGTGACCCACCATTGTGGCGTGTGGCCTGTGTGAGTGGGGACTGTCAACTAAAGTATCCTCATCACCCTTTGACTTGAGCATCAGTGCCACACTTCAACTATGCTCTCTCACTTCAATTTCCCATACACACCACATGTGAATTTTTCTCACTCAATCAGAAGATCATCAACATTCCAGCCATCCCCTATATACTTTATGGCATCCCAGTGTGTAGGGAGATTCCAATAACAACTTTCGAGGTTTAATCTTTCCAATACCCCTGAAAGAACTGACCAAATCACAATCGGTGAATGCATGTGGTGCCAGCATTGCCTCACACGTTTGCCTTGTGTAGTGGTTCGAGAGAATTGTAATGTTAATAAGGTACTTCTTGTCATGACCTGTATTGAAGAAAAATATCCCTGACACGATACAGCAATATCCAGAATATGTCACTGTCTAGGCTCCTGACCCTTGCATACTAGTATCCCTGTTTTATGACATCATCATTCTTCTTGGTCTGACTGTACAACTTTGCACATATCTGTTTGAATGTATCAGGTATTTCCTTCAAGTAGTTGAACAGGGCATTTCCATCTTCTATTGTGAGTACACAAGCATTTAAAAGTTGTTCATCCATTACTCCCTTTGTGAGAAATGAAAATCCTAATGCCTTGTTTGTCTTTGAGAGGCAACCGTCAGTGGGATCTATGCAGTAGGGCATGGGGTGTGAAACAGAAATGAATACGTCAAACATTGTCATATACCTCCTATAGTTCTGGCCACTGCATGCAGAGAACATACCGGACATGCGTAGAATGTATTTGGCATAGAGCAGAAAATCATTCCTTTTCATACTTTCTTGAAGTTGCAGTGCAATCCACACAGCATCCATGTATGCCATCCAGAATTGGGCTGTCTTCCCCAATTCACTATTCGTCACTTTCGCAGGAAACTGGCAGTACTTCCGAATTTACCCAGTGATATCTGGGTTATTCATGCAGTCATGAAGTTCATCCTTTGCTGATTTCATTCAGTTTCACTCTGACTGCTTCTAGTAAGTTGTCAACAAAATTAGAAGTCTTTCCAGACTCTCCAATAGTCTTTTGACACACCATTGCACAACTGTAGTTTTTGTCACTGAGTACACCATTCACTGTGCCTGACCCCACGGCAAATGGTGTGCATGGTGGGTTGGCGGCCCGGACTACTGGCGCTGTTCCCTTGTACAGAATGTAGGTGTGCCATGACCAGCTTCTCGTACAGAGTGTGTCACACATGCAGTCTTGTAGAGAGACACGGGGGTGAGTGGTGCAGCTTACTTTGTTGCGTGGGGTGCAGTGGTCTGTGTGAGTGGGGACCTGTGATGTTGTTTTGTGGGGTGAGTGTCCTGTGTGTGTGGAGGGGAGCGGACCTGTTTGTGGATGTTGTTTTGTGCGGTGCAGGGGACCTGTTTGTGGATGTTGTTTTGTGGGGTGAGTGGCCTGTGTGTGTGGAGGGGAGCGGACCTGTTTGTGGGTGTTGTTTTGTGCGGTGCAGGGGACCTGTTTGTGCATCTTGTTTTGTGGGGTGAGTGGCCTGTGTGTGTGGAGGGGAGCGGACCTGTTTGTGGATGTTGTCTTGTGCGGTGCAGGGGACCTGTTTGTGCATGTTGTTTTGTGGGGTGAGTGGCCTGTGTGTGTGGAGGGGGGAATTGTGTTGTTCTTTTGTGGGGTGAGTTGCCTGTGTCTGTGGAGGGGAGCGGATCTGTTTGTGGATGTTGTTTTGTGCGGTGCAGGGGACCTGTTTGTGCATGTTGTTTTGTGGGGTGAGTGGCCTGTGTGTGGAGGGGGAATGTGTGTGTGGATGTTGTTTTGTGGGGTGCAGTGGCCTGTGTGCATGGATGGGGGAATGTGTGTGTGGATGTTGTTTTGTGGTGTGCAGTGGCCTGTGTGTGTGGGGGAGGGGGGGGGGACCTGTGTGTGGATGCCGTGAGATGAAGTCGTTAAGTCATGATCCGCTATGGGGGCTTTGGAACGCTACCTTCACTCCCGGCCGTCCCGACCACCTGTACGCACAGCGCCCCTTCACCGGAGCACATGAGGCAGTGTGTCCGGGTGCATCTGGAAGTCTGTATGTAGCTCACTTCAGGCAGGTTCGTCAAGTTGGCGAGTTTCATTATTAGCCCTGGTATAAGTTGCAAGCGGACCAGTGGTTCCCCCTTGCAAATATATATTATATATTTTTTCATTAAAAAATAAAAATCTGTTGTACTTGCACAACGTTTTTCATATGTATCAATGCACAGATATGAGGCACACTTGTTCATAATACTTATTTGAACGTACATGCTACGTTTTGATGTGATACAAATTATTTAGTTTTTATATTTCCATCATTAATCACTAGTCCATAACAATATCAAATGATGGAGCCATATATAAATTATTTTTGGGGATATTCCTAAATTATTAGGGCATACATAAGCGATGTATACTGATATATATAGGCAATAGCAGTAACCTCATATTATATTAATCACAAATACATTTTGAAAATCTGATGCTTCATGGGACTATGCAGCTTTAACAAGGCATACTACTCATTGTTACTTTGTTGCATTTGAGCTTTGAATGCTGGGGGCGTTCCTATAACAGCTCACAGCTCACATTATATTTTCATGTTGATGTTCATGATATAATTATACATTTAAATAATTGTTTCTTTAGCTTGTATTGTCTCATATTTCATCTTATGTCAATTCACATATCATAATAAGTCATATTTCATGTTTTTCACATGCCTCGAGTGGCCTGGCGTCTGGTACTTGCTTCCCGGCGCTCCGCATTTACATCTTATTGCTTCGTCTGTTGCTTGCCTGACGTTCTGCACATCTTCATTACGGCCGTTTTCATTACAGCCGTTCGTCTCTGTCGACGATCTGTGCATCTGTGCTTCTTGGCATCCGTGCTTCTGTGTCTGTACCTCTAGGTATCTGTGCATCTGTGTGCCATCTTTTCAGGCATCTGTGCATTTGTGGGCCATCACTTCAGGCCCTGACCTCCAATCTGTCCATTCATATATGGCATTCTGCTCGTTACCATCGGTGTCTGTGGTCGAGCAAACTCACAGTATCGTCCAACGTGTTAATTCTGCTTCATTTGGTTACCAGGGAATTGCCTGGTGAACCGCCGCTATTTAACACTGTCTTTGTTGGTAGCCTGAAGCAATGGACCTAAAAGCACCATTGCCTCCACATCTGACACCATGTAAGATATGTTGATGTCGACACTGAGTTCTTGTTTGCACTGTGTTTATTTAGAATGTGTCTGCATTGAGCATTAAATACGTTGACGGGAACCGATCGGCAAATAACCATCTTAATATCGGGCATTAAGTAGTCAAGAGACAACCTCTGTCTAGCGTGAGCAGAACAAAGTGAGAATGGTTGTCAGGGAGTGAAAACCTGGTTGTGGGGTGGGAGAAAACCTGGTTGTGAGTGAGTGAAAACCTAGTTGTGAATAAGTGAAAATCTCGTTGTGAGTGAGTGTAATCCTGGTTATGAGTGGGTATACACCTGGTTGTGAATGAGTGAAAACTTGGTTGTGGGTGGCTGTAATCCTGGTTATGAGTGGGTGTATACCTGGTTGTGAATGAGTGAAAACTTGGTTGTGGTTGGGTGTGCACCTGGTTGTGAATGAGTGAACTTGGTTGTGAGTGGGTGTACACCTGGTTGTGAATGGGTGTAATCCTGGTTGTGAGTGGGTGTTCATCTGGTTATGAGTGGGTGTTTACCTGGTTGTGAATGAGTGAAAACTTGGTTGTGAGTGGGTGTACACCTGGTTATGAGTGGGTGTTCGCCTAGTTGTGAATGAGGGAAAACGTGATTGTGAGTCGGTGTAAACGTGATCAGGAGGAGGAGTAAGCCCGGGAGAGAGAAAAAAAGGGTAGAGTAGAGGAAAGAGAAATGAGGAGAATTGAGTCAAAGGGCTGTGTCTCTTTGCTCTATGGTGACCAGCCGGCGAGCCAGAGACGTGATGGAGTAAGAAGTAGAAAGTGAAATGCTGGCCGCCCCCCACCCCCCTCTCCTGGAACTCTTTTCAGACATAATCAAGGAGGAGCGAGGCACAGCGGAGAGTAGAAGCGGTGTGGACAAAGTGCGGCCCGGATAACAACTTGACTTTGGGAGTGGTTTGTAACCTTACAACGGTTACTGGTCGCAGAACTGCAACATTAATAGAGAGGCTCCGATAAATCAGCCCAATCTTTGGTTGAAGACTTAACTTCAGTAGGGAGTGTTGTAGAATCTTCAGGAAAAAAGAAGCTGGGGAAATCTTTACAACATTGTAATGGCGAAGCTTTGAGGCAGCCCCGAATCTCTTCGGTCCGGTGGTAGTTCAGCGGTAGTTGGCACTTGTATCCTGTCGACATATCAGGATGGGTACCGACTTGTGACAGTGCACACTCATGGTGACTTCATAGTGCTGCCCCACTGGGAGAACAGGCCACCAGCACCATGACCTGATATCCCACTCAGTCACATTATCCTGACACTGAGCCAACCAGTCCTTGCCCTATCCTAATAATGCCGAGCGCCTCTCTAGGAAGCGACGAGTATCAATTTTTAAGTCATTGGTTTGACTCGACCAGGGTTCGATCCCATGGTCTACCAACATGGGGGACGACGCTCTAACTCATTCGGCCATCCCGCCCGGTTCCCTCTAGTTGAATGGTGCAGCAGACTTAAGGCGTCAGTGGGCGCTAACGGCGGGGCGACAGGCCTGCTCGGCAGGCCGGGCGCCATGCTCGTCGCCATAGTAACACGATGATATGGGGATAAGACGCCTCTTACCTGTACCTGAGTAGCAAGTCGACCTCAACCGTGACTCCTTGTACTAATAATTAACCCCACAAAAACACGAGCTGGTTGACTAGACGGACAGTGACTGGCGCTCTGTGAGCGGGTTGCCTGGATACGGGCGTGTGTTCGGTGTCAGACAGTCCAATCGGTTGTGTGGTGGTTGTGGGTTCTGTTGATGCCTGTTGGTAGCGTGAGTCGCGTGAAGCAGTAGGCGAGAGGGGGAGGGGACGGGAGTGGCTCTGTGTACTCAACACCGTGCTGTGGTTTTGGCAGGTCCCAGGTGTGTGCACTTCGGCACCCTTTAGCGCGTGCACAGTTGCCCCAGATTGCACGTTTACGACCACAACGCTGCTGGCAACCGAAGCCCGGCAGTGACCCAGTGGCCCTCAGTGGGGCTCTCTGCGGTCCACGCGCGTGTGGCATGGGACTCTGGGAGACTGGTTCAGGGGCCGGGTTATGAGCGACTCCCGGAGCAGTGAGAACAGTCATGTATACCCAGCCACCACCCAGCCCACCCTCGGGTAACACCCGCGCCACATGCGGCAGTACTCGTTTAGGTGAGAGATACTTGTGGGTGAATCCGGCGGGTCTTAGATTGTGTTGCCCATTGGTTGGTAATGCTCGGTGAACTAGTGGTGAGAGGGCACACTGTGGTGCCTGATGGGAGCGTCCCTTGACGGGAGTTTGTGTAATTACCTGTAGGTGATGACGTAATGAGACCAGGTGAGGTATCAGCGCCAGGCTAACAATGGCCACCCGTCGTGTCCATAGTGACGCGCTGAGATAATCAGTGATGTTGTTTATGGTCCTGGGGTCCCGGATGCAACAGGCAGGACACGCTCTCTGCCAACTATCAGATGCTTTCTGCCAACTGTCAGATGCTCCCATCAACCGATTTCACCTTTTTGCCTGGCACTACTTCTAAATATCCTAATATGTCTCTGTGTGTGTCTGTTGGTGTCTGAGTGATTATGTGTCTGGGTGTGTGCATGTCTCTGTGTGTCTGTGGGTGACTGGGTGCATGTGTGTCTGGGTGTGTGCGTGTCTGTGTGTGTGTGTCTGTGGGTGACTGGATGCGTGTGTGTATATTTGGTTTCTGTGTGCGTGGGTGTCTGGTGCGTGGGTGTCTGCATGTGTGTATGTGGGTGCCTGGGTGCATATTTGTCTGGGTGTCTGGGTTCGTGTCTGTCTGTGGGTGACTGAATGCATTATGATGGTAATCAGGCCACGAGGGCCATCCGCTACTGGAAGTTGCATCTGTCGAGCTCTCGTCACTTTTGGATTAGCTATCAAGAGAGCTGGACGTCGCGCAGGAGGCCGGGCCGGGTACGCCCGGGCACCGGCGGCGCGCTTCACACAGGGCCGGGAGCCGGTAAGTATCTACCAGAAGGAGGCCCCGGCCTGAGGGCACCACAGGAGGTGCCCTGGATTACACGGATGAACACGTAGTTCTCCGACCAGGCGATTGCCTGCCTCCCCGCGGGGATGGCTGGGAACCTCGTGCTTGCACTCGGGTGGCTGCTACGGCACCCCCGGAGGTCTCCCCCCGACGGCACTGTGCCGCTCGGTAGGCTGCCTGACAGCCTAGGAACCGCGGGACGGTTGGGAACCTCGTGCTTGCACTCGGGTGGTTGCTACGGCACCCCCGGAGGTCTCCCCCGACGGCTTTGTGTCGTTCGGTAGGCTTGCTCGGCAGCCTAGGATCCTCGGATCCCTCACCCCCCCCCCCCCCCCCCGCTGCTGCTCCACGGTCTCCTCTACAGACACCGGGGAGGACCGGGGGAGTGAGGGGGGGGGGCAGGATGACTGGGAGCAGGTGCGCGGGTCCCGGCCGGGGGCGGCCCGGGGTCACAGATGACACCTAATCTAATTAGGCACCAGAGTCGTCCGGTGGCGACCGGGGAACCCCGCGCTGACACCTAATTGAATTAGGGCTGATAACAGCACGCTAGAACACAGGCGACGGCTTAAGAGCTATTGCCGATAACCTAAGGAGACCCACACTCATTCTCGCATGAGCAATGGCGCACTACATGTCTAGGACACCGTCTCCGGTCCTCAACACAGGAACGGATAACGGAACAGGACCTACGACTAGCCTGCTCTCCGACTACATAGAATCGGCAGAGAGGCAGCGGGAGAGCCCGCACACGGGACCACTCTACGTGCCTCTGCCACACGAGTCAGACGGGGGCTCAGAGGTGGAGATGGATGACCGAGATGAGACCGGGGCAACCCCAACCAGGGATGAACAGGACTGGCCAGCTGGGAATGCGATCCCGTTCAAGCAGGCACCTTCACCAGGTGCAGTGGTAACAACTGAAGGACCGGGGAGAAGGCTGGTTTTGGCCTCCACTTCCCCCACGTACACACCACCGCCATTGGGCGGACTCCACAACGGACTCAGGATGGTAGTGGCGGACCTGACCCAGACCTTCAGCCCGCCTCCGGACCCTGCCTGCGGGGACCAGTGGAGAGGCCCTAACTACGTCCCAACCCCGATAGCGGAGTTGGAAAGGCTGGAAGCACGGAAAAGAGAGCTGGAGGCGGAGATACGAGAACGCAGGGCCGGATACTCGATTAACTGGTCACAGGGATCCACACCACAAGGGCCTTCCCCACCGACGCTGGTGAAGGGCGGAACTCCGCCCCCGCTGAGGGGAGGACATGAGCACACTGTGCACAGGCCGCTACCGTCCGCCTTCAGCCCGCGGAAAGACGGGAGGGGCGGCCCCTCAGGAGAACCGCCCGGGTACACATCCAGACCGGTGACCCCAGCAGCCACCACACCCCGAGGTAGGGGGGGGGCCACGACCTCAGCCGACCCGGCGGAGGTAATGAGAGTGAGACGGGAGGAGGTGGCCTGGATACCGGCCCACCGAGACCCGCCCCCCTCCAACAACAACATGACGCCGCCAGCGGCGCCAGCACCGCCATTGGTACCGGCCCCAGTGACAGCTACGGCACCACCAGCTACGGGATCCTTCTTGGAACAGTTTATTCCGGTAGAAAAAGCTCCACTGGACGCGGAGGGCGACAAGCTGGCAGACAGTACGGCCAAACTAATTAACACCCTGTGGTCTCACCCCATGACGAAGGCGGAAACGGCGGAGGTCTACGCAACGCTGCCCAGACCAGCCAACGTAGACGCGCTGCACAAGACCCGGATGAATCCGGAGATCGAGACTACCCTGCCTGCCCGAGTAAAAGAAAACGATGCGGCACTAGCAGCGGCACAGTGGGGCATCCAGTTTGCAGCCAGGCCGGTTGCCAGGGCACTGGACGGCATTGAGACCGGGAAGGCACTGGACACTAAGGAACTGGTAACAGCACTCGTAACTACCCTCAAACTACTCGCCAGGACGAGCAACACCATAGTGGGAATGAGGAGAGACAATGTAAGGCCGACACTGCTACAACAGTTGAAGCCACTAGCCAAAAAGGAGGGAAACCAAGGCTTCAAATATGTGCTGGGCGAGGACCTGAGTGCCAAGGTGACATCCCTGGAGGCGGACAGAAAGACAGCACTGGCCATAGTGAGGTCACAAGGAAACCGACAGGGACACCGGAGTTATGAACGACAGGCATACAAGCAGGGAAACTACAAGGGCGGTCTGGGGAGGGGCCGCCTCCCACAAAACACCCCGAGGCACCGACAGGAGGAGCCGAAACACTACAACCACCGGCCAAGCGGCGGAAGCCAAACACGCCCCCACCGAGGGGGACGGGGCAGGGCGACGGGCAGCTACCGAGGCCGAGGCGGAGACCGGAGGACGTAGAAAGTGAAGTAAGTACCGCTAAAAACCCATTTACGGCCGGAGGCGTAACTGACAAGAGCCACAGATGGGCGGCCATAACAGATAATGCCTGGGTAAATCAAATGGTTAAAGGAGTAAAAATCGAGGTGACCGGGATGCCTAAACAGAATATCCTACCGATCTCCAGGGACAAAGGGACAGAGCTAACATTGAAACAGAAAGTGGGGGAAATGCTAACACAAGGGGTGATAGAAGAGGCATCAGTTAACAACAGATGTTTCGTTTCACACCTCTTCCTCAGGCCTAAGAAAGACGGGGACTTTAGGCCCATACTGAACCTATCTAAGCTTAATGAACTAGTAGTCTACCGACACTTTAAAATGGAGCAGCTAGGGACGGTAATGCAGCTAGTACACAAAAGGGCGTGGCTGGCAAGCATAGACATATCGCAGGCGTACCACAGCCTGGAGATCAGGGAAAAAGACAGAGATCTATTACAATTCATATTTGAGGATCGGAGGCTCAGGTTCAGAGTGTTACCTAACGGGCTCAGTTCAGGACCCAGAGTGTTTACCAAAATAATGAGGGCAGTAATGAGCTACCTCAGAACTAAACATGACATTCTACTGTGTTTCTATATAGATGACACTATCCTGATAGGACAAACACAGGCGGAGGTCAGGTCAGCGGTGAAACTAACGATAGATCTACTCACCCACCTGGGCTTCACTATCAACAGGGAAAAATCGGTATTAGTCCCAGCCCAGAAATTACAGTTCCTAGGTTTCACGATTGACACACTGACAATAAAAGTAGATATACCGACAAAGAAGTGTGAGGAACTAAAGGGGCACATCACAGACACACTTAACAACACCAAACTAAAAGTAAGGGACCTGGCCACGCTAGTGGGGAAGCTGGTGGCAACCGACCCAGGTAATAAATGGGCGAAAATAAAATCTAAGGTGATTGTAAGAGCGTTAAACTGGAATATCCGGGATTCCAACAACAATTATGAGAGCCCCTGCACACTCACTAAGCGGGTAAAAGAGTGCCTCCTGTTCTGGCTCAATAATCTAGAAACGACCAACAGGGAGTACGAGCAGAGACCCGTGGATGTCTGCGTCTTCACGGACGCATCATCCCACGGGTGGGGGTACTTCGACCAAACCCACAACGCACACTATGGGGAGCAATGGGACGAGACGGTTAGCGAGACCACACACATTAACGTCTTAGAGCTCAGAGCGGTGAGACGAATGTTAGAACACACGGGGGGAAAACTAAGGAATAGCCACGTACGGGTCTTCGCAGACAACACCACTACAGTAGCTTGTATAGGCAAAGGGGGTTCGGCAAGGTCTAAAGAGTGCCAGGAAGAGACCGAGCACGTCTGGACCCTAACGGAGAAGCTAAACCTACGAATAAGTGTAAGATTCTGTCCGGGGGTAGAAAACGTGGAGGCAGACTGGGCCTCACGGGCGTTCACAGATGCGGGAGAGTGGTCACTAGACGGCCAGATAGTAAGGGAAATATTCGACACACTGGGTACACCCGACATTGACATGTTTGCCTCACGTGAAAATCACCAACTTAATCGCTATGTGGCCAGAGAATTCGATAGGCAAGCCGAGGGAACGGATGCCCTATCACTAAATTGGCAACACATTAACGGATTTTTCTTCCCACCTTTCAGCTGCCTGTCCAGAGTACTGGTGAAACTGAGGGAGGAGCAGCCCAAGGGAGTCCTCATCGCGCCAGACTGGCCAACACAACCGTGGTTCCCGCTACTACGACAACTGCGGGAATACCAGGCAGGGATGAGGATCCCTGTAACGACACGGACACTACGGATCAAGGGGGCGGGATGGAAATCATTCCCTCTCGCCCACAAAATGAGCCTCCACGCGGTGAGACTCTAGCCGGCATGTTCAGATCCCTGGGCGTGAACGAGGCAACGGCCGAACTACTGACAGCATCATGGGCAAATGCAACCAGGAGACAATACACCTTGATCCTGAGGAGATGGGCTCAGCACTGCGACAAGGAAGGTATCAATGCCCGAAAACCTACCCTCAAGGAAGGGATTGAATACCTGGAGAGACTATTCTCCGAAGGGGCAGCCAAGACCACCGTCAACACTGTCAAGTCATTACTATCGACTTTTGTGACAGTGGGGGGAAAGCCGTTCGGGGAACACCCCCTAGTGAGCAGACTGCTGAAGGGGATAGGAAACCTCAAACCTAACCGCCCCAAATACGAAGCAGTATGGGATCCCCGACAATTGTTGAACTACCTACAGGGGTGGGGTCCGACGCACCTGCTAAGCGTGGACCAGCTGAATAAACGGACCACCTGCCTGTTCCTACTAGCCACAGGACAAAGGCTCCAGGCCTTGGGATTGATGAAGCGCAAGGACATCAGGTGGGGACAGGGACACTGCACGTTGAGATACTCAATGAAAATGAAATCCAACGACCCAGCCCGGAACCCCCTTGTACTCTCCTTCAAGGAATTTGAGGTGGAGGAACTATGTGTGTACACCCACCTGAGAACATACATGGACAAGGAGGAGTTGAAAGGGGCGGACCCGGCCGTATTCGCAACTACCAGGAGCCCGCATGTCGCGGCCTCACAAGAGACACTGTCCAGGTATGTGAGGAACACCATGGCAGAAGCAGGCATCGACATGACAAAATTCACACCTTACTCATGTCGACACGCCTCCACCAGTGCGGCGGCAAGGAAACAAGTTCCCCTGGCCACAATCATCCTGGCAGCGGGATGGACAGGTGAAACCACCTTCAGGCGCTTCTACAACCGACCCCTCTCCTCGGGAGGAGCGGTAACGACCAACCTCATCCCTACCATCTGGGCAGAGGAAAGGGAAACGAGCGAGAGATCGATGAACAATTGACTCACGTAACCATGTAACCATGTAATGTAACCATGTAAATGTATCCAAGAATGTATCCAAGAATGCTGTAACTAGGCTTCAGAGCCACCTACAGATTGAGAAAAAGAAATAAAAGACAACTAAGCAACAAAGTTAATGTTCCGCGTAGGCTTCATTCACATTGCTTAGAAATAAAAACAACACAGGTACACAGCCGCAATACAAAGTAGCGGATGGCCCTCGTGGCCTGATTACCATCATAATATAAAATTCTGCTATTAACATGCAGCAGAATATGAATTATTATGGTATGAAAGGGCCACGAGGGGCCATCGGCCCACCCTGAAGTCTAGGTAAGACCCACCCGAAGAACATCTGTGGGTGTCTGGGTGCGTGTGTCTGGGTGCGTGGGTGTGGTTGGTGTGAGACATGCTGGTATTACTATTACTATTACGATTCGGCGTTTTGTGTCGTCGTCAGGGAGTCTAAGCACTTGGTGGTTACGGCCCTGCGTTAGGCATGACAGCTGTTTGACGACCGCCATAGGGGACTGCGTGCGTGTGCGCGGGGGTGGGGGGTGGGGCCGGGTCTTTCTTTTCACGGTCGCTTCGGCGCCCACTTATGTGATAGTAAGCTGTGCGAATGCGATTTGTGCGAATGTCGAGTCTATGTGTCCAGGCTGCGAGCCAGTTTTTTTTTTGTAAATGAGAAAAGTAGCCTTTCTGGTGTTCCCAACGTTGTGCTTGGAGCTAGCTCAATGGGTGGGTTGGGGGAGGCGGGAAGGAGGCGTGCGAGTATGGCTGGAGATGTGGGAGGAGGGCAGTAGGTGTGGGAGGTGGCAATTGGCTTGGGAGGAGGGCAGTATGTGTGGGAGGAGGGCTGTAGGTGTGGGAGGAGGGTTGTAGGTGTGGGAGGAGGGCTGTAGGTGTGAGAGAAGGGTTGTAGGTGTGGGAGGTGGCTATTGGCCTGGGAGGAGGGCAGTAGGTGTGGGAGGAGGGTTGTAGGTGTGGGAGGAGGGCAGTAGGTGTGGGAGGAGGGCTGTAGGTGTGAGAGAAGGGTTGTAAGTGTGGGAGGTGGCTATTGGCATGGGAGGAGGGCAGTAGGTGTGGAGGAGGGATGTAGGTGTGGGAGGAGGGTTGTAGGTGTGGGAGGAGGGCAGTGGGTGTGGGAGTAGGGCTGTAGGTGTGAGAGAAGGGTTGTAGGTGTGGGAGGTGGCTATTGGCATGGGAGGAGGGCAGTAGGTGTGGAGGAGGGATGTAGGTGTGGGAGGAGGGTTGTAGGTGTGGGAGGTGGCTATTGGCATGGGAGGGGGGCAGTAGGTGTGGAGGAGGGATGTAGGTGTGGGAGGAGGGTTGTAGGTGTGGGAAGAGGGTTGTAGGTGTGGGAGGAGGCTTGTAAGAGTGGGAGGAGGGCTGTAGGTGTGGGGACGGCTGTAAGTGTGAGAGGAGGGCTGTAACTTGTAAGCGTTGGAGGAAGGCTGTAAATGTGGGAGGGGTATATACCTATAAGCGTGGGTGGAGGAATGTTGGTATGGGAGGAGGGTGGTAGGTGTGGGTGGAGGACTGTAAGTGTGGGGGGTGTAAATGTGGGAGGGGGCTATAGGCGTGGGTGGCGGACTGTAGGTGTGGGAGGGGGCTGTAGGCGTGGGTGGAGGGCTGTAAGTGTGGGAGGGGGCTGTAGGCGTGGGTGGAGGGCTGTAAGTGTGGGAGGGGGTTGTAGGCGTGGGTGGAGGGCTGTAGGTGTGAGGAGGGTTGTAGACATGGATGGAGGACTAAGTGGGTGCGGAGGGCTGTAGGCGTGGGTGGAGGGCTGTAAGTGTGGGGGGGGCTGTAGGCGTGGGTGGAGGGCTGTTGGTGTGAGGAGGGTTGTAGGTGTGGATGGAGGACTAAGTGGGTGCGGAGGGCTGTAGGCGTGAGTGGAGGGCTGTAAGTGTGGGTGGAGGGATGTAGGTGTGTGAGGAGGGTTGTAAATGTGGGAGGGGGCCATAGGCTTGGGTGGAGGACTATATGTGGGTGAGGAGGGTTGTAAGTGAGGGAGGGTGCTGTAGGCGTGGGGATAATGCTAGGTACACACCTACCGTTTACGACTCGCGCACTAAAACTCGCGACCCAACCCGACCCGCTTAAAACTGAAAACGGGCTGATTCATTTTTCGAATCGCGAATCGCAATCGTAAGGAACCACTTTTAGCCCTAAAATTGAGTTTTAAGTCATGAATCGTAATCGGTAGGTGTGCTAGGGGAGTGCACACCTCACGACTTTTGGGGAGTTTTAGATTGGATACGGTAGGTGGGTGCGGAAAAACGGTAGGTGTGTACCTAGCATAAGTGGCGGGTCACATGGGGGATCTGAAATATGAAAGTGTGGTTGGTGGAAACAAAAAGAACAGCAGACGACATGGGGAAGGGCGGCGTGGGGTGGGGGGGGGGGGACGTATGTTGGGCGAGGGGTAGGCAGCTTGGTGGTAGGCGGAACGAGTTGGTGCATCCAAGTCCTAGTGAGTTGGCGCAGTGTGCCTGGTGGCAGGCTGTATGATGGGGTAGAGGGTCGTGGGGCTAGGAGAGGTGGAGGGGGGGGGGGGGGGGGGGGTCGGCGTCATCCAGATGTTGGCAGCGTTGTGGGTGTACAGATGCTGGGTGATCGTTATTGGCCTCACGCTCGGCTGAACTCACTCATTACTTTAACTGTCGTATGCACTGACTAAAATGTCGTCTGCTCATTAAAATTCATTCAAATGATTTAGTGTTTTTCTCAACTAAATGTTAGCGATGAAATTATGTCCAACTCAAAGGAGTCTGATGGAATACAATGCCATATACTGCTAGTTTACCCATTTAGTGGTTGCAAGCATTGGCCGTCGACTATAAAACACTCTTTTAGTTTTAGTCGTACACACAAGTCTTACATAGGAGACCTGTTGCTCTGACTGACATGGTGAACATTATATGACACCACCAGCGCCGAACGGGGCCGTTTTAAGCGCCATTCCCTGCTGACACGACTTGTACCTTTTGTCCGCTACTACTTTCAATGTAGGCAGCTTCCAACTGAACTAGTATAATAATCCACAATACTTGGCTATCGAATTGGGACAAGAAACAATAATCATATACAGATTCATCTCAGCACTTTACCCACATATACGAACAACCAGTTAATATAATTATAAATATAAATAAATGTTATCTTTTTTTTTGTAATCAGTGATTTGTGATGGTGTATTCTCTTGTGACTTTTCTGTGTCTGTTCATAAACGATGGAGAGAGAAATCGTCTTTCAACCTAAGTAAGCGGTTTACAATCAATTAGCACAACTTTAGTGCAATAAGTAACACACAAAAACCGTCAATATTGTAGTGGTGTAATAACATGTCAACAAGGTGATTCGAACATTGAGGCTCCATTACTTGCCTGTCACGTATTGATATCAGACTAGACTGGGCCTCCACGTGGCTTTGTCCGTTTTGATATCAGTGATATCAAACTAGACCTGGCCTCCACGTGGCTTGGTCCGGTTTGATATCAGTGATATCAAACTAGACTGGACCTCCATGTCGCTTTGTCCAGTTTGATATCAGTGATATCAGACTAGACTGGACCTCCACACGGCTATGTCCAGTTTGATGTCAGTGATATCAGACTAGCCAGGACCACCATGTGGCTTTGTCTGATTTGATATTAGTGATATCAGACTAGACTGGACCTCCATGTGGCTTGTCCAGTTTAATATCAGACAAGACTGGACCTCCACATGGCTTTGTCCGGTTTGATATCAGTGATATCAGACTAGACTGGACCTCCATGCCACTTTGTCCGGTTTGATATCAGTGATATCAAACTAGACTGGACCTCCACACGGCTATGTCCGGTTTGATATCAGACCAGCCTGGACCTCCACATGGCTCTGTCCAGTTTGATATCAGACTAGCCTGGACCTCCACATGGCTTTGTCCGGTTTGATATCAGACCAGCCTGGACCTCCACACGGCTTTGACCGGTTTGATATCAGACTAGACTGGACCTCCACATGGCTCTGTCCAGTTTGATATCAGACCAGCCTGGACCTCCACGTGGCTTTGACCGGTTTGATATCAGACTAGACTGGACCTCCACATGGCTCTGTCCAGTTTGATATCAATGATGTCAGACTAACCTTGACCTCCACGTGACTTGGTGCGGTTTGATAGAAGTGATATCAGTGATATCAGACTAGACTAGGCCTCCAGACGGCTATGTCTGGTTTGATATCAGTGATATCAGACTAGACTGGGCCTCAACTCGGCTTTGTCCGGTTTGATATCAGTGATATCAGACTAGCCTAGGCCTCTACACAGCTATGTCTGGTTTGATATCAGTGATATCAGACTAGGCTCGGCCTCCACTCGGCTTTGTCTGACCTCCATGTGGCTTTGTCCGGTTAGATATCAGTGATATCAGACTAGCCTGGACCTCCATGTGGCTATGTCCAGTTTGATATCAGTGATATCAGACTAGAATGGACCTCCATGTGGCTTTGTCCTGTTTGATATCAGTGATATCAGACTAGACTGGAGCTCCACATGTCTTGGTCCGGTTTGATATCAGTGATATGAGACTTGACTGGACCTCCATGCCACTTTGTCCGGTTTGATATCAGTGATATCAGAATAGACTGGACCTCCACATGTGTTGGTCCGGTTTGATATCAGTGATATGAGACTTGACTGGACCTCCATGCCACTTTGTCCGGTTTGATATCAGTGATATCAGACCAGCCTGGACCTCCACGTGGCTTTGTCCGGTTTGATATCAGACCAGCCTGGACCTCCACACGGCTATGTCCGGTTTGATTTCAGACCAGCCTGGACCTCCACATGGCTTTGTCCGGTTTGATATCAGACCAGCCTGGACCTCCACATGGCTTTGTCTGGTTTGATATCAGACCAGCCTGGACCTCCACGTGGCTTTGACCGGTTTGATATCAGACCAGCCTGGACCTCCACATGGCTTTGTCCGGTTTGATATCAGACCAGCCTGGACCTCCACATGGCTTTGTCCGGTTTGATATCAGACCAGCCTGGACCTCCACGTGGCTTTGACCGGTTTGATATCAGACTAGACTGGACCTCCACATGGCTCTGTCCAGTTTGATATCAATGATGTCAGACTAATCTTGACCTCCACGTGACTTGGTGTGGTTTGATAGAAGTGATATCAGTGATATCAGACTAGACTAGGCCTCCAGACGGCTATGTCTGGTTTGATATCAGTGATATCAGACTAGACTGGGCCTCAACTCGGCTTTGTCCGGTTTGATATCAGTGATATCAGACTAGCCTAGGCCTCTACACAGCTATGTCTGGTTTGATATCAGTGATATCAGACTAGACTCGGCCTCCACTCGGCTTTGTCTGACTTCCATGTGGCTTTGTCCGGTTAGATATCAGTGATATCAGACTAGCCTGGACCTCCATGTGGCTATGTCCAGTTTGATATCACTGATATCAGACTAGAATGGACCTCCATGTGGCTTTGTCCGGTTTGATATCAGTGATATCAGACTAGACTGGACCTCCACATGTCTTGGTCTGGTTTGATATCAGTGATATGAGACTTGACTGGACCTCCATGCCACTTTGTCCGGTTTGATATCAGTGATATCAGACTAGACTGGAGCTCCACATGGCTTTGTCCGGTTTGATATCAGTGATATCAGACTAGACTGGGCCTCTATGTGGCTTTGTCCCGTTTGATATCAGTGATATCAGACTAGCCTGGACCTCCATGTGGCTTTGTCTGGGTTTATATCAGTGATATCAGACTAGTCTGGACCTCCATGCATATTTGTCCAGGTTGATATCACTGATATCAGACTAGACTGGATCTCCATTCGGCTTTGTTCGGTTTGATATCAGTCCACAACAGGAGCGTCGTTTAAACTCTAAAAGGTGGAAACGCCTCGTTGTATGCACGACGACCAGGACTGCAGGTTTGCCCCGTATTCTCACTACACAGTGCTGCCACAGCAGGTATCCTCATAGCATTTCAGCGAGTACCAGAATGCCGCAGTCAGTGGGTCATGTGCAGAACCAGCTGAAAAGTGTGTCGATGGCCATCTCAACAACTCTTCTTACTCATATCAAAATCAGTGCCTACCGCCCATTGAACCTGGGTCCAATGGTTGTTGCACACAGCTCAGTGTGTTGAACTGCTTCTGTCAGTACTTCTAGAGTGAGTGTGTCTTGCATAGCAACTGCAAGGAGTATTACTATCAGGTGTCTGGCCTCACACAGCCAGCCAATCAGACACCCCCTGCAGCACCCAAGAGGGGCACCTGTCACTCAACCCCAGTGCAGGTCATGTTCATAATGTATGCAGAATGGTCCCGTGTGTCATCATACAGTTACAGCAAATATATATAAATGCTCCCACTTTATTCACATCCTGTCTGGTGCATGAAGGGAACATTTCTGTTAAAAGTAACAGCATCTTTATATCTGGACATCATATCACAAAATCGGTTACTGCGCATCATAACATTTACATATAGCGTTCTTATGTCACACAGCGAGTGGGGACCCATTGCTTCGCTATTACATAACAATGGTCCCCAACCCCGTCGCCCGAGATATTGATATTTTCACCAACTCGTCTACCATGACTGAAAGACCGTACATTTTTAAACAGTGTTCAGTGCACACTGTCAGTCTGACGGGATCTACCCTTTAACCCTGCGACTCATGTGATTGGTTCATGCCGTAAACCCATTGAATTATTGAGCTTCGAGGTACTCAAACTGTACTTAACGTTAATTTCCATTGTCTGTTTTTCTAGGTGAGTTGCTATGGTCACATACAAACAGTCGGTGTGGTTCTAGTTATCAGCATGGTAGTGAGGCAGGTAAGTGTTTCTCTAATAGAGCCTAATTTGACTAAGTGTGGAATCTTTTCTCAGGAACGTATGACTTTCCGGGTGTCAGAATAGCGAGGGCAGGTAGTAAGTGAAAAACCACAATCGCAAACAATTTGTCTTCAAAGCAATTACACGATGTTCTGGAATCCAGCTTCCACTAGTTCCAGACAACTTGTTCGGTGACTAGGAAATAACTGTTGTCAATGCACCAGCCGTTGTGTTCCCGATCAGCCATCGTCGTGGACTGTACAACGGTCTTTAGGACGTTGTGACGGGACTCCGCACAAACCGAAAGAAGGCGGGGTTAGTTTTGTCTCCTGTCGACACTTGTTCAAAACTCGGATCTCAGGATCGGTAATACGTACGGACGACTGCTCACATTGGTATTATACTAACGGACACGCATGGCAAATGGCCCCCACCTCCCCTACTCGACAAACCCCAACAAAGCCCAATAGATTATGTTCAATTCTGCCCGCGTTGAGCGACCCCGACTCGACCCGACCCGCTTAAAACTGAAAACGGGCCCATTCGTTTTTCGAATCGCGAATCGCAATCGTAAACGGCCGCTTTTAGCACTAAAAACTGAGTTTTATGCGCGAATCGCAATTGCTAGGTGTGCGCGGGGAGCGCACACCAAGCGATTTTTGTGGGCGAAACGGGCAGTTTTCGATCGTATACGGGAGGTGTGCGCACACAAACGGTAGGTGTGTACCGGGCACCAGCGAGCCAAAATGCGTTTAGGGCGGGATTTCCAGTTTAGCGCCAAAAGGTCTGTATGCGGGGGGAGGTGTTACACTAACACTGTGCGTTTAAGGTCGGCTGCACTAACCCCTTTCAGAGGATGTTTAAGGGTGGTGTTAGTGTTAGGTTGGGCCCAAATCTATTCAATGCTGTCATATTTAACAGAATTACATACGCAATAAGTGAAATTTTATCAATTTAACCCTGAAAGCGAACCGATATTAACCATCGACGCATTGGCGGCGTTATTCATATTGTCGAATCGACGAAAGCAAACAAAACAAATCGCTGCATCGACGTCGATATCCATACTGGCCGATGCCGCCGCATCGGCGGCAATGTATTATGCCCAAATCTATTCAATGCTATCATATTTAACAGAATTACATACGCTATAAGTGAAATTTTATCAATTTAACCCTAAAAGCGAACCCATATTAACGCTACCGCCACATTGGCGGCGTTATTCATATTGTCGAATCGAAGAATGCAAACTAAACAAATCGCCGTCGCCGAATGACAAGGCGTGCGGGTCCCCAGTGTGTGGAGAAACCAACCAACCTAATAGCTGGGCTCGCCAGGACTGGCGGCAAGGGATTCCC
This sequence comes from Branchipolynoe longqiensis, assembly GCA_030323885.1. Classification (NCBI taxonomy): domain Eukaryota; kingdom Metazoa; phylum Annelida; class Polychaeta; order Phyllodocida; family Polynoidae; genus Branchipolynoe; species Branchipolynoe longqiensis. The sequence goes on from CM059198.1 coordinate 38,758,598, forward strand.
CAAATCTATAAATAGATTCGCGTTTAGCTAACACCAACCATTTAGGCACTCCTGCATACCGCTTGACACACTTCCCGAGAGCGGTGATAGCTAAACGGTGTTACCGGCTAACACCAAACGCCCGTAACACCGTTTCCTGCATATGGCCCCAGGACCGGTAGAGGAAGCCCGGAGTGGGCCACATCTGAGGGGAAAAATGCAACTCGGACCCTGCTCGGTCACCCTCCCACACTGGGCGAGAGACTGCCCGGCAGTGCGCCCCTGGTGCTAGCAGTTCATCGACAACTCGCCCAGATGCATGGTTATGTGTGGGGGTGGGGGTGGGGTCAACTCTCACATCTGCACAACATTCCTGTGAACAGGGATTCTGCTATAATTTGGAATGTTTTCTGCTATTATTGGAATGTTTTCACTTTTGGTTTTCATGTCACTTTATTGCCCAGTTTGAGAGAACCCCACCCCCACCCCCACCCCATACAGTCATCCTGGAGGCAACATAGAGGCGCGTTTCATTGAAAAGCTAATGTTGGCCACACTGAGCGTGATTAGCTGGAGGTGCCCAGGTGGCCGGCAGGTGGGCGGTTTGGCGGTCACGTGGGTGGTGTGGCGGGTCGGAAGTACACAAGACGCGTGGCACATACCCAGCAAAGGGCAACTTGGCCCGCCGTGCCGCGCGGTCGGCTTGGCCTTAGTACCTGAAGCGCACCCTGGGGGCCGCCCAGGTGCCAGCCATGACATGCCCCACGTGATCGTGGGGGCTCGTCGCGGCGAGAAGCTCTGCGCCGTCACCAACAGGAAGGCGCTCACTGAACGCATGACTATGAGCCCCTGCTGGTCGGCCGTCTAAACCGCACCCCGTACCGGCACCGATCCCGCTCTGCCCACACCTCTTACTGCTTGTCATCCCACACCCACACTAACACTAACACCAACACCAACACCAACACCAACACCAACACCAACTAACACCCACCGGCTCACCGGACGGGATGGCCGAATGAGTTAGAGTCTCCATCTCCCGTGTTGGGAGACCATGGGATCGTGGGTTCGAACCCAGGTCGAGTCAAACCAATGATTTAAAAATTGATTTTCGTCGCTTCCTAGCCAGGCGCTCGGCATTATTATGATAGGGCAAGGACTGGTTGGCTCAGTGTCAGGATAATGTGACTGAGTGGGATATCAGGTAATGGTGCTGGTGGCCTGGTCTCCCAGTGGGGCAGCACTAAAAAGTCTCCATGAGTGCACACTGTCACAGGTCGACACCCGTCCTGATATGACCTGAGATGTTGCTAGGATGTAAAACAACAACAAACAAACAAACCCACTGGCTCTGTCCACACCTCTCACTGCTTGTCATCACCAACACACACAGCCACACCAACACCAACACCCACGGCTCTGTCCACACCTCTCACTGCTTGTCATCCCACACACACACACCAACACACACACCAACACCCACACCAACACCAACACCCACCAGCTCTGTCCACACCTCTCACTGCTTGTCATCCCACACGCACACCAACACACCAACACCCGCACCAACACCTACACCCACATGCACACCCACACCAACACCTACACCAACACACACCAACACACACACCAACACATGCACACCAACACCTACACCAATACCAACACCAACACACCCCACACCTACACCAACACACACCGGCTCTGTCCACACCTGCCACTGCTTGTCATCCCCCCACACACACACCAACACACACACCTACACCAACACACACTCACACCAACACATACACCTACACCCACATTCACACCCACACCAACATCTACACCCACACCAACGCACACACCAACACCTCCACACACACCCACACCAACACACGCACACCAACACCTACACCAATGCCCACACCAACACATGCACACCAACATCCACACCCACACCAACACACTCACACACCAACGCACACACATCAACACCCACACCAGTCTCTGGTCCAAACCTCTCACTGCATGTGTCATCCCACACACCCACACCAACACCCACACCCGTGCACCAACATCAACACCCACACACCCACACCAACACCCACACCAACACTCACACACCAACATCAACACACCCACACCTACACCCACACACCAATATCAACACACACACCCAGACCCCAACACCCAACACCCAACACCCAACACCTCATATCTCGCATCCCACACACCCGCACGCCGCCCCTCCTTATATATGGGAATTCGGATAGACGGTTCACCCCAAGCCTCACCCCATGCTCAGCCAGCAGTGACCGATTGTCCCTTCACTGTCACGATTAGCAAAATATGCAATTTCACTCCAACACCCCACTTTTAACATGGAGAATTCGCCTGTGGTTTCGAGGGGTGCACGGTTAGGGACCGCTTGTATGCAAAGCCGGTGTGCTTGTTTTCCTGGCTGATCTGAACCTTGGAAATAACCTGCAGTCTGTACTCTCAACACCTGAACTGGTTCCAACTACTTGTGCAATGGTTTGTAATAGATTGAGTCATATTGATGCGCCTTTGTGCACCTGGGAGAATGGTGCAGAGCGGGTTGCCACAGATGTGTAGTTTGGAGGCACAGCAGTGACAGGTATCCATGGAGCCGGCGTCGTCACGCCTCAGTTGCCATGGAGAAAGAGAGGTGAACGCGGCTGTGGTGCCGGACGGGGTAAGCCGACGTATTATCACGGGGTGCGGGAGGGTGCGGCACGAAGCACGGCGAGGGAGGCATTAAAGTGGCGGCGCCTTACTGCGCATGTCTCATAGCCACGTGACAGGCCCCGCCAGGACAGTCACGAACCGGGCGTCGTGCGCTCCTTTTGTCTGCTTTCTAACTTTGTGTTCAGTGTCAAAGCACGGGTCTCCAGCCCTGATCCGGCTAAATTTGACCCGATGCGCTATGAATATACGCAGTTTGGTTTAACTAATATACGGCAAAACAGTACGCTTAGCAAAGTGGACTTCCGGGCAGTGTATTTTCTTACAACACCGTGTGCCTAAGTCCTCTCACACCTACACGCCCTCGGTGAACAGCTGGCTAACACTAAGTTAGGGATCTGTGGAAAGTTAGTTGCATCCTGCAAACGCCACGTTGGAAACGAGTCTGTGTATGCTGCCTGCGCAGTAAAGTGAACAGTAGCCGGAGTAGAGGCGGAGCTGGTGCGTGGGACGGAAGGCCGTGTCGGTCCGCTGGTACCTGGCGGTCGCCGCCACGCCCATATCACCTGCAGGCACACTCTCCAAGCACACTGGTCAGGCGCTTTACCAGAGGGTATCTGGTTGGAGATTGCGATGATCCCACACTCCGATGGCTGTTTGACACACTGGTGGGGAGTGGTGGGGGGGGGGGGGGCGCCTGGTGGCTAAAGCTAAGATTCCTTACACGCGGTATGCGGCATGCGGTATGCGAATGGGAGGATTCCTTCTACGCGGTAAGCGGCAAGCATCTAACTACCACCACCACTACCATATGTTTCCACTCAGCACCCCTGTGTGTGACCGTTCCGTAATGCTCAGCCGCCTCTCCTAGTCTAAAACTAATGGACAAGTGCGACTGCCGTTTCTATTCGCATACCGCACCGATCGCTACAGGGACCGATCGAGTTGTCGCATTCGCATTCGCATACCGCGTGTAAAGCTGAGATTCCTTCTACGTGGTATGCGGTATGCGGTAGGAACCTCCATGTGACGTACCAAGAGTTACATAGATATAAATGCCATATTAGGCCATATACAGTGCAGTATGGAGTATACTTGTATATTTTTATTTTTTAAATATAGCCAGTCGTGTGCCGCATGCCGCATACCGCATAGAAGGAATCCTCCCATTCGCATGCCGCATACCGCGTAGAAGGAATCTTGGCTTAAGGGGTGAGTGGGACAAAGGGGTGGGAATGGAGGTGGAGGGGCGAGGGCAGGGGGGGGGGGAGCGGGGAGGGGGGGGGGGGGTAATTCCCACAGTGCACTCATCGTTATACAGGAATAATATACTAGGTGATCACCTGGCCATGACAGATCTAGCAACGCCTCTTCCAGGTCCACCCCAACCCACACACGTCCATTTCTCTGACACCAACCCTCTGAACACTACTCACCCAGTTAGCCCTCAAACGATTCGGCCAAAAGTAACGTCGTAACTGCAAAGTTTCTACAGCCGACAGACAGACGGCGGGGCCGATTAGGTCGGGGCGCGGTTACTCAGTTTGGGGCAGCTTTTGACTGAACTCATGAGGGGAAGCGTGGTTCCCGCCACTGCCTATAGATCTATTACTAAGTATTAGTACTAGTAGGCTATAACCACCTCCGTGCCTCCTTCACACCCACACCACCACCCACACCACCACCCACATCACCACCCACATCCACATCCACACCCACCACCCACACCCACATACACACACCCACACCCACACCACCACCCAGGCCACCATCCACACCCACACCGCCATCCACATCCACATCGCCATCACCACCCACACCACTCCCACAGCCACACCACCACCACAGACACTGCTAGCCACAATATTACAATTTACACCCACACTACAACTTGCACACACCACCAGCCAGCCACGTTATAGAGAAGGTTGCATGTCGCCCCTCTCGCACATTCGTACTTGGCTCAATTGGCTGCGTGGCGCGGATGAAGCTGCGGGTGCACTATTGTGACTGGTGACGAGGGGGTCGGCACTCGGCACTTTGAGAGTTTGACGTGAGATGTTAATAATACCAGGCATTCGAGTGTTAACCCAGTTAACGTGGTCGCCAGTGTTAAGGTAGCAGGGACCACGGCCTTATTGTTTCTTAGGTCGGCTCGCAACACATAGGTACTTTGTGTGGCTGCGGGACGGGAAGCGGGGCCTGATGGGAAAGGTGGCAGGGACTTCCGGTCGTATGCACGCACTTTGTTCTGAACATCCAGGTCAATTGTGATGGCAGGAAAACCATGGGCACATAGAGAACTAGTCACACAAGGAGCAGGTGTGGTGCTAATTCAATCAATTCAATAAGTAAATAGCTGCCTTTCTATAAATGGTATTAGTAATAGTAGTGCCGACATTGCTGAGTGTCGATGTGGTTGGTGCCGGAGTCTCGGCCGCTAATAGACTACATCACGGTTCCGACTGCGCATGCGCCGAAAACGGCCTTGGGAGCAAAGCAAAAGCGTACGGCCATTGAGTTTGCCTATACGCACATTGAAAAACGTCAGTTTTATTCAAAACTAATAGAAGTCCCAAACCCTAACCATATCAATTTAATATAATCTTTTTGTTAAACCTGTTTTCTATATGTGTTCCAAGCGGTTTGTGTCTAGGTGGTGTGGTTTTAGCAATATTTTACTTTTTCTGTATGGGGATTACTCACTGCCATTGACAATGCATTGAGTACACTGGCTATGGCTCTAACACTAGTCTGAGTGCCTAGATCTTTCTAAATCTAAATGCACATGGCATAAGATGTGCTGATTATATTGATGTAAATGCAATGCTGGATAAAAGATTAATATCTTAATTTATTATATATATATTTTTAGTTGGTATTCTATGTTTCAAAGAAGAGCTGAGATGAGCTGAAACTAGCACATTTCATTGCTGCACCCAGTGTATTAGCATGTGCCATGTGCTTTTGGGGGGGGGGGGGGTTTGCTCTGACACATCCCACAATGCACCGCGCCGCTGGAACCGTGATGTAGTCTATAGGGCGTCCCCCCTCCCCTCCCGGCGCGCACTGCCCTCAATCCTTTGTGCGGCCCCGTCTCCCACGCACAGCTCAGGCTCCACAGACCCCAACGACTGATGAACTTTGCTTGTTTTGTGCTTACCCGCAGGTGTTCCCTTTTAGGCTCAGTCGGCCTAATCTAGGCCAGGTAAGGCCGGGTGTCGGGATGGGGACGGGCGGTGCTTTGGGCGGTGTGCGCCCAAACCCACTAACAGACCGTCGTCGTTCTCTGAAAAGTGTTCGTTTAAATGTCCTCTATACAAACACGATGAAACCAAAACCATTCTCAACTGATCCAACTATTACACATTTAAGTGGCAAGTATTTAGCATTCATTTCTTGGCGATTAGAATAAAAAGTAAAATATCTGTAAGAGACTACATCACCATTCCAGCCACGCGGTGCATTGTGGGATGCGTAGAAGAAAAACAAACCCACGAGAAGCACATGGCACATGCTAATACACTGGGTGAAGCTATGAAATGTGCTAGTTTCAGCTCATCTCAGCTCTTGTTTGAAACATAGAATACCAACTAAAAAATATATATATAATAAATTCAGATATTAATCTTTTATCCAGGATTGCATTTACATCAATCTAATCAGCACATCTTATGCCATGTGCATTTAGATTTAGACAAATTTGGTCACACAGACTAGTGTTAGAGCATAGCCAGAGTCAGTTTTACTTATTTTATTAATGTTTTTATTTATATCCTATGGTTAATGACATATGTAGAACTAGAAAATGAGTAGGGTTAATCAGATATTGGTTATATATTTCTCTAAAGCAAGTGTATGTTGACACATTTGGCATTTTAATATTTAGAACAAGAATTAATAATGGTGATGTGGATATCAGCCTTAAAGTGACTGATTGTTTTGTGTGGAATTGTATGTTTCTTATCTCAAAATGTTTAACTATGGCTAGTTTTGTCTTAGCTATATTCATCAGATCATTATATTGCATGTGTGCATCCATGTTTATGCCAAATTGTTATGTATTTCTATTCATTTTGAATAAAATCAAAGTTTTGCCCTACACGTATCGGCAAACTCAATGGCCAGACGCATTTGCTTTGCTGCCAACGCCGTTTTCAGCGCATGCGCAGTCGGAACGGTGATCTCGTCTATTGGTTCTGTGTGTTTCCAGTGTGGTAGATTAGAGGCTCTGAAGGCGCATTGTGGCTGTGAGGAGTGGCGCGGGGGGGGGGGGGGTGGCGGGGTGACCTGAGTTCTGGTCCACCGAGCACAAGAGGCCACAGGTCTGTCAATTAAACCTAGTTATTGTCAGTTAAATACGCACCCGGCTGTCACAGACAAAATGAGGCTGTGTGAAAGGCGGGCTTACACAACGCCGGCCGGCCGCCTTAATCCATTCAGCGCGCATTGTCCGGCCGGGCCGGGCCGGGCTCAGTGCGACCTCCCCCGCCCCCACCGACTGCGCCACCTATTTGTGGGCCGTGGGTGGGATTATTCAAAGGGTTGGCTCCAGGCTGAATTCGAATGGAGCGATTAAGGTGTGCGGGAATATTAAAGGATTTACGTTAAGGATGCAGGTGGGAGGGGCGAGATGGGAGGGGGAAGGGCGAGGAGGGGGAGAAGAGGGAGGGGAGGGAAAGGGTACCCAGGTAGTCTTCGGCCACGTGTACAGAGGCCTAATGTGGCTGTCACACTACGACGACAAGCGGCGACGACAGCCCAGCGACTTGGATTTTGTGAAAACCCGACGACATATGCAAATTCGGGCCAAGTTGGACGACAGTGCCGCGACAGTGCCGTGACAGTGCCGCGACAGTGCCGCGACAGTGCCGCGACAGTGCCCCCGGACCTGTTTAGGAAGCAGTTTCCATGAGAAATATGAAGAATGGGACGGTCCAAATATGTAGGTTTATGCGGCGGACCTGTTAGGAAGCAGTCTTCATATTTGGGACGGTCCTAACATCCCTCAAGGCAAGCTAAACTGAGCCATGTTTGGACCGTCCCATTCTGTGTGTGTGTGTCTCTCTGTGTGTGTCTGTGTGTCTCTGTGTGTGTGTCTCTGTGTGTGTGTCTCTGTGTGTGTCTGTGTGTGTGTCTGTGTTGTGTCTCTGTGTGTGTCTCTGTGTGTCTGTGTCTTTGTGTCTCTGTTGCTGTGTGTGTGAGTATGATAGTGAGTGTGATAGTGAGTGTGATAGTGAGTGTGAATGTGAGTGTGATAGTGAGTGTGATAGTGAGTGTGATAGTGAGTGTGATAGTGAGTATGAGTGTGATAGTGAGTGTGATAGTGAGTGTGAGTGAGTGTGAGTGTGAGTGTGTGTGGTTTATCACACACACAGAGACATACACACAGAGAGACACACACACAGACACAGAGACACACACACAGACACAGAGACACACACACAGACACAGAGACACACACACAGACACACACAGACACAGAGACACACACACAGACACACCACTGCACACACAGAGACACACACGAAGCAGTTTCCATGAGAAATATGAAGAATAGGACGGTTCAAACATGTTGGTTTATGCGGCGGACCTGTGAGGAAGCAGTCTCCATATGATATATGAAGAAATGGGACGGTACAAACATGCGTGTTAGACTATGCGGCGGACCTGTGAGGAAGCAGTCTCCATATGATATATGAAGAAATGGGACGGTACAAACATGTGTGATATATACCCAACGGCCAACGGCCAAATGGCCGCGGCGACAGCTTAACGACAGCTTAACGACAAGACGACAGCGTAGCGACAGCATAGCGACAGCCGTAGCGACAGCCGTAGCGACAGCCGTAGCGACAGCCGTAGCGACAGCCGTAGCGACAGCCGTAGCGACAGCCGTAGCGACAGCCGTAGCGACAGCCGTAGCGACAGCCGTAGCGACAGCCGTAGCGACAGCCGTAGCGACAGCCGTAGCGACAGCCGTAGCGACAGCCGTAGCGACAGCCGTAGCGACAGCCGTAGCGACAGCCATAGCGACAGCCGAACGACAGCGTGTAGTGCCGGCTGTCGTCGAGGTTTTTCAACAAGCACAAAAACCCGACGACAACCCGGCGACCGGGAGAAACTGGAGTTGTCGCGGAGCTGTCGCGGCGACACGCGAACGACAGCATAGCGACATCTTAGCGACAGCCAACGACAGAGCAAAACGACAAGTCGTTGGACTGTCGCCGGCCTAGTCGTCGTAGTGTGACAGCTACATAAGACAATAAATAGTTCACCTGTTCAACCATCACATTGCAGTTGGTAGATTCTTTGTTTCATTTCAACTGGCTTCTTTCACACATTTGTCTCGCGCATTCTATTTAATATCATCATACCCAGGTTGTACATTGTTTTTTTTTTGCTATTACAGATTACTTTGAAGTACAAATGGGGTTAGTCGAATGAGAAGCGCTCGACTTTGCGCGTGTGCACCATCTGAGGGGACGATGAGACGTGGGGTGTGGGCAGGCACACGGGCTCGTGCCCAGCTGTGGGGACGGTCAGAGCTGGCTGGGACCACCTGTTGCTGGTCCAGACTGTGACTAGTGTGAGCGCTTTCTTGAAGCTCTGTGCACCGAGCCGGGTGCGGCCACTCTGTACCCGCAGAGGGACGCCCTTCTTTGCGGCGGTTTTGTGATGCCATTCCCAATATTGAGCAGAGACAACTACTCCGACTGAAATCATGGACTTTGGGTGTTGTCCCCATATACTACTAATAGCACGTGCCCTAATTCAGTACGATGACGTGTAAGAGGCAGGTGGCGTGATCACCGCAGATCACTCTGACCAGAGTCAGTTGGAAGTCTTCCGGTCCGTGGAAGGCAACTCAGTCGGGCCTCAGTTCAGAAGGGTCACGGGGCACCACCTGCCGTCTCCGTTAACAACCTTAATAAGTTGGGTTTTTAAAACAAATCCGACACAAGGTCCGCAGATTCAGTCAGCAGAGACTGCTTTGCTCGCCACCCGGGGATAAGTACTTCCGCATGTGCACTGCTCGCTGCGCCTAATTTTTAAGATCTTAATCTGTTGATATATGCATGATAATATTTGCCTGATTAATGTGGGAAAGTAATTGTTTTTATGTAAACAAACAACAAGTCATTTTAAAACCAAATATTTCAATTTTCAATCTTTGCAAAGCTCTTCCACAAATTGTGCACAATATTAGAATACACCTATGAAACTAATGCATATTATCTATAGCAAGATGACATTGGAAATTTTAACTTGCATCATTTTGATTGCCCACACACATATCAGTTTTCAGAAAAGGTTTTATTAATCTTGAAATTTTCACCGTAGCTCCACCAATTGTTAAACAATTGTTACATGTTTTTATGGTTTGACATTCTATTATGGACACTTTATATGGACCTAATAATACGTGGTCCCTTATAAATAAGTTATCTAGAAATATGAAAAAGTGCATTTTCGTCGTGCAAAGTGTCCAAAACTAAAAATATTAATTTTGATCAATATTTCAACTCTCCCGATGGCTCACCCAATAGGTAGATCTTCCTCAGATTTCGCATACTATTAGATTACTCGTCATAGATTCCCGCCCCAATGCATATTAACTGTTGCAATATGTTATCTAGAAATGTGGGGGGAAAGTGTATTTTGATTGCAAATAGAAATGAAAAGTGTCCGAAACAAAAAGAAATATTGATTTACATAAACGTTTAATGTTCACTGAAACTAAACCAATGATTACATCTTCCTCACATTTGCTACACTATTACATTAGATGCTCTGTGATATATGGTAATAACTATCAATGTCAGATATGTGTATCCAACATTGGTAGTATGGTACCACTATTATGAAACTATGAACAACATGTAACAGCAAAGGCCCAAACACTCACTGTCTGCCGAGCCTTCCACTAACTACCGATGTCGTACGATCGGTGCCATTAGAAAGGTGAATTCATTGTCTATCTATTAGGTTTTAAATTTGAATTTTGTTCAGTACATGGTTTCTAACTTAGAAAATAATTTCAACAGCAGAACTAGGCCAGAAGGACTCGTTTGACGTCGGACAGTGCTACATGGCAGAACGCGAGGGTAATGTCGCTTGTTTTCATACCATTTGCACCATTGTAGGCTGTGACACACGGAAGCGCACACCAATTTAATACAAGCCCTTGTCAGAGTTGTTTTGATTTACATCAGTGACAAATGTATATCTACTAATATTACCATAATTTAAATAGGTTTTTTCTTAAGTTCAAGTTTAATATATATTCAATCCAACATAACCATCCGGGAGAGCATATGTTGATCTTTTATCGTGTGAATATACATTACAAACAAATTCACAACTCGTGACTGTTACAATCGCACAGAAAGCCTCCTTTCGTCGTTTGCCGGGACTGCCGGTACCTAAGACGGGCTTAATGCACCACTCGTCACCCCGGGGTATGAGGCGCCGCCCGCCGATTGAAATGTCTCATAATACTAATTCGCGACGCCCAAGTGAACACCACCTGGCGGGCGCCCAAGTCTCGGACGCCAGACGCCAAGCCGCCACAAAAGACGCCCAGGCCGTTAAGACAGGGAGGGGCCTGGCGCCGGCCTACTGCGCACGGCCCGGCCTGCCCCGGCCTGCCCCGGCCTGCCCCGGCCAGCCCCGCCGGCACCTGGTCCCCGCCACACTGCTGATTGGTTCGCGTACCATTAAAGCGGGACATTTGTACCTTTTACATCTGATTTTGATGTGCGCCGAACCTCCTCCTTTCCTCCTGGGCCCGTATGCAGGAGTCCGTGGTATTCGGTGGTAGCGAGCCAAAACGGTGGTAGGAGGGAATTTCCCGGGATGGGGCGAAAAATGGTATGCACGAGGTGCTGATAGGCCTAACACTAAAAGCTTAACCGGTGTTACCCTACCCCTGATAGATAGGAGGTATAGCGAGTTCATTGGGCCCAAATCTATTCAATGCTGTCATATTTAACAGAATTACATCCGCAATAAGTGAAATTTCATGAAATTAACCTTAAATTCGAAGCAATATTAACGCTGCCGCCGCAACGGCGGTGATATTAATATTAATATTTTCGAATCGACGAAGGTAAAGTAAACAAATCGCCGCTGCATCAACGTCGCTTTCATCCGCCAGTATGGAAAGCGACGTCGATGCGGCGGCGGCGGTGGCAATTTATTAGGCCCAAATCTATTCAATGGTGTCATATTTAACAGAGCTACATACGCAATAAGTGAAATTTCATGAAATTAACCCTAAATTCGAAGCAATATTAATGCTGCCGCCGCAACGGCGGCGATATTAATATGTTCGAATTGACGAATGTAAAGTAAACAAATCGCCGCCGCCGCATCGACATTGCTTTCCATACTGGCGGTGGCGGCGGCGGCGGTTGCTTGCATTCGTCGGTTCGACAATATTAATATCGCCGCCTTTGCGGCGGCAGCGTTAATCTCGCTTCGATTTTAGGGTTAATTTAATAAAATTTCACTTATTGCGTATGTAATTCTGTTAAATATGATAGCATTTAATACATTTGAGCCTAATATATGCCTACAAACGCAGAGGGATTTCCCAAATCTATAAATAACTTCACGTGTAGCTATAATCAAATTGTTACACGCTCCTGCATAGCACTTGACACAGTTCCCGACATCGGCGATAGCTACCCGGTAATAGGCTCTAACACCAAAACCCGCTACCACCGACTCCTGCATACAGGCCCAGGTGTTCTGCCGCTCTCCCACCTCTATTTCTCCCTCTCGCCATCTTTATCTGTCTTGTTCCCGATCTCCGTCTCTCGCGCTCTCATTCTAAATCTCTCTTGTTCTCGCTCGCTCTCACTTTCATCTCTCGCTCACTCTCTCGCTCGTTCTCTCGCCCACGCTCTCGTTCACGCTCGTTCTCTCTCGCTCCTTTCCCACGCTCTCCCTCTCTTTGTCTCAGGCTGGCACAATTTCTTTCTGTGGCAACTATCAAGGCTCGCAGTAGTCGGTTGGTGAAGTCGGAGGTATAACACCACCCGTATCACATATGCGAAGAGATCAGACAGGATGGCCAAACGTCTCCTGTTTTGGGAGATCGGGGGATCCGAACCCATGGATTCGTGAGTTCGAACCCTGGTCGAGTCAAACCAATGACTTAGCAATTGATAATGATGCTTGTCGCTTCCTAGCCAGGCGCTCACCATTATTAGGATAGGGCAAGGACTGGTTGGCTCAGTGTCAGGATAATGTGACTGAGTGGGATATCAGGTCATGGTGCTGGCAGTCTGATTTGCCAATGGGGATGTTGCTAGGACATAAAACAACAAACAAGCAAATCCTGATATGACCTTAGATGTTGCCAGGACGTAACACTAACACTCCAACAATCAACCAATATATGTGAAGTCTGAAATGAAAGCAAGCAACGGAACGTTCCTTTATTTGTACACTATCAGATTTATCCCGGGACTATAAATAACCAACAAATATTAAGCACCCTGTTTTATCCATCGTGTAATGTAATGTTTTTTCGGCTGCATCATTTTGTACGAAATCAGTATCAGTGGCGCCACCTTGGACGTCCGTCGTGGCCTACAGCGTCTGCCTCCACTTGTATGGTATAGTGCAGCCGTACGTGTGTGTGTGTGTGTGGTGGCTACACGTATGTGCGAAATGCACCCTGCCGTCTTTGTGCCGTCTTTGTGCCGTCTTGGGACCTGTGCTAATGCCGCTCTGAGCACGGTTTCACTACTAATTCGTCAACGTTTTCCACCCAATATAGTTCGGTAGTATACTGTCGACCAGCTTTAGTAGAACTGACCTTCACCTATTTGATTATCTTGAATACAAATATTTAGAATTCTATTGTGAAGCCATATTCCTTTAAAGTCAGCCCGACTTCCTCATATCTACTCCCATCCCACCCCACCCCACCGCCTACCTACGCACCTGAGCCCCCGTCGACTGTGCAGAAATTGGCACATCCTATATAATCGTGAGGTAATATTGCTTAAACACGCCCAAGTCCAGCACACTCTATAAGCACACACACTTGGTGCTGGCATTATGTTAGGTAAGATGAATTGTGCATGAATAGGTTAGCTTGGTTATCGCTGCAACTTGCTTGGGTGGTTCGGGACGGTTACATTTTCACCACCAGGGATGGGCAGTTCACCAAATACGACGTGCAATGCTTTAGGTTCACCACCAGGGTTTGAAGCGTTCTTATTGGGGGTTATGCTTCTTCGTCGGTTTTTGGTGGTGTTTTTGGTGGGTTTTTGTTTTTCGCTCCTGTGCGTTTATCCATACTGTGTTTACACTTAAGTTTGACCTGAGGCGAATCTAAGTATCAGCCGTGGAACCCTACCCTATAAGTGAAAGCTGGCGAATTTATTCCCCTGAAGAGTAGCTCCACTGATTAAGAAGAGCGATGCTTTCTATATATGTACACAGCCCTATAGGTTCAGCTATGAATGTACATAACCATATAAGTGAAGCTATAAATGTAAGTTAAACCATAAATATTCACAGTATTCTAAGTTACACTATAAATGTATATTCCCCTATAAGTTGAACTATGAACCTACACAGCAAATTAAACTTTGAATGTTCACAACCCTATAAGTTAAATCATAAATGTACAGTTCTATAGTGTTTGTTGTTGTTTTACCCCCTAGCAACATCTAAGGTCATATCACGACGGGTTCCGACTTGTGACAGTGCGCACTCATGACGACTTTATAGTGCTGCCCCACTGGAAGACCAGGCTGCCAGCACCATGACCTGATATCCCATCCCACTCAGTACATTATCCTGACACTGAGCCAACCAGTCCTTGCCCTATCCTAATAATGCCGAGCACCAGGCTAGGAAGCAACAAGTATAAATTTTTAAGTCATTGGTTTGACTCGACCAAGGTTCGAACCCACGATCTACCAACACGGGAGACGGACACTCTAACTCATTCGGCCATCCCGTCTGGTACAGTTCTATAAGTTTAAACTATAAATGGTGACATTCCTATAAGTTAAACTATAAATGTTCACATTACTAAAAGTTAAACCGTGAATGCACACAGTCCTATAAGTTAAACCATTAAATGTACATAACCCTATAACTATATAAGTTAAATTAAATTGTACAATCCTATTACTTATAGTATAAGTTAAACTATGCCATATACGTTGAACACAGCACATATACGTTGAACTATAAATGTACGCAACCGTACTATGACTAGTATGAGTTAAACTATAATGTTCACAATTCTAACAATAAGAATCTAAATGAATCAACCCCTATGTACAAGAGCAGGGACGAAACCATCGCTGTTACTAAGAACATGAACAAATACAGCTCTATAAGACTTAAGAGCAGACATGAATCTAGATGTCCATAGTGGAAATGGCCAGTATACAACATGCACCACAAATCGACGCCTGAGCTCACAACCCTGGCTGGCGGCTGGCTGCCACCAGACACCCCACTAATGCACGACTGACAATCAAGCACTGTGACCGACTGATTACCAGCATCCACCTAGCAACAGTCTCGCCTATCATGAGAAGTGCGTCCTAGTTTTCCTCTTCTCATTTAAATGCTCCCTATTCTTCAAATTCACTTGATTTCTTATTTTATTAGACCAGAACGTAAGCCAATATCGAACTGTTGACAAATGAATGTGTTGGAAGTTGTAAATAGTATCATGTGTATACAAGTATATATATATATATATATTTTACCTCGGTACTACGCCTCTGGCTACTCATAGTCCAGGGAGAAGGAAGCACATCCAGGTCCAGTAATTAGCAGTCAGCTAAGGCTAGTTACAAAGACTACTTACTTAGATGGGCGATGTGCTGGTGCAGTCAGCTAAGGCTAGTTACAAAGGCTACTTACTTAGATGGGTGATGTGCTGGTGCAGTCAGCTAAGGCTAGTTACAAAGGCTACGTACTTAGATGGGTGATGTGCTGGTACAGTCAGCTAAGGCTAGTTACAAAGACTACTTACTTAGATCGGTGATGTGCTGGTACAGTCAGCTAAGGCTAGTTACAAAGACTACTTACTTAGATGGGAGATGTGCTGGTACAGTCAGCTAAGGCTAGTTACAAAGACTACTTACTTAGATGGGTGATGTGCTCGTCCAGTCAGCTAAGGCTAGTTACAAAGACTACTTACTTAGATGGGTGATGTGCTGGTACAGTCAGCTAAGGCTAGTTACAAAGACTACTTACTTAGATGGGCGACGTGCTGGGGCAGTCAGCTAAGGCTAGTTACAAAGACTACTTACTTAGATGGGCGATGTGCTGGTACAGTCAGCTAAGGCTAGTTACAAAGACTACTTACTTAGATGGGTGATGTGCTGGTACAGTCAGCTAAGGCTAGTTACAAAGACTACTTACTTAGATGGGTGATGTGCTGGGGCAGTCAGCTAAGGCTAGTTACAAAGACTACTTACTTAGATTGGTGATGTGCTGGTACAGTCAGCTAAGGCTAGTTACAAAGACTACTTACTTAGATGGGTGATGTGCTGGGGCAGTCAGCTAAGGCTAGTTACAAAGGCTACTTACTTAGATGGGTGATGTGCTGGTGCAGTCAGCTAAGGCTAGTTACAAAGACTACTTACTTAGATGGGTGATGTGCTGGTACAGTCAGCTAAGGCTAGTTACAAAGGCTACTTACTTAGATGGGTGATGTGCTGGTGCAGTCAGCTAAGGCTAGTTACAAAGACTACTTACTTAGATGGGCGATGTGCTGGTACAGTCAGCTAAGGCTAGTTACAAAGACTACTTATTTAGATGGGTGATGTGCTGGTACAGTCAGCTAAGGCTAGTTACAAAGACTACTTACTTAGATGGGTGATGTGCTGGGGCAGTCAGCTAAGGCTAGTTACAAAGACTACTTACTTAGATGGGTGATGTGCTGGTACAGTCAGCTAAGGCTAGTTACAAAGACTACTTACTTAGATGGGTGATGTGCTGGTACAGTCAGCTAAGGCTAGTTACAAAGACTACTTACTTAGATGGGCGATGTGCTGGTGCAGTCAGCTAAGGCTAGTTACAAAGGCTACTTACTTAGATGGGTGATGTGCTGGTGCAGTCAGCTAAGGCTAGTTACAAAGGCTACTTACTTGGATGGGCAATGTGCTGGTGCAGTCAGCTAAGGCTAGTTACAAAGACTACTTACTTAGATGGGTGATGTGCTGGCGCAGTCAGCTAAGGCTAGTTACAAAGGCTACTTACTTAGATGGGCAATGTGCTGGTGCAGGCAGCTAAGGCTAGTTACAAAGACTACTTACTTAGATCGGCGATGTGCTGGGGCAGTCAGCTAAGGCTAGTTACAAAGACTACTTACTTAGATGGGCGATGTGCTGGTACAGTCAGCTAAGGCTAGTTACATAGGCTACTTACTTAGATGGGTGATGTGCTGGTGCAGTCAGCTAAGGCTAGTTACAAAGACTACTTACTTAGATGGGTGATGTGCTGGGGCAGTCAGCTAAGGCTAGTTACAAAGACTACTTACTTAGATGGGTGATGTGCTGGTACAGTCAGCTAAGGCTAGTTACAAAGACTACTTACTTAGATGGGTGATGTGCTGGTACAGTCAGCTAAGGCTAGTTACAAAGACTACTTACTTAGATGGGTGTTGTGCTGGTGCAGTCAGCTAAGGCTAGTTACAAAGACTACTTACTTAGATGGGCAATGTGCTGGTACAGTCAGCTAAGGCTAGTTACAAAGGCTACTTACTTAGATGGGTGATGTGCTGGGGCAGTCAGCTAAGGCTAGTTACAAAGACTACTTACTTAGATGGGCGATGTGCTGGTACAGTCAGCTAAGGCTAGTTACAAAGACTACTTACTTAGATGGGCGATGTGCTGGTACAGTCAGCTAAGGCTAGTTACAAAGACTACTTACTTAGATGGGTGATGTGCTGGTACAGTCAGCTAAGGCTAGTTACAAAGACTACTTACTTAGATGGGTGATGTGCTGGTACAGTCAGCTAAGGCTAGTTACAAAGACTACTTACTTAGATGGGTGATGTGCTGGTACAGTCAGCTAAGGCTAGTTACAAAAACTACTTACTTAGATGGGCGATGTGCTGGTACAGTCAGCTAAGGCTAGTTACAAAGACTACTTACTTAGATGGGTGATGTGCTGGTACAGTCAGCTAAGGCTAGTTACAAAGACTACTTACTTAGATGGGTGATGTGTTGGTGCAGTCAGCTAAGGCTAGTTACAAAGACTACTTACTTAGATGGGCAATGTGCTGGTGCAGTCAGCTAAGGCTAGTTACAAAGACTACTTACTTAGATCGGCGATGTGCTGGGGCAGTCAGCTAAGTTTTGAAGTGGTGATGCGATGCATAACACACTTTATATACTGACTAAACCATAGGTACTTATTTCAGTGATATATTCTACGACAAGGCACACCACATCTGGTGTCGTTGACTAAATCCGTCATCTTGAATTTCATTCGAATCCGCATTTAAAAAATACAAAAATATAATAAAATATACTATGAACATAAATTATAATAATATATTTGAAATCAGTATGAGTTTAGTTTAGCTGGTAATTGGCAATGGGATAGACATAGCATTAGATTTAAAGTTGATTTGTTCCATTGTCTGCTTATTATTTTTTATTCAATTACCAATTACCGCATAAACACAACTTTTTGTGTTAATTTCAAATATATTATTACATTAGTTGTTTCCAGTAGGTTTAATTATATATTAGCATTTTTCAAATGACAACTTTGACGTACCCATATGGCATTGTGATATCAATGTTGTGACGTCACGTGAAAACACTTGAAAATGACACTATGTGGTCTTTGTTTTTGTTATTTTCTTCATGTTTTAGTTATTGGTCTAGGTGCAGGGAAGACACTGTTCTGTGCTCTAACTATACACGTGACGCTGCGGCGCCGGACACGGTTTGTATCATGGCACACATGCTTTGGATGAAACAGACACAGAGTGTACGTCCTAGCAACATCTAAGGCCATATCAGAACAAATACTGATTCGCGAAAGTACACACTCATGGTCACTTTATAGTGCTACCCCGCTGTGATACCAGGTCACGAGCACTATGACCTGATATAGCACTCAGTCACATTATTCTGATACTGAGCAAACCAGTCCTTGCTCTACCATAGCAATGCCGAGCGCCAAGCTAGGTAGCAACAAGTATCAATTGTGTAAGTCATTGATTTAACTCAGCCGGGGCTAGAACCCACGATCTTCCGCACAGTGAGCCTTGCCGATTCTGCCACCCTGTGGCATGCTCAGTCGTGCTGGTTGGGGGTCACGTGTTTTGCATCAAGTTATCGGGTCAGTGTGCACCAGTCGTAGCAGCTGCCGGGTGGAGCAGGGTGGTGACGTTGCCAGGCACACAGGTGTGGGTGTCAACTCGCAGTGGATCCACAGAAGGCATTCGAGGCAAATTGTCACGAAGCGTGAAGCAACTTCACGTCAATTACTAACCATGCACTAGTTTAAATTAGATCGCATTACATAATGCTGCTTCACACAGGTGAGGTGCCAGGTGTTGTCTGTTACCTGTATTGTTGCTGGTGCACAGGTGGGTGTGAGCGAGCCGCTGGCATTACCTGTAGACAGGTCGATGTCATTTGTATCATCTGTACCCACATTAGTGGGCTGGACGTGGTTGCCCACGTTACCAGTACACAGTTGGGTGAGAGTGTTATCACCTGTACCCACATTAGCGGGCTGGATGTGGTTACCCACCTTACCTGTACACATGTGGGTGTGAGTGTTGTCATCTGTACCCACATTAGCGGGCTGGATGTGGTTAGCCACATTACCAGTACACAGGTGGGTGTGAGTGTTGACACCTGTACCCACATTAGCGGGCTGGATGTGGTTACCCACATTACCAGTACACAGGTGGGTGAGAGTGTTGACACCTGTACCCACATTAGTGGGCTGGATGTCGTTACCCATGTTACCAGTACACAGTTGGGTGTGAGTGTTGTCACCTGTACCCACATTAGTGGGCTGGATGTGGTTACCCACATTACCTGTATACAGGTGACTGTGAGTGTTGACACCTGTACCCACATTAGCGGGCTGGATGTGGTTACCCACATTACCAGTACACAGGTGGGTGTGAGTGTTGACACCTGTACCCACATTAGTGGGCTGGATGTGGTTACCCACATTACCAGTACACAGGTGGGTGTGAGTGTTGACACCTGTTCCCACATGGGCGGGCTGGATGTGGTTACCCACGTTACCAGTACACAGGGGGGTGTGAGTGTTGACATCTGTTCACACATTAGCGGGCTGGATGTGGTTACCCACGTTACCAGTACACAGGTGGGTGTGAGTGTTGACAACTGTACCCACATTAGCGGGCTGGATGTGGTTACCCACGTTGCCAGTACACAGGTGGGTGTGAGTGTTGACACCTTTACCCACATTACCGGGTTTGGATGTGGTTACCCACATTACCAGTATACAGGTGGGTGTGAGTGTTGACACCTGTACCCACATTAGTGGGCTGGATGTGGTTACCCACGTTACCAGTACACAGGTCAGTGTGAGTGTTGACACCTGTACCCACATGGGCGGGCTGGATGTGGTTATCCACGTTACCAGTACACATGTGGGTGTGAGTGTTGTCACCTGTACCCACATTAGCGGGCTGGATGTGGTTACCCACATTACCAGTACACAGGTGGGTGTGAGTGTTGACACCTGTACCCACATTAGCGGGCTGGATGTGGTTACCCACATTACCAGTACACAGGTGGGTGAGAGTGTTGACACCTGTACCCACATTAGCGGGCTGGATGTGGTTACCCCTGTTACCAGTACACAGCTGGGTGTGAGTGTTGACACCTGTACCCACATTTGCGGGCTGGATGTGGTTACCCACATTACCTGTATACAGGTGGGTGAGAGTGTTGACACCTGTACCCACATTAGTGGGCTGGATGTGGTCACCCACGTTACCAGTGTAATGTGATTAAGCGACCAACGACTGCACACGTTGAGGTCTAGTTACTTAATGCTTTATTCAGCCCGTGCGATACCACTACACTGGTTCCTCCGCTCTGCTCGGTCCCGGCCGTCGCGCCGCTGCCCTGCAGATAACACCATACATAACATCTCCCTTTCATACGGAGAAACAACATGATGTAATTCTGGAATAAAATACAATGCAGTTTGACTGAAATGTGACAGCCCGTTAAGTATTTTCATTTAGGATTTGTCGTGCGCCTTCTACTGTCTTTGCACGTTGCCTTAGTTTGCGGTATGTATCTCGCAGTCTGTGTGCTGGCTAGTTTGAGTTCGTTGTGTCCTTTCGGTCGACAGACCGTACAGTTCGTTAGTTTGTGCGGTCTGATCTCATACCGTTCATACCAGCTTGGTTCAACTGGCCCGCACACACCTCCCCTTTCCCAAATGACATATAGATAAGTACATATACAATGGTTTACAGTTTATGACACAATCTGTGAACATGTTATTGGCATTGGTTCTTTAAGCAATACAATTAGTTAATTGTTTGTTTTCTCGTTGAGATATACGCATGCATGGACTATGTTATGACCAGATGATTTTATCACGTGTGTCCTTTCCAGCGATTAGCTGCCACGCCATTACTCATGTCTTGGTTTCTTATCTTTTCTTTGATGTGGCCCTGCGGCCTGACCTTTCTTACTCACTTACTAGGGCTCGTGCCGTTCACACGCTTTTCCTGCTTATCTCGTGAACTTTATCTTCGACCTGCACTGTGTTGATGTTACAACCTGCTCTATGTGTTTGTTTCGACTATGTTAATAGTTTATGTACTAATTTACTGTGCCTTACTGATAGGCTAATCTTCTCACCGGTCTGCCGCTGCGAGTTACATAGTTAGGTTGCGCATTGTCTGTATTTGGGTTTCGATTTCTGTGTTCGTGTTTGTTGGTTGTGCTTGGTGTCGGAAATATATGTTTCCTGTTTCTTTTAACCGTGTGGTTTTGTTCGTTTCGAATTTCATAATTCCGTGATGCTTCTCCTACTCCTTTTGAAATTCTACCCGGTGCCCAACTTTCTTTGTGTGTTCTGTACTGAACATGCGCGCCAGGTTTCAACTCGATGAATTTTCGTCCCGCGTGGCGGTCAAAAAATTTCTTTTGGTTAGTTTGTACCTTTTCGATCTGGCTTTGCTTTACTCTCACCGTTTTGGCTTTCAACTGTCTGTCTGTAGACGGTAGTTTGGAACGCAACTTTCTGCTCATTAAGAGCTGCGCGGGTGATGCTTCTAAACCTACGAGAGGTGTGTTTCGAAAGTTTAATAGGAAAAGGTTGTAATCTTTGTTTTCGTGATTAGCTTTTTTTATCATTGTTTTTATCGTTTGTATGTGTCTTTCGGCCTGGCCATTGCTTTATGGATAGTGCGGGCTGGAGAACTTTGTTTCGAACCCATATTCATGTGCAAATTCTTTGTAGTCAGCGCTAGCAAATTGTGGCCCATTGTCGGATACCACGGTGGCTGGGATCCCATGTCTCCCGAATGTTTGTTGCATGGCCCTTATGATTGATTTACTCATTGTTGACTGTAACTCAATGACTTCAGGATATTTCGAAAAGTAGTCCACTAATATCAGGTAGTGTTGATCCCTGACCTGGAACAGATCTGCTCCGATTTTATTGAATGGCATGCGTGGTATGTCGTGTGGTGTTAGGGGTTCCCTGTGCTGTCTGTTTCTATATTGCTGACATAGCGTCCATCTTTGAATGATATCTTCTAATTGTGTTTGCATTCCCGGCCAAAATATGTGTTCCCTGGCCAACCTTTTGCTTTTTATGATCGCTTGGTGAGTTTCGTACAACTTTTCTAGCATTGTTTTGTGCAATTTTTTGGGTATGATGATTCTGTTTCCCTTTAGTAAGAGCTCCCCTTGTCTCGTTATGTCATGTCTGAACGTGTGAAATGGTGTTGCGCATTTTTGCATTAGTTTTTTGTCCTCAGGCCAACCGTTGTCCACCAGTCGCCCTATTTCAGTTAGAGTTGGATCTGCTGTAGTTTCTGCCTTGATGTCCTGCAGGCAGCCTTTCACCACTTCTATTGCGGCGATGCTGATTTCGTTGTCGAACAGGTTATCTGGCTCAGTCCTGGTGGTGTGGTCTCTGGAGAGCGCATCTGCAACGAACATTTCACTGCCTTTGACATATACCAATTCTAGGTCGTAGTTTTGCAATCTCATGCGCATGCGTTGCATCCTAGCGGACAATTGGTGTAGGGGCTTATTTACTATTGACACGAGTGGTTTGTGGTCCGTTTCTACTCTGACCTTTTTCCCGAATAGATAGTTATGAAATTTCGTACAACCGAAACATATGGCCAAAAGCTCCTTCTCGATAACGGCATAGCTACTTTGGGTGTCATCGAGGGCTTTAGACGCCATGGCAATGGGTTGGCCTTCCTGCAGCAGGGCTGCACCTAGTCCTGACTTTGACGCATCTACCTGGAGCGTGATGACTTTGCTCACGTCGTAAAATCGCAGAATGGGGGCGTGTGTGATCATTGTTTTCAGTTTCTGGAATGCTTTGTCGTGATGTTCCTCCCAATGCCATGCTGTTTCTTTCTGGGTCAGTACTCGTAGCGGTTTCGTAATTTGTGCTAAATTGGGGACGAATTTTGCCACATACGCGATCATGCCCAGGAAACGCTGTACTGCCTGTTTGTTTCCTGGCGTTGGCATGTCGTTTATGGCCTGTACCCTTTCGGTGTTTGGGTTTATCCCTTTCGCTGAAATGACATGACCCACATACTTGACACTGGTCTGACATACGGATGACTTGTCTGGGTTTAGTCTCAAATTGACCTGCCTTGCTCTCTCGAGCACGGCACGCAAATTGTCATTGTGTTCCTGGACTGTACTGCCGTAGACGAGAATGTCGTCCGTTACGACGTTCACCCCTTTTAGTCCATGTAGGATCTTATTCATTTCATATATGAATATGTCCCCAGCTGTCTTTATACCGAACGGTAGTCTAGTGTATCGGAACCTTCCCCATGGCGTGTTAAACGTACAAAGCTTTGAGCTTTCCGTGTCGAGTTGAATTTGCCAATATCCGCTTTTTGCGTCTACCACCGAAAAGTATTTTGCCCCATTTAATTTAGCTACCACTTCCTCGATCGTTCTAGTTGGGTAGGGACCCCGCTCTATGGCTTTGTTCAATTTGGTGGGGTCTAAACATATGCGGATTTTATCGTTTTTCTTCACTATCGTTATAGAATTAACCCATGGGGTCGGCTCAGTCTCTTCTACGATAACCCCCAAATGCAACATTCTGTCCAGCTCTTTTCTGACTTGATCCTCAATGGCATGTGGAATCCTTCTCGGAGGATCCACCACGGGAGGTACATGTTTGTCAATGTGAATTTTCGCATCTACCTTAATTGTCCCTAGCCCAGTAAAGACGTCATTAAATTCTTTTACCATGTTCATTGCTTGTTCGTCGTGTTCTGCACTGATGCTGTCTAGGCGGGAGAGTAGATGTAGGCGGGCGCACGCGTCTTTCCCGAGGATGGCACATCCGCTGCTTGTTATGTGGAATAGCAACAGATGGTCCCTCACCTGTAGCTCCACCTGACCCAGAGGTGTGATCCTTTCCCCTGAGTATGTTACCAGGCGGCACTTGGCCTGGTTGAGTTCTGCGTGCAGCCCTGTGAAGGCGTCTCTGGGGATGATGTTGGCTTCCGAGCCGGTGTCTAGCTTGAAACGGATGTCACGCCCTCCTACAGGTATGGTCTCGTACCATAACTGATCCCGATCCTGCGCATCCTCAGACATCTCGCCCACGAACAGGTCTGTGTCATCCTGGTCGCCCTGCCACTCATCATCGTTGTCTGCGTTGCCCACCGTAATCTCGTTGACCATTGATGTTTTGTTTCGGCACACCTTTGCGAAATGACCGACTTTGCTCCAGACATCACACGTCTTTCCTCTGGCCTGGCAAGCGTCTCGGTCGGAGCGATGTGAGTAGCCACACCAGCCGCATCTCGGTTGGCTGGCTGCATTTCGGCTTTGTTGACCGCCCCTCGCGGCGGGTCGCCGGTAGGATTGTTGTCGGCCTCCTGATGGTTGGAACTGCCGGCGTGCCGACTCGCGCTGTTGTATAGCATCCAGCGTGTAGTCGGTCGTGTTCCCGGCGGATAACTGGTTGGCTTGGTGTTCGCTTAGACGGCACATTTCCTCACATGTTTGTAAAGTCAGTTTTGGTGTCTGGAGCAAGCGATCTCTCAGCTTGTCGCACCTGATTCCGCTTACCAGTCTGTCCCGTAACAGGGATTCCTCTAGTGCATCGTACTCACATAGGCCAACTCGGTGTTTCAACTCCCGGATGTACGCGTCCATTGACTGTTGGCCCTGGTTATAGGTGTTGAATTTGTACCGAGTTACCGTGATGTTGGTTTGCCCTCACAGTAAGCCCGGGATGCCTCCTTTAGCGGTTGTAGTTTGTCTCGCTCGGCGGCGGTAAACCGCATCGATTGATGTAGTTTCTGCGCCTCGGTTCCGGCGACATGCAGGAATACCGAACACTGAACTTTTTCGCTCCTGCTTTGGACTCCTGCTGCGGAGGCGTATATATTGAAAGCATGCAGCCATGTCTTCCAATTCGCGGAAATATTTTCCTCCAAATTCAACGGGCTGGGAGGCTTCAACCCTGGTAATGACATGTCCGTCTAAGGTTCCACGTCTGACACCATGTAATGTGATTAAGCGACCAACGACTGCACACGTTGAGGTCTAGTTACTTAATGCTTTATTCAGCCCGTGCGATACCACTACACTGGTTCCTCCGCTCTGCTCGGTCCCGGCCGTCGCGCCGCTGCCCTGCAGATAACACCATACATAACAACCAGTACACAGGTGGGTGAGAGTGTTGACACCTGTACCCACATTAGCGGGCTGGATGTGGTTACCCACGTTACCAGTACACATGTGGGTAAGAGTGTTGACACCTGTACCCACATTAGCGGGCTGGATATGGTTACCCATGTTACCAGTACACAGGTGGGTGAGAGTGTTGACACCTGTACCCACATTAGCGGGCTGGATGTGGTTACCCACGTTACCAGTACACAGGTGGGTGAGAGTGTTGTCACCTGTTCCCACATTAGTGGGCTGGATGTGGTTACCCACATTACCAGTACACAGGTGGGTGACAGTGTTGACACCTGTTCCCACATGGGCGGGCTGGATGTGGTTACCCATGTTACCAGTACACAGGTGGGTGAGAGTGTTGTCACCTGTTCCCACATTAGTGGGCTGGATGTGGTTACCCACGTTACCAGTACACAGGTGGGTGAGAGTGTTGACACCTGTACCCACATTAGCGGGCTGGATGTGGTTACCCACGTTACCAGTACACAGGTGAGTGTGAGTGTTGACATCTGTACCCACATTAGTGGGCTGGATGTGGTTACCCATGTTACCAGTACACAGGTGAGTGAGAGTGTTGTCACCTGTACCCACATTAGTGGGCTGGATGTGGTTACCCACATTACTTGTATACAGGTGGGTGAGAGTGTTGACGCCTGTACCCACATTAGCGGGCTGGATGTGGTTACCCACATTACCAGTACACAGGTGAGTGTGAGTGTTGACACATGTACCCACATTAGCGGGCTGGATGTGGTTACCCATGTTACCAGTACACAGGTGGGTGAGAGTGTTGACATCTGTACCCACATTAGTGGGCTGGATGTGGTTACCCATGTTACCAGTTACCCACATTACCAGTACACAGGTGGGTGTGAGTGTTGACACCTGTACCCACATTAGCGGGCTGGATGTAGTTACCCTCATTACCAGTACACAGGTGGGTGTGAGTGTTGACACCTGTACCCACATTAGTGGGCTGCATGTCGTGACCCACATTACCAGTACACAGGTGGGTGTGAGTGTTGACACCTGTACCCACATTAGCGGGCTGGATGTGGTTACCCACGTTACCAGTACACAGGTGGGTGTGAGTGTTGACACCTGTACCCACATTAGCGGGCTGGATGTGGTTACCCACGTTACCAGTACACAGGTGGGTGTGAGAGTTGACACCTGTACCCACATTAGTGGACTGGATGTGGTTACCCACATTACCTGTACACAGGTGGGTGTGAGTGTTGACACCTGTACCCACATTAGCGGGCTGGATGTGGTTACCCACATTATGTGTATACAGGTGGGTGAGAGTGTTGACACCTGTACCCATATTACCAGTACACAGGTGGGTGTGAGTGTTGACACCTGTACCCACATTAGCTGGCTGGATGTGGTTACCCACATTACCAGTACACAGGTGGGTCTGAGTGTTGACACCTGTACCCACATTAGCGGGCTGGATGTGGTTACCCACATTACCAGTACACAGGTGAGTGTGAGTGTTGACACCTGTACCCACATTAGTGGGCTGGATGTGGTTACCCATGTTACCAGTACACTGGTGGGTGTGAGTGTTGACACCTGTACCCACAGTAGCGGGCTGCATGTGGTTACCCACATAACCAGTACACAGGTGGGTGTGAGTGTTGACACCTGTACCCACATTAGCGGGTTGGATGTGGTTACCCATGTTACCAGTACACAGGTGGGTGTGAGTGTTGACACCTGTACCCACAGTAGCGGGCTGCATGTGGTTACCCACATTACCAGTACACAGGTGGGTGTGAGTGTTGACACCTGTACCCACATTGGTGGGCTGGATGTGGTTACCCATGTTACCAGTACACAGGTGGGTGTGAGTGTTGTCACCTGTTCCCACATTAGCGGGCTGGATGTGGTTACCCACGTTACCAGTACACAGGTGGGTGAGAGTGTTGACACCTGTACCCACATTAGCGGGCTGGATGTGGTTACCCACGTTACCAGTACACAGGTGGGTGAGAGTGTTGATGACTGTACCCACATTAGTGGGCTGGATGTGGTTACCCACATTACCTGTACACAGGTGGGTGAGAGTGTTGTCACCTGTTCCCACATTAGCGTGCTGGATGTGGTTACCCACGTTACCAGTACACAGGTGGGTGAGAGTGTTGCCACCTGTACCCACATTAGTGGGCTGGATGTGGTTACCCACATTACCTGTACACAGGTGGGTGAGAGTGTTGTCACCTGTTCCCACATTAGCGGGCTAGATGTGGTTACCCACCTTACCAGTACACAGGTGGGTGAGAGTGTTGTCACCTGTTCCCACATTAGTGGGCTGGATGTGGTTACCCACGTTACCAGTACACAGGTGGGTGAGAGTGTTGACACCTGTACCCACATTAGTGGGCTGGATGTGGTTACCCATGTTACCAGTACACAGGTGGGTGTGAGTTTTGTCACCTGTTCCCACATTAGCGGGCTGGATGTGGTTACCCACGTCACCAGTACACAGGTGGGTGAGAGTGTTGACACCTGTACCTACATTAGTGGGCTGGATGTGGTTACCCACGTTACCAGTACACAGGTGGGTGAGAGTGTTGTCACCTGGGCCCACATTAGCGGGCTGGATGTGGTTACCCACATTACCTGTACACAGGTGGGTGAGAGTGTTGACACCTGTACCCACATTAGTGGGCTGGATGTGGTTACCCACATTACCTGTACACAGGTGGGTGAGAGTGTTGTCACCTGTACCCACATTAGCGGGCCGGACCTGGTTACACCTGCGGGTGTTGGCGTTACAAGAGGTGAGTTGCCATCTCCATGACTGTCTGCTCTGCCGGTTGCCGCGAACTGGCCGTGCAGTGGCCGTGCAGTGGCCGTGCAGTGGCCGTGTGGCATGTGTAGGCGTGCAGCTAACAATTGTGCGCATGGTTAAATTTACTTGGTTTTATATAAATTCTGGCTCCGCTAGGAGAGAAGGAAACGCGGAGAATCGGGTGTGGAGGAAGTCATTTATTCAAACATTAAAAACTATTAAAAACTCAAATGTTTGTGAGTGGTGCCGCTCCGCAAACAACGGCCGGGAATGACCTTCTGGAGTCGCAGGCAGCGAGGATGAATAGCTGGCAGCGTTAGAAATAAATACATAGAATAAATATATAACTTATAAGTAAGATAAATATCGAGCACCGCCAATTTGTATTAATATAAAGCCTTATATAGCGTATACATACACGTATTAAGGGTTATAAATGGTCGGACACCAGCTTAATTTGAGTATATTTAATCCTACTTCGCCTGTGTAGACTTAATTAGGGAAGCATTCACCCTGGTCACATGCATGCACACACAGTGCTGATCTGCTACAAGAGAGTGAATGTTGAATCCAAAAGCAGTCGTTAGGTGTTTGTGAGTAGGTCTGTGAATGTACGTGACACCGCCTTCTCACCCCACCTCCCCACCCCTGGGCCGTCTGATCGTGTTGTGGTCGGACGGACGGGCGTCCCTGACTGCACGTAGAGGAGCATCTATGGGGGATGGGGGGAGGGGGGGGGGAGCCGGTGACGTGAGACAAGAACCATGTCTGAATCCGCCCCCCCCCCCTCCCCCACTAGCCAACAAAAAGAAGTTCCTCAACTGACACAAGTGACCACAGGACAGGCGCGTTGATATAAGCACGGGCCAAAGATTGTGCTCAGAAGTATGGAGCACTGTCCGTGCAGGGCGGACGGAGTGGGCGTGTCGGGCGCCGCACGCGCAACGCGCAGAATACGGACAAGGAAGTGCCTCATTGCTTCCTGCGGGAGGCACTTGGCCGCGCTCTGAGCGGTAGTCCCTCTTCCCATTAGGGCGCATACTTACACAGTGGGGAAGTAGGATGTCCAAGTTATGGGAGCCATGCTAAGGAAATGAACCCATCACCGACCAAACTGGGGCCGGTCCGCAGTGGGGAAGTAGGATAATTAGTGTCCGACCAAACTGGGGCCACAGTGGGGAAGTAGGATGATTAGTGTCTGACCAAACTGGGGCCACAGTGGGGAAGTAGGATGATTAGTGTCCAACCAAACTGTGGCCACAGTGGGGAAGTAGGGCGATTACTGTCCAACCAAACTGGGGCCACAGTGGGGAAGTAGGATGATTAGTGTCTGACAAAACTGGGGCCACAGTGGGGAAGTAGGATGATTAGTGTCCAACCAAACTGGGGCCACAGTACAGAAGTATGATGGTTAGTGTCTGACTAAACGGCCTCAGGTGCGCAGTCGTGGTTAACTGAGCATGTGCTTTTCATTTCCTCCTGGCGTTAATAGTTCTCATCTGGCTGCGAAGGAGAAAGCAAGTGGTTAAGGTACGCGTCGAGCTGCTCAGATACTGGTCCTGGTTGAGGTACTCAGCGAGCTGCTCAGATACCGGTCCTGGTTGAGGTACTCAGCGAGCTGCTCAGATACCGGTCCTGGTTGAGGTACTCAGCAAGCTGCTCAGATACCGGTCCTGGTTGAGGTACTCAGCGAGCTGCTCAGATACCGGTCCTGGTTGAGGTACTCAGCGAGCTGCTCAGATACCGGTCCTGGTTGAGGTACTCAGTGAGTTGCTCAGATACCGGTCCTGGTTGAGATACTCAGCGAGTTGCTCAGATACCGGTCCTGGTTGAGATACTCAGCGAGTTGCTCAGATACCGGTCCAGGTTGAGGTACTCAGCGAGCTGCTCAGATACCGGTCCTGGTTGAGGTACTCAGTGAGTTGCTCAAGATACCAGTCCAAATCATCATAATGCAGCACAAACCCACCATAGTGCAGCACAAACACACAATAGTGCAGCACAAACACACCATAGTGCAGCACAAATCACCATAGTGCATCGCCAACCGACCATAATGCAGCCAAAACTCACCACAGTGCAACCAAGACCCACCATAGTGCAGCACAGACCAACCATAATGCAGCACAAATCAACTATAATACAGCACAAGCCCACCATAGTGCAGCCCCACTCAACCATAGTGCAGCACAAACCCACCATAGTGCAGCACAACCATAGTGCAGCTCCACCATAGTGCAGCCCAAACCCACCAATGCAGCACAAACTCACCATTGTGCAGCTCAAACCCACCATAGTGCAGCTCAAACCCACCATAGTGCAGCCCAAGGGGGGTGCAGCCCAAACCCACCATAGTGCAGCCCAACACCATATTGCAGCCCAAACGCACGCAGACTCTGGTCATAGTCGACTGTCTCACAATTGCTTCCTCTTGCTTCCTCAGAACCAAATAAAGCTGTCTATGGTGTCCACATCTTTCATTCAAAATGATGTACAGTTCCAAAGAAATGCGATGGTTGCGTGTGTTGATGTGGTAATGACGGAGGTCCCGCTGTGTGGGATTGCGACTTGTCGGGTAAGCTCTGCTGCGAGTTGAGCACTCATCCCCCGCTACAGGCTTAGCCCAGATCTCACACCGGTCACACGGAGCGCCGCCACCCGCCGCGCCATGGTCTGCAAACCCCACCACGAGCTGCGAGGCACGGCACAGCATCAGGAGGGGCGCCGTTTTACTCGGGCAGTTTGAGATCAATTGGTTGTTAACTAGTGACGAAACGGGCTTTGTGTATTGATGTTGAAGAGGCACGTCAATTAGAGAGCATTTTAAAACTAATAATGTGATTGGCTGAATGACGATAATGCTATGTTCTGTTGTCAGCGAAAGCCTTATTCATCGCCCAAAAAAAGAAGAGTCAAATGTACTGTTAATAAGAGAACAACAGTTTGGCTTCAAAATTAATTGAGATTGCGCACATTGGCCTGGTAGGCGTGTACAGCCACATACAAACTGCAAGCAGAGCCACATATGCACACACAACATAGCTACACTCACACAAAGTCACACTCGCACACAGCCACACTCACATTCAACCACACAAACACAGCCACACTCAGTCACACACACAGAGCTGCACTCACACAGCCACACTCACATTCAACCACACAAACACAGCCACGCTCAGTCACACACACATGGCCACACTCACACACAGCCACACTCACATATAGCCACACTCACACACAGCCACACTCACACGTAGCCGCACTCACACATAGCCACAGTCACACACAGCCACGCTCACATTCAACCACACAAACACAGCCACGCTCAGTCACACACACACATAGCCACACTCACACACATCTACACTCACACACAGCCACACTCACACACTGCCACACTCACACACAGCCACACTCACACAGCCATACTCACATTCAACCACACAAACACAGCCACGCTCAGTCAGACACACACATAACCACACTCACATGTAGCCACACTCACACGTAGCCACACTCACACGTAGCCACACTCACACACTCACACACAGCCACACTCACACGTAGCCACACTCACACATAGCCACAGTCACACACAGCCACGCTCACATTCAACCACACAAACACAGCCATGCTCAGTCACACACACACATAGCCACACTCACACACATCTACACTCACACACAGCCACACTCACACAGCCATACTCACATTCAACCACACAAACACAGCCACGCTCAGTCAGACACACACATAACCACACTCACATGTAGCCACACTCATACATAACCACACTCACACACAGCCATGCTCACATTCAACCACACAAACATAACCATGCTCAGTCACACACACATAGCCACACTCACACGTAGCCACACTCACACAAAGCCACTCACACAGGCACACTCACACACAGCCATACTCACACACAGCCACACTCACTCAACCAAACATACACACTCAGTCACACTCACACACAGCCACACTCACCCAACCACACACAACCACACACACGCACACTCACCTACAGCTACACTCGCACACAGCCACACAAATACATAGACACACAAACAAGCAGCCACACCAACACACAACCTGACAAATTCACACAACATATACATAGCCCATACTCCCACAATTATATACACCAACACGCATCCATACACATGCACACTGAGTCACACATTCACACCCAGTACGACCCCACCAGACACACAAGGATGCAGACACGCGTGGAAGGGATGGCCCAGATACAGCGTGTGGGGGGTGGGGTCCAAGCACCACCCAATGCTCCCCGCATCAGAACCAACCTATCTTCTCCTAAATTATCTGCAAATGTCCATTGTAGTTGTAGTTGCTTTGCCAGAGTATAAATAGACGGGATCACGGTTCCGACTGCGCATGCGCTGAAAACGGCATTGGCAGCAAAGCAAATGCGAATGGCCATTGAGTTTGTCGATACACTTAGGGAAAAACTTTGATTTAATTCAAAATGAATAGAAATACATAGCAATTTGGCATAAACATGTATGCACACATGCAATATAATGATCTGATGAATATAGCTAAGACAAAACTAGCCATAGTTAAACATTTTGAGCTAAGAAACATACAATTCCACACAAAACAATCAGTGATATCCACATCACCATTATTAATTCTTGTTCTGAATATTAAAAGGCCAAATGTGTCAACATACACTTGTTTCAGAGAAATATATAACCAATATCTGATTAACCATACTAATTTTCTAGTTCTAGATATGTCATTAACCATAGGATATAAATAAAAACATGAATAAAAGCTCACAATCATATATTTGTGGTCAAGGGAAACAAATTCCCATAGAAAAAGAAAAGTTTTATTAATAATTGATAGAATTTATTTAGTAAACAATATGAGGTGGTACAGTCCAGGTGCCCTCAAAAAGGCTAAAATGTTTTCCTGTTTTACCTTAGAAAAAAGGTCATGCATACTGTCTGCAATGTAGAACTGTTGGCGCAGGGCCAAAAAATCAACGCAACTTAGTAAAATGTGTTTGAGTGTCAGCGGGGACTGACATCCAATACATTCAGGGGGAGGTTCCCCCTTGAGCAGAAAAGCATGTGTAAGCCACAAGTGGCCAATACGGTAGCGGCTAAGGACCACTTGGTCCCGCCGACCTCCCGCATGAGTCTGTGGTGGCTTTCGCACAGATGGTTCAATTTCTTTAAGTTTATTAATGTTTTCATCCCACTCATGTTGCCATTTGGATTTAATGTGGGTGGCTATTAGTGGTTTCAGATCAGAGTGAGGGATCAGACACGGTTCAAGATCACAGTTCAGGGCTTTCTTCGCAGCCAGATCAGCTCGTTCGCTTCCTTGTATGCCGCCATGGCCAGGCACCCAGCACAGGTGGATGTCATACCCATCCGTTGCCA
The DNA here is from genome assembly GCA_030323885.1 of Branchipolynoe longqiensis. Classification (NCBI taxonomy): domain Eukaryota; kingdom Metazoa; phylum Annelida; class Polychaeta; order Phyllodocida; family Polynoidae; genus Branchipolynoe; species Branchipolynoe longqiensis. The sequence goes on from CM059198.1 coordinate 38,792,419, forward strand.
GTTCGTTCATTTTATAAATGACCATTGCTAGAATAGGGTGATTCATTTTCAGTCCAGCAACAGCCAGGAGGCAAGAGAACGAATCACTGTATATAACATAGTTAGTGTGGTTGGATACCTCGATACACTCCAACGTGAGAAGGAGTGCTCAGGCTTCCGCAGTGAAAATCGAGCTATGATCGGGCAAGCGTACGCCAAATTTTGAATAGCAGCTTGCTGCTCTCATTGATTTTCCGAAGACAGATGGTTAGTTGCACTCAAACCAGTCCCTTAAAAGTCACCCGGTGAAAAGTAAGTTCTGATGTTATAACTATCTAAGTTGTCCACATCATAGGTGTAAAGACAATGCATTGGAGATTAGTTGGCAACTCCATTATTGTATTAAAGTAGCATTCATTGACGGATCTACCTGGGTGTAATTTAGGTGCCTCATGTTTAATGAATGGTATCATTTGCCGACGTGTACTGGCTGTACCTGAGGCCGCCTTCACCACACTGGCCGCACAGCACTACCTGGTCCACACCTCGCCACCATTAATCTGCATGGCACTACCTGGTCCACACCCCGCCACCATTAATTAAACACTTAAACTGCACAGCACTACCTGGTCCACACCTCGCCACTATTAATTAAACACATAAACTGCGTGGCACTACCTGGTCCACACCCCGCCACCATTAATTAAACACTTAAACTGCGCGGCACTACCTGGTACACACCCCGCCACCATTAATTAAACACTTAAACTGTGCGGCACTACCTGGCCCACACCCTGCCACCATTAATTAAACACTTAAACTGCACGGCACTACCTGGTCCACACCCTCCACCATTAATTAAACACTTAAACTGCGCGGCACTACCTGGTCCACACCCCGCCACCATTAATTAAACACTTAAACTGCATGACACTACCTGGTCCACACCCCACCACCATTAATTAAACACTTAGACTGCACAGCACTACCTGGTCCACACGCCGCCACCATTAATTAAACACTTAAACTGCATGACACTACCTGGTCCACACCCCACCACCATTAATTAAACACATAAACTGTGCGGCACTACCTGGTCCACACCCCGCCACCATTAATTAAACACTTAAGCTGCATGGCACTACCTGGTCCACACCCCGCCACCATTAATTAAACACTTAAACTGCATGACACTACCTGGTCCACAACTCGCCACCATTAATTAAACACTTAAACTGCATGGCACTACCTGGTCCACACCCCGCCACCATTAATTAAACACTTAAACTGCGTGGCACTACCTGGTCCACACCCCACCACCATTAATTAAACACTTAAACTGCATGACACTACCTGGTCCACACCCCGCCACCATTAATTAAACACTTAAACTGCGCGGCACTACCTGGTCCACACCCCGCCACCATTAATTAAACACTTAAACTGCGCGGCACTACCTGATCCACACCCCGCCACCATTAATTAAACACTTAAACTGCGCGGCACTACCTGGTCCACACCCCGCCACCATTAATTAAACGCTTAAACTGCATGACACTACCTGGTCCACACCCCGCCACCATTAATTAAACACTTAAACTGCGCGGCACTACCTGGTCCACACCCCGCCACCATTAATTAAACACTTAAGCTGCATGGCACTACCTGGTCCACACCCCGCCACCATTAATTAAACACTTAAACTGCATGGCACTACCTGGTCCACACCCCGCCACCATTAATTAAACACTTAAACTGCGTGGCACTACCTGGTCCACACCCCGCCACCATTAATTAAACACTTAAACTGCATGACACTACCTGGTCCACACCCCGCCACCATTAATTAAACACTTAAACTGCGCGGCACTACCTGGTCCACACCCCGCCACCATTAATTAAACACTTAAACTGGGCGGCACTACCTGGTCCACACCTCACCACCATTAATTAAACGCTTAAACTGCATGACACTACCTGGTCCACACCCCGCCACCATTAATTAAACACTTAAACTGCGCGGCACTACCTGGTCCACACCCCGCCACCATTAATTAAACACTTAAACTGCGCGGCACTACCTGGTCCACACCCCGCCACCATTAATTAAACACTTAAACTGCGCAGCACTACCTGGTCCACAACTCGCCACCATTAATTAAACACTTAAACTGCATGACACTACCTGGTCCACACCCCACCACCATTAATTAAACACTTAAACTGCATGACACTACCTGGTCCACACCCCGCCACCATTAAGTAACACATAAACTGCGCGGCACTACCTGGTCCACAACTCGCCATCATTAATTAAACACTTAAACTGCATGGCATTACCTGGTCCACACCCCGCCACCATTAAATAAACACTTAAACTGCATGACACTACCTGGTCCACAACTCGCCACCATTAATTAAACACTTAAACTGCACGGCACTACCTGGTCCACACCCCGCCACCATTAATTAAACACTTAAACTGCACGGCACTACCTGGTCCACACCCCGCCACCATTAATTAAACACTTAAACTGCATGGCACTACCTGGTCCACACCCCGCCACCATTAATTAAACACTTAAACTGCATGACACTACCTGGTCCACAACTCGCCACCATTAATTAAACACTTAAACTGCGCGGCACTACCTGGTCCACACCCCGCCACCATTAATTAAACACTTAAACTGCTTGACACTACCTGGTCCACACCCCGCCACCATTAATTAAACACTTAAACTGCATGACACTACCTGGTCCACACCCCGCCACCATTAAGTAAACACTTAAACTGCATGACACTACCTGGTCCACACCCCACCACCATTAATTAAACACTTAAACTGCATGACACTACCTGGTCCACACCCCGCCACCATTAATTAAACACTTAAACTGCATGACACTACCTGGTCCACACCCCACCACCATTAATTAAACACTTAAACTGCGCGGCACTACCTGGTCCACACCCCACCACCATTAATTAAACACTGAAACTGCGTGGCACTACCTGGTCCACACCCCACCACCATTAATTAAACACTTAAACTGCATGACACTACCTGGTCCAGACCCCGCCACCATTAATTAAACACTGAAACTGCGTGGCACTACCTGGTCCACACCCTGCCACCATTAATTAAACACTTAAACTGCACAGCACTACCTGGTCCACACCCCGCCACCATTAATTAAACACTTAAACTGTGCAGCACTACCTGGTCCACACCCCGCCACCATTAATTAAACACTTAAACTGCACAGCACTACCTGGTCCACACCCCGCCACCATTAATTAAACACTGAAACTGCGCGGCACTACCTGGTCCATACCCCGCCACCATTAATTAAACACTTAAACTGCACAGCACTACCTGGTCCACACCCCGCCACCATTAATTAAACACTTAAACTGCATGACACTACCTGGTCCACACCCCGCCACCATTAATTAAACACTTAAACTGCATGACACTACCTGGTCCACAACTCGCCACCATTAATTAAACACATAAACTGCGTGGTACTACCTGGTCCACACCCCGCCACCATTAATTAAACACTTAAACTGCACAGCACTACCTGGTCCACACCTCGCCACCATTAATTAAACACTTAAACTGCATGACACTACCTGGTCCACACCCCACCACCATTAATTAAACACTTAAACTGCATGACACTACCTGGTCCACACCCCGCCACCATTAATTAGACACTTAAACTGCATGGCACTACCTGGTCCACAACTCGCCACCATTAATTAAACACATAAACTGCGTGGTACTACCTGGTCCACAACTCACCACCATTAATTAAACACTTAAACTGTGCGGCACTACCTGGTCCACACCCCGCCACCATTAATTAAACACTTAAACTGCACAGCACCACCTGGTCCACACCCCGCCATCAATAATTAAACACTTAAACTGCATGACACTACCTGGTCCACACCCCGCCACCATTAATTAAACACTTAAACTGCATGACACTACCTGGTCCACACCCCGCCACCATTAATTAAACACTTAAGCTGCATGACACTACCTGGTCCACACCCCGCCACCATTAATTAAACACTTAAACTGCATGACACTACCTGGTCCACACCCCGCCACCATTAATTAAACACTTAAACTGCATGGCACTACCTGGTCCACAACTCGCCACCATTAATTAAACACATAAACTGCGTGGTACTACCTGGTCCACAACTCACCACCATTAATTAAACACTTAAACTGCGCGGCACTACCTGGTACACACCCCGCCACCATTAATTAAACACTTAAACTGCATAGCACTACCTGGTCCACACCTCGCCACCATTAATTAAACACATAAACTGCGTGGCACTACCTGGTCCACACACTCGCCACCATTAATTAAACACTTAAACTGCGCGGCACTACCTGGTCCACACCCTGCCACCATTAATTAAACACTTAAACTGCATGACACTACCTGGTCCACACCCCGCCACCATTAATTAAACACTTAAACTGCATGGCACTACCTGGTCCACACCCCGCCACCATTAATTAAACACTTAAACTGCATGGCACTACCTGGTCCACAACTCACCACCATTAATTAAACACATAAACTGCGCGGCACTACCTGGTCCACAACTCGCCACCATTAATTAAACACTTAAACTGCGCGGCACTACCTGGTCCACACCCCGCCACCATTAATTAAACACTTAAACTGCCGCACACCTGGTCCACACCCCGCCACCATTAATTAAACACTTAAACTGCGTGGCACTACCTGGTCCACACCCTGCGCCACCATTAATTAAACACTTAAACTGCCATGCACTACCTGGTCCACACCTCGCCACCATTAATTAAACACTTAAACTGCGTGGCACTACCTGGTCCACACCCCGCCACCATTAATTAAACACTTAAACATGCATGGCACTACCTGGTCCACCCCCCCATTAATAACAAACTGCATACACTGGTCCACTCCCCAATTACCTAAACTGCACTACCTGGCCCACGCCACCATTAATTAAACACTTAAACTGCATGACACTACCTCCCGCCCCACCTGAATCCACACATACTTACAGCCACCATTAATTAAACACTTAAACTGCGGCACTACTGGCCACACCGCCACCATAATTAAACACTTAAAACTGCATGGCACTACCTGGTCCACACCCCGCCACCATTAATTAAAGCACTTAAACTGCATGACACTACCTGGTCCACAACTCGCCACCATTAATTAAACACATAAACTGCGTGGCACTACCTGGTCCACAACTCGCCACCATTAATTAAACACTTAAACTGCATGACACTACCTGGTCCACACCCGGCCACCATTAATTAAACACTTAAACTGCATGACACTACCTGGTCATCACCCCGCCACCATTAATTAAACACTTAAACTGCGCGGCACTACCTGGTCCACACCCCGCCACCATTAATTAAACACTGAAACTGTGTGGCACTACCTGGTCCACACCCCGCCACCATTAATTAAACACTTAAACTGCGCAGCACTACCTGGTCCACACCCCGCCACCATTAATTAAACACTTAAACTGCATGACACTACCTGGTCCACACCCCGCCACCATTAATTAAACACTTAAACTGCACAGCACTACCTGGTCCACACCCCGCCACCATTAATTAAACACATAAACTGCGCGGCACTACCTGGTCCGCAACTCGCCACCATTAATTAAACAATTAAACTGCATGGCACTACCTGGTACACAACTCGCCACCATTAATTAAACACATAAACTGCGCGGCACTACCTGGTCCACACCCCGCCACCATTAATTAAACACTTAAACTGCATGACACTACCTGGTCCACACCCCGCCACCATTAATTAAACACTTAAACTGCGCGGCACTACCTGGTCCACACCCCGCCACCATTAATTAAACACTGAAACTGCGCGGCACTACCTGGTCCACACCCCGCCACCATTAATTAAACACTTAAACTGCACGGCACTACCTGGTCCACACCCCGCCACCATTAATTAAACACTTAAACTGCATGACACTACCTGGTCCACACCCCGCCACCATTAATTAAACACTGAAACTGCGCGGCACTACCTGGTCCACACCCCGCCACCATTAATTAAACAGTTAAACTGCACAGCACTACCTGGTCCACACCCCACCACCATTAATTAAACACTTAAACTGTGCGGCACTACCTGGTCCACACCCCGCCACCATTAATTAAACACTTAAACTGCACAGCACTACCTGGTCCACACCCCGCCATCAATAATTAAACACTTAAACTGCATGACACTACCTGGTCCACACCCCGCCACCATTAATTAAACACTTAAACTGCATGACACTACCTGGTCCACACCCCGCCACCATTAATTAAACACTTAAGCTGCATGACACTACCTGGTCCACACCCCGCCACCATTAATTAAACACTTAAACTGCATGACACTACCTGGTCCACACCCCGCCACCATTAATTAAACACTTAAACTGCATGGCACTACCTGGTCCACAACTCGCCACCATTAATTAAACACATAAACTGCGTGGTACTACCTGGTCCACAACTCACCACCATTAATTAAACACTTAAACTGCGCGGCACTACCTGGTCCACACCCCGCCACCATTAATTAAACACTTAAACTGCACAGCACTACCTGGTCCACACCCCGCCACCATTAATTAAACACATAAACTGCGCGGCACTACCTGGTCCACAACTGGCCACCATTAATTAAACACTTAAACTGCATGGCACTACCTGGTACACAACTCGCCACCATTAATTAAACACATAAACTGCGCGGCACTACCTGGTCCACACCCCGCCACCATTAATTAAACACTTAAACTGCATGACACTACCTGGTCCACACCCCACCACCATTAATTAAACACTTAAACTGCATGACACTACCTGGTCCACACCCCGCCACCATTAATTAAACACTTAAACTGCATGGCACTACCTGGTCCACAACTCGCCACCATTAATTAAACACTTAAACTGTGTGGCACTACCTGGTCCACACCCCGCCACCATTAATTAAACACTTAAACTGCACAGCACTACCTGGTCCACACCTCGCCACCATTAATTAAACACTTAAACTGCATGACACTACCTGGTCCACACCCCACCACCATTAATTAAACACTTAAACTGCATGGCACTACCTGGTCCACACCCCGCCACCATTAATTAAAGACTTAAACTGCATGACACTACCTGGTCCACAACTCGCCACCATTAATTAAACACATAAACTGCGTGGCACTACCTGGTCCACAACTCGCCACCATTAATTAAACACTTAAACTGCATGACACTACCTGGTCCACACCCGGCCACCATTAATTAAACACTTAAACTGCATGACACTACCTGGTCATCACCCCGCCACCATTAATTAAACACTTAAACTGCGCGGCACTACCTGGTCCACACCCCGCCACCATTAATTAAACACTGAAACTGTGTGGCACTACCTGGTCCACAGCCCGCCACCATTAATTAAACACTTAAACTGCGCAGCACTACCTGGTCCACACCCCGCCACCATTAATTAAACACTTAAACTGCATGACACTACCTGGTCCACACCCCGCCACCATTAATTAAACACTTAAACTGCATGGCACTACCTGGTAGACAACTCGCAACCATTAATTAAACACATAAACTGCGCGGCACTACCTGGTCCACACCCCGCCACCATTAATTAAACACTTAAGCTGCATGACACTACCTGGTCCACACCCTGCCACCATTAATTAAACACTTAAACTGCATGGCACTACCTGGTCCACAACTCGCCACCATTAATTAAACACTTAAACTGCGTGGCACTACCTGGTCCACACCCCGCCACCATTAATTAAACACTTAAACTGCACAGCACTACCTGGTCCACACCCCGCCACCATTAATTAAACACTTAAACTGCATGACACCACATGGTCCACACCCCACCACCATTAATTAAACACTTAAACTGCATGGCACTACCTGGTCCACACCCCGCCACCATTAATTAAAGACTTAAACTGCATGACACTACCTGGTCCACACCCCGCCACCATTAATTAAACACTTAAACTGCATGACACTACCTGGTCCACAACTCGCCACCATTAATTAAACACATAAACTGCGCGGCACTACCTGGTCCACAACTCGCCACCATTAATTAAACACTTAAACTGCATGACACTACCTGGTCCACACCCAGCCACCATTAATTAAACACTTAAACTGCATGACACTACCTGGTCCACACCCCGCCACCATTAATTAAACACTTAAGCTGCGCGGCACTACCTGGTCCACACCCCGCCACCATTAATTAAACACTGAAACTGCGCGGCACTACCTGGTCCACACCCCGCCACCATTAATTAAACACTTAAACTGCGCAGCACTACCTGGTCCACACCCCGCCACCATTAATTAAACACTTAAGCTGCATGACACTACCTGGTCCACACCCCGCCACCATTAATTAAACACTTAAACTGCGCTGGCACTACCTGGTCCACACCCCGCCACCATTAATTAAACACTTAAACTGCACAGCACTACCTGGTCCAAACCCTGCCACCATTATTTAAACACTGAAACTGCGTGGCACTACCTGGTCCACATCCCGCCACCATTAATTAAACACTTAAACTGCACAGCACTACCTGGTCCACACCCTGCCACCATTATTTAAACACTTAAACTGCATGGCACTACCTGGTCCACACCCCGCCACCATTAATTAAACACTTAAACTGCACAGCACGACCTGGTCCACACCCCGCCACCATTAATTAAACACTGAAACTGCGCGGCACTACCTGGTCCACACCCTCCACCATTAATTAAACACTTAAACTGTGTGGCACTACCTGATCCACACCCCGCCACCATTAATTAAACACTTAAACTGCATGACACTACCTGGTCCACACCCCGCCACCATTAATTAAACACTTAAACTGCATGACACTACCTGGTCCACACCCAGCCACCATTAATTAAACACTTAAACTGCATGACACTACCTGGTCCACACCCCGCCACCATTAATTAAACACTTAAACTGCGCGGCACTACCTGGTCCACACCCTGCCACCATTAATTAAACACTGAAACTGCGCGGCACTACCTGGTCCACACCCCGCCACCATTAATTAAACACTTAAACTGCGCAGCACTACCTGGTCCACACCCCGCCACCATTAATTAAACACTTAAGCTGCATGACACTACCTGGTCCACACCCCGCCACCATTAAGTAAACACTGAAACTGCGCGGCACTACCTGGTCCACACCCCGCCACCATTAATTAAACACTTAAACTGCACAGCACTACCTGGTCCAAACCCTGCCACCATTATTTAAACACTGAAACTGCGTGGCACTACCTGGTCCACACCCCGCCACCATTAATTAAACACTTAAACTGCACAGCACTACCTGGTCCAAACCCTGCCACCATTATTTAAACACTTAAACTGCATGGCACTACCTGGTCCACACCCCGCCACCATTAATTAAACACTTAAACTGCACAGCACGACCTGGTCCACACCCCGCCACCATTAATTAAACACTGAAACTGCGCGGCACTACCTGGTCCACACCCTCCACCATTAATTAAACACTTAAACTGTGTGGCACTACCTGGTCCACACCCCGCCACCATTAATTAAACACTTAAACTGCATGACACTACCTGGTCCACACCCCGCCACCATTAATTAAACACTTAAACTGCATGACACTACCTGGTCCACAACTCACCACCATCAATTAAACACATAAACTGCACAGCACTACCTGGTCCGCACCCTCCCACCATTAATTAAACACTTAAACTCCTGGCACTACCTGGTTCGCACCCTGCCACCAAAAATTAAACACTTAAACTGTATGGCACTACATGGTCCGCACCCCACCACCATTAATTAAACACTTAAACTGCACAGCACTACATGGTCCACACCCTCCACCATTAATTAAACACTTAAACTGCATGCACTACGTGGTCTGCACCCCACCACCATTAATTAAACACTTAAACTGCATGCCACTACATGGTCCACACCCCTCCACCATTAATTAAACACTTAAACTACATGCACTACGTGGTCTGCACCCCACCACCATTAATTAAACACTTAAACTGCATGCACTACATGGTCCATGCCATGACACCATCAGGGATGAAAGAACTCCGCGATTTCGCGGATTTCCGGGATCCTTCCTGTAGGGCCCTACTGCTATCCCACAGCACACTCAACGTATACTACTAATACGTGCTTCAAACAGCGCAGCACTATCAGGGTATACTACTAATAAATGCTTCAAACAGCGCATCACTATCAGCGCATACTACTAATATATGCTGCAAGCAGCGAGGCACTATCAGCATATACTACTAATACATGCTTCAAATGGCGCAGCACTATCAGCGTATATGAAACCTGACTTCCGGCAATTTGCCACGATTCTCTGACATGCTAAGCCTATGGGAGGATATCCAAATTTCCGCTTTTTTTCCCGGAGACCACTTTCATCCCTGCACCATTAATTAAACACTTAAACTGCATGCACTATGGGGTCCGCACAGTGCCACCATTAATTAAACACTTAAACTGCATGCACTACATGGTCCATGCCATGACACCATTAATTAAACACTTAAACTGCATGCACTATGTGGTCCGCACAGTGCCACCATTAATTAAACACTTAAACTGCATGCACTACATGGTCCATGCCATGACACCATTAATTAAACACTTAAAATGCATGCACTATGTGGTCCGCACAGTGCCACCATTATTTAAACACTTAAACTGCATGCACTACATGTTCCATGCCAGGACACCATTAATTAAACACTTAAGATGCATGCACTATGTGGTCCGCACCCCGCCACCATTCATTAAGCACTTAAACTGCATGCACTACGTGGTCCGCACCCCGCCACCATTAATTAAACACTTAAACTGCATGCACTACGTGGTCTGCACCCCACCACCATTAATTAAACACTTAAACTACATGCACTACGTGGTCTGCACCCCACCACCATTAATTAAACACTTAAACTGCATGCACTACGTGGTCTGCACCCCACCACCATTAATTAAACACTTAAACTACATGCACTACGTGGTCTGCACCCCACCACCATTAATTAAACACTTGAACTGCATGCCACTACATCGTCCATGCCATGACACCATTCATTAAACACTTAAACTGCATGCCACTACATGGTCCACACCCCGCCACCATTAATTAAGCACTTAAATGGTTAGTTTCGGTGCCGAGGTGAGGTTTGAGTTTGTGGGTTGAGTCGCTGAAGGGTTAATCCACGTCTAATCAGTGCCAGATAAGCCGGTTCACCCGGGGATTAGTCCGGGAGGAGATACGGCGTTCAGCCCGCCCCCAGCCCCCCGCCCCCCGTTGGGCCGCCTCACACCGAAGGACTTCCACGCCTCCCCCTTCGGCCACGCTCTTTCTCCCTATTTACAATTTGTGTGTTAAGGCCCTGTCACATTACGGCGTATGGCGGGAGCGTATTGAAAACCTACGTAGGTCCTGCGCGTGCCGGCCTATGATGACATTTGGTGACCTTTCGGGTGGTTTTGAGCGTATGTGGAACCTACGAGGAGCGTACGAGGAGCGTATGAGGAGCGTATGAGGAGCGTATGGGAGCGTATGGGAGCGTGCTGTGACATTTTTTGACAGTATGGGCCATACGCCCTCATAGGTCGGTTTTTTTTTACCATGCACAAACAAATTTGGACGGACGGATTTATGAAAGCGTATGGCGGCGTATGCCTCATACGCTTCACATACGCCGGCATCTGGCGGCGTATGAGTAGCGTATGAGTAGCGTATGAGTAGCGTATGCGTAGCGTATGAGTAGCGTATACGGCGTATGCCGACGTATATGACGTAACGCGCTTACGCCGCCATACGCTCCCGCAAAAAAACGTAATGTGACAGCCCCTTTAGGGAGATGTCCCGACCCACTCTTCCCTACTTGGCACCTATGTGACAGTGTAGTGTACACCATGTGACAGTACAGTGTTATACTGTGTGACAGTAGGTGTGTACATTGTGTGACAGTATGGTGTGCACACCATGTGACAGTATAGTGTGTACACCATGTGACAGTATGGTGTGTACACTGTATGACAGTATGGTGTGTGCAATTTGTGACAATATGGTGTGCACACTGTGTGACAGAATGGTGTGTACATTGTGTGACAGTATGGTGTGTACATTGTTTGACAGCATAGTGCATACACTGTGTGACAGTATGGCGTGTGCACTGTCTGACCGTATGATGTGTACGCCATGTGATAGTATGGTGTGTACACTGTGACAGTGTGGTTTACACTGTGATATGGCTAACAGTAAGTGAAGCCACAAAATGAGGCCCATAAAAGTTGTGGGGAAGCAGTCATAGTTCAGTAAGTTATTGGGGTTTTACACCCTAGCAGTATCTGAGGTGATAAGTGAGATATCGCCTTGTGACAATGGCGACTTGTGGTGACTTCGTAGTGCTGCCCTACTTGAACACAGTGCTGCTGTTGGCACAATCTGCCACTCGTTCACATGCTGACACCGAGCCAACAGTCCCCCGCCCCCTGTCCTACTAGTGTACTGTATATAATGTGTGCATGCAGTACGTCCCACATATGTGGCATGTGCTATGTGTATTCATTGCGCCACTTTTATAGAAAATAGCTTTACAACTGCTGCCAAAACTATCGGCGTGTGGACTAGAGGACATCCCCTGTATAAAGACTGGCGAACTTGCGTTAAACCGCTGCGCTGCTGGCCCCAGTGTTGACTGCATGCTTCTGTAATGTGCCGTGTGAAGCTCATTCTGTCAACCAATCTCTTGTGTTCAATGAATGCCCTTGTAGCTCGGTGCAACCCACCACCATGGTGTTCATTGTTAGACTTCACTGTTGGGGGGGGGGGGGGGGACATAAGTGTTGTCTGTATGACATTTGAATAATACCATATTCATTCATTTAAAACAATATCCTAACAGTATGCATTTAATCAAAAATTACTTACTCATGTGGCTCTCAGTCTCATGGCAGATAGTTACCAAATATACCATATATATCCTGTAACTGTCTGCCATGAGAGATAAATGATTAAGTATAGTTATATATATACACACATACAAAATCTGACCATCCAAGCAGGTCTGGAGGCGTAGTGGCCAGACGTAGCTGGCATCAGGTTGCCAGGAGCCACTCACAGGTGGCACCATAGTGACAGGAGCAGGAACTAACTCCTATGACAGTAGGATAATAGGTAATAACTAATATATAGACAAGAACTGATAAGTGGTAGTGTCCTTGTTTATATTCCCATAATAGATTATAGAGCATATATATATATATTACCTCGGTACTATGCCTCTGGGTACTCGTAGTCCAGGGAGAAGGAAGCACATCTGGCTCCAGCAATTAACATAATCAACTCACAACAGGAGGACTTTTGTGAGCAGCTCCAGCGGTTTTTCTACAATAATTACAAAACCAACAAGGTTAGTATCTTCAAACTGGATACATTGGTTTAGTTCATGTTAGCATTCACATACAAAGTTTTTTTAAACTTCAGTGAAGATGAAGAACCTTCACCAACGGCACAGGTGCAAAGATCGCCGGAACAAAAAGATTCCGATGAAGCGGGGGGGGGTCCTATGCCGGGCCCGGCCCAGCTGACCTAGATGAACGAGTTGCACGTCTGGTACAAGAAAAGATGAAGGAGATGCTTCCGTCCAGAGTGGTGACCAGGAAATTGAAGAAACCAGTGTTGGATTCAGAGGAATCCGACTGGGAGGATCTTTCAGAAGATCAGGCCTTGTCTGACGATGAGTCAGAGGAGCAGGTTGTTGTGGCTGCGTCAAATGCAAACACAAGAAGAAGGCACACTCATCAGATGGGAATGAGTACATGAGGGCACATAGAAAGAAGCCGCATGTGAAGAAGAGCAAGAAGAAGACCAAGAAGAGGAAGAACAAATCCTCTTCTTCTGACTCTTCATCAGACTTGTCTCCAACGAGTTCTGACTCAGACACTAAATGCGTGGGGAAATATGCGGAGTTGAATGGCAAGGTGATGAAGAAGTGAAAGGTCCTTCGGTGTAAAAAGATTCATATTACTACGATGATGAGGAAAACTATTCAAGGGCACTTCAACACCTTTAAGCCACTGGACATAATTATGAAGTTGGCCGAGAAGTTCACGGGGATCAAAGGGATGCCGGAATCTGCCATCAAAGAGATGGATTCAGATGTCAGACTTAGTGAGGACCGGAAAAAGGTTTGAAACGGTTCTACACACAGTACACAAAGGGGTCCTCTCGGCACTCTCGGCCATTGCACCTATAGCCAACAGGATGATGGCTGAGAATAAATTCTCATCGATGTGCGAGGAGATAAATGGGGGAATTGCGCTGCTGACAGCGATAAGCAATTTCCTGTCCTGCCAGATCGAAAAGGTCTCGGACAATGACGGGAAGGAATACACATTATTCCTTGCCCCCAAACCCATTAAGCGAAAGCCACTGGACATAACTAAGATGTTTGGTGGACAGCTCCAGCACTTGTTCAAGCAAGTGGAGACCAGTTCCAAGTGTGGGAAACATGGAAACGGACAAAAAGAAGGTCACAGAAACCAATCCTACCCACTTCAAGAAGACGAGGCAACATTTTCGAAACCGTCAAACCGGACAACGAGTAGGCCGGTTTGAAACAAACTTCAGCTTCCAAGCCAGGGGAAGGGGCCAAAGGCAGTCGTTCGGCTGGAACGACGGGAATAGACACTTCAAGAGGAAGTTCAATGCCCAGAAGCCAGTCCCCTGCCCAGGGAACAAATCGAAGTGGCAACGCAAACAACAGTAAGCATATTTAAAGCTGGTAACCTCAATAATTGCCTACCGGAATGGAATAACAGTACGGAGAATTTAGCTATCCTTAGCTTAGCAGAAGGAGTAAGAATACCCTTGATTGAGGAACCTATTCAAAATAGCATACCTTTCCCTTACCGATTTCATGGTTCAGAACGTGAGGCATTAGATAATCAGGTCCTTAAATTCTGTGAAAAAGGCATCATAGAACCAGCACTACATGTGGCTGGAGAATTCATATCTAATATTTTCACGAGACCCAAACCAAATGGAGATGTAAGACTAATTCTAGATCTAACTTTATTTAACAAATTAGTACAATACAAACATTTCAAAATGTTTTCATTAGACACAGCGAAAGACTTAGTAACAAAAGACTCCTTGGCTAGCCAGTGTGGATCTCAGAGATGCATACTATAGAGTACCAATCTATAAATTTGATCGTAAATATCTGAGGTTTTGTTGGAACGACAAACTGTATGAGTTCACGTGCATGCCTAATGGACTAGCTTGCGATCCACGCATTTTCACAAGGTTACTTAAACCAATATTTTCCCAGATGGCTAGGGAAGGACATTATGTTTCCTTATATCGATGACTCATTTATTGTTCCACAAACACAACAACCGTGTCAGACAGCAGTAGACAATTATGTGAGACATTTAAGAAATTAGGATTCTACATACACAAAACTAAATCAGTACTAACACAAACAAAGAAGTTAAAGTTTCTGGGATTCTTTATTGACACCACAGAAATGACAATTTCATTAACGGAACAAAAAGTTGAAAAATTTACAACAACAGCAAACCAATTAGTACAATTGAACAATCCAAAGATAAGACAAGTCGTAATACTAATAGGAATTATGATAGCATATGCACCGGCTATTCTGTATGGCAAGGCTCATATTAAATTGCTAGAAATAGATAAGATCTTGGTGTTGGCTCACACAAAAGGAAACTTTGAGTGGCCCATGCCGATTATGCCAGAAGGCCAAAATGATATCTGGTTGGTGTCACACATTAGCAATTCGCCCAACCCCATTAGGATGGGAGAGCCAAACACTACGGTTTCAACAGACGCTTCATTAGAAGGATGGGGGCTCACAGAGACCAACAGGCAACAGGTGGTCGGTGGATGGATGATGAAATCTCCAATCACATAAATGCACTAGGATTTAGAGCTATTTATCTAGCATTACGTAGTCTAGTTCACCTACCTAAAAATAATGTAATGGTATTAACAGATGACGCGACAGCTATGGCTTACATATGTAATATGGGAGGGACTCGTTCCAAACCCTGTAACTATTTAGCCAAACTAATTTGGGACTGGGCAGAGAAACACGAGGTATGGCTAACAGTAGCACATATTCCAGGAAGTCAAAATACTTTGGCTGACAAGAAAAGTCAACATTTACACGACCACCTAGAATGGTCATAAGATCAGAGTATTTTCAACCACATTTGTGATAAGTGGGGCAAACCAGAAATTGACTTATTCACATCACGCAACAACAAAAAGTTACCCAAATATGTGTCTTGGCACCCAGAGCCATAAGCCTGGAGAGTAGATGCATTTTCTCTAATTTGGAATAATAAATTCTATTACATATTCCCACCATTCAGCATTATCAGCACAGTGGCCAGGAAGATCAAGATGGATCACTTACACCCGGTACTGATAGAACCAGTATGGGACACACAACCATGGCTAGCGGCAATAACATTAGAAGCAAAAGACATGCTCAGGTTCCCACGAGAAAGGAACAACCTACAACATCAAGGACCACTAACAGTCCACAGAGACGTGTCAATTACACCCCTTTTGGCATTCCTTTTTTAAGAAAACATTTAGAACAATATGGTTTAGACAAAATTACGCAAGAAAGACTCATTTCACACGCCTGGAGGAAAGGAACGGTGAAATTATACACAAGTTATTTAAAGAAATGGGGACTTCATTGTCTTCTTAAAGGAGTCAAACCACTAAAACCTACAATAGCCCAAATATTAAGATTTCTAAGAATATTAGAAGATGAAGGGGTAGGATTTGGAGCAATTAATGCAGCAAAATGTGCACTTTCAGTTATTCTACCAAGAATAGATGGACAAAGGATTGGAAAGCATTAGTTAATACACTGGTTCATTAGATCGGTGTATGAAAGAAACCCACCCAAACCCAAATATAATAGGGTTTGGGACGTGTCTGTAGTATTTAAGTTATTCAAGTCATGGCCTAGCAATAGACATTTATCGATGAAGGAACTAGGATTTAAGGTAGCAGTGCTATTACTGCTAGTGACGGGACACAGAGGCCAAACGAATGTGGCACTCTCACTGGATGGACTAGAGATAGATAAGGATGAGGCAACATTCAATTTAGAGACATTACTAAAGTTGAATCGCACAGGGGACCTACTGTCCACAGTACATGTAAATAGTTCTCTGGAAGATAAACGGATATGTGTAGTTTCAGCCATTAGGGCTTATATATCCAAGTCACACGGAATAAGGAATTCCAGACAGCTGCTGATCAGCTTTATTAAACTGCATAAAGCTATCTCTGCATAAAGCTAAACTGCATAAAGCATCAAGGTGCTTAAAGGGGCAGGCGTCATTACTGCTACGCATCTCACTCAACGCATGGAGCCATGGTCTCCAAGGCAAGACAGGTATGAATCTCAGTTAAGAGAATCCTTGCACATGCGGGGTGGAAGACAGCTAGATCGTTTGCAAAACATTACAACAAACGACTAGAAAAGCCAGGCAGCCTGGGGACTTGCCTACTCACTGACTAAAGACAGGTGAGAAACAAAAATTACTATTTTGCACTAACAAAATTATAGTTAACATTATAGTATATTAAGTATGAAAGGATAAAATAAGATTACATAAAATTCTCCCTGGACTACGAGTAGCCAGAGGCATAGTACCGAGGTAAAATACCTGGATACAGATGATGGATAACTGGTGTTTTCCCGAGGTACTAGCCTTGGGGATAGTCGTGGGTCAGGGCATGCCCACCCTACCCTACCACGACTATCACGTTTCGCTGGTACCAAAATGAAAACACTAAAGTATCCATATAATACTAAGATCATTTTCATCCTATAAAGTATGTAAAAGATTGCTGGATCCGGATGTGCTTCCTTCTCCCTGACCCACGACTATCCGAGGCTAGTACCTCGGGAAAACACCAGGTATCCATCATCTGTACCCAGGTAAGATTTGTATAACTATAATATAAATATATATACATACAGTTAAACCTCTCTATATCGACCCCTCCACAGATCGACCACTCCCCTATATCGATCGCTTTATTTGGGTCCCAACAATGCCATTATAAGGATATTCTAACTCTCTAAACCGACCACCTCCCTAAATGGACCACTTAAAGTCGGTCCCAAGGTCAGTCGATTTAGATAGGTTTTACTGTATATATATACATATATATATATATATATACATATATACCTGTATATATATATATATATATATACCTATTATGGAATACTATTTCTTGTTTTATTCAGTATTTTGACATATCATTAAATATTTAGTGATATCATTAATTTAATTTAATCATATGAAATGTATTTGAACATATGTTTAAATTCAGGTATTTTGTATTGTATTTAAAGTTGCATAGTCCGATGGGTTTTGAGTTTCTGTCATTTTCTGAGATAAACATATTAGGGTGATCGTTATAATCTACCCTACTTTAACTTGAAGTAACTTTTATTTTATATAGCTATCTTTTGAGATATTTGAAGTACAAACAAGCAAAATTAGTTTTGGCATGCTTGCCAAAACTCTGACACCATAGGTTTCTGCAGTAATAGGTTATATTAAATTGCCTCAGTATTCCCTTCTATGTGGTGACAAATGTTTAACAAGTGCACCAGTATTTAAGTTAAATATGTAGAATCAAATTGACATACTTGTTTTGGTTTTGAAAATTTGATGCTTCATCAGACTATGCAGCTTTAATCATAGGTTAAAATCCATTTTAACCTATCATCAAATGTATTTCATCATATCATTAAATAAATGTAATGATATGATAAATAAATTTAATGATATGATTAAATATAGTCCATTTAGACATATGTTTAAACATATTTAGTCATATCAAATCGATTTGATCATATGTTAAAATACACACATAATTAACCTTATCATTAAATGGATTGATGATATGTTAAAATCGATTTGATCATATGTTTAAATAGGACTTAGTCAACTCCTAGATGATGAATGCTCCCTGGGAGCACACTCATACCTCAGGACGTTGGATCCAATCAGATACTACCATTTAGACATATCATGAAATCCATTTGATATCACCAAATATAGAAGAATATTTGAACAAATCAAAATTTATGATATGCCCAAATAATTTAATGGTATCATTAAATATTTAATGATATCAATATTATCATCAAATCACTTCCAGTCTGATTTAATCATATCATTAATTATTTGATTATGTCTTCAAATACTTCCAGCAATAGGGAGCATCAATTTTTGTTAATGATATGTTTAAATCGATTTTATCATATGATCAAATCCATTTAAGCATTAATATGTAGAATACAGTCTATTTCATCATATTATTAAATCGATTTAAAGATATGATAAAATTTAATTTACACATGTTCAAATTGTGTATCATTTAGACATCAAGTATAGAATATTTAAAGATATAATAAATTATTTGAACATATCCTTAAATGCATTTAATGTGATAAAATAGATTTACTGATATTAAATATTTAATGATGTCAAAATACTGAATAAAACAAGAAATGGTGTTCCATATATAGATTAGTTAGACGAATCTTACCTGGGTATAGATGATGGATAACTATTGTTTTACCGAGGTAGGAGCCTCGGTTAGACGTGCGCGAGGGAGAAGGAAGCACATCCGGGTCCAGCAATCTTTACCTACTAATTCAGAATAAAAATGATTCCAATAAACCAAAAAACTATGGTTATGTGACCTAATCTTGGTACAAGTGATTGAATAGACGTGGCAGGGCGTGGTGGGTGGGCCCTCGCCCACGTCTAACCGAGGCTCCTACCTCGGTAAAACAATAGTTATCCATCATCTATACCCAGGTAAGATTCGTCTAACTAATCTATTTTACCTCGGTATACCGCCTCTGGCTAGCCGCAGGCCAGGGAGACCTTTACGTAATATCAATTTTTATCCTGATATTCCTGTTAGTTATTATGATTCTATTATCAAGTCTTATTTAAGTATATGTGTACAATTGGTATGACAATAAAGCGAAAAGTTCACTTTGTCTCACCTTTGTCTTTTAGTTGGTGAGTAGCCTCTGTGCGATTGGTTGAGGCTTCTCTAGTCGCTTGTGATAATGTTTTGCAAACGATCTAGCGGTTTTCCATCCTGCATGAGCCAGGATCCGTTTCACGGAAATGCCTAGTAATCTGGCCTTAGATACCATTGCACCACGTGTAGAGTGCGATGAATATCTGTTTGTGTTTACTCCTGATAGTTTTAACACAGTCATGGTCCATCTGGCGAGGGTGTCCCTCGAAATGCCCTTGTGTGGCTTAATAAAGCTCACCAAAAGCTGCCTTGAGATGCGTATTGTTCTTGTCTTGGATATATATGTCTGTATTGCGGAGACTACACATAATTTTCGATCCTCTGTGAAACTAGTGACACTTATTGTCGACAGGGGATCACCTAAACGATTTGATTTCAACAAAGTTGTTAAATCAAACGTTGCTTCCGTGTTATCGATTTCAAGACCATTGAGCGACAGGGCGACTATTGTTTGGCCCCTGTGTCCTGTAACCAGCAGAAGAAGCAAAGCTACTTTGAAACCTAATAGCTTAACGTGCAGGAACTTATTCTCTGGCCATTCCTTGAAGAGTTTAAACACAAGAGATACATCCCAAAACCTATTATATTTGGGTTTGGGAGGGTTCCTCTGATAAATTGATCGTACGATCCAGCAAATAACATGGTGTTTACCCATTGTTTGTCCATTAATCCTAGGTAGGATTATTGAGAGCGCACATCTGGCTGCATTGATAGCGCCATATCCTAAACCTTCGTCTTTTAAGAAACGTAGGAAACGTCCTACCTGGGATATTGTTGGGTTCATTGGCTTAACTTTCTTAAGTAAGCAATATATACCCCATTTCTTCAAATAGGTTGTATACATTTTCACAGTTCCCTTCCTCCAGGCGTGAGAAACCAACTGTTGTTGTGTAATCTTATCCAAGCCGAATTGTTCCAAATATTTATTTATAAAAGGAATGCTACCAAAGGAGTCGTCGACACGTTTCCGTGGCGCGCTAACGGTCCCTGATGTTTCAGGTTTCCTCGGTATCTTGGGAAGCGTAGGGTGCTTTTGGCCGTCGCGACTAATCTCGCTAGCCACGGTTGAGTGTCCCATTCGGGGACGATGAGGATGGCGTGTGTTTTCTCCATTTGTATCTTTCGGGCGACTTTGCTAATAATGGTAAAAGGGGGGAAAATGTAAAAGAAATGATTTTGCCAATATAGCGAGAAGGCATCTATGTGCCAAGCATTTGGTTCGGGGTGCCACGAAACATATTTGTCGAGTTTAAAGTTATTACGTGAAGCAAATAAATCTATATCCGGCCAGCCCCATGTGTTACAGATCTCTTTGAAAATTGATGGGTTTAGTGACCACTCTAAGTGGTCATGGAAATGGCGACTCATCTTATCTGCAAGACAATTCTGCGTACTGGGTATGTGTGTTATTGTTAACCAGACCTCAAAGCTTTGCGCCCAATTCCAAATGAGTAGTGCCAACTCGTTACACTTTATTGATTTTGTACCTCCCATATTTCTGACATAAGCCATGGCCGTGGTGTTATCCGTAAGGATACGTACATTATTTTTGGGTACTTTAACAAGGCTGGTTAAACCTAAGTAAATGGCTCGTAATTCTAAAACATTAATATGTTCGGAAATTTCTGATTCTAGCCATCGTCCTCCCGTTGCTACATCATTGCGATGTGCCCCCCAACCTTGCAGTGACGCGTCAGTTGTAACTGTAGTATTGGGCTCACCCATTCGAATGGGATTGGGGGAGTTATCAAAGTGACTTAGCCACCAATAAATGTCGGCTAGTCCATTCTCAGAGATAAACATTGTCTTTTCAAAGTTACCCTTTGCTCGGGCCAAAGCTAGATTTTTATCAATTTCCAGGGACTTAACGTGTGCGGCCCCATATAAAATAGCAGGGCTGTACAAAATCATTATACCGATTAAGACTGCGACCTGTCTTATCTTTGGCCTAGAAATGTCTAACAGCTGTATCGCTGTGTCCCACAACTTATCTTTCTTTTGTTGTGTAAGTGACACGGTCATAGCCGTCGTGTTTAAAATGAAACCTAGACACTTAAGCTCCTTAGTAGGAGAAAACACGGATTTCTTATCATGAATGAAGAAACCCAAGTTTGAGAAAAGTTGACATAAATCTTGAACAGCGAGCTCGCATTGTGTGAAAGATTGTCCCATAATGAAAGAATCATCAATGTATGGAAACATACAATGACCAAGTTTAGCCATTTGTGAAAAAAACGGTTTCAACAACTTAGTAAAAAGTTGTGGTGCACACGCCAAACCATTAGGTACGCAGGTAAATTCAAAAAGCTGGCCATTCCAGACAAACCTTAAGTATTTGCGATACACCTCCTGAATAGGGACGGTATAGTAAGCATCTCTTAAATCGACACTCGCTAGCCAACACTCTGGGGTGATCAAATCGCGAGCTGTTTCTAATGAAAACATTTTGAAATGTTGGTATTCAATGATTTCATTTAATTTAGTTAAATCTAAGATCATGCGAATGGACCCATCTGGTTTAGGAGTGGAGAAAATATTTGAAATGAATTCACCTTTAGCATGTTGTACTCTTTTGACAATGCCTTTGGCTTCAAAAAGCCTAACCTGTTCATTTAATTGAAATCTTTCTTGCGAATTGAATTCATATGGAAAAGGTGCTCTTTTCTGGACAGGTAATTGTGTGAAAGGAATTGCAATGCCTTTAACAATACTAATAACCTCTGGGTTTGTGGTTAATTGTTGCCATTGTTCTAAATAATTAACAATGTTGCCCGCTTGAAAAAAGCTTACGTCAGTTTGTGTTTCCTCTGTGACCATGTCAGGGCGAGGAGGCTGAAAAGTTTGTGTGGCGTTCTCTACTTGTTCCCTGGTTTGGGGAACTGCGGCTTGGGGACAAAGTCCCGTTTGTAACCGCGGTTGTCGTTCCAGTTTGAGGGTTGTCTGTCGCCTCGACCTCTTCCCCTCTGGCTGAATGCGAAGGATGGGCCGCCCCTGAACGGCCTTCCTCCCTGGCGGAAGCGAAAATCCGTCCGGCTTCGTCTGAACCCGAGTGGGTTTGGGGATTTACGGCCCTTGAGTTCCGTGTTCTTGGCACTCTTAGTGTCCACCTCTACTTGCTTGTACAAATAGGCAAGCTGACCCCCAAACATCTTGGACTTGTCCAGAGGTTTGCCTTTGATGGGGGTAGGTCCGGAATAGACTGTGTATTCCTTGCCGTCATGATCAGTCATCTTCTTTGACCGGGCGACCTCTTTCCCCGCGTCGGTAGTGACGGATTTGAACACATTTTCGAAGCGGCGATGTGTCATGTAGTTGCTCACCGCAGCGAGCAAGGCAATGCCCCTGTCCATTACCCGAGCCAAGGACGAGAACTTTTTCTCGGTCTGCATGGGGTTTGCAACCGGGATAATGGAAGTCAAGGACCCCCAAAACTGCCTTATGGATCAAAGATAGGGCAGTTTCATAGCGGCGACGTTCGTCGGACAGATGGATGCCAGCATCCATCTCCTTACACACCGTAGCGGGAATACCTTTGACGCCGGAGATCTGTTCAGTCAATTTATTAATGACCTCAGCTGGTTTGAAGGTTGTAAAATGGCCATTGACCATTTTCCTCATCATGGTTGTGGTACGAACCTTTTTTGCCTTTTTCTTGACAATCTTCTTCCCAACCTTAGCGCCTATTTTGGCGTACACCCCAGCGCGTTCCGTATCGGAATCGGATTCCGTGGAAGAGGAGTCGTCTGACGAGTCCGAGGACGAGTCTTTCTTTTTCTTTTTCTTTTTCTTCGACTTCTTAGGGCGTTTGGCGTTAGCGGCCTTGGTGAACTCATCACCTGAGCTGCTTACTGTGCGGCGTTTCTTGCCGCGCGCTTTCGGTTTCGGAACCTCGGGGGCCGAAACCGTGTCTTCCTCGTCATCGGAAAAGTCCTCCCAATCCTCATCAGGGATTTGGGGAGGGCCCGCAAAGGAAAGAGCCTGGAATTGGCGCATCGTTTCCTCCATCATAGCTGCCATCTTAGCCTCCCAATCACTTGGTTGAGGTGGCTGGTCACTGTCCCGGTCGGACGTCTGTGCCCCGGGCTGTGGGGACGGCGGAGCCGTAGCCGCTGGTGACGAATCGTAATCCGTAGGGGCAATGTCCTCGGCTGCCGCAGGCTGCTTATTCCGCCGAGTGGCCATCGGTTCCTGGAACGACAAAAGTGTTACTTAACCGGAATCATCTCAACTACACAAAGTGTAACCAGTAAACTGGGTTCAGGTAACAGGTACAGAATAGCGTGTATTACAACGTTTCAGTACAGGCGTGAAGCTAAATTTTGCCGTAGGTTTAGGGTAACGAAACCAACCAAACGGGGGGTATCGATCCTAAGATCGCCCACTCTCTCTGTTCCGTACACTTCTCCCACCCGCGGCTACGACGCCAGCAAGTTGGAGAAAATATTACGAAACTCGGAGGTTCGCCTTAAAACCGGTCTGGGGTGTCTATAAAAAACACCCAGAAGCATCCCCAACAACATCCTCTATTCAGGATCCGGGAGAATTTTCTTAGGAAATGAGCAACTCGGGTTACCATTTCTCCCTGTCTCAAAAACAGGTGTCGATAGAACAAAGGACTATCGGTTTTGTATGTGCCAGCGGCACCCAGTGTTCTATCCTCAAGTAAAAAACACGTACAAAGTCCAAAATGGACCTGAGAAAGTTCTGAACTTTCATAATGTGATGCTATAAAGCATCATACACAGTTTAACCTAAGATTCCATTACTTACTTTGTGAATAAGTAGTCTTAGTAGATAAATCCTGTTGGAGCAACTCACATACGTCCTCCCGTTGTGAGTCACTTATGCTAATTGCTGGACCCGGATGTGCTTCCTTCTCCCTAGCCTGCGGCTAGCCAGAGGCGGTATACCGAGGTAAAATATATATATAAAGGAAAGGTGGGACGGTAGTGACGACCACGTGATCTACCACGTGGATGTCCTGCGTGTAGCGGGGTGGCTCTTAGATACAAGATTCACCCCATACTGCTGCAGTAGGGGTGCAAACCAACCCTATGTAAAAGCTGTCGAAAATGCGGGTCAAAGAATTCAGAGCCTAATTATTCTTTACATATGTATTATTGATAGCCCGCTACCTTTGAGTTGAAAAATATAATATAATATCTAGTTTAATGCAATTTAAAAGTGAAATCGATGGCGTTCTGCAGCCGCCATCTTGTCTTTTTGCATTCTCTCCCATTTCACCAACTCTGTGCCTACATGGGTAGCCATTTGATACTGGAGCCACAGTTTCTAGGTCATGTTCCATACTAACGCTATTTTCACCCGTATTTATATAAGGCTGGTCTTCACCTGTGTACAACAAGTACCGGGTGAATCTTTTATCTAGGTGGGTCTGTGCATAGTGGTATAGCGACTTGAAGACCTTGCACATCGTCTGACATGTTGCCGACATGTCCAACATGAGCTGTTTACACAGCATCACACGGCACAGATTAGGGCCGGTGCGTGTAGCCGGGGTAGAGCCGCCTGTGTCCGTGCTGATTAGGCTCAGGGCGCGCCTAGATTAGTGCGTCGTCACGGTATGGCACCTAAACACACAGTTGTCAGAGCGCTTGGTCGGACGACGGCACGTCCGTGCCCGCCCATAAAAATACTGCCCTAACCGCCTCCTTCAAACAAACACCGCAAAACAAAGCTGATTCACTTAGGAACAGCTCCCGAACCCCGACCGCGCATGGTGCACGGCCCACCGCAGAGGCCTGCGGGATTGTAGGAGCACTTTTTGGGCGGGAGAGTTGTTGGCGCCACCGTAGGATGATCAATGGCTCCACCTGGTGTGCCGTTTTATAATAATCACAGCCCGCTTTTGCTCTCCTCTTGATTTGGTTGGATTTACAACATCGTCAATGTCTCTGTGACTTGGGTCTGTATACACTTATTTCAGGGATATTAAAAATGTCAGAAGACTTACTGCTCTTGCTTCCCCAAAGCTCCATAAAAGATTCAATATATATATCAAGTCTTAAGTGATACATCAACAGATGTGACGATGGCGGTGGTTCAGGATCTAGTGGTAGCAGCAAGAGGAGGCGGGATATAATGGTGGTGGGAGGAGGTGGCAGATTCTAGTGGTAGCAGCAAGAGATGGAAGAATAGTGGTGGTTGCAGGAGATTCCAAGGTCTAGTGGTTTTGGCAGGATGTAGCAGGTCCTAGTGGTAGTGGCAGGAGGTGCCAGGTTTTAGTGGTAGTGGCAGGAGGTGGCAGGTTTTAGTGGTAGTGGCAGGAGGTGCCAGGTTTTAATGGTAGTGGCAGGAGGTGGCAGGTTTTAGTGGTAGCCACAGGAGGTGGCAGGTTTTAGTGGTAGTGGCAGGAAGTGGCATGTTTTAGTGGTAGGGACAGAGGTGGCAGGTTCTAGTGGTAGTGGCAGGAGGTGGCAGGTTTTAGTGGTAGTGGCTGGGGGTGGCAGGTTTTAGTGGTAGTGGCAGGAGGTGCCAGGTTTTAATGGTAGTGGCCGGAGGTGGCATGTTTTAGTGGTAGCGGCAGGAGGTGGCAGGTTTGAGTGGTAGTGGCAGGAAGTGGCATGTTTTAGTGGTAGGGACAGAGGTGGCAGGTTCTAGTGGTAGTGGCAGGAGGTGGCAGGTTTTAGTGGTAGTGGCAGGAGGTGGCAGGCTTTAGTGATAGTGGCAGGAGGTGGCAGGTTTTAGTGGTAGTGGCCAGGGTGGCAGGTTCTAGTGGTAGTGGCAGGTTCTAGTGGTAGTGGCAGGAGGTGGCAGGTTTTAGTGGTAGCAGCAGGTGACAGGTTTTAGTGGTAGTGGCAGGAGGTGGCAGGTTTTAGTGGTAGTGGCAGGTTCTAGTGGTAATGGCAGGAGGTGGCAGTTTTTAGTGGTAGTGGCTGGAGGTGGCAGGTTTTAGCGGTAGTGGCAGGAGGTGGCAGGTTTTAGTGGTAGTAGCAGGAGGTGGCAGGTTCTAATGGTAGTGGCAGTAGGTGACAGGTTTTAGTGGTAGCGGCAGGAGGTGACAGGTTCTAGTGGTAGTGGCAGGTTTTAGTGGTAGTAGCAGGAGGTGGCAGGTTTTAGTGGTAGTGGCTTGGGGTGGCAGGTTTGAGTGATAGTGGCAGGTTCTAGTGGTAGTGGCAGGAGGTGCCAGGTTCTAGTGTCAGTGGTAGTAGTGTTTTGTGGCAGTGGTTTGCCAGCAGTGGTAGTGGCCGGGGGTGGCAGGTTTTAGTGATAGTGGCAGGTTCTAGTGGTAGTGGCATGAGGTTACAGGTTCTTGTGGTAGTGACAGGAGGTGACATGTTCTTGTGGTAGTGGCAGGAGGTGACAGGTTCTAGTGGTAGTGGCAGGAGGTGGCAGGTTCTTGTGGTAGTGGCAGCAGGTGACAGGTTCTAGTGTCAGTGGTAGTAGTGTTTTGTGGCAGTGGTTTGCCAGCAGTGGTAGTGGCCGGGGGTGGCAGGTTTTAGTGATAGTGGCAGGTTCTAGTGGTAGTGGCTTGAGGTTACAGGTTCTTGTGGTAGTATCAGGAGGTGACAGGTTCTTGTGGTAGTAACAGGAGGTGACAGGTTCTTGTGGTAGTGGCAGGAGGTAACAGGTTCTCGTGGTAGTGGCAGGAGGTGGCAGGTTCTTGTGGTAGTGGCAGGAGGTGACAGGTTCTAGTGGTAATGGCAGGAGGTGGCAGGTTCTTGTGGTAGTGGCAGGAGGTGACAGGTTCTTGTGGTAGTGGCAGGAGGTGGCAGGTTCTAGTGGTAGTGGCAGGAGGTGGCAGGTTCTTGTGGTAGTGGCAGGAGGTGACAGGTTCTAGTGGTAATGGCAGGAGGTGGCAGGTTCTTGTGGTAGTGGCAGGAGGTGACAGGTTCTTGTGGTAGTGGCAGGAGGTGACAGGTTCTAGTGGTAGTGGTAGTAGTGTTTTGTGGCAGTGGTTTGCCAGCAATGGTTGGTGGCAGTGTTTAGTGGCAGTGTGTGGTGACAATGGGTGATACACTGTTTAGTGGCAGTGGGTGGTGACAGTGTTTAGTGGCAGTGTGTGGTGGCAGTGGTTGGTTGCAGTGGTTGGTGGCAGTGTTTAGTGGCAGTGTTTAGGGGCAGTGGTTGGTCGCAGTGGTTGGTCGCAGTGTTTAGTGGCAGTGTTTCGGGGCAGTGGTTGGTGGCAGTGGTTGGTCACAGTGTTTAGTGGCAGTGTTTAGGGGCAGGGATTGGTGGCAGTGTTTAGTGGCAGTGGGTGGCGGCAGGCTGGGGATTACTAGTAGTACCGGACCCTGTAGTCACGTAAAGGCTCAGTCACATTACAACTCGTCTCGCAAGCACGCGGCCAACGTGTAAAATCACTTTTCGGTGCAGGGGGCAAAGATGAACGTATACATACCATATACATAGCGTATGGCCAGCATATGGCCAACGTATGACCATTGTATGGCTCCAACGTGCTTCTGGGTGAAAAACGCTCGATCTAATCTCATGGTTTGTTCACAGAACGCCGGTGAACGTTATATACATTATTTAACGTATGTCAAAGTCGTGAACAACATTTGTCTAACATACGTCTAACGTACATCGACGTGTGCCTAACGTATACATAATGTACGGCCGACGTAAAATCCACACATTGTCGAACACCACGTCTTTGATCCGCTGAGAAAATGTCTCCACACAAAGGTCACGCCTCTGACGTTAATCTCGTCGGGCCTCGTCAAGCTTGGCCCGATCACTAGACGCGATTATGTCTTGGCGTGCATGCGCTCAGGTTCCACTTCCGGTCAAATCAAGGCGCCCTGTCAATCTGCTCAACAAGTCCAGCTCTGGGCGAATCAGTGTGCATCTAGCATTAAACAGGGCAGACAGAATTAAGTGCACCTCCGGACATTTGCTATCTCCATAGTGCGATGACAACAATACATTTTCGAAACCAAAAATCAGACTTGATGTGAGCCTAAGTTAAATACTGGTGCACTTATTACATATGTGTTGCTGTATAGACCGGGTGGGGGAACTAAGTAAATTTAATAGAACCTGTGTAACTGCTGAAGCCTATGGTGTCCCTGCAGATATCTACACTGCTAACAACAGTAATACAGTTACTTCAAAGGTAGATTATAGCAATCAACCTAATATGTTTATATCAAATAATTGCAGAAACCATCAACTACCATCGAACTGTGCAACAGAAAACAAATAAAATCCAGACAAAAACATTTGCCAAAACGTAGCGGTTTTAGTAAGTGAGTGAGTGAGTGAGTGAGTGTTGAGTGAGTGAGTGGGTGAGTGAGTGAGTGAGTGAGTGGGTGAGTGAGTGAGTGGGTGGGTGGGTGAGTGAGTGGGTGGGTGAGTGAGTGAGTGGGTGGGTGAGTGAGTGGTGAATGAGTGACTGCGTGAGTGTCAGCACGTGTCAAAGGCGAGGGACGGCCATGCTGGGCCTGTATGCAGGAGTCGGTGGTAGCGGGTTTTGGTGTTACAGCCTATTACCGGGTAGCTATCGCCGACGTCGAGTACTGTGTCAAGTCGTATGCAGGAGCGCGTAACACTTTGATTATACCTACCTGTGAATTTATTTATAGATTTGGGAAATCCCTCTGCATCTGTACCCA
The DNA here is from genome assembly GCA_030323885.1 of Branchipolynoe longqiensis. NCBI lineage: Eukaryota > Metazoa > Annelida > Polychaeta > Phyllodocida > Polynoidae > Branchipolynoe > Branchipolynoe longqiensis. The sequence goes on from CM059198.1 coordinate 38,822,313, forward strand.
TATATTAGGCTTAAATATATTCAATGCGACCATATTTAACAGAATTACATACGAAATAAGTGAAATTTTATCAATTTAACCCTAAATTCGAAGTGTTATTAAGGCTACCGCCGCATTGGTGGCGATATTAATAGTTATATTTTCGAATCGACGAACGTACAGTAAACAAACCGCCGCCGCCACCAGTATGGAAAGCGACGTCGATGCGGCGGCTGCGGCGATTTGTTTACTTTACGTTCGTCGATTCAAAAATATAACTATTAATATCGCCGCCAATGCGGCGGTAGCCTTAATAATGCTTCGAATTTAGGGTTAAATTGATAAAATTTCACTTATTGCGTATGTAATTCTGTTAAATATGGTCGCATTGAATAGATTTGGGCCTAATGCACTCGCTATACCTACTATTTACCAGGGGTAGGGTAACACCGGGTAACCTTTTGGTGTTAGGCCTATCACCACTTCGTGCATACCATTTTTCACCGCTAACCGGGAAATTCCCGATTACCACCGTTTTGCCTCGCTACCACCGAATAGCACCGGCTCCTGCATACAGGCCCTGGTGTCGCGGGTCTTGGGGTAGGCTGGGAGGGTGGGGCTGGTCAGTTGACGGTAACTACACGATGTGGGGGGTGGGGTAGGAGTGGGGGGGGGGGGCCATTGTACCACCTGCACGTTCAGCAGAGTGACTCGTCTACCAATAACCCACCGACCCAGAGACCCAGGGCGTGGGACCTGAGCTACAGAGATAAGCTGGTGCTGACGGTCCCACAGTATGTTGGTGGCTGGTGCTGACAGTCCCGCACCCTGTTGGTGACTGGTGCTGACAGTCCCACAGTATGTTGGTGGCTGGTGCTGACAGTCCCGCACCCTGTTGGTGACTGGTGCTGACAGTCCCACAGTATGTTGGTGGCTGGTGCTGACAGTCCCGCACCCTGTTGGTGGCTGGTGCTGACAGTCCTGCATCGTGTTGGTGGCTGGTGCTGACAGTCCCACACCCTGTTGGTGGCTGGTGCTGAGAGTCCTGCAGCCTGTTGGAGGCTGGTGCTGACAGTCCCACACCCTGTTGGTGGCTTGGGCTGACAGTCCCACACCCTGTTGGGACTGGTGCTGACAGTCCTGCATCGTATTGGTGGCTGGTGCTGACAGTCCCACACTCCATTGGTGACTGGTGTTGACAGACCTGCAGCCTGTTGTTGCCTGGTGCTAACAGTCCTGCAGCCAGTTGGTGGCTGGTGCTGACAGTCCTGCAGCCTGTTGGTGGCTGGTGCTGACAGTCCTGCAGACTGTTGGTGGCTGGTGCTGACAGTCCCACACCCTGTTGGTGACTGGTGCTGACAGTCCTGCATCCTGTTGGTGGCTGGTTCTGACAGTCCCACACCCCATTGGTGACTGGTGCTGACAATCCTGCAGCCTGTTGGTGGCTGGTGCTGGAAGTCCCACACCCTATTGGTGACTGGTGCTGACAGTCCTGCAGCCTGTTGGTGGCTGGTGCTGACAGTCCCACACCCTATTGGTGACTGGTGCTGACAGTCCTGAAGTATGTTGGTGGCTGGTTCTGACCGTCCCACAGCGTATTGGTGACTGGTGCTGACGGTCCTGCAGCCTGTTGGTGGCTGGTGCTGACAGTCCCACACCCTGTTGGTGGCTTGTGCTGACAGTCCCACACCCCGTTGGTGGCTGGTGCTGACAGTCCTGCAGCGTGTTGGTGGCTGGTGCTGACAGTCCCACACCCTGTTGGTGACTGGTGCTGACAGACCTGCAGCCTGTTGTTGGCTGGTGCTGACAGTCCTGCAGCCTAATGGTGACTGGTGCTGACAGTCCCACACCCTATTGGTGACTGGTGCTGACAGTCCTGCAGCCTGTTGGTGGCTGGTGCTGACAGTCCCACACCTTATTGGTGACTGGTGCTGACAGTCATGCAGTCTGTTGGTGGCTGATGCTGACAGTCCCACACCCTATTTGTGGCTGGTGCTGACAGTCCTGCAGCCTGTTGGTGGCTGGTGCTGACAGTCATGTAGCATGTTGGTGGCTGGTGCTGACAGTCCCACACCCTGTGGGTGGCTGGTGCTGACATTCCTGTAGCATGTTGGTGGCTGGTGCTGATAGTCCCACACCCTATTGGTGACTGGTGCTGGCAGTCCTGCAGCCTGTTGGTGGCTGGTGCTGACAGTCCCACACCCTGTTGGTGGCTGGTGCTGACAGTCCTGCAGCCTGTTGGTGGCTGGTGCTGATAGTCCCACACCCTATTGGTGACTGGTGCTGACAGTCCTGCAGCATGTGGGTGGCTAGTGCTGACTGTCCCACACCCTGTTGGTGGCTGGTGCTGACAGTCCCATACCCTGTGGGTGGCTGGTGCTGACATTCCTGTAGCATGTTGGTGGCTGGTGCTGATAGTCGCACACCCTATTGGTGACTGGTGCTGACAGTCCTGCAGCCTGTTGGTGGCTGGTGCTGACTGTCCCACACCTTGTTGGTGGCTGGTGCTGACAGTCCCACACCCTGTTGGTGGCTGGTGCTGACATTCCTGTAGCATGTTGGTGGCTGGTGCTGACAGTCCTGCAGCCTATTGGTGGCTGGTGCTGACAGTCCCACACTCTGTTGGTGGCTGGTGCTGAGAGTCCTGAAGCCTGTTGGTGGCTGGTGCTGACAGTCCCGCACTCTGTTGGTGGCTGGTGCTGACAGTCCTGCAGCCTGTTGGTGTTTGGTGCTGACAGTCCCACACCCTATTGGTGACATGCTGACAGTCCTGCAGCCTGTTGGCGGCTGTTGCTGACAGTCCTGCAGCATATTGGTGGCTGGTCCTGACAGTCCCACACTCTGTTGGTGGCTGGTGCTGACAGTCCCACACTCTGTTGGTGACCAGTGCAGACAGTCCTGAAGCTGCTGGTGGCTGGTGCTGACAGTCCTGCAGCATGTTGGTGACTGGTGCTGACAGTCCTGCAGCATGTTGGTGGCTGGTCCTGATAGTCCCACACCCTATTGGTGACTGGTGCTGACAGTCCTGCAGCCTGTTGGTGGCTGGTGCAGACAGTCCTGAAGCTGTTGGTGGCTGGTGCTGACAGTCCTGCAGCCTGTTGGTGACTGGTGCTGACAGTCCTGCAGCATGTTGGTGGCTGGTCCTGATAGTCCCACACCCTATTGGTGACTGGTGCTGACAGTCCTGCAGCCTGTTGGTGGCTGGTGCTGACAGGTCCCAGCTGGTACCTGGTATGAATGGGTACCCCTCATCTCGCGCTATGAGCATGGTCCTCACCCAGGCAAGGCATCTGTTGTAAGCATGGCTCGGGTGACACATTAAATAGACGGCACCTGGCGCTTCACCTGTTGTTGGCATCGTTGTCATGACGACGAGGGACGCGCCGCTGGTTTGACAAACATGACGACTGGTGCGTTCACAACCAGCACCAAACCGCTACAGACGGCGACTGTCAGACGTGTGGGAGGGGGGGGGGGGTGTAAACACCCTCGTTATTTGGGATATCTTTGATTACGTTCTGCTTTCTTATCTGTTCCAAACCCTCTGCTTCTAGACATTCGACCCGTGGCGTGTTTTACTTATTGAGGGGACACGCATTGCCGGACGACTGACGAATACTTCAGTCATCTGTGTCGTGTGACCAGACGGGATGGCTGAATGAGTTAGAGCGTCCGTCTCCCGTGGATCGTGAGTTCGAACCCTGGTCGAGTCAAACCGATGACTTAAAAATTTATACTTATCATTTCTTAGCCAGGCGCTCGGCATTATTAGGATAGGGCAAGGACTGGTTGGCTCAGTGACAAGATAATGTGACTGAGTGGGATATCAGGTCATGGTGCTGGCACCTGGTCGTCATAAACAAAAATCGCCATGAGTTCACACTGTCACAAGTCGGTACCCATCCTGATATGACCTTAGATGTTGCTAGTACGTAAAACAACAACAACAAACTAATTCTGTGTCGTGTTGGGTGGGTGTATGCACGAGCAACGGGCTGGCCTTAGTACCTTAAATCGAACCAGGGGGCAGGCGGGTATTCACTGTGACAACCCCGTGCACCACCGTGACACCGTGCACAAAGACCAGCCTGCGCAAGTGCATCTGTGCCGCCTAAAGGGACTTATGCTCGGGATGGACATGGCGACGTTCTAATAGTGTGGCACGGAACCTTAATTGGATATTCGACACTCACTGCACATGTCCATTGAAAACTGAAGAGAGATTGTTTTTATTTACCTAAGAAGAGCAATCAAGTTGCGACGTTCCGCCATAACAACACAGCACACACACATACAATGACATCTGGGGCCGTATGCACGAATCGGTGTTAGGGCCGTAACCGCGGCTAGGCTAGCTCCACACGACTAAATGTGAGAAATCGGTGTTAGCACTAACCGCGAAATTTAGCCTAGGCTAAGCTAAACCATTTTCAAATCAGGTTTTACTGCTAGCCGGGGCGGTTAGTGTGCGTATATGGATGTCAATCTATTGAATGCGATCATATTTAACAGAATTACGTACGCAATAAGTGAAATTTTATCAATTTAACCTTAAAATCGAAGCGTTATTAAGGCTACCGCCACATTGGCGGCGATATTAATAGTTATATTTTTGAATCGACGAACGTACAGTAAACAAATCGCCGCCGCCACCGCATCGACGTCACCCTCCATACTGGCGGCGGCGGTTTGTTTACTGTACCTTCGTCGATTCGAAACTCTCGCCGCCAATATCGCCGCCAATGCGGCAGTAGCCTTAATAACGCTTCGAATATAGGGTTAAATTGATAAAATTTCACTTACTGCGTATGTAATTCTGTTAAATTTGATCGCATTCACTAGATTTGAGCCTAATATATGGCTACAAACGCAGAGGGAATTCCCAAATCTATAAATAAACTCACGGTTAGCTATCCGCAGCGGCTAAAACATTGGTGCATACCGATTCACATATTCCTCAAACCCCCCACTACCCTGAGGTAGCTATCCGGGGCTAGTGCCTTAACTCCGGCTAAGCCTAACCCCGATTGGTGCATACGGCCCCTGGTGGTGTTCTCTGTGAGTGGTTAGAGTGTCTGACTTTTTTCTAGGTCGGACTCCTACTCCTGTGTATAACTTATAGCGTCATCCAAGGCCAGTTGCTCTCATACCATGTCTATGTGGAGTGGGAGGTTATAAATCCCTTGTGTCGGTAAAAGTGTAGGCTCAGGCTTTCTATCAACAAACTGTCTAATGGTGAAAACAAGTCTATTCAGACCTTTCCATGATAGGAAGTATAAATCTTCAACAAAATACAACATTGAAGAATGCGTGCACCCACACACACACACTCACTGACACATGCACACCCACACACGTATGCACACAGACACATGCACACACACATGCACACACACAGATACAAACACGGAAACACACACACAAACATACACACATGCACGCATACAGATGCATACACATGCATGAACACAGACACGCATGCAGACACACACACCCACACACAGACACATGCACACTCGCACACAGACACACAAAGATGCGCACCAGACGGGATGGCCGAAGGTGTTGAGCCCATATCTCCTGTTTTGAGAGGTCGGGGGATCCGAACCCATTGGTTCGTGGGTTCAAACCAGGTGCTCGGCATTATTAGGATAGGGCAAGGACTGTTTGGCTCAGTGTCAGGATAATGTGACTGAGTGGGATATCAGGTCATGGGGACTGGTGGCCTGGTCTCCCAGTGGGGCAGCACTATAAAGTCACCATGAGTGTGCACTGTCTCAAGTGGGTACCCGTTCTGATATGACCTTAGATGTTGCCAGGACCTAAAAGAACAACAAACAAAACAACGATGCGCTGCAGATAACGGGGGGGGGGGCGGTCACCCATGCATGACGAGTTTCATATCTGGGGCTCTGTGTTCCATGTGCCGCGCTTCCATCCTGCACACCCAGCCTCCTCTGCCTCATCGGGTGGGGATTAAATGTGTCGCGTCGCCATGGCAACATCCCTAATTAGCCCCATCAGCATTGTTGATTGGATCAAGTCAGTCTCTATCAGTTTATCGGGGTACAAAAATCACTACGAGCTCTTCATTTGATTCACTTCCGGTGAGAAAAAGAAAACGAAGGCCCCCCCCCACCCCCACACACCCCCACACACAGGCCAGAGCGGACCGCCTGTTTGGGCGGGCGGCATGAGCCCACCTGGTGGCCCCACATTACACCAAGCTTCCCGCAAATCATACCACGCGGCACCGCGACAAATACACGGCGAGTCAGAACGGGACTCACTCCGCCAGGCTTCGCCTAGTGAGGCGGTGACGACGCAGGCACGTTCCGCCGCCAGGTGGTGTCATTCTAGGGTAGGCCAATGGTCGATGAATTGCTTAGTAAGATGCTGTCCGAGAGCACCGCTAATTTATGCAGAAGGGATTAGTGGCGCGAACCTTAGCACTAAGCCTGTCTTGGATTAGTGGAGGCACTAATGGCGCATGCGTGGAGCGGCGCGGCAGGCTGCCGGGTTGTTGTGGAAGGGCAACGTTGAAACCCAACTTAAGTCCGAGAACAAGCAGCAGCGACGAAGTTAGTTAATTGTGATTCTGAATTGCCGTATATGGACTGTTCTCGGACCGCGCGGGGGCGCTGCTTGGGGCTGAACACCTTCTGCCAGTGACCGGACGCGGTAGCCGAATCGGTAGAGCGCAGGCCTCCCGTGCGGATGGTCGGGTGTTCGAAACCCAGCCAAGTCAGACCAATTACTTATAAAATTGACACTAGGCACTGGTTAGTGTCAGGATAGTGTGACTCTGGGAAATCGGGCCATGTTGCTGGCAGCTTGGTCTTCCAGTGGGACAGCCCTATAAAGTCGCCATGAGTGCGCACTGTCACAAGTTGGTACCCGTTCAGATATGACCTTAGATATTGCTAGGACGTAAAACAACAACAAACAAACCTTCTGCTAGTGAGTCGGGGGGGGGGGGGCACCTTTGTCTCGGGGTGAGTGTGGGTGATTGGGGGCCCAGTTGTACCTGTGTCTGGGGGTGTGTGGGGGCCGCCCAGTGGTACCTGTGTCTGGGGGTGTGTGGGGGCCGCCTTGTGGTACCTGTGTCTGGGGGTGAGTGGGGGCCGCCCGGTGGTATCTGTGTCTGGGGGTGAGTGGGGGTGACCGGGGGCCGCCCGGTGGTACCTGTGTCTGGGGGTGAGTGGGGGGCTGCCCAGTGGTACCTGTGTCTGGGGGTGAGTGGGGGGCTGCCCAGTGGTACCTGTGTCTGGGGGTGTGTGGGGGCCGCCCAGTAGTACCTGTGTCTGGGAGTGAGTGGGGGCCCCCCAGTGGTACCTGTGTCTGCGGGTGAGTGGGGGGCCGCCCAGTGGTACCTGTGTCTGGGGGTGAGTGGGGGCCGCCCGGTGGTACCTGTGTCTGGGGTGAGTGGGGGCCGCCCGGTGGTACCTGTGTCTGGGGGTGAGTGGGGGCTGCCCAGTGGTACCTGTGTCTGGGGGTGAGTGGGGGTGAGTGGGGGGGGGGGCTGCCCGGTGGTACCTGTGTCTGAGGTGAGTGGGGGTGAGTGGGGGGCCGCCCGTTGATACCTCTGTGTCAGGGGTGAGTGGGGGTGAGTGGGGGCTGCCTGGTGGTACTTGTGTCTGGGGGTGAGTGGGGGCCGCCCGGTGGTACCTGTGTCTGGGGGTGAGTGGGGGCCGCCTTGTGGTACCTGTGTCTGGGGGTGAGTGGGGGCCGCCCAGTGGTACCTGTGTCTGGGGGTGTGTGGGGGCCGCCTTGTGGTACCTGTGTCTGGGGGTGAGTGGGGGCCGCCCAGTGGTACCTGTGTCTGGGGGTGAGTGGGGGCCGCTCAGTGGTACCTGTGTCTGGGAGTGAGTGGGGGGCTGCCCAGTGGTACCTGTGTCTGGGTGTGTGTGGGGGCCGCCCGGTGATACCTGTCTCTGGGGTGTGTGTGTGTGGGGGGGGGGGGGGGGGGGGCACCCGGTGATACCTGTGTCTGGGGGTGAGTGGGGGCCGCCCAGTGATACCTGTGTCTGGGGTGAGTGGGGGACACCCGGTGGTACCTGTGGTACGTTGTGTGGTGGGTGGGGGTGGGGGGGGGGGGGGGGGCACACGGAGAGTTAAGGGTTCGACATGACACCCCCGTCTCATGGTGCAGGGAGGAGTCAGCATCGTGATTGCTCCACCCCTCCCCCTCACCCTCACCCTCCCCAACGTGACTGCCCGCTATATACACCATGCCACATAGTGTGATAATGCATGGCACTTTGCTGCTACGCTTTTCTATGTAGTAGTACTTGTTGCCACATGTCTAGTGTAATACTGCCTACTACTATGTAGCACTCTCGACTGTACCATGCTACGATGTACGGCTATTATTACAGGTATGTGTCATTATGTTTTACTACGCACTATTGGTTGATTGGTCATGGTTTATAGCAGTGTTGACAACAGATTCACAGCTATTACTTGTATTTGTAGTACACACTCTTACATGCAACTACATACATATAATAGTGTTATTACTGCAGTCGTGTAACGTACTACCATGTGCCATGCAGTATCTACAATTTGTATCGACTACTGTATAAGATTAATTCTGTTGGTTAATACTTACCTACTACAACCTAATACCGACATTCTAATACAGTCTACCTCTAAATATGTAATGACGTATTGTTACTTCTACAGTGAACAAGGTATTACTATTAAATCACAACTCAGGCAAATTGAAAGAGGATTACCACAATGATTGCCACTGGGACTGCTGCTGTTGCTAATAGTCACCTATGACTGAGTATGAGCTTCCCTCAGTCTGCAGCTATAACCACTCTATTTGCAGATGACGCATAGCTTACTGTGCACTGATAAGATATTGAACACGCATCCAGCTGGGTTCGACAAGTATTACCCACAGTCGGCACTTGGTGCAGGGAGAAGAAGTTAATACTGACTACTGCGAAGACAGACCACATATAGAAAGGGCAAAGCACAGGGAATTCAGTTGCAGATAGGGGCACCCAACTGAGGAAGATGGACTCGTATAAATACCAGGGATGGTGCTCAACTCGACCACGACTAGATATGTGAACCAACACAAATGTTAGCCCTGAAACTGATTACACTCAGGAGAAGAACTACTTTTGTCAGCGAGATCACATTCCTACTCCTATGCGAAATGGCAATACCCCAGTCATCATATACAATGATGTGGTCAGGGAACTTAGTTCCAAATACTCCAGAACAGACTCTACAAAGGTAAAGTCCCGAGTGTGCAAGATATGTATGAGAGATTAAACCTTGACAGGCTTGACAGGCGACGAGATATATACAGGCTGTCAGGGCAAAGGATCAGCAATATGATCATGATCATGTGAATAGACAGACAAGAGTGGGAGATACCACCATCCTCAGAGTCTAAGACCTCCTCAAATAAGGTAGCGAAGGCACCTAGCAATGCAAGGAGAAAACTGTGGACTGAACTACCACTCACCATTAGAACGCCACCAACATATCTTGGTTTCAAATCATTGTTCAGAGTGTTCCTTACTGCTTTGCCCTTAATGAGGGCAGCTGACACTAAGTGACAGTCCTCCCATTGCTCTGTAACACTACTAACCCTGTAACAGCAATATATCCTCCCCCCTACAACCCAGTAATACTGCAAATGTTACTAACCCAACAACTGAAGAGGCAATTAGTAATTCCAGCTACATGTACAACTATCTAGCCTGATGCGTGGGCACTTGTTAACTACCTATATTTCTAATACTTATAATAAATAACTAATGCCATCCAAGCGCAAGTCTACACATCCTTGGAACCCAATGAAATGCTTCATATTTTCTAATATGCTAAAACCAACAACAGTTAGGCATGCAAATAAATCAAATATGTAAATTCTTGCTGGTGTAGTCTCGGGACAGAAGACCAGCACCCTATTGCTGAAAAAGAGCAATTCAGAGGAATACAATATTTACTCCCCCCCCCCCCCCCGAAAAAAGAAAACTACACCGGGGGAAAAAAAACAACCTTCTTATGATACCTAAATATTTATATGCATCATGCATAGACAAGTGATTACTAACTCCTTTGTTTACTATACTATATTATAGCTGGCTACCTACATATCTTGCCCCGTCCTGATATAACCTTAGATGTTGCTAGGCCGTAAAACCTCAACATACAAAAACAAACAGCAAAAAGAAAAAACCCTGTGCCCTGCCATTTGGATCTGCTGCGCATGCACCGTTTGCACACTGCAGTGCCTGCTTCTCCCGGCAACTCGACCACCTGAGTTGCACTGCCCCACTCCGTGCTGTGTCACTCGTCGCCTGTTCCCAGCAGTCACACACAGGCCTGCTCCTGTCACCGCGCACTGTCACCTCCCGCCACACCTGCAGGGCGCGCATGCGCACAGCGCCACTGGGGCGCCCGCAGTGCGCGCATACGGAAGCATGCTCGCATTGTACCGTGACTACGTGATCGCAGGTCCCCAGCAGCGTGGCACCGACACACATTTGTGCACGCCAACACACCTGCGCGCACACTCTCCCACGGCTCTCCAGTAGGCGGCAAACGCTCCACAGGTGACAACGGTGGCGCCACGGGGCGGGAGGCGGAGCAGGGCGGGTCCTGGTCGCCCGGTGACACTTCCTGTAGCGGATTAGTGCGGCTCGGAGTCGGTGGCTGTGGGGCGCGCGCACTCACAAGCAGTTACGGACGACACCAATGCGCGCCGCACGGCGGGGGTGACAGGCAGCGGGGCGAAGAGGGAGGACAGCCTGCCCGTGACGGCACTCAGCGTGCATGCATCCTGCAGGTAACGTGTCTACGCTCCCGGCGCCCGCCACTATGACGTTAGGATGCCGGGCGGCGGCCGCCCGCTTCCCGCCAACAACAGACGGTAGGTGCCCGGCCCACGGCCCTGCGTGGGGGCCACAGCCCTGTGCGTAAAGACTGACTCGTGGATCAGAGTGAATGTGGGAGCACTGCAAGTTGGCGACCCCTAAACACGGCCGTATGCATACGTACACGCAGACACACGTGCCTGACAGACATACCCATTACAGTGCACGTGACGTTTAATAGAAACGGAGAGAGAAATATGGAGAGGGAAGGAGAGAGAGAGAGAGAGATAGACTCAGAGAAAGAGTGTGTGACAGAAAAAGAGTGAGAGAGGAGAGCGCGTGGCCAATCACATTGACATCGCACTAATCAGGGTTGCGCTGGGCGGGCCTTCGGGTGTGATTCAGATTAGGCCTAGAGCCAAATTTCGGACAACTCAGTGACAAATGGTTAACCACATCATCGAGTGTTTTATTTTCAGATCTGCTATGTGCAGAAATGAAATTCCAATAATAATAAATGTGGCTTTCAGATCCGCCAATGATGTTCGTCAGTATGTAGATAGGTTCGACGTAATTACCCATGTAATGAGTATCTGAGGCTCTGTTTGCACCGAATTTATCGGATCCGCCAACATTCGTTGCTGGCTCCTTAAGGCATTTGCTTTTTATCTGTATTGTATTAGCCGCAGGGATCACATTTATAGTCCCCCTCCCCCCACCAAATAAACACACCCACACGCACGCGCGCGCGCGCACACACACACACACACACACACACACACACACACACACACACACACACACACACACACACACACACACACACACACAAGAAGCAAACTGAATTAAAGTTTCATAGTCCGACCGATGAAAGTGGTGTTCTCTATTGGTTAGAGTGCCTGACTTTTTTCTAGGTCAGACTCCTAATCTGAAGGTTGGTGGTTCGATTCCCTCTGCCAATTTGGATTTCCACCACTGTGTATAACTTACAGCATCATCAAAGGCCAGTTGATCTCATACCATGTCTATGTGGTGTGGGAGGTTAAAAATCCCTTGGTCGGTAAAAGTGTGGGCTCGCGACAAACTGTCTAATGGTGAAAACAATTCTATTCAGACTTATCCATGATAATCAGTATACATCTTCAAGAAAAAAAAGCAACACATTTAAAAATCAAAACACTAATCTAGATTGGATCCTACATTTCTAACTTAGATATTACTTACTTATTAAGCATGTTTTGCTGCATATATGGGGATACTAGGTTAATTTAATGGGACATGTTATTGGCTGAAGCTTATGGTGTCAACACTTTAGTGTGCTTTCCAACATTAATTTGGTATGTTTTCACTTTAAATGTCTCCAAAGTTAGCAATTGAAAATAAAAGTTAGTTCAAACTAAATTAAGTTCGATTATAACAATCATTCTAATGCATTCATCTCAGACAATTGTAGAAAGTTGAAACTATCAGACTGTGCAATTTGAATATAGCAAATTTGATGGAAGGGACACTCTTTGAAATTGGACTAACGTTGATGTGATGTGGATTTGTTTGTGAAATGCATACCTTGTCCCACGCACCGTGTGTAGTGTGGTGCCTTAATTAAGGTATTGTGTGATAAGTGGTAAACACCTAAAGCACACAGCGGCTAAACCCGCAGTGGCCAGCAGGGGGCGCCCCCTCCCAGCGGAGCGCGGTAGTACGGTGGCATTGTACTTCTTGCAGAGACCTGGTTACAAATTGACACACTTTGCAGCGTCTTGGAGCTTTGAAGCTGGATTAAGTAGGTCATGCGTCATGTGATCCAAACACTGGCCTCTGATTGGCCCGCTGACGCCCCCAGCCCGCACACATCAGAGGCCGCTAATTACGCGCGACGTGACGTGTTAATCCTTTACAGCTGGTGTAGGACGCTCAGAACAATACCCCGTTCAAAACACTACTGTTAAGTTCAAAACACTACCCCTACATACGTTCAAAACACTACCCAAGTTCAAAACACTATCATGACACAGCAGTGGGGGGATGTAGTGCCGCAAAATGTAACCTACTGCATAGGCCCTACTGCCCCACTTTACTGCATTCTTCCCCACCTTACTGCATACTGCCCCACCCTACTACATTCTGCGCCACCCTCCTTCATACAGCGACCAGACGGGATGGCCGAATGAGTTAGAGCGTCCGTCTCCCGTGCTGGTAGATCGTGGGGTCGTGGGTTCGAGTCCCAGTCGAGTCAAACCAATGACTTTAAAATTGATACTTGTCGCTTCCTAGCCAGGCGCTCGACATTATTAGGATAGGGCAAGGACTGGTGTGCTCAGTGTCAGGATAATGTGACTGAGTGGGATACCAGGTCATGGTGCCGGCGGCCTGGTTTCCCAGTGGGACAGCACTATAAAGTCGCCATGAGTGCGCACTGTCACAAGTCAGTACCCGTCCTGATATGACCTTAGATGTTGCTAGGATGTAAAACAACAACAAACAAACAAACCTTCATACAGCTTTTAACACCGTATTAGTAGTATACGCTGACAGCGCTGTGGCATATGCACCAAGTATCAGTAAATGTGGATAGTGCTGTGGCATTTAACAATGTGTTAGTAGTGTATGCTGATAGTGATGCGGCATCTGCACCACATATTAGTATATGCTGATAGTGCTGCAGTGTATAACAACGTATTAATTTATGCTGATAGTGGTGCGGCATTTAACAATGTGTTAGTAGTATACACTGATAGTGCTGCGGCATTTAACAACATGTTAGTTGATTGATTGATGGTTGCTTTACGCCGTGTCGGCAGCATAGGCCATATTCACGGCAAGAAATGTTTGTTTTTTGTTCAAACCATCGCTTTTACATGTAAAAGCAGACAATCAATTATGTGCCAATAGACACTCATTAAATTAGAAAGCTCACAATCATATATTTGTGGTCAAGGGAAACAAATTCCCATAGAAAAAGAAAGTTTTATTAATAATTGATAGAATCTATTTAGTAAACTATATGAGGTGGTACAGTCCAGCTGCCCTCAAAAAGGCTAAAATGTTTTCCTGTTTTACCTTAGTAAAAAGGTCATGCATACTGTCTGCAGTGTAGAACCGTTGGCGCAGGGCCAAAAAATCAACGCAACTTAGTCAAATGTGTTTGAGTGTCAGCGGGGACTGACACCCAATACATTCAGGGGGAGGTTCCCGCTTGAGCAGAAAAGCATGTGTAAGCCACGAGTGGCCAATACGGCAGTGGCTAAGGACCACTTGGTCCCGCCGACCTCCCGCATGAGTCTGTGGTGGCTTTCCCACAGATGGTTCACTTTCTTTAAGTTTATTAATGTTTTCATCCCACTCATGTTGCCATTTGGATTTTATGTGGGTGGCTATTAGTTGCTTCAGATCAGAGTGAGGGATCAGACACGGTTCAAGATCACAGTTCAGGGCCTTCTTCGCAGCCCGATAAGCTTGTTCGTTTCCTTGTATGTCGGCATGGCCAGGCACCCAGCACAGGTGGATTTCATACCCATCCGTTGTCAGTTGGTTCATTTTATAAATGACCGTTGCTAGAATAGGGTGATTCGTTTTCAGTCCAGCAACAGCCAGGAGGCAAGAGAACGAATCACTGTATATAACATAGTTAGTGTGGTTGGATACCTCGATACACTCAAAAGCGAGAAGGAGTGCTTGGGCTTCTGCACTGAAAATCGAGCTCTGATTGGGCAAACGTACACCAAATTTTTCCCATCGGCAGACTGCCGCAGCAGCTACCCGGCTTTGGTCTTTCGAACCATCAGTGTATATGGAGAGGTGGTCTGCAAACTGGCCTTGAATCTCTGCATGCAGTCCTTGGTACTCGAGTGGATGTGTCCCAGACTTCCTCAGTTCCGTGAGTCAGAGGATAACCAATGGTTTTCTCAACGACCACGGGGGATGTTCTGGGACTTTGGCATCCTCCAACACGTCCAAATCCACGCCCAAGGCCTCCAAATGAGGTTTCATTCGGAGCCTCAGTGGCCGGATGTAATTCGGCCTGGCTTCATACCTGGATTCGTCATGTTGCTCGAATAGACAATTGTGTGCAGGATTCAATGCATTAGTTTTTATCTTGACTACATATTGCATGGCCAGTTTGATTCTCCTGTTGTTAAGTGATAGTTCATTGGCTTCGACATAAAGGCTCTGAACTGGTGAGGTGCGGAAGGCCCCAAGGGCCAGGCGCAGTCCCTGGTGGTGGATCGTGTCTAGCAGCCCAATATATGATTTCCTTGCGGAACCGTATACTATGCTGCCGTAATCCACTTGTGACCGAACCAAGGTTCTGTACACGGAGAGCAGAACATCTCTGTCCGCTCCCCACTCTGAGCTGGACAGCACCCTCAGAATATCACATGTTAGTAGTATACACTGATAGTGCTGCAGCGTTTAACAATGTGTTAGTAGTATACACTGATACTGATAGTGCTGCGGCATTTAACAATATCTTAGTATACACTGATAGTGCTGCGGCTTTTAACAACGTATTAGTATATGCTAATAGCGCTGCAACATTTAACAACGTATTAGTATACACTGATAGTGCTGCAGCGTTTAACAACGTATTAGTATGCACTGATAGTGCTGCAACTTTTAACAACGTATTACTATTAGTATATGCTGATAGTGCTGTGACGTTTACCAACATGTTACTTGTTAGTAGTATACCCTGATAGCGCTTCAGCGTCTGCACCACATGTTAGTATACGCTGATAGTGCTGCAGCGTTTAACAACGTATTAGTATATGCTGATAGTGCTGCAGCGTTTAAGCATATTAGGATACATTGATAGTGCTGCAGGATTTGTACAGCGTATTAGTAGGGCCTATAAGTTGATCGTGTTGCAGAATTGCAGAGGTGGGCCTAGCGTGCGCAAGGTTGGGAGTTTGGTTCCCAGTAGAATCAAACCAATGACTTTAAAATTTATACTTGTCACCGCCTAGCCTGGCACTCTGCATTAATAGCAGGCATGAGCATTTCCCGCCAATTGGCTGATTTCCGCCAATTAAATGCTTCCTGGGCTGTTCACGAGATACGTGTAAATCCGAGGAGAACAAATTTGGGGGGGTGAAACTATTAACTATGGTATAGGTGTATTATTTATATTATTGACTTATCATTTATGCAAGATTACAAGAAAAACACTAGAGTACTGGTCTATATGCCTACTCTTACCTTATGTCACAGGTGAAGAGTGAAATTTCTCCATCCTAAGTGGCTACCAAATTGCACCAATTGTGTCCTACTTGTACAAAAATTCTCCGTCGGAGGGGGGTGTACACCCTCCCCCCCTACTCGGCCTTCAGCCGAGTTTTATGAGCTAATTTGTTTTACTTCTCTGCTCATGTCTGTAATACGATAGAGGGCAAGGACTGGTTAGCTCAGTGTCAGGATATTGTGACTGAGTGGGATATATCGGATCATGGTGCTGGCAGCCTGATTTCCCAGTGGGGCAGCAGTATAAAGGTGCTATGACTGCACTGTCACAATTAAGTCGGTACCCATCGTGATATGACCTTAGATGTTGCTATGACACAAAACAACAACCAACAACAACCCCTACTGACCCACCTTACTACTAATACTAGGCTACATAGGCCTACTGCCCCTCGCTACTGCATACTGCCTCACCCTACTGCACATAAAAATGAATATGCATTTTTTTTAAGAGTAGTGTTTTGAACTTAAAGCTAGTGTTTTGAACTTAGGGATAGTGTTTTGAGCATGGCCACAGTAGTGTTTTGAACCTACCTTCAACTAAGTTGAAAACACTACCGTAGTGTTTTGAACCTAGGTTGAAAACACTACCGTAGTGTTTTTGTGGGGTAGTGTTTTGAACTTACTACACCGGCTGGTCGGGGCTCTCCGTATCTGCCCATTGCCGCCTGGTAGTCTACGATGCAGGCGCCCGGACCGAGCGACTTCTCTATCTCTATCACAGTTCACACAAAATCACAGTCACACTGTTGGCACATAGGCTCTCAGCTCGGTCTCTTTCTGGCTCACTGTCTCTGTGTGTATCTCTCTTGCTGTGCATGTATACGTGCGTCTGTCTGTCCCAGTGTGTATGTATCTGTGCATCTGTATCTGTCTCGCTGTGTATGTATCTGTGCATCTGTATCTGTCTTGCTGTGTATGTATCTGTGCATCTATCTGTCTGCTGCAGTGTGTATGTATCTGTGCATCTATCTGTCTGTCGCAGTGCTATGTATCTGTGCATCTGTATCTGTCTCGCTGTGTATGTATCTGTGCATCTGTATCTGTCTTGCTGTGTATGTATCTGTGCATCTATCTGTCTGCTGCAGTGTGTATGTATCTGTGCATCTATCTGTCTGTCGCAGTGTTATGTATCTGTGCATCTGTATCTGTCTCGCTGTGGAATTATCTGTGCATCTATCTGTCTGTCCCACTGTGTATGTATCTGTGCTTCTATCTGTCTGTCGCAGTGTGTATGTATCTGTGCATCTGTATATGTCCTGTTGTCTATGTATCTGCGCATCTGTCTTTGTCTCGCTGTGTATATATATATATATATATAGTATATATATATATATATATATACATCTGTATCTGTTTTCCTGTGTATGTATCTGTGTATCTGTCTAAGTGTATGTATCTGTGCACCTGTATCGGTCTTGCTATGTATGTATCTGCATTTGTATCAGTCTCGCTGTGTATGTATCTGTGCATCTGTCTCTGTGTATGTATCTGTGCATCTGTCTCTGTCTCACTGTGTATGTATCTGTGCATGTGTCTCTGTCTCACTGTGTATGTATCTGTGCATTTGTCTCTGTCTCTCTCTGTATCTGTCTCTGGCTTTTCTTGTCTCTCTCCTCTGATGGTGGTGGATCTCTGATTGCCCTTTGTGGTTTCCATGACGTCCTTGTATGCCACGATGGTCACGTGTGTTGGTGCACGCCGGTGTCTACCTGCGCCGTACTATCTGGCGACGTGTTTTCTTTTATTGCCACACTCACGCATGTGCACAGGTGTCTCGACTACTTGAGACATAAGACATATTACTATTGGTAGTTTGCAGCGCGCCGATGGCGTTACGCGCCACCAAGACGTGGTGGCTCCCTGCCGAGCGCTGTCCACCCATGTGGCCGTGTGCACGTGATGAGCGGAGTTTGTTCACTAGCGATGTTCACCCACTGGTGGTGTTCACCCACTGGGTGGTGTTCACCCACTGGGTGGTGTTCACCCACTAGGCGGTG
The DNA here is from genome assembly GCA_030323885.1 of Branchipolynoe longqiensis. Lineage (NCBI taxonomy): Eukaryota > Metazoa > Annelida > Polychaeta > Phyllodocida > Polynoidae > Branchipolynoe > Branchipolynoe longqiensis. Next base: position 38,840,377 of record CM059198.1, read on the forward strand.
TTCACCCACTGGATGGTGTTAATCGACTGCTGGTGTTTTCCCACTGGGTGGTGTTTGCCCACTGGGTGGTGTTTGCCCACTGGGTGGTGTTGCCCACTGGGTGGTGTTCGCCCACTGGGTGGTGTTCGCCCACTGGGTGGTGTTAATCAACTGCTGGTGTTTTCCCACTGGGTGGTGTTTGCCCACTGGGTGGTGTTTGCCCACTGGGTGGTGTTCGCCCACTGGGTGGTGTTCGCCCACTGGGTGGTGTTCGCCCACTGGGTGGTGTTCACCCACTGGTGTAATGTATCTACGATCAAAGGTCAGTCACACCCAGGTAAGGGCTGAGGCATGCTGAGTAGAGACGTTCCAATAAACAGTTATGACTCACAGCTCACGGTGTTAACACATTATTTACATGGTGTCAGATTGGTAGGACAAACTACCATACATTATGGCTTTGACAGGGCTAAAAGCGCCTGCACCGTTAAATCTGGATGAGAACATGGCAGTAAATTGGAGGGCCTGGATCAACACGTACGAGATATACGCCACAGCATCGGGAGCAGGTACAAAATCCGAGAAGGTACAGTGTTGTGTCTTCCTCCATGTTGCTGGTAGTGAAACACTAAATGTACACCATACGTTTGACATCGACCCGAGTGATGACCACAAAATTGGTCCATTGATTGCTGCATTCACTCAGTATTGTGAAGGCAAAACAAACATTAACAACTGAATCAATGGACACATATATTCGGGAGCTGAAATCGTGGGTGACACAGTGTTGTTACGAAAAGTTAGAAAGACTCATTATTGTGCGACAGAATAGTATGTGGTATTAAAGACAATGAATTAAGGAATCGCTTATTGCAAACCCCTAAATTGATATTGGAACAGTGTATTGAAACTTGTCATCTAAGTGAAAACAAAGAAACTCAGTTGTCCAGTAACGTAAACAAATACGAAGAGAGTGTGGATGCCCTAGCAACCGCCAACGGCCGCAATGGTTTCGTGCCGACACATCCACCGCAATGGAAACGGTCAGCCAGACAATACCAACAACAACTACACCGTTCAGGGACATCATCGTCACAGTGCACATGATGTGGATACAACCACCCATGGGGGAATCGTCCTGCTAGTGGTAAAGTATGTTTGGGTTGTCACAAGATAGGGCACTTCATCAAGATGGGCACAGCAACGTACTGCGCCAGTCAACAAAATTAACGTCGATCCTAACAACGCGTATGGCCAGTGGAAGCATCAACAGCAAGACGAAGAGGACTATGATTTGTTCGTAGGAGCTGTATACAATACTAACTCAGACGATAGTATACTGACATTTCGATAGGACAGGATGAAATATCGTTTAAATTGGACACCGGTTCAGAGGCCAACATTTTACCATTGGAGGTGTACCAGAAGCTAACGGGTGTCACGCTGCTGCCATCGAGATGTCAGCTAATAACATACAGTGGCCAACGGATCCGACCTCAAGGAGAAACCAAGTTAGACATTAATGGGACGACACTGAAGTTCCAGGTGACCGATGCAGGCAGTGCCATCCTCGGGAAGGATGCATGTGTCACACTGGGACTGTTGGCTCGGATTGATACGATCAAGAGTGAACCAAGCAACAAGTCAGCGCAAGACATGGTAACTAAATATTCAGATGTATTTGAGGGATTAGGCTTAATAAAAGCCAATGCAAAAATTCACATCGATGTAAATGTACCGCCTGTAATAGATCCACCACGTAGAATACCTCTTGCTATTAGTGTCGATGTACAAAAAGAATTAAAACGAAGAATGGTAGATTTCGGTGTCATAATAAAGGTCGAGGAACTGACCCCATGGGTGAGCTCCATAACAATTGTACGGAAACCAGGGAAAATCAGAGTTTGCCTAGACCCCACAAAATTAAATAAAGCAACCTTACGAGGCCTTTATTCTCTTCGTACAGTGGAAGAGGTAGTAGCGCAAATACATGGGGCCAAATATTTTTCTGTTTTGAATGCAAACAGCGGGTACTGGTAGATCGAATTAGATGAAGTCAGTTCCAAATTATATACGTTTAATACTCCCTGGGGTAGGTTCCGATATGCACGTTTACCATTTGGTATAAAAACAGCAGGAGACATTTTTGTACAAGAAATGAAAGAATGATTACAAAATCTAGACAGTGTACATGTAATATCAGATGACATTTTAATACATGGTAAGACTATAGAAGAACACAATAAGAGACTAGAAGCAGTACTGTTACGCGCCAGGGAAACAAATCTTAAGTTAAACCCGCGAAAAACGAAGATATGTCAATCAAGTGTGAATTATGTAGGGCATTTAATCACTGAACATGGTTTAAAACGAAATGTGGACAGAGTACAAGCTATTTTGGACATGCCAGACCCCACAAATAGACCTGCGTGCAAAGATTTCTAGGCATGATCGGATATGTTAGCAAATTCATACCGAACATGGCGCAAATAACAAAACCATTGAGAATTGAAATTCAAAAAGCTGTAGCATGGCATTGGGAAGAGGCGCAAATAACTGCATTCAAACACCTAAAACAATTATTAAGCAATGCACCTGTTCTAAAGTATTTCGACAAAACAGAGAAAATTACATTACAGGTAGATGCTTCTAAATACGGATTAGGGGGCCACCCTGTTCCAACGTAACCAACCCGTTGCGATGGCATCAAAAGCGCTCGATAAAACCCAAATAAGCTATGCAGTGATCGAAAAAGAACTGTTAGCGATATGTTTCGGCTGCAAGAAATTCTATGATTATATTTATGGAAATGAAATTATCATTCAAACAGATCATAAACCTTTAGTATCGATCATGCAGAAACCACTACACCAGCTTTCAGCCAGAATGTAGCGCATGTGTATGAGACTGCAAAACTACAATATAGAGGTAATATATGCTAAGGGATCTATGCTCTATTTTTCAGATACCCTCTCCAGAGCACACACAACAAATATGAGCCCAACGACCTGTTCGACAAGGATATTTCGATATCTACCATTGACATCGACAATGATATAATAGAGCGTATCAAAGCAGCCACCAACACGGACAGCACATTACAGGAATTGATACGTCTAGCAAGGTATGAATGGCCTACAGACAACAAAAAGATATCACCTGAAATAAAACCCTTTTTGACTTACAAACAAAACATCACTACATCAAATGGCCTATTATTAAAAGGAACACAAATTATAATTCCAAAAACATTACGATCAAGCGTTCTAGAAAAGTTGCATGAGTCCCATTTAAGAATAATGAAATGTAAGCAACTAGCTAGATATACAGTTTTTTGGCCAGGCATGAATAGCCAATTAGAAGACAAAATCTCCTGGTGCCAGATTTGTCAGGAATTCCGAAATATGCAACAGAAAGAACCACTAGTAAGCCACACATTCCTAGATGTCCCATTCCAGAAAGTGGGAGTAGACCTGTTTCACGTGAACAACACTAACTACATACTAATAATTGATTATTACACTAAATTCCTTTAGGTACTAGAGTTAAAACAAACGACTAGCAAACATATTATTGACGCACTAAAACAAACATTTGCAAGATATGGGATCCCTAAATATGTAGTATCTGATAACGGGCTATAATTCACAAGCTTAGAATATAAACAATTTTCTTCAACTTATGGTTTTGCACCAATATATACAAACCCCATGCATGCCCAAAGCAATGGACAAGTAGAAAGATACGTGCAAACCATTAAGAGAATGATGAAAAAAGGTATTAAAGATAATAAAGACCCATATATAAGCTTACTAAATTACAGAAATACCACCCTACAGGGCTTGGGTGCATCACCAGCACAGCTATTAATGTCACGAAGATTACGGATGCGAATCCCAGTAATAGACAGTCAACTTAAACCACAAATACAAAGTTCAAAACTAAAGTTTTTTTGACAGACATGCAGGAAAACCGCTACAAGTAAAATTAGACACATAAACCACCACAACGAATGGAAAAATGGTTAAATCGTTGATACACATACCCTGGGGCCTAGGGATTATAAACTCATGAATGATGAGCAGCACATTTTGCGGCACAATAGGGAATTCATTTACAAACAGAATGTAAAACAGACAACTACAACAAATAACACATCTACAAAATCACACACTGACACATCTAAATCAAACCACAAAACCCCCATACCAAGTAATGAACCTTACGTCACATGCCATGGCAGAATTATTAGACCCACAACTGGATTTAGTTATTAACAATGATAATAACAGAGTCAATCTAAATCACTGATTGTATATGAATTATTGTTACCCATCCCACTTAGCTAAGCTTGGAATTAGCAATATCTTCGTTCACTGATACACATACATACTGTAAGAAGAGTTCATACCAAATACGTATGTAAAAGCGCAACCACGTATAGTAATTAGATTAGCATTCTTGTATAAGGACTGTCGAGAATTTAAAAATCGATTAATTAGACCATTCAGAACAAAATATGTAAAAAGTATGATACATCAAGAATATGTAACGGAATGACTAGATATAGGCATATACATAATTACGTGTATAAGATAAAGTTAATACCGCACAAATTAAAGTACTTCGTCTGTGTATGGGTATCAATGTTAATGCACGCATGTCACTAACCCATTAATAATGCATGTGTACATTTTATATGTAATTTGTTAAGGCATATCACATATGCATGAAATTGAGATTTTAAGCAAGTACATATTAAGTGTCCTGCACAGTTCAATTTGGACACAGACATAAGTAAAGGTGGCTTTCCCGCATACGTTCATACTGCACACACACTGTATGCATAGCCAAGGCATTCAAATGTTATTTTACACGTTAAGAGAAAAGGATGTCGTGCATTTTTAGATAAGTGACTTTTCATGAAACAAATGTAAACATATTGAGAGGGAAATGTAATGTATCTACGATCAAAGGTCAGAGGTCACACCCAGGTAAGGGCTGAGGCATGCTGGGTAGAGACATTCCAATAAACAGTTACAACTCACAGCTCACGGTGTTAACACGTTATTTACAACTGGGTGGTGTTTGTCGACTGGTGGTGTTCGCCCACCATGTTGCACACCTGGCATTTAAAGCGTTTGGTGAATTCAATGAAGAGGAGGCCGGGCGGTGTGGCGTGGTGTGGTGCAATACCGCATGGTGTGGTGTGGCGCGGCGTGGTGTGGTGTAGAGTGGCGTGGTGTGGTGTTGTGTGGCGTGGTGTGGTGTGGCGTGGTGCATGCTTGGCACTGGTTGCGCAATGCCACAGGAGCCGGCAACAGGTGTTCCGGGTACCTCGACGGCGGTACAGCCGCTAATTGTCTCGGGGCACGCCGCACTAACACCTCACCGCCCATGTGCACCACACTAACACCTCACTCCCCGTGTGCATCACACTAACACCTCACTGCCCCTGTGCACTACACTAACACCTCACCGCCCATGTACACCACACTAACACCTCACTGCCCATGTGCATCACACTAACACCTCACTCTCCGTGTGCACTACACTAACACCTCACCGCCCGTGTACACCACACTAACACCTCACAGCCTGTGTGCACCACACCGCCCGTGTGCATCACACTAACACCTCACCGCCTGTGTGCATCGCACCAACATCTCACTGCCCGTGTGCACTACTCTCTCCCTCTTCCCTCTTCCCTCTTCTCCTCCCTCCATCCCTCCCTCTCCCTCCATCCCCCTCCCTCCCCCTCCCCCCTCCCTCCCTCTACCTCCCTCCATCTCTCTCCGGACTCTGCTGGCCTGTCGCTGTGTCTGACGTGTCAATCCCTGGAGATAATCGGGACCTCCGGGAAATATCTGGGGTAAAAGCAAATATTCTCGTCACTAGTAAAGTTGTGTCCGCAAAAGGATATGCCTCCCGACATCAGGTGCGGGTTGTGGTTTTGGGTGGCTAATTTTACCACGGTAGTAACGTGGGCTCTAGGCTGCAGGTTTCACGCACCAGTAGCCACTCTCAGTGATCTGTAACAGTGGTGTAGACTAAAGGGCGCATTCCATATACGCGTAATGCGTTATGCGTTATGCGAATGCCAGCATTCCATATATGTGTATTGCGTTATGCGTTATGCAGTGAAGTATATAAAAAGTATATAAAAAGTGTGTGTGACTCTGTGTCTCTGTGTGTGTCTCTATGTGTGTGTCTGTGTCTCCGTGTCTCTGTGAGTGTCTGTGTGTGTGTGTCTCTATGTGTGTCTCTATGTGTGTGTCTGTGTCTCCGTGTCTGTGTGTGTGTCTGTGTGTGTGTGACTCTGTGTCTCTGTGTGTGTTTCTATGTGTGTGTCTGTGTCTCTGTGTCTCTGACAAAGAGACACACACAGACACATATACACACAGAGACACACACACAGACACACACAGAGACACAACACAGAGATACACACACAGACACACACAGACACACACAGAGACACACACACAGAGACACACACACAGAGACATACACACAGACACAGAGACACACACACACAGACACACACACAGAAACACAGAGACACACACAGACACAGAGATACACACACAGACACACACACAGCAACAGAGACACAAAGACACAGACACACACAGAGACACAGAGACACAACACAGAGACACACACACACAGACACACACACAGACAGACACACAGACACACACAGAGACACACACAGACACAGATGCACACACAGAGACACACACACACAGACACACACACAGAGACACACACAGAGACAGATACACACACAGAGACACACACACAGAGAATGGGACGGTCCAAACATGGCTCAGTTTAACTTGCTTGGAGGGATGTTAGGACCGTCCCAAATATGAAGACTGCTTCCTAACAGGTCCGCCGCATAAACCTACATGTTTGCACCGTCCCATAAACAATTATTCTCCATACTGCTCTGTATATGACCAAATATTGCATTTATATCTATGTAACTTTGTGTACATCACATGGGGGTTCCTACCTTTATTATAACCAAATTATAGATAAGTATTCATATTTCTGTGCATATGGTAGCATTTTTAGCTTTCCCATAACCGTCAGTCTCCCGATTGGGACGGTCCTAACATCCTAAACTGAGTCATGTTAGGACCGTCCTTTTCGTTCAACAAAACGGCTGTCCATAATTATCAGTCGCCTCCTCCAGCCTTATATCAATGGAAAAATGCGACTGATGCTTTTCTATTCGCATCACCTTGTCCCGGCTGTCCGTAATTATCAGTCGCCTCCTCCAGCCTTATATCAATGGACAAATGCGACTGATGATTTTCTATTCGCACCACCTTTACGCATTACGCACCGATCGCTACATGGAGCGATCGGGATAATGGATTTCTTTCGCATTCGCATTCGCATTACGCATTACGCGTGTATGGAATGTAGCTCATAGGTTTCAAGGCGTTTCGATTTTTTGTCGCATTCGCATTCGCATTACGCGTATATGGAATGCGCCCTTAAGGCTAGCAGAGCTCCGCTATGGAATTGCAATTCAAATCTCCTGCATTCGACAAATATCCTGAAGATCCTCGGGGGAAAAGACAACGTTCGTTTTGAGTAGCATTTGCTTTGAAGCCACGTTCTGCGGCTCTTCCCATTTCGCCCCAGAAGCCTATTGTGCGCCAGCCCTGTGTGGCTGGGTGCATACCTCATCGCGCTGCTCCCCATGTTTCATGCATGTGACTATTACCTATGCCTAACATGATATGCCTTGTCCCAACTGTTCTTGACATGCGTGTGTATTTAGTTGCGATATAACGGATTTTTTTATTATATAAATGCTTTCTGTAATATTTCCTTACTGAATCTCAAGGTGGGTGTCTGAGGGGGGGGGGGGGGTGTCTACAGAAAAGCGGCCCGCCGTGATGTCATTTTGTGTGGAGATACTCTATAATTGACTAACACTAAGCGTGTCACTAACTGCTAAATGAGACTCCGCCTTCCCCGACTGTCACTGCGCTGAACACGTGAATTACCTACCATACAAGCCGCACTCGTAAAGCATGCATAATTGGCGTTAAATATAATAACAAGTTGTGTGTGAAATGATAAAGATGATACTGAAGGCGTTGCATTATTTACATCAAGCATGAAGACATTGAAACGGAAAAAGGGTCACTGGCCATTTGTCCGCAGAGTGCCCCGCAGGAACGAGCACTTGCGGCTCTGCCTCACTTCTCATGTATTGTTGTATTTGTAGTCAGCTTAGCGTGCTGGTGCCTCAGTAGTGTTACCATGAACGTCCAACCGCGCCAATATAATTGTTTTTCAAATACTTGGCGCCAGCCTTCTCACCCCTTCTCCACACACTGCCCCTACGGACCTTTCCCTCCCCCACCCACTACGGACCTCCCCCCCCCCCCCGCCCTTCTCACCCCATCTCCACACACTCCCACTATGGACCTTTCCCTCCCCCCGCCCTTCTCACCCCATCTCCACACACTCCCACTACGGACCTTTCCCTCCCCCCGCCCTTCTCACCCCATCTCCACACACTCCCACTACGGACCTTTCCCTCCCCCCGCCCTTCTCACCCCATCTCCACACACTCCCACTACGGACCATTCCCGCCCCCCGCCCTTCTCACCCCATCTCCACACACTCCCACTATGGACCTTTCCCTCCCCCCGCCCTTCTCACCCCATCTCCACACACTCCCACTACGGACCATTCCCTCCCCCCGCCCTTCTCACCCCATCTCCACACACTCCCACTATGGACCTTTCCCTCCCCCCGCCCTTCTCACCCCATCTCCACACACTCCCACTATGGACCTTTCCCTCCCCCCGCCCTTCTTACCCCATCTCCACACACTCCCACTACGGACCATTCCCTCCTCCCGCCCTTCTCACCCCATGTCCACACACTCCCACTACGGACCTTTCCCTCCCCCGCCCTTCTCACCCCTTCTCCACACACTCCCACTATGGACCATTCCCGCCCCCTGCCCTTCTCACCCCATCTCCACACACTCCCACTATGGACCATTCCCTCCCCCCCCCGCCCTTCTCACCCCATCTCCACACACTCCCACTACGGACCATTCCCCCCCCCCCCTTGCTCCTTCTCACCCCTTCTCCTCACACACTCCCCCCCCCCCCACTACGGACCATCCCCCCCCCTTCTAACCCCTTCTCCACACACTCCCACTACCGACCATTCCCTCCCCCCGCCCCCTCTCCACACACTCCCTCATCCGGACCATTCTGCCCCCCCCCCCTCGCCCCTTCTCACCCCATCTCCACACACTCCCACTACGGACCATTCCCTCCCCCCGCCCCTTCTCACCCCATCTCCACACACTCCCACTACGGACCATTCCCCCCCCCCGCCCCTTCTCACCCCATCTCCACACACTCCCACTACGGACCATCCCCCCCGCCCCTTCTCATCCCTTCTCCACACACTCCCTCTCCGGACCTGGGGCCATATGCAGGAGTCGGTGGTATTCGGTGTTAATGAGCCAAAACGGTGGTAAGCGGGAATTTCCCGGTTAGCGGCGAAAAATGGTATGCACAAGGCGGTGATAGGCCTAACACCAAAACCTTAAACGAGGTTAAGGTAACCCTGATCCATAGGTGGTTTAAGGTTGGTGTTAGGCACCGATTAGGCCCAAATCTATTCAATGCGATCATATTTAACAGAATTACATACGCAATAAGTGAAATTTTACCAATTTAACCCTAAATTCAAACCGTTATTAACGCTGCCGCCGCACTGGCGGCGATATTAATAGTGTCGAATCGACGAATGTAAAGTAAACAAATCGCCGCCGCCGATTCGGCGGCGCCGATTTGTTTAGTTAATATCGCCGCCTTTACGGCGGCAGCGTTAATATTGCTTCGAATTTAGGGTTAATTTCATCAAATGTTACTTATTGCGTATCTAATTCTGTTAAATATGACAGCATTGAATAGATTTGGGCCTAATGCACTCGCTATACCTGCTATGGAAAACGGCGGCGGCGCCGGTTTGTTTACTGTACCTTCGTCGATTCGAAAATATAACTATTAATATCGCCGCCAATGCGGCGGTAGCCTTAATAACGCTTCGACTTCAGGGTTAAATTTATAAAATTTCACTTATTGCGTATGTAATTCTGTTAAATATGATCGCATTCAATAGATTTGAGCCTAATATATGGCTACAAACGCAGAGGGATTTCCCAAATCTATAAATAACTTCACGTTTAGCTATAATGAAAGCGTTACGCACTCCTGCATACGACTTGACACCGGTCCCGACTTCGGTGATAGCTAAACGGTAACAGGCTCTAACACCAAACCCCGCTAACACTGACTCCTGCATATGGCCCCTGGTCCCCGCGCCCTCCCCTGATGCGCCCAGCCTCCGCGTTCGACGCCAGATTAGACCCGGCGAAACGGCGGGAAATGAGCTGTCACCTCGCGGTGAATTGAGGAACTAGCGCCAGGGGGAGGCCAACAGCTATATCCGCCCTGAGACGCGTGCACGGAGGGGCGACTCGCCGAGCGGCTCTGTCGCGAGGGGGCGGGCCGGTCACTGAGTCAACGACGATGCCGGGTGTTTATCGTCAACCGGAAGCGGAAGTGTCACGGCCTCCATCTTTTACTATCAGGTTTGCGCCGCGTCCCTGTACACGTGGCGATCACGTTCCGGAAAGCCGTGGTGCGGCTGGTCCCTGGGTGGCGGGCAGGTTGAGCGCCTCCTGTAGGGTTCGGGGCTGGCCACGCGGTTCATTACCCGCCCAACTTAAAAATAACACAAATAAATAGGTTGGGGCGGTCCCAGGGCGGGGGCACCGGCACGCGCCGCGCCACCCCGGCGCCGCCCCGTGACACCACCTCTCCCGCCCGACTTATCGCGACCAAAGAAAGGGGATTAGGTCGGCCCCGATCCTATTAAGCTTTCATCTTGCAATATCGCCGGATTACACTTTTTGATCAAAATAAATTTGCTCTCGGCGCAAAATCGATGGCGTCTAGGGGATTTCGGACGGTGGGGGCGCGGGCGTGGATGGCAGGCCAGCTCTCGATGGTAAATCCGGCAGAATATTGCGAATTTCTCTGGCAAAGATAATCATACTGTTAAAGAGATTAGGGAGGGCGCCCTCCCCCCACTCGCCCGTCCCCCGGGCGAGTACCGGGCGAGTGACTGGCACCGATAACCCCGACCCCGGCCAATGGGAAGAAACAAATACTCCTTTAATAGAAAGAAGGACTGGAGCAGCCCCCACCGCCACCTCCCCACACCCTCCCCGTCACCTCCGCGACACCTACCCACCACCCCGCCACCTCCCCGTCACCTACCCACCTCCCCGCCATCCCCCAACACCCTCCCCGTTATCTCCCCAATACGACCCCCACCTACCCATCACCTCGCCACCTCCCGGTCACCTTCCTACCACCCCCTACCCCACACCCTCCCCGCAACCTCCCCACACCCTCCATGCCATCTCCTCCTCACCACCTCCCCACCTCCTCCCTATCAACTCCCTACAACCTACCCACCCCCTCCCAACCACCCCCTCCCCACCCCTCCCTACCACCAACTCCCCACCCCCTCACTACCCCCCCCCACTACCACCCCCTCACTACCACCTCCCCACCCCCTCACTACCACCTCCCCACCCCCTCACTACCCCCCCCACTACTACCACCTCCCCACCCCTCACTACCACCACCTCCCCACCCCTCACCCCTCCCTACCACTAACTCCCCACCCCCTCACTACCACCCCCTCACTACCACCACCTCACTACCACATCCCCCCCACTACCACCCCCTCACTACCACCCCCCTACCCCCTCACTACCACCCCTCACTACTACCACCTCCCCCCACTACCACCCCCCTCACTACCACCCCCTCACTACCACCTCCCCCACCCCCTCATTACCACCCCTCACTACTACCACCTCCCCACCCCCTCACTACCACCACCTCCCCACCCCTCACGACCACCAACCTCCCCACCCCCTCACTACCACCCCTCACTACCACCACCCCCTCCCTACCACCAACTCCCCACCCCCTCACTACCACCCCCACACTACCACCTCCCCACCCCCGCACTACCGCTCGCTCACTACCACCACCTCCCTACCACCACCCCCCGACCCCTCCCTACCACCAACTCCCCTCCAACCCCTCACTACCACCTCTCACTACTACCACCTCCCCACCCCCGCACTACCGCCCGCTCACTACCACCACCCTCCCGACCCCTCCCTACCACCAACTCCCCTCCACCCCCCTCACTACCACCACCCCTCACTACCACCCACCTACCCACCCCTCCCACCCCTACCACCAACTCCCCTCCACCCCCTCACTACCACCACCCTACCCCCCCCCCCCCCTCCTACCACCACCACCCCCGCACTACCCCCCACCACCCCCACCCGCTCTGCCGCCACCAGTGGGGCTCCCGTGTAATCTTCTTTTTGAAATCAGGCTTGGCGGCCAGATTTGGCCGTCTGCAGCCATTTGCAAGGTGATTAAAGCATAATTGATTGGAGCGGCCTTCGGGATCTGGGCTTGATTACGGCGTCCTGCATGGTCCCCCGGCCCGCCCGGACTAGACTGGCCATGTCCCGGGTGCGTCTTCACCCGCCGGGTGGCGCACGGCCCGCCAGGTGCCCGCACTGTGTGATGCGCGCCAAGTAAACAAGGTGTGTGAGCAGACCGATTTGTTTCTGAGACCACAAATAACAGCAGACGTCACCTTATCCGAGATATTGCCAGAACGTAGAACTCCAACAACCAACCTTATCCTAGAATAGTCGGTGAAATGTAGGTAAAACTCGCCCAGGCTGCCCGCGAAAGTGGCCTTACTGGCCAAAGTGGGTGGGATATGGGGGGGGGGGGGGGGGGAGGGGCGTGCCACGCCCACACTCGACACTTGGCTGGAGCTGTTTGGTGCCCGCTCGGAGCGTGCAGTTGTAAAGGCCCTGTCACACTACGACGTTTCTCACCGGCGCGCCGGCAACGCGCAAAATATTTGCAACCCGTCGACACATGTCCAACTCTTCGGCGCTTTGGAAGAAAGTTTGACGGGGCGCAGCGTGTTAGTAGCGTGCTATGAGCGCGTGGCCAACGGGGTTCAACGCGCGGCGGAACAAAGTGTCAACCTCCCGCCAGCGGGTTCCCAGTGTGTTATCGGCGCGTTGTCAGCGCGCCGATGGCGTGGGGATGGCACGTTGATGTCGTGTTAGTAGCGTGTCAACGCGTACATACCCGCCACCAACACATCAGGACGCGCCGGCAGCGCGTCCACACCCGCCACTAATGCGTCCAGGCACGCCGGCAACACGTCCAACGCGCCAAGAAACACTGGAGCAACGCCAATGGCGCGCCCACTACCCGTCGATGGGACGTTGCCGACACGGTGATGGAACGGTCGTATTTTGGCGAAAAAAAGGCCAACGTTAAGCGACGTTGTCAGCATTCTGCCAGCGTTCCGCCGGCGTTCCGGCAACGTGTATCGACGTGTTCATAACACGTCCGTAACGCACCCTCCAACCCGTTGGAGCACGTCGCTGCGCGCCGACAGTTTTGTGCAAGCACAAAACGATCGGCGCGCCCCAACGCGCACCAAGAGCCGCCGACGTGTCGATTCACACGTTGCTATCCCTCAACGTGTACCGACGCGCCGGTAACGTACCGGACGTGTACCGACGTTTCGCCCAAAAAGGCAACACGTCACCACGCGTCAAAGCGCATTTGTGAGAAACATCGTAGTGTGACAGGGCCTTTAGCCGGCACCCGGCGTGTGTGATACGGCGGTAGACGTTGTTACAACCAGCGTTTACCTGTGAGGGCACAGACCAAAGCCAACCATGTTACTGACACATGCCTAAATGTGGTCAGAGCCTGCTGAGACTAACTCACGAAGTCTCGCCTCATGAAGGGAGGAATGTTGGTTGTTTACGTCCTGGCAACATCTAAGGTCATATCAGGACAGGTACCAACTTGTGAGAGTGCACACTCATGACAACTATATAGTACTGCCCCACTGGGAAATCAGGCCGCCAGTACCATGACCCAATATCCCAATCACTGAATCAGTCACATTATCCCGACACTGAGCTAACCAGTCCTTGCCCTATCCTATTAATATTGAGTGCCAGGCTAGGAAGTGACAAGTATCAATTCTATTAAAGGAGTATTTGTATCAATTTTATAAGTCAATTGCATTTTGGGAGATACAAACTGGCAGGTTCGAATCCTGGCTGCACCAAACCGATATCAAACTCCCCATCTTCAAAATATGAAATGCCATAGAAACAGTTTCACACAATCACAATGTATGGCCCTGGGTGCCTCCTCTGTGTACCTGTCGAATCAGAAATACATGCAAGCACGGTTGAAAATATAAGTAAAGTGCACTTACCAGTTCCAACACGCAGTCATGGTCGCCACTATAAACTTGCGGGTTTTACCCCACTAGTTATCAGAATCAATTTATAATATACACCCTACCCTACCTGATTTGATGGGGGAGCCAAAAGGTCTGGAATTGTTATTATTAAACCCTCAAAATAACAGTGTGGAAGTCAGGGCTGGCAGTGTGGCTCTCTTCCTCTTGCTTCTTCTCTTGCTTCTCTCGTCTTAGTTACCTTCTTGATTGCCTCTTGAGTTTTTTCCTCACACTACCAGTACCCTTCTTTTATTGTATCTTTTCAGCTATTTTACATACAAATCTGATTGGTCAGTCTTACCAAGTACAACATGCAAATTCTGTGGTCAACCTCACTAAGCAGACAATCTCATTGGTCAACCTCACCTGTCAATCTAGGGTGTTGGAGGTGGGAGGGGTGTGGTGACCCATCCACCCCCCCCCCCCTGCTCCTCCTGCTGGCCATGGGGAGGGAACTGACCCACCCATCCACAGCCAACTTCATCTTAGCACATATGAATTATCAGTTTTCACAATGATAGGAGATCTACAACACACTCACTATAAAACCAACATACAGACATCAGAATATTCAATACATATTTACCTAGTAGTTACACATTAAACCTAGCTCACTGAGCCAGGTGCTACCCTGGTGGCGGTAGAGAAACATACACCCTCCCCGCTACCTCCCTCCCAGGCTTAACACTCCAGCCTTCTTCCCCCCCCCCCCCTCCCCCAGGTCAACCCAGCACGCCCCGTTACTTCACGCATCAGGCTAGAAATATCTAGCTGGGCACTTCACACATCAGGATGGATATACCTACCCGGTCACTTCACACATCTGTGCTGGTGTCGGTATCCCAACTTATACGGTATCCCAAATTATGTGAGGCCTAATTGCCCTACCATTGGGGTGCAATTCAATGTAGCCTACCCATGGAGACCTGTCTAGTTTGGGAAAATCCAAACCAACCAATTACATATGCTCTTTCCAGTTTTTACCATCTACATACACTTTAGAATGCACATAATATCATACACATGTAATCAATTACATTTAAATAACCCATATATGCTTATTCCAGAGTTATTATCTACAGTGGTGATATTTGATGCATAGCACTGGACAATTTGACATTAATTAGACTCACACACAACACATACTTTAGTGTCCACATAACAATAGGATGAATATTATTAACACGGCTTATAACAATGATTGACTGATTTAGATATCGCTAGAGTGGTTTTATATAATGATTTGATTACTAGTAGAATGGTCATATAAGAATGATTGAATGATTTAGGTATTATTACAATGATTTTACATCATAATTTGATTATTATCAGCAAAACTTATGCGAGTACAAATGCATGCAAGTAAGTTGATAATATGATTCTCTGTATTTCTGGGTTTTCTGAATATATTGTTTCATTGTTGCTAGTTGTTTCAGGGTATTATTTAGGGAATCTTTCACCAGCAGTATTTCGGCACTCCCTTTGCTTATTTTTGCAACCCTGTTGTAAACCCTGTCTGGACCGTAGATTGGTTTTACCCAGAATAGTCTGACTGCTATATGCATGGATGCATACCAGGATTGAGTGATTTAGCCCTCAAAATGGTTTCAATATTGGTGTCATGAAAAAGGATATTTTTGTTTTAAGGACATTGTTTACTCTTATTTTATTTGTGATACAGACCTAAAAGTCGGAATATTTTACACCATGACTCCCTCACGGTAAACCAGCTGATATTGCCGTAATTTTGGATCCGACTAGTTGCCACTGAGCCTTTTGCAAAGGGAGGAAGGAAGTGTTGGACTACACTGAATAGTGTATTACTGGGTACCTATCGGGACATCCCATTTTGTTTCACTCCTTAATTCTTCTTTAATTACTTTTCATTGTGTGGTCTGGCGGCTTTGTAAAGCTGACTGGCCCACCTTCCAGACCCTATGTCACGAGGAGTTCACTCCAGACATCAGTCACATCGATGCCTTCACTGAGATGCTGAGATGGATCGCAGAGAAAACTGTTCCGAAGACCTCGGCAACTCCCAAGCATTTGACGCCTCCATGGTTAGATGACGGCTGTAGGAGGGCTATTAAGGAACGAAAGAAAGCTCATCGTAAATTCCACAGGAGACCGACTGCGGAAAATCTGGCGCTCTTTATAATTCTGCGCGCTCGCGCTCGCAGAACAATCAAAGAAGCGCAGAGGCAGTGTTGGAGACAATTTGTTTCTAGCATCACCATGCACACGCCGTTGGGTAAAGTATGGACAATGATCAGGAGAATCAAACGAAGGGGAGGTGATTCTTCTGTAGTCCAGCACTTGAAACACAACGGCACCATTCTCACATCACTCGACGAAATAAGTGAAGAATTGGCTCGCACCTTTGCTGGAAACTCGTCTTTGGCAAACTGCCTCATAGGCTTTCGGGCCATCAAGGAATGCCAAGAGCGAAAGCTCTTGGATTTTTCCTCCGATGGCGAGGAGCACTACAACTCCCTATTCAGTATGGGTGAGTTGAGGTGTTCTTTGGAAAGCTCGCATGACACAGCAGTTGGACCTGATGGAATTCATTATCAATTTTTTAAACATCTCCCTGAAGACTGTTGCTTCAACTCTTCAACAACATCTGGGAGTCGGGTGTCGTCCCCGCCTCTTGGCGGGAGGCGACAGTAATACCGATTCCCAAACCTGGTAAAGACCAGAGTGAAGCCAACAACTATCGTCCCATAGCCCTCACAAGCTGCATCTGTAAAACCATGGTAAACAACTGCCTCGTCTGGCTACTGGAGTCAGGACACCACCTGTCCAACCTTCAATGTGGCTTCAGACGGGACCGCAGCACCCTCGACCATTTGGTGCGCATGGAGACCTTCATAAGAGATGCTTTCCTTAAGAAGGAGCATGTTGTGGCTGTCTTTTTCGACCTCGAAAAAGCCTATGACACAACGTGGCAGCATGGCATCATGGAGGATCTTCATGCGATTGGCCTTCGTGGCCACTTGCCAATTTTCATCAGGAACTTTCTAGCCTTCAGCCATTTCCGCATCCGTGTCAAGACTACCTATTCCAGCCTACACTCACAGGAACTAGGAATACCTCAAGGCAGCATACTGGCCGTGACCCTTTTCGGGGTCAAAGTCAATGGTATTGCTGCTGCTGTAAAGCGGGTGTCTCCTGTAGTCTTTTCGTGGACGACTTTGTTTTATATTACAGCGGTGCGAACATGAATGTCATACAGAGACAGCTACAACCAAGCATAAATGGGATCCATCGATGGTCAGTTCTGAACGGTTTAAAATTTTCCAAGACCAAAACAGTCTGCATGCACTTCTGCCTGCTGCGTAGAATGCATGCGGTACCGGAGCTGACCCTGGATGGGGATCCCATTAAAGTCGTTAAGAAAACCAAATTTCCGGGCCTCATTCTCGACGCAAAACTGTCTTTTGTGCCACATATAAAGTACCTGAAAACAAGATGCCTGAAAGCGCTAGATATTCTGAAGGTGCTGTCCAGCTCAGAGTGGGGAGCGGACAGAGATGCTCTGCTCTCCGTGTACAGAACCTTGGTTCGGTCACGAGTGGATTACGGCAGCATAGTATACGGTTCCGCAAGGAAATCATATATTGGGCTGCTAGACACAATCCACCACCAGGGACTGCGCCTGGCCCTTGGGGCCTTCCGGACCTCACCGGTTCAGAGCCTTTACGTCGAAGCCAATGAACCATCACTTAACAACAGGAGAATCGAACTGGCCATGCATTATGTAGTCAAGATAAAAACTAATGCATTGAATCCTGCACACAATTGTCTATTCAAGCAACATGACGAATCCAGGTATGAAGCCAGGCCGAATTACATCCGGCCACTGAGGCTCCGAATGAAACCTCATTTGGAGGCCTTGGGCGTGGATTTGGACATGTTGTTGGATGCCAAAGTCCCAGAACATCCCCCGTGGTCGTTGAGAAAGCCATCGGTTATCCTCCGACTCACAGAACTGAGGAAGTCTGGGACACATCCACTAGAGTACCAAGGACTGCATGCAGACATTCAAGACCACCTCTCCATATACACTGATGGTTCGAAAGACCAAAGCCGGGTAGCAGCTGCGGCAGTCTGCCGACGGGAAAAATTTGGTGTACGTTTGCCCACGTTGTACGATCAGAGCTCGATTTTCACTTCTCGCATTGGAGTGTATCGAGGTATCCAACCACACTAACTATGTTATATACAGTGATTCGTTCTCTTGCCTCCTGGCTGTTGCTGGACTGAAAACGAATCACCTTATTCTAGCAACGGTCATTTATAAAATGAACCAACTGACAACGGATGGGTATGACATCCACCTGTGCTGGGTGCCTGGCCATGCCGGCATATAAGGAAATGAACGAGCTGATCGGGCTGCGAAGAAGGCCCTGAACTGTGATCTTGAACCGTGTCTGATCCCTCACTCTGATCTGAAACCACTAATAGCCACCCACATAAAATCCAAATGGAAACATGAGTGGGATGAAAACATTAATAAACTTAAAGAAATTTAACCATCTGTGGGAAAGCCACCACAGACTCATGCGGGAGGTCGGCGGGACCAAGTGGTCCTTAGCCGCTGCCGTATTGGCCACTCGTGGCTTACACATGCTTTTCTGCTCAAGGGGGAATCTCCCCTTGAATGTATTGGGTGTCAGTCCCCGCTGACACTCAAACACATTTTACTAAGCTGCGTTGATTTTTTGGCCCTGCGCCAACAGTTCTACACTGCAGACAGTATGCATGACCTTTTTACTAAGGTAAAACAGGAAAACATTTTAGCCTTTTTGAGGGCAGCTGGACTGTACCACCTCATATAGTTTACAAAATAGATTCTATCAATTATTAATAAAACTTTTCTTTTTCTATGGGAATTTGTTTCCCTTGACCACAAATATATGATTGTGAGCTTTGTAATTTAATGAGTGTCTATTGGCACATAATTGATTGTCTGCTTTTACATGTAAAAGCGATGGTTTGAAGAAAAAACAAACATTTCTCACCGTGAATATGGCCTATGCTGCCGACACGGCGTAAAGCAACCACCAATCAATCAATCAATCATTGTGTGGTTGTGGTCGGTTCGGCAGTGGGTGTGAACTTGGGGAGACGGATCACGATGCTGGAGTGAGGTGGAAAGGAAGCCTAGGTGGACAGAGGGAGCGGTCAAAAGGTCAGGTCGTAGGAAGCGAGGGGTCAATCAGGTGTCTTAAGAGCCAACCAACACGGTGCACTCGGAGCAATGACTTCAAGCCAAGATATGTTGGTGAGCTGATGGTAGGTTTATTCCACATTTTGCCCGCCTCAAGCATGGACGGGTCCCGCCCTCCGTCATGTGTAGACGGTCCCTGCCACCCCTCATGTATAGACGGACCCCCACCCTCCCTCATGTGTAGATGGCTCCCGCCCTCCCTCATGTGTAGATGGGCCCCGCTCTCCCTCATGTATAGATGGGCCCTGTCCTCCCTCATGAATAGACTGGTCCTGCCCTCCCTCAAGTATAGATGGGTCCTGCCCTCCCTCATGTATAGACGGGCCCCACCATCCCTCATGTATAGAGACCCCATCATCCCTCATGTATAGACGGGCCCCCACCTTCCCTCATGTGTAGATGGGTCCCGCCCTTCCTCATGTGTAGACGGGCCCCACCCTCCCTCATGAATAGACGGGTCCCACCCTCCCTCATGTATAGACGGGTCCTGCCATCCCTCATGTATAGATGGGTCCCACCATCCCTCATGTATAGACGGGCCCCGCCCTCCCTCACGGGTCCCGCCCTCCCTCATGTATATATGGGCCCCGCCCTCCCTCATGAATAGAAGGGTCCCACCCTCCCTCATGTATAGACAGGCCCCCCATCCCTCATGTATAGACGGGCCCCACCTTCCCTCATGTGTAGATGGGTCCCACCCTCCCTCATGTGTAGACAGGCCCCACCCTCCCTCATGTATAGACGGGCCCCACCCTCCCTCATGTATAGATGGGCCCCCACCATCCCTCATGTATAGATGGGCCCCGCCAACCCTCATGTATATACGGGTCCCACCATCCCTCATGTATAGATGGGCCCCGCCATCCCTCATCTATAGACGGGTCCCACCATCCCTCATGTATAGACAGGCCCCCACCCATCCTCATGTATAGATGGGTCCCGCCATCCCTCATGTATAGGCGGGTCCCACCATCCCTCATGTATAGAGGGCCCCGCCCTCCCTCATGTGTAGATGGGTGCCACCCTCCCTCATGTATATACGGGCCCCGACCTCCCTCATGAATAGAAGGGTCCTACCTCCCTCATTTATAGACGGGTCCCGCCATCCTTCATGTATATACGGGTCACACCATCCCTCATAAATAGACGGGTCCCACCATCCCTCATGTATAGATGGGTCCCACCCTCCCTCATGTATAGACGGGTCGCGCCCTCCCTCAGGTATAGACGGGCCCTGCCCTCCCTCATGTATAGATGGACCCCGCCCTCCCTCATGTGTATCTGACCATAAAACTCTATGTAACCCACTGACGGCGGCGCCACCTTGTGGCCCGCTGACCAGCCCGGCGCAGTGAGCACAGCGTGGCTGTGCGCCTTGTGGGTCGTCGTCGTTCCGCTCCTGCCGTGGCCCGGCCCGTGCCCGCCGCCTGCCGGGCGTCGTGCGCCCGGGGTCCCGCCGCCACCCTCCGGTGTGGCGGTTTCAGCGTGTTCCCGTGCTCAGACGTGTACCTCGCTTCTGCGCATGCGTCAGAATCTAATAAACATGGCCGTAATCGATTAACACTACCCGGGCGACTCGGGTCATCCCAGTCGTCAGAATTTCAAATAGAACACGGCGAGTGGATTCGACAAATACACGTGCCGTGTGCAAAAAAAGAATAACTTAGCTTAATTAAATGGAAATATAGGTAAACTAGGCCATCATAAAATACTTTAAATCCTATTTTGCTGTATTTTTTATCGGTTATTAAAAAAAAAAAAAATGTTGTCCACCCGAGCGCGGAGAAGCGTATTCGATTATTCGACCCGAGTTTGTAGGATGTGCGCATGCGCCAATAAGTGTCTCGGGTGATCCGAGTTTATGCGAAATCCACGCATGTGCAGAAGCAACGGGATACGGCTGAGCACGGGAACACGCTGAAACCGCCACACCGGCCGCTGCACTCAGGTGGCAGTGTGCTTCTTTGGCTATAAGCGCGACGTAATGCTCACACGCCAAGTACTGCG
The DNA here is from genome assembly GCA_030323885.1 of Branchipolynoe longqiensis. Classification (NCBI taxonomy): domain Eukaryota; kingdom Metazoa; phylum Annelida; class Polychaeta; order Phyllodocida; family Polynoidae; genus Branchipolynoe; species Branchipolynoe longqiensis. The sequence continues at coordinate 38,862,050 of CM059198.1, forward strand.
GGAGGGGTATGCGCCCTGCATGCCCGGAGCAGTCGCGCACGCGCACCGAATGTAAGTTGCCTCTTCCTTTTCATTAACTCAAGTTTCTACGCAATGACAGTTATGGGACGTGAAACAAAGTACGCTAGTTGCATTGGTAACTGGCGGTGTTTGGGCAAAAGGTGTGAAGTTGTGCGTGTTTCCGCTGTGTCCTTCCTTCCACCAAATGCAGCAACCGCCTCCTCGCCACACTCCGGGTCATTACCGACACCCATCAGCTGCTGCACATTAGCTGTCTCATTCATCCCGCGCGTAAAAAACAATCATAGTTCTGATAAACCAAGCAGGCCGTAAGCCTCCATTTTGCCGACGTAACGCCCGGGTGCCACCGGGTCACCCTGCCCCGCCACGCCCAACCCGGTCCCGTCTCGTCCCGCCCCGCCCAACCCCGCCCTGTTCCTCCCCGGTCCTTCCCGCTCTGCCCCGCCCTGTTCTTTCCCAGTCCTCCTCGCCCCGCCTCGCCCCGCCTCGCCCTTCCCCTCCCCACTCCTCCCCGTTCGTCCCGGTCCTCCCCGCTCTGCCACGCCTTGCCTCGCCCCGCCCCCCCCCCCCCCCCGTCCCGCCCCGCACTGTTCCTCCCCGGTCCTCTCCGCTCTGCCCCGCCCTGTTCCTCCCCGGTCCTCCTCGCTCCGCCCCGCCACGCCCCTCCCCGCCCCGCGCCGTCCTGCCCCTCTCCACACCCCTCGGCCCACCAGGCCCCGCCCCGCCTTTAATCCTGGCGACCAGTTTCTGTGGATTTTAAATTGAACTTCATAGCGGGTAAGCTTACTCATCAGGGATCCATTCTGGCGCCGAGCGGCTGCGGGCTTAAAGGGCGGTATTCACTAATAGATAGGGCCATCTTATAAAGGAAGGGGTCAGGTCTAAGTCCCTCAGTCAATTAGAGAATGCTACACGGCGCAAACCCACGCAAGGACCACGCTGGCCACTCAACCAATATTGCACTGCTTGTTGGTTTTTTTAACCGGATTGTTCAATTGCGGTTCTTCGTGTCCTGCTTGGAGTGGCCCCCCTCGGTGAGAGTCTTGGCTGTGGTATGTAGACGTGTGAACTGCAGGCTGCCGGTTGGAAGTGGAGCGGCGGCCGGTCACGTTGGCTGGTTTCCGGTATGTGCCCTCGTCGATGGGAAGCTGCGGGTGATCAGGCATGGGGCTCCATGCTCGATCCCTACACTCGTACAATTATGCAAACTGCTTTTGAATGAGTTAAGTGACAAAGTGAGTTTGTTTACTTTTTCTTCCCAAGTATAAAACACAGTTGAGCGGACATTATTAGCTTCACTTCCTTTAGTGGAGAGAGATGAGTTATTGGCGATCATTATCTCTATCTGAGCAGACTCCTCTGTCTCTCTCTGAGGTGAAGATGATCTATATCAGCCTAGATATGTAATATGTATGTGATATGAGAACATAGATGTTATATAGCTATATTATTGGATCTTATTACATAGCAATATATATACTATACAGGTCCCGTGATATAGAGTGTATGTGATATGTTATTTACTTGATTTTCTAGCAATAGTGTGATAGTTTTCAGTGCTGGAGATCCTAGGTTCGATTCCCGGTAAGTTAAACCCAAGACTTGATACTTGTCGCTACTTAGCCAGGCGCTAGACGTTACCAGGATAGGGCATAGGGTGGTTGATGAGTGGGTGGGATATCATGCCATGGTGCCGACGGCACCATATAGATGTGCGCTGCCACTAGTCGGTGCCTGGCCTCATATGGCCATGCATGTTTCCGGGATGTTAAACCCCAGTAACTCACTAATATAGTGGTGCAGAGTGCCCACACAATGGGTCCCGCCCTCCCTCATGTGTAGACGGGCCCCGTCCTCCCTCATATATAGACAGGTCCCGCCATCCCTCATGTATAGACAGGCCCCACCCTCCCTCATGTATAGATGGGTCCCGCCATCCCTCATGTATAGACGGGTCCCAACATCCCTCATGTATAGACAGGCCCCACCCTCCCTCATGTATAGATGGGTCCCGCCATCCCTCATGTATAGACGGGTCCCAACATCCCTCATGTATAGACAGGCCCCACCCTCCCTCATGTATAGATGGGTCCCGTCCTCCCTCATATATAGACAGGTCCCGCCATCCCTCATGTATAGACAGGTCCCAACATCCCTCATGTGTAGATGGGCCCCGCCCTCCCTCATGTTTAGATGGGTGCCGCCATCCCTCATGTATAGACGGGTCCCGCCATCCCTCATGTATAGACAGGCCCCACCCTCCCTCATGTGTAGATGGGCCCACCCTCCCTCATGTGTAGACAGGCCCCACCCTCCCTCATGTATAGACGGGTCCCGCCATCCCTCATGTATAGACAGGCCCCCACCCTCCCTCATGTGTAGATGGGCCCTGCCCTCCCTCATGTATAGATGGGTCCCGCCATCCCTCATGTATAGACGGGTCCCAACATCCCTCATGTATAGATGGGCCCTGCCCTCCCTCATGTATAGATGGGTGCCACCCTCCCTCATGTATATACGGGCCCCGCCCTCCCTCATGAATAGAGTGCCCACACAATGGTCACGTGGGCAGCGTGCTTCGTCGTGTCCACACCAGCGTCTCCCCTCCATGCTGGCGGTTTGCGACGAGAAGCAAACTGTGACTGCGACCCGAGGTGGGAGGGTAGCGGTGGGGCGGGCGGAGTGGGCGGAGTGGAGCCGGTGGTGCATGGCGGGTAATCAGCTAGTTCCACGTCCCCCCCCCCCCCCTCACACGCCCGTCAATAACGACGTTTGGATGAACCATTTGTCACAAGTTTAAAACCGGCCGCTTCAGCCCCACACTAATATACGTTTTGAACTTCTAAATAACGATTTATCGCCACTCTGGGTGTGTTCGATTCACAACCGGCGCGCCGAGTGAGTTCGGGCTAACGCTGATTATCATTGTGTGCCGAGCGTTCAATTACTTCGTGCCATCTGCGTTTGAATAATGTAGGGGTTTTTGAGCATTGTTACTTGCGGTGCGCAGTGGTTGCCGGTGTGCGGCTCACACCGGAGGTGGGCCGAGGTCACGGTTTGACAAAGTGCCGCTAAAGGTAATGAGGGTTTGAGTCTGTAGTACACGACGTGGTTTAATGCAATGTCAACGTGTCGACACACGCAATCTAATATAATAACATGGTGTTTATTATTTATGCTAAGACTTTGTTTTAATTCTCATTTCACTTGATGCAGCAATTCGCCTTGATGCAGCAATTGTTTATCCCGCCCTGCCCACTTCAAATTCAGTTCCCGCTGATAGTTTCTCCAAACACACACTTCGCCACAGTAGGGCAAAAGCTGTCAGAAATCTTTTTTTAAGATGGGAAAATAGAGCAGGAATTGTGCGGGATTAAATCTCCACCTGCAAAACTGTTATGATAGAAGTTGAAAAAAAAATTGACATAGACACGAATAAACCAAGTGGAATAGATGAAATCCCAACCAAAATACTGAAGGAGGCACTCCAAGCCATCCCGGCCACTTTGGTAGACCTATTCAACATCTCCTTTGAACAGGGGTTTTTATCTCAGCCTTGAAAATGGCAACCATCACCCCCATTCACAAAAACGGAGACAAACAAAACATGGGAAACTACAGGCCAATATCTATTCTCCAAACCCCAGGCAAGCTCATTGGAAAAGTGTTACATAGGCACATTAATGAACACCTGGGAAAAAAACAATATCTAAACGAAAGACAAGGGGGCTTCAGGAAACTGCACTCCACATCAAAGACAATGCATAACCTAACAAATGACACACTGGCATCAATGAACCAAAAGCAATTAGTTTGAGCAGCCTTCATTGACTTCAGCAAAGCATTCGACACAGTAGACCATAATAATTAATATACTACTGGAAAACATAAAAACCATGGGCATAAAATCCAACACTATGAACTGGATCAAATGCTACCTGAGCAACAGGCAACAAAAACCAAAAATAAACAATACACTATCAGACAACCAACCTGTCACATGTGGTGTACCCCAAGGGTCAGTGTTGGGGCCACTACTCTTTATAATCTACATAAATGACCTTGAGAAATGGCTGCAAACTGAATGCCTCCAACTCTATGCGGATGACACAGTCATATATGCAAAGGGCACCACAGAAGAGGAGGCAATAGCTAAACTAAATAAGCTCCTACTAAAATTGGACGAATGGTGTGAGTCCAACAAAATAACCATCAATGCAAGCAAATCAAAAACAGTACTCTTCTTGCATAAACAAATGCCAGAAAGAAATCTACACTGTAAGCTAGGAAACCAACATTAGAAAATGTAGACCATTACAAATACCTAGGCCTTGAGTTGGTCAGCCAACTAAACTACAACCTAAAATCATCCAAAAAGTAAACCACAAACTGTGGCTATTTGCAAAGCTAAGAGACTACATGACACAAGAAATGTCAATAAAAATGTTCATGGGCATGGTGCTCCCCTATTTTGACTATATGGGCATGAAAAAAGAACTTCTAAAAAAACTACAAATACTGCAGAACAGAGCTTTAAAAATCGCCTAAGAGTAGACAAGCTCCACCCCACCTATGACATATACAAAAGAACTAAAGTAAAATTACTAGAAAATAGGAGAATAATTCATTTAAAAACATTAGCATATAGCTATAGTCAAAACAACAAACTCCTAACAAAACCACAAAAGGAATACTAAAGCAAATAATGCGCCACTACTAAGGCAGACCAGAAGCCAAATATAAGCTCACGAAAGAAGCATGCTGGAAATGGCTGCCAATGTGTGGAACGCCCAAACGCTAAAGGAACGACAAATTCCTGACCTAAAAACATACAAAAATTATCTGTGCAAAATACGGCTAGGAAACCCCCACTAAGCTGCGCTGCAAGGGGGCATGTGATATGTCACGGCCCACCAGCGGGACAGCCAATGGAAGGTAACCGCGCCAAAATTAGCCAGATATATGATATGTAAATAGGAGTAAGCTAGTCTAGTAGTTAGAGTAGAAAAAAAATATTTATATATATATATATAAATATGCCAAGAAAAATTAAAAAAACTAACATAGACTACTAACCATATCAACCAACTACTTACCTGCTACTGTATTGCGGGCAATCAAAAGATAACACCAACACTACAGCTGGCCAGCATTGAAAACAAGCCTGAGTACTTGGGCTTATATGTTATGGACAGAATAAATACAGCCTAAACAAACAAACAAAATTAAATACAATTGTGGAATAAGCATGGTAAGAATTACATGGTTGTCAGTAGTTTAGAAGATTCTACTATAGGACAGTAGGATCTTTGGTAGTGTTGGGAGTAACTGGTGTACCACCAGAAGTAAACTACCCATGCAGCCTGTCATGGAAAGTGTGACTAGTGGGAGCGTTATATGAACGTGGGGTGGATTGTGTTACAACGTCCTGATAATTGGTCTGTAACTTACTTAGTGTAAGTAGGTTCCATTCAGCTTCATGGGTGAGCACAGATTTAGGTCACACCTTGGGAAGTGCTCAGTGTTGTCTGTTTTTACTGGACTAGATGGTACCCCACCCCACGAGGTCAGAGTTCACAAGGCGTGGGTGCTTCCCAGAGGGAAATGAGAATTCATTTGAAAAGCGTGGCTTTTATTCTCGCCGCGACTTGTACGTGCGTGTTGCTGTAGGATTTCACGTGGCGATAGAATAGATCCATCTGCCGGTGAAGCCCTGGTCAATGACGGCTCGATTACTCCAGGGGTTGGTAGCAGAAGGGGTGAGTGCCCTTAGTCCCATACCTGTCACCATAGATACCAAACCAAGACAAAGCTAATATATAAAGATGACTCCGCGGCACGGCGCGGGGATCACTGGCCTCGCCGCCCGCGCTTCGCCGGTCCCCTGTGACGCCCCCTGGTGGATGAACTGTTAACTAGTGTCTGCCCGGGATGAGCCTGAGGAATTAGCATTCAAATTGGGCCTGCCGCGCGGGCCACCGACAAGCGGATTTCGGTAGGGAAAGCCTTAGAAAAGAGCCGGCGACTTAGCCGAGTAATAGGGGCTTGGTGCCAGCCTGGATACGTTCTAATTGGAAGTGGAATTGGTTGGCGCCGGGTGGGAGGATTAGGGGAGGTGGGAGGGACAAAAGACAGCGGAGCGCAGCGGGCGTGTTGGGGAGGGGATCGGTCCCTCTCAAAGCTTCTCCAGCCTCCAGTTGTCCGAGGCGGAGTGCGGGCTGTCTCTATATTAAACTGTGCTGACTGTGTGCACGGTAATGTGTGCTCTAGTATCCATGGGTTTCAGCACTTCCGGCAAAAACAGAAAACTCGCACCGAACTGAGGCTGTGCACTTGTACGTCTAGTGCGGTGAGACGAAGCTGTACTCCCGTCATGTCACCGGGGAAGGACATCTCACCAACCTAGTTACCACCAGCCATGTGTTAGATACAGCGAGGTATTCTTTAAGCACACATGCGTGTTCAGTCAGTGAATTGACGCATTGACGCAGCATTGTGGTAATTGGTCGACAAGTTTGAATAGCACTAGTACCGGTCGAAGGCAGTTGAATAACCACACTACATGTCCAATACAAAACCCAAACGGCATTATTTATCTACTTCTAGTGGAGGCGACATAATCCTCATGGGAGTTGGGGGTGATTTCAAATGGACCGACTAAGGTCCATTTGAGGTCCCTATCCTATCGCGCCTGTATGTGTCTTTGAGACTGGTTTCGGCTGTAACTTATCGCGTTCTGCTGTGTCGCGTGACTGCTCTGATACACACCGCTCGGCTTCTTGCAGCCAAGTCGATGCCGATCCACTGCATCGTGGAGCAGACGGTGCTGGGCGGGCTGGAGAAGGCGACCACCGAGGTCGACATGGACACGTACGCCATCCTCCCGTCGTCCACACTCTTCAACGAGATCATCAGGGTCGCCATGACGAAGCTCGGCTACTCCGTCGTCGAGGCGATGGGGGCCAAAGGTGAGTGGCAGGAGACGTCACCAGCTCAGGGTGGGGATCAGCCTTGTTAGCTTCCACAGCCAGCAGGTGGGCGCAGAATATCTAGTCAATGATTAATGGTGCTAGCACACACTCCTCACACCACTCCTCAAGTATTGTCTTTAAATAACCAATTTAATTGAGTAACTTTACATTACATTGAAAATAAATGTTGTTGTAGTCGTGCTATGTCATATTCAATAATGTATATTAATTACTGCATATTTGGCATTCAATAATGTATATTAATTTCTACGTGTATGACATTCAATAATGTATATTAATTTCTACCTATTGAATTATGTTCATTTCTACTACCATTTTCTTCATTAATAATTTTGCATTTTCACTTAACACAAAAGATATTTAACTAAAGAACAAAATTCAAAACGACAAAATGCCAGAAAAATAAGGCGCACAAGACAGCAATAATAAGACATCCTGTCTGCTTCTGGTGTCGGCTCGCCTCTACTCGCCGTCCGTGTGGGTGCCGCCGTCTGTCCCTGCCTGCCGAGCCCTGTCTCTCGGCGGTCACCACGTCGGCCCTCTTGTGCCCACTTGGAGGTTGCCGCTTCCACTCAGGGTACCACCCAACCCCACGTGACCGCCTCCCGTTTTCTCCGTTAGGTGCCATCCAGATCCGGAACTGGAAGCCGCTGACTTTTGACACCATCACCGACTTCCCAGACGCGACTGTGGAGGAGATCCTGGGCGACCTGACGTCCATCGCCACGCTGCACATCCGTCTGTGCAGGTGAGCGGGTGCTGCCCCCTGGCGCCGAAGTCACGGCCCCATTCCCCAGCCGGTCGGCAGGTGGCGCCACACCCAATTCGGGCGTCCTACTGTGTAGTGTTGCAGACGCAGTAACTAGGTGGCGCCACCCCTACGGACCAGTTGCTTATATCGCTTACCTGTGGAGTTTACTATGTTTAGCTCGTGCCCGCTTTACGTCTCACCCTACCTACCCATGCTAACCTGTTCATGTATGAATGGTTTCACTAGGCAAATGTTGTAGTCTTACTTCGACACAACTTGCCTCAAATCGCGCATGTTGCATTAGTCCTTTAGGTTCACCATTGTGGTGAGGTTTTCATGAGTTTCTAAAATTGACTCAATATGTTGTAGAAACACTAGTCTGTTGACTGCTGACATTTTGAGATTCGCGTAGAAAAACCCAATCGCACTGAGGTAGTGTCAGATTCACAACCTGCTGCGTTATAGACACCACCACATTATTCACAAATAGCATCAGATTCAAAACCTGCTGTGTTATAGAGTCCACCACATTCACAAATGGCATCAGATTCACAACCTGCTGCGTTATAGACACCACCACATTATTCACAAATAGCATCAGATTCACAACCTGCTGTGTTATAGACACCACCACATTATTCACAAGTAGCGTCAGATTAACAATCTGCTGCGTTATAGACACCACCACATTATTCACAAATAGCATCAGATTCAAAACCTGCTGCATTATAGACACTACCACATTATTCACAAATAGCGTCAGATTTACAAACTGCTGTGTTATAGATATCACCACATTATTCACAAATAATGTGGTGGTGACTTGCCATCCTGCGAATGCAGTTCATCAGTGACATGGGGTGTGCTCGAACACGCTGAATTACTAAGCAGTATATATCTGCTATGTGCGATTATCGTGCCCATTTAATACAGTGACATGGGGTGTGCTTGAACACGCTGAATTACTAAGCAGTATATATCTGCTATGTGCGATTATCGTGCCCATTTAATACAGTGACATGGGGTGTGCTCGAACACGCTGAATTACTAAGCAGTATATATCTGCTATGTGCGATTATCGTGCCCATTTAATACAGTGACATTGGGTGTGCTCGAACACGCTGAATTACTAAGCAGTATATATCTGCTATGTGTGATTATTGTGCCCATTTAATACATTTCTCTGTCAAATGAATTTACAAAGTGACTGCCTTTTTCATTTTCTACGTGAAAAGAAAATGGTGCTTTCCTTGCGTTTAGAAGCAGTGTTTGCCGTCTGGTGGCGCTGCTCGGTTGAGGTTCCGGTCGCGTCCCTGCAGTGCCGGTTGTGTTACCGAGTTGCTCCACCAGCTGTCCACATGGCGCATTCAGAAAACAACCAGCTCGCTTTAATTCTGAAAAATGAAAACGTCTCTTTTTATTTGGTTGACTTTAAATAAATAAGGCGGCGCGACCTACTTTGCCGTGATTAAAGGCCAGTGGAGACTCCTCATCAGTAAGAACAGTGTATGAGATTCAGGCACCAGGAAGCCGCACTGACAATTCGCCGCCAACATGTGTTACTGACACCTCTCAGTGCCTGAATGGGCTTTAAGTACTAAGAACACCTGAGATACCAGCATGAGCACCAACTAACAGTGCACACTTATGTTAGCTTTGTGGTACTGCCCTATTGTGATATAGTGCCACCCATTCCCCTCAGTCACAGTATCTTTGACTCAACTAACCAGTCCTTGCGGGTATGCCAGTAATAGACTACATCATGGTTCCGACTGTGCATGCGCTGAAAACGGTGTTGGGAGCAAAGCAAAGGTGAGTTTGCCGATACGCGCAATGAAAAACGTCCGTTTTATTCAAAATTAATAGAAATCCAAAACCCTAACCATATCAATTTAATATAATCTTTTTGTTAAACATGTTTTCTATATGTGTTCCAAGCGGTTTGTGTCTAGGTGGTGTGGTTTTATCAATATTTTACTTTTTCTGTATGGAGATTGCTCACTGCCATTGACAATGCATTGAGTACGGCGTACGGCCATTGAGTTTGCCGATACGCGTAGGGCAAAACTGGCATATTATTCAAAATAAATAGAAATACATAACAATTTGGCACAAAAATGGACGGAAGGATGCAATATAATAATATAATGAATATGATTTAGACACAACTTTCCATAACTAAGCATTTTGAGCTAAGAAACATACAATTTCAATCACTTTACAGGCTGATGTTTAGATCACCATTGATTAGCCAGAAGTAATTCTTGTTCTAAATATTAAATTGCCAAATGTGTCAACAAAAACTTGTTTCAAAGAAATATATAACCAATATCTGATTAACCCTATTCATTTTCTATTTCTACATATGTCATTAACCATAGGATATAAATAAAAACATAAATAAAATAAGTAAAACTGACTCTGGCTATGGCTCTAACACTAGTCTGAGTGCCTAGATTTTTCTAAATCTAAATGCACATGGCATAAGATGTCCTGATTATATTGATGTAAATGCAATGCTGGATAACAGATTAATATCTTAATTTATTATATATATTTTTTTAGTTGGTATTCTATGTTTCAAACAAGAGCTGAGATGAGCTGAAACTAGCACATTTCATAGCTGCACCTAGCATATTAGTATGTGCCATGTGCTTCTGGGGGGGGGGGGGGGGGTTTGCTCTGACGCATCCCACAATGCACCACGCCGCTGGAACCGTGATGTAGTCAATACACCTAAACACGGTTTGGCGGCCATCTTGACCTAATTCCTGTTTGCAGGTACACAAACGCACGCGGTATTGATTGTCAATGGCAGTTTCGCCAGTTAGCAATCTTCATACAGAAAAAGTGAAATATCTCTAAAACCACACCACCTATAAACAAATCGCTTGGTACACATATAGAAAACATATTCAACGAATAGATTATATTAAATTTATAAGGTTAGGGTTCTGGATTTCTATTAAATTTGAATAAATCTGACGATTTGCACTGCGCGTACGGCAAAATCAATGCATTGCCGATGGTCGAGAGCAATCTTCATACAGAAAAAGTGAAATATCTCTAAAACCACACCACCTATAAACAAATCGCTTGGTACACATATAGAAAACATATTCAACGAATAGATTATATTAAATTTATAAGGTTAGGGTTCTGGATTTCTATTAAATTTGAATAAATCTGACGATTTGCACTGCGCGTACGGCAAAATCAATGCATTGCCGATGGTCGAGAGCAATCTTCATACAGAAAAAGTGAAATATCTCTAAAACCACACCACCTATAAACAAATCGCGTGGTACACATATAGAAAACATATTCAACGAATAGATTATATTAAATTTATAAGGTTAGGGTTCTGGATTTCTATTAAATTTGAATAAATCTGACGATTTGCACTGCGCGTACGGCAAAATCAATGCATTGCCGATGGTCGAGAGCAATCTTCATACAGAAAAAGTGAAATATCTCTAAAACCACACCACCTATAAACAAATCGCTTGGTACGCATATAGAAAACATATTCAACGAATAGATTATATTAAATTTATAAGGTTAGGGTTCTGGATTTCTATTAAATTTGAATAAATCTGACGATTTGCACTGCGCGTACGGCAAACTCAATGCATTGCCGATGGTCGAGAGCAATCTTCATACAGAAAAAGTGAAATATCTCTAAAACCACACCATCTAGAAACAAATCGCTTGGTACACATATAGAAAAACATATTCAACGAATAGATTATATTAAATTTATAAGGTTAGGGTTCTGGATTTCTATTAATTTTGAATAAAACTAATGCTTTGCACTGTGCGTTCTGGCAAACTCAAGGCTATCAGTCTTTTGTTTACCTATAACCGGAAGTGGCCTCGTTCTCGCGAAATTAGGACATGCCCATATAAGGCCAAACCGTGTTATCGTGTATACCAAGCAACGTAGCGGGAAGGGGGCGCACCACCATTCGGCCTCCCCGTACTCAGGGACTTCCTGACGTCACAGCCTTTCACGTGACGTCCTTTTGACGTCATGTCCGGACTTTAAAATAAACTAGTAATAGCTAATGCAATGTTTAAGTACATGTGTTTCTCTGTACCAGCAAACACGGCTCCGCGAACATGTGCAACCCTTCAGGGCGTCGTTTTGGTGGCTACGTTAAATATCTATTCATGGCAATGTGAATACCGGTGCTGTTTTAGTTCAAGTGTTCGGTGAGCTTTTGCCAGGACGACTCTGACTTGAATTCTCTGTAGCATGGACCCACTCAATAACCCATGCTTTTTATGGAGTGGGATGATCATAAAATGGTATTGTTTGGTTGTTACTGACATGGGAAGGGGGACGGGGTTGTTCTCGACTGAGCGTGTCCTGGTGGGGGTTGGGGGGGGGGGGGGGGGGGGGGGGGGTGGTGGTGGTGGTGGTGGTGGTGAGTGGTGGTGGTGGGTGGTGGTGGTAGGTGGTGTCCACAGTTAACCCTAGTTCTGGCATGACTAGGGACAGAACCAGTTCCGACGCGACGGAAAAAGTGGTAGTCTTAGGGTTATTGGTAAACCATATATTTACCCATTGTTTGGCTTCAGCTGAGAAATTTGCGAATTGTATACAATGTGTACTTTAAGAGTTTTGATCTACCACTCCGAATTGTGTGTAACCGTAGGTGGTTCTGGCTTGGTTGCTGTTTCTGGTCTGCTTGCAAATACACGGTAGTATTACATATCCATCACAATTTCTTCATGCTTGCTGAACAACATCGCTGACTACATAGAGCGCTCTCTTTTCCATGCAGGAGCATGGGATCAATTCCTGGCTTAGTCAAACTGAAGATTTAAAAAATCGATACTTGGGACAACCGTGCTTGGCGCTCAGCATTACTGCGATATGAGAAGTTGTCATGGTAATGTGGCCGAGTTGGAGAGCAGGTCATGCTGCTGGTATTATTTAATTGTTGCTAGGACGTAAACTCCAACAAACCATTCTTGGTGCAGTGCTTGCTATCTGGTTGCGTAGACTATATAGACGTGGCATGCTTAACCCAGCAGTCTGGGTGTCTGTGGGAGAGGGGCGGGGTGCAGGGGTGGTTGGTATACTATATAAACGTGGCATGCTTGACCTAGCAGTCTGTGTGTCTGTGGGAGAGGGGTGGGGTGCAGGGGTGGTTGGTAGACTATATAGACGTGGCATGCTTGACCCAGCAGTTTGGGTGTTGGTGGGAGAGGGGCGGGCTGCAGGGGTGGTTGGTAGACTATATAGACGTGGCATGCTTGACCTAGCAGTCTGTGTGTCTGTGGGAGAGGGGTGGGGTGCAGGGGTGGTTGGTAGACTATATAGACGTGGCATGCTTGACCTAGCAGTCTGTGTGTCTATGGGAGAGGGGTGGGGTGCAGGGGAGGTTGGTAGACTATATAGACGTGGCATGCTTGACCTAGCAGTCTGTGTGTCTGTGGGAGAGGGGTGGGGTTGCAGGGGTGGTTGGTAGACTATATAGACGTGGCATGCTTGACCCAGCAGTCTGTGTGTCTGTGGGAGAGGGGCGGGGTGCAGGGGTGGTTGGTATACTATATAGACGTGGCATGCTTGACCTGGCAGTCTGGGTGTCTGTGGGAGAGGGGCGGGGTGCAGGGGTGGTTGGTAGACTATATAGACGTGGCATGCTTGACCTAGCAGTCTGTGTGTCTGTGGGAGAGGGGCGGGGTGCAGGGGTGGTTGGTAGACTATATAGATGTGGCATGCTTGACCCATCAGTTTGGGTGTCTGTGGGAGAGGGGCCGGGTGCAGGGGTGGTTGGTAGACTATATAGACGTGGCATGCTTGACCCAGCAGTCTGGGTGTCTGTGGGAGAGGGGTGGGGTGCAGGGGTGGTTGGTAGACTATATAGACGTGGCATGCTTGACCTAGCAGTCTGGGTGTCTGTGGGAGAGGGGCCGGGTGCAGGGATGGTTGGTAGACTATATAGACGTGGCATACTTGGCCTAGCAGCCTGGGTGTCTGTGGGAGAGGGGCGGGGTGCAGTGGTGGTTGGTAGACTATATAGACGTGGCATGCTTGACCTAGCAGTCTGTGGGAGAGGGGTGGGGTGCAGGGGTGGTTGGTAGACTATATAGACGTGGCATGCTTGACCTAGCAGTCTGGGTGTCTGTGGGAGAGGGGCCGGGTGCAGGGGTGGTTGGTAGACTATATAGACGTGGCATGCTTGACCTAGCAGCCTGGGTGTCTGTGGGAGAGGGGTGGGGTGCAGTGGTGGTTGGTAGACTATATAGACGTGGCATGCTTGACCTAGCAGTCTGGGTGTCTGTGGGAGAGGGGTGGGGTGCAGGGGTGGTTGGTAGACTATATAGACGTGGCATGCTTGACCTAGCAGTCTGGGTGTCTGTGGGAGAGGGGCCGGGTGCAGGGATGGTTGGTAGACTATATAGACGTGGCACGCTTGACCTAGCAGCCTGGGTGTCTGTGGGAGAGGGGCGGGGTGCAGTGGTGGTTGGTAGACTATATAGACGTGGCATGCTTGACCTAGCAGTCGGTGGGAGAGGGGCGGGGTGCAGGGGTGGTTGGTATACTATATAGACGTGGCATGCAAGATCTAGCAGTCTGTGTGTCTGTGGGAGAGGGGCTGGGTGCAGGGGTGGTTGGTAGACTATATAGACGTGGCATGCTTGACCCAGCAGTCTGGGTGTCTGTGGGAGAGGGGTGGGGTGCAGGGGTGGTTGGTAGACTATATAGACGTGGCATGCTTGACCTAGCAGTCTGTGTCTGTGGGAGAGGGGCGGGGTGCAGGGGTGATTGGTAGACTATATAGATGTGGCATGCTTGACCCAGCAGTTTGGGTGTCTGTGGGAGAGGGGCGGGGTGCAGTGGTGGTTGGTAGACTATATAGACGTGGCATGCTTGACCTAGCAGTCTGTGGGAGAGGGGCGGGGTGCAGGGGTGGTTGGTATACTATATAGACGTGGCATGCAGGATCTAGCAGTCTGTGTGTCTGTGGGAGAGGGGCTGGGTGCAGGGGTCGTTGGTAGACTATATAGACGTGGCATGCTTGACCTAGCAGTTTGGGTGTCTGTGGGAGAGGGGCGGGGTGCAGGGGTGGTTGGTAGACTATATAGACGTGGCATGCTTGACCTAGCAGTCTGTGTGTCTGTGGGAGAGGGGCGGGTGCAGGGGTGGTTGGTATACTATATAGACGTGGCATGCAGGATCTAGTAGTCTGGGTGTCTGTGGGAGAGGGGCTGGGTGCAGGGGTGGTTGGTAGACTATATAGACGTGGCATGCTTGACCTAGCAGTCTGGGTGTCTGTGGGAGAGGGGCGGGTGCAGGGGTGGTTGGTAGACTATATAGACGTGGCATGCTTGACCTAGCAGTCTGTGTCTGTGAGAGAGGGGCGGGGTGCAGGGGTGATTGGTAGACTATATAGATGTGGCATGCCGGATCTAGCAGTCTGGGTGTCAGTGGGAGAGGGGCGGGGTGCAGGGGTGGTTGGTATACTACATAGACGTGGCATGCAGGATCTAGCAGTCTGGGTGTCTGTGGGAGAGGGGCGGGGTGCAGGGGTGGTTGGTAGACTATATAGACGTGGCATGCCGGATCTAGCAGTCTGTGTGTCTGTGGGAGAGGGGCGGGGTGCAGGGGTGGTTGGTAGACTATATAGACGTGGCATGCTTGACCCAGCAGTCTGTGTGTCTGTGGGAGAGGGGCGGGGTGCAGGGGTGGTTGGTAGACTATATAGACGTGGCATGCCGGATCCAGCAGTCTGGGTGTCTGTGGGAGAGGGGCGGGGGTGCAGGGGTGGTTGGTAGACTATATAGACGTGGCATGCCGGATCCAGCAGTCTGGGTGTCTGTGGGAGAGGGGCGGGGTGCAGGGGTGGTTGGTAGACTATATAGACGTGGCATGCTTGACCTAGCAGTCTGGGTGTCTGTGGGAGAGGGGCGTGGTACAGGGGTGGTTGGTATACTATATAGATGTGGCATGCAGGATCTAGCAGTCTGTGTGTCTGTGGGAGAGGGGCTGGGTGCAGGGTGCAGGGGTGGTTGGGAAGGCAGTCCTAATTTCGCTATACTAATAGAGCATGCAGGACTAGCACTGTGTGTTGTGGATGAGGGCTGGCGTGGGCGCGGGGTGGGGGAGCGCGCCTGGCCTGTGACGATGTGGTGTGTGTGCATGGGGTGGGGGGTGGGTGGGGGGGGGGGGGGGGGGGGGGGGGGCGGACGTCTGCGCAGAGCGGGTGGCCGTATGTAACCTTTCTCACGATCTTTAGACGGACCACCACACACCCAGTCTCCATTTGCAGACGCACAAAAAGTGTCGCCATGGCGACGCGCAGGGGCTGCCGACCACGGCCAATCACCATCAGCGGCCGGCGTTTGCATGACTCGGCGGCCGTCAAGTCACTCAGTGGTCGGGCTGCCCCAGTAGTCCCGTGAGTGCAGCCATGTTGAGTGCGGGGCGCCCCTTGGTGGACATATCACGCTTTATTCCGGCCCACTGCGGCCACGCTGGGTGACATGGACACATCAACATAACCCAGTGCAAACGTCAGCTTCAAGCACTTTAATAAATACAATACAAGTGAATGGTTGTGGTTAATCAGGTGAACACTCTGTCGTTAAAAGCGTGGATACGTGACCCACGGTGAGGAATTGATGAAGGTGACTGCGGGTCCCAAGCTACTCTCCCCAGAGGGTGGGGGTGGGAGGAGGCAGACACAGAATAACAAACGGGTATGTCAATGCAAGCTATAATGGGCGTGGTTAATCGGTCTTGATAAACCACGAGGTGAAATGTCGGTTGTGGTCGACGAGTGGGTTGCACCCATAACGGGCATCCACTAAGTCGACCACCTCTACAACTTCCATTATCAGCGCATGCGTCAAGCACCGAAATCGTCAAACATAAACTTCTCACGAGCCGAATCCAAACGTACCGTTTGGTATTTTTATTAATACAGGCATGAGCATTTCCCGCTAATTGGCTGATTTCCGCCAATTAAATGCTTCCTGGGCTGTTCACAAGATACGACTATTAACTATGGTATAGGTTTATTATTTATATTATTGACCTATCATTTATGCAAGATTACAAGAAAAACACTTCTGTATTCTTAGAGTACTGGTCTATATGCCTACTCTTACCTTATGTTCCAGGTGAAGAGTGAAATTTCTCCCTCCTAAGTGGCTACCAAATTGCACCAATTGTGTCCTACTTGTAAAAAAATGTTTCCGTGGGAGGGGGGGGGGGGCCCCCTCCATACACCCTGGTGCTGGTCCAGTTACTTCCAGTGTGAGTGTGGATGGTGTTGGTCCAGTTACTTCTGGTGTGAGTGCATGAAGCTGGTCCAGTTACTTCTGGTGTGAGTGTGGTTGGTGTTGGTCCAGTTACTTCCGGTGTGAGTGCATGATGCTGGTCCAGTTACTTCCAGTGTGAGTGCATGATGCTGGTCCAGTTACTTCCGGTGTGAGTGCATGATGCTGGTCCAGTTACTTCCAGTGTGAGTGTGGATGGTGCCGGTCCAGTTACTTCCTGTGTGAGTGCATGATGCTGGTCCAGTTACTTCCAGTGTGAGTGTGGATGGTGCCAGTCCAGTTACTTCCGGTGTGAGTGCATGATGCCGGTCCAGTTACTTCCAGTGTGAGTGTGGATGGTGCCGGTCTAGTTACTTCCAGTGTGAGTGCATGATTCAGGTACAGTTACTTCCAGTGTGAGTGCATGATGCTGGTCCAGTTACGTCCAGTGTGAGTGTGGATGGTGCCAGTCCAGTTACTTCTGGTGTGAGTGCATGATGCCGGTCCAGTTACTTCCGGGTGCACGATGCTGGTCCAGTTACTTCCGGTGTGAGTGCATGATGCTGGTCCAGTTACTTCCGGTGTGAGTGCATGATGCTTGTCCAGTTACTTCCGGTGTGAGTGCATGATGCTGGTCCAGTTACTTCCGGTGTGAGTGCACGATGCTGGTCCAGTTACTTCCGGTGTGAGTGCACAATGCTGGTCCAGTTACTTCTGGTGTGAGTGCATGATGCTGGTCCAGTTACTTCCGGTGTGAGTGCATGATGCTGGTCCAGTTACTTCCGGTGTGAGTGCATGATGCTGGTCCAGTTACTTCCGGTGTGAGTGCATGATGCTTGTCCAGTTACTTCCGGTGTGAGTGCATGATGCTGGTCCAGTTACTTCCGGTGTGAGTGCACGATGCTGGTCCAGTTACTTCCGGTGTGAGTGCATGATGCTGGTACAGGTACTTCCGGTGTGAGTGCATGAAGCTGATCCAGTTACTTCCAGTGTGAGTGTGAATGGTGCAGGTCCAGTTACTTCCAGCGTGAGTGCATGATGCCGGTCCAGTTACTTCCGGTGTGAGTGTGGATGGTGCAGGTCCAGTTACTTCCAGTGTGAGTGCACGATGCAGGTCCAGTTACTTGCGGTATGAGTGCATGATGCTGGTCCAGGTACTTCCAGTGTGAGCGCATGATGCTGGTCCAGTTACTTCCGGTGTGAGTGCATGATGCTGGTCCAGTTACTTCCGGTGTGAGTGCATGATGCTTGTCCAGTTACTTCCGGTGTGAGTGCATGATGCTGGTCCAGTTACTTCCGGTGTGAGTGCACGATGCTGGTCCAGTTACTTCCGGTGTGAGTGCACGATGCTGGTCCAGTTACTTCCGGTGTGAGTGCACGATGCTGGTCCAGTTACTTCTGGTGTGAGTGCATGATGCCGGTCCAGTTACTTCCGGTGTGAGTGCACGATGCTGGTCCAGTTACTTCCGGTGTGAGTGCATTTTGCTGGTCCAGTTACTTCCGGTGTGAGTGCATGATGCTTGTCCAGTTACTTCCGGTGTGAGTGCATGATGCTGGTCCAGTTACTTCCGGTGTGAGTGCACGATGCTGGTCCAGTTACTTCCGGTGTGAGTGCATGATGCTGGTACAGGTACTTCCGGTGTGAGTGCATGAAGCTGATCCAGTTACTTCCAGTGTGAGTGTGGATGGTGCAGGTCCAGTTACTTCCACGTTCCAGTGTGAATGCATGATGCCGGTCCAGTTACTTCCGGTGTGAGTGTGGATGGTGCAGGTCCAGTTACTTCCAGTGTGAGTGCACGATGCAGGTCCAGTTACTTCCGGTATGAGTGCATGATGCTGTTCCAGGTACTTCCAGTGTGAGCGCATGATGCTGGTCCAGTTACTTCCGGTGTGAGTGCATGATGCTGGTCCAGTTACTTCCGGTGTGAGTGCATGATGCTGGTCCAGTTACTTCCGGTGTGAGTGCACGATGCTGGTCCAGTTACCTCCGGTGTGAGTGCATGATGCTGTTCCAGTTACTTCCGGTGTGAGTGCATGAAGCTGATCCAGTTACTTCCGGTGTGAGTGTGGGTGGTGCTGGTCCAGTTCCTTCCAGTGTGAGTGTGGATGGTGCCGGTCCCGTTACTTCCAGTGTGAGTGCATGATGCCAGTCCAGTTACTTCCAGTGTGAGTGTGGATGGTGTTGGTCCAGTTACTTCCAGTGTGAGTGTGGATGGTGCAGGTCCAGTTACTTCCACTGTGAGTGCACGATGCTGGTCCAGTTACTTCCAGTGTGAGTGCACGATGCTGGTCCAGTTACTTCCGTTGTGAGTGCACGATGCTTGTCCAGTTACTTCCGGTGTGAGTGCATGATGCTGGTCCAGTTACTTCCAGTGTGAGTGGATAGTGCTGGTCCAGTTACTTCTGGTGTGAGTGCATGGGCCGGTCCAGTCCCAGCGTGAGTGTGTATGTGGGGTTGGTGTGAGTGTGGGGTTGGTTGGGTGAGCTTGGTATGGATGTGAGGTTGGTGTAGGTGTGAGTGTGGCGTGGGGTTGGTGTCTGGTGTGAAGTTGGTGTGGGAGGGGTGTTGGTGTGGGAGGGGGGGGTGGTGTGGGAGGGGTGTTGGTGTGGGAGGGGGGTGGGAGGGGGGTTGGTGTGGATGTGGCATTGGTGTGGGAGTGGTATGGGTGTGGGTGTGGGTGTGGAGTTGGTGTGGTTGTGAACTTAGTGTGGGGTTGGGGTGGGTTTGGGGTGGGTGTGAGGAGGATGTGATGTGAGGTTGTTGTTGGTGTGAGGAGGGTGTGGGTGTGAGATATGTGTGCAGTTGGTGTGGATGTGGGTGTGGGGTGGGTGTGACGTGAGTGTGTATGTGGGGTTGGTGTGAGTGTGGGGTTGGTGTGGTGAGGTTGGTATGGATGTGAGGTTGGTGTAGGTGTGAGTGTGGCGTGGGGTTGGTGTCTGGTGTGAAGTTGGTGTGGGAGGGGGGTTGGTGTGGGAGGGGGGTTGGTGTGGGAGGGTGTGTGTGTGTGTGTGGGAGGGGGGGTTGGTGTGGATGTGGCATTGGTGTGGGAGTGCCGTTGGTGTGGGTGTGGAGTTGGTGTGGTTGTGAGCTTAGTGTGGGGTTGGGGTGGGTGTGAGGAGGATGTGATCTGAGGTTGTTGTTGGTGTGAGGAGGGTGTGGGTGTGAGATATGTGTGCAGTTGGTGTGGATGTGGGTGTGGGGTTGGTGTGGATGTGAGGTCGTTGTGGGGTGGGTGTGGGTGTGACGTGAGTGTGAGCTGGGTGTGAGGTTGGAGTTGATGTGGGGTGGGTGTGGATGTGGGGTGGGTATGGGTGTGGGGTGGGTGTGGGTGTGACGGCAGTGTGAGCTCGGTGTGAGGAGGTTGGGGGTTGGGATGGGATCATGGGAAGGAGAACTAACGGCCATTAGGCGGCATGATACATGGCGAGGTGCGGGTTAAACATTGCAGTAACCCGTCAGAACCCGGACAGATTATGTCAACGAGCCCCCAGCCCAAATCAAATCACGACCGAGGCAGCCACCACCACTGATGCCGACAGGGGTCACCAGTGGCACATGGAAGGTCTGGCATTTTCATTGATTATTGCTGTGAATCCGTTGCATGGATGTTGACCCAGGTCCGCGGTGCGCGTAGCCTCGTGCCTGTGAGTAGCCTTCTATGAGGGCCGTGGGTTTAACAGTTAATTGGTTGGAATAGTTGACGCGCGCTTCTGTCTGCCCATGAGCTATTTATGGCCGTGTCACACTACGACGTAACAACGTCAGCGTAGGCACAACGTGAAAATAATTATATTACGTCAAAGTTCTCGGCGTAGTATGCAAATTGCGGCAAAAGTTGGACGTCGATGCAGCGTACGTAGTTGACGTGGGTGTGACGTCACCGTGACGTCAGGCTAGCGTATTGTGTAAGCGTCGGACTGGCGACACTCCAGCGCACGCGACGCCGGGCTAGCGTGACTTTGATGGTGCCTTAGCATCGGCCTGGCGTGATCACGCCCGCCCCAACGTTGCCACGTCCAGCTCGACCATTATATCTCGACGTCTGTCGACGTCGATCGACCGAGAGCCTAACGTTGCCCTAACGTCACGCCAACGTCGTCAGTGTGATCAGAGTGTGTGGCTTACGCGCTCGACGTAACAGGAACATGAGCTGACCCACCCGTGCCTTGTGTATATACGTTCACACCATGTTCAGAACACATTCGAATGACGTCACCGACGTTACGCGCACGCTAAAGCGTCGTCAACTACGTCAGGACACGTTGGCGAAACGTTGGAGCGACGTTCGCCACGCGCCACAGACTCATTCGGCCGACGTTAGAGCAACGTTGACTTAACACTGGCCGCACATTCCTCCCCGACTGTGCGTCACTCTGATGTAACGGAACGTAGATCTAACGTCACCGATGCAGCTGTAACGGGTGCCTAATGTCAGCCTAGCATCAGCATAACGTCATCCCGACGTAACGGCTTCATGTCGAGCTATGTCAAAAGTTTTGGACATGTTGAAAACCTTGACGTGTGCCGACGTAACATGACGTAATGCGACATAGCTCAACGTCAGTCTAACGTCATTCTAACATCATCATAACGTAACCCAACGTACCTCAACGTAATGACGAAAAGTCACCTACGCCAGGCTTACGTTGGCTCTTACGTCGTAGTGTGACAGCCCTTTTAAACAATGCACCGACTTGACCCACTTGAGCGGGCGGTCCCTGCGTGCTGTGCGCGTGCAGGGAGGGAGGCTCATGCGCGCGGCGCCTCGTGTGCCCGCCTCCAGCAGGCACCGTGGGGCTGAGATCCGGCTGCACAATGTCCAGCCGGGATGCCTCCTCGGTGTCCGCCTCGGTGGCCGCTCGGGTGTTTCCGTGACCTGGCGTCTGTTTGAGGGTGACATCGGTGGGTTGGTAGTGAGCCGTGGCACCTACCCACGTGTCTTTAGGCGGCACGACGGAGGCCTGCCCTCCACAGCCTTTCACCAGAACCGTGCTACCTGCTTCATGCACGCGGCCACTCTGTGACCTCATGTCCAGCTTGGCTGGCGTTAGTTGAAGCAATTACTCAGTCACTAACCAAGTATATGGATTCTAAATGACGCTCCAACTTGTAGTTTTGATTAATTCGGCGCAGAATGGCGGGGTGCCGGGTGCGGGACATGGGGTGCGGGACGCGGAGTGTGGGGTGCCGGACGCGTGGTGCGGGACGTGGGGCATACGGGGTGGGACGTGGGGTGCATGAGGCGGGGTGTGGGACGTGGGGTGCGGGACGTGGGGTGCGGGACGTGGGGTGCATAACGTGGGCTGCGGGATGTGGGGTGCGGGACGTGGGGTGCAGGCATGTGGTGCAGGACATGGGGTGCGGGACGTGGGGTGCGGGACACAGGGGTGTGGGATGCATGGTGCGGGACATGGGGTGTGGGGTGCGGGACATGGGGTGTGGGACATGGGGTGTGGGACATGGGGTGCGGGACATGGGGTGCCAGACGTGGGGAGCCAGATGCAGGAGGCCGGACTTGGGGTGTGGGACGTGGGGTGCAGGGCGTGAGGTGTGGGGTGCAGGCTGCAGGATGTGGGGTGCAGGACATGGAGTGTCAGATATGGGGTGCTGGATGCAGGACGTGGGGTGCGAGATGTGTGGTGCAGGATGCGGTGTGTGGGGTGTGGGACACAGGGTGTAGGGTGCGGGATGTGGGGTGTGGGACACAGGATGCAGGACATGTGGTGCGGGACATGGGGTGTGGGATGCAGGACATGCGGTGTGGGATGCAGGGTGTGGGACGTGGGGTGCAGGACTTAGGGTGTGGGGTGCGGGACATGGGGTGCGGGATGTGGATGTGGGGTGCAGGACACGGGGTGCGGCACGCAGGGTGTGGGTGGACATGGGGTGTGGGGCGCGGGTGTGGGACGTGGGGTGCGGGACACAGGGTGTGGGGTTCGGGAATGGGGTGCCAGATGTGGGGTCCCAGGCACAGGATGTGGAACATGGGGTGCCGTACGAGGGGTTCCGGACCTGGGGTTCCGGACTTGGGGTGCCAGATGCACGGTGTGGGACGTGGGGTGCAGGACGTGGGATGCGGGACGTGGGGTGCGGGACGTGGGACGCGGGGAGTGCGGTGTGGGGTGAGGGGTGCCGCGAGATGTGTGGTGCAGGATGCAGTGTGTGGGGTGTGGGACACAGGGTGTAGGGTGCGGGATGTGGGGTGTGGGACACAGGATGCAGGACATGTGGTGCAGGACGTGGGGTGTGAGATGCGGGACATGGGATGTGAGACTCGGGTGTGGGATGTGGGGTGCAGGACACGGGGTGCGGGGTGCGGGACATGGGGTGCGGGATGCGGGTGTGGGACGTGGGGTGCGGGACATGGGTTGCCGGACGTGGGGTGCCAGATGTGGGGTCCCAGGCGCAGGATGCGGAACGTGGGGTGCTGTACGAGGGGTGCCGGACGTGGGGTGCCGGACGCACGGTGTGGGTCGTGGGACGTGGGTTGCAGGACGCAGGATGCGGGACGCTGAGTGTGGGATGCGGGGTGCGGGACGCGGCGTGTAGGGTGTGGGGTGCAGGGAGCGGGGTGCGGGGTGTGGGGTGAGGGGTGCCGCGCTACCTGACCTCCAGGCGGCATTGCGCAACAGGGGGTCGCCTCGCGGGGCGCCACCAGGCGGGCCTGGGAAAGTGGCGCCCGGCAGGCGGTGTTGGTGGGGTGTTTCAGAGTGATATATTACAGTTGGCGCCACGCACAGGGCATGTGTATTCATTTGTAAACTATACAGCCACTGTGTGGCTACAGACAGATTGGCGAGCCTTGAACCGCCGACATCAGCACATCAGCACTCACACGCCTGTCGCCACTCGAATTATGCCCCCCATTAATTGCCCATTACATTATCATGTAATACCAATTTCTGTAATACATTTATCATGTAATACCAGGTCCTGTATTATTGCCCACGCGATATAGATTACACTCTCCAAACGGGGGGCTATCATATCACTGCCCTCTTATAGGGTGCAACTCACGAATCAAACATCTGTTTGGAAAGCGGCGATTAGGCGCATGGTGGGAGCAGGCCTGACATTGACCTTAGCAATCAAGGTCATAAGGTCAGGTTGACGCGAGCAATGGTGGGTGGGCATGCGAGGTGGCTTAACCCGCAAACAGTTGTGGGAATGTTGGGCTCACTGCCTAATACTAGTAATAGTAATACACATATGGCCAGTGGTTTCTTTATGTAGACACGTACATAATCACAATGTGAATTGTATTATGATACATGTCCCCGCACATGCGCATTGCCAGAAGTAACCAGTAACTATAGCCTATTGTACCAGTATTATCACAGGTTGCTTGTGGCTGGGTTCTGGTTCTGGTACTTTGCGTTTTTTTAATTAATTAATAAATGTGTTTGTTTATTCACAGTGTGTTGGAAGCATTGTATAGAATTGTGGTTATTCCATTTTGTTTTGAGTTTGAATGTCACCAGTAGTACTATAAAGCTTTTTATACCAACGTTCAATAATCTCCGACTATAATATCATATCATTATAGTATAGACCTATTTCATATGATGTCAGCATGGGTATTTAGGTCAGTGCGTGCGCTGCTTGGCTGCAGGATGACACACTGTCACACTGCAAACTCAATAGCTATGAGCAATCTTCATAGAGAACAAGTGAAATATCTCTAGAACCACACAACCGCTTGGAACACATATATAAAACATATTTAAGAAACAGATTATATTAAATTTATATGGTTAGGGTTCTGCATTTCTATTAATTTTGAATAAAATTGACGTTTTGCACTGCATGTATCGGCAAACTCAATGAATTGTCAATGTCCATGAGCAATCTTCATATAGAAAAAGTGAAATATCTCTAAGAAATACACCACTTAGATACAAACCGTTTGGAACATATATAGAAAACATATTCAACAAACAGATTATATTAAATTTATAAGATTAGGGTTCTGAATTTTTATTAATTTTGAATAAAATTACGTTTTGAACTGTGCGTATCGGCAAACTCAATGAATCAATGCATTGTCAATGGCTGTGAGCAATCTTCATATAGAAAAAGTGAAATATCTCTAAAAAATTACACCACTTAGATACAAACTGTTTGGAATACATATAGAAAACATATTCAACAGACAGATTATATTAAATTTATTAGGGTAGGGTTCTGAATTTCTATTAATTTTGAATAAAATTGACGTTTTGAACTCCGTGTATCGGCAAACTCAATGCATTGTCAATGGCCATGGACAATCTTCATACAAAAAAAGGGAAATATTTCTAAAACTACAACACTTTGAAACAAACCACTTGGAAAACATATAGAAAACATTTTCAAAGAACAGATCATATTAAATCTATAAGGCTTCTGCATTTCTATTAATTTTGAATCAAACTGACGTTTTGCACTGCGCGTATCGGCAAACCCAATGGCAGTGTGCCTTCGTTCTGCAGCCAAGCTGCGCGCACATACACAATGTTAGTAAACATTGAAATAGGTCTATACAATATAGTATCTAATCGATGGATTACTCCTGGGGATTGAATGTACAATCCTTTTCCCGCGGTAGGTTACCTCATGTTCCATATTTAGTAATAGAGTATGATGTATGATTTGATCTAAACAATAGAATAGCTTCTAAGGATTGAATTATAATCTATTTTCTGATTATTTTCTGGTGTAAATTATTCACATGTTAAATTAAATGAGCTAATGTATGAAAAAGATGTAATAAACAGTTTGAACCATAAACTAGAAAAGTTAAACGACTGGTGCGATGCAAATGAAATAAAATGTTAAAAAATCCTAAATGCTAATCTTCAAAAACAGTGGTAGGAAAAATCAAGAAAACAAAACAGCTTCACTAGGTGGTAAAACGCTGGAAAGAGTAACAGAATACAGGTATCTAGGACTTAGATTAGATGAACCTTTGAATTACAATCTTTACATAAATGATATCATACAGAAGATCAATGGCAAACTATGGTTATTCAGTAAGATAAGAAAATATATGACGAAGAACACGACTATCCAGATTTACAAATCAATGATATTACCATACTTTAACTATAGGGATGTAATTTGCATGGGTGGGAACAAACAAGCACTAATGAAATTACAAAGACAACAAATTAGAACTTTGAAACTATGCCTGTGCCTAGAAAACAGACATTCTACAATATACCTGCACAAACAGCCTAATATTTGCATGCTCAAAACTAGAAGAGAAACACACCTCAAAATACTAGCTTTTTACTATGTAGAAAAATACAAAACAACAAGTAGAAAAGTTACTAGAGCTGGTGAGGCACCTGTGCTAAGAACAGAAAGATCCAACTGTGGGTGCTTCGACAGAAGCATAATAGCAGTCTACTAATAGCTATGAGCATAAAAGCTTGGAATAGCAAAAGCAGTGCTCTAAGAAACACCAATAACAAAATACAAAAAGAAAATTAACCAAGGTTGGAACTGAGATATAGATATGGGTCGTTTCATGGTAAATGGGGCCCAAGTGTGACATGAGGGTCAAAATGAATATTGTGTATTTTCCTAATTTGTTCACTGATTAGCCAACTCTTGTCCATATATATACTGGTAACATGAAGGTAAAGATAGTTTAGGTCACGATTTTGTCAGAAAAAACAAGAACTAATTGAGTAGCCAGCCCCAGTGTGGACTTATTAATCACCAAGTGTGGATTTATTAATCAAAACAATTAAGTTTTATATTGTGATCCCCTAAGTATAGAAATGCACTGTAAAGAAATCTGCATAGGATGATTATATTCTTCCCAATTTTGAGTTGTGGATGTAACACAATAGTAGGGGACACCAACAATAATATGGAACTTCAACTTCAATTCTTTTCCATAAATCTTTGTAGAAAAATTATATTACTAGCCATGTTACTAGAAAATAGCCTTACAACTGTTTTTTACTGAAAGTCTTGTATTCCCAGGATAACATATTTCCTAATTTAACAAGTAAGGGACAAGCAGGGACACAACAGTTACATCCAGAACCAGTTTAATCACCATGGAATATTAGACATTAAAAAAATATATATGCATGCAAAATGAATATATATTTCAAGTAAGAGGCTCCTTTTATTATTTCATTGACTAACAGGTAATACTCTATGCAAAATAAATGTGTAGTAGGCTGTAGAAAAGTCCACATTCTCCATGTAACAAATTTATACCTTTAAAACACCATATTCTTTTAATGAAAATGTTGGCTTTTTTTCCTATGTCACATTAGGCCTTATTCTTTTCATATCTAACCCTACAAAGTGTAAAAATACCAATTCTATAAAGAAAATAACTCCTCTACTCTTTCCATAATTGTTTTTGACTCTTACATACTGGAAAATACATTGGCCCCATTTACCAAGAAACGACCCATAAAGAAATATGCACTAAGTAATAGATAGAACCAGACAGTATGGCCGAATGAGTTAGAGCGTCCATCTCCCGTGTTGGTAGACCATGGGATCGTGGGTTCGAACCCTGGTCAAGTCAAACCAATGACTTACAAATTGATACTTGTTGCTTCCTAGCCAAGCGCTTGGCATTATTAGGGTAGGGCAAAGACTGGTTGGCTCAGTGTCAGGATAATGTGACTGAGTGGGATATCAGGTCATGGTGCTGGCAGCCAGGTATCCCAGTGTGGCAGCACTATAGAGTTGCCATGAGTGTGCACTGTCACAAGTCGGTACCCGTCCTGATATGACCTTAGATGTTGCTAGGATGTAAAACAACAAACAAACAAAAACTAAGTAATAGATCAGGGATAAACAGTAGGTAAGCCATACAACATCAAAAACGAATAGGAGACACCATACTAAATAAACTGTGCACAAAATATAATTAAATAAACAAAAACAAATTGGAAACTCCCCGATTTTACATCATAAACAAGTTTATAGAAATTACTGATAAAGGAAATCAATCCATATGGATTATAACCACTACTGCACAGCGGCGAAAACAAGTGCATGCACTTAACCGTTATAAATAGAATAAACAAACAATCACACATTAAAAGTAAATAAATAAATTATACAGGAGAGATGTTGCTTTAGAATTGCCACTGGGTCTTGAAGGTATCAGGAAATCACCAGAAAGCAAACATTCTCTTTTTTTTGGGAGTATGAAAATGAAGTTTCTATCATCTCTCAATTTGCTCACATTATGTCACAATTTAAGATACTCAGTCCAAATGTATGTATTATCCACCAGTATGCACTTTAGTATGTGCGAATATGATGTAGTTGAATACTATAGCATACCTTTTAGTGTTTACGCTATTCATTTACAGTGCTATTATTATATGCTCGTGTGCTATTAGAGTACCGAAAATAGTTATTAAAGTTATATAGAACTACTTTCGCTTATGCCAGCACAGCTGCGTCAATGTGCACAACCATTTCATTGAGATTCTCCACGTAAATACCTCTAGGAAACAAAAGCCAGAACCTGACTTCTTTACAAAATGATTGGTGCAACCGGGTGAAAAACAATGAGTCAGCATTGTTAATAAAACAATCAATTCGATGGACTATTGGTCAGCTGATTCCTATATGAAACAGCACCTATCTTTGTTTTGGCAACCAGGGCCATTTGGGAGTGTACGTGAAGTAGCTGAGCAACGTATCGCTGTACAAAGGGAAATGTCTATTCTGAAAGAGATGCTTTAAATCATTACATTACATACTAATTATAATGTCCATTGGTTACGTACAATGCTATTATGAATGCAATTATGTGCATGCTTCTGATACTGAACATGGTGGCCGAATCGGTAGAGGATTCAGGAGTTTGAATCCCAGCCGAATCAAACCAAGGACGTATAAAATTGATACTTATCGCTACCTAGCCTGGTGTTCGGTATTAGTAGGATAGGACAAGGACTGGTTAGCACAGTACATGTATCAGGATAATGTGACTGTGTTAATAAGCTCTCCTTGCCTACTTTCCCCCATAGTTGTGCTCACTGTGACACTGACTAACCTGTGCGCTGTTTAATAAGTTGTACCTGCCTACTTTCCCCCATAGTTGTGCTCACTGTGACACTGACTAACCTGTGCGCTGGTTAATAAGTTGTACCTGCCTACTTTCACCCATAGTTGTGCTCACTGTGACACTGACTAACCTGTGCGCTGTTTAATAAGTTGTACCTGCCTACTTTCCCCCATAGTTGTGCTCACTGTGACACTGACTAACCTGTGCGCTGGTTAATAAGTTGTACCTGCCTACTTTCCCCCATAGTTGTGCTCACTGTGACACTGACTAACCTGTGCGCTGGTTAATAAGTTGTACCTGCCTACTTTCCCCCATAGTTGTGCTCACTGTGACACTGACTAACCTGTGCGCTGTTTAATAAGTTGTACCTGCCTACTTTCCCCCATAGTTGTGCTCACTGTGACACTGACTAACCTGTCTGTCTGCTGGTTAATGAGCTCTCGGTGCCTACTTTCACCCATAGTTGTGCTCACTGTGACACTGACTAACCTGTCTGTCTGCTGGTTAATAAGCTCTCCCTGCCTACTTTCCTCCAGTAGGTCCAAGCTAAACGCACTGGAGGATGTCAAGGAGAAACTGCTCCAATTCCTGTTCCAGCACTCGCAGAGCATGCTACAGTCCGTCGGGTGTCCTATAGAAAAGGTAAGGCACCAAAGGCCAGTCCCACGGAGTATGAATTGTACACACAAGAGACAAGTATAGACCCTAATTTGTAACATAAGATACTGTTGAGGGTTATTCTCAGAATGACCCTCTGAATGTTCCAAGCTTTCCCCGGAAAGGAAATGTTGAGTGGATAAATGTGTTACATTAATTATATAAGCCATTATATTTTTACATATAATGGCTTATCCGTCATCCCCCAATTCATTTTTACAAAACACAAATTTCCACATAACACTTCCGTCTTAACCCCTTTTTGGTCAGAGTGGTTGGTCATTTGAAGCCAACTTAAAGTTGGATAGTCCCATGGTTTTGAGTTTCTCTCTTCATTAAAGATAAATATATTGGGTTGATCATTATAATCTACTTTACCTTAGTTGTTTGAAGTGAAAACATGCCGAAATGGTGATGTGCACGTTAGAATTGCGACACCTTTGGCTTCAGTAGTAACACTTTCTGTTATACTGACTTAATGGCCCTTGATATGCAACAAATGCTTAGTTAACAAGTGCACCTGTATCGAAGTTGGGTTAGGTAGAATCAAATCTAGATCGCTGTTTTAGTTTCAAAACTTGGGTGTTTCATTGGAACCATTTGATTTGTCTCTTTGTCAGGTAGATTATCATTTGACTGTAATGTACAACCGTGAATATGGCCTATGCTGCCGACACGGCGTAAAGCAACCACCAATCAATCATCAATGTACAACAATTATTTTAAATAATTTAGGTGTTATTATAAGTTTTTCCTTAACATCATTTTCATTTTATTTCCCCTATGTCATACTACTTCCTATGGTATTAAATTAATCATAATATTTGTAAAGTGAACATTTATTACGATGATAATTTGGCGATGGAGGTAAGCAGCATCTCGCATATTAATTGCATATCGCGCATTTGGTGCATATACGCATTTATTGTATATTGTGTATTCATTGTATATAGCACATTTATTGCATCTCACATGTGTATAGCCCCATTGCGGACACTCATGGTGGACTATGTGGCAAGGATACCATTCATAATGTATTAAATTCCATTAACTAATAAATATAATTATTGTGCTTGCTGAGTTGTTGGATGTGCTGCCGATACCTGACTTTCTTGTTTTCTTGAACTTCAGCTATTAGTATTAGTTAGTATTTGCATGAGATGCTCGTTGGGTTTCCACACCGAGAGCCGTAATGCCAGCCATAGCAATAACCAATGTCCAAACTCATTCCACATGTCCCATACGTTAGCATTCGTTCATGAAGCAGGGATACATTTAATTCGTGGATAACTGAGTTTCCTCATTACACCTTTCCTTGTCCTACTCTAGTAATGCCTAGACAAAGTGGCAACAAGTATCAACTTTGTAAGTCTTTGATGACTTAAGTCCGCTGGCAATGGAATCCACGACCTTGACCTTCCCCACGGGAGGCAAGCTCTAATCAGTTGTTTTTCTAATCCTTATTGTTGCTATTATGCTCCCTCCACATACCTAAGTACCCTCCCCTAACGTGCCCCCCCCCCCCCGCCCCCTGTGACCCTGTCTGACCCGAGTGCTCTGCTTTCAGGGCACCTTGTCCCGAATCTGCAAGGGCGACTACGCGCTACACCTGCCGGACGACACGCGACTCGCCTTCGAGCGCTGGTACAAGGATCAGACGATGAAGCGGGAGCCGGTTAGCGAGGCGCGGCCCCCGAAGGAGGCCCGGTACGAGCCGGCGGGGGTGCCGCGCGGAGCCGGGCCGGGCGCACCGGTCCATCATCACCACCACCACCACAGCGGCGCGCCGTCCAGCTACCCGGCACTGCGCGGCGAACTCAACCTGTCCATGAACGCTGGCTATGTGCCCAAACCGCGCATCCGCACCTCGTTCGACCCGGAACACGAGATCCCGCGCCTGCACCGCTGGTTCCAGCAGAACCAGCACCCTAGCCGCGAGCAGATGGTTCTGTTCCTCAGTGAGCTGAACGGGCTCGAGCTGCGGCGCGGACGCAAGCCACTCGACCTAACAAACATCATCTACTGGTTCAAGAATGCGCGGGCGGCGCAGCGGCGGGCGAACCGCAGCAGCGACCTGCTGAGTGAGGACCCGGCCATGGACGTCGAGCAGGACAGCATGGACGACCACGACGAGCCGGACTGTGAGACAGACCGCCTGTCGCCTGCATCGTCCGAGTCAATGCCGGTACTGCCGAACAAGAACGCGGTGTACATGGTGAGCTCGCCACTGCACCATGGCCCGCAGACGACCACTGCTGTGTGCAGCCGCTCCAACTCGCCTGTCATCCACATCATCCCACAGGACCCGCCCGATGGCAACCCTGAGCCCGGCGGTGGGGGCGGCCCGGGCATCGTGAAGGGCGAGCCACCAGCACCACCAGCCGACCCGCGTCCGCTGTCCGCCACACCCTGCTCCGGGCTCAACAACAACCTGCACAAGGGTGACGTGGTAGTGGAGAATGGCCACCAGAGCACGCACAGCGACAGTGAGTTGGACGAGCCCATGGACTACCACGGGCAGGCGCGCACTAACGGCCATGACTTCTCACGGCAGCGCAGCGCGTCGGTTGACAGCCGGTCGTCGCAGAATGGCGACAGCGGCAGTGACAAGCGGGAGCTGGACAGCTCGGGCTCAGCACACAGCTCGGGTAGTGGCGACCTCGACTCGCAGCGCGACCATCACCGGTTGGACATAAAACAAGAAATGGAGCACAACCGCGAGGCAGACTATCCATCGTCGTCAGCAGGCGCGACGCCGTCCCCGCAGCAGCACGTACTCGCATTGTCCTCGGCGCCACAGCCGCCGCCCGCACACCAGCCACACGCCATGGCGATGGCAGCACTCCCGCACCCCATCAACTTCCACTACATGCACCCGGCCGCGGCAGCACATGCGCTGTATGGCGGGCTCGACTCGGCCGCCCTCCTGAACTCGCACTCGCACTTCAAGGACTCGCCACCCCTGTCGGCGGAGGAACGCAAGAAGCGCAGTCGTGTCTTCATCGACCCGCTCACCGAGATCCCCAAGCTGGAGAAGTGGTTCGCTGAGGACACACACCCATCATCCTACATGATTGAGAAGTACACTGAGGAGATGAACCGCAGCGAGTACCGCCAGCGCTTCCCGCGCCTCGAGCCCAAGAACGTGCAGCTCTGGTTCAAGAACCACCGTGCAAAGGTGAAGCGCGGCCGTCTCGAGCAGACGACCCCGATCTCCATGGCCAGCGTATAGTGGCACTGTGCCACGGTGGTAGGTCGCCATGGTAACTCACATATACTAGACGCCCACACGTCTGCGCGGACACAGCGAGGCGGGAGGCCGCTATGTGCACCGGTCACGTGGTGTGTACGCGTAGTGGCTGCTCTCACGATGGCACCGTCTCAAACCACGTGAGTCGGTCGCAGCGCCCCTGGCGGCGGGCGGCAGCAGCGCGCAGTTGGACACGTGTTGCGGGGTATTGCTTAAGGACTACTGTGCCGTCCCTGTGCACCTGCTTATTATTATTAATATTGTTGTGTTGTTATTAGTATATTATGTCACACGGTCGGTATTTTGATGCAAAATACTCAAATGTTCAAGAAAAAAGACTTATTGTGTACAAATAATACACTGGTTCATTTAGCTCATTTTTATTCATTATTTTACTTTTTAGCTTAGTTTTAGTTTCAGACAGTCGTGTACCCCGACAACTGCCTTATGAACGTAGACCGGAAGTAGGAATAAAGCCGGCCCGGAAGAATGGTTTGACCTTGACCGTGACCTCATATTCTCGGGACAGTATGTTAATTATGGAAGCTTTCGAAGTGGATCTAGTTCACTTAATTGCGAAACCCACTTTCTACTGTAATCTCTACCTGTGTACGTATGCTGCAACCAAAGCCACGCTCTTGCGAATCGCCTAGCGATAGTTTATCCCCCAAAAATTAAAAACCCACAAAAAAACACTAACAGAAATATTTACCAAATTATTCAGCATAAGGTTTAAAATAATATTTATTTTTCCGCTTTTGTATCTTCTCCTTGTATACTTTAGTCATTATGAAGGGAATCAGAGCATAATTGAGTATATTATACATGTATCAGCCAAGACATAAACCAAATACACACTAACCATTAGGTACAACACCCAGAAGTATCATAAGTGATATTAAGTCACAATTGTCACACTGGCATTAATTACGTTTATGTGTGTAAGCGCGGCACAAGGCCCTTACACAGGCTGCAGAGCTGCCCTCTGGCGGCAGTAGCCTGTGGCAGTGCCACCCTTCCCCTTAATGGGCGCTTTAAGCAGGCGGGACAATTTCGAATTGTGCATATTCTTTTCCCCCGCCCATCTCTGTGCCACGTGGATCACCTAAGTCGGAGAAGTCACAATGAGGGTTCACAAGACGAGGCGCGCCGTGCCAGGCACCAGCTGCCAAGCACCAGCTGACGCGGGCCGTGCAGACCCGGGTGCCGTCGTGTGGTGGGGATGCTGGTGGCAAAGTGTGACGATATGAGGCAGCTACGTGTTACATTGGTGCAGTAGAGCGGGTTGGCGGGGACAGGAGCAGCTATGAGCTGCTCACCAATGCTTTAACATAGAGCCAAGCGAATATTATTGGGCGCGTATCGATGCAAGGTACAACAGCGGGTTTAACTACTGTCGACTAAAGTAGTTTGCACAGTAGAGCAGTTGCCTAATAAAAGGTGAGTTTTGAACATTACGGTTGATACATAGAAAAGTGGCAGTTTTCTGTCTTTCATGAATAAAGGATAAACAGGTACATGTTTTGCTCTGTGAGCGTATAAGGTTTGATCTCACAACGACTTGAACAGTGAATAAGGTGGAGTAGATTTTTACTTTGTGTGTTCAAAAGTCATCGTTTATTTGAGCTGTCCACTAGATGACGCTCAGGTGTAGCATTTGAAAGGTAGTAATTGATTACAGCTGAATGCGTTCTAGGTAAGACCATGGTGGGGTGTACAAACCACGCCGCTAGGAGCCAGTGTGTCTTGTTCACTGTGTAAGGGGCGTGTGTAAGTGTGGACGTGATTGGCATTTAATAGTTGGAACTTTTATTTAGACAAACCAAAGTGCGTAATATTAATGTCACATTACACGTTTGTCTTTACACATTATTATGATTATAGTGACGTGGAATCTGGTGTAAGTATACTGTGCATCTCACTGTTGGGAAATATGTGTTATACTTTTAGGTGATGATTGTGACATAATTGACAGGGTATCCTCATGTTTGCAGTGTACAGGCTTTTTGGGCGTAATGGCGATGGTCATCGTAGAGCGCATCGTGATTGTGACGTAGCTACAGTTAAAGCTGTGTAATCCGATGAAAGCATCAATTAACATATATCTAGATTGGATTCTGCACATCCAACTTAGATAATGCTGCACTGATTAAGCATTTGTAGCTGTATAGAAAGGGAATACTAAGTCAGTGCAATAGAACCTGTTACTGCTGAAAACTATGGTGTCAGAGTTTTGAGATGCATGTCAAAGTTTACGGTGCATGTTTACACTTCAAATATCACCTAAGTTAGCTGTTTTAAGTCAAAATTACTTCCAAATAAAGTAACAAACCTAATATATTTATCTAAAAACAAGGGCACACGTTGTAGCGTGGTGTCGCCGGTTGGTTGGTGCCGTGTGCCCGGGTACTGGAGGGGCGAGGTGCGCACAGCCGACCACGCACCGGTTTTACTGCGCGGACTGCCGGCCTTGTGCCTGCACACGAGTGCACACTCCGTGCACATGGCCTAATGCTTATGCGTCTAAATTTATACACACGATAGTGAAAACAATGTTCACACTATATTTGTTAAATAATGTAGTTGAATTGATCAGATTGGTGACAACACAGAGAAGTCCTGGTTATCTGTGACCCCGCACGACACGAGTGCGTTTGAATCGTGCAGGCAGACTCCATCCTAAGTGTAGTCACACGGGTAAATGAAGTACTTGAAGATGCAATGTAGCTTGTGCTTAGTAGCAAAGGATATTGTATTTTTTACCTGGTTGTTATGTTTGTGCATAGGCCAGTGCTCAAATAACAAGATGCCATATGTTTCTACAGCATTAGACTAGTACCAGCAGCAGTAGTCAGCATATATACTTACTATTACAGTTTAGGTTCATATTGTATCAACCAATTTCCCCGAAATTTCCTAATACTTATCACATGGCAGTGGATTGTTATGTATACAGAAAAACCTGAGTACATTATTGGTGACTATATAGAATGTTGTGTTTATTAACATGTATTGGCTGACATGTGGTTTGTGAGCATGTTACGTACATTCAGAACGTATACCTATACCCCTCCATTGTGCCATCCACACTCCTTCAACTCTGTGATCAAAGAAACCAATAACTGATGGGCATTTATTAAAACCCCACAGGAGCAATCTTCATGCTAACAACCACAAATACAACGCATACCTAACGATATTGTGTGAGAGATACACAAGGGCACGACTTGTGAATGTACCATAGTTCATATTGATAATTGGTTGTTAGAATATATATATATATATATATATAAAAGATGATATATTATTATATGATATATTTTTGTTGTATTCTATTGTCTCAGCCACGGGATCCTGCCGACAGCTTGTATTGATAATTATTCCAGTTTTATTATTGTAATAGTAATTATTATTATAAGAACACGTGGTGGTGGAACATCACTGAAAGTTTTGCAATTGAGTCGAACAGTGGCGCCCTCCCCCACCCTGGTGAGCTACAAGGGACTTAACTGGAACCGCTGTTTTGTTCGTTGCAGTCTCGCCTAGCAACATATTGTCACGTTTTGTTTTATACTATGGCTGCGTGCATCCAACACGTTATCCCGTGTTCGGGTTTATATATGTTAGATGTACTTGAGTTTTGTTACAGTGTATGCCTATATTATTACACCGCCTGTGAACAGACAGCAGGGGCACGGGGATTATAGTTTTATAGCCCACGAACCCGACCGCCCACGTCCACAGTGCGAGCATGCAATAGACGCCTGGTTATCTGCTGGCGCCTGCTTTACTAAATGTCGTCTTCTGGTGCTAAATTTCACCTGCTACGAGTAATATCCAACCGATGGTTTCTTTTGTGATCACTGAAAGTCGCCGCTACTCATGCAACGTCAGTTGTGATTGGGCGCTGAATGGTTTAGTGGCTGCAGACCATGCCACACGTCGGTGCGCGCCGCGGGAAGTGACTGGCTCGGGGAGGAGGGGTGGCTCTCTAACTGTAAGACGGGCGGCTCCCGGTTATTTGGTGGGGTCGGGTTGGTATTTTTACAGCGGCATTATTACAAACTGGAGCCGAGTTCTAGTTTTCAAAGCGCGGCTGTGGACACACGGCGGCGTCTAAATGTTATTTTCTGATAGGCTTTGGCTGAGCGCGCCAACATGGGTGCCGTGAGTGGAATGCTGAGCCCCTCTGAGGCTCCATATTGCATGGTGCACTGTGAGAGTCATGTTAGATGTGCTTGTAGTTTGTACATAATACGTTGCCACGTACACCGCCTTACTACCCGAGTATCCATGGAAAGGGGCTGATCAGATGATATCAACTTCATGCTTTACCCTTAGAGCTGTAGTGCACATACGCTTCATGCATTCCAACAAACATCTGATTTGTACATAATATACATTATCTACCGCATTATGATTTACC
This sequence comes from Branchipolynoe longqiensis, assembly GCA_030323885.1. Lineage (NCBI taxonomy): Eukaryota > Metazoa > Annelida > Polychaeta > Phyllodocida > Polynoidae > Branchipolynoe > Branchipolynoe longqiensis. The sequence goes on from CM059198.1 coordinate 38,899,464, forward strand.
TCTTCCTGCCCTTATATCCATTTCCTTGCTCACGTTAATTTCTGCATTTTTGAATAGTTATTTCATGTATGTAAATGGGCGGCGCAAGTTTGTTTCCTTCTTAGTGTTCAACTACTAAGAACGTTATGCACAGAAGACCATTGGGTTACGCACTTTGTAGTGTTTCGTTGCCACGGCACATTGAATGTGTTATAGTTAGTAGCCTGGTTTTCGGCTTAAAATCAAAAGATGGTTGAGACTGATATGTACACTGCGTTGTTGTTGCTAGTGTGTTGACACTAAAAGTTTATAACATTCCTGATTATGTATGTTTGTATTGACCAGTCATTCCCTTTCCAAAGATATGTTATGGACCAAAACTTCTCCTTTAAATATATGTGTATATATATATATATATATAAATATGTATATATATATATATATAAATATATATATGTATATATGTAAATGGTTTTAGATGTATTTTCTAAAAGATATATATAAATATACACACACAATAAGCTCTTTAAATATTCTGTGGTTAAAAATGGTTTCCCATCCTAATTTATTTGTGGTGGAAATTTCGAAATTGCGGTATATATAATATTTACATCGATATATATATATATATATATATATATATATATAAATTCTGACCTGAAGACGTTACATTGAGAAACACTCAATCGATATATATTGTAAGAACATAAGTGTTTTCACTGTGTTGAATCTGGTTGTGAAATAGCATATTGTGAATCCTGGTAAGAGTGCAAGCCAACATTGATATTTTAGTGGAGGAATATAAACCAATCTGAATACGAGACATGAAGCTTTCTTTGTGTATGAAGATAGGTAGGCGGCATATATCTAGGGAAAGCCGATACGGCGACTTAGCAATCATGGTTAAAATTTCCGAGGTTGTTTTTGTGGCTCGCCCACCTCCACAGTAGACTGAAGCTTAATGGTGAACGCCATGTATGTAGTGTGCATGCCAACTGACTACAGCCTGTAGCTTAGCAACCCACACTGAAACACCACCCAGACTGTAAGCAACTCCAGAGGACACCACCTGTCATACGCCCTAAGCCTCGTTTTCATTTAACTCTAGGCGTCCATAGCGTCCAAAAACGTACCCTGACAGCGTCGGCAGTCCAGCGTTCATTTCAAAGTGTTCTCATCGTCGGTGTACATTGTTGTTATATTGCCACTGTTAAAGCACACATGCAGAGACTATTTTGGAAGCGGGGCCTGCCAGGCTCCATTCTTTTCCCTACCTCAGTGTATGGTCGGTCGCGCCTTGGGCATACGTCGATGTATTTTATGTATACTGGGGACTCGGTTTTGTATGATCTTTGCAATACAAAATGTTAAAAGCAAATGTCTGCCCGACTTGTGTTGTTACTTGCAATAGAAAACCCCACCTACAAACTGTTGGAGGATTGGGTCTGTTGTGACCGAACATTTGGAAGAAAGAAGTTTAAATGAGCAATTGCAAACATTTCTAATTTAATTTCTTTCTTTGTGGTTATTTTGTTTAAACTTTACTTTCGTTGTTTTAATATGAAAAGTATTAGGTAATATTCTATCCAGGCAGAAGAACCCCTTTTCTTTCCTAATCTACAATTTCTTTAGAGTTCATGATGATAGCTGGACCATATCACTTCTTGTGACTTTACCAAATTTTACCTGTGCCTTTTGACATGCATCTCGATGTCTAGTGATACACAATTAACAAACAAAAATTAACTATAGTAAAACATCCGTAACCGACCACTCCCCTCTATCGATCGCTTTATTTGGGTCCCAACAATATCATTGTAACCATATTCTAGCTCCCTAAACCGACCACCTCCCTATATGGACCACTTAAAGTCGATCCCAAGGTCGGTCGATTTAGAGAGGTTTTACTGTGTTTCATGAATCTATATGAGTTTTTATATCAATCACTATGGATAATATTTTTTATCCATGTAGAAAAGCCGAAGTGACAATAAATTTGATTCACTTTTTTTCCGTGAAAATGGCCTTTTTTTCTGACACTGCCTAACATCACCATCACTCACTCCCTTATAAATCTATAAGAAGGGGAAATAATAGACAGCCTGCCCATACCTAGTCGTTCATAACCAAGATGGCCGACATTGTAGATCTCAGCAAGGTTGACCTTTGTTGGACCATTGGGGTTGTCAGTTCGGTGGTGTCGCCAAGTCTGTTGGGAAGGTGACGTGGGTTTTCTGATCACGTCATCCACTTCCGGTCAGCAGCGTGCCACTCTCAAAGCGCAACTGCAGTCGACTATGTCCCGGCCATTATTCCAGACAGAGGGCTGCTTGGAGACCGCGGCGCCACGCCGGCCCGTCTGTGAGGGCCGCAGGATAATCCCGTTCTGGTCATTGCGCATGCGTCGCAGGATGTGGTGTCAATATTAGGGCTCAGGTTGATCCCGATTAAATGATCGGCTTGTGGATCGGGCCTGATCCAGATCCTGTGGGCGGGGAGGAGGGGCAGCGCCTCCCGATCCATGGACTAGTCTTAACGGGCTTCTGCCCGCCTGCACCCGCCGAGGCACTGAGCCACTGAGCCACCTGCACACTCACCCGCACACACTCATACCCTACCCGCACACACTCACCTATATGCACATACACCCTCACCTTCACACACACACCACTCACCCGCGTACACCACACACCCTACCTGCACACACACCCTCACCCACAGACACTCACCCTCACCCACATTCCACTCACCCACACTCAGACACACCCTCACCTGCCCGCACACGCTCAAGCGCAGACCCACCGCCTCACCTGCACAAACCCTCACCCACATACCCACTCACACACACCCATACCCCCCTCGCGCACACGCATACCCCTGACACTCACCCGCACACAGCTACCCCTCACCCGTACCTACACCCACCCCTCACCCCCACACACACCGTCACACTTACACACACCCAGTCACCCACACACTCACCCTTACACACACGGTCACTTGCACACACACACACACACACTCACCCGCATACACACTCACCCCTCACCCGCACTTATACTGTCACCTACACACCCCCGTACTCACCTGCACACACACTCACCCTCACCCTCACACCCTCACCGGCACACACACACCCTCACCCACGGACACACCCTCATCACACACACCCATCACCTGCACCTACTCACCCTCGCCCACATCCACTCACCCGCACACTGACTCGCACACACCCACACCCGCACACATTTCCACTCACGAGGATAAGTCGTGCTGACAATTCCGGATTTTGTCAGCAAAGGGCACCTTCACTACCCGGTTAGTAAAGCACCGCCACCATTCGACTGAGTCGCCGGTGATTTAGGCGTCTTTTCATTATTACACGCATGTGCCTATTAGTATTACTTCAATCAATCAATGGGTGCCGTCTTCTCGAAGAAGGTTGGCTGCAATGGACCTCCATCTCTTCCTGTCATTCGTTCCTCTCACGCATTCCGCATAGCTCATTGCTGTCCACTCAGTGATGTTGTCCATCCATGTTGTTCTCCTTCTCCCTCTTGGTCTTTTCCCTTCTATCTTCCCTTCCAGTATTCTTCTCTGTGATTCCTGGTGTCGTATCATGTGGCCAAAGTATTTAATTTTTCTGTTTTTGATCGTTTGTATTATCTGTCTCTTTATTTTCATTCTTGTTAGGACCTCCACGTTGCTTATCATTGCTGTCCATGGAATTTTTAACATTCTTCTGTATTGCCACATTTCAAATGCCTCAAGCTTTGTTGTTATTGCTTTCTTCAAAGTCCATGTCTCGGAGCAATATAAAAGTGTAGACCACACATAGCATTTTAGCAGTCGGAGTCTTGTTTTTATATTTATGTCTCTAGATGTTAGTACTTTCTGCATCTTTAGAAATGTTGTTTTGGCAATGTTTATTCTCTGTTTAATCTCTCTCTCACATCCGCCATCACTAGTTATTAAATGGCCCAGATACACAAATGACTCTACCTGCTCCAAGATTACACCATTAACTTTTATCTCTGCTCTTGGTTTGTATTCCTTTCTGCTGACAACCATTCTTTACATTCATTTTGAGGCCACATCTCTCACTTTTTTCTTTTACTTCATCCACTATATCTTGTAGTCGATTTGCCGTTAAGGCTAGCAGTGCTGTATCGTCTGCGTATCTTGTGTTATTGATATTTCCACCTCCAACATTTATTCCTATGATGTCATCTATTTCTCTGAAAATCATTTCCGTATAAATGTTGAAAAGACTAGGTGATAGAACACATCCTTGTCGCACTCCACATTTGATCTTCACTTCTGGTGTCAATGAGTCTCCAATTCTTACAGCAGCATACTGTTCCCAGTAGAGGTTGGCCACAAGCCGAACGTCCTTACCGTCTAGACCGATTTTTTGTAGAGCTTCTATGAGCTTCTTGTGATGTACTTTGTCAAATGCTTTAGCGTAGTCTATATAACATATGTATATATCCTTATCTACTTCTAGTATTACTTAATCAATTTAAATTCAAAACTGGTTTGAAATGTCCCACAATAGGACATAGTAACTAAATAAAGTATGTAGTTGGCGTCATGCCTTACTTACTGTAGGTTGCTAAAGCCCCTGTCACACCTCGCCGGATTGAGGAAACGGATAGAGCAGGACAGAAATATTCTAGTCCAGTGTGATTCTGTAACGGACAGTAACGGATGGGTAACAAATACAGACGGGTAACAGACGGTAATGGATGGGTAACAGACGGTAACGGTTGATAACGTATCTAACGATCAACGGACAATTCAATATACAAAAAGAACTATAACAAACGGCAAAGGACGTGTGATGGATATGTAACGGACAGGTACCGGACGGTAATGGATAATAACAAGTTTTGTGCATGCTCAAAACTTGTAACGGATCAGGCCGGATATCAAAGAATAACAATGGATATGCAACGGACACAAACTGGAATTTGCCGGATATCAACAGACTTTGTTCGTTTTCTTTCCGTTTCCCCAATCCGGCAAGGTGTGACAGAGCCTTTAGGGAGATGCGCAACTGTTCGCACAGTGGCTTCCAAACATCGGGCTGGTATTGGCATGATCAGCTCACGTTGACACAAACATCAGGCAACCTGCACCCAGTGTCAAGTCGGCTACGGTTCAGCGAGTCGCCGTTCACAGTGATTGGTTTTTATTTCTAAATTAAAGACCTTTTTGACGTTCCTACAGTGGAGTTTGCGTATCAGTCAGGAAGTATAAAGTGTGAAAGTACGACGTCTGAACACTTTGACTTCTGGATACTGAATGGTTTATTCACGGCCTAGGGCACGCTTGACCCGCCGGCTAAAGTTTCCATGACATCATCTCATTTGCATATCTCTTTGTCCCCAACTCTGCATCTCGTTAACATATATTAACCACAGGTCTAGATGTCTATTACGCATATATCACATCCCCCCCTCAAAGTATTTCTGAAACATGCAATGTTACAAAATAGCAATGAAGAAACATACAATTCACAATATCAACATATATGCGTACTTAACTTGCAAATGTTTGAATGCACAATGCACTTAAGTCCTCACAGTCCGGCCGTAATGTCTGACGTCATTAATTGTCCATCACGTATCATAAAGTAAACATAAAAGCTGAAACAAACTTAACTGTACATGCACATGTTAACGGTGCAAACATCGCCAGCACAATGACCTCCTATAGATCTAACCTGCTCGCCGGCCTTATCAGCCGACCTGACCTACTTAGATTAGCCGTACTGTTTACATTTGGCGCTGACGCTGACCCAGATTGCGTTTGCACGACTAACTCGGGCCGCCCCTCCACAGGCGCTCCAATAATTTGCACTCGGTTACGATATAACATGTTGCCCGACTCGTTTAAAATTTGATACTCTCTCCCAGAAACACCAGTCCGTCCCAAAATAACCCCTTTTTTCCATTCCCCAGCATTATTTTTGTATTTAATCTTATCTCCCACCTTCATAGGCTTGTGTGCCTTACCGCACTTCCGGTCATGAAACGCTTTCTGACTACTCTGCCTCTGGGCTGTCTGTCTTCTCTTAGGAATCTGCGTTTCAGGCACCAAAATGCCCTCTGCCATAGGTAATCTGCCTCTCAACCACCTGCTCATGAGCAACTGCGCTGGAGATGCGTTCAGGACAGGCAACGGAGTATTATGATAATTCAGCAATGCCAACTGAAAATCAGCTCCGGTTTTCTCACACTTCTTTAACATGTCCTTAACTGTCTGGACAAACCGTTCTACCTGACCATTGCTACGCGGATATTGTGGACTGGAATACACGGCCTTGAACCCATAATGCAGTGCAAACTCCTTGTATTCATAGCTCTTAAACTGTGGACCATTATCCGACATTACCTGACTAGGAATACCGTGCCTTGCAAAATTATCCTTCAACGCCTCAATAACAGTGACAGACGACGTATCGCCCAACAACGTTACCTCTGGAAACTTGGTGTAATAATCTACAGTTATCAGGTAATTCTTATGATTTAACTCAAATAAATCGGCACCAACTTTATCATACGGTTGACAGGCGATCGGGTGACTTATCAATGGCTCATTATGCAAATTCTTCCGGTTGTTTTGGCATGTGTCACACCGACTGACCTTATCCTCAATTTGCTTGTTCATATTTGGCCAAAACATACAGTCCCGCGCCAACTGCTTGGATTTAGTCACCCCCAAATGCGTCTCATGTAACGCCTCTATCATTTCACCACGAAGAGCTGGAGGAACCACCACCCGATTGCCGTTCATTACAAGATTATTTTCAACTGTTAACTCGTGTTTGTATGGAATGTACTGTCTCAGACACGGTGGTGTCTGTATGCGTGTAGTGTCCCACCCATCTTCAATATGTGAGATCAACATAGACATAGATACATCCTTTTCATATTCAGTTACAATCTTACTCAACAAACTCGATGACTGCATGTCCACTGCAGCCACGCAGAACGTGTCATCGAACAGGCTATCCTGACCTACTTTAGTGCTATGCGCCCTGGACAACGTGTCTGCAAAAAACATCAAAGAACCCTTCACATGACATAACTGGATATTGTAATTCTGTAATCGCATTCGCATCCTTTGCATTTTCGCTGAAAGTTTATGTATTGGTTTCTGCATTATCGCCACCAATGGTTTGTGGTCGGTTTGAATTTGAACTTCTTTGCCAAAGATATACTCATGAAATCTCTGACATCCGAAACATATGGCGAGCATTTCTTTTTCGATAGTGGCATAACCACACTGCGCTGCGTTATGTGCACGAGATGCGAGTGCGATTGGCTTACCATCTTGCATTAACACGGCTCCTAACCCTGACTGACAAGCATCTACTTGAATCACAATAGGCTTCTTAACATTGTAATATGTCAACACAGGAGCAGTTCTTAATTTCTCTTTCAACTTATCAAATGCGCCCTGCTGTTCGGCTTGCCAGTGCCACGCCACGTCCTTAGCTAGGAGCGTGCGTAGTGGTTTGGCTATCTCGGACATGTTAGGTATGAACTTGTGTACATATCCAACCATGCCCAGGAACCTTTGGACACCTTGTTTGTCACGTACTTTACTCTGAATGGCAAACGGGATCCGCCTAGGTGGATCAATGACAGGTTGAACAGACTTATCGACATGAATGACAGCTTTTGCTTTGATCAACCCCAAACCCTGAAACACATCTTTGTATTCGCTTACCAGCTTCTCTGCCCCAGCGCTGGAACTGTTCGTCTGTGTGGAAATGTTCGTCGGTTTGGCAATGTTCGTCGGCTTGGATATGTTCGTTGGTACAGATCTGTGTACCTCATCCACCCGCGCCAGCAGGTTCAACGTCACACAAGCCTGCTTGCCCAAGATGGGTTGGCAATCCGGCACCACCTGGAACCACACTGTCGTTGACGTCGAGCAGTGCCTCTCCATCAGGCGTGATCCGGTGACCGGAGAACGTCACCAACGAACATCTGGTGATCGTCAGTCTCCCCGGAGCGACTCTGTCGAACACGAACCTCGGAAGCACGTTTGCCTCCGCAACAGCGACTCCTCCACCGTACCGTATTCACAATCTTTCACTTTGTCTCTTAACGCCGTGATGTATGTAGCCATATTTTCTGACGCTTGTTTATGTGAATTAAACTTGTAACGTGTGATAATGATACTTGAAATGCTTCAGTTAACGGTTTGATCTTGTCTTGATCAGCGAGAGCAAAAGTCATATTGGCAAATACCTTCTGCGCCTCCTCGCCAGCAACGTGAAGAAAGATGCAGCATTGCACTCGTTCTGTCTTCAATATGACACCTGCTGCCGTGGCGTAAATATCATATGCTCTGATCCATGTTTTCCAGTTCGATCGTGCGTTGTTGCTGAGGACAAGCTGACCAGGCGGCTGCAAACGCGGCAAAGTATTTGCAGGCGGCATTCTTCCTCATCTGACACCATGTGAAAGTACGACGTCTGAACACTTTGACTTCTGGATACTGAATGGTTTATTCATGGCTTGACCCGCCAGCTAAAGTTTCCATGACGTCATCTCATTTGCATATCTCTTTGTCCCCAACTCTGCATCTCGTTAACATATATTAACCACAGGTCTAGATGTCTATTACGCATATATCACATAAAGTAGTTAGTTGGGTGTGTCTTTAGTGTGGGTGCACGTGCGCTCTGCTTCCCGGCAGCTGGGTGCGCAGTTGCACCCAGTCGGCCACATTGCTGCTGGATAAGGCCTGCGGCTTTGTGACGCTTTGCACAACTTATTGGATGTCTACGGTTAAACACTGCTCCGAGAGTCAGCGCTACCATGACGACCCGTGCAAACACCTCACCTCGTTAAAACAACACACACAAACCAGCACATATGTTTGCTTACTTTTGCTTTAATTATTAAAAATACGATCTTATTAAAATCGGGTTAATTGTAATTTTGTGTGAGATTTTAAGCTATTGCTAAATAAGATTTAGGGGAGTTTTGGTTATTTATATTGGTCATGCATAGTGCAAAATGACATGTCTCCTCACACATATTGTCCCACATATAAAATAAATAGAACAGTGTGTACACATAGACTATATCTATTATATACACATATCATTCAAGCGTGCTCAACATGTCCATATGGAAGCGTGAGAAAGTAGTATATGAAGACGTAGATTTCTGACAGACGATGTCTAGCTTCATGCCCCAAAGGTAAGGTTAATTTCCGAGGTTCAGTTAGCTGTTCATATATCACGTACTATATAGCATCATACATAATCTAGACTGAAAACTATTCTTCGGGAATGTTAGCAAGGGAAAATGAACTCTTCTTTCCCATGTGTGAGAACTTTTACTATTTAATGGTCACTTGGTTTTGACATAATCCATCCATAAATATTTGGTTTATCTTACTAAAATATTCAAAATTCTAAAAATAAGAACCGTATTGCACAACTGATAACTATGGAATAATCAGTGTATGGGTCTTGTATTAAGTACTCCAAAGTGCGTGGATACGCTGTCCGCATCGCGAGATCTCACAAAATTTAACCATTCTAAAACCACTTCAATCTCCACTAATTCTGCTTTGTTTGAAATAAAAATTATATCAGGTGAATGCCTGTTCTTTTTTCTTTTGGGGTGTTCAATTTGTTAATTAACTTTAATAGATAGATTAGAGTCAATGGACACTTGTTTAGGTGTACTATCAGCAGCTCTGTGCATGTTTGCCATTCTGTTTGCATCCAGTCTTAGCAACTCCCTTCTCTAAAGCCGTGTTCACACCGGCAAAATGTGAGGCGAATCAGACAAATCGAATCATATGATTCGATTTAGTTTGAAAGTGTTTCACGTTCACACAGGCAGTGCTTTGAATCGGTTTATGGCGGAAGTGGATATCTTCGCATGAGCAAGTCCAGACTAACCAGCGCCAGTTTGGGTGCGTCGATGTCGACCGAGAGAGTGTGGGTTCGACCTAGATATGTATGGATTGAATCGTATTGGTTTGGAACGGTCAAAACTTCTGCTGGGCAGTGAAACCCTAAAAATAAATGATGAAAAAAATATCTGTGCATAGATAGCGGTTTCATTAATTAAATTAGATAATATAATATGATATGCCCTTTTGATCGACCGGAAAGTCAACAAACTAAGGTCTCGACTGCGCATGTGCATTACGTCCTTAATCCGCATCAAGTAAGTCAGTTGCGTTCACACGGGCGATCTAAGTCGAATCATAAAATTCGCTTCATATAAACCACCTAGAGAGGTGATCTAGTTGATTCGATCTAGTTAATTCGAATCAGCTCTAAACCGACTCAGACGCGCGTTCACACGCCAAATCTGAGCCGAACTAGGCAAGTCGATTCATATGATTCGAATCAACCGCCCCGTGTGAACACGGCTTAAAATTGCTACCTTGCTGAGTATGGTCACCTGAGCTAAAAATAACCACCAATACAAGATCGAGAAGAAACCGGGCTTCATTAGCATATCAAGCATGGCTGTCTTTGAGTGGGAAATTTGATTGAACAGAACAAGTGAAAACATTCAGACCCTCATACTCTTTGAAAATTAATCAGGATCGTCCTGAAAATTATATCACCAGAAAGCTCACTTTTTCCTCTACCTAATCAGAACAATATTTTGTTGAGATTTATATCATATTCGGCAAGGTTGGTCTGAGAAATAACCATGTCTTCATGTCTCCAGCACCAGAGCGACAAACATGGTGTTGATTGAAGCTTCTGTTTCAGCAGAAAAAGCTTGATGTGGCACCCATCAACGAGTATGGAAGGTGCCAGACATTGAAAACATTTCTGAGGCCTATTGTTGCCTGAGGGAATCTGTTTAATCATCTTAATGAAGTTAATGTATTTGCGACCTAGACTTGTAGTCAGCTAGAAATGCCTATAAAGTCAGGCTACATGGAAAGAAGAGAGTGAGACGGGGGTTGGTGAACAGCCTAATTTATTTGATAAGGCTCTTGGCTGAGCAATCATTGCCCTACCTATACAAAGCTTAAAAGTAAAAATGGATGTATAGTGGGACAGGTAAGCGGCTACAGTGCGCACAGTAGAAGGTGGGGGGGAGGGGCAGCAGCAAGGCAGCGTACTGGCCCACAGCAAATATTATAACATGCACAAGGAATAATGATCAAATCATAGCATAATAAATAATCATTATTATAAGATACATACATCTGCCAATTTATATTTATATAATAGATTATATCACACATATAGTCAGGCTATGTGGAAAGAAGAGGGCGAGACGGGGGTTGGTGAACAGCCTAATTTATTTGATAAGGCTCTTGGCCGAACAATAAACATCAAACGGGCCCGCTAAACTGGGCCTGCCCCACCAACCACCCCTTGGACCTAGATCGTCGACAAAGCAGCCACGACACGGAAGTCTTTTACAATCCTTTCTTGCAATGGGGTCTTCAAGTAGGAATAGACCGTGTCTGAGGCCCAATCACCCCTGACCTTAATCTCCTCGATAGAGGCCCCTGACATGGCTAAGTATGTACAACCTCCCCTTCTGAGGGAATGCGAGATAAAGTGCTCCTCGCCGAGGCCCTCCCTATTCGAAAACAGCGTTAACATCTCCTGATATGCTGCATATGTCATAGGAAATGAAGATTTGCCCAGTCCCGGCAGGCGAAAAGCCATGTCCCGCTCCCCCCCGTTATATCAGTGAAATGACGCTCTGTCCAGTAGATAGCACAGAGGGCGGTATTTGGACAGCGGGATACGGGTACCTCCAAGACCCTCTCCCGAAACTGTATAGTCTTTCAGCGACGCACCTGTATTATCATTCCCCATGGGTGAAACAAAAAATCACCCCTACACAAGGCGGGATCTGAGTCAGTCATCTGTGATTTATGAAGCAGCGCTCTAAATGAGCACAACATTGCTGCACACCAGGCCATATGGTGCGGGTTGTTAGTCAATCAAGAAAAAATATGCAAAAGCATATGTGGTAGAATAGGGGGGCTCCGATGGGGGGCATCCCCATTTTGGCGCTTTATCCCTTTCAGGGTTGCAGCGACCACAAAATCATCATATTGGATGGACAACGCACCATTCTGTCTGAGAAAATAATTCAGACCCGACAAATAATTCATGACCGACCTGTAAGTCAGAGTCCTAGCCAGCCAAGCTGTGTACAATGCAACTCGTTCAGAGGCACAAGGGAAAGGAGAACTATCACTAAGAAAAAGAGCAAGGAATTCAAAACACCTCCGTATCTGAACGGAACGGGTTGCAATAGAATTTTGTGCATAAGACTGGCTCTCAAATCCCTTTCTGTTCGGCTCTCAACTGCACCAGACCTGCAAGGAAAAGAGATCGGAGCATCAAACACGTGAGTGCAGCACATAACCCAATCACTATCGACCCCACTTATTCGAGAGCAGCTGGACCGAGCGTCCAATCTGCTCAGGGCATCACAAACAGTGTTAATGCGTGTATTAATATAAATTGAATGGAACACAAAATTATTCTCAACCGACAACCAAAACATTTCACGCAGCATAGCCATTATATCAACAGAACGGGAATGACCTGTATTGAGTGAGGCCTGAACCACTGCACTATCAGTTATACAAACAATCTCGGCATTCGACCAATTAGCTGCCCAGCGGCGAACCCCCTCAACTATCGCATGCATCTCCTTAATGTTAATATGTTTTTCACCCAATCCGTCATTTAGCATGACCCCATGGTGACCACAAACCTGATCAATCACACGCTCATCACTGTTGCTGAATGCACCGCCCAGTCAGTCATTCCCGAAAATAGCGCCAAGGCCCCAACTGGAGGCGTTACTGTACATAGCCCTAGTGATGGCAAACTTTCCCAACATACCTGCCTTCCCATTGAAACTAGAAGCAAATTCAATCCACCAGTCAATATCGGCCCTAAACCATGCATTAAGTCTTGCCTTAAAATACGGTTCACGAAGAGTACCGATCAAGTGATAGACCCTTCTACTGAAGGTCCTGCCACCCCTAACCACCTTTGCACAATGTGCCAGGAGGCCAACAAGGCACTCCAGGTCCTTCCTGCAAGCCTTTCTTTTGGATTTAAAACTCAGAAGTATCCCTCTCAACCTATCCAACTTATCCGCCGGGAGTGATAATTCTAATGATTCAGAATCAACCTCTATCCCAAGGAACCTGACATTCTTGGATGGAGAAATAAGTTTTTTATAACTAATTTTAAAAAAACAAGCGATGGAGAATAGCAATGATTATCTGTTGGTAAGCAGATGCCTGGTCGAATGTACCAGCGATGACACAAAAATCATCGAGGTAATTTACTACACGACAAACCCCTTCCCTGGCTGCACATCGCACCACAAAATCTGAGATGCGCGAAAATATATAGGGGCTAGACGACATACCCATACAAAGCCTATTATCAACTCAATAAGTATCAAGATTTTCTCCCTTAAACCACCACTTAAGGCCCTGACTAGACCTATTATCTGGGTGAATGTGGACAGCATGGTAAGCATCCTTAATATCGATACAAGCCAGATAGTCTACCCTCTCTAATAATTCGACCACATCGTCGATCCCCTTGTATTTAAATTTTGGGTCAATAGTAGAAGTCCAGTTATTCACAGATCCTCCCTTAGGCTTACTGCAATCCACTACACTATGGCCGCCACCACTATCTTTTGGAACCACAAAGATCCCATGCACACAAAGAGGAGGATCAACTACCTTAGTTAACAAGCCGTCATGAATTTCAGCCAACAAGCGCGACTCGATTATGTCGGTCTCCCAAGATGTTTTGCTACGTCTAGTCTTAACATCATAATGGGCATCACAATCCCGATCAATAACCCTGAAGCCGAACACAATTCCCTGTAACATATATAGGGCGTCGACATCACAGCTTCCCCTGCAAAAACACTCAACAAAAAAGCGGCATGGTTTTAATTGACATATAATGGAGGACAAGACATAAATACAGTCACAGCAACCTGACGCACAGTCTTTATATACTCCAAAAGTGACAAAGTCAGATTTACGAGTCTCTCTCACCGAAACCATTAAATGTCCAAGTTCACTCTCAATTACCACAATAAAGTCCGACCAGCTGTTTTCTCTCAATCCATGCCAGCTTCACTTCGATTCAATGATACCCGAAACAGCGAGACCGTCCTCACCAGGTTCACCCAGGCGAACGTCCCGATCGTCGATTTCATGTGGTATTAGCTGACCTCCAATGCCGGCTCCACGGCTACCGTCCCATACCGTGTCGACATTGTTAAAGGTGTCACAATCACCACCATCATGATTAGTTGAATAATAAACAAACAATTCTCGCCGTGAATATGGCCTATGCTGCCGACACGGCGTAAAGAAACCACCAATCAATCAATCAATCAACCATCACGATTGAAGAATGGCATAGGGGGTGCGGTTCATCCGGCTCTTGAGTAGCGATCACAGCAGTCCTCGCCTCTACCCACACGCTAATTGCCTGGCATTCCCGGCCAATTTGAGGGTACGAGTCTTCGTCACCCATTGGATTTGTGCCAGCAACGTCATAACCCCCTCTCACACCAACACTTCAATCCCTGCAGCTGTTGCGTTTGTGCCCTTTCACACTACATTTCGAACACATGTGAGCAAACCGACACTCCTCTGTTTTAGTACATCCTTGCTCACTATTGTGGGCGTAACAGGCGCGCTGCGCTTACTCCCAGTTGTTCCTGCCAACGTCACGCGTCGCTTGTTGTCACCCGAAGCACCCTTCTGTTTTTTATCACGCACATTTGCTTGGCTGTAGTGTAAAACACTCTTACCCATATAGGCCTCAGTGAAAGCGGTGAAGCCCTTCATCTCCGCTAACTTTCTAATGGCGGTGTCATACTCAACATGACTGACATCCAAATAATCATTATGTCTGGCACGGTGAGAAACAAAACTGATGTGGTGTAGAATTGCCCGATAATCCTCAATCGACATCTCCGGGATGTCTAATGCCCACATAGCCGTAGCACACACCAATTCGTGGCAGTTCAATTTATTGACATTTTTCTTGGCAACCATGTAGCGCTTCAGGGACCAATTACTTCTTATTTTACGTGATGCACTACCGCTCGAAGAACTGCTGTCGTGGCGCCTACCCCTCCTTGAGGGCTTCCTTGAATGCCCATAAGTCGAATGGCCGCCGGTCGGGGCCGCCGGCGTAGGCCCAACCGACATGTTGGAAGCTTCCAAAGCAATGCCCCCCCCCGGCCATGACAGTCGAGCCAATTTCACGCCCTCGACATCGGTTCATTCTCTGCGCTAACAAGGCATCCCTTGTCTGAAGCAACTCGTCCAATTCCCTCTCAGCTTGTAATTCCTCAATCTCCCGAAGAGTCTCTTTGCGTGGCTCAGGCACATTCATACAGCTCCCCCCCATCTCCAACGCCATGACTTCCTCCTTGCATGCACCCTTCGACATTCTGGCCGCCGAAGTGCTCCTTGTCTCACTTACACTGCTATCCTCCTCAGTGCTGTTATAAACGCTATTCTTGTCATGAGTTCTACCACAAGCACTACAAAAAAGCATTGACATGCTATGAATGAGCTTACCAGAAGTATGTGCTGAATGCAATGCCCGTTAGTGCAGGCGGAGCTGCAGCGAGACATGCTACCGCAGTAAAAATGGATGTGTAGTGGGACAGGTAAGCGGCTACAGTGCACGCAGTAGAAGGTGGGGGGAGGGGCAGCAGCAACGCAGTGTACTGGCCTGCAGCAAATATTATAACATGCACAAGGAATAATTATCAAATTGTAGCATAATAAATAATCATTATTATAAGATACATACATCCACCAATTTATATTTATATAATAGATTATATCACACATAAAAGTGAACTTCAGTTTTTGGCGCATATTAATTTAAAACATGTATGATCATATGCAGCTTTTGAATCTGATTATTTTGGAGAAAAAAATAGGGTGATCGTGTAAGTAGAACAGAAGTTACATTTCAAAGAATTTATCATTAACCCTGATGATATTCAGATATTCAGTAGATATTAAAGAGTTTAGCAAGTTTAGCATGAAATATCTGACAGAATAACAAAGCTAATGGTCTGAAAAAAATAGAGCCTGTTATTTGTGTGTATAGAGAGTGCGATTCTTTAATATTAGACAAATTATACGCAACATAGCTTTTGTGTAGGGGCCTTAAAAACCTAGATTTCCATAATTTGGAAATGTGCACAAAAAAGGGGGGAAAGAGAATCTTTAAAACCTCATAATTTTGGAACTTTTCAAGAGATCTATATACATGTTATATCACTGGAATCGGATTTAAAAGATCTATACACATATATAATTTTAAACACTGAAACATTAAAATAAAAAAATCACTTTGGAGTACCTACTTGTATGCAAACTGGACACTCAGTGTAAGAGTCCTGTGTACATGGAAACTCAGCGTAAGGGTCCTGTATACATGGATACTCAGTGTAAGGGTCCTGTATACATGGATACTCAGTGTAAGGGTCCTGTATACATGGATACTCAGTGTAAGGGTCCTGTATACATGGATACTCAGTGTAAGGGTCCTGTATACATGGATACTCAGTGTAAGGGTCCTGTATACATGGATACTCAGTGTAAGGGTCCTGTATACATGGGTACTCAGTGTAAGGGTCCTGTATACATGGATACTCAGTGTAAGGGTCCTGTATACATGGATACTCAGTGTAAGGGTCCTGTATACATGGACACTCAGTGTAAGGGTCCTGTATACATGGGTACTCAGTGTAAGGGTCCTTTATACATGGGTACTCAGTGTAAGGGTCCTTTATACATGGATACTCAGTGTAAGGGCCCTGTATACATGGATACTCAGTGTAAGAGTCCTGTATACATGGGTACTCAGTGTAAGGGTCCTTTATACATGGATACTCAGTGTAAGGGCCCTGTATACATGGATACTCAGTGTAAGGGTCCTGTATACATGGGTACTCAGTGTAAGGGTCCTTTATACATGGATACTCAGTGTAAGGGTCCTTTATACATGGATACTCAGTGTAAGAGTCCTTTATACATGGGTACTCAGTGTAAGGGTCCTTTATACATGGATACTCAGTGTAAGGGCCCTGTATACATGGGTACTCAGTGTAAGGGCCCTGTATACATGGATACTCAGTGTAAGGGTCCTGTATACATGGGTACTCAGTGTAAGGGTCCTTTATACATGGATACTCAGTGTAAGGGTCCTTTATACATGGATACTCAGTGTAAGGGCCCTGTATACATGGATACTCAGTGTAAGGGTCCTGTATACATGGGTACTCAGTGTAAGGGTCCTTTATACATGGATACTCAGTGTAAGGGTCCTTTATACATGGATACTCAGTGTAAGGGTCCTGTATACATGGGTACTCAGTGTAAGGGCCCTGTATACATGGATACTCAGTGTAAGGGTCCTGTATACATGGGTACTCAGTGTAAGGGTCCTTTATACATGGATACTCAGTGTAAGGGTCCTTTATACATGGATGCTCAGTGTAAGAGTCCTTTATACATGGGTACTCAGTGTAAGGGTCCTTTATACATGGATACTCAGTGTAAGGGCCCTGTATACATGGGTACTCAGTGTATGGGTCCTTTATACATGGGTACTCAGTGTAAGGGCCCTGTATACATGGATACTCAGTGTAAGAGTCCTGTATACATGGGTACTCAGTGTAAGGGTCCTTTATACATGGATACTCAGTGTAAGGGCCCTGTATACATGGATACTCAGTGTAAGAGTCCTTTATACATGGATACTCAGTGTAAGGGTCCTGTATACATGGATACTCAGTGTAAGGGTCCTTTATACATGGATACTCAGTGTAAGGGTCCTGTATACATGGGTACTCAGTGTAAGGGCCCTGTATACATGGATACTCAGTGCAAGGGTCCTGTATACATGGGTACTCAGTGTAAGGGTCCTTTATACATGGATACTCAGTGTAAGGGTCCTTTATACATGGATACTCAGTGTAAGAGTCCTTTATACATGGGTACTCAGTGTAAGGGTCCTTTATACATGGATACTCAGTGTAAGGGCCCTGTATACATGGGTACTCAGTGTAAGGGCCCTGTATACATGGATACTCAGTGTAAGGACCCTGTATACATGGGTACTCAGTGTAAGGGTCCTTTATACATGGGTACTCAGTGTAAGGGCCCTGTATACATGGATACTCAGTGTAAGAGTCCTGTATACATGGATACTCAGTGTAAGGGTCCTGTATACATGGATACTCAGTGTAAGGGTCCTTTATACATGGATACTCAGTGTAAGGGTCCTGTATACATGGATACTCAGTGTAAGAGTCCTTTATACATGGGTACTCAGTGTAAGGGTCCTTTATACATGGATGCTCAGTGTAAGGGTCCTGTATACATGGATACTCAGTGTAAGGGTCCTGTATACATGGGTACTCAGTGTAAGGGTCCTGTACATGGGTACTCAGTGTAAGGGTCCTGTATACATGGATACTCAGTGTAAGGGTCCTTTATACATGGATACTCAGTGTAAGGGTCCTTTATACATGGATACTCAGTGTAAGGGTCCTGTATACATGGATACTCAGTGTAAGGGCCCTGTATACATGGATACTCAGTGTAAGAGTCCTGTATACATGGGTACTCAGTGTAAGGGTCCTTTATACATGGATACTCAGTGTAAGGGTCCTGTATACATGGATACTCAGTGTAAGGGTCCTTTATACATGGATACTCAGTGTAAGGGTCCTGTATACATGGATACTCAGTGTAAGGGCCCTGTATACATGGATACTCAGTGTAAGAGTCCTGTATACATGGGTACTCAGTGTAAGGGTCCTTTATACATGGATACTCAGTGTAAGGGTCCTGTATACATGGATGCTCAGTGTAAGGGCCCTGTATACATGGATACTCAGTGTAAGGGTCCTGTATACATGGATACTCAGTGTAAGGGCCCTGTATACATGGATACTCAGTGTAAGGGTCCTGTATACATGGATACTCAGTGTAAGGGTCCTGTATACATGTATGCTCAGTGTAAGGGTCCTGTATACATGGGTACTCAGTGTAAGGGTCCTGTATACATGGATCCTCAGTGTAAGGGTCCTGTATACATGGGTACTCAGTGTAAGGGTCCTTTATACATGGATACTCAGTGTAAGAGTCCTGTATACATGGATACTCAGTGTAAGGGTCCTGTATACATGGATACTCAGTGTAAGGGCCCTGTATACATGGATACTCAGTGTAAGGGTCCTGTATACATGGATACTCAGTGTAGGGGCCCTGTATACATGGATACTCAGTGTAAGGGTCCTGTATACATGGATACTCAGTGTAAGGGTCCTGTATACATGGATGCTCAGTGTAAGGGTCCTGTATACATGGGTACTCAGTGTAAGGGTCCTGTATACATGGATACTCAGTGTAAGGGTCCTGTATACATGGATACTCAGTGTAAGGGTCCTTTATACATGGATGCTCAGTGTAAGGGTCCTTTATACATGGATACTCAGTGTAAGGGTCCTGTATACATGGATACTCAGTGTAAGGGTCCTGTATACATGGGTACTCAGTGTAGGGGTCCTTTATACATGGATACTCAGTGTAAGAGTCCTGTATACATGGATACTCAGTGTAAGGGCCCTGTATACATGGATACTCAGTGTAAGGGTCCTGTATACATGGGTACTCAGTGTAAGGGTCCTGTATACATGGATACTTAGTCTAAGGGTCATGTGGACATGAGTACTCAGTAGAAGGGTCCTGTATAGATGGATACTCAGTGTAAGGGTCCTGTATACATGGATACTCAGTGTAAGGGTCCTGTGTACATGAGTACTCAGTCTAAGGGTCCTGTATACAAGGATGCTCAGTGCAAGGGTCCTGCATACATGGATAGTCATTGTAAGGGTACTGTATACATGGATACCCAGGGCAAAGGTCCTGCATACATGGATACTCAGTGTAAGGGTCCTGTATAAATGGATACTCAGTGCAGGGGTACTGTATACATGGATACTCAGTGCAAGGGTGCTGCATACATGGATATTCAGTGTAAGGGTCCTGTATACATGGATACTCAGTGCAAGGGTCCTGTATACATGGATAATCAGTGCAAGGGTCCTGCATACATGGATACTATGTGTAAGGGCCCTGTATACATGGATGCTCAGTGTAAGGGTCCTGTATAGATGGATACTTAGTGTAATGGTCCTGTTTACATGGATACTCAGTGTAAGGGTCCTGTGTACATGGGGGAGGCGACAGTAATACCGATTCCCAAACCTGGTAAAGACCAGAGTGAAGCCCACAACTATTGTCCCATATCCCTCACAAGCTGCATCTGTAAAACCATGGAGTGCATGGTAAACAACCGCCTCGTCTGGCTACTGGAGTCAGGACACCACCTGTCCAACCTTCAATGTGGCTTCAGACGGGGCCGCAGCACCCTCGACCATTTGGTGCACATGGAGACCTTCATAAGAGATGCTATCCTTAAGAAGGAGCACGTTGTGGCTGTCTTTTTCGACCTCGAAAAAGCCTATGACACAACGTGGCAGTAAGGCATCATGGAGGATCTTCATGCGATTGGCCTTTGTGGCCACTTGCCAATTTTCATCAGGAACTTTCTAGCCTTCAGGCATTTCCGCGTCCGTGTCAAGACTACCTACTCCAGCCTACACTCACAGGAACTAGGAGTACTTCAAGGCAGCATACTGGCCGTGACCCTTTTCGGGGTCAAGGTCAATGGTATTGCTGCTGCTGTAAATTTCTGGGCCTCATTCTCGATGCAAAACTGTCTTTTGTGCCACATATAAAGTACCTGAAAACAAGATGCCTGAAAGCGCTGGATATTCTGAGGGTGCTGTCCAGCTCAGAGTGGGGAGCGGACAGAGATGTTCTGCTCTCCGTGTACAGAACCTTGGTTCGGTCACGAGTGGATTACGGCAGCATAGTATACGGTTCCGCAAGGAAATCATATATTGGGCAGCTAGACACGATCCACCACCAGGGACTGCGCCTGGCCCTTGGGGCCTTCCGCACCTCACCAGTTCAGAGCCTTTACGTTGAAGCCAATGAACCATCACTTCACAACAGGAGAATCAAACTGGCCATGCAATATGTAGTCAAGATAAAAACTAATGCTTTGAATCCTGCACACAATTGTCTATTCGAGCAACATGACGAATCCAGGTATGAAGCCAGGCCAAATTACATCCGGCCACTGAGGCTCCGAATGAAACCTCATTTGGAGTCCTTGGGCGTGGATTTGGACGTGTTGGAGGATGCCAAAGTCCCAGAACATCCCCCGTGGTCGTTGAGAAAGCCATCTGTTATCCTCCGACTCACAGAACTGAGGAAGTCTGGGACACATCCACTCGAGTACCAAGGACTGCATGCAGAGATTCAAGGCCAGTTTGCAGACCACCTCTCAATATACACTGATGGTTTGAAAGACCAAAGCCAGGTAGCTGCTGCGGCAGTCTGCCGACGGGAAAAATTTGGTGTATGTTTGCCCGATCAGAGCTCAATTTTCACTGCAGAAGCCCGAGCACTCCTTCTCGCATTGGAATGTATCGAGGTATCCAACCACACTAATTATGTTATTTATATACAGTGATTCGTTCTCTTGTCTCCTGGCTGTTGCTGGACTGAAAACGAATCACCCTATTCTAGCAACGGTCATTTATAAAATGAACCAACTGACAACTTAATGGGTATGACATCCACCTGTGCTGGGTGCCTGGCCATGCCGGCATACAAGGAGATGAACGAGCTGATCGGGCTGCGAAGAAGGCCATGAACTGTGATCTTGAACCGTGTATGATCCCTCACTCTGATCTGAAACCACTAATAGCCACCCACATAAAATCCAAATGGCAACATGAGTGGGATGAAAACATTAATAAACTTAAAGAAATTGAACCATCTGTTCGAAAGCCACCACAGACTCATGCAGGAGGTCGGCGGGACCAAGTGGTCCTTAGCCGCTGCCGTATTGGCCACTCGTGGCTTATACATGCTTTTCTGCTCAAGGGGGAACCTCCCCATGAATGTATTGGGTGTCAGTCCCCATTGACACTCAAACACATTTTTACTAAGTTGCGTTGACTTTTTGGCCCTGCGCCAACAGTTCTACACTGCAGACAGTATGCATGACCTTTTACTAAGGTAAAACAGGAAAACATTTTAGCCTTTTTGAGGGCAGCTGGACTGTACCACCTCATCATCAATCAATCAATAGTTCCATCCTCTAGTCGAGGGTTGGATGCAATGGTTCTCCTCTTGTCCCGATGTTGTGCTGTTCTGATAGACTGTGAATAATTCAAGCCTGTCCACTGTGAAATATTTGTAAACCATGATGTTCTTGGTCTCCCCCTCCCTCTGCTGCCATTCACCTTCCCTTCCAACAATGTACGGTATATTGAACTCTGACGAATGATGTGGCCAAAATAAATAAGTTTCTTTGTCTGTATAGTGGCAAACAAGCTTTTCTTATTTTTAATTTTTCTGAGAACTTCTTTGTTGGTGATCTTCTTTGTCCATGATATTTTCATCATCCTTCGATAAGTCCACATCTCAAATGCTGCTAAACGTTTGTACATTTTCTTAGAGATTGTCCATGTCTCTACCCCATACATTAGAGTAGACCACACATAACACTGAAGAATACGCTTCCTTGTTTGTATTAATATCTTACTTGATGTTAACACTCTATACATTTTGGAGAATGTTGTTCGGGCTATTGTTATCCTTCTTTTAATTTCTTCCTCACATCTCCCATCATTTGTAATCTTTTGTCCAAGATATAGTTTACTAAATAGATTCTATCAATTATTAAAAAAACTGTTCTTTTTCTATGGGAATTTGTTTCCCTTGACCACAAATATATGACTGTGAGCTTTCTAATTTAATGAGTGTCTATTGGCACATAATTGATTGTCTGCTTTTACATGTAAAAGTGATGGTTTGAACAAAAAACAAACATTTCTCGCCATGAATATGGCCTATGCTCCCGACACCGCGTAAAGCAACCACCAATCAATCAATCGTGTACATGGGTACTCAGTGTAAGGGTCCTGTATACATGGATACTCAGTGTAAGGGTGCTGTGTACATGGGTACTCAGTGTAAGGGTCATGTGTACATGAGTACTCAGCCTAATGGGTCCTGTATACATAGATACTCAGTGTAAGGGCCCTGTACACATGGAAACTCAATGTAAGGGTCCTGTATACATGGATACACAGTGTAAGGGTCCTATAAACATGGATCCTCAGTGTAAGGGTCATGTATACATGGATACTCAGTGTAAGGGTCCTGTATAGGCCTAGCTGAGCTGACGATTAAAGTTGCAATTCGGTGGCTTTTGATCTGATCATATTTCTATAGATAAATATATCAGGTTGCCCATTATTACTTACTTACTCCTCATTAATCTGTGGTAACTTTGATAACAAATAATTAACTTTGGAGCAATTTGAAATGAAAGCATCCAGAATATTTTCAGGAAGCACCCATGGTCCCCTGCCCCTTTGACTACTGATAGCGCCACAATAGCATAAACGTATGTACCCGGTATCTAATTTGTGCAAGCATCCATACTTTCGGCACTTATCAACCCCCCACCCCCAAATAAAACAATTCTTCTATATTCTTGAACATTCTTTGATTAGGATCCTCTAAATTAGTCTAGACCTGTGCATGATCCTTCTGGAAACACAGAGGTGTCATGAAAGGTCCAGGAGGCATCCTGGAACCCAATTGCCCTGCATATGGTACTTGGAATTAGGGCAAGGACAGAAAATCAGCCTAGTTTTGTGACAGCATCCCTACTTTAGGGCCTTCTCAAATGGTTGTGTAAAGCATGGTTTAATAATGTCATTAATTAGACGTATGTAAAACCCCAACAACCAACCAACTATAACCGGGATAGCCGGGATAGTTGAACCTCCCAATGTGGTTCAAATCAGGTCGAATCATACCAATGACTCAAAAATGTAATGTTGCCTGGTTCTTGGCATTAGAAAAATGGGGCGAGGGGCAGTGGAATGAGGAAGACCAATAGCCCACTATTCTCCTGTTTAACGAATGCAACAGCAACAATTACAAACTCCAGATGGAAGGTCCTGCCAACGTTTGGATTTCTGCATTCGTTCCAGATAAAGCAGCTTGTATTGTGTAACCAACCACCTGCAAGGGCATGCATTTATTAGATCTGAGTGATTCTGATATCCGTCTTCTTTGTGTGCGGTAATAATGGTGCTAGGTACAGGCTAGTAAAGCGTTCATGGTTCGCTGTCAGTGGAAGGTGTGTGTGTGTGGGGGGGGGGGGGGGGGGGGTAATAATGGTGTTATGTACAGGATAGTAAAGCATTCTGTGGTTCGCTGTCAGGTGGGGGTAATAGTGGTGTTATATAGAGGCTAGTAAAGCGTTCTCTGGGTCGCTGTCAGTGGAAGGTGGGGGGGTAAAAATGGTGCTTAAAGCGTTCCGTGGTTCACTGTCAGTAGAAGGTTGGGGGGGGGGGGGGTCGGCTAATAATGGTGCTATGTACAGGTTAGTAAAGCGTTCAGTGGTTCGCTGTCAGTAGCAGGTGGTGGTGGTGGGGGGGGGGGCTAATAATGGTGCTATGTACAGGTTAGTAAAGCGTTCAGTGGTTCGCTGTTACTAGTGTTAGTGGAAGGTGTGTGTAGGGGCTAATAATGGTGCTATGTACAGGCTAGTAAAGCGTTCCGTGGTTCACTGTCAGTAGCAGGTGGTGGTGGTGGGGGGGGGCTAATAATGGTGCTATGTACAGGTTAGTAAAGCGTTCAGTGGTTCGCTGTTACTAGTGTTAGTGGATGGTGTGTGTAGGGGCTAATAATGGTGCTATGTACAGGCTAGTAAAGCGTTCCGTGGTTCACTGTCAGTAGCAGGTGGTGGGGGCGGGGGGGGGGGCTAATAATGGTGCTATGTACAGGTTAGTAAAGCGTTCAGTGGTTCGCTGTTACTAGTGTTAGTGAAAGGTGTGTGTAGGGGCTAATAATGGTGCTATGTACAGGCTAGTAAAGCATTCCGTGGTTCACTGTCAGTAGCAGGTGGTGGTGGTGGGGGGGGGGGGGGGGGCTAATAATGGTGCTATGTACAGGTTAGTAAAGTGTTCAGTGGTTCGCTGTTACTAGTGTTAGTGGAAGGTGTATGTAGGGGCTAATAATGGTGCTATGTACAGGCTAGTAAAGCGTTCCGTGGTTCACTGTCAGTAGCAGGTGGGGGGGGGGGGGGGGGGGGGGGGCTAGGGGGGCTAATAATGGTGCTATGTACAGGTTAGTAAAGCGTTCAGTGGTTCACTGTCAGTAGCAGGTGGGGGGGGGGGGGGGCTAGGGGGGCTAATAATGGTGCTATGTACAGGTTAGTAAAGCGTTCAGTGGTTCACTGTTACTAGTGTTAGTGGAAGGTGTGTGTGGGGGGGGGGGGGTTATAATGGTGCTATGTAAAGGCTAGCAAAGCGTTCAGTGGTTCGCTGTTAGTGGAAGGTGTGGAGGGAGGGGGTTAATAATGGTGCTATGTAAAGGCTAGTAAAGCGTTCCGTGGTTCGCTGTCAGTGGAAGGTGTGGAGGGAGGGGGTTAATAATGGTGCTGTGTACAGGCTAGTAAAGCGTTCAGTGGTTCGCTGTTAGTGGAAGGTGTGGAGGGGGGGGGGGTTAATAATGGTGCTATGTACAGGCTAGTAAAGCATTCAGTGGTTCGCTGTTAGTGGAAGGTGTGGAGGGGGTGGGGGTTAATAATGGTGCTATGTACAGGCTAGTAAAGCGTTCAGTGGTTCGCTGTTAGTGGAAGGTGTGGGGAGGGGGTTAATAATGGTGCTATGTACAGGCTAGTAAAGCGTTCAGTGGTTCGCTGTCAGTGGAAGGTGTGGAGGGAGGGGGTTAATAATGGTGCTATGTACAGACTAGTAAAGCGTTCAGTGGTTCGCTGTGAGTGGAAGGTGTGGAGGGGGGGGGGGGGGTAATAATGGTGCTATGTACAGGCTAGTAAAGCGTTCAGTGGTTCGCTGTTAGTGGAAGGTGTGGAGGGAGGGGGTTAATAATGGTGCTATGTACAGGCTAGTAAAGCGTTCAGTGGTTCGCTGTTAGTGGAAGGTGTGGGGAGGGGGTTAATAATGGTGCTATGTAAAGGCTAGTAAAGCGTTCCGTGGTTCGCTGTTAGTGGAAGGTGTGGAGGGAGGGGGTTAATAATGGTGCTATGTACAGGCTAGCAAAGCGTTCAGTGGTTCGCTGTTAGTGGAAGGTGTGGGGAGGGGGTTAATAATGGTGCTATGTTAAGGCTAGTAAAGCGTTCCGTGGTTCGCTGTCAGTGGAAGGTGTGGAGGGAGGGGGTTAATAATGGTGCTATGTACAGGCTAGTAAAGCGTTCCGTGGTTCGCTGTCAGTGGAAGGTGTGGAGGGAGGGGGTTAATAATGGTGCTGTGTACAGGCTAGTAAAGCGTTCAGTGGTTCGCTGTTAGTGGAAGGTGTGGAGGGGGGGGGGGGGGGGGTTAATAATGGTGCTATGTACAGGCTAGTAAAGCGTTCTGTGGTTCGCTGTCAGTAGCAGGTGGGGGGGGGGGGGGTTATAATGGTGCTATGTACATGCTAGTAAAGCGTTCAGTGGTTCGCTGTTAGTGGAAGGTGTGGAGGGAGGGGGTTAATAATGGTGCTATGTACAGGCTAGTAAAGCATTCAGTGGTTCGCTGTTAGTGGAAGGTGTGGAGGGAGGGGGTTAATAATGGTGCTATGTAAAGGCTAGCAAAGCGTTCAGTGGTTCGCTGTTAGTGGACGGTGTGGAGGGAGGGGGTTAACAATGGTGCTATGTAAAGGCTAGTAAAGCGTTCAGTGGTTCGCTGTTAGTGGAAGGTGTGTGTGTGTGTGGGGGGGGGGGGGGGGGGGGGGTTAATAATGGTGCTATGTACAGGCTAGTAAAGCATTCTGTGGTTCGCTGTCAGTAGCAGGTGGGGGGGGGGGGGTTATAATGGTGCTATGTACAGGCTAGTAAAGCGTTCCGTGGTTCGCTGTCAGTGGAAGGTGTGGAGGGAGGGGGTTAATAATGGTGCTATGTACAGGTTAGTAAAGCGTTCAGTGGTTCACTGTCAGTAGCAGGTGGGGGGGGGGGGGGGCTAGGGGGGCTAATAATGGTGCTATGTACAGGTTAGTAAAGCGTTCAGTGGTTCACTGTTACTAGTGTTAGTGGAAGGTGTGTGGGGGGGGGGGGGGGGGGTTATAATGGTGCTATGTAAAGGCTAGCAAAGCGTTCAGTGGTTCGCTGTTAGTGGAAGGTGTGGAGGGAGGGGGTTAATAATGGTGCTATGTACAGGCTAGTAAAGCGTTCTGTGGTTCGCTGTCAGTAGCAGGTGGGGGGGGGGGGTTATAATGGAGCTATGTACAGGCTAGTAAAGCATTCCGTGGTTCACTGTCAGTAGCAGGTGGGGGGGGGGGGGGGGGTTATAATGGTGCTATGTACAGGCTAGTAAAGCGTTCAGTGGTTCGCTGTTAGTGGAAGGTGTGGGGGAGGGGGTTAATAATGGTGCTATGTAAAGGCTAGTAAAGCGTTCCGTGGTTCGCTGTCAGTGGAAGGTGTGGAGGGAGGGGGTTAATAATGGTGCTATGTACAGGCTAGCAAAGCGTTCAGTGGTTCGCTGTTAGTGGAAGGTGTGGAGGGAGGGGGTTAATAATGGTGCTATGTAAAGGCTAGCAAAGCGTTCAGTGGTTCGCTGTTAGTGGAAGGTGTGGAGGGAGGGGGTTAATAATGGTGCTATGTAAAGGCTAGTAAAGCGTTCCGTGGTTCGCTGTCAGTGGAAGGTGTGGAGGGAGGGGGTTAATAATGGTGCTATGTAAAGGCTAGCAAAGCGTTCAGTGGTTCGCTGTTAGTGGAAGGTGTGGAGGGAGGGGGTTAATAATGGTGCTATGTAAAGGCTAGTAAAGCGTTCCGTGGTTCGCTGTCAGTGGAAGGTGTGGAGGGAGGGGGTTAATAATGGTGCTATGTACAGGCTAGTAAAGCGTTCCGTGGTTCGCTGTTAGTGGAAGGTGTGGAGGGAGGGGGTTAATAATGGTGCTATGTAAAGGCTAGTAAAGCGTTCAGTGGTTCGCTGTTAGTGGAAGGTGTGGGGGGGGGGGTTAATAATGGTGCTATGTACAGGCTAGTAAAGCGTTCTGTGGTTCGCTGTCAGTAGCAGGTGGGGGGGGGGGGGGGTTATAATGGTGCTATGTACAGGCTAGTAAAGCGTTCAGTGGTTCGCTGTTAGTGGAAGGTGTGGAGGGAGGGGGTTAATAATGGTGCTATGTACAGGCTAGTAAAGCATTCAGTGGTTCGCTGTTAGTGGAAGGTGTGGAGGGAGGGGGTTAATAATGGTGCTATGTAAAGGCTAGCAAAGCGTTCAGTGGTTCGCTGTTAGTGGACGGTGTGGAGGGAGGGGGTTAATAATGGTGCTATGTAAAGGCTAGTAAAGCGTTCAGTGGTTCGCTGTTAGTGGAAGGTGTGTGTGTGTGGGGGGGGGGGGGGGGGTTAATAATGGTGCTATGTACAGGCTACTAAAGCATTCTGTGGTTCGCTGTCAGTAGCAGGTGCGGGGGGGGGGGTTATAATGGTGCTATGTACAGGCTAGTAAAGCGTTCCGTGGTTCGCTGTCAGTGGAAGGTGTGGAGGGAGGGGGTTAATAATGGTGCTATGTACAGGTTAGTAAAGCGTTCAGTGGTTCACTGTCAGTAGCAGGTGGGGGGGGGGGGGGCTAGGGGGGCTAATAATGGTGCTATGTACAGGTTAGTAAAGCGTTCAGTGGTTCACTGTTACTAGTGTTAGTGGAAGGTGTGTGTGGGGGGGGGGGGGGTTATAATGGTGCTATGTAAAGGCTAGCAAAGCGTTCAGTGGTTCGCTGTTAGTGGAAGGTGTGGAGGGAGGGGGTTAATAATGGTGCTATGTACAGGCTAGTAAAGCGTTCCGTGGTTCACTGTTAGTGGAAGGTGTGGAGGGAGGGGGTTAATAATGGTGCTATGTACAGGCTAGTAAAGCGTTCAGTGGTTCGCTGTGAGTGGAAGGTGTGGAGGGGGGGGGGGGTTAATACTGGTGCTATGTACAGGCTAGTAAAGCGTTCCGTGGTTCGCTGTCAGTGGAAGGTGTGGAGGGAGGGGGTTAATAATGGTGCTATGTACAGGCTAGTAAAGCGTTCAGTGGTTCGCTGTTAGTGGAAGGTGTGGAGGGAGGGGGTTAATAATGGTGCTATGTACAGGCTAGTAAAGCGTTCAGTGGTTCACTGTTTAGTGGAAGGTGTGTGAGGGGGGGGGG
Source organism: Branchipolynoe longqiensis (assembly GCA_030323885.1). Taxonomy (NCBI): domain Eukaryota; kingdom Metazoa; phylum Annelida; class Polychaeta; order Phyllodocida; family Polynoidae; genus Branchipolynoe; species Branchipolynoe longqiensis. The sequence goes on from CM059198.1 coordinate 38,928,787, forward strand.
GGTTATAATGGTGCTATGTAAAGGCTAGCAAAGCGTTCAGTGGTTCGCTGTTAGTGGAAGGTGTGGAGGGAGGGGGTTAATAATGGTGCTATGTACAGGCTAGTAAAGCGTTCCGTGGTTCACTGTTAGTGGAAGGTGTGGAGGGAGGGGGTTAATAATGGTGCTATGTACAGGCTAGTAAAGCGTTCTGTGGTTCGCTGTCAGTAGCAGGTGGGGGGGGGGGGGGTTATAATGGTGCTATGTACAGGCTAGTAAAGCATTCCGTGGTTCACTGTCAGTAGCAGGTGGGGGGGGGGGGGGTTATAATGGTGCTATGTACAGGCTAGTAAAGCGTTCAGTGGTTCGCTGTTAGTGGAAGGTGTGGAGGGAGGGGGTTAATAATGGTGCTATGTACAGGCTAGTAAAGCGTTCCGTGGTTCACTGTTAGTGGAAGGTGTGGAGGGAGGGGGTTAATAATGGTGCTATGTACAGGCTAGTAAAGCGTTCTGTGGTTCTCTGTCAGTGGAAGGTGAGGGGTGGAAGTGGACGGAGGGGTGAGTAGCCCTTTAAAGGAAGGAAATTTTGTGATTACTATAAAGCTGGGAGGGTGTGTTTCATAGTTCTGAAACATACCCTCCCAGCTTTAGACTAATCACAAAATGACTATAACTGATTGGTAATTAATTATACATCTAAGAATGCTATACATATACATAAAATGCTTCCATATCCAAAGGACATATGCCCGGTCACATACACATTAGTAAACGTAGGATAGATTAATGTGGGTCAAACGTGGTGTAAGTATTTTAAACTACGGTGAAAAATGTTAAGGTACGGCAGGTTTTGGCATGGATAAATATGTTATGGCACGGATGCCGTTACATTCAACTACATTCAACATACATTAGCCTCCACTACGGTCAACTACGTCGAAGTATGCTAATGTATCCTGGAGTATGCTAGAGTACATTAAGAGTACGGAGACTTTGCCACAGCATGTTAGCCTCTAACATAGAACTCTTTTGAACATGTCCAAAGATTAAATAGGAACTCATGGCCCACCCACGTTATTATCAAGTTAGCATGACGGAGAAGTAAGGATGACGGTACGTTCAACAACATTCAACTACGTTAGCCTCCACTACGTCCACTAACGTGTTAGTTATACTAAGACGTGACTCACTCTTTCAAAGCTAACGAAGCAGCTTAATTCCCAGTCCAAGTGTAGACCTTGCCAGGCACCCGTGCACATGAGTAGACTGTACAGGTTGGTTGTGGACACTTTTTCCAACTGTATGATTGGGGCCAGATCTGGGAGTTCCATTAAATGACTGGATCCCTAACAACACGTGTGCCAATAAAACAGACCCGGCCTGCTCGCTTCCATTAACACTTGGCACGGTGTGTTACTGTTAGTGAAGTAGTGTGCGTACAGCCTTACCTGCAGCCGCTCCCCGTGCATTCGTGTCCTTCAAAAGGTTGGCGGTGTGTGTGCGGGGGGGGGGGGGGGGGCGACCCGCGGCCCACCCTGGCGCCGGTTGTAGTAAGTTCAAAACACTACCCCACAAAAACACTACGGTAGTGTTTTCAACCTAGGTTCAAAACACTACGGTAGTGTTTTGAACCTGGTTGATGGTAAGTTCAAAACACTACTGTGGCCACGCTCAAAACACTATCCTTAAGTTCAAAACACTACCTTTAAGTTCAAAACACTACTCTATTTTCTTAGGGTGGAGCAGTATGTAGTAATGTGGGTCAGCCGGTTGCTGGATGTTGTTTAACGTCCTAGCATCATCTAAGGTCATATCAGGATGGGTATCGACTTGTGACAGTGCGCACTCATGGGACTTTATAGTGCTGCCCAACTGAGAGACCACGCTGTCAGAACCATGACCTGATATCCCACTCAGTAACATTATCCTGACACTGAGCCAATCAGTCCTTGCCCTATCCTAATAATGGCGAGCGGCTGGCTAGGAAGTGACAAGTATAACTTTTTATGTCACTGGTTTGACTCGACCAGGGTTCGAACCCACAAACCCATGGGTTCGGATCCCCCAATCTCCCAAAGCAGGAGAGGGTTGCTCAACTCATTCGGCCATCCCATCTGCTCTTCTCACAGACACAGAGACACACACAGAAACACACACACAGACACAGACACATAGACACACACACATACAGAGACACACACAGAGACACACACACACAGACACACACAAAGACACAGAGACACACAGAGACACACAGAGACACACAAAGACACAGTGACACACACACAGACACAGAGACACACACACAGAGACACAGAGACACACACACAGATACAGAGATACACACACAGACACATAGACACACACAGACACAGAGACACATACAGAGACACAGAGACACACACACAAACACACACAGACAAAGAGACACACAGAGACATGGAGACACACACACATACACAGACACACACACAGACACACACATAGAGACACACATAGACACACACAGACACACACAGAGACAGAGAGACACACACATAGACACAGAGACACACATACAGACACAGAGACAGACACACACACAGAAACACACATACACAGAGACAGACACACAGACACACACAGAGACACACACAGAGACACAGAGACACACACACAGACACACACAGGGAGGGAGGGAGGGAGGGATGACATTTGACGTTCGTGGTGCACACGCCGCAGCGCTATCAGCGTATACTACTAATACGTGCTTCAAACGCTGCAGCACTATCAGCGTATACTAATACATGGTGCACACGCCGCAGCGCTATCAGCGTATACTACTAATACGTGCTTCAAACGCCGCAGCACTATCAGCGTATACTACTAATACGTGCTTCAAACGCCGGTGTCGTATTCTCAGCGCCCGGTCATTCTCAGCGGCCTGTCGTGGCTTCTGCGCATGCGCGGATTTTCGAACGTTGCCGCGAGCACTGCTATTTGTTTTGTTTACACTCGGCGATTCGACGCTGATCGAGCTGCTACGTTAATATCGCTTGGAATTTAAGGTTAATTAAATTAAATTTCATTATTTGAGTATGTAATTCTGTTAAATATGATCGCATTCAATAGATTTCGGCGTAATCGGTCCCTAACACTGCCGGGCACCAGCTGAGCTTGTAGCCGGCGATGCCACTGGTCTTTTGACCACGACGGGCCGCTGAGAACCACATTACGGCCATCCTTATTAGATTCTGAAGCATGCGCAGAAGCGAGGGACACCTCTGAGCACGGGAACCCACTGAAACCACCACACCGGTGTCGTATTTTCAGCGGCCCGTCATTCTCAGCGGCCCGTCGTGGTCAAAAGACCCGTGGCATCGCGGCTACAACCTCAGCTGGTGCCCGCAGTGTTAGGGGACCGATTACGCCGAAATCTATTGAATGCGATCATATTTAACAGAATTACATACTCAAATAATGAAATTTAATTAAATTAACCTTAAATTCCAAGCGATATTAACGTAGCAGCTCGATCAGCGTCGAATGGCCGAGTGTAAACAAAACAAATAGCAGTGCTCACTGCAACGTCCGAAAATCCGCGCATGCGCAGAAGCCACGACAGGCCGCTGACAATGACAGGGCGCTGAGAATACGACACCGGGCGCTGAAAATACGACACCGCAGCAGGGTCAGCTAATGTTTTGAACTTGGGTAGTGTTTTGAACGTACGTAGTGGTAGTGTTTTGAACTTAACAGTAGTGTTTTGAACCTAAGTTCAAAACACTACCGTCGTGTTTTGAACGTAGGTTCAAAACACTACCGTAGTGTTTTGAACGGCGTAGTGTTTTGAACGTCCTACACCGGTGTCGCAGTTTCAGCGCCCGGTCAGTTTCAGCTGCCTGTCAGTTTCATGCGCATGCGTCAAAATCTAACATCATCGTCACTAACCTTATGAATTTAATATAATGTTTTTGGTAAAGATGTTTTCTACATGTGTACAAAGCAATTTGTTTCTAGGTGGTGTGGTTTTAGAGATATATCACTTTTCCTGTATTTTCTGTATGAAGATTGCTAGCGACCATTGACAATGCCTTGAGTTTGACGGTACACGCAGTGCAAAACCTTAGTTTTATTCAAAATTAATACAAATCAAGAACCCTAACCTTATAAATTTAATACAGACTTTTTGGTAAAGATGTTTTCTATATGTGTACCAAGCGATTTGTTAATAGGTGGTGTAGTTTTAGAGATATTTCACTTTTGCTGTATTTTCTGTATGAAGATTGCTCACGACCATTGACAATGCCTTGAGTTTGAGTCTATACGGGCGGTGGAAACTGACCTGGCGCTGAAACTGCGACACCGGCCGTGATGTGGCGGAGAATCATTCATATTGGGGCGGGTGGGACCTCAGCCCAGGGCCCGGGCGTGTCGGTTACTACTTAGTCACACTGCCAGTTGTCGTGTTCTTGTACGTACGAGTACATACGGCATGGGTCATGTTGGCGGACACGTGATCTGCTTCCCGGAGCCTGCCCTCGGCCATTAGCTTCAAAATCTACCAGCGCCTTGGAATGCTTTGGCTGAGGGAACGATGAGGTTCCACTTTGTTATAGAATTCATCTCGATGTTCCCATTTTTAGGTACCTATGCATGCGCACGCCAAAGATATGGTTTTTGTTTTCAAAATAGTGTATTAAAGTACGACTGAGGACTTGCAGTAAGTTTTGGGGGGTGGAAATTTACTTTCATTCTGATATAATAGGGAGAGTGTGGAAGGAATAGCAAATAAATGTATATTTATTAGTTTAGATGCTGTATCCTTATTTCGCAAAGGAACCGGTCTGCGCCTATGGAACTACAGTTAGCATCCCTGTGACAGGCGTCATAATGCTTGGATTCGAACCCCACTTTCACTGTACAACAAACCCGACAAGCTTGCTCACCTGAGTGATAGGGACGCAGCGCTACATGGGCGTAATCGATTAATGGACTCTGGTCACCCGAGCCACTTTTTGGCGCATGCGCACATCCTGCAGACTCGGGTCGAATAATCGAATATGCTTCTCCATGCTCGGGGTGACAAAAATGGTGGCCCTTTTATTTGTTTCTTAATAGCTGATATAATTACAGCAAAATATGATTTAAATATTTTTATGATGGCATAGTTTAGTGATATTTCCATTTCATTAATCTATGTTATTACCAAAAAGAAATATGTATGACTGGTACCGGTGGTTGTTATCCTGCAGGACGGTACCAGCGCAAATGTGACGGCATCGCTCCTTGCAAACTCCAGCCAAGAGGTGGGTTACTGGGGTCGGGTTGTTTTGCACACGGCATGTGTATTTGTCGACTCCACTCGCGGTGTTCTATTTGAAATTCTGACGACTCGGGTGACCCAAGTCGCCCGGGTCGTGTTAATCGATTACGGGCCATGTGTCTGCACGTACCCGAGTATATGCTCCTGCTACTAGACAAGCAGTATGGCTAGTTTTAGTATGCCCTTGCCGACTACAAGCTCGCAACTTCACTAATAGTGGCGCCACCTGGATGAACTCAACCGAAGTTGGTTTCATGTTATCGGCGCACATTGATGAACCCACTCTTCCCGGTGTACATCTTAATTTCACATACCTGAGCCGCTTATGTTTGCTTGTTGCTTTACATCCTAGCAACATCTAAGGTCATATCAGGATGGGTACCGACTTGTGACAGTACGCGCTGATGGCGATTTTATAGTGCTGCCCCACTGGGAAATCAGGCTGCTGGCACCATGACCTGATATCCCACTCAGTCACATTATCCTGACACCGAGCTAACCAGTCCTTGCCCTATCCTAATAATGCCAAGCACCAGGCTAGGAAGCGACAAGTATCAATTTTTAAGTCATTGGTTTGACTCGACTGAGAACCCAACTCGTGACCTGCCGCACGCGAGGCCTGTGCTCTACCAATTCGGCCACCGCGCCGGTAGCCACTTATGTCACTACCATGTTTTAAAATTGCACAATTGGGTATGGACAGACTGTAGACAGACTGAAGGCTGTCAAAATGCCAGTAAGCAAGCAAAACTTGGAAAGCGAGAGGAATTAATCTGTTATATTGCTTTCCTGAAAGTGTCTAGGTGCATTGAAGAAAATGACGATGAGCAAGTGACTATTGCAGATTTGATACTGTACTTCAGGAACAATCTGAATGAACATGTTGGGTCTGATATTGTGGTCACTGAGTTGAATAGTAAATCAAATGTAGTAACATTTCATTCACCATATGTCCTGCATAGTTTTCTATGAGCAACTGAAAAAGTCAGATTTTGTTATGCATGCGGTTGAAACAGCAGCTCAGTTAATCCGAAATGAGATTATGTCAGTTGAGCTATACAATGTCATTTATCCAACAAAAGAGCTACTTGGAAATTCTGATGAAGCCTTAGAGTTTTTGCCATCCTTTCTTACTTCATTTTTGAAAATATTATTCACTGGGAAACAAACTGACTTCAAGCTAGGCTCATTGGATCAGGCCATCATGCAGGCTACTCACTTCATGGACGAGACCATCCTCACCCTGAAGGAGACTTTTCTTGAAAATAAAAACCTCAAACCATGCTTTATCAATTTGCTGAATGCCAAATTATAGATGGAAGGCTGTTCAACATTTCAGGCAAAGGGTGACATAGATATCGAAATTGTGAGGACTGCAGTAGACTATGCCAGGCAAGTGGACACCATCCTTGGTGATAGCACAGACCTGCTGGTGCTTCTCTTACACCATGCAGAATGTCATTCAAACACAATGGCTTTTCCCTTAGACCCAACCACCCTATGCAAAGAAGCTCCATATGTACAGAAGTTCCTTCCTTTATCAAGGAGCACACTAATGGAATGAGCTACCCACTAACATATCCTAAAATGTCAGAGCTGCAACTTCCATAAAGTCTTCAATTCAAACACCTGTCATTAACTCCAGATGTAGATCCTGAAAACCTTGAATTCGTCCTCTTTGACCCTATAGATCCAATTAACTAACTGAAAGGGAAAGAGCTTTTAAAACACCTATCAAAAACAGCATTTCATCGCATCTCAACCATTATACCCCACTTTAACTTCATTCAGTGTCGCAGACCAGGGCATTTAAGTCTTAATTACTAATATATTATGCATCATATACTACTTACTTCTAGGTATTCCTATATGTTCTTAAGATGCCATAACCTGTGGAACTCGTGTATCTTTATACGGAATCATTCCTAACTTGTTTACTTTGATGGTATTGTTAAACTCTCAAATTGTGTTCATCCTTTGCTAGTTACTTATTGTTAGTTTGGAGATATGCATTTTGGTGTACAGGCAGGACAATTACCCCAATGAGGAATGCCAACCAAGAACACTACCATTTGGTCTTGGGAAATTAGTCTTGTTGAAAAAGTCATGAAAAGTTCCCATTTCTACAAACTTGCGAGTGTTTTCTGGTAATTCAGACATTCCATAGGACATAATCAATGCAGGTGAATAAGCTCACCTCTTTTTACAGTGGATCAGAAAGGACAGTCTTAATCTCTTATGATATAACCGATTCAAGGAAAAAGTAACCCGATCAGGGATAACCGCAGAGTTTACCAGTGACATCAGCAGCTGCAAGATACCATATACTGTGCATGTTCTATCAAGTACATGACTGGAAAGGAGATATCTTTGATCCTACAGAATGGGACTGGCATGTGAAATGTTGCCAATATTAACATATCAACCCTCAGCACCATCCTCATGGACGGAGATGATTCACTGCAATTGCAAAATGGGATGCTTTTCTCCAGTGTATATGCCAAAAGCATCATCTGAAGTGCAGTTGGACCTGTGGGGAGTGCAAGGGGCTCACCTGCACAAATTCTCGTGAATCTGACATTGATAATGACTGCTCAAATTCAAGTGAACCTGAAGGTGGTAATGGTCAATAATGACTAAACTATTGGCAGAACATTATTTCTTTGTTACTTCAGCCAAAACACATACTAATCATTTCCTTGACCATGAAAACTTAGATGTAGACCCATTATTTGGTCCATTAATGAAAAGGTTATAGTCGAAAAAGGGTTTTCCTGTAATGGTGGTCTGTAATTAGCATATGATAATTATTTAACAGACAGACTAACACTACTGATGACATATTGGTGTTCTTGGACCATAACAACAGAGGTATGAGCTTATTACAAAAATGATTTGATAGAGTAATCCCTGCATTTTACTCTCATACCTCCTTTCCCATATGCCAAAAGGTAATTAACATAAATTAGCATAATCATACCCCATCCACCAAATTTAAGGATGTAGATTTTCTATGCTATTTGTGTAGTGTTCCTAAGATGAATCCTGCTGAGAAACTTTCTATTGCAATTTGTTACAGATCAAACCACTAATTGACTGGACTATATATGCATAACTGAGCATGATAATTGTGGACAAGAAAGTCGCCATGTAGAGGTGACGTGCTTATGGGTCGGATGTTGGCTCGTTGTGGATTAGTGGAGAAATGACCAATGTGCGTAGCAGAACGGGTGAGTGGGAGATACTCTTAAAAGCGATATTAAAAGTACATTATTCATCTACAAATACTGCCATTATAGACAATGTACTTATGGTAACTCCTCCCAGGTATTTCTCAAATTCTGTGGATGCGTCCAGTTTGACCTACTTGAAGAAATAGGAAACGAGGAAAGGGGAGGCTGTCGGAGGCAAGCCAGGGTGTAGGGGAGCCATTACTGACATGAATACACGCAACACATATTAGATACAATATTAACTCAAATATACTTTTCTTCTTTAAAAAAAAAATAAAAAGATTTGAACTCTGAGGTGAACACAGGATTAAAACATAGATATAATTTATTTAGAAACAAATGGGTCAATCATCGCCCCCAGCAACACCACCAGAAAACAATGTCTTCAAGAAGTTCTGATTCAAACACACTTTGTTCTTGGCCAGCTGCGCGGCTCCCCGCCCCGCCTCGCCCTTCTTCGCACCCCGACCATCGCCCTTGCCGCGCTTCCGTGACAGAATGTCGTGCTCAGTCTCCTTCTGGGTAAATGTCCACTCCCTGACAGGCAGCTCCGACGTCCGCTTCCCTTCGAGTTTCTTCAATCGCTGCTTCTTTTCGACGTTTTGTATAAAGAAGTGTGACTCCTTTTTGACCTGTGAGACTTCGACCCTGAGCCTCTGGTTGTGGATGGCCCGCTCGTACGCCATGCGCTCGTTGAGGTGGCCCCACTTGAAGCGGTGCAGGTACTTGATGTTCCACAGCTCCTCGTGCCACACCGCCCGCTTCTTGCCGCCCACCTTGTTGTTGTTCAGCGCTAGCGTCACCTTCTTGGCTATTTTCTTGTTTGTAAATTCGACCCAGCCTTCTGTGAAAACTCGTCTCTTTCTGTGTTCGGGTATCCTCTCTGAAATTTCATTAACAGAATATTATATTTAACCAATAAGTTAGCAGTGTCGATTGGTGTTGCAAGGTATTGCCACAACGCACGCTCAATACATTGTTGAAACTAGCTGTCCAGAAAAATCATAGGTTTGCTGCTTTAACGAATTTCTTCTGCAACCAATTTTGTTTGAAATTTGATCAATCCTATTACTGACGACAGAGTTCAGTCAGGTTTTTAGCACTCAATTTAAAGGGCATTTTATTTTCTTTCAAGTCACAAATTCAATTTTGGGGATAAAAAAAGACCTTTTTTGGCATATGTTATGCTTGTCCTATACTAGTTAATAAGCCATAAATTGCTCATCCACGATATTGATATGTTTTGCACTCGTTCTAAGAGAATTTTAATTTAAAATCAAATATCATAAATATTTTCAACGGCTTTTCATTAATGTAGGTTAATATGACAAAGTATTTCCTGTTCTTCTTGAATTACTTAATAAAGTCAGTTTTAATTCATATTTTATTAATTACATAATTGCATTAATTATATAGCCAGTGTTACTTCCACAGCATTATGAAATCGAATTGAGAGCATCCAGTGGCCGACATTCCTTTACTCTCCATTCATCAACTCTACGCCAATATAGATCACTGCTGCATGCTGGAACCAGATTTTCCACAGCTTGCTTATTGACGCTATTCACGCTGTGGCCATGTTGAAACTAGACGGAGGCCAGGTATGCATCTACGAGGCCCCACTCTGTGTTTGTGTATGAAAAGTGCTACGAATATTTTTTGATCGACCAATACCTCTCGAAAACACTCAAAATTGAGGGTATTCATTTTTTAAACTACCATATTCATGTTTGCATACCTGTTTTCTATCTATTGGCCACTCAGTAACGCGGTTAAACAACAAATTAAAGCTGCATAGTCCGACGGTTTTGAGTTTCTGATATTTTCTGAGATAAACATATTAGGTTGATCGCTATAATCTACCTTACTTTAATTTGAAATATCGTTTATTTTAAATGGCTAACTTTTGAGATATTTGAAGTTTAAGCATGGAAAATTAATGTTGGCAAGCACGCCAAAACTCTGACACCATAGGCTTCTACAGTACGAAGTTCTATTAAATTGACTCGATTTTCCCTTCTATGTAGTGACAAATGTTTAATAAATACACCATTATCTAAGTTGGATGTGTAGAATCAAATCTAGATAATTCTTTTGGTTTTCATCAGACTGCAGCTTTAATAAAAGCTTTAAAAGGGTTAAAATATATAATAAAAAAAAATATATATACTGTATATGTCCCAATAGACGTGCACTGCATGAGTGCAGACACATGGATGGCATGTATATTCAAAGTTACAAAATTTCATGGATTTGTTTTTGTTGTGCCTCTGAAATAAAGTGGGATTGTCTTATTTCATGTGCATTCAGTCTGAATATGATCGTAAATCTTTATTTCTTTTTTTGTCATGCCTCTGAAATAAAGTGGGATTTTTTAAACATTTTTTTTTGGTGACAAGTTTTTTATTCTGCCCATAACGTATAAGCTCCCATGAGGGTGCTTGTTTTCAACGCTGGACAGCTGTGATACTGGATTGGTCTGGTCCCGCTCTCAGGAGTCTTTACCTGATCTTTCTCGGGCCAACCTTTGCGGTTTTGGGTGTTAGTAGTTTCTATATTAGTTTTTTTTTATTTTCAAGTTTTTTTCCTAACCTGTATATGATAACTTAGCCTACTATGTACATCTACGTAGATGACATACAGGCCTGTGGGAGAGGATCCCATCCCATTGTGGTTTGCTACAGCATCCTTTCACCCATGCCCTGTCCTTAGATAGTACACCAGTGTGCCAGAACACCCCTGGACCCTTCAGGACTGCGACTAGGTGGGATGGCTGTGTTGTATGGTTAGCCATTTTGTATTTCAGGGTGATTCGGATGCATGACCGTGGCCTGCCTGGTTCTGCTTTGGTTTGTGCCAGTACACATACCCAGACGGACTGCGCCCTATGGTGATAGTCATTTCGAATTCCTTAGTACTTAGTGGGGCTAGTTTCCGTATTTGTAATATCTACCATCTTTTCTGGCCGGTCTTTTGCTTTTGTGCCAGAACACAGCAAGCAGTGACTGCGCCCAAGATCAGGTGAGATATTGTTTCTTCAGTAGGTGGTTGTGTATTATGTTTTCTTTAAGGACCTTTTATAGTGGTCCATGCTTTCGATTGCCCGTTGTTGTGTGGGTTGATTATTCCAGGCATGTGCCGCCATGGCCAGTACACTTCTCTCATAAATTTTGGTGTTACTTATTGCTGTCAGTAGCACTGGGGCTGCCATTTGCCTGGTGTCCCTACGGGGGGTTGCTGTGTAGCCTGGTTTAGTGGCTTAATGGTGTGCCAGTATTTTGAGGTGCGTCTCCCTTCTACTCGTTAGTAGTGTTGCATTGCTTTTTTTGTGTAATTCGATTGTGGGATATCTTTTGTTCACCTGAAGGCATACTTTGAGGGCTCTATTTTGTAGCACCTGTAGTTTGTTTAATAGTTTTGTATTTCCTCCCATGTATACTACATCGCCATAGTCAAAGTAGGGGAGGATCATGCCTTTATATATTTTAATTGCCATGCTTTCAGTCATGTAGTATCTCAGTTTAGCCAGTAGCCATATTTTATGGTTTACTTTTTTGATAGTATTTGTTATGCAGAGGTCATAATTTAGGTGTCTGTCTAGATCCACTCCCAGATATCGGTAGTTGTCTACTTGTTCTAGTTCGGTGTTTCCCAGAAGACACTTTATTTTCTCGTTACTTGTTAGCCTGGTACCAAATAGTACTGTTTTTGACTTGCTGTTGTTTATGGTTATCCTATTTAGTTGGCACCACTCGATTAGTTTTGTTAGTGTTAGATTCAGTTTCGTTTCTATTTCTTCGGTTGTTTTGCCTGCAGCATATACCACAGTGTCATCTGCATATAGTTGGATGTTATCAATTTCTAGCCAGTTGTTTAGATCGTTAATATATATGAGGATGAGGAAGTCTTATTTTATGTGCATTCAGTCTGAATATGATCGTAAATTTATGTGTGCTTTCAATCATGAAATGGGGTGTGTGCTTCTATTGGGTAGCATGCTTCCATTGGGACATATACGGTTCATCCTTAAAATGCATCTGATCATCAACCAATCTTCATGAATATTGGCCAATTGATAGAAAATGTGAAATGAATATGGTAGTTTAGAAAATAAATATCCTCAAAGTTTACTCCTTTACTTCTGTCGTTATTCGTACACATCGGCACACAAGTATCTTGCGACCATTTTCACTGTTCACAGCACCCGACGAGTACTCAGCCTCGTTCTGACGCCTAATTAGGTCATGCATGAATAGACCCCTTTCAATGTTTGTAAACATCGTATATGGGCATGCAGCTTGGCTGCAGAACGAATGCACACTGCCACTGAGTTTGACAGTACGCGCAGTGCAAAACGTTTATTTTATTCAAAATTAATAGAAATCCAGAACCCGAACCATATAAATTTAATATAATCTATTCGTTGAATATGTTTTCTATATGTTTTCCAAGCAGTTTGTTTCTAGGTGGTGTGGTTTTAAAGATATTAAATTTTTTCTGTATGAAGATTGCTCACTGCCATTGACAATGCATTGAGTTTGCCGGTATGCGCAGTGCAAAACGTAAGTTTTATTAAAAATTTATAGAAATCCAGAACCCTAACCGTATCAATTTAATATAATCTTTTTGGTAAACATGTTTTCTATGTGTATTCCAATCAGTTTGTTTCTAGGTGGTGTGGTTTTAGAGATATTTAACTTTTTCTGTATGAAGATTGCTCACTGCCATTGACAATGCATTGAGTTTGCCGGTACACGCAGTGAAAAACGTCTATTTTATTCAAAATTAATAGAAATGCTCAACCATAACCATATAAATATAATATAATCTATTCATTGAATGTGTTTTCTATGCGTACCAGGCGGTTTGTTTCTAGATGGTGTGGTTTTAGAGATATTTCACCTTTTCTGTATGAAGATTGCTCACTGTCATTAAGTTTGCAGTGTGACCGGATGTTATCCTGCAGCCAAGCAGCGCGCACACTGACCTAAATACATGTGCTGAAGTCATATGAAATTGGTCAATTGTGTGAATAGACACATTGAGTGTTTATATTTACATCATAGATACCCGCACATGTGCATCGGCTGGTTGGCAGAAGTAACTGGTAACCATAGTATTACTATGACTATTGACCAATTTCATATGACGTCAGCACATGTATTTAGGTCAGTGCGCGCGCTGCTTGGCTGCAGGACAACATCCGGTCACACTGCAAACTCAATGGCTATGAGCAATGTTCATAGACAAAAGGTGAAATATCTCTAAAACCACACCACCTAGCCACAAACCGATTGGATTACATATAGAAAACACATTAAAAAAAGAGATTATATTAAACTTATAAGGTTAGGGTTCTGTATTTCTATTAATTTTGAATAAAAATCGATGTATTGCACCGCGTGTATCGGCAAACTCAATGCATTGTCAATGGCCGTGAGCAATCTTCATACAGAAAGAATTTAACATCTCTAAAACCACACGACCTAGACACAAACTGCTTGGAACCCATATAGAAAACATGTTTATCAAAAAGATTATATTAAATTTATACGGTTAGGGTTCTGGATTTCTATTAATTTTGACTAAAACTGACGTTTTGCACTGCGTGTACCGGCAAACTCAATGCACTGTCAATGGCCGTGAGCAATCTTCTTACAGAAAAAAATTAATATCTCTAAAACCACACGACCTAGAGACAAACCACTTGGAACATATATAGAAAACATGCTTAACAAAAAGATTATATTAAATTTATAAGGTTATGATTCTGGATTTCTATTAATTTTGACTAAAACTGACGTTTTGCACTGCGCATAATGGCAAACTCAGTGGCAGTGTGCCTTCGTTCTGCAGCCACGCTGCGCACGCATACACAATGTTTGTAAACATTGAAATAGGTCTATTAGTAGCTGGGTTTTGGTTAGGGTTCTGTGACACTTATTTATCTACTTAATTATGTATTTATTCACATTGGACGTGTGATCTGCATTCACTGCCTTTGTCAGTGTCACTGTTGTATCAAAGTGTTGCTTCCCCCAATATGGCTGTATTTTGGATACGAACGAGTCAAATCAACTACATAAATATAGACATGTTATTCGGAATTAACAAGCATCTTTATCTAACAAGGAATTGATTTTTTACGTGTATGATTTTTGCAGCTGCAATGGGTGAAGCAAAAAAACATGCGAGTTCATAATCCGGAAATGGCCAAAAGTAGTGTTTGTTGATTTTACCGTAATGTTAAAACAGTAAACTCCTGTATTTGTGTCCTTTTCAATCAAATTGAACAATTTAACATAAACATGAATCCTCTCAAGGAACAAAATACTGTAATACATATAGTTAATACACAGCTGGCCATAATTAAGCATGCGGAGCTTAACATCTAATTCCCCATATAAATGTCAGTCACTCTACTATTGGTGCATTGACACAGCGCTCGTTCCAGCGAGAATTGTTTGGTCTATATTCAGCCAATGCTTTTACAGAGTGCAAAAGCACAAAATCAATTTTGTGTCAGTAGACACTGTGGATTTTAAAAGCTCACAGTAAAATAGTTTGTGGCTAAGGGAAATAAAATTTAGATAAAAGTTGTTAATTGATCTAATGGGTTTAATAGACTATATGAGATGGTAGAGACCAGCTGCTCTCAAAAAGGCTCAAATGTTTTCTTGTTTTACTTTGTGAAAAGGTTGTGCAGGCCACATAATCAAAGGTCTGTTTTCATTAGTTCTTGTGCTCAACATCTCACAATAGTGATGCCATCTATGAAGAGAGAGGGAACCAGTTTGAAGATCATTGATTTGTTTTACGAGCCAGGGGCCATATGCAAGACGTATTAATAGCTTATCCTGGTCATAACCTCTTTCCACAGGTTAGCTATTACGAGGATAGGGTGTGTGCCTATGTCCAGATGCAAGAGCGAAAATTATGTTGGTAATAGCTAACCGCCGGGGTTCATCTAGATTGGGGGATTCCTTAGTCGAGTCCTGTTCATCCTGTGAATGCTAGGTGCTGTACTGGGGCAACAGGTCAGGGGACCAATCTAGTATTTCCATCACATTTTTGCATATATCTCACTATCCTAGTTCCATTCCATAGTACAGAGTATCCTTGGACAGCATTTAACTGTCCTTGTTGTGACTATTATTGCCCATGCCGTGAATTTCCATTTCCTCTCTCTGCAATCACTCCCTGCTTTTCTGTTTGCTATTCTGGCGAAATCTAAGGATTCTGACTGACCAATTGATATAATATATATCCTTAGCTTGGTAAAATAGGGGAATAACTTAAAACCGAATTGGAGTGCTAGGATAGGGCTATTATCCCTCCCTGCAAACAATTTTAAAAAAAGAAAAAAAGATTAGATGGCACCCACGGGATACGGTCATTATCACTGCTTTCGCGTATAAGGCTATTCTGAAGTGCAAGTCTTAAACAGTGACGTCAATGGTCAATCTGTCTACAGTTGATTAATACTCATCTGAAGTAGTTTTTACTCGTATTTAGCTATGTTCGTCTTTTACCCTATGTGGGTGGGAATGATTTTATCACCCTTACCTTATCACACGGTTGGGGGGTAACTACCCTACTGGGCCTGTATGCAGGAGTGGGTGGTAGCGGCTTTTGGTGTTACAACCTATTACCGGGTAGCTATCGCCGACGTCGGGAACTGTGTCAAGTGGTATGCAGGAGCGCGTAACACTTTCATTATAGCTAAACATGAATTTATTTATAGATTTGGGAAATCCCTCTGCGTCTGTAGCCATATATTAGGCTTAAATATATTAAATGCTATCATATTTAACAGAATTAGATACGCAATAAGTGAAATTTGATGAAATTAACCCTAAATTCGAAGCAATATTAATGCTGCCGCTGCAACGGCGGAGATATTAATATTTTCGAACCGACAAATGCAAGCAACCGCCGCCGCCAGTATGGAAAGCGACGTCGATACTGTCCATCGCCGCCGCGGCCGAATCGGAGGCTATATATTAGGCCCAAATCTATTGAATGCGATCTTATTTAAAAGAATTACATACTCAAATCGTGAAATTTCATGAAATGAACCCTAAATTTGACGCAATATTAACGTAGCAGCTACATCGGCGGCGATATTAATATTTTCAAACCAACGAATGCAAGCAACCGCCGCCACCACCGCCAGTATGGAAAGCGACGTCGATGCGGCGATTTGTTTACTTTACATTCGTCGATTCGAACATATTAATACCGCCGCCGTTGCGGCGGCAGCATTAATATTGCTTCGAATTTAGGGTTAATTTCATCAAATTTCACTTATTGCGTATCTAATTCTGTTAAATATGACAGCATTGAATAGATTTGGGCCTAATGCACTTGCTATACATGCTATTTTCCAGGGGTAGGGTAACACCGGTTAAGCTTTTGGTGTTAGGCCTATCACTGCCTCGTGCATACCATTTTTCGCCGCTAACTGGGAAACTCCCACCTACCACCGCTTTGGCTCGCTACCACCGATTACCACCGACTCCTGCATACGGCCCCTGGAGCTAGTGGCGGTGAATATTTGATCTAACATAGCCAAATCTCTAGATCAAATAATGGCCCCTACCCAGAGTGTGGGTGAATGACAACCCGGCTTAAATTCGAGCAAAAACTGAGTCAGTACAAATTAACTGTGGAGAGGGTGGTTCCAGAGTTTAGTGTTTAAATCTATATTGGCACAAAATTGCTTAAATGGAAGAAGACAAGATGGTGACCACAGAAAGCTCTTACTTCGACTTTTAAAGTCTAATTTCCATGATTTAATCTATTCTACAATTCAAAAGTAGCGGATAAATAGGTATGTGAAGAACATAGTTTGCTTCTTAGATTAAGAATGTATATGGCCATTTCCTTTACCTAGTCTCCCGAGTAGTAGGGGTGAATAACAACCCATTACAAAAAGAGTGGCGAAAGGCACGGTAAATTAAATGAGCAGATACATTCTTAATTTGAGAAGCAAAATATATTCTTCACATATATCTTAATATTTATCCGCTAATTTTGATTTGAAAAATATAACAAAACATGTAGCTTAATAGACTGCATTCTATGGTCGTCATCTTGTCTTTTTGCATTCTATCCCATTTCACCAACTCTGTGGCTGTGCTGATATAAGTACTTTCTGCAAGTAAGCCCCGGGCTATGGGTAGATAACAGATTCACCCCGTACTTGCAGATGGGGTGAATGCCAACATATTCTAAATACTGGTGAAAACTGCTTAAGTATGCAACAGGTAGTGGAATCACTGGTCCCAGTATCAAATGGCTACTTATATCGACACAAAGTTGGTGAAATGGGAGGGAACACAAAAAGATAAGTTGGCGACCATAAAATGCCATTGATTTCACTTTTAAAGTGCGCTAAAATGTTTTCACATCAGAAGCAGTGGGTAAATATGTCGTTCTCAGAAAATGTGCACCACTTGAGGCAGTCTACTTGAAATACATATTTCAAAGAAACCCATTATTGGAGTGTCAATATTTAGATTTCATCATTTAGCCCAATAATGTGAGAGATATTTTAGATCAAAAGTAAATGTTAATATTGTGTATTATGTATCTTATTGGGATGGATGTAACTAAATAAATAGAAAATTACATCACTAATTTGTGACATTGTCAACAGCATTGAAAATAAAGTGTCACAAACTTAATGAAAACCTCTGAACAACAGCACATTTCACTTCAAATGGTCATATAAAATGTCTTCATTAAGTTGAAGACATTTAAAAAAAAAAATTTTAATATTATGAAATAGTTAACCTTTTCTGGAGTCATTAACATCGTAACATTTCATTTCCACTTGCAAGTACTATGAAACTCTATCAAACACTGAGTACAGATACAATACAGGAACTATTTTCACCATTTGACACTCTATGCATGGACCCAGTTATGGTCTAGTAAAAGATCAATCCTGAAATTGCCCCATAACATTGAAATTTGAGCCGAACATTTGTGTAAAATTGTTGATTCCACTTGGACTGTTATTCCACTTGGACTAATATTTTTCTGCTTTTTTACTTTAATCATCACAAATAAGACAAAACCATAGCAATGAGGTTTTAAATCATTATTACTACTGTTTATAAAGCAAGTGGCATGTGAAATGTCCTAAAAATGTCAAGCTTTGTGTAGAAAATATTTGATTTTGGAGTCAGATTGGTTTCCATGCTATACTGCTATTTACTGGGTGTGAGCATCATTTGATCGACTTAAAAATGTCAGAATATGTTTATTTTCAATTATTCAGATGCAAATGGACATACACATTGAGGAAGCTTGTATATAGGATTTTGATTTTGTGGTACCGATGTCACAGTATTGGTACACAACTTCTGAGAATGACCCATATAGTAAAAGCTATATCCTGCAATTGCCGCATAACATTGAAATTTGAGCTGAACATTTGTGTAAAATTGTTGATTCCACTTGATTCCACATTGTTAATATTTTTCTGCTTTTCTCTTTAATTATCACAAATAACACAAAACCATAGCAATGAGGTTTCAAATAATTATTACAACTTCTGAGAACGACTCAAATATGAAAATGTATGTGAAGAACATTGTGCTTTTAAAATTAAGAATTTATCTGCTCATTTCATTTACCCAGCATGTCAACAATTTTCGCCAGCTTTTATATATAGGGATGTTCTTCACCCCTCCTGTGGCTACTGCAGGTGAATCTGTTAGTTTTATCTAGCCTACGGGGTGAATCTTTTATCTATCTTCACCCTAGATAAAAGATTCACCTCGTACTTGTAGTAGGGGTGAAAAACAACCTTATATAAAAGGTGCAAAGAATTTCGAAATGCTGGCGAAATGAACTGAGCTGCTAAATCTTTAATTTAAGAAGCAACATATATTCTTCATACATCTTCATATTTACCTGCTACTTCTGATTTTAAAAACATAATAAAAAGTATACCTGTACGAGCTGTAGTTTAAGAGTGAAATCGCCATCAATATGAACTGAAGAAGTATGTGAAGAATATATTTTGCTTCTTAAATTGTGCATGTTATTCGTAACAATATAATTGGTTGAGGGTTCGGGTTCCGCCCAGTTGTTGCCGGGAAATGAGAAATAACATTTGGCACAACTGCGTGTAGACATGAACATAGTGATTGATTTGTAACCTATCTGAACTGTCCTCATAGAATTAAGAGCTAACTCCGTCCTGTTCTGATTAAAGAATTTTACCACTATTTACTTTATGACTCCGCCTTCGTAAATTAAGAATTTATCAGCTCAGTTCTTTTCCCCACCATGTCGAAATTTTTCGCCTGTTTTTCTAATCGGTTGGTTTTCACACCTGTACTGTAGTTTCTACTGTAACTTGTACAATGCAAGTACAGGGTCAATCTTGTATCTATCTTCACTCTAGATAAAAGATTCACCCCGTACATCCTGTACTGCAAGTACGGGGTGATACTTCACCCTATCTATGGGTATCTGTTTTATGGTGACAATTAGACATGATAACAAGTAATTGTTTTCACAGTAATCACGAGATAAAATATTCACCTCCAGTACACAATACAGCCTTTTTACAGGGCTGTGTAACTACAAGTAATCACAAGCAAATGAAACAGACGCATTCTCTATGTCGGCGTGACGTCACAGCCCCGGAAACTACCCCGTGAAGGATAAAACATTTCATTGGGTTGATTAAAAATATCTTAATGCGCGATCGAAGAGGAAGATCTGAAGTATTTAATTTAACCTCAGAGCAATTTTCTCTGAAAAGTATTAAAAACAGAGACGATATAGGGTATGCACTGACATCACCCTAAGCGGAAGTGCGGCCATTGTGGAGATACAACCACAATAACAAACCCAACCTGATCAATGCATTGTCAATGGCAGTGAGCAATCTTCATACAGAAAAAGTTAAATATCTCTAAAACCACACCACCTAGACACAAACCGTTTGGAATACATATAGAAAACACATTCAACGAACAGATTATATTAAATTTATATGGTTAGGGTTCGGAATTTCTATTAATTTTGACTAAAACTTATGTTTTTCGTTGCACGTACCGGCGAACTCAATGCATTGTCAATGGCCGTGAGCAATCTTCATACAGATAAAGTGAAATATCTCTAAAGCCACACGACCTAGACACAAACCGCTTGGAACACATATAGAAAACATGTTTACCAACAAGATTATATTAAATTTATAAGGTTAGGGTTCTGGATTTCTATTAATTTTGACTAAAACTGACGTTTTTCGTTGCGCTTACCGACGAACTCAATGCATTGTCAATGGCCATGAGCAATCTTCATACAGAAAAAGTGAAATATCTCTAAAACCACACGACCTAGAAACAAATCGCTTGGTACACATATAGAAAACATGTTTACCGACAAGATTCTATTAAATTCATAAGGTTAGGGTTCTGCATTTCTATTAATTTTGAATGAAACAAACGTTTTGCACTGCGCATACAGGCAAACTCTATGGGATGATATCGCCACAATGGCCATGCATCCGGTTGATGACGTCATGTGAATACCCTATATAGTGAAAGTTGGGGTATTCTGAGTGTCAGTGGCAGTGGTACTGGTAGCCCTACCGGATCATGGCCTCAAAAACTATTTTCGTAAAATAAATTCCAAAACTTTGAATTGGCTGATAAAAAAAAGAGCTGAATATGAAATTGTTCTGAGCAAATTGGACCTATTTTGACATCTCTATTCTGTAAAAGCCTATTTGAAAGGAAAATACCCAAACAATGGAAAGATGCTGATGTCAAACCCATGCATAAAAAGGGACCAAAACGCCTGGCATCAAATTATAGACCCGTGAGTTTAACCTCCCTATGCTGTAAAATGCTAGAAAGAATAATCCGAGATCGTGTCGTAGAACACTTGGAAAAACTAGGATTGATATCTCCAGACCAACACGGATTCACTGGAGGCAAATCTTGCCTGACACAACTACTAGAAGTGATGGAAATTTGGACTGACTGGCTGGACCATGGCCTGACATGGGACACCATCTATCTGGACTTCTCCAAAGCCTTTGATAGTGTGCCCCACAAAAGACTATTAAACAAAATCAAAGCCCTGGGAATATCCGGATCAATTTCTGAATGGATACAGGACTTCCTGTCTGAGAGAAAGCAAAGGGTAGTCGTAGGTAATAACAAATCTTCCTTTAAGAATGTCACCTCAGGAATACCTCAGGGAAGTGTGCTGGGTCCAATATTATATAAAATATTTATAAATGACCTGCCAGGCAGTGTCTCATCAAACCTAAACATATTTGCGGATGACACAAAGGTCTTTCGAGCAATAAAAGATACAAGAGATAAAAATCTCTTGCAAGAGGATATTCTGAAACTCGCACAATGGTCTGAGAAATGGCAATTGCCCTTCAATGAAAAGAAGTGCAAAATTATTCATTACGGGAAAAATAATCCTCATTATGCCTATAATATGAAGAACACTGTCCTGCAACAAGATAGCTATGAAAAGCACTTGGGCGTAACCTTCGACTCCCAACTCTCCTTTCAGAAACATATGAGGACTACCATCTCAAATGCTAACCAGAGTAGGAATAATTAAAAGAACTTTCCATCGCCTCAACAAAAATAATTTTCTCATTCTATTTAAGTCTCGTTAGGCCAATTTTGGAATACTGTCCACAAATTTGGAGCCCAATTTTTCGGAAAGATATTCTGGAGATCGAAAAGGGTAAGAGACGTGCAATGAAATTAGTTGCAGTTATAAAGGACTTAACCTATGAACAAAGGCTTAGGGAATTGAAACTTCCTACCCTTTCCTACAGAAGGAAAAGAAGTGGCATAATTGAAGTATTTAAAATTATGAAAGGTTTTAATAAAAATAGATATGAACCAATTTTTCACCTTGAATAAAAGAGAAGGCAGTCGGGGCCATACTCTCAAACTAGTAAAACCCAGAGCCATTTCAAAGTTAAGGCAACAGTTTCTCAAACAGGATCATAAATATATGGAACAGTCTCCCACAAAATGTTATTGATGCCGAGTCAATAAATTCATTCAAGAACAGATTAGAAAAAGCATGGGCTGATGATCCAGGGAAATTTGACCCCTTATTCACCACATGCTACTAATTATTCCTTGTGTTGCTTATTTACTTGCACTCAAGCAAAAATGAGAGACAAATAAGTGTTCACACTTCCTGTCTACCATTCGCTATATCAGTATATGAGTATATCGCTATTCTTGATGTCGGACATCCGGGTACTTTTTTCATTCACACCGTGCGAAGGGTAAAACAAGTGCCGCTGTCATATATAGTTTTTGAGGCCATGATCTGGTAAGCCTAAGGCTAACACTGGCAATGACAGTCAGAATATCCCAACTTTCACTATTATCTCTGTTTTTAATACTTTCAGAGTAAATTGCTCTTAGGTTACATTAAATACTTCAGATCTTCCTCTTCAATCGCGCATTAAGATATTTTTAATCGATCCAATGAAAGCTTTTAAATTTATTTTACAAAAATAAATGCTCCCCATAGTCATAGACATACTAGTCACATAGCATTGCTGCAGCACACATGCCGACATCGAGAATATCGGAGAGAAAGATTTGAAGTTGAACTATTTAATAGAAACAAGATAAATTTGCTTTCAAAGCACCAAAAAGCACAAATTCCTGTGATAGTTAGGGTAGTTTTAATGTTGTCTCTATGACAGTGGCATTTGTTTTACCCATCGAGCGTTGTGAGCGGAAAAAGTGTCCCGATGTCCAACAACTTGAACAAGGAGAATGGAATGGCACGGGCGATAATAGAAGAATTGGCATTCACCATCAGGTTGCAAGAAGAGCCTGCCAACTTCTCCATACTGCTCAAAGACTTGGCGTATCTTTGTAACATTCATCCCCGTAGGGATACGACTGAGATATATTACTCCGGGTTCGACTTCCTTCTTCTTCTTCCTTTTCACCTTTTTATGCAGAGAAAAGACATCCTCTTCGGACGTTTTTACATGTTCCTCCATGTTTATATCTGCAGTGGCGCCCTCTGATGACAAACACAAACAGAAGCCAGACGGCGCCACACTATATTAGTGCATTTCCTTTCCACTAAGTGTCGATAAAGGCCCTGTCACATTACGGCGTATGGCGGGAGCGTATTGAAAACCTATGTAAGTCGTGCGGGTGCCGGCCTATGATGACCTTCGGTGAACTTTCGGTGGGTTTGAGCGTATGGGTACGACTACTACGTAACATGGGGGACGTATGAGGAGCCTATGAGGAGCGTATGATTATTTTAGGAGCGTATGAGGAGCGTATGGGAGCGTGCTGCGCCATTTTTTGATGGTTTTGATTGGCATGAGGAGCGTATGAGGAGCTTATGATTATTTTAGGAGCGTATGAGGAACGTATGAGGAGCGGATGCGAAACCTATGCACGACCTATGTTATCTCTCCGCGGTCCGCCGCCTGGTGGCTCCTGGGTATATAAAGCCTGCAGCAACAGTCTCCCCTCACTTGCTATCCGGACCGCACTTCGTCCACACCTCTCTCTATCACCTCTCTGCCGGCCTAGCACCTCCTTGATATGTCTGAAAAGAGTTCCAGGAGGGGTGCCTGCCGGCATTTTCACTTTCTACTCTTACTCTGTCCGTGTCTATGGCTCGCTGGATGGTCACCATAGGGCAAATAGACAGGGTCCTTTGACTCAACTCTCCTCATTTCTCTTTCCTAGATTCTGGCCATTTCGATTTCTCCCAGGCACACTTCTTCCCCTGACCAGGGTTGTTGTGTTCTTGGGTGGGGCCCTTCACCTATTACGATTTCTCTGTCTGGTTCTTGTTGCTGGAACGACCGCTGCTCCCACCTTTGCCCGCCTTCCTCAAACCCCTGCTGACCGGATTCAAGTGCTACACTACACTACACACACCTACAACTACACACCGGCATGAAGAGATTCGCTGCCACCCGCCGCCCCGCCGTCACTACGTCGTGAAGGATGTCCCCAGCTTTCACAACACTCCCTCTACGAAGACAAGTCTTCAACCACAGATTGGGCCGATTTATCGGAGCCTCTCTACCCAATGTTGCAGTCCTGCAACCGGTAACCGTCGTAAGGTTACGAACACCCCAATTGATTGGTCTCCCCTCACTCTGCCACCATGCCTGCTAAGAGGAACACCACTGCTGCTGCTGCTTCTGCTACTGCTACTACTACTACTAGTACTACTGCTACTACAGGCAGAAAGAGGCAGACTTTACAATGCTCTCCATCACCAGCCTCCTCACCTGCTTCGCCACCTCGCCACTCTCCACACCACTCTCCAGAACACCCCTCTCCAGAACAACACTCTCCAGAACACCACTATCAACTGGAGGAGCTGGATATGGAAGTGGAGAGGTCGGCGACGCAACGCTGGCGTCCCCGCTCCAGCTCGCCATCTCCTGCCTCTCGGGGCAGCTCACGGGTGTCGTCCGCTGCCTCCGCCACCTCCACCGCCACCACCGCCTCCACCAGCACCGGTGGCATCTCCGCGTCAAAGAGACGGAGGGCCAAGAAGAGCGACTATTCTCTGTCGGTCTTCAAGGAGGATCAAATGTTGGACTTCCTCCAGGAGAACCCCATCATGTGAAACATGAAGCTCACGGATTACCGCCGCTCAGACAGAAAGGCCAAGATGTGGGAGGACCAGGAGACAGTCCATCTCCAGAAGTGGTTCAAGTCACTCTGGGACACAAACACGCGGCTCCACAAGAAAAAAAGTGGGGACGGAGCCGCTGACCTGACTGAGCGGGAGCAGTGGATCCTGCGCAAGTTCGGGCAAGTGATTGTAATATGTGTATGTATGTAGTCTTAGTTTTTATTTATCTTTGTACATTTGTATGTATATATGTATATATATTGTATGTTTATATATTGTTTGTACATTTATATGTCAAGATGTTTAAATAAATATACTGTCACTTTTAATTTTTGTGTCCGTGTTCAGTAAAGGCATGCCATCATTTAATTGTTATATATTAAAGTACAATTAAAATTAAAACATAAATAAAAACTTTAAATTTAAAATATTTATAGTAATGTTTCTCCTTCCCCTTTCTCCCTTTCCTCCTTCTCTATCTCTCTTCCTCCCTCTCTCTATCTCTCTTCCTCCCTCTCTCTATCTCTGTTCCTCCCTCTCTCTATCTCTGTTCCTCCCTCTCTCTATCTCTCTTCCTTCTCTCTATCTCTCTTCCTCCCTCTCTCTATCTCTCTTCCCCCTCTCTCTCTATCTCTCTTCCTCCCTGTCTCCTCCCTCCCTCTATCTCCTCCCTCCCTCCCTCTATCTCCTCCCTCCCTCCCTCTATCTCTTCTCCCCCTACCTCCCTCCCTCTAACTCGTCTCCCCCTTTCTGTCTCTGTATGTAAAAGATGAATTCATGTAAAAAGAGAGGAGATTCATTACAATTACATTAACTAGATGACTTTAAATTAGGGAGCGAAAGAACGTAACAGACATGTAAAATTGTGTTTTCATATATGGGTCGTTCTCAGAAACTGTGTACCACTTGAGGTAGTCTACTAGAAATGCATATTTCAAAGAAACCCTTTATTGGAGTGTCAATATTTAGATTTCATCAGTTAGCCAAATAATGTGGGAGATAGTTTAGATCAAAAGTAAATGTTAATATTGTGTATTATGTATCTTATTGGGATAGATGTAGCTAAATACATAGAAAATTACATCACTAATTTGTGACATTGTCAACAGCATTGAAAATAAAGTGTCACAAACTTAATGAAAACCTCTGAACAACAGCTCATTTCACTTCAAATGGTCATATACAATGTCTTCATTAAGTTGAAGACATTTATTTATTAAAAAAATAATTTAATTATGAAATAGTTAACATTTTCTGTATGTATGTATGTATGTATGTATGTATGCATGCATGCATGCATGCATGCATGTAGGTAGGTAGGTAGGTACGTACGTACGTACGTATGTATGCACGCACGCACATGTGTTCGAGTTAGAGCGTCCGTCTCCCGTGTTGGTAGATCGTGGGGTTGTGAGTTTGAATCCTGGTCGAGTCAAACCAATGACTTTAATATTGATACTTGTTGCTTCCTAGTCTGGCGCTTGGCATTATTAGGATAGGACAAGGACTGGTTGGCTCAGTGTCAGGATAATGTGACTGAGTGGGATATCAGGTCATGGTGCTGATGGCCTGGTATTCCAGTGGGGCAGCACGATAAAGTTGCCATGAGTGCGCACTGTCACAAGTCGGTACCTGTCCTGATATGACCTTAGATGTTGCTAGCACGCACACACACACACGTACGTGCGTGTGTGCGTACATATGTACGTATGTACGTACGTATGTACGTACATACCTGCCTGCCTGCGTATGCACGCACGCATGCACGCACATACATGCACGCACGCATGCATACATACATACATACATACCTTTTATATGTGACGTCCTATACACAAATAGCCTGAAGTGAGACTACTAATTATGTGTGGTCTCTGTGGCCTAGTGGTTAGAGTGTTGGACTTGTAATCTGAAGTTGTTTGGTGGTGTGGGTTCAAACCCCATCCACAGCAGAACCTTTTTTACATTCATCAACAAAAAAACGTTTTTCATCTATATCTGTTTCTCATCGAATTATGCAATGTAATTGTACTAACATATATTTTATATTATGCAAATATATTTCCTCATTGCACTACTCTAAAGAAGATTGAAAATACCTCAGTATTACCCTCCCTTCTCTCCACTCAACCAGCCAATGGCACAACAATCTAGGTCACTCTCCTGCACACCACCAAGTGGAAAAGTTCAGTACTAAGCATGTACCACCCCTGTGGCACACATCTGAACTATTCTGAGTTCGTTTGTTTTCCCGGCGACGAATATCTCCTCCCTTTAACATCATAACATTTCGTTTCCACTTGCAAGTACTATGAAACTCTGTATCAAACACTGAGTACAGATACAGTACAGGAACTATTTTCACCATTTGACACTATGCATGGACCCAGTTATGGTATAGTAAAAGATAAATCCTGAAATTGCCCCTAAACATTGAAATTTGAGCCGAACATTTGTGTAAAATTGTTGTTTCCACTTTGTTACTCTGCTAATCTGTTACTCTGCTAATATTTTCTTGCTTTTCTCTTTAATATTCACAAATAAGACAAAACCATAGCAATGAGGTTTCAAATTATTATTACTACTGTTTATAAAGCAAGTGGCATGTGAAATGTCCTAAAAATGTCAAGTTTTGTGTGGAAAATATTTGATTTTGGAGTCAGATTGGTTTCCATGTTATAATGCTATTTATTGGGTGTGAGCATCATTTGACCTACTTAAAAATGCCAGAATATGTTTATTTTCAATTATTCAGATGCAAAAGGACATACACATTGAGGAAACTTGCTTATAGGACTTTGGCAGCATTTTGATTTTCTGGTACTGATGTCACACTATTGGTACACAACTTCTGAGAACGACCCATATATAAAATGATATCGTTTTTATTTTACTAGACATATAAACATTTTAGCATCTCATATAACGGGAGACATGTCACAACATCACAGACATGTTTGCAAAAACAGTAGACAGACACAGTGCATACAGACTGATAAAATGTTTTGTCAGATCATCCTGTCTTGCCATGACAGTGCTCCGGCGGGTGAGACGACCCAGTCTTTAATTATACTGCGCTGTTCCTTTCCTAGCTTGGACGCGGTGTTGGGGTTAACAGGTACAACATTAATGTCAGGAAGGTTGTGGCCCTCTCGCCAACCTCCAGGCACAAAGTTGTTGTTGGCTGTCTCGGGACGATCCAGCTGCATGTTCTGTAGCGCTGGGTAGCGTGTCCTCATGAGGTTGTGCAGAACAATGCACGCCTTGACTATGATCTTCACGTTGGAGGGGTGGTGCTGCATAGTCGTCAGCAGCACTTGGAAGCGGTTGGCTAGAATGTCAAAGGCATTCTCCACCACTCTCCTAGCTCGGGAAAGCCGGTAGTTGAAGAGTCGCTCGTCATTGGTCAAGCCCCTCTTGCCGTACGGCTTCATCATGGTCGGCCGCAGGGCAAAGGCGTCGTCACCGATCAGAAAATACGGCACATCCTTCTGGCCGTGGACGAGCGGTTCAGGGTTCGGAAAGCCGATGGTGCCACCTTCTGTGCCCGCCTTCAGCTCGGAGGCGTTGTAAATCTGGGCATCGGATGCGGAGCCCAAACCGCCAATATCTGCCCAGATAAATTTGTAATCTGCATCTACAAGCGCCAACAGGACCACGGAGAAAAAGCCCTTGTAGTTGTAATAGAGCGACCCACTCTTTGGAGGGCACCGGCAGGCGATGTGCTTCCCATCCAGAGCGCCACAGGTATGGGGGAAGTTCCACCTCTCTGAAAAGAGGTCCGCGACGGCACGCCACCCTTCTGGAGTCGTCGGACACATCATGACCTCGGCTATGTACTCATCGACGATGGCCTTACCGACTTCACGCACTATCAGCGACTGTGTGTTGTGGGGCACCCTCCACCCGAACTTCATGGAGGAGTATTTTGTGCCAGATGCCAGGTGCCGCAGAGTAAGTGCTATTTTCAGCGCCGTCTGACTGTCTGCTAGTATTACACTGTCATCGGCATATCTAAGATTGTTGACGTTCATGCCACCTATTGTCACTCCCTTGCAATCTTCAATGTGTCTGAAAATCATCTCTGTGTACAGGTTAAATAGACATGGTGACAATACACACCCCTGTCGAACTCCTCGTTTAATCATAACTTCATCCGATAGGCCCTGCTCCATTTTTATAAATGCACGTTGTGTCCAGTATAAGTTCACAATTAGTTTAATGTCTTTGCCATTGACACCAATATCTTGTAAACATTTGATTAACAGTTCATGATTGACTCGGTCGAAGGCCTTCTCATAGTCAATAAAGCAGGCATAAACATCCTGGTTCACTTCACAATAACGTTCACAAATCATTCTCATATTGAAAATCCCTTCACGTGTACCTCTTCCAGATATAAACCCACTTTGTACGTTACTGATTTGTTCTTCAATTTTCAACTTGATAATTGAACATTATTAAATGTGCATTCGTTTTCCCCTAGACTTGGGTGACACATGTTATCGTTAGTAGTTGTGTTTTGGTATTCCCAGTCGATC
The DNA here is from genome assembly GCA_030323885.1 of Branchipolynoe longqiensis. Classification (NCBI taxonomy): domain Eukaryota; kingdom Metazoa; phylum Annelida; class Polychaeta; order Phyllodocida; family Polynoidae; genus Branchipolynoe; species Branchipolynoe longqiensis. The sequence goes on from CM059198.1 coordinate 38,958,494, forward strand.
CGGTGGGCGCGAGACACACCCACTTTTAGTTGTATCTGTAGTTGTCCCCCTGTTGGGCTTGTTGTGTGCCTTCACAGTTGATGTACGTTCAGTTTCTGTGTCAGTGTGCGGTGCGGATGTATGCACTGGTCGGCAACAATTAATTGTAGTTGTTGGTATTTTAAACATATGGACACGGTTTCGGTGTAATTTCTTACCTGCGTGGTTTACAATTACATAAACTTTGGGTTTTTGTTTGTCTGTTTGTGTTATTATACCGTCCCTCCATTTACCATAATGTGTTCTGTACTTGACGTGATCTGCAATTTTTAGTTCTTTGTTCACTTTTCCAGCTCTTTTGTCATAATAATATTTTTGACGTTCCTGTATTAATAATATTTTTGACGTTCCTGTATTTTGGCAATGTTGTCTGTTTTGGATGTTTGAACCTGTGGCTGTAACTGGCCTTTTGTCGTTGGCATTTTAGATCGAAGTCGACGACTCATAAGCAATTGGGCTGGAGATGCATTCATTTGTCTAAGAGGAGTATTACGGTAGTTCAATAGGTATAGGTTGAAATCCTGATTATTATCTCCTGCCTTTTTCATAATTTTTTTTATTGTTTGAACATAACGTTCTATTTGACCATTACTCTTAGGATAATACGGGCTAGAAACAATGTGATTGAATTTATATTGGGTAACAAACACGTTGAATTCATTGCTTGCAAATTGTGGTCCGTTGTCAGAAATTAGTGAGGTCGGTATACCATAACGTCCAAATACCTCTTTTAGGCATTTAATTATGGCATTGGAGGTCGTACTTTGTAACTCCATCACCTCGGGGAATTTGGAATAGTAATCAACTAAAATGAGATACGTCTTACTTTGGTACTGAAACAAGTCGACTCCCACCTTGCAGAATGGTATCTCGGGTATGTCGTGAGGAATCATGGACTCAGCTCTCAGGGAAGTCCTATAATTCTGACATGTGCTACAACGGGATATTAGATCCTCAAGTTGGCGATTCATACCCGGCCAAAACACATTGTCTCTGGCCAGCTGCTTACATTTAATTATTCCCAAATGGGTTTCATGTAATAAGTTTAACATTTCCTTCTGTAAACTAGAGGGTATTAATATTTGATTACCTTTAAATAGTATATCATCTGCACTGACTATTTCCTCTTTACAAGTAAAGAACGGTTTTGCACACGACTTCACTAAACTATTCTGGGTTGGCCAACCCCCTCTTACCAATTTTGTCACCTCAATGAGGGTGGTATCCGTTTTTGTAGCCTCGGTGATTTTGTCCATCATGTTGTGTGCAATGTCTATTGCAGCTATGGAGATTTTGTTGTCGAATAGATTGTTTGGTGTTATGTTGCTGGTGTGCGCCCGCGAAAGAGTGTCGGCAAAGAACATCTCTTTGCCAATTTACATATTTCATTACAATGTTATAGTTCTGTAGCCTCATGCGCATACGTTGCATTCTGGCCGACAATAAATGCAACGGTTTCACCATGATTGATACAAGTGGTTTATGATCAGTTTCAATTATTACCTCTTTCCCATAAATGTAATCGTGGAAACGGACACACCCAAAACAAATCGCCAATAACTCTTTCTCGATCACTGCGTAACTCGCCTGGCAAGAATCCAGTGCCTTTGATGCCATGGCGATAGGCCTATTTTGCTGAAAAATGGCCGCCCCCAGGCCTGACTTTGAAGCATCTACTTGTAAAATGATCTGTTCATTTACGTCATAATACTTTAGCACAGGTGCTGATATTAAAAGTTTTTTTAGAGTGTTAAATGCATGTTCTTGCTCATGTTGCCAGAACCATACTACGTTTTTAGACAGAATTTCTCTCAACGGCTTTGAAATTTCAGATAGATTCGGTATGAATTTTCCAACATAACCCACCATTCCTAAGAACCGTTGGACGGCTGCTTTGTCAGTGGGGGTGGGCATTTCAGTTATGGCTCAGATGCGGTCAGCCGTGGGCTTCAAACCAGACTGTGTTAATGTGTGTCCCACATAGTTAACTTCGGTTTAGCAAATTACAGATATTTTTGGGTTGAGCCGTAGATCAGCCTCTCTGGCCCTCCTAAATACATTTACTAAATTGTCATTGTGTTCCTTCTCGGTGCTTCCATATACCAATATATCATCTGCAATTACATTAACACCTGGCAAATTGTATAAAATTTTGTTCATCTCACCGATAAATATGTCTCCAGCCGTCTTAATCCCGAACGGTAGCCGGGTATAGCGGAAACGTCCCCATGGGGTGTTAAAAGTACACAATTTTGAGCTTTCTGAATCCAGTTCTATTTGCCAATACCCGCTATTTGCATCAATGACAGAAAAAGATTTAGCCTTGCTCGTTTTCGCAATAACCCCCTCTATTGTCCTGGTGGGATATGGGGTATTTAATATGGCTTTATTAAGCTTGGTTGGGTCTAGGCAAACTCTAAGCTTATCTGGTTTTCGTACGATTGTTATGGAATTTACCCATGGGGTTGGTTCAAGCTGCTTAACTATCACCCCCAATGCTAGCATTCTGTCTAATTCTTTCTTTACATTATCAACAATCGCATGGGGAATCCGTCTTGGCGGGTCAATTACAGGATCTACTTTAACATCAATATGTATTTTAGCATTACTTTTTATAGTCCCTAAACCAGTGAAGATATCTGAGTATTTTTCTACTAAGCGTTGTGCTGCTTGGCCTGCGGTGGTTGCTTGTCTTGTACGTACGGTGACTTCTCCTACACGCTTGATTAATTGTAGTTGTACGCGCGCCTCTTTTCCCAGAATCGGTGTGCCTCTCGCTGTGACTTGGAACCTCAATGGCACCCCTCCAACGACAATGGTGGTCTGGCCTTCGGGACGTATTCGATCACCTGAGTATGTGACGAGACAACATCTTGAAGGTTCTAATACGGTGTTACGTAGGGCATCGTAGATAGTACGTGGTATAATATTGGCTTGCGACCCAGTGTCCAGTTTAAATTTAACAGGGATGTTCTGTAATGCATAATCCACATACCACAGGTTGCTGCTGCTTATCGCCTCGCTTGTTATTTCGCCTACGAATAGGTCGTCTTCTTCTTCCTTTACATCCGTGACACCGTCATCTGCGTCGAGCTCGTTTACTTGGGCATGGCCTGTGCGCCCTGAACGGCACACTTTTTGAAAGTGCCCATACCGATTACACTGTAAACATTGTTTGTCTGCCGCTGGGCATGCGGCGTTGCCATGGCGATAGCCGCATTGGGTGCAGTTCGCACGAGGTGCAGAGGCTCGCATGCCCCGGTCTTGCCATCTCTGCACACGCGATGTTGACGTAATCTGCCTTGCTCTTGGTGCGTAGCCTCCCCGATCTTTCTTTACGGTGTCTACTTGCTCCTCTGTACCATTGTTTACACCGGTATGTAGCTGTGTATGGGTGTTCTCGCTCAACCGACACATCTCCAGGCACCTGTCCAGCGACAGGTTTGGTGTCTGTAGTAATTTATCACGCAACTTTGCCTCCTTCACCCCGCACACCAACCGATCGCATAGCAACGAATCCTCCATTGTCGAGTAGTCACAGTACGACACTCGGTGTCGTAATTCTCGAATGTATGTGTCCATAGATTCCGTCGTCTGGTTGAACGAGTTAAAGTCATACCGGACCACCGTAATGTTGGTTTTTCCAACCCAATACTCTTCGAACAGCTTTACGAGTGGTTCGATCTTTTCCTTTTGGGCATCTGGTATCTTGAACGTTAGGTGAAGTTTCTGCGCGTCTAGGCCGGCTATGTGTAAAAATACACAGCACTGAATTTTTTCAGTTTTACTTGCTGCGCCTGAAGCGATACTGTATATCTCGTATGCGTGATACCAGGCCAAATTTCCCTCTAGGCTTAATGGCAATGGTGGCTTCAAAGATGATAACGCCATGGTGGAATCCTGGGCGTGGCTTGTCCAGACTCACAATCTGACACCATGTAGTAAACGGAAGACAAGTGAACACCTCGACGTCCAGTGTGTGAGTGGTTTATTTCCTTCCTCACCTGACGCTTCCAAAATACGTCACTCCCCTGGTCACTCGCTATACGCACTCTACTTGTATATTACATGCTCATGGTGATAAAGGGCAACTCTGTAGAAAAGCTGGAACTGTACTTGCAGTGCCTGGGCATCCATCCTGTATGAGCAGCAGAGCAGGAATAACCGAAGGAATGGCGTGGGTCGCCTTTATATACCGAGACCATAGGTCGGGCATACGCCGCCATACGCTACTCATACGCTTTTCATACGCTACGAATACGCTCCCAGACGCAACTCGTAGGTTCTGCGTATGCTGCATACGCCTGAGATACGCCCGAGATACACCCGTGACGCAAGTTGAGCGTATGAGCAGCATACGCCGGCATACCCCTAGCGTATGCCGGCGTACCCCCAGCGTATGAGGAGCGTATTCCGGCGTATGAGAAGCGTATGAGTAGCGTAAGAACGATACGCCCCTGTAGGTCGAGATTTTTTGAGCATGCGCACAAAGATTTGGACGGACAGACGGGAGAAAGCGTATGGCGGCATACAGCGGTATAGGCCGGCACATGACGGCGTATGCGGAGCGTACGTGGTGCATATCCATAGCGTATGGCGGCATATGCCGACGTATATGACGTAAAGCGCCTACGCCGCCATACGCTCCCGCAAATAACCCTAATGTGACAGCCCCTTAAAAGATTCAACCCCTTTTTTAACACTCGGTGGTGATTCCATAGTTTAATGTGTATCTTACATCATCTTCTGAACACTGAAGTCTGAGACATGGGGAGAGGTTTACATATAAATATAACTGGTCAGCCTGAAAGGAATGACTGGTGGGCGGGCGGGCTCGGTGTCAGTGTTTTTTTTTTTTTACTAAATGTATTTTATTCAGCGAATAATGTCTTTTGTCAGCGCCACAGCACTGGTATTCCGGCCGTTCATTACAATTTGTTGGTACATAAATGACAATATCAGTTGCAATAATAACCACTTTAAAAACCTGTTCGATAATAGAAGCATAATATAAATTGACTATTTGTCGTAATAGTAACTGCATGCAATTCCAGTTCAACATATGTATTATGCACTTGGTGAGCATGCATCAATAAATGTACAAGATGACTCTAGAATTGTCTTTAAACACTTCTTTCTTCCTTTGTTTTCTCTCTTCTTTTTTCAAAAAGATATAACATATCTCCAATACACATATATATATATTATATTGTAAATATGCAAATCAGTGGATCCAATCACCAATACCAGATGTGGAAACCTGCCCATTTTTTTAAAATCCCATCATGAGTGTTCCGTTCTGTGTGGCCTAATGATGGGATCGAGGTCTGAGATTGCAGTGGGGACTTACATCAGACAGGTTTTATGTCAAGTTAAAGGAAAATTTTAGGTAATAGGTTTTGAAAGGTGTAGTAGGGGTGGGGTAGGGGCGGGAAGGGGATCAGCGTGCAGGGCTGTGTAGTGTTAGGTATGCCAGAATCCGATAGAGGCGCTGCAGTATACGCATTGCGTTTCTCGCCTATGGCAAGGGGTGACTCCGGAGCCCACAGGCACTGCCAAACTATGTGTTACAAATTCAATCAGAACTTCTATGCAAATGATTTATTAGTAAATCTGTTTTTGGATATGGACCAATCAGAGACAAGGGCTTATATCCCAGATTTGTCGGAAACAGGTTCCATATCTATTTTCTTTGTTGTGGAACACTATTTCACTATACAAAGGGCATCATAGAATTCTTTACGACAGTCTACCCCCCGAAGAATGATGTTCATCATGCGGTCTTGAATGCCCTACAGTTGGAGGATTTGGCCATTTCCCTACGGGCTCTAGGACTTGTAGGGAAGCTTATCACTGCTCCGTGGATGCGATTGGTAGAAGACAAAACAATTCTTGAGATAAACACCTATTTCACAGAAGCAAAGGCAAACCTGACCAAATGGACTGAAGATGCAGCACCACTACTTCTGCCAGACCCACCGAGCATCTTTGCCAGTATTTCAGTGAAGAGAGATGAAGTTCTGGCCTCTCTCATAGAGCCAACCAGTAATAATCTGAAAACTGTTCACCTCTTGCAAGAATTGTGTGGCGCTTGCTTGCAGGTAGTAGAAAACCAGCTGTCTACCCAACTTCCTGGTGGTATTTTCCACAACCCAATGCCTGCCTTGATGCGCCAAGCTGAATCTTGTGCCAGCACCAACATAAGTGGTAAGAGAAATTTTGGCGTTGCTGATCAGGAAATTGCACGTGCCCGCAGGGCCCAACCTGGCTACATCGAAGCCAAAACAATGTTCAAGGTGAACAAGACTGGCACCTGGCTAGCCGAGAAAAGTGATGATGAGATGAAAAGGAAAGTTGAAATTGCTATGAAAGAGGGTCGGCGCATTGAAGTAGATGACAAGGAAAGAAACAAAAAAATGGACAGAATCATAAGTGATAGGCTGAAGGAATCAAGGAAGCGCTTATTGGAGAAGGAAGATACGGAGAGAGAGAAAGTTGAAAAGTTGGTGGAAGATGTGTTTGCAAATGGAGGACTTTGGCAGGATGAGTGTGCAGTAAACCAGGGTATCCAGAAACTGTCAAAAACAAAAACAGTTTCAGCTCTGATGTGCCAGATCAATGTTCGCACAAAACTACTCAAATGTATTCCCAGTGAAAAGGTAACTTTGCGAAAGTGTTCAATGACAGTGTTGCAGCTCAAAGAGCATTTAATCGAACTAATCAAAGTGCCAGTTCCAAATAATCTGATAGATTTGGCTCTGTTACTACACAGCACAGAGTCCCTTGTCCGCTCTCTTAAAGGGTTTGACTTGGTGCAGCGGTGGATTACGGAGGACGGCAAGGTACAGTGGTATGAAGGCCAGTTCAGTGACTTTGTCCAAGAAACCAATGAGTTCCAGCTTCAGTATGAAGATGAAACCGTGTGCTACCTGACTCCTGGAGAAATCATTGTAGATATTCACCGTGGTGATATGGATGTGCGCATCACTTGAAATGTTTCATATATTTGTGTGTGTGTATATAATTGTAAGCATTAAATGACCATTTAAAAGACTTATATTTCCAGTAGGACGAGTGTAGTAGTCTGCACTGACCTCTCAGGCAAGTAACCACATAGACAGGTAGGTGTGGGTAGTGTGGTGATATCAGGGAGCCTATGTGGTGTAATGGAACTTGAGACTGACACTGGCCCGGAATGCAAAGAGATGTGGATTCAAGTCCCACTCTAGGTGCAATATTTCCCATTTGCATCACACCCATGACATTAATATTATTAGTTAATACAGAAAAAGATTGTCTTAATCTTTTCCTGGATTACTATAATATTAATATTTTGAAATATTTGTACTTATTAACTATGAATATCAAATGTTTTATTTTCTTCAATATTTGTGTTAATCCCTTTGAATCTTTAATAAGTTATTTTGTTAAATATTTGTGTTAATACTTACACCAGATTAACTAGGATTAACATATCTTTAATCTTTAAGAGACATTATACCATTTTAAAGTACCTTTACTGGACCAGTAACTCATTTTAAAAGGACCAGACGTGTTGGCAGAATGAGTAGAGCGTCCGTCTCCTGTTTTGGGAGATCCAAACCCATGAGCTTGTGGGTTTGAATCCTGGTCGAGTCAAACCAATGACTTAAAAATTGATACTTGTTGCTTCCTAGCTTGGCGCTCGGCATTATTAGGATAGGGCAAGGACTGGTTAACTCAGTGTCAAGATAATGTGACTGGGTCGGCTATCGGGTCATGGTGCCAGTGGCCTGGTTCCCCAGTAGGGCAGCACTATAAAGTCACCATTAGTGCATATCCTAACTTTAAAATTAAGGGAAATATAGACAAATAAAGATGTTTTGGGAGATCTGAACCCATAAGCTTTTGGGTTCGAATCCTGGTCGAGTCAAACCAATGACGTAAAAATTGATACTTGTCGCTTCCTAGCCTGGCACTCGGCATTATTAGGATAGGGCAAGGACTGTTTGGCCCAGTGTCAGGATAATGTGACTGAGTGGGATATCCGGTCATGGTGCCGGTGGCCTGGTTCCCCAGTAGGGCAGCACTATAAAGTCACCATAAGTGCATATCCTATTACTTGACAAAGTACATGACAGCTATTATACTTTTTATTTGGGCATTCTAACTTTAAACAGAACAGAATAAAACTTCATCCAAATATCTTTTATGGTGGCGACACCAATTCCTGTAAATCAACAGCCATCAGTCTGACACTCTTGCCTGCTCTGAACTCATTTCAATTCAATACTGAAAGGAATCAATCCGCAACACCAGTGTCGCAGTTTGAGCGCCCTGCCAGTTTCAGCTGACTGTCAGTTTCATTCGCATGCGTCAAAATCTAACAGCGTCGTCGCTAACCTTATGAATTTAATATAATGTTTTTGGTAAAGATGTTTTCTATATGTGTACCAAGCGATTTGTTTCTAGGTGGTGTGTGTGATATATGCGTAATAGACGTACAGGTGTGTGGTTAATATATGTTAACGAGATGCAGAGTTTGAGACAAAGGTATATGCTAATGAGATGATGTCATGGAAAGTTTAACCGGCGGGTCAAGCGTGCCCTGGGCCGTGAATAAACCATTCAGTATCCACAAGTCAAAGTGTTCAGACGTCGTACTTTCACAGTGTGCTTTTAGAGATATTTCACTTTTCCTGTATTTTCTGAATGAAGATTGCTCACGACCATTGACAATGCCTTGAGTTTGACGGTATGCGCAGTGCAAAACATTAGTTTTATTCAAAATAAATAGAAATCAAGAACCCTAACCGTATAAATTTAATATAATCTTTTTGGTAAAGATGTTTTCTATATGTGTACTAAGCGATTTGTTAATAGGTGGTGTGGTTTTAGAGGTATTTCACTTCTTCTGTATTTTCTGTATGAAGATTGCTCACGACCATTGACAATGCCTTGAGTTTGAGTGTATGCAGTCAGCTGAAACTGGCAGGGTGCTCAAACTGCGACACCAGACCCCTGCTCAGACTCCACTGACGCCGGTTCCGCCCCCTTCCTCTCCGGATACCCTGCCCTGCCCCTTTCTGACGCCCCAGCAGCCTAGATGCTGCCCTGACTCACCGTCGCCCCTTCGCCTAACACCTGTGTCCACCCCCCTCTCTCCCCGGCAATATTTTTGATGCAGTTAGAAAAGCTTGTTTGCCACTATACAGACAAAGAAACTTATTTATTTTGGCCACATCATTCGTCAGAGTTCAATATACCGTACATTGTTGGAAGGGAAGGTGAATGGCAGCAGAGGGAGAGGGAGACCAAGAACATCATGGTTTACAAATATTTCACAGTGGACAGGCTTGAATTATTCACAGTCTATCAGAACAGCACAACATCGGGACAAGTGGAGAACCATTGCATCCAACCCTCGACTAGAGGATGGAACTATTGATTGATTGATGATAGGGATACATCCCTCCCTAATTACTTGGAGGCACGGAAGCCAGTCCCGACTGGTTTAAACATACCGGCTTGGAGAGCACTCCTTGTGGATTTTCCCGACACCCTCCTGGTAGATCATCTGGAATTTGGGTGGCCTCTCGATTTTACCTCTCATTCCCCGTCCTCCCCTACCCTCACTAATCACTCTCCATCTGCAGAATTAGACCTTCATATTACCAGGTTTATCGTTAAAGAGGTGAAGCTCAGAGCAATCATTGGCCCGTTCACAGCCCCCCCCCCTTCGTCCCCTGGTTTCAAACTAGTCCAATGATGACCAGGTCCAAAAAGAACTAGCTAGAAAAAAGGGTCATCATAGACTTGAGTTTCCCACCAGATAAAGGAGTAAATGCAGGAATCATGAAAGGGTTTTTATCTAGGGATTCCCATTTAACTTCTCCCTCCCCTCTGTAACCACCCTCACAGATCGCCTCACTGCTCTTGGCCCCAATGCATGGCTTTGGTCAGCTGACCTAGCGCAGGCATACCGCCAGCTCAGGGTGAACCCTCTGTCGGTGCCTCTCCTCGGGGTGTCACTTAATGATAATTTCTATGTCGATATTGCTCCGCCATTTGGCTGCAGGACGTCAGTCTGGCTACTCCGACAGGAAGGGTACTTTACCCTCTGTTAGCTGGATGATTTTGTAGGTCTCGAGTCAGCCCAGGAGAGAGCGCTCCAGGCATACGGCAGGTTTCAACATTTGGCGAGTACTTTAGGGTTAGCCCTTGCACATGAGAAACCGTACCCTACTTGCCTACCTGGCACACCTCGAGGTCAAGGATTCACCCTCAGCGCTCGCTCATTGATGGTGAGCTGGCCGCGTCAGTCCGTCGGAGGCCCTCGGAGCGCCCTGACGTCAGCGTCTGACAACAATCATGGTCGCTCGAAATGGCCCCCCCAGCGCGGCCATTGCATGGCAGCTGCTGTGATGGCTGAACAACTGGATCGCAGCCATTTCGAGACGCTTTTGTCTCTATGAAAGGGGCGTCCCGAGACGTCGCCTGAACGCATAGAGCAAAAAGCTCGCCGAGACTCCCTCCGGACGGACCCTGACGCGCCTGATCCTTGCTGACTCTCCTCACCAGGACAGTGCTGAACTCTGTACTTGATCCCACCCTCACAGGGCAAACTTCGGGCCATAAGTCGCCGACTGATCCACTTTGCTAGACCACCTTGGTTGCCGATTATCTTTCTTTTAATAAATCTCCTTTAAAACTACTTGTTGTTATCTCCACTTGTGTCCGAGTGCAGTGAATTGTGCATCTTGGCCCGAGGCTAACATGGCTAATTTGCAAACGAGGCTGTTCTATTTTGTACCTTTCCTCGTGCACTCTCTTGCTTTCATACTGTCATTCTGCACCACTGGCTCCTACTGTGCACTTCGCTTTCCCATCATCCCACCCACTTACTGGGGGGGGGGGGGGGGGGGAGGGGGTGAGTGCTGATCTCCTCGTCTGACTCTTATTTCCTCTCCTCACCAGGACAGTGCTGAACTCTGTACTTGATCCCACCCTCACAGGGCAGAACTTCGGCCATGTTGCTAGACCACCTTGGTTGCCGATTATCTTTCTTTAATAAATCTCCTTTAAAACTACTTATCTCCTCTTGTGTCCGAGTGCAGCGAATTGGAACTAGTATGGAATTATGCATTTATCAGATAGCATTTTTCTGTGTAAACCATAATTTTAAAATGTAGTAATATTCAAGAACTCTACACATGGAATTTGCACTCATGCATTTTATTCAAGAGAGTAGGTTGTGTGTGAATCCCATATTGAACACAGAATACTCACATCATAGCACCTGGACAGGCAAAGGAAAATGCTAGAATTATAAATCGACATGTAGTTAACCCATTTTATATGGCTACCAGGTAACCTATCTCCTTCACAAGTAATCCAAATTGGCCTTTCTTGAAGGACAGGACTTGTTCCTGATAGCATTTGATTATTTTTAATCATTTCCTAATAGTATATTCAAACACCCTTAAAATAATTCGCGTCGTACCTGACAGGCATTTTACAGTAGAACCTATCAAGCATGTCCAAATTGGGACGTTCTTTTCTGATATTGGAAATGTTGCAAGTATGAGCATAAGCTGTTTCAGATATATGGTTTCGCGGCACCTGACAAATCTCCAAATTTGGAGACTATTAAGTATTATGTCATGCAAAAGGGGATGCTAGAACCACGACCCATTTCTGCCGAGAAATCAAACAGAACTAGTTATATTGGTATCGCCCGCCTGGATTCTTTCTTTCACTGTTATATCCAAAACACTACTATAATCGCCTATGTAATGTTTAAACAAAAAGAAAACATATGACTCACATTATTTGAATACATAGCCAGGGAAAGTCAGTGGAAAGACTTACCGAAAGAAAGAAGCAAGTAGGTGCAATACGAGTCGTTACGAATCTGGACAGCTATGGTGTTCTACTACACTACCATCCATAGCAACACTCAGTTAAGTACCCATTTCTTTTCTTTTATTGAACGATCTGTGAAGGAAATATAGCATTTTGATACCAACAACAAAAAAGGTACATATAGGTGGCCACTACTAAGTATAAACAATACATCCTCAACTACTAATTCAGGGCTATGAAAATCGAAATGTACCAGATACGGTCTAGGTGAAAGGGCGACATTTTGGGCTATGACAATGTGCAGCAATATAAACCCTAATGGGTGAGAAGGGGAAGTGCGGGACGAAGGAAAGGGAGTGACCAAGTAAACTATTCTGGTATAAGAATGAGTGGTTGGTTTAGCTTCACAGAAACCATTACACTATTACTTTCGAATATACCATCGTGGACAATGACGTCAGTAGGAGTCGGTCTGTTGTGTTTGCTACAATCATTAACCCCCATCATCAAACTACCTGAAATGCTCATACCGGGATGTTCAAAATCCAGTCCTTCATATCAACTAGCGGACACAGCTGTATTCCAGCACAAACTCACGTTAAACGCATGGCTGTAATTAGAGAAATGAGTCGCCGGCCGTTAGGCTAGGACATCTAGGCGAAGCGCTGTAACAATTTACTAGTAATCACAGAACTGTAGACAACTTACTAACTGCCCGCACTAAAAAAACTCACATTGTCACCAAAGATTTATGATAAAATGCTATGATTAAGATAGATAAGGCCATCAATGTCTAAAAGTAATAGAGATGGCATATCTGACAGACTGAATTATTCAGTCATGAATTAAGGTGAGGGGAGTTATTCCGTCAGCTGGGCAATGGTACAGATTACACAGTGACTGAGTGAGGGAAGTTATTGTCAAGTGTAAGCACCAGTTAGTCAGCTGGACATAGATACGAGTTTTTAACTATACAAAGAGGCCCAATATTGTACCATACATGTCAATGTAAGCGCCAGTCAGTGAGATGAGTATAGGCAGGTTAATAAATGTAATGCGAGGTGAGAATTGTGTCCTAAATTATATAAAATATTACTCTTTCAAACGCATCCCCCCCCCCCCCCATCCCAGTTTATATACTGACTGCCGCTTCTGGAAATTGGTATGGTATACACAACCTTGGGATTCCTACATTTAAACAACACTGCGTTTCATTATAGAATTCAGCTGACGCCATAGACATGCAAATATTTGTGCAGACAATGGTAAATGCTGCTTCCGCGACTGTTTGCCTAAAGCCACCCGCACGCACGCGAACACATACCTTCTCTCTCTCTATATATATATCCTTCTTTGTATATATATGTCCACCAAACGGAAGAGTGAGACTTATCGTCACCCTGAGAAATAGTCCCTCCCTCTTCTTTGCACACAGACACAGTAAAGTAACACAACAGTAAAGCACAAACATACTAGATCTGAAGGGCCTGTTTGTTGCACTGTCTGATAACATTTATTAGGGACTTTGATTTTACTTATAGTTCTATTTGTCTGAATACATACTGCAAGAATATCAACATTCAGTCAAAAGAAATAATAAACATCTAGTAGGCCTATTTCAGTGAATAAATATATCGGTGTATTTCGCATGTAACATAATTATGATTAAGCTGTGCGAATAAAATACCTACACGTACACAACGGTGAGCATTTTACTATCAACAAGCAATCATGTTTACTGATGTAAACGCCACCTGGAGGACGGATATACATTAGAAAGTAATAAACACAAACCATGTTGTAAAACTAACCCATCAGGTGCTATGGCACCAGTGTACTTCTCAGCTGTCGCCATACCTAACTTACCAACGGAACCACATACTGACTGTAAAAACCATGCATACTTGTGGCTCGGGACTGGCGAAGGCACCCACAACACCTACACACCTGCTGGCCACACCTAGATGTGGAAGCTGCCCGTCTGAGCGGCTTGAGGCGGTCTGCATCCGACACGCTGGTGCCAACACTACCAGGCACACACTAGTCCGCACTGGTGCGCCAGATGGCCACCTTGCCGTCGTGACTTCCGGCGCCGCTCATCACGTACCGCGCCTGCGCAGAGCACAGCGACCTGATTGCGTCTGAGTGTGCCTTCAGACATTTCTCCCGGTTGTGCGTTTTGGAACTGAAGATGTAGATCTTACCACTCTTCGAGGCAACCCACACTTTGTCTTGGACTTGCACCATCTTGGACACGCCCCGACATTCCACCTTGAGCGTCTGAGTGAGAGTCAGCGTGTCCAAGGCGAGCACTGCGACCTCACCACGGCGACCACAGCCTAACCACACCTGCAACGGGTCCACATCACCATTATAGAGGGCGACAACCTACAGTACTCACGTGTGTGATAAGATAGTGGGTGATATTCACTCTTTGAATCAAACATGTTCAAGGCATTTTAATGTTTTACATTTCGTTTGTTGTCACTCTTAGACTACTTTCCAGAATAACAATAACTAGACTTATCACCCCTTACTATGGGTAGTAAGGGGTGATAAGTCAGGAATTGGTATAAGAATGAGTTAGAGTCGTTTAGCTTCACAGAAACCATTACACCATTACTTTCGAATATACCATTGTGGACAATGACATCAGTAGGAGTCGGTCTGTTTTGTTTGCTTGCTTGTTGTGGCTTTAACCCAATAACTTACAATCATTAACCCCCCTCATCGAACTACCTGAAATGCTCATACCGGGATATTCAAAATCCAGTCCTTCAAATCAACTAGCGGACACAGCTGTATTCCAGCACGGACTCACGTGAAACGCGCAGCTGTAATTAGAGAAATTAGCTGCTAATTTACACATTACTTAGATTCTTCCGGATACGAAGACAATGATCACGGCAGATATACATAGACCGTTCTAGTCTGATTCATCAATATTATCGTATGAAGAATAACTAAAGACTTAAAACCTAACTAAATTTGATGCTTGTCGCTACCTAGCCTGGTGTTAGATATTATTAGGATAGTGTGACTGAGTGAGATATCAGGTCATGGTGCCTGTGCCCTGATCTTCCAGTGGGGCAGCACTATAAAAGTTGCCATGAGTGTCAAGTGGGTATCCCTGGGCTACGGGGCGATCATCCCCGGGGTGACCATCCCCAACCCAGCGGGTCACAGGTGGCGGATAGCGACATGGCCTTTAAATATGGTTAGCTGTGAAATAAGGTGGGCTTGCCCAGTCGAATAAACAGCCCCGGACCAACGGGCGATGATCCTAACAGGACGAGGAGTGGGCAACTGATTGGCACTGGTGTCCTCATTGAAATACGTCATGTGTCCCATGACAGGTACATCATGCGAGCAAGAGCCGCGTTATAAGCTCAAGCCCCTTGTGCTCCCAAGGTAGGTCCTTTGATCAGGAGCTAAGGGTGAGGTAACCCTAACAGAAAACCTTGAGTGCTGAAGTCGGAGGTAGCAGGCCGCAAGGCGCACCCTAACAAACCATGGTACCACGCATACACAGCCATATGACACTTGGAGACAAATTCAACTGGGCTCCAAGTGTAATTGAAGGCGAACGAAAAGAAGAAGTGGGTATCCATCCTGATATGACGATAGACATTGCTATGACTTAAAACTCCAACAAACAAAACAAGCAAACCTTTCCAATGGTACCAGTTATAATAGAATTACATGAATTTAGTTTTTGTAGTCACATACCTAATATGTGTGATTCAGGTGTGAAATGAGGTGTGATAGGTGTGAGAATAAGTGATTCTGGTAACACCGGATTAAAGTTTGGAGCTTTTGTCTCTTTTCATTAAGGGGTGAGCTTTTGTCTTGTGACCTTTTTCGTGGAACCATTTACATCAATCAATGTTAGTGGGTGTAAATAATGTGTACATACCACTGTCAGTGTGTGAACTGATGAGGTTACCTTTCTAAAGTTACCCTTGGCCCTGGGCGTTCTCTAATCATGGGTCTGATTACATAAATATTCACCTCTAATAGGCATGAATGACGAATTAAATCCATGCGAAAATCAGTTGTTTTTAACCTTCTACCTAGAACCTAATTTTGTCATTTTAATGCATCCCACTGTCCATATTTTAACTTCTCCCTTTCTTAATTGTTGTTATTGTCGTTGTTATTCCTCTTCTTCCTTTTATTGTTTCAAGAAGATTCAATCAAATTTTCGAAAAATAATTTCATTCCACATATCCAATTCCAAACATGATGCAAGATCAACTTCAGAAGGATTTATTTTCCTGTATCGTAGCCATTACGTTAGAACAGGTAGTAATCCATTTCAATGCATTCAATGTTTGTATCAATTAATTATACCTCTCATTCTCAATGCTTTCCATTATCTACTCACGCCATTCAGACTATTTAAATATTATTACGGGTCTTTGCCCTGGGCGCACTACATATTATGGCAACCATTAACTCCAGTATTGTGGCTGATGAGGCCGCCGCACCCCTGGTGCCAGGTTCTTTATATTTCTGAGTATCAATTCCTGACAAATATTACACTTGAATTATCTATCTCACTAATGTTGCTCCAGGAATAAGTTTATGCAGAGCAATGTAAGATGGCAAGACCTGCGCGTTTCCCATCTAACTGTCTCTATCACTTAAGTATCTTGTTTGTTTGTTGTTTTACGTCCTAGCAACATCTAAGGTCATATCGGGACGGTTTTAAGTATCTACTAATGGTCCTAATACACATACTATATTTCTAGGGAATGCGAAAAATATGACAGTCTCTAATGGTTTCCCCAAATTTTTCATTTAGAACATCATGCTCTTCTTAGTACAAAGAATTCTATCTACTTGTCAATTCAAAATCGTTTGGCCTCTTAAAGAGACAAGCCACACCATATAAAATTTTAATGATAACTTCGATGACACTTCTGTGTTTGAACCCAGTTTCCAGCCATATTTCTTTTACTGACTAGCAATTTAGTTAATGTGGCTATGGGGGTCACTGGTAACTGGGCTACATCCGGTCTTGGTGACCATGTCCTCTCCCTGGATACTGAACTTCCGGTATTCTGAATATGAAATAAGAAGCTGACGTAATACAACATACAGTGTGTCTAATTATGAGCCTTTTTTGTTGTTGGTATCTCCTGACCTCGCCCGGGTCTCCCCACCTCACGTGGTGGGGTAGCCCAATCTATATATATCACACCTATGTATTTGCCTGCCTCTATGTGATGTGACTCACCGGGCTGCTGGATGTCGATAAGTCGGGCTTACACGGTCTATTTATATCTCCCCTGAAAGTTGACTTCGGGGATTCAGAAGATGAGGAAAGAATCTTAGCAAATGGAAAAGTAGAAGGCATATTGTAAAGCCACTGTCACCTCATTGTGAGGCGTGATGAGGAAACAGTCAATCTGGTGGGCCAAATCCTCCTGCTTGTAGACAGCCCGGCTCACCTCGGCACCCTTCAGCGTTACCGTCAAGAGCTCACTCCCACAACCTGAGGCAGAGAGCACGGGTAGTGTCACAAGACATCAGGGGTGCATGGATACAGGTGTATAATGGTGGCAGAGAGCACAGTTAGTGTCACACAACGTCAGGTGTGCATGGATACAGGTGTATAATGGTGGCAGAGAGCACAGTTAGTGTCACACAATGTCAGGTGTGCATGGATACAGGTGTATAATTAGGTATCCCAAGTGCCTTGCCAATCCACCAATAATCTATGTGTGGAGCCTCAAAATTCATCATTTTCAATCTGTTGGTGTGTTCTAAGTTGTTCATCAATTGAAATAAAATTTAAACCAAAATAAAGCGTTATTTCTTCTTTCTAAGAGTACCATCCACATTATGATATGACTATGCTCAGCTAAAGAAAACCAATGCTTTGTCAAGTCCATTTATGCAGAAAACTTATGCATGCAATTTTACACTGCTTCTTCAAACCCCCGGTGCCCTTTCACCAGAGCTAGCATCATCATGCCAATGGTATCATTTTGTTGCCAATACTACAGGCCATAGATTCATATTTTGTTCTTGAATAAATTCTTTGTCTTATCTATTTTAAATTTTAATTCAAACTTTTCAATTAACCACCATTTCTGAACCGAACAATGAATAACTTAGATTTTACATGAAAATAAAGATTTTGTCTTCTTCTAAAAATGAACAAGTTTGTCATGATTCTTAGCAATGCACGGCATGAAGGCACAAATGTGAGACAAAATAAATGTTGGCTCTACTTAATAATTGAGTGCTAAATTTGTTATGCAATGTGCCAGTTTTGTCTGGTATTAATTAGTGTAAGGCTGGCTGATCCATAAACACCCCCCCCCACACACACACACACACATTTAAAAAAAACCATTTACATCTATCAAATTGTATTGTATATAATGTAAACAGAAAGAGCATATGGAAGATAATACAGCCTGAAAATTTCATGCAACTATCTTGTATGGGTGCTTTTCTGTACCATTTTAAGCCTGCTCAAGGTTGGGCATTTCCTTTTACCGGATTTTATCACTTGTCAAATTGAGCTCTGGACCATTTTAAACCTATTTTATACAGGTGTGTAACGGTGACAGAGAGCGCACTTAGTGTCACATGACATCTGGTGTGCATGGATACAGGTGTATAACGGTGACAGAGAGTGCACTTAGCGTCACACGACCTCAGGTGTGCATGGATACAGGTGTATAACGGTGGCAGAGAGCGCAGTTAGAGTCACACAACATCAGGTGTGCATGGATACAGGTGTATAGCGGTGGCAGAGCGTGCAGTTAGTGTCATACAACGTCAGGTGTGCATGCATACAGGTGTATAGCGGTGGCAGAGAATGCAGTTAGTGTCACACAACATCAGGTGTGCATGGATACAGGTGTATAACGGTGGCAAAGAGCAGTTAGTGTCACACAACGTCAGGTGTGCATGGATACAGGTGTATAACGGTGGCAGAGAGCGCAGTTAGTGTCACACGATGTCAGGTGTGCATGGATACAGGTGTATAACCGTGGCAGAGCGCAGTTAGTGTCACATGAAATCAACACAGTGGCAGAGAGCGCAGTTAGTGTCACACGACGTCAGGTGTGCATGGATACAGGTGTATAACCGTGGCAGAGAGCGCAGTTAGTGTCACACAACATCTGGTGTGCATGGATACAGGTGTATAACCGTGGCAGAGAGCACAGTTAGTGTCACACAACGTTAGCTGTGCACGGATACAGGCGTAAAACGGTGGCAGAGAGCGCAGTTAGTGTCACACAACATCTGGTGTGCATGGATACAGGTGTACAACGGTGGCAGAGAGCGCAGTTAGTGTCACACGACATCAGGTGTGCATGGATACAGGTGTATAACAGTGACAGAGCGTAGTTAGTGTCACACGACATCTGGTGTGCATGGATACAGGTGTATAACGGTGGCAGAGAGCGCAGTTAGTGTCACACGACATCTGGTGTGCATGGGTACAGGTGTATAACAGTGACAGCGCGCAGTTAGTGTCACACAACATCTGGTGTGCATGGATACAGGTGTATAACAGTGACAGAGCGCAGTTAGTGTCACATGACATCAGGTGTGCATGGATATAGGTGTATAACGGTGGCAGAGAGCGCAGTTAGTGTCACACGACATGACATACCACCACTGTCAGCATGTGTCGGTCAGATGAGCCTGACTTGATAAGTAATCTGAAATAAGTGTATTGCACTTGTGACTATGACCTGTTTTGCGCATTCATACTCACAGCACCAGAGGAGTTGGTTGTGGCATTCCACGGCACGCAGGCAGCGCACGTCGGGCAGCGTGACCCGTGATGTCAGCTGGAACGTGTCCATGTTCCACCCCAACAGCTCCCCGTTCAGACTGGCCGAGTACACAGTCCTGTATTGAACACTCAAGGTTAGTATTCCAATCTGCAAACAGGACCTTGGCCTCCGGCTACTTAGTGCTTACTAAGGGATATATAGTCTCTTCCCAAGGTTACCTGCGAAAGTCGGGAGTAAACTGGGATATAACGTTAAAAACCAAGGAATCGGTCTTTCCTCTCTATTATATAGGCAATGTTCAAAGGTATACAACCTGGGATCGTTACCCATTCATTTAATTTGTTGTATCAACTAAAAAGACTCAGTAAAACAAGTCATAACAACAAAGATACACACAACTTCTAAAATTCGCGAAATAAAACAATGCCCTTAGGTGTTGCAAGGGCGTAGAGCCCCAACAAACGATGGATTGGAGGCGAAGAGGTGTAACGCTGTCACAAACGTACCTGTGCGACTGTACCACCGTCATTCCGCACACCATGTCATCGTGTTCGAACAGTGTCTGCTGACACGTCTTGCTTCTCACGTCAATGACGTAGATGGACGAGTCAAACGAGCCTGCCCATACCTGCACCTCGCCCACCGCCACCAGACACACCTGCAACGTAACCTACCCTCATTCACCCACGTGACGCCGGCACAGGGACCAGCAGCACGGAGCTTCTCCCGGTGGTGATGGCTGGCACGCGTCCAATTCTACATGTACATTGGTCGGCTACAAACACGCCACGGGGAGCAGGTTGTGCCTCAGAAGCCTTCCCTTCACTGTCAGATACTCTATTGCACAAGTTTTCTTTACTATTATTTACTGTGATGTGAACCTGAACATAAAGTTGAGGTTCACATCGCAGGGTGACATAAATAAAACTCATTAAAATGAAAACAAAGAAAACTGATCATAAACGTTGCATGGTAAAAGTAATATCTGTATTATTAAAAGATATTGTTTGACACCTATTGGTTCCCTCAGCTTTGGGTCTAGGTTATCGAAATGTTCAAACAATGGTGTACAACACCATATAAAAAAAAACAGCTTGTTTCACTGAGTGTGCACTTATGTAAAATGCTGATAAGGAAAAATGTCTATAATTTTTAATATGTGCACAGATAAAATGGACAATGCACTATTACGAAGTCTTAAGATAGTAATATATTATATACATCATCACTGTGTTATACCTGAAGAAATTAGAAAAAAAGATTCAGCTCTTGCTTCACAGTCCACACAACATCACAGCGTAGGGTTGTAGAGTAACTATAGTTTCAAACTATTAGGTTCTAATTGTTTTATATTGATGTAATATTCTGAAATAAAAGTTACTAAATTAATTTATTTGCTTAAAGAATGTTTTTTCTAAATAGACTTGAATTACTGAAAACAAGTTTTTTTTGCTATGCCTTATTGTGCATAGTGCCATTTCTAAATATAATCGAAAGATATTATTTCACATATGCATAGGCATAATCATTTGAATGGGTGAACAATGTAATTTGCAAATCTACATTACAATACCGATAGGACCTAAAAAGATGTTGCTAAGATGCAAATAAACCCAGAAAAAACTTACGATCCTGTCCTTGGCCTGGAAGTGCTGTGGCTCTAGCAGCCAAGTGCTGGCGTCGAACACCTGCAGCCTGCCGTCCGCCATACCGCACCATAGCTGCGGCCGGTGGTCCTCCTCGGGCCCACTCCGCTCTCAACAAGTAAACACGACACTGTTACGCCTTTACCATAAACACCCACCCAGCCCAGTCGTAGCACTGAGGTCACGGCCAAGTCCCCGCTTTATACACCATCACATCTGATAGTTTGTTAACCAAGTCTAGATTGCTTATAATTTTGTGGCTAAATTCTTCAGTTAGTTATCACGTCACGTGACGAATCAGAAGGCATTTAGATTTTAACAGTATGTGCACAAATTGAGAGCCTGGGAGCAGTGATAAATATAAACCAATGCCTTGGCCTTGGAGAAGTCTGTGCGGGTGCACCTCACAGCACCTCTAACAGTGCACTTGTATGGTGAAAGCAATATCCCTCTAATAGTCCTCTTGTATGGTGAAAGCAATATCCAGTATAGATACGTTTATCTTTGAATAACATTACCCCACATGGTTGTGAGTACTCACTGCCGGCCGTGTAGAGGAGCGCCTCGACTGCCCGCCGCTCGGCCTGCTGCACGTTCGGGTCGACACGGTGCTGCAGCGCGTCCTTCGTCTCGGGCGGCAGACGGTCAACACCCTGTTCACGGCGCCGCGTGAAGTAGCACATGTGTGCCGCCGCCTTGTCCCGCTCCGCGCTGTGTGCCGCGTACGTCTCCAGCCCGCTACGGGCCAACCGGTACACGCGTTAACATACTCCTCCCAGCGGCATATCACACCTGTCTGGTCCACACCTCTAACTTACACCGGCAAGTACTCTATGTCGACTCATTTATATATATATAAATAACATGTTGCCATATGCCTATAAATTGTAGTTTTATGTAACGCAAATTCAATGAGATCAAACCATAGACCCAGTGATTGACAGATCAGTGACCATTATGTTTTTGTTTGTTTGTTGTTGCTTTACATCCTAGCAACATCTAAGGTCATATCAGGACGGGTACTGACTTGTGACAGTGTGCACTCATGGTGATTTTATAGTGCTGCCCCACTGGAAGACCAGGCCACCAGCACCATGACCTGATATCCCACTCAGTCACATTATCCTAACACTGAGCCAACCAGTCCTTGTCCTATCCTAATAATGCCGAGCACCAGGCTAGGAAGTGACAAGTATCAATTTTTAAGTCATCGGTTTGACTCGACCAGGGTTCGAACCCACGATCTACCAACACGGGAGACGAATGCTCTAACTCATTCGGCCATCCCATCTGGATAACAGGCTGGGTTGTAAATAGACCACAGACTAAATTAACGTCCTAAGCCAACGTGTAATTTCAGCCATAACAGACAATAACAAGGCAGTGCTATAATAAACTTCAACATAGGTACAACTTCCAAGACTCATTCCACAGCTTTAAATCTCTTATCATATACCTCTACAATACGAAAGCTCGAATGGCTATAATGCTGTGTTAATATGAGTAAAATACAAGACTATAATTCTATGAGTTGATGTATTAGTATCCTGGGTAACTATAACACTACATGTTTATGTATGAATTAGTTATTATAACTCTACGTGTTGATATTTGAGTATCCTGAGTGACTATAACTCTACATGTTTCTACATATTGATGCATGAGTATCCTTCCTGTTTGACTATAACTCTACCTGTTGATGCAAAAGTATCATGGGTGACAATGAGTATGACTCTACGTGTCGATATATGAGTATACTGAGTAACTATAAGTATCCTGGGTGACGACTATACCTCTGTGTTCATGCACCCTTCCTGAGTGACTATAACTCTACAATTCATGTTGATGTATGAGTATCCTTCCTGAGTGATTGTTACTCTATGTCTTACTCTATGTGTTAATCTGGTG
The DNA here is from genome assembly GCA_030323885.1 of Branchipolynoe longqiensis. Classification (NCBI taxonomy): domain Eukaryota; kingdom Metazoa; phylum Annelida; class Polychaeta; order Phyllodocida; family Polynoidae; genus Branchipolynoe; species Branchipolynoe longqiensis. Next base: position 38,981,700 of record CM059198.1, read on the forward strand.
CTCCTCTGTCAATCTCTACTGAAGTCAAGTACTTAGGATACTTTATGACTGATGACTTTAGAGATGACAGGGATATTAATAGACAGTGTCGCAAGTTATATGGTCAAGGGAAATATGCTCATCAGGAAATTTCATATGTGTACAGCTGATGTCAAGGTAAATTTATTTAGAACTTTCTGTTCTCCCTTGTTTACTGTCCAGATTTGGTGGAACTATAGAATGTATATCATTAGAAAACTGAATGTAGCATATAATGACATTATGAGGTTATTACTCCGTCTACCTAGGTATCACAGTGCTAGTCAGCTGTTTGCCAATATTGATGTGCCAGCCTTCCAGCTGTTATCAGGAATCTAATATTCAAATTTATTACTAGACTTGACAAGTCAGAAAATGTTATAATACAGGCACTTGTAAAAATAGAAAAGAGTGATCTCAGATTTACGTCTGCCATATGGAGGCATTGGTACAAACTACTGTATGTAGACGAGCATTTTGATATTGGTTAGTATGGTAGTAGTCATACTATTACTTATATCCTATTCACATTAATTTTTATATCTACCTACTATGGACTAAATTATGTAACTACCATAATCCTGAGTCTGAAATAAAGAATTGAATTGAATCTATGAGTATTCTGGGTGACAACTATGCCTCTATGACTATGTGTTCATGTATGAGAATCCTGAATGGCTAATATCAAACAACCAGAAAGCTGGCGTGCTCACCTCTGCAGCACGGCATCCAGCAACAGTGCATTGTGGGCCGCCTGCTGGATGATAGCAGGGTCCCGCAGCTCTTCAGAGATCACCTTTCCGGACCAGATCTCCGACAGCATCATAAACCACGCATCGCGTGACTCTTTCAGCCACACCACGCATGGGCCCACCTTGTTTGCACCTGGTAACGAGGGCACCAACTGGTTACTGTCAGACGCCATATTGGCACGGTCACGTGGGTTCTCAAAGTACAGAAACGATCGAAAATCTAACTTGCTCTAAATTGTCTGCGATGCTCTGTCTGTTGTATTCATATGAGGAGAAATAGCCCATAGGACCAAGGAGAACAACAAAATCTGAAATTTTTCATCTATGCGGGTAATACCGTAATTTCACTAGGCATATTATCAAATGCATAAACTTGTCCATATATTAGGTCATACAAAATAAATAAATACGAAGAACCTATCTTAGAAATCTAATATTCCCAACCTTTGGGCGTAATCTTGAGTGCAGGCACCTGGTTCAGGAATGACGTCATGGTGACTTTTTCGATGCCCTTAATGTCACGCAGCTTCACAATCTCGCGGTGTTTGTGCGAACCCTCACGGAGGAAGATTAACCTGCCGGAGGTAGAAGTGAGAAAAAAACCGCAATTAACCGAAAAAATAACCACTACGCCACCACAATCAGAGAAAATCAACTACATTTTTTTCCTTCTTGAAGATGTATACCGCCTATCATGGATAAGACTGAATTGTCTTCTTCTTTTCACCATTAGAGAGTTAGTCAATAGAAATCCAGAGCCTACACTTTTACCGACCCAAGGGATTTTTAACATCCCACACCACATAGACATGCTATGAGACGAACTGGCATTTTGATGATGCTGTAAGTTATACACAGTGGTGCAGATCCAAATTGGCAGAGGTGATGGCATGGGGAATCGAACCACCGACCTTCAGATTAGGAGTCCGACCTATAAAAACGTCACACTCTAACCACTCCGCCGCAGAGAACACTAGCATCAATGCAGGTTTGAAAGGGATGCAGTGAGTGGGAGCATAACTGGTTACCTGGCAGAAGATATGCACACCTACACCCTCACCCACCCAATCCAATTCAACACTAGTGAAACTGATTTCAACACGTCCAAGTTCACTCAGACAAAACCGAATGGTCCTATCGTGGTACGCCCAGCGCTGACTTAAAAACGTCAAGCCTCAAACAGGGACCGAAGGTCTTGGATAGCTACGTGACCGTGCAGGGATGGGAGTGACCTCCAACAAAAAACAACGGAAATCTAACTTAAGGTTGCTCTGAGAGTACTAAGCATATGACTATGAGGGGGACATGACCCATATGAACAAGAAACGATTTGGAAATCTGTTGAAAATCGGTACTTTCTCATCGCTACTGTGATTAAACCAAAGAGAAACTAGAGTGAACTTGCAGTCCCAGAGACCATGTACCGTTTCTGCGTTATGGCGATGCGGCCTGTGCCGACGGACGTCTTGATCATGTTGGACACCTTCAGGAAGCACTCGGATGGTTCCAAGTCCAGGTCCAGGTCCGCGAACCTCAGGTCACCCAGCTGGAACTCGATCTCCTTCCAGCACTCGTAGAACAGCGCGAACGTCTCTGGGTCAAGGGCTGCAGCCGAAGAAGTTCAAGTTAAACAAGCAGGTCACTTAGCCCAAGTTCCTTAATCTAAACAAAAAAGACATCTTCATACTAGGAGACTTCAAAATAGACTACAAAAATAACAACACAAACAAAGCAAAACTTCACTACATGATGAGCATGGGACTCACCCACCAAATAGAAGGGCCCATTAGGCTAGCCAGTGACAAAAATCCAGCACTAGACTTAATACTGACAAACTCTGACATTAAAAACAAAGGCACTAGAAGCTAGGGAGTGAGCGACCATGAATTAGTCTATATAATTAGAAGAAAGAAAAGGAAAAACATAACAAAGAAAGGAAAACAGGGAGATCATATGCTAGATACACAAGAGAAGAAATACAGACACACGTGAAACAAACAGAGAAGCAAATCATAGACAAGACGGCAAACCCCACACACATGTGGGAAACAATACTTGAAGAAGTAGGAAAAACACTGGACAAATCATTGCGAATAACTAAGCAAACAATCAGAACTAGCCAAGATCCATGGATAGGCAAAAACATACTAGAAGCCATTAACAAGAAGCAAACACTAGGAAGAAAGGCTAAAAACTCAGGACTAAAAGACAAACAACAATACAGATTAGCTAGAGGGAACTCACTAGCACTAGTCAGAGAAGCTAAAGGAAAGTACATAATAAAACAAGATACCACATGGAAAGATGACACAAAAGAATTCTGGAACAACATAAAAAACCTCATCCCACACACAAAAACCAAACATAAAATCACACTCTTAGATGAAGGAAGAAACCTAGAAAAAATTGCCAGCAAGTTAAACACACACTTCTCAACAATCGGTGAAAAGCTAGGGAAATACAAAAACACAGGGATAATAAACAGCATTAACACTGGTACAACAAATCAAGATGAAGTCTTAACACTGATAAATAACATAGACACAAATAAAACTAGTTGACTAGACATCTCTGCCATTGCAATGAAAGATGCCCTGCAGGCAATCCCACAGCAATGACAGCAATATTCAATAGCTCGTTTGAATTAGGTAAATTTGTTAACAATGGAAAGTAGCCACCATCACACCATTTTTCAAGACAGGAGATAAGCAGGACATGGGCAACTATAGGGCTATTTCAATACTACAGATACCGGGTAAACGAATAGAGAAAATATACCATAGGCATATAAATGAACACTTAGGAAAAAAATCACATACTAAATGAAAGACTGGCAGTTTTAGAAAATTTCACTCAACTGTCAAAACAATAGCAAAATTGACAGATGACATCTTTTCAGAAATCAACAACAAAAAATTGTAGGTATAGCTTTTATAGACTTTAGCAAAGCCTTTGATACAGTAGATCACACAATCATGTTTAAAAAACTGGATATATATTTTTTTTTATTGAGGCTGTATTTATACTGTCCATAGCATATAAGCCCAGGTACCCAGGCTTGTTTTCAATGCTGGCCAGTTGTAGTGTTTGTGTTATCTTACCACACAGTAGCTGCTGATAAGGTATTTGATTGCCTGCATTTCAGTAGCAGATAGATAATTGGTTGGTATGGTTAGTAGCCTATATTAGTTTTTTTGGATTTTCTTTTTTTTCTTTTGTTCTACTCTTAATACTAGACTAGCCTATTCCTATTTACATATCATAGGCTTGTACGTAACTGTGTCGTGTGTTATCTGACTTTTGGCATGGTTACCTTCCATTGGGTGTCCCGCTGGTGGGCCGTGACATATCGCATGCCCCTTTGCAGTGCAGCTTAGTGGGGGTTTCCTAGCCTTATTTTGCACAGATATTTTTTGTAAGTTTTTAGGTCAGGAATTTGTCGTTCCTTTACCGTTTTGACATTCCACACCTTGGTAGACATTTCCAGCGTGCTTCTTTCATGAGCTTTTGCTTGGCTTCTGGTCTGCTTTAGTAGTGGCGCATTATTTGCTCTAGTAGCCCTTTGTGGTTACATGGTGATTATTTAGTATCTGAAGATGTTTGAGCTTGTTTTGTGTTGGGGTTGGCTATTCTAGGTCAATCCGAAATAGGGAAAGACTGCTAGGTAGCTGTTGGCAGTTAAGTGTGTTCTTGGCTCACAGATGTTTGAGCTTGTTTTGTGTTGGGTTTGGCTATCCAAGGTCGATCCGAAATAGGGAAGGACCGTTAGATAGCTAAAGGTTTTAGTTCTTGTTGTTGTTTGTGGTCCAGGTTTCTCCCTTGGGGCAGCCCCGTTTGTGGGCCGTGACATATCACATGCCCATCTGGGGTTCTGGCCCTAGGGTGTTATCAGCGCCATCCCTTTTTTACAGAGATTTTTTTGTATGTCTTTAGATCAGGGATCTGTCTTTCTTTTACTGATTGGGCGTTCCAAGCCGTAGCAGCAATTTATAATGTGCTTCTTTCATGGGCCTTTATGCGGCTCCTTGTTTGTTTTACTAGTGGTGCATTGTTTATTCGTGTATCTCTGGTTGGTTGCTTTTGGTATTTCCTATCGCGACTGTACCCAAATGCGAGTGTTTTGAGGTGTACTAGTCTGCTATTCTTTTTTTTTTTAAAGCAATTTTGCTTTGGTTTGCATGTGCAGGTCATAGGTGGGGCGCATTCTGTCCACCCTGAGACATATTTTTAATGCTTTATTTTGTAGGATTTGCAGCTTGTTGAGCAGTTCTTGCTTTGCTCCCATGTATATTGTGTTTCCAGTCAAAGTACAGGAGTACCATTCCTTTGAAGACCTTTATTGACATTTCTTGTGTCATGAATTTTCTTAATTTGGCAAATAACCAGAGTTTGTGATTTACTTTTTGTATGATTTTTGTCACACATAAGTTGTAGTTTAGTTGGCTGTCCAGCTCTAGGCCTAGGTATCTGTAGTGCTTTACTTTTTCCAGCACCTGGTTTCCTAGTTTGCACTGGGCGTTACTTTCCGGTAGTGGTCTATGTGAGAAGAGGACTGTTTTGGATTTGCTGGCATTTATGGTTATTTTATTAGATTCGCACCAGTCATCCAGTTTCTGTAGTAGTTTATTTAGTTTATTTGTTACCTCTTCCTCAGTGTTGCCCTCAGCATATATGACAGTATCATCTGCATATAGCTGGAGGCATTCAGTGTCTAGCCACTTCTCTAGGTCATTAATGTATATTATGAAGAGTTGTGGTCCTAGGACTGACCCTTGTGGGACTCCACATGTAATTGGTTTGCATTCTGATATGTTATTTTCTACTTTGGTTTTTTGTTCCCTATTTCTAAGGTAGCATTCGATCCAGTTTCTTGTGGCTGATTTTATACCTATTTGGTTGAGTTTTTGGAGTAGTATCTTGTGATCTACTGTGTCAAAAGCCTTGCTGAAGTCTATGAATGCTGCCCCTGATATTTTTTTTTTGTTCATTGAGGCCAGTAAGTCACTGGTGAGTAGGGCTATGGTTTTTGATGTGGAGTGGAGTTTTCTGAAGCCACCTTGTCTCGAGTTTAGTATATTATTCTTGTTCAGGTGTTCATTTATGTGCCTGTGTAGTATATTTTCAATCAATTTGCCTGGGGCCTGTAGGATTGATATGGGTCTGTAGTTGCCCATGCTTTGTTTATCTCCACCTTTATGGACAGGGGTGATAGTGGCCATCTTCCAGGCTTCAACAAATTTACCTTGTTTGAAAGAGGCTTTAAATAAGTCTTTTATGGTGTCTGGGATGGCTTGTAGAGCATGTTTTAATACATTAGTTGGGATATTTTCTATACCACTTGGTTTATTTGTGTCTATGCTCTGTATTAGTTGTTGTAATTCTTTTGCATTAGTTTTGCAGGTGGGGATTTCATCTTGTATTTGTTCTGACTTGATAGGGATAAGAGGAAATACACTAGCCTGGATAGAGGACTACCTACCAGGAAGACAACAGAGAACTAAGGCAAATGGAAGCTTATCGCCACGACTACCAATCAAATGTGGAGTGCCACAGGGCTCAGTACTGGGTCAATTATTGTTCATCATATACATAAATGACCTAGATGTCTGGCTAAACACAGACATGATTCAATTATATGCTGATGATACAGTAATATACTCAATAGGTAATAACGAAAAAGATGTAATAAACAGGTTGAACCACGAACTAGAAAAGTTAAACAATTGGTGCAATGCAAATAAAATAACCATCTATGTTAAAAAATCCACCACCATATACGATGACAGAGACTGTTACCATATTGCTATGGAACTTTTGGGTTACAGAATTTCATTGTGTTACATGCTGCAAATTGTGTATTCAACAGTTATTGTATACCTTATTCTATATACCTTTTGTGTAAATAACCCTGAATTGAAAAATGGCTGGAAGACCAGTGCTTCGGCACTGACAAAAGATTTATTCAGCAGAATAAACATATTTACCAACAAAAAAAAATCTTCAAAAACAGTGGTAAGAAAAATCAAGAAAACAAAGCAGCTTCACTAGGTGTTAAAATGCTGGAAAGAGTAACAGAATACAGGTATCTAGGATGTAGATTAGATGAACATTTGAATTACAATCTTTGCATAAATGATATCATACAGAAGATAAATGGCAAACTATGGTTATTCAGTAAGATAAGAAAATATATGACGAAGAACACGACTATCCAGATTTACAAATCAATGATATTACCATACTTTGACTATGGGAATGTAATTCACATGGGTGGGAACAAACAAGCACTAATGAAATTACAAAGACAACAAAATAGAGCTTTGAGACTATGCCTGGGCCTAGAAAACAGACATCCTACAATCGACCTGCACAAACAGGCTAATATTTGCATGCTCGAAACTAGAAGAGAAACACACCTCAGAATACTAGCCTTTTACTATAGAAAAGTCCATAGAGCTGATGAGGCACCTGTGCTAAGAACAGAAAGATCCAACTGTGGGTGCTTCGACAGAAGCGTAATAGCTATGAGCATAAAAGCTTGGAATATTCAAAGCAGTGCTCTAAGAAATACCAAAACATTAAAAGAATACAAAAAGAAAAATAACAAGGGTTGGAAGTGAGATATAGATAAAGAAATATGTATTGAGTCATAGATCTGGGATATACAGTAGGTAAGCCATAAAACATAAAAAATGAATAGGAGACATCATACTAAACAAACTATGCACAAAAGTATAATCAAAAAACAAATTGGAGACTCTGATTTTACACCATAAACAACTTTACAGAAATCATTGTTAAAGGAAATCAATCCATATGGATTATGACCACTACTGCACACCGGCGAATACAAGTGCACGCACTTAACCGTTATGAGCAGAATCACAAACAAAAAAACCAAAACCAGAAGAGGTCATTTAGCATTTCAAGTTAAACCATAAGCAGGTCACTTAGCACTTCAAGCTAAACAAGGAACAGGTCATTTAGCACTTCAAGTTAAACCAGAAGCAGGTCACTTAGCACTTCAAGCTAAACAAGAAACAGATCACTTAGCACTTCAAGTTAAACAAGAAACAGGCCATTTAGCACTTCAAGTTAAACCAGAAGCAGGTCACTTAGCACTTCAAGCTAAACAAGAAACAGGTCACTTAGCACTTCAAGTTAAACAAGAAACAGGTCATTTAGCACTTCAAGTTAAACCAGAAGCAGGTCACTTAGCACTTCAAGCTAAACAAGAAACAGGTCACTTAGCACTTCAAGTTAAACCAGAAGCAGGTCATTTAGCACTTCAAGTTAAACAAGAAACATGTCACTTAGCACTTCAAGTTAAACCAGAAGCAGGTCATTTAGCACTTCAAGTTAAACAAGAAACAGGTCATTTAGCACTTCAAGTTAAACCAGAAGCAGGTCACTTAGCACTTCAAGCTAAACAAGAAACAGGTGACTTAGCACTTCAAGCTAAACAAGAACAGGTCACTTAGAACTTAAAGCTAAACCAGAAGCAGGTGACTTAGCACTTCAAGTTAAACCAGAAGCAGGTCATTTAGCACTTCAAGTTAAACAAGAAACAGGTCACTTAGCGCTTCAAGCTAAACAATAAACAGGTCACTTAGCACTTCAAGCTAAACAAGAAACAGGTCATTTAGCACTTCAAGTTAAACAAGAAACAGGTCACTTAGCACTTCAAGCTAAACAAGAACAGGTCACTTAGAACTTAAAGCTAAACCAGAAGCAGGTCACTTAGCACTTCAAGTTAAACCAGAAGCAGGTCACTTAGCACTTCAAGTTAAACAAGAAGCAGGTCACTTAGCACTTCAAGTTAAACAAGAAGCAGGTCATTTAGCACTTCAAGTTAAACAAGAAACAGGTCACTTAGCACTTCAAGCTAAACAAGAAACAGGTCACTTAGAACTTAAAGCTAAACCAGAAGCAGGTCACTTAGCACTTCAAGTTAAACCAGAAGCAGGTCACTTAGCACTTCAAGTTAAACAAGAAACAGGTCACTTAGCACTTCAAGCTAAACAATAAACAGGTCACTTAACACTTCAAGTTAAACCAGAAGCAGGTCACTTAGCATTTCAAGTTAAACAAGAACCAGGTCACTTAGCACTTCAAGCTAAACCACAAGCAGGTCATTTAGCACTTCAAGTTAAACAAGAAACAGGTCATTTAGCACTTCAAGTTAAATAAGAAACAGGTCACTTAGCACTTCAAGTTAAACCAGAAGCAGGTCACTTAGCACTTCAAGTTAAACAAGAAACAGGTCATTTAGCACTTCAAGTTAAACAAGAAGCAGGTCACTTAGCACTTCAAGCTAAACCAGAAGCAGGTCACTTAGCACTTCAAGTTAAACAAGAAACAGGTCACTTAGCACTTCCAAGCTAAACCAGAAGCAGTTCACTTAGCACTTCAAGTTAAACAAGAAACAGGTCATTTAGCACTTCAAGTTAAACAAGAAACAGGTCACTTAGCACTTCAAGCTAAACCAGAAGCAGGTCATTTAGCACTTCAAATTGGTCGTAATGCGAAGCATTGCCTTTGATGCGAGGAGAGGAAGAGACCCTCCCCCGCCCCGCACTGTCGCGCTGCTTTCTCACCTCGGCAGACGGCGCGCCGCGACCTCCCCCGCCCCCCCGTGTCACGCAGCACTCGCGCCTCACCCGACGCCCGCTGCTTGCCACCTCTCGCCCTCCCCCGGGCCGGCAGCATTCACACCTCACCTGCTGTCGCCCGTCCCTCTCCCCTTATAAGGTCGCCCGCCGGCCTACCTCAGGCACTCGCCCTCCTGCCGTCTCCCAGCTCTCTGCCTTTTTCCAATTGGGTCCACCTCGGACCATGCCTCGAGGGAAGGGACGAGGACGGAAGGGCTCCCGGGACGCCCCCCGCACCCCGGGGCCATCTTCAACGCCCCGGCGGGACGACTCCCAGGCCTCCGCCCCGGCGTCCCCCGCGGCGCCCTCGGACCGCACCTCGGGCGCCGAGATCTCGGCAATACTGGAGGCACTCCAGCTCATCCAGCTTGAGCAACGCCAGACCTCCGCCGAGGTGCGCCAATCTGCAGCCGACATTCACGCCCGGATGGACGCCCTGGAGACCGCCCCGCCGCCCGCCCTGGCCGCCCGCCCCGCCTCGGCCCCACCGCCGCAGCACGCCCCCCGCCGCCGCCTCAGGCGAGCCTCCCCGGGGCGGCGCACCCGGAGTACGAGAGGTACCGCCACCTCGCTACACAAGCCGCGCCCACCACGTCGCGGGCCTACCAACAGGAACCCACCCGACACAGCCCCGCCTCCGCGGCCGACGCCGTCCGGGACATCTTGGCCTCCGCCGAGGCGCGACGCTCCGTGAAGCGCCAGGGTGTCCCGGTCGACTACATATTTCCATCCGACCTGGTACAGAGGGGGCCGGAAAGAACCCCGGTGAAGAGGGGCGAGGCAACGAAGGACGAGTACGCCCTCGCCCTTCTCACCCTTATCGACCATCCCGATTTCCCCGCCCACTCCACCCAGGGACTACACCACCACCACCTCACAGTCTCCCGGGATAACCTCACCTACCCCTGGGCGACGTCCGTCGGTACTCAGAGACCGTATTTACCTGGATCGCGGACGGTCGACTCCCCCACGGGTGGCATGACCCAGTAGCCATTAACCTCCTGAGAGTCGAGTGCATCGCCATGCCCGACCACCAAGCCGCCAGCGCCCCCCGCCCGCCCACTCGACCCTCTCCACCGAGGCCCACACTTCCCCCGAGTCCAAGCCGACGCCCGCGTCACTTACGACAGGCACACCCACGGGGCCCCCTGCCCGGCCTGGAACCGCGACCCCACCTCGTGCGATCGGGCCCCCGTCGGGGAGGCCCACGGCGAGGCGTGGGACAGGCGCCGTCACGTCTGTGCCTACTGCGCCAACGTGAGGCGCGTCTTAACCATGCACAGTGAGGCCGATTGCATGACAAAACAAGCCCGTGAGCGCCAGACCTCCCCCACCTCGGCGGATTTTTGATCCGCCGGCCTCCCCCCGGCCGGCCCGGGGGGCCCTTCCCGGCGCCTCACCCTCACCACTGCCGACAGCCCCGCGACCTCCACCGACAACCTCCCAGCGACCACCGATCGCAGCGCCGCCCAGTCCCAGCCGGGGATCATCACCTCGGGCCTCACGCCTCGGACCACATCCCAGCCCAGCCTTACGAGGAACCCTCTGCCGCCGACCCTCACGACACCGCCTTCAACAACCCGCCCGCCCAGACCCCGACCACCACCCCAGCCAGCCCTGAGGATTTCGCTGCCCCCCTGCTCGACCCTCGTCGGACCTCCTCACCTGACCCCGCCAAGGAGCGGGCCTCCTCCCTTTTGGCCGCCCGCTCCATGTCGACACAGGCCCCCGACGCTCGCCGCCCCCAGAGGGAACCTGACCCCTGACGCGGCCCGCCTCTCTGCCGCCCCACCCCGCATCCGCCGCCTCGCCCCCTCGGGCGTGCCGCGAGCCCTCTCCGCCTTTTTTGGTGGAGGGCTCCTCGGCACCCCCTCACCGAACACCTACTGACTTTTTACTCTGCCTGAACTTTATTACTTTATTTATCATGTACATTTCTTCACTGCTCCTCCTGTATTGCATTTACTCATTACTTCGCTCCTCATGAGCTTCCTCACCTTCCTCAGCTTATTCCATAGTTACTCTTATTGCTCCCTTACTCTGTATGCTCTGTCTGTGAGGCGTAAATAAAAACGCCTTATTTCCACCCCCGCCTTCCTCTCTTCCTTTTCGCGCATCGGTCGTAATGCGAAGCATTGCGTTTGATGCGAGGAGAGGAAGAGACCCTCCCCCGCCCCGCACTGTCGCGCTGCTTTCTCACCTCGGCAGACGGCGCGGCGCGCCGCCACCTCCCCCGCCCCCCGTGTCGCGCAGCACTCGCGCCTCACCCGACGCCCGCTGCTCGCCACCTCTCGCCCTCCCCCCGGCCGGCAGCATTCACACCTTACCTGCTGTCGCCCGTCCCTCTCCCCTTATAAGGTCGCCCGCCGGCCTCCCTCAGGCACTCGCCCTCCTGCCGTCTCCCAGCTCTCTGCCTTTTTCCACCACCCACCCACCCTACACTCTTCATACACTCCTCTCCCCCAGTGGTGGAGGGCTCCTCGGCACCCCCTCACAGAACACCTACTGACTTTTTACTCTGCCTGAACTTTATTACTTTATTTATCATGTACATTTCTTCACTGCTCCTCCTGTATTGCATTTACTCATTACTCCGCTCCTCATGAGCTTCCTCACCTTCCTCAGCTTATTCCATAGTTACTCTTATTGCTCCCTTACTCTGTATGCTCTGTATGCTCTGTGAGGCGTAAATAAAAACGCCTTATTTCCACCCCCGCCTTCCTCTCTTCCTTTTCGCGCATCAAACAAGACACAGGTCATTTAGCACTTCAAGTTAAACAAGAAACAGGTCACTTAGCACTTCAAGTTAAACCAGAAGCAGGTCACTTAGCACTTCAAGTGAAACCAGAAGCAGGACACTTAGCACTTCAAGTTAAACCAGAAGCAGGTCACTTAGCACTTCAAGTTAAACCAGAAGCAGTTCACTTAGCACTTCAAGTTAAACCAGAAGCAGGTCACTTAGCACTTCAAGTTAAACCAGAAGCAGGTCACTTAGCACTTCAAGTTAAACAAGAAACAGGTCACTTAGCGCTTCAAGCTAAACAATAAACAGGTCACTTAGCACTTCAAGTTAAACAAGAAACAGGTCACTTAGCACTTCCAAGCTAAACCAGAAGCAGTTCACTTAGCACTTCAAGTTAAACAAGAAACAGGTCACTTAGCACTTCAAGTTAAACCAGAAGCAGTTCACTTGGCACTTTCAAGTTAAATAAAGTCATAGCATTAGGAGGGCGAGTCAACCAGTACAGGTCAGAGGGCTTTAGCAACACCTGTATCATCACTGGAACCTCTAGTAAAAATTATATGTGGCACCTGCTTCCGGTTTACAGAGCTATTTAACAGGCACTGACTAACTTCTGCATACTCTATAAGCAGTTGATTAGACTGAGGTCAATAACATACTTACTTCTTGACTTGCTGAGGGTAAGTGCTTCAAACAGTCTAGTTATTGCATCTTGGTCATTTACTATCTCCAACATCTCGACGAGTTGAGAAAACTCAGACAGATCTGAATACAGAGAAGAACAGAGACCCAGCTGATATCAGCGTCAGCATTTAGCCACTTGAGTGTGGGGTGTTAGCATACAGCCATGGCCGTGTTCAGTGTATGCATTGGAGGCATCTCGGAGACGGCTCCGTGGCATCTTTTTGGCCAATGTGTGTTCAGAGGTGCGCCTCGGAGTCAACCCCGAGATGTCACAATTTTCAGATAGGAGGCAGAAAGTGCCTCCAAAATGGCTGCCGGATTCAGTGGTTTCAGCTAATCAGAGCTGTTCTTTTCAATTGCAAATGACTGCACCCTATGGAGGCCGCCATTTTCGAGGCACCCGACAGCTAAAGCTGTTCAGACTAATGCGACATCCGGAATATCTCAGAGGCGCCTCCAAGGCGTACCTTGAACACGGCCCAGGTATACTATGCATACTGAGTAGTAGTGTTGTGAGAAACAAGTTTCATCCCCGCCTGATATTACACATATGGTGGTTCCCCTAATGAACAAGCATGGAAGGCTGAAAACAGTACACCAAGATATTTCCTAATTTTCAACGCCAAAACCGAGATATTACTACCATATTCCAACTGTCAAAAATCGGAATTGGGAAGGAGCGTTTCCATACAATAAACTCCCCATAAGCACTTTCATGATGTCACCCAAGGAGTAGTTTACCCTCAACAAAAGAAAATAAATACACAAAATTCAACAACAAACTACTACAACTACTGTAACATGTATTCATACAATACGAATAACCATCGTGAAATTATTTATTAATAAAATAAAATAAAATCCTCAGAGACTCACCAACATGTTTCTTGGGGATTTTGTCAAAGTGCATGATGATGCGTGATTCAGTGACAGCCAGCTTCTCATCAAGTAAATGCTGGATGCGTTCAGACTTCTGGTAGAAGGCCGACTTGTACAGCAAGTCCTTGGACGACTCACTGAGACCGCCGAGAATCTCAGATACCACCCTGGGGATACAAGCATAGGTCGGGAGCTACTTTGTGTTACTATCTCAAAATATCACCCACCTTTTAAGGTTGATTGATTGGTGATGGTTAAACACTGTCAGGAGCAAAGGCCATATTCACGATGAAAAGCCTATTTAAGGATTAGAAACTTAGAAGAGAATGCTGCGAATAGTATCCTGGATACTATTTGATTAAAGCTATATGTTGGTGTGTTGAGCGGTATTGGCGTAATAAACGCGTGTCAGGAATTCAATGATTTATCAACCCCTACAAAACTACATGCCCGCGTTGGTGCAGCTTGTGTGTGTGCTCACTGTGTGGGGAAAAGCCGAGGGTCGCAGACTGCCGTGTTGTGGAAGTCTTCCAGTGCGTTCACCACATGACCGTTAGCAGCTCTCAGCACACCGCGCAGGTAGAGTAGTGGGCCCCGCTCTCGGCCAGGGCACTCCTGCAGCAGGCAAACCAAGCTCATTCTGTACTCTCAGGCACTGCCCGTCAGTCAACCACACTAGCCTTAAACAATTAACAATGTCCCCTCTTTTTTTTAAACAGAGGATTTTCTGATAATAATACTCTAAACGATGTTTGTATAAAGTAATCTGATGTGCTATTTGAATGATATCAGGTTGGCACGCTTAGTTCTTGTGTAGGTTTAATCTGTAGTTTTAGCTGGTTATTGTTACTTCTCCTGATAGTGATAGTGGTGGGTAGAAAGGGAGCTTAATTAAGTGTAAGGACATTTTCTTTTGTAAGACATACGTGGTGGAGCAGGTTCCACTATTATGTGTCGTAGTTCATTACTAACGATGTTCACAGTGCTGGCTAGCTAAGTCCTTGTTGCCTTCGTGTTCTTTTAGGTTTGTGACATGAAGCTAAAAAAACAACCCCGATCTTGTATGCAGTCACATGGCAAACTAGCAAAAGGTTTTCGTGAAGGAAAAACTGTCCAACTCCTTTCTGGTACCTGTGCACACTTGGGGGATCATTACTCACTAAGGCGATAGTGCACGATATGTAATAGTCCCCATAGTCTGCCGTTAACGCGCAATGAATACTGTAAAATCCATAATAAAAGCAGCAGCCTGCGATGGGATAATTTGCCTCCATTTTTCCTTTAAAGCTCTCTGAAGCTGTGGCTGTGCAGGTTTATTGTACAATGCCCGTAGCGTAAATACCTGGAGATGCTCGTTGACCCTCGCTATCATCTTCTCATAGGTGTGTGTGTAGAGCAGTGGCATGAAGTTGGGCAGGTGCAGGTGGGCGAGAGGCAGCAGGCTGGGTGTGGGCATGGTGGGCAGCAAGGTGCGCCACTCCATGCTTGGAGACACCAAGAACAGCGAGTTGCTCAGTAGAGAGCCAGTCCGGCTGATTCGTGAACTTCTGCAACAAGCTCAGAGTTAAATAACACACATACATACGCGCCTGGGAAGCCACCCGTAGGTACTTAACGGACCGAGTAAAGTCTCGTGGTCAGCTTGAGAACAGGTGTCCCGGTACTTAATGGACCGAATAAAGCCCCGTTACCGGCTTGAGAGCAGGGTGTCTCGGTACTTAACGGACCGAGTAAAACCTCGTGCCCAGCTTGAGAGCGGGTGTACCGGAACTTAACAGACCGAGTAAAGCCTTGTGGCCGATCTGAGAGCATGACGTCCCCATACTTAACGGAACGAGTGAAGACTCGTGGCTGGCTTGAGAGCAGGGTGTATCGGTACTTAAAGTTGCATGGTCCGATGGCGTCTGAATTTTAATTTATTTTTGAGAAAAATATATCAAATTGACCGTTGTAACTTACTAATCATTAGTCCGGAGTAATTTTGAGTAAAAATGGCTGGTTTTGAAGCAATTGGAGCTGAAAGAACTCAAAATACTTTTGACAAGCTTCCCAAAAGTCCTCTGGCTATGACGTGCATTGACGTCTCGCGATGGCCACGTGATGTGGGATGACCTAATTCAAATGTAGCCTGGTCTCCTGGTAGCTTCCCCTGATGGTGCCATTGCACTATCATGTGATGTGATATTTTTATATATTTTATTTGATTTATACTAGCATTGTTTGATTAATTTTAATGTGTTTATATTTTTGTGTATACTTTTAACCGTAAACATTGGCTGTTTGGCAGTGGTGTAATATCATTCAATATAATATTCACTTATACGGTTACGGTACTTACGGTAGTAAGTTTGACATTACAAATATCAGTATCATTTGGTAATATTTATGTATATTCTTAATATAATACATATTTAATTGTATTTATTTAAAGTTGCATGGTCCGATGGCATTTGAATTTGTTAGTTATATTTTAGATAAAAAGCTCAGGTTGACCATTATTTTCAAAAAAGGGTCCATACATTAAAATTATAATTTCACTTGAAGCTCCAGTGAATCAGAAGCAATATTCTTTTTGAATTTTAAAAATATTCCAAAATTTGAGTGAGATATGTGCATTTGAAAGTTCAAATATTTTATATTAGCTAATGCACATATTATTGCTCTGTTAGTATTTACAGTTAAGTCATCCATATGTCTCATCCTCCCTCATACATTACATAGTCCCGATGGCAGATGCAATTTTAATTGACAAATGTAAAAATTTATATTACCCAAATTGATTAATTATATTTATAGAATTGACCAAACAGCATTGAATATCCAACAGGGAGGGGCAACATCCACCTCATTTCCCCTTCCCCGCTATGGCTCTGCACAGTAGGCCTACTTGGTTGGGGGTGGGGGAGGCGAGACGAATGAGGTCACGAGATTGGCCTAATTGGTTAATGGCCTCCCTGCAAAAGGTGTGTTTCAACGTGAGTGTCCAGGGTGGTGAGGTTATAAATTCACTGGCTATTCTGTATATGCTGTCCCAAATCATTAGCTAATGCACTAGTATCTAAGTTGGATATATAGAACCAAATTGAGATAATTGTTTTGGTTTTGAAAAAAATACATTTCATGCAACTTTAATCAATCAAATGGAGAGCTTTCTTCAGCTGCCATTTTGGTTCCTTAGCCTTCACTCAATTTCTTAAAGTTGCATGGTACGATGGCGCTTGAATGTTTGTCTTATTTTTTAGATAAATATATCAAATTGATCGTTATGAGAAGAGGATAATAATAATAATAACAATTGCATCAGTATTCAGTCAATATTTATTTGATAACATCTATGGCATGTAAGACAACTTTAATGAAGCATTTATAAAAACGAAAAAAATCCACTCAGTTAGCTTCATCTGTTTCTTTATATTTGCATGTGTTGTGTTAATTCTTTGTTTGACCTTAAGTATGTGTCTTTATTTTTGTACAGCTATTCTAGCATGTCACTTGCATGATTATCAAATGTATTATTCCCGGATAATGTACATGTTGCCGGTAACATGCGTAATTCAAAACTCTGACTGCAGGCTTGATATTATGAATACCATAGATACCGTTCGCAGCATGCGTTGCTAGGATCGAAGTTAACTTCTGGCAGTAGATTCAAAGGGTAATCCAGTCCCTACATGGCAAGCATCCACGACAGATCGATACTGATTTAACACACAAATTTAACCATCCCACCCACCCATTTTTGTTTGTTTGTGATATTTGACTTGTAATAGGGCTGAGATCTAATGGCCCCTTTAATTTCCCTATGGTGAATGATGATGTGTGTACTAAAAGTGTGTGTGTGTGTGGGTGAGGGTGCCGGATGTGAGATGACTGTGTGAACGTTATCCACCCTTAGCTGATGTCTCATGTCTTCAATTTCAAGAATCAACTTTAACCTCCGTTCAAGAAATAATGATTAAATAATTAAAGCAATATAATGAATGTCTACTAAACCTGCACATAAGTAATGAGTAACAATATACATATTATGTTCCAGGCTGTACTACCTGTCAACGTAGAGTAGTTAAAAAGCCAATAATCTCATCTGTACTGATGAGAAAGTGCTGACAGTTATTATGTTCTATAGTGATAGGATTATGAGGCTTGTGTAAAAATTTACTAAGCCTGATTAATAAATTGATTAGCCCAATCTGTGTCTAGTTTTGAATTATACATAATTATTACATCACTCTTATTCAGATCTGTAAAAACAAAATGCATACTCAGTTGGCTTCATGTGTTGTTTCTTATGTTGGCATGCATTGTGTCCATTCTTTGTTTGACCGTAACTATGTGTCGTTATTAATTATTGTACTGCTTTTCTAGCATGTCACTTACTTAATTATAACAATTATGAAAATCAAATCAGTGAACATTTTTTGTTTGTTTAATAAGTAATGAGTCAATATTTATTTGATAACATCTATGACATGTAAGACAACTTAAACAAGGCATTGATAAAAAAACGAAATGCATACTCAGTTAGCTTCATGTGTCATTTCTTATGTTTGCATGTGTTGGGTCCATTCTTTGTTTGACATTAACTATGTGTCGTTCTTATTGGACTGCTTTTCTAGCATGTCACTTGCTTAATTATCACAATTGCATCAGTGAACATTAAAAAAAGTATTGAGTCAATAGTTATTTGATAACATCTATGACATGTAAGACAACTTAAACAAAGCATTTATAAATGGGGAAAGCACCTCATAAGTATTGCAACTTTATATCAACCCAGGCTATGGTGCCAGCAATACTACCACAGGACATCCTGGAACCTGACTAGGTACTTGGAACTGAGGGTCAAGGCTACTGGCCACAAGATTGACCTAATTGGTTAATGGCTTCCTTGTGTGATGGGTTTCTCAAATTAGGATGAGGTAGTAAATTCACTGATTGTTCTATATATGCTGTACCAAATCACTTGTTAATGCACCAATATCTAAGATGGATATATATAATCAAATTAAGATACATGTCTTGGTTTTGAAAAATAAATATTTCATCGGACCATGCAACTTTAACGGACCGAGTAAAACCCCCATGGCCAGCTTGAGAGCGGGGTGTACCGGAACTTAACAGACCGAGTAAAGCCTCATAGCTGGCTTAAGAGCGGGGTGTACCGGAACTTAACAGACCGAGTAAAGCCTCATAGCTGGCTTAAGAGCGGGGTGTACCGGAACTTAACAGACCGAGTAAAGCCTTGTGGCCGGTTTGAGAGCATGATGTCCCCGTACTTAACGGACCGAGAAAAGAGCATAAACACTGTAAAAAAATCAACAAATGCAGAAATCTTTGTGCTAGGGGACTTCAATGTGAATTACAGCAGCAATGACAAAAATAAACTAATGCTGCAAACCACCATCAAGATCTTAGGCCTGCAGCAGCTCATCACTGAAAACACAAGGCTAAGCAACAATAGCTCAACAATAGACCTAATATTAACCAACTCAAACCATGCCACAAAATGGGGCACTAGAAGCTGGGGCATAAGCGACCACGAACTAGTATATGTAACCAGGAAAAAGCTTAAAAGCACAAATCACTATGAATACAAAATGGGCAGGTCCTTAAAAAACTACTCAGAAGATACATTAAAAAATCATCTGCACCAAAACATAAACAACATCACACAAAACAGAGATGATGTTGATATCTATTGGGACAACATCATCACAGAAATAAGAAAATCAATTGATGAGATGTGTCCCATGAAGAAAATAAAAGTACAAAAAAACCAAGACCCTTGGGTAGACAAAGACCTGCTCACACTCATCACAACCAAAAGTAAACTGGGTGATAAAGCAAAACGCACAGAAACAATAGAAGACAAACTGGCCTACCGCATCGCCAGAAACAACTGTCTCAAAGCTGTGAGAACAGCAAAAAAGAAATACATAATAAAGCAGGACAAAGACTGGGGAAGCAACACAAACAAATTCTGGAAAAATGTAAACCTATTATTCCCAAAAAATAACAAAGAAGAGCATACAAACTTCCAAGATAACGAAGGGGCAATGCTCACAGACAAAGATGCAGCAAACAAACTGAACAGACACTTTGCCACAATAGGGCAAAAGCTGTCAGAAAAATTCAAAAAAAGATGGGAAAACAGATCAGGAACTGTGGAGAACGAAATCCCCACCTGCAAAACAGATATGATAGAAGTACAAAAATTAATAAATGACATAGACACGAATAAACCAAGTGGAATAGATGAAATACCAACCAAAATACTGAAAGAGGCACTCCAAGCCATCCCGGCCACCATAGTAGACCTATTCAACATCTCCTTTGAGCAGGGGCGTTTTATCTCAGCCTGGAAAATGGCAACCATCACCCCCATTCACAAGGGTGGAGACAAACAAAACATGGGAAACTACAGGCCAATATCAATTCTTCAAACCCCAGGCAAGCTCATTGAAAAAGTGTTACATAGACACATCAATGAACACCTGGAAAAAAATGATATACTAAACGAAAGACAAGGGGGCTTCAGGAAACTGCACTCCACATCAAAAACAATAGCTAACCTAACAAATGACATAATGGCATCAATGAACCAAAAACAATTAGTTGGAGCCGCCTTCATTGACTTCAGCAAAGCATTTGACACAGTAGACCACAAAATACTACTGGAAAAACTAAAAACCATGGGCATAAAATCCAACACTATGGATTGGATAAGATGCTACCTGAACAACAGGCAACAGAAAACAAAAATAAACAATACACTATCAGACAACCAACCTGTCACATGTGGTGTACCCCAAGGGTCAGTGTTAGGGCCACTACTCTTTATAATCTATATAAACGACCTTGAAAAATGGTTGCAAACTGAATGCCTCCAACTATATGCAGATGACACAGTCATATACGCAAATGGCACCACAGAGGAGGAGGTAATAACTAAACTAAATAAACTCCTACTAAAACTAGATGAGTGGTGTGAGTCCAACAAAATAACCATCAACACAAGCAAATCAAAAACAGTACTCTTCTCGCATAAACAAATGCCAGAAAGAAAACTACACTGTAAGTTAGGAAACCAAACACTAGAAAATGTAGACCATTACAAATACCTGGGCCTTGAGTTGGACAGCCAACTAAACTACAACCTATGTATAAATAAAATTATACAAAAAGTAAACCACAAACTGTGGCTATTTGCAAAGCTAAGAGACTACATGACACAAGAAATGTCAATAAAAATCTTCAAGGGCATGGTGCTCCCCTATTTTGACTATGGAGATGTAAACTACATGGGTGCGAGAAAAGAACTACTAAAAAAACTGCAAACACTGCAGAACAGAGCCCTAAAAATCTGTCTAAGAGTAGACAAGCTGCACCCAACCTATGACATACACAAAAGAACCAAAGTGAAACTACTAGAAAATAGGAGAATAATTCATTTGAAAACATTAGCATATAGCTATAGTCAAAACAGTAAACTTCTAACAAAACCACAAAGGGCTACTAGAGCAAATAATGCACCACTACTAAAGCAGACCAGAAGCCAAATAAAAGCTCATGAGAGAAGCACGCTGGAAATGGCTGCCAAGTTGTGGAATGCCCAAACGGTAAAGGAACGACAAATTCCTGACCTAAAAACTTACAAAAAATATCTGTGCAAAATAAGGCTAGGAAACCCCCAGTAAGCTGCACTGCAAAGGGGCATGTGATATGTCACGGCCCACCAGCGGGATGCCCAATGGAAGGTAACCATGCCAAAAGTAGCCAGATAACACACCACACAGCTACGTACAAGCCTATGATATGTAAATAGGAGTAGGCTAGTCTAGTAATAAGAGTAGAAAAATAAAAACATATATACCAAGAAAATAAAAAAAAACTAACATAGGCTACTAACCATACCAACCAATTATCTATCTGCTACTGAAATGCAGGCAATCAAATACCTTATCAGCAGCCACTGTGTGGTAAGATAACACCAACACTACAACTGGCCAGCATTGAAAACAAGCCTGGGTACCCGGGCTTATATGCTATGGACAGTATAAATACAGCCTCAATAAAAAAAAAAAAAAATAAAAAAAAAAGCCTCGTGGCTGGCTTGAGACCAGGGTGTTCTGGTACTTAACGAGCTTGCGATCACGGTGTTCCGGGCTCTGCCTACCTGTCTGCATCCAGAGAGCTGCGCGGGAGTGGCCGCATCTTCTCCTCCAGGTCACTCCAGTAGTCAGCCCTCTGCGCGAAGCGGTCCTTCAGGAACTGGTGGAACATGTCCGTCTGCACCACCTGGAGACACACAGGAGTGTCAGTCCTCCACACCAGCACGTGCAGCACCAGCGGGAAGCGCTGGGCACCCACAGGCACAGCCCCAGGTCTTACTCACATCTGGGTGCTCTGAGTGCTCTACAGTTCCACTCCTTTCCGTATTTAAATTTCATATTTTATTTCATGCTGGGGCTATCGTTCAAAATTGTAGTCGGAATGATTAATAATTAAAACTGACTAACTTTTGGATCATTTTAAAACTGAACAAGAAAAATATTTTAATACCAATTTGCTGGAAATATTGAAGCAAACATTAACTTAACTGCAGAGGGTGCAAATATGTGTTTCCTGATAACTGCATAGAATCGTACCGCTTGATAGAAGGGCTTTTCAGAATCTTGCAAACTTTCCATGAAGTGGTCGCTGTGGAAAAAACGCCTCTCAATCTGCAAAACAATACTACTCAATGAGGCACAACTCCTGACATTGACTGCACATATTTTTTGTTGAAAACCGATCTGAGGAGAACAATACACTTATTAGGTTTCTCACAAGTCCCAATAACTTATCGCGATAATCATGACCCGGTTACCCAAGCTCTCAATGTCCTTAACCCAGTCCCAAATAATAACTTGAATTTGATTGACTTAATTTTGACATGGAAGCGGAGCAGTTTTAAACCGTTCTGATTTAATCGTGTAAGTGTTCCATTGTGATGGCAGGGTGGGGGAGTGTACTGGAATGAAGTGGTGTGCAGTGTAGTTTCCAGTCTTCCTGCTCAGGACTCTCACCTTGAGGTAGGGTATGACGTCCCTGAAGAGGCCCACCATGAGGTGCAGGAAAGCCTGCGTGATGTCGTGGTTGAACTGGCGCTGGTACTCCTGTCGCATGTCCTGTATCTCCTCGTACATAAACGCACTGCACCTGTACAACAAAGACAAAACGAGCTTATTCACACCTACTGCCCAGTACTTACCCCCCACAGTCTGAACAGTCGCCCTGGTGAGGTGCAGGTCACCCGGCAGTACCTTTCTAGGCTGAAGACGTCGAAGTGACACTGTAGTCGCCGGTAGGAGGCCTCGAACACTGACACGACCTCTGGTGGCAGGGCGGGTAACACCAGCGTGGAACACACCGTCAGCTCCCCCGAGTTTATGTCGGCCACAATCAGACCTTCAACCTGAAGAAGTACCCATAAATTCCATTTGGTGTTGTTTGTTGAGGTGTCCTTTTGTGGATACATCTGTAGAACTGCTACAAGGATGCTCTTTGGCCGCTTACAATGTGCGCCATTAGATCTTCCTGTTTAGATGTCTTCAATACAAGTCTTAGTACCGGACTTGATGCTTGCCACAGTGCGAGGCAACATACACTACTCTTTTCTCCTTTTGCAAAATTCGTCACGGCTTCTATTGGAATAAGCAAGAAGTTAATTTACAAGACAAATCCAACTGCTGAACTACCAACGAGAAGTTGAAAGGCCGTCCCCTCGTACATACCCCCTGTATCTGGTGCTTGTGCGAGCTGTGGCAGCCCATAATGAAGGTGCCCGGGGCGTCGAGCAGCTCAAGCAGCTGCTCAGAGAGCACGGGCACGTAGGGCAGCCACCAGTGGAACGGCTGGATGAAGGTCAACAGGCTCTGAAAGCAACGCCGTCAGGCTGGTCACAAGCAGCAGGCTGCACGCAGGTGTTAAACCATAGACTTGTATTAAAGTTAAGAATAGAGTCCATGTTTCCCAACTTTATGAAACTAAGATTATCCTCCTGAATATTGAACATAGCTCAATGCAAGTCAAAGTCAATTGTAATTATGGGATTGACAGCGAAAATTGGTATTTTTTTTCTTTTACCAGGCATGGTAAACACAAACAATAGGTTTGAATGAAAATGTATGCTGGGGGTCAAGGAGGCCCACTCAGGCCCCCTGATAGGATCAAGGGTCAGAAGCCCTTGTAGGGATCCGGGAGCAGTGGCCCCTAAAGCTTTAGAACTTACAGGATTTTAGAGGCATTTTGAAGTTACCACACACTTCCTCTTCTTCTCCCTTATCCGTATGCACTGACACCACATGCATTCACGTTTCGAGAACATAAGCGAAGATCTTTTTTCCTTCCTCCAATTTGGTGAGATGGGGGGGGGGGGTGTGTGTGTGTGGGGGGGGGGGTACGATACTCAGAGCGCAGCTAAAATACCTTAACACTGACCCAGTTTGGCTGACCTATGTGGGGTTAATCTATAGTTACACACCACTGCCATCTTCAGCTACTTAGAGCTGTATCACTGAGATTGAATTGCGTTAGAACTGACAGGCCTATATGTGGTGTAGCTATGACGCAAGTTGCAGTCAACTAGAACAGATAATGTGCTATTGCAATGTGGTGCTGTACTAAGGAAGCGAGCCTTGCCTCTGTAATCACTGTAAGCAGTGCGTAACTAGAGGCTACAAATAGGATCTTTGCTTGCACCAGCACTGCGACAAACAGCCGAAGCACAGTGGCGAGCGGGAAGCACTGGAAGATGAGGTTCAGTGGAATGTCGACCACGGGGCGGCCGGGGGTGCTGGCAGGCTGCAGCGTGAATACCACCTGGTCCATGAGGAAGTTCTGAAACACACCAGGACACGCCGTTAGCCAAGGGCTTAGCAAACTTCCCTATATGGGTTATTCTTTCAAACTGGGCACCACATATTTGGTTTCCATGTTACGATGCTGATCATTAATTCTTTCTTTTATTAATAGCAATTTATTAGCAAGACTACTTTTAATTAATCTATCCCACAAAAGATATCAAAAGTATACTTGTATGGTTTTGTGCTAAAGTGAAAATGTAACCATCGACACCATGCATTTACACAATATTTTTTCAACTTTTTTCTTGTAACCTTGTTTGCATAACTGTAGTCTGTAATCAATATTATCTTATTTGACTTTGTTGTGTATGTTAAAATAATGTTCTGGGTGGGCTTTGATTTCCATTTTACATGAGTGATATTAACGCATTGCTCAATTTGTATAAGATCTAAATAAAAATATCTAAATAGTTTTTCTTCAATTCTAACATATGTACAACATGCAAACCTTCATAGGAACATGTGTTCTGCTATTATTTGGAATGTTCTTTTTTCTATTATTTGGCAGGTTTTCACTTTTGGTTTTCACTTTGGTTTCCATGGTACACTTTAGTGCCCAGTTTTAGAGAATAACCTATAGACAAACATAACATTCACACCATTGTTGCTGGTCTTTGAGACTTCCATGTTCGTTAGACACAAGTCATATATCCTAAGGGATTAAAATGGTTTGGTTGAGTACTTTTTGTTAAGCCTACCATCTCATGAAAAAAAACACCTTTCAATATAAAAATGAAGGAAACATTGGAGCAGGACCCTCGTCCCTCCGCCCTTACTGACACATTACACACACCATTTGTTGCAGTAACTGTTGGTAGGACGAGGCGATGGGTACTGGAGGCGGGCACTTACGACTGCGAGCTGCCCGGCGGGTGGGCAAGGCGTCATAGTGAGCTGCAGGGCAAAGTCCTTCAGGTGCAGGTTGATGTCCTCGGGGTCCTTATGTATGCGCATCATTAACCTGCCCGCGTTGACACGCAGGGTTGGCAAATATAGTATTGTTAATATGAAGCAACTAATTGCTCTGTATTTTCTAGTGAAGAGTTCTATTTTACGTTGCTATCCCGGCAGAAGAGCACCCCCTCACTACTGTAGTGGTCTGCACTGACCTCTCAGGCAAGTAACCACATAGACAGGTAGGCGTGGGGAGTGTATTGATATCAGGGAGCCTAGGTGGTGTAATGGTTAGCACACTGGCCCGGAATGCAAAGAGATGTGGGTTCGAGTCCCGCTCTAGGCACAGTATTTCCCATTTTCATCACCCCCACGACACTGGTTGCCGTGATCAGGATCCTGTACAAGCTTTGCGCTGTATGGTTGTTGAACCTACCCTGTGTATGTATGTGTTAGTGCATTGCCTGTATGTATGTAATTGTAAGAATTACAAGACTTACAATTCCAGGGGGACGAGTGTAGTGGTCTGCACTGACCTCTCAGGCAAGTAACCACATAGACAGGTAGGCGTGGGGAGTGTATTGATATCAGGGAGCCTAGGTGGTGTAATGGTTAGCACACTGGCCCGGAATGCAAAGAGATGTGGGTTCGAGTCCCGCTCTAGGCGCAGTATTTCCCATTTTCATCACCCCCACGACACTACTATTCAAATTCAAATATTAAAAGCTTTTCAACTCCAGGTATTACTGGAAATACGTGTCGATGGGGTATGTAGCATATCGTTATGAAATTATCAATAACATATTTTGAATACGGAAAAACCTGTCCTACATAACATGCAAATATCAGATTGAAAAATCGGTGTGCAGACATATGTTCACTAAATCTACAAACAACTTACGATCCAGTTAAGGCGCAGGGAAGAAGTTATTATGAAACCAAGAAAATAATTAAAAGGTTCTGAACGATAAAAAAAAGTTTAACCAATACTAAAATAAAAAGAAATGCATTTACAATAAAGCTTACAATAAAAGATGACTTTGAAATTCACTGGTTATCACCCATAGCAATTTGAAAACCCAACAGGACGCCGTAAGTAACCCAACCATTAGATTGCGTTGGATGATTCAATCTAGGGTTTAATCAAACCTACTGGTTTTAGATTAAGAGAGACGAAGCTGGTCACCTGGAGAGGCAGTCCTTCATCGTTGTGAAGTAAGGCTGCCGTGAGATGAGAACGAGGCAGGCAGGCAGGTACACAAGCGTCTCACCGTCATCCTCAAGGTCAGGGTCAGAGTCCCCCAGCCATAGCGTACATCCCCAGGTGGCGCCATCAGTTTCATCAGAAGCCTATATTTAAATAATGCAACGCAACTCATCATCGAACCATTGTCCCAGTGCAGTGAGATGTATCCAGGTTAAAATAGGGTTCTTTAGTTGGAAATAATCTATTTATTTGAACAGATATTCATTCAGCGCTGCAGCACTGGTCTTCAGACTTTTGCCAAACAGGTTAGCTACACAATAAAAGAAGTATTATAATGTACATGAGGTGGCAGAGATGAGCTGAGTAAGTTTGTAGGGCCATCACGTGATTGGCAATATTTTAACGGGTAGATGGTAGTTCAATTTGAGTATTACTTGATTAGTACAGTGTTTGATTAGGTAAAGGGGGGCAGCGTGTTGTCAGTTTAAAGTAGATTACTGGACTGACAAACACATAGATAATATTCATTTAATTAGACTTCAAATCCAACCTAAACTACTAGAGCTTAATGTATCAAAAGAAATAAAATCATATTCGAAACAATTATAATGAATACCATTGCAAGAGTAGTGGAGTTGCCACATAACCAGAATACTGCGCAACCATAAGCTGTGTGCATTCTACTTTGGTGCACCGTTGTGCATCTATGGTTTTGCATTTTATGCAGTAGCAGGACATTCACTAAGCAGTGGCTTAAACTGACTTAAACTGGACCATACACACTTTCCCATTCAGATGACTTTCAGCAGAGTGAAATAATGACACTACATGTTATATTCATACATATCCAGTCTTTCCACGTGTACAAAAGTCACAAATGCATGGCCAGTACATTATCCTTGTAGCTTATCATAGAAGCCTGCAGCAAGGTTGCTGGTGAAATGTGTGTAAGAGTAAAACCCAGCCATGCCCTTGAGTTGACGACACACCTTCACAATGAACGGTCGGTAGAAGGTGAGGCAGGCGGTGTATGACCGGATGCCCGATATGTCCGTCAGCACCAGAAAGTGCACATGGTCTGCATGCTTGTCGCGACATGCATACGCATAATCTACAATGTTAGACAAAAGGCATGTCAAGGCTACAATCATACTATTGGTGAACAGCAATCTTCCCCGTCAGATGCTCTACCATTCAATACACATACTTTAAATGTCTGCTTAGTTGTAGTTATCTATGCTATGCCTGTTCTTGGATTTCTATTCGCACTCGATAGAGTATGACGTTATGATACACTCATTGAATAATTCAGTGTGCCCCTAATTTCAATGTCCACATTAAAGCAATCCAATGTGAGAAGTCACAGAATGCGCTTTTCAATGAAGAATCAATGCAGAATTATACCCTCGAAATTAACAAATCTGATAATTCCCAAACTTATCTACAAGCAGATTTGTGATGTAGTTTTACTGTAGAATGCTGTTAAAATCGGTGCAGTCTCCTGTCACCAAAGCCCTCAATTGGTTACATAAAGAGAGAATTGAGACAAAAGCATTTATCCGAGTATGGAAAGCCTTTATCCGAGTATTCTTCGGGTCTTGCCAGTTTGTTCCGTACAGCTTCAAACTGGCTTTTCACAAACGTCAAAAACATTTCATTTTTAAGCACAACAAAAATCCACAAGAGCTTTTGGTTAAATAAAACATGGTCACGATTAATAAAACAAAATAATAAAAACAATACCCCCCTCCCCATCCAAAAAATAAAACACCTAAGAAAGATGTACACAGCATTGGCAACAATTTATAGTAGGCAGAGTACCTGGAAAACAGAAAGGACCGAGCGAGTTGAGCACCTCGTACGACACGGGGAGCTCGGTCTGACTGACAGCCACACTGTGGGTTTCACTGGAGGGTTTACGTGTCATGGCCGCGAAGCTGATTCGCCGGGAGACGCGCCGCGAGACGCCGGGCGGGGGCGGGCTGCCTACAAGGGGCGCATGCGCAGACGCAGCCCGTGGCAAGGACAGGAACGGCACCGGGAAGCTCGTCCCGCTCTTCAACCCTGTCGTTGAAGACTGAACCTGTAATCAACCAAGACAACTGTGAAATCAACATTTATTATTGATATGTAAAATATAGGATTTCTATTCTTTAACATTGTATGGATGGAGTTCTTACGGTCCGGTATAGGTTGACTCTAACTTAAAGTTGCATTGTCCGATGGCGTCTGAATTTTTATTTTATTTTTTAGATAAATATATCAAATTGATCATTATAACTTACTAATAATTAATCCGGAGTAATTTTTTAGGAAAAATGGCTAGTTTTGAAGCAATTGGAGCTGAAAGAACTCAAAATACTTTCGACAAGCTTCCCAAAAGTCCTCTCGCTATGGCGTGTATTGACGTCTTGCGATGACCACGTGATGTGGAATGACCTAAATAAAATATAGCCTGGGTACCTTTTTTTTTCTACTGATGGCGCCATTGCGCCATGATTTGTTTCTTGGCATGTGATGTGGCTGACCTAATATTTATCAAATGTATTGTTCCCGGATAATAATATACAGAATTATTATATCACTCTTATTCAGATCTGTAACAATTATTTAATACAAAATTCCAGGCTATGCTGCCAGCAATACTACTACTGGACACCCTGGAACCTGACTAGGTACTTGGAATGAGGGTCAAGGCTACTGAGGCCACAAGATTGACCTAATTGATTAATGGCTTCCTTGTGTGCTGGGTTTCTCAAAGTAGGATTAGGTAGTAAATTCCCTGATTATTCTATATATGCTGTACCAAATCACTTGTTAATGCACCAATATCTAAGATGGATATATATAATCAAATTAAGATACATGTTTTGGTTTTGAAAAATAAATATTTAATCGGACCATGCAACTTTAAGTTTGATAATAGACGCTACTTCAACATTTAATGGAATTTTGATTGTTACCCTTGAACTTGAAGAGTCAAATTAACAAAGCCACATTCCCATTATTAATGTGGATGGGGAATGGGAATGAAGCATTAACTTACAGCATTGACCTTGGGTGGGTAGTTGTGGTCCTGATGAGGGCTTTGGAATGGGTACACGGCTAGATGCTCAGACACGGCGGCGAGCACGTGCGGCACGAGAGCAGTGTTGAACACACTCTCTGCCTCCTCCTCCTCCACTGAAGTCTTCGGTGGTGGCTTCAAACAAAGAGAAATAATAATATACGATCAGAAAAATGTAACACAAACCACTAATGTGGGACTAAGTCTGGTGAACAAATGAGAACGGCCTGTCATAGGCTATTTCTTTAAACGTATAGGTATAGGCTGCTGAGATTGGAACTGTATTGCGACAAATGGCCTCCAAGTAGACCTTTTCAGTTTGTGCAACATATTGTTTGTTGCTATTTTACGTTCTAGCAACAGCTAAGGTCATATCATGACGGGTACCGACTTATGACAGTGCACACTCATGCTGACTTTATGGTGCTGCCCCAGTAGGAGACCAGGCCACCAGCACCATGACCCTATATCACAGTCACATTATCCTGATACTGTTCTAACCAGTCCTTATCATATCCTATTAAATCCAAGTGCCAAGCAGGGTAGCAATAAGTATCAATATTATAAGTCGTTTGTTTGACTTGGCTAGGATTTGAACTCCCAACCTTCTACATGGTCTGTAACTGAATATGTAGAGGAAGAGTACCACAATCACTAGTGTGCAAGTGCAACCAAAAGGGGTTTCAGGGTCTGTGGGGAACCATATCTGGTCATGTGGGGAACCATATTAGGTCATGTGATGAGGGAATCCCACCCATGATGTCATTCATATATTACATTCCGAGTACGGATGCTGCGGCCGAATCGGTAGAGCGCAGGCTTCCCGCGCGGAAGGTCGGGAGTTTGAATTCCAGTCAAGTCAATCCAATGACATAAAATTGATACTTATCGCTACCTAGCCTGGCACTCGGCATTACTGGGATAGGACAAGATTTGGTGAGCACAGTATCAGGATTTAAACAAAATAATTTTGTGATAAATTTATTTACCCTGCCCATAACGGATAAGTGTGTTACCACTTGTTTTCACTGGTGGGTAGCACAAGTCCAATTTAATTCAAGTCTTTTGAATTTTGTCTTAGTAATAATTTTGGATTTCTTGTTTCTGGGTTGTTTTTGTGCGTGTTTTTTTGTGACAAGTTTTTGATTCTGACCATAATGTATAAGCTCACGTGAGGGTGCTTGTTTTCAACGCTGGACAGCTGTGATACTGGATGGGTCTGATCCCGCACTCAGGAGTGTTTACCTGATCTTTCTCGGGCCAACCTTTTGCGGTTTTGGGTGTTAGTAGTTTCTATATTAGTTATTTTTGTAATTTTCAAAGTTTTTTCCTAACCTGTATATGATAACTTAGCCTACTATGTACATATACCCAGATGACATTCAGGCCTGCGGGAGAGGATCCCGTCCCATTGTGGTTTGTTACAGCATCCTTTCACCCACGCCCTGTCCTTAGATAGTACACCAGTGTGCCAGAACACACCTGGACCCTTCAGGACTGCGACTAGGTGGGAAGGTTGTGTTGTATGGTTAGCCATTTTGTATTTCAGGGTGAATTGGATGCATGACCATGGCCTGCCCGGTTCTGCTTTGGTTTGTGCCAGTACACATACCCAGACAGACTGTGCCCTATGGTGATAGTCATTTCGATTTCCTTAGTACTTAGGAGGGCTAGTTTCTGTATTTGTAATATCTACCATCTTTTCTGGCCTGTCTTTTGCTTTTTGTGCCAGAACACAGCAAGCAGTGTCTGCGCCCACGGTCAGGTGAGATATTGTTCCTTCACTTTAAGAACCTTTTATAGTGGTCCAGGCTTTTGATTGCCCATTGTTGTGTGGGTTGATTATTCCAGTGCTGCCATGGCCAGTACACTTCTCTCATAAATGTTTGTGTTACTTATTTCTGTCAGTAGCACTGGGGCCGCCGTTTGCCTGGTGTCCCTATGGGGGGTTGCTGTGTAGCCTGGTTTTGTGGTGTAATGGTGTGCTAGAATTTTGAGGTGTGTTTCCCTTCTACTCGTTAGTAGTGTTGCATTGCATCTTTTGTGTAATTCTATTGTGGGATATCTTTTGTGCGCCTGAAGGCGTACTTTGAGGGCTCTATTTTGTAGCACCTGTAGTTTGTTTAATAGTTTTGTATTTCCTCCCATGTATACTACATCACCATAGTCAAAGTAGGGGAGAATCATGCCTTTATATATTTTAATTGCCATGTTTTCAGTCATGTAGTATCTCAGTTTAGCCAGTAGCCATATTTTATGGTTTATTTGTTTGATAGTATTTGTTATGCAGAGGTCATAATTTAGGTGTCTGTCTAGATCCACTCCCAGATATCTGTAGTTGTCTACTTGTTCCAGTTCGGTGTTTCCCAGAAGACACTTTATTTTATGGTTACTCGTTAGCCTGGTACCAAATGGTACTGTTTTCGACTGGTTTATGGTTATCCTATTTAGTTGGCACCACTCGATTACTTTTTTTAGTGCTAGATTCAGTTTCGTTTCTATTTCTTCGGTTGTTTTGCCTGCGGCATATACCACCATATCATCTGCATATAGTTGGATGTTTTCAATTTCTAGCCAGTTGTTTAGATCGTTAATATATATGAGTAAGAGAAGTGGCCCCAGGACTGACCCTTGGGGTACTCCACAAGTTATCTTTTCCTCATTGGATATGGATCCATTTACAGTGGTGCATTGCTTTCGGTTTTCTAGATAGGTCGCTAGCCATTTTCCTGTATTCCCGTTATTCCCATTTGGGTTAGTTTACTCCTTAGGATAGGGTGGTCCACCGGGTCAAAAGCTTTGCTGAATTCTATGAACGCTGCACCCACTAGGTTCTTTTTATTGATACTGTTTGCAATATCGGTTTTTATTGTCAAGTGTTTTTTCTGAAACCGCCATGTTTACTGTTTAATATTTTGTGTTCGCTTAGGTGGTCCATAATATGTCTATGCATTATTTTTTCCATTAGTTTACCAGGCAGTGGGAGTATGGAGATCAATCTATAGTTTCCCAGCACCTGTTTATCCCCTCCTTTGTGGAACGGTGTTACTTTGGCCAGTTTCCAGCAGTCTACATAAGTACCTTCTGTGAATGATTTGCTGTATAGATCACATATAACATCTGGGATGCATCCGAATGCATCTTTCAATAATATACTTGAGGTATTTTCAATGCCCAAGGGCTTGTTGCAATCAATTGATTTTATGAGCTCACTTATCTCTTTTATTGTGGTTGTGCAATCTGCAATGTCTGCGTTTAATTGTGGTGCTTTCATGGTCCAGTTTCTGTTAAACTGTTTGGATAGTTTATTGCCTATAGTAGAGAAATATTTGTTCATTATATTAGCAGTATAACATCACTGAGTGGACAACAAGGAGCTATGCGGAATGTGTGAGAGGAACCAATGACAGGAAGAGATGGAGGTCCATTGCAGCCAACCTTCTTCGAGAAGACGGCACCCATTGATTGATTGATTAGCAGTATCATTGTTGCTGATTTCCATTCCCTCGTTGTTGTAAAGGGTAATTGATTCTTTATTTTTATTATTTGGTATTAGTATTTTCACATTGTTCCAGGATTTGTGTGAGTTTTTCCCCCATTGTTGGTCTTGTTTGAAAATGTACCGTCTTTTGGCTTTTCTCACTGATTTCTGGCTATGATTTCTTGCTTTATGGTAGTTTTCTATGTCTAGTAGTCACTCGCTTGCTTTAAGCTAATTTACCTATTTTATATTTGTCCATAATTAGGTTGATTAATTCTGGGGTTACCCATGGGTCTTGGTTGTTTTTGATTTTAAGTTTTTATATTGGAGTTATGCTTCACATAAACAAAAAATTTCACATAAATAAAAAAATGGCAATGGCACACCAGCTCTAGCCAAAGCCAATAGTGACGACAAACTAATCGTAGACGATGAAGGCAAAGCTGAACTACTCAATGAGTTCTTCGTCAGTGTGTTTACCAATGAAAATACAAATAATATTCCACCCTCTCCAGATTCAGGAGTCAGAGAATTCATCAGTGACGTTGATATAACAGACGGTAAAGTAGACAAATTAATTGAAAAACTAAATGTCTCCAAGGCACATGGACCAGATGGGATCCATGCAAAAATCATGCTAGAAAGAATAATCCGAGATCATGTCGTAGAACACTTGGAAAAACTAGGATTGATATCTCCAGACCAACACGGATTCACTGGAGGCAAATCTTGCCTGACACAACTACTAGAAGTGATGGAAATTTGGACTGACTGGCTGGCATGGGACACCATCTATCTGGACTTCTCCAAAGCCTTTGATAGTGTGCCCCACAAAAGACTATTAAACAAAATCAAAGCTCTGGGAATATCCGGATCAATTTCTGAATGGATACAGGACTTCCTGTCTGAGAGAAAGCAAAGGGTAGTCGTAGGTAATAAAAAATCTTCCTTTAAGAATGTCACCTCAGGAATACCTCAGGGAAGTGTGCTTGGACCAATATTATTTATAATATTTATAATATTTATAAATGACCTGCAGGCAGTGTCTCATCAAACCTAAAAATATTTGCAGATGACACAAAAATCTTTCAAGCCATAAAAGATGTAAGAGATAAAAATGTTTTGCAAGAGGATATTCTGAAACTCGCACAATGGTCCGAGAAATGGCAATTGCCCTTCAATGAAAAGAAGTGCAAAATTATTCATTACGGGAAAAATAATCCTCATTATGCCTATAATATGAAGAACACTGTCCTGCAAAAAGACAGCTATGAAAAGGACTTGGGCGTAACCTTTGACTCCCAACTCTCCTTTCAGAAACACATGAGGACTATCATCTCAAATGCTAACCAGAGAGTAGGAATAATTAAAAGAACTTTCCATTGCCTCAACAAGAACAATTTTCTCATTCTATTTAAGTCTCTTGTTAGGTCAATTTTGGAATACTGTCCACAAATTTGGAACCCAATCTTTCGGAAAAATATTCTGGAGATCGAAAAGGTTCAGAGACATGCAACGAAATTAGTTGCAGTTACCCTATGAACAAAGGCTTAGGGAATTGAAACTTCCTACCATTTCCTACAGAAGGAAAAGAAGTGACATAATTGAAGTATTTAAAATTATGAAAGGTTTTGATGAAACAGATATGAACCAACTTTTCACCTTGAATAAAAGAGAAGGCAGTCAGGGCCATACTCTCAAACTAGTAAAACCCAGAGCCATTTCAAAGTTAAGACAACACAGTTTCTCAAACATGATCATAAATATATGGAACAGTCTCCCACAAAATGTTATTGATGCTGAGTCAATAAATTCATTCAAGAACAGATTAGAAAAGGCATGGGCTGATGATCCAGGGAAATTTGACCCCTTATTCACCACATGCTACTAATTATTCCTTGTGTTGCTTATTTACTTGAACTCAAGCAAAAATGAGAGACAAATAAGTGTTCACACTTCCTGTCTACCATTCGCTATTTCGCTATTGGGCAGGTAGTGTCCAGATGCTTTGTGACTTCCCCAATGATATTGTTCCATTGGTCATTTACATCTGTGTCAGTTGGAAATGGCAATTTAATTTTGTCTTTGTTGTAACTGCTTGTAGTTGCAAAGAGTCCAAAATCCAGCTTTTACCATTCTTTTGTGTTAGTTCATTTACCTATAATTATTTTGTTGTTGTATGTTATGGATTTCTTTGTAACTTGTTAATTTCATTAGTTGCTAGTAAGGCCTTATTGTCTAATCCTGCAGTTTAGCAAGCATTAGTTATTTTTCTGGGTTACATTATTTTGTAGTAGTTGCTTAAGCACTATGTTTTCTGCATTTCTTGGTGCAGCTGGCAGTTTATTCCAGATATTGGTACTCATATTAGTTACACGGTGATCATCGTCTATAGTTCCCTATATGTAACTGTGTGAGATGTCGGGTCATGGTGCCGGCGGCCTGGTTTCCCAGTGGGACAGGACTATAAAGTTGCGATGAGTGCGCACTGTCACAAGTCGGTACCTGTCCGGATATTACCTTAGATGTTGCTAGGACGCCAAACAACAACCAACCAACATTCAGAGTTCGCTTGTCGTCTCAGTGAAAAATACGAGGCGACTTTAATTCCTGCTTATTTCCCTATATTGCTCATTTTTCCTCTCCATCTAGACAATAGCATTATTTACTTTTGCTAAAATTGTATTTTCCATGCTTATTTATTGCTAATAACCAATCGAGTATAATTTGATTTGAAGAAGACGTTTTTGTTTGTATAAATAGCATCATCATCATAGGTCCTTTTCCTTTTAACTATCCTTCAAATTAATTCATCTTCATTACACAGGTTAAAAGAAAAAAGAAGATAAGAGTGCAGTTGTCAGCCATGTAAGTAATGAGTGTAGTAATATATTAATTTGGTATGTATTACCTGTGGCGTCACAGGTTTGAGGCCACTTTCCCCGTCCATCCCCACTAGGGCCACCAGCTCTATAAACCTGGCCTGAAGTCGGCCCATCACGATCGGGTCTGTGGGGGCTCACTGGTCACACGAGAGGCACCATAGTTGTCACCTAGTAAACAATACAGTTTGTCGTTATAGTTAACAGGGACAATCTCACATAACCGTGGATGTTCCTAGAACAGATGGCTGATCTAAAAACCGAACATAGACAGAGGGTATGTGTAGATTAGTTAAAAGAAACTTACCCTTGGTATAGTTAATGGATAACTTATTAAGACAGAAGTTAGCCATCAACTATATCAAAGGTAAGTCTTGCTTACCTATTTTAGTCCAAGCTCTAGTAGAGCTCTAGGCTATTGGAGCCCATGGAGATTTAAAAAAAAGAAAAGTAATAAGCCGATTAACCTTTAGATTTTATTTTGATGTTCATGTTTCATTATTTATTTGTGAAATAACAAGAGGATATTCTCTTCCAAATAATTTTGATCTAACATCTTCCACCTTTTGTGCACAACTAATCCTTATTAATATTATAAACACAATAATATTATTTTAGACTTTTAGAGAATAATTTCCACTTTTCATAGATTATGCCATAAAACGTTATTTTAACATTTTTAATTCACCTTATACTTATATATATTTTCAGTTTTTCTGTGTGATCTTATTGCGATTATCCTACTTCTAGCATTGAAGACCACAGCTCCTCTCGTCGAATGTGCTTTATAGTTATCGATCCCAGTGTTGATACCTGTCATGTTCAGCACTCTGATGGTCCACCTGGTTAGTGAATCGATATGGGCTGAAGGGCCTGATGTAACTTATCAAAAATTGCTGATTCTTTCTTAATCTTAAAGTTCTCTTCAAATATTCTTTCAGTGTTCTAACCAGAACTTTCCTGCTTGTACTGTAAACCTGTAGATTTACTGTGAATAGGGGATCTTCTGTCCTGTTCAATTTTAGTGGTTTGCTTAAATGTGAGCTCTTCCCTGTTTATTAAAACCTCATTAGAACAGAAATTATTCCTCATAATAAATATAGTTTTTACATCCCAAAATAAATAATTTCTTGTGCAAATGGAATGCGCTAACCGTGAATTTACATGTCTTCCTATCGACTGATTTTAAATCCTAAGTAAAATTAAAGCTGACTGTGCTAACTGCTCTAAAACCTATCCTTCTCGAGATTACAAATGCAAAAATCTTAAGATTTGTCCTAATGTAGGGGCTATTGGTTTAATTTTGTTCTAGCTATACAATCAATTTCTCATTTTTTCAAATCAGGTGCCGTCCTGATATGACCTTAGATGTTGCTAGGACGCAAAACAGCAATAAACAAACAATCAAATAATGTCTAGCTAGCATAGTGAACTTCTCTGAGTCTTATTGAGGCAGTGCGCAAGTGGATGCTATTGCTAGTGCAGCCTCTTGCTACAGCAATTCCTTAATCTTGTATTTCACTATTCGCATGAGGGCAGCTTATGCGCCTGTCACATTACGGCGTATGGCGGAAGCGTATGCTGGCGTATCGGCTTGCGTCACATACGCTTCACATACGTCGTATACGTCTGGCGTATCCCTCATACGCCGTCATACGCGCGTCCGTCCTAAATTTTTTTGGGCACACTCAAAGATTTTTGCGTATGGTGACGTAAGGCTCATACGCTCAGCGTACGCCGTCATATGTTGCGCATATGCTATACGTACGCTGTTTTGCGTTACGCATACGCTAAAACTGCTCCTTCGGCGTATCTATAGCTTATGTAGCGTACGCTTCACTGAAGATCGCACTTACTCTGCGGCACCTGGCATCTGGGACCAAATACTCGTCGATGAAGTTCGGGTGGAAGGTCTCCCACAACACAGTCGCTCATAGTGCGTGAAGTCTGTCAGGCCATCATCAACGAGTACATGGATGGTGTCATGACGTGTCCGACGACGCCAGAAGGATGGCGTGCCATCGCGGACCTATTCTTTGAGAAGTGGAACTTCCCCCATACCTGTGGCGCTCTGGATGGGAAGCACATCGCCTGCTGGTGCCCTCCAAACAGTGGGTCGCTGTACTACAACTACAAGGGGTTTTACTCCGTGATCCTGTTGGCACTAGTAGACACGGACTACAAGTTTATCTGGGCAGATCTTGGGGGTTTGGGCTCCGCGTCTGCCCAGATCTACAACGACTCCGAGCTGAAGGCGGGCACTGAAGGTGGCACCATCAGCTTTCTGGACCCTGAACCCATCGTGGAGGGCCAGAAGGATATGCCATATTTCCTCATCGGTGACGATGCCTTTGCCCTGCGGCCGACCATGAAGCCGTACGGCAAGAGGGGGGTTGAACAATGAGGAGCGACTGTTCAACTACCAGCTGTCCCGAGCTAGGAGAGTGGTGGAGAATGCCTTTGGCATTCTAGCCAACCGCTTCCAAGTGCTGCTGACCACTATGCAGCACCACCCCTCCACCGTCAAGGTCATTGCCAATGCATGCATGGTTCTGCACAACCTCATGAGGATGCGCGACCCAGCCCTACAGAACCTGCAGCTGGATCATCCTGAGACTGACACCAACAACTTTGTCCCAGGAGCGTGGCGAGATGGCCCAAACCTGCCAGACATTGACATTCCAACAAACCCCAACACCTCGTCCAAGCTAGGAAAGGAGCAGCGCAATCTACTTAAAGACTGGGTGGTCTCGCCCGCTGGAGCAGTGTCATGGTAAGACAGCATTTTTTTTGTTTTTTTTTTGTGACAAGTTTTTTTATTCTGCCCATAACGCATAAGCTCCCGTGAGGGTGCTTGTTTTCAACGCTGGACAGCTGTGATACTGGATTGGTCTGGTCCCGTACTCAGGAGTCTTTACTTGATTTTTCTCGGGCCAACCTTTGCGGTTTTGGGTGTTAGTAGTTTCTATATTAGTTTTTTTTTAAATTTTCAAGTTTTTTCCTAACCTGTATATGATAACTTAGCCTACTATGTACATCTACGCAGATGACATATAGACCGGTGGGAGAGGATCCCATCCCATTGTGGTTTGTTACAGCATCCTTTCACCCATGCCCTGTCCTTAGATAGTACACCAGTGTGCCAGAACACCCCTGGACCCTTCAGGACTTCGACTAGGTGGGATTGATGTGTTGTATGGTTAGCCATTTTGTATTTCAGGGTGATTCGGATGCATGACCGTGGCCTGCCTGTTCTGGTTTGGTTTGTGCCAGTACATGATCTGACAAACATTGTATCTGTCTGTATGCACTGTGTATGTGTACTGTTATGATCTATTTTTTAAAACTTATGTGCTTTTCTTTACACTGTCCAGTTATCGCTTATTTACATGACTGATTGATTGATTGGTGGTTGCTTTACGCCGTGTTGGCAGCATAGGCCATATTCACGGCGAGAAATGTTTGTTTTTTGTTCAAACCATCGCTTTTACATGTAAAAGCAGACAATCAATTATGTGCCAATAGACACACATTAAATTAGAAAGCTCACAATCATATATTTGTGGTTAAGGGAACGAAATTCCCATAGAAAAAGACAAGTTTGATTAATAATTGATAGAATCTATTTAGTAAACTATATGAGGTGGTACAGACCAGCTGCCCTTAAGAAGGCTAAAATGTTTTCCTGTTTTACCTTAGTAAAAAGGTCATGCATACTGTCTGCAGTGTAGAACTGTTGGTGCGGGACCAAAAAATCAACGCAACTTAGTCAAATGTGTTTGAGTGTCAGCAGGGACTGACACCCAATACATTCAGGGGGGAGGTTCCCCCTTGAGCAGAAAAGCATGTCTAAGCCACGAGTGGCCAATACGGCAGCGGCTAAGGACCACTTGGTCCCGCCGACCTCCCGCATGAGTCTGTGGTGGCTTTCCCACAGATGGTTCAATTTCATTAAGTTTATTAATGTTTTCATCCCACTCATGTTGCCATTTGGATTTTATATGGGTGGCTATTAGTGGTTTCAGATCAGAGTGAGGGATCAGACACGGTTCAAGATCACAGTTCAGGGCCTTCTTCGCAGCCCGATCAGCTTGTTCGTTTCCTTGTATGCCGGCATGGCCAGGCACCCAGCACAGGTGGATGTCATACCCATCCATTGTCAGTTGGTTCATTTTATAAATGACCATTGCTAGAATAGGGTGATTCGTTTTCAGTCCAGCAACAACCAGGAAGCAAGAGAACGAATCACTGTATATAACATAGTTAGTGTGGTTGGATACCTCGATACACTCCAACACGAGAAGGAGTGCTCGGGCTTCTGCAGTGAAAATCGAGCTCTGATCGGGCAAACGTACACCAAATTTTCCCCGTCGGCAGACTGCCGCAGCAGCTACCCGGCTTTGGTCTTTCGAACCATCAGTGTATATAGAGAGGTGGTCTGCAAACTGGCCTTGAATCTCTGCATGCAGTCCTTGGTACTCGAGTGGATGTGTCCCAGACTTCCTGAGTCGTAAGATAACCGATGGCTTTCTTCCGACTCACGGAAATGAGGAAGTCTGGGACACATCCACTTATCCACATAACAGCTTATTTACACGTCCGTTATGTTGTGACATGTCTACTGTTATATGAGATGGTAATGTGTTTATGTCTATTAAAATAAATGATATCATTTTTTTAGATATCGAAACACAATTTACATGTCTGTTATATTCTTCCAATCCATAATTACAGTTATCTAGTTCATGTATTTGTAATGAATTTGCTCTCTTTTAAAATTAATTACACTTTTGAAAGCATAACCACTGTTAAGACAGGGAAAAAGAGGGTGAGGGACAGGGACAGAAAGGGGGAGAGAAAGGGAGGGAGGGAGGGAAGAGAAGAGAGGGAGGAAGGGAGAGAGAAGAGAGGGAGGGAGGGAGAGAGAGAAGAGAAGAGAAGAGAAGAGAAGGGAGGGGCGTAGAGACTTGTGTCCTTAATATTCAAAATAATTATTCTTTATTTTCAATGTTACTTTAATTGTACTTTAATTTATAACAGTTACATTATGGCATGGCATTATTGAACGCGGACAGAATAATTATAGTTTACAATATATTTATTTATACAAGACATTTATCAACATATGTGCATACAAACATTCAAAGATAAATAATACAACAATACATTTTACAAACTATAACTACATATCTACACTATAACTACATATCTACACATATCTACAAATGATCACTTGTCATGTGTTTATGTCTATTAAAATAAATGATATCATTTTTTTAGATATCGAAACACAATTTACATGTCTGTTATATTCTTCCAATCCATAA
The DNA here is from genome assembly GCA_030323885.1 of Branchipolynoe longqiensis. Lineage (NCBI taxonomy): Eukaryota > Metazoa > Annelida > Polychaeta > Phyllodocida > Polynoidae > Branchipolynoe > Branchipolynoe longqiensis. Next base: position 39,023,192 of record CM059198.1, read on the forward strand.
TTACAGTTATCTAGTTCATGTATTTGTAATGAATTTGCTCTCTTTTAAAATTAATTACACTTTTGAAAGCATAACCACTGTTAAGACAGGGAAAAAGAGGGTGAGGGACAGGGACAGAAAGGGGGAGAGAAAGGGAGGGAGGGAAGAGAAGAGAGGGAGGAAGGGAGAGAGAAGAGAGGGAGGGAGGGAGAGAGAGAAGAGAAGAGAAGAGAAGAGAAGGGAGGGGCGTAGAGACTTGTGTCCTTAATATTCAAATAATTATTCTTTATTTTCAATGTTACTTTAATTGTACTTTAATTTATAACAGTTACATTATGGCATGGCATTATTGAACGCGGACAGAATAATTATAGTTTACAATATATTTATTTATACAAGACATTTATCAACATATGTGCATACAAACATTCAAAGATAAATAATACAACAATACATTTTACAAACTATAACTACATATCTACACATATCTACAAATGATCACTTGTCATGCGTTTCCCCCCCCTCCCCCCCCCCCCCGAGTCCCCCTCAGCTGGTGACGTCGTGGCTGAGGGGGGTCCAAGTTGGACACGCCCAACAAGTTCAACAGTCCGTCGGACTGGCGGACTCAGACAAAGTTGCCGTCGCGGGGGGGTGGGTGGGGGGGGGGGAGACTCGTGTAGGTGTCGAGCTCACCACGGCACCGGCACCGACAGGCGACGGCCAGGCCACACCGAGTGTCCGGGGTTGGGCAGGCTGCACCATCGCCACAGATAGCCGTTGCGCCAACTGAGGTTGAGGCTGAGGCGGGACCAGCTCCTGACACAAGTGGAGCGGTACAGGTTGAGGCAGAGGCGGAAGATGGGGCTGTGGCTGCGGGTGAGGCGGAAGATGCGGCTGCATCATGTATCGCTGCAGGTACTCCTGTGTCTGAGACGCCCATGGTGATGCCGGTGGTGGCTGGTGAGTCCACAGGTGGGGTTGAGGCTGGTATTCCCCACTTGCAGACACAGGAGCGGGTGCAGGTGCAGCCACAGGAGCCATGAGTTGTTGGCCTTGCCCCACTAAGTGCTGCGACACGATCCAGTTTATTGGGTCACAGGTCTCAACACACCGCTCCTCCGGCATGGTCAGGATCATGTCGCGCGCATAGTTTCCGAAAGCCACGCTCTTCGTCATCACCGGTGTAGGAGGGGGCTGCATGACCTTCGGCATGTTCCCAGACTCGTCGAACCTCTTCTGGATGGCAGCGAGGAGGTTTGCGTCATCTGGGGCTGACCACTTCCCCCTCCCATTTCCCCGCTCTCGGACTGTAGTGGGAGGAGTGGCGGGAAGGTCCTCTTCCATCCCCACGTCCACATCCATGGTGACATTCTCCTCGAGGCTGAGGTCATGATGCACAGCGTCGATGGCAGCGGCCACCTGCAAGACAAAATAATAAAATAACATAAGTAACATGAACGCCAATCAATCTTTCAACAAAAGACAACACAAGTCAACAATAAAGAAAACAAAGTTAACGATAAATGACAAAATTGATTTATCAAGATTCATAATGCAAATAACATATATCGATTGTCGACTTCTCGATTTAACAATAGACAACAAAACAAGTCAACGTTAAAGAAAAACAACGAACCTATAACATTCAACAAATAACTTGATTTACCAAGATTATTTACGTAAATAACATATCGTTTTGTCAACTTATCCAGAATAATAGGGTTTTACGAGAATCCTAATGCCCACACTAGTCAGAAGGATAAAAGATTATGTACTTACACTTCTGCAGGGCTCTGGCCAGTGACGGACGAGGGACCGCAGGAAACCAAACTTCCGCATGGTCCACTCCTCCCTCTCAGTCAGGACACTCGCTCCGTCCCCGCTGTTTTTCTTGTGGAGCCGCGTGTTGGTATCCCAGAGTGACTTGAACCACTTCTGGAGATGGACCACTGTCATCCCCAGAAGCTTCGCCTGGTCCTCCCACATCTTCCCCTTCCTGTCAGTGCGGCGGTAGTCGGTCAGCTTGACGTTCCAGATGACTGGGTTTTCCTCAAGGAACTCCAGCATCTGCCCCTCCTTGAAGACCAACAGAGAATTGTCGGTCTTCTTTGCCCTCCTTTTCTTTGCAGAGGTGCAGGTGGAGGCTGAGGCGTTGGAGGTGGAGGCGGTGGACAACACCTGTGAGCTGCCCCGAGAAGCAGGAGATGGAGAGCTGGAGCGGGGGCACCACTGGCACGTCGTCTGCGTCTCCACTTCCATCTCCAGCTCTTCCAATGGAGAGGGGTGTTGTGGAGAGTGGTGTTGTGGAGAGTGGTGTTGTGGAGAGTGGTGTTGTTGAGAGTGGTGTTGTGGAGAATGGTGAGATGAGTGGTTAGGTGAGGAGGCTGGTGATGGTGAGCATGGCAAAGTATGCTTCTTCCTGCCTCTCCCACGGCATAGTCCTCCTCCAGTGGTGACAGCAGCCCTGGAGGCTGGTGTAGCAGCAGCAGCAGTAGTAGCAGTAGCAGTGATGTTCCTCTTAGCAGGCATGGTGGTAAAGTGAGGGGACAGCTGCTGCTCCAGGGTATTTGTACCCAGGCGGCCACCCACCCCTGACCTCGGAGAGATACCATACGCGTCACATACGCTTCGCATACTTCGCTCATACGCTTCGCATACGCTCACCCCGCCACTCATACCTGTCAAAACAATTCAAGTTACGCCGCGATTACCTCGAGCCACGCTACGCATATGCTATGCATATGCTATGCATATGCTACGTCAGTGCACAAAGGTCACCATATGTCGTCCCGCAACAGTTTTCAAATTTTATCGGTACGTTTTATATACGCCGCCGCCATACGCCGTAATGTGACAGGCCCATTAGACCTTGTCCTGCGTTAGATTCGTTGTTGCTTCACATAGAGCCTTTACTGCAAGAGACTTAAGTCTCAAACGCAAAATTGAGATAAATCGGCAAGATCTGCTGCATATCAACTGGCTGTGCAATGCCAAACTCAAGTGCTTACTCCCAATATCTCTACCAGCAATGGCCAGGTGATATTTAACGCATATATATAGATTAGTTAGACGAATCTTACCTTGGTATAGATGATGGATAACTGTTGTTTTACCGAGGTATAAGCCTTGGATAGACGTGGGCTAGGGAGAGGGAAGCACATCCGGTCCAGCAATCTTTACCTACTTATTCAGGATAAATGATCCAATAAAACACAATAATCTAATAAAAATGACAATGGTATTAAGCTGTGAAGTTTCCTTGGTATAAGCAAACGAATAGACGTGGAAGGGTGTGGTGGGCGGGCCCTAGCCTATGTCTATCCGAGGCTTATACCACGGTAAAACAACAGTTATCCATCATCTATACCAAGGTAAGATTCGTCTAACTAATCTATTTTACCTCGGTATACAGCCTCAGGCTAGCCTCAGGCTAGGGAGAGGTTTACGTAAAATCATTTATCCTGTATCTCATGTTAAGTATTAATAACAATTTAACAAAAATTTTATCATCAATCGACAAGATAAGTGGCGAAAGCAAAGTGTATTCTCACCTCTTGTAGATCTAGTCTTTGAGTAGCTGTCGGGCCAGTGTGCTCGACTTCTCCAATCGTTTGTTATAGTGTGTTGTTTTCCATCCTGCATGGGCTAGGATCCGTTTAATGGAAATGCCCAGCAGTCATGCTTTAGATACCATAGCACCTCGTGTTGAGTGTGAGGCATATTTGTCCGTATCTATGCCTGCCAGTTTTAACATTGTAATTGTCCATCTTGCCAGCGTATCTCGCGAAATGCCCTTGTGTGGCCGAATAAAGCTTATTAAAAGCTGTCTTGACATTCTTAAGTCCTTGGTCTTGGATATATAAGCCGTAATGGCTGAAACTACACAAAGCTTTGGGTCTTCTGTGAAACTTGTAACATTAATTGTAGACAATGGGTCTCCTAATCTGTTTGATCTTAACAATTTTGATAAATCAAATGTGGCCTCTTTCTTATCAATTTCTAGGCCATCTAGTGACAGGGCGACAATAGTCTGTCCTCTATGTCCTGTTATTAATAATAAAAGCAACGCTACCGTAAAACCTAATTTCCTCAGATCTAAATGCCTGTTATGAGGCCATTGTTTAAGGAGATCAAAAACCACCGACACATCCCAAAACCGACTATGCTTTGGGTTGGGTGGATTCCTTTCATAAATTGATCTTAGAATCCAATGAATGACATGGTGTTTCCCTCCCGTTTCATTATTTATCCGTGGAAGGATAACGGACAAAGCACACCTAGCAGCATTAATTGATCCAAACCCCAAACCTTCATCTTCTAACATGCGCAAAAATCTGCTGACCTGGGAAATGGTCGGCTTCATGGGTTTAACTTTCTTGATTAGGCAATGAACGCCCCACTTTTTCAAATATGTAGTATACATTTTAACAGTGCCTTTACGCCATGCATGGGAAACTATTCTCTGCTGTGTAATTTTGTCTAAACCGAATTGTTCTAAATATTTATTTAAAAAAGGAATGCCAGCAATGGCGTCGTGGACACGTCCCCGCGTTGTTTTAGGGGGCCTTGGTGTGTCAGATTCCCTGGTGATCTTCGGAATCGGAGGCAATCTGTGGCGGTCGCCACTATGCCCGGTAGCCAAGGCTGTGTGTCCCAGTCGGGAACGATTAATATTGCGTGTGCTTTCTCCATCTTTATCTTTCGGGTTACTCGGCTGATCATGCTGAATGGAAGGAAAATATAGTAAAACTTATTCCCCCATGGTAGAGAAAATGCATCTATTTGCCAGGCATCTGGCTCTGGATGCCATGACACATATTTGTCAATCTTGAAATTATTACGGGAGGCAAATAAATCAACTTCAGGTTGGCCCCATTTCTGACACACTGTGTTAAATATTCATGGATTGAGGGACCATTCTAAATGGTCATGGAAATTCTTACTTTTATGATCAGCTAATGTATTTTGAGTACCTGGGATATATATGCAACAGTTAACCAAACTTTATGTAGTTGCGCCCAATCCCAAATTTGTCTTGCTATTTCATTGCATGGTTTGGACTTTGTCCCTCCCATATTCCGTACATACGCCATTGCGGTCGTATTGTCCGTCAAAATACGAACGTGTTTAGGTGGTACCTTAACAAGGCTAGCAAGGCCTAAATAAATGGCTCTCAGTTCCAAGACATTAATATGGTCTGAACTTTCATTTTGCAACCATCGTCCACCTGTTGCCACTGTATTACAATGTGCTCCCCAACCTTCTAGTGATGCATCAGTAGTAACCACTGTTTGTTTGTTTGTTTGTTGTTGTTTTACGTCCTCGCAAGATCTAAGGTCATATCAGGACGGGTACCGACTTGTGACAGTGCGCACTCATGGCGACTTTATAGTGCTGTCCCACTGGGAAACCAGGCCGCCGGCACCATGACCTGGTATCCCACTCAGTCACATTATCCTGACACTGAGCACACCAGTCCTTGCCCTATCCTAATAATGCCGAGCGCCTGGCTAGGAAGCAACAAGTATCAATTTTAAAGTCATTGGTTTGTCTCGACCGGGACTCGAACCCACAACCCCACGATCTACCAGCACGGGAGATTGACGCTCTAACTCATTCGGCCATCCTGTCAGTAACCACTGTGTTGGGTTCATTCATCTGTATGGGGTTAGGAGAATTTTGAATATTATCAAACCACCAGTTAATATCATTCATTCCATCTTCCGAAATAAACATTTTCCTTTCGAAATTACCTTTTGTGCGAGCCAACCCTAAGTTTTTATCTATTTCCGAAGACTTTATGTGTGCTTTGCCATATAAAATAGCCGGGGCATATGCTATCAGTAAGCCAACTAGCATGGCGACCTGTCTTATCTTTGGCCTATTTAGCACCACCAAGCGGGTCGCTGTATCGTGAAACTTTATAAGTTTGTTATCAGGGGGTGAAACGGTCATTAAACGTGTGTTAATAATAAATCCCAAACATTTAAGTTCGGTAGTCGGTACGAAAACCGACTTCTTATGATTTAAATAAAATCCTAGCCTTGTCAAAAGGGAACATAGGTCATCGACAGCTTGCTGACAGTCATTAAACGATTGTGAAACAATAAAAGAATCATCAATATATGGGAACATAGTGTGACCCTTCCTAGCCATGGCCGAAAATATTCGCTTCAGTAGTTTAGTAAACAGACGTGGAGCACACGCTAAACCACTTGGCATACAAGTGAATTGGAAAAGTGTATCGTTCCAAATGAACCTTAAGAATTTGCAGTGTTCTGTAAAAATCGGAACTGTGTAATAAGCATCTTGTAAATCTACACTGGCCATCCAGGCCTCAGGTGTAACTAAGTCCCTGGCAGTGTCAAGGGAAAACATTTTAAAATGTTGATATTCTATGAGATCATTTAACTTAGTTAAATCTAAAATCATCCGAATATCTCCGTTAGGTTTAGGTCTGGAAAAAATATTAGAAATAAATTCTCCTGGAGTGTGAAGCACCTCCTCAATAATGCCTTTTGATTGAAAAAGTGAAACTTGATCAGATAATGCTTGCTTTTCTATCTCATCAAATTTATACGGGAAAGGTATCCGTTGTTGCACTGGGACTTCAATAAAGGGAATCTTAACACCGGTTACAATGTCTAGAATGTTTACATCACTAGTAATTTCACACCAATTAACAAAACAGTTAGAAATGTTTCCCGCACAAAAGTTTCTTACATCTGTTTGTGTCGATTCTGCCACCATGTCCGTTATCCCAGTTGTTTGGGTAGCCGTATTCATTTGTTGCCTGGGCGCGGGAAGAGTTGCTTTGGGGCAAACTCTTTCTGGTACGGGCGGTTGCCTTCATTTCAGCTTTGCCTGTCGCCCCGACCTCTGCCCCGACATAGCCGTAGGAGGGGCCGGACCTGCCAGCTCTGGCTTCGTGTCGTGGACGAAAATCCCCTCGTGGTCTACGATAATGGGAGGTGTCCGCTTTCTTGGTTGGTTCCAGGTTCCGGCTACTTTTGGATTCGGCCTCCACTTCTTTGAAGAGGTAGGGGAGTTGTCCACCGAACATTTTTCCCTTATCTAAGGGTTTCCCTTTGATGGGCTTAGGAGGAAGAAAGAGTGTGTACTCTTTGCCATCGTTATCCATGACCTTCTTGGATCTAGCAACTTCCTTTCCAGCCTGGGTAGTAACTGCCTTAAAGACATTTTCATATCTTCTGTAACTCAAAAGGTTACTGGCAGCGGTGAGCAAGGCCATGCCTTTATCCATGCCTCTGGCTAGTGACGAGAACTTATTCTCAGTTTGCATACGGTTCACGACTGGGACGACCGTAGCTAAGACTCCCAGAACTGCCTTATGTACTGTGAAGAGCGCAGCCTCGAACCTTTTCTTCTCTTCATTAAGGTGAATACCTGCATCCATCTCTTTCACTACACTGTCCGGGATACCTTTAATACCGGAAATTTATTAATAACCTCGGCTGGCTTGAACGTGTTGAAATGACCCTTAATGGTCTCACGCATCATGGTAGTCGTCCTGACTTTCTTCGCCTTTTGGAGCTGGCACCGTTTACGGACTTTTCCGCCAATCTTGGCATAAATGCCGGCTCTTTCCGTGTCAGAGTCCGACTCAGTGGTAGATGAGTCGGATGAAGAGTCAGAAGACGAATCCTTCTTCTTCTTACTTTTCTTCTTAGGTTTCTTGACCTTCTTGCCCTTTGTGGCTTTGGTGAAATCATCACCTGACGAGCTCACTGGGCGCTTCCGCTTCTTAGTCTTAGGACGCGGGAATTCTATTGCCGAATCTGTCTCCTCCAAATCAGAGACGTCTTCCCAATCCGACTCAATCGGTGGGAATTGTTGTACTGGGTCTTTACTCTGGAGTTTTTTCATTCTCTGCTCTACCAACCGGTTGACCTGCTGTGTTAGGTCACCCGGGTAGACCACTCCGTCATCACTGTCCCTGTCCGAGAGTACGTCGGCCCCCGGCTGTGGTGACAGGGGAGCTGTCCGATCAGGTGATGTATCGTAGCCGGTAGGCACGCGTCCCTCCGCAGCAGCGGTTTGTTTCGCTTTGTAGCCATCGGTAGTCTGTAACCAAAAAAGGATACTTATTAAACCGGAATCAACTCAACTGAACACCGAAGTGATGCCAGGTATACCTGGGTTGAGGATCTATGTGGTATTGAGTAACGTATTTACACCGTTCTCAGTACAGGCGTGGTAAGCTAAAGTTATCGTAGGTTTTTAGGTATCGAAACTAACCATACGTGGGGTAGGCTTCTAGAACCTCCCACCCCTCTGCCGCGTACACTTCTCCCACCCGCGGCTTCTGCGCCAGCAAGTTGGAGAAAATGCTACGAAACTCGGAGAAATGCCACAATCAAAAGGGGAATCTATAAAAAAAAACCAGGATCATCCCCAACAACACCCTCTATTAGGGTCCGAAGGAATCTCCACAGGAGATGTGACCGTGCCAACATCTCTACCCGTATCAAAGCGGGTCGATAGAACCATGGAACCAAAGCACAAAGGAATCCTTTGTTCTATCCGTTTCAATATTTCAAACGCTAATCTAGTCCAAAGTGGACATACGAAAGTTCTGAACTTTCCAATCTAGATGCTATATTGCATCATAAACAAGCTTAACCAAAATAATCACAATTACTCACAGTTATGAGCTTGTTGTAGATAAATCCAACTGGAGCAACTAATGAGCGTCCTCCGGTCGTGATTTTTTTATGCTAATTGCTGGACCGGATGTGCTTCCCTCTCCCTAGCCTGAGGCTGTATACCGAGGTAAAATATATATATATATATTTTTTTGTGATGGGTGTATTTATGGTGCCCATAACGGTTAAGGCTAATGACTTGTTTTCGCCGCTAGACAGTAATAGTCTTGTGACTCCCCTTCTTCTGATCAATTTCAGTTGTTGTGTAGTTAACTAATGCATGCATTCTTTCTCAGTTTGTAAGCATTCTCCCATATCCCCCAAACCTCTGTGAGTTTGTTCGTTCTACAATTGGATAATCTTTGGTTACCAATAGTTAATTTATCTGAATGTCTTCAGCTTGCTGTGTTGGTGGTCATTAGGTTTTGATTTTAAGTTTAAAGGTTACCTTTTGTATGTATCATACCTAGCATCTATACCCTCGAAAACTTTGCTTGAATTTTCCATTTATTTATCTATCTTTCTTTTTCTTTTTTGATTCACTTTATATATATAACCATACTAAACCCGAAATATACCAGCATTGGAAATATGGCTTGTTCACTTGTCCGAGCCAAGTGAGAGGAGGCACGGACAATATATCCTCAAAACTTCATTGCTGCAACTTCCACAAAATCCTCAAACACCATATTACTGTCATTAACTCCAACTGTAAATCTTGAAATAGTACAAACTTCATAAACATTTTTAATATATATTTATGTAGGGGCCTCCATATTGGCAAAGTTTAGTGAAAATGTATGGAACGACAGTATTAGTTTTTAGTTATGGACAAAAAAGCGGAATGTTCTGTTTACCATGCCACATGCAGCACAGTTTGAGAAGATGAGTATAATTTTCAACTTCAAAATTCTTCTTGAAGGAAACAAAGATACGTTTAATATACATTTATGTACATACCTGTATCGACAAAGTTTGGTGAAAATATATCAAAGGACAGTATTATTACTAAATTAGACAATCTTGGTCACATCTTTTTTCTTATAAAATGTGACCGCAAAATTGGTAATATTTTTCAGTTTAAAAAGGTCATAACTTTCTTAATATTGATCACACATGACACAAAGATGAATTTGTTACCATATTGATTTCTTCTTATCCTTGATGTCAACATAACTGAAATCCCGTAACATAACTTAGATTTGTTCACACATACCTACAAATGGGGGAATTTGATGCAAAGTGCCTATCTTATCTATACCATGGCATGGGCATGGCATAGGCTAGATAAAGGATTCACCCGATACTCGCAGATGCAGTACATGGGTGAATACCAACCCTATACAAAAACGGTCGAAAAAGCGGGTTAATGAATTGAGAGCCTAATTTCACAATCTAAGAAGCAACAATTATTCTTTACATATGTCTTATTGATAGCCCGCTACCATTGAGTTGAAAAATATAATATAATATCTAGTTTAATAAGATTTAAAAGTGAAATCGACGGCGTTCTGTGGCCACCGTCTTGTCTTTTTGCATTCTCTCCCATTTCACCAACTCTGTTCTGATATAAGTAACCATTTGACACTGGTGCCAGGCATTCTACTTCTTGTTCCATACTAACGCTATTTTCGCCCGTATTTATATAAGGCTGGTCTTCACCCGTGTACTACAAGTACCGAGTGAATCTTTTATCTAGGCATAAGGCTAGATAAAAGATTCACCCGGTACTTGTAGTACCGGGTGAATGCTTTATCTAGGCATTGTTGTATACCTATTCCATCTTCATCAGCCCTAGGGCTAGGCGTCATACTTGATGCCTGATCATCTGATGGGGTTGCGAGATAAAAGATTCAGAGACAGAGTAGCCTCAGTATGGGCTACTGTGGGTAGATGTGAATCTTTCATTTATAAGATTGCTCAACAATAACAGTCCTATCCTCACGTCACACAGGCTACTTTATCTATGCTGATACAGTGTGAGCGTCAGAAGGGAATCTTTTATCTAGTCACAGGGTCAGGGCTGCGGGAGTAACTATCGCCAGGCCCAATGTCAATGACCAATGTTGCTCTTCGTTCTAACTCTAGTAGATCCAAGGTTTTGGGTTGGCGGCTAAATTTTGCCAACATTGCACATGCCTTGGCTTGGGACAATAAGCACGCGTTGTTTAATAAACTCATAACACTAGTATTCTTACCTTCCAACATAGCTAACTCAGTAACTCACTGTGACATCGACTTGATCGAGTGCTCTATTCTCCTATTCTCTAATCTAACATGTTGCGTTAGCAGTAAACCGTACTAAACGACCACGGTTTCAGCGGGTTCCCGTGCTCAGACATGTCCCTCGCTTCTGAGCATGCGTCAGAATCTAATAAGGATGGCCGTAATCGATTAACACTACCCGGGCGACTCGGGTCATCCGAGTCGTCAGAAATTCAAATAGAACACGGCGAGTGGAGTCGACAAATACACGTGCCATGTGCAAAAAAAGAATAACTTAGATTAATTAATTGGAAATATAGGTAAACTGGGCCATCATAAAATACTTTAAATCCTATTTTGCTGTAGTTTTATCGGTTATTAATAAAAAAAAGAAAAGATTGTCCACCCGAGCGCGGAGAAGCGTATTCGATTATTCGACCCGAGTTTGTAGGATGTGCGCATGCGCCAATAAGTGGCTCAGGTGACCCGAGTTGATGCGAAATCCGCGCATGCGCAGAAGCAGCGCAGAAGCAACGGGACATGTCTGAGCACGGGAACCCGTAGATAAAAGATTCACCCGTACTGCAGCAGTACGGGGTGAATCTTGTACCTAGGGAACCCGCTGAAACCACCACACCGGAGTTGTTCTACAGAGTGGGCTACATTCGAAATAACAATATGAATATCCGTTAACCACTGACCACTTAAGATTATAAGCACATAGCGACCCATGGCATAAATATGAATCAAAACAAGTGTATGTTGAATTAAGCATATATCCGCGTTTAATTACTGAAGAAATCGGCTGGGAGAGTGCAGCACCGTGAACTTGTTCTCGGCCTGCCCACTCAAGTCGCCCACCCATAGATAAACGGCTATTCACACAGCGGAATGCGAATAGTGGTATGTCGTGTCCTTATTCGCACAGCGGTTGTGCGAATAAGGACACCACCTACCACACTATATGGGTCGTTTCATGGTAAATGGGGCCAATGTATTTTCCTGTATGTAATGGTCAAAACCAATTATTGAAAGAGTAGAGGAGTTATTTTCTTGATAGAACTGGTATCCTTACACTTTGGAGGGATAGATATAAAAGAATTATGGCCTAATGTGACATATTACAAAAATGCCAACATATTCATTCCAAAAATATGGTGTTTTAAAGGTATGAATTTGTGACATGGAGAATGTGGTCTTTTCTACAGCCTACTAGACCTTTATTTTGCATAGAATATTACTTGTTAGTCTATAAACTAATAAAAGGAAACTATCACTTGAAATAAATGTCCATCTTGCTTGCATATCTTTGTATACTTTTCTAATATTCCATGATGAGTAAACTGGTTCTGGATGTAACTGTGGTGTCCCCTGCTTGTTATGTCAGGGAATATGCTATTCTGGGAATACCGGAGCTTCAGTCTTACTACTGTTGCATGCGTAAACCTATTTTTTAATACCATAACTAATAATAACATTTTTCTACAAGGCTGTATGGAAATAATTGAAGTTGAAGTCCCTATCTTTTTTGGTGTCCCATTCAATAGTGTTACGTCCACAACTCCAAATTGGGAAGAATATAACTATAAATCCCTATAAAGATTTTGTTTATAGCATAGTTGTATACTTAGGGTTTTATAGCATAAACATTAATTGTTTCATGCTTTAAATATTCTAAAATAATTGTTGTTTTTTATGAATCATATGCTATATTCACCTTTGAGGCTGGCTAGTCAATTAATTATTATTATTCTGACAAGATGGTAACCTAAACTATCTTTTCCTTCACATTACTAGTATACATGTACAAGAGTTGGCTCCTGACCGGTAAAAAAATAGGGAAATACACAATATTAACTTTTTACCCTAATGTCACACTTTGGCCCCATTTACCATGAAACGACCCATATACGACGTCATATATACTAATGTGTGTGTGCGTTTGTGTGGGTCGCTCAACTCGGAATTCTCGGAAATTTGACAGGCATGCCTCGCGTCCCTCTAGTCGGGTTCCAGTACCCATTTGACCTGCCATTTCTCCATAAGCATATTCAGCACTCTACGAGCCACCCAACCAGTCACGGTGCGACCCAACCAGCCACGGTTGAACTCGTTTGAGCTCGTTTAAACTTGTTTCCGGTGTGGCGTTTTCAGCGCCCGGTCATGCTCAGCGGCCTGTCGTGGCTTCTGCGCATGCGCGGATTTTCGCACGTTGCGGCGAGCACTGCTATTTGTTTTGTTTACTGCTACGTTGTTAGCTGCTACGTTAATATTGCTTGGAATTTAAGGTTAATTTAATGAAATTTCATTATTTGAGTATGTAATTCTGTTAAATATGATCGCATTCAATAGATTTCGGCCTGATCGGACCCTAACACTGCCGGGCACCAGCTGAGCTTGTAGCTGGCGAGGCCACGGGTGTTTTGCATATGTCTTAAAATCCGCGCATGCGCAGAAGCCACGACAGGCCGCTGAGCATGACCGGGCGCTGAAAAAGCCACACCGGTACAAAGGCTAGGGGACCAGGTTGGAAACTGAGTGATAATAGATGAAAACTCCTATGCCTCTGCACGAGCAAATAAATGCCAGGGGACCAGGCTAGACCTCCACAGAGCGAGCAGTGTAGTAAAATATTATTTGACTATGTTGTTGTCTTTGTTTGTTCAGACATTATCACATATTTATGTATCTTTTGCACAGATTAAATTGTTTGAAGTATATTTGAAATTGATCTACATTGATTTCTGTTTAAATCACACAATATCACTACTTAGGCCGTAATCGATTAACACGACCCGGGCGATTCTGGTCACCTGAGTCGTCAGAATTTCAAATCGAACAACGCGAGTGGAGTCGAGAAATACATGTGCCGTGTGCAAAACTACCCGACCCCAGTATCCCACCTCTTGGCTGGGGTTTGCAAGGAGCGATGACCTCACATTTGCGCTGGTACCGGCCTGCAGGATAACAGCCACCGGTACCAGTCATGCATCTTTTTTGTGTGTAAAAACATAGATTAGTGAAATGGAGTTATCACAAAACTATGCCATCATAAAAATAGTTAAATCATATTTTGCTGTAATTATATCGGCTACTAAAAAAACAAATAAAAGGGCCACCATTTTTGTTTCCCGAGCGTGGAGAAGCTTATTCAATTATTCGACCCGAGTTTGCACGATGTGCGCATGCGCCAAAAAGTGGCTCGGGTGACCAGAGTCGATTAATCGATTACGCCCTTAATGAATGGGAAACTCATCCTGCAAGGGTATGCTCGATATTACCCAGTGGGAACTCGTTTTTCATCCTTTCGTCACTGTGGACCCTTCTCATAAGCATATTCAGCGCTCTACGGAGCCTCATCAACACTGTCGGTCGACCAGTTCATGACATCGGGGACTAGCAGGCCCCACCTCATCGCCATAGCTGACTTGGTGCCATTACTAACTAACCACTAATTTTCACTGCAACAAACAGGTAACCCCACCCTCTGCCTAACTAATCCCATCCTCACTTCACTTCTTCCTCTGGCCTTGGCCGGACTTACGGTGCATACCGGTGAATCTGGAGGGACTGAAGTTTGGATCCTGGTCGAGTCAAACCAATGACTTATAAAATGGGTACCTGTTGCAGCTAGGCGCTTGGCGTTATGAAATCAGAACAGGGACTGGGCGCACAGTGTCAGGATAATGTGACTGTGTGGGACATCGGGTCATGGCGCCGGCGGCCTGATTTCCCAGTGGGGTAGCACTATAAAGTCGCCATGAGTGCGCGCTGTTACAAGTAGGTGCACATCCTGGTATGGCCTAGGGTCTTACTGGGGTGTAAAACTACGCCAACCACCCAGCCTCCCCCAGCCCTCTCAGAGGACTGTGGTTGGACTCTTAGGCTGCCTTGTTCCTCCTCCGCCCCCTCCCCCCTACCCCTCAATTCCTCTGATCACTACACACCGGAACCCAACTCCCGACCACATGGGACTGCTTTCAGTGGTGCCCATTCAGTGCTGCAGATTTGCAGCCTTCAGCTCACCGGTGCGACTGAAAACTCCCCAAAACAACAACTCTGTGGAGCCACCCAACCAGCCACGGTGCGACTCAACCAGCCACGGTTGAACTCATTTGAGCTCGTTTAAACTTGTAACACCTGTTGAAAGTCTAGGGGACCAGGTTGGAAACTGAGCGATAATAGATGAAAACTCCTATGCCTCTGCATGAGCAAATAAATGCCAGGGGACCAGGCTAGACCTCCACAGAGCGAGCAGTGTAGTAAAATATTATTTGACTATGTTGTTGTTGTTGTTTGATCAGACATTATCACATATTTATATTTCTTTTGCACAGATTAAATTGTTTGATGTATATTTGAAATTGATCTACATTGATTTCTGTTTAAATCACACAATATCACTACTTAATGAATGGGAAACTCGTCCTGCAAGGGTATGCTCGATATTACCCAGTGGGAACTCGTTTTTCATCCTTTCGTCGCTGTGGACCCTTCTCACCCTTCTCCATGTTTTCCGAAAGGTGCCACCTGATTGCATCCACATGGGTCCTGCACAGAAGTCGCTGGC
Organism: Branchipolynoe longqiensis; assembly: GCA_030323885.1. Lineage (NCBI taxonomy): Eukaryota > Metazoa > Annelida > Polychaeta > Phyllodocida > Polynoidae > Branchipolynoe > Branchipolynoe longqiensis. Next base: position 39,038,612 of record CM059198.1, read on the forward strand.
GGCACCTAGTGGCAAATTACTGAACTAATACTTTTCTAAACAGAGTATATAGCATCAGGCGCACGCCAGCATGCGCCGTCCAATAAGGTACAGTCTTCAAATGGCTTCGGGGGTGGTCATGCTAAGCCAATCAGAGCTGTTCTTTCATCACTGTTCTGATTGCAAATGGCGGCTTGAACCTAATATTAGCCCAAATTGATGATGTGGATATGGATATTCACCATTCCTCGAATCAATAATCACCACATTCTTCACATCATTTCATAGAAAGGTAACTAATATTCCTAATATGAATAAGCAATGCTTAGGACCGACCCACCGATATAACTACAGCAAAGTATTTTATGATTTTTGTTTACTCCACTCGCGGTGTTCGATTTGAAATTCTATCAACCACATGGGACTGCTTTCAGTGGTGCCCATTCAGTGCTGCAGATTTGCAGCCTTCAGCACACCAATGCGACTGAAAACTCCCCAAAACAACAACTGGGGTGACCCGAATATGGCCATCGTTTCCGCGAAGTAAACTCCACCCTAATTGCTGCGGACCGAAGTTCGACGAGCGATTTCCGTTTCCGTTTGCTGGATTTTGATTTCTCGGACAGGAGTTTACAAATGGCAGCGCCCATAGGGGGCTATTTCCGTTTCCGTTTGCTGGATTTTGGTCCTCTATGGGTAGGAGTATTGTTTATGACTTATGTGTATATATCTACATGCGTTAGTCTTAAGCCTCCCCAGAGGGTGGGTCGGTATTAATATTTCATTTGTGCACCCATGTTTATGCCAAATTGTTATTTATTTCTTTTAATTTTGAATAAAATCTAAGTTTTGAACTGCACGTATTGGCAAATTCTATGGCAGCAGGCATTTGTTTTGATATATTATTAACCAATAGCTGACCCCATATACCTTCAATTGGGCCTATGGACTTAATGCCTTGACAGGGCCGCTGCAGAGTAGCACGGAGGAACACATACACTGGTCCCAGTGACGTCATCACACCATATATGGAAGGTCTGTGGGGAGGGACCAGTGTACTTGTTCTTCGATTCGACGTGTGCTACTCTGCGACGGAGCATCATGAAGGCATTAGGCCAATTGTTGTCGTCCATCCTGCTTGCTCCGTACCGAATGGCGATTTCCGTTTCCGTTTGGTGGATTTTTCTCGGTTTCTCGGTACGAGTTTACAAATGGCAGCGCCCATACAGTGCTATTTCCGTTTCCGTTTGCTGGATTTTGGTGAAATCATGTTTACAGTAAGAGTATTGTTTATGTATTTGTATATATATCTACATGCGTTAGTCTTAAGCCTCCCCGTGGGGGGTGGTATATAAACTAGTCACAGTTCCACTGCGCTCGCTGAACGGCGTGGAGCAAAGCAAGCGTATGTCCATTGAGTTGCTATATAAAGTCTATACGCACAGGTCAGTGAAAACGCGTTTATTCAAATATAGAAATCCAAAACCCTAACTATCAATTTATAACTTGTGATAACATATTTCTATATGTGTTCAAGCTCTAACACTAGTCTGAGTGTCTAGATCTTTATAAATCTAAATGCACATGGCATAGGATCTGCTGATTATATTGATGTAAATGCAATGCTGGATGGTATTCTATGTTTCAAACAAGAGCTGAGATGATCTGAAACTAGCACATTTCATAGCTGCACCCTGTGTATTAGCATGTGCCATGTGCTTTTGGGGGGTATGTTTTGCTCTGATGCATCCCACAATGCACCGCGCCGCTGGAACCCTGATGTAGTCTATTGTCATCTATGATTAGTTCGACTGCATGTGCTGAAAACGGCGTCAGGAGCATCAGAAGCATGAGAGGGATTTAAGAAAGGCGTACGACCATATATTTTGCCGATACGCGCAGTGCAATTTTCTCTCCTCTTCCCCTTCCCCTCCCCCTTTCCCCTCCCCCTCTCCCTCCCCGCTCCCCGTTAGGAGAAAAAGAAAGGTGTACAACCATTTATTTTGCCGATACGCGCAGTGCAAAACGTCGATTTTCTATCCCCCTTCCCCTCTCCCCTCTCCCTTCCCCTCTCCCTCCCCCTCACCCCTCCCCGTCAGGAGTAAAACAAAGGCGTACAACCATTTATTTTGCCGATACGCGCAGTGCAAAACGTCGATTTTCTATCCGCTCCCCCTCTCCCTCCCCCTTCCCCTCTCCCCGTCAGGAGTAAAAGAAAGGCGTATGACCATTTATTTTGCCGATACGCGCAGTGCAAAATGTCGATTTTCTATCCTCCCCACCCCTCTCCCTCTCCCTGTCAAATACCATAGCCTAACCTGCGGTGAGGAGCAATTGGCATAACAGTACTTACATACTTTACCCGTGAAAATATGTTATTTATTTTTATACAGTTTTGAACTGGATTTGGACCATACAAAACAAAGAATTATCTTTTTTTTAATTATATACATTTGTGACATAGCTGTTTTCATTGCTCTTATAATTGGCATGTTCCAGCATAGACTGATAGAGGAGAGGATACAAGTAGTGTGATTATTATTTGCAGGCTATTGATGACATTTGATTGTATTTGTAATCAACAATTCCTGTAAATAGCATAGCCTACACACTCCTTTATTTCTATATTTTTACAGATTTCTATGAATCCAAGTACGTAAACAGACCTGGACAAGCTAACAGATAGTAGAGAAGCAACTACTTGTAAATTCTAGCCATTTGTTATCAAAATGAGATTCAGTGGATTTAATTTGTGAATGGTGGCTAATCTCTTAGAACATCTCAAGGAGAATACTGACATTTTGAAGACCTGATGATGGCAGTGTCGACGCGTATGCGCCCGTATTCGTAGATTCGAAGTATAGGCGTACGAGCGCATGCACCGTCGTTCCTCACGTATCTTTAGCAGTGTCTACGCGTACTTGACCGTATTGTAAGCGTACATGCGCATGTTATTTTGCGCATAGTTATGAATAAGTTTATTAACAGTAATAGCACATTCTCGATTTATTGACAGTAATAACACATTTTCGGAGTTAATGACTTTCCAGTTGTCTTGCCTCAAGGCTAATTTTATTAAGGCATTTCCCCAAGAAGTGGATAATCCTTTAAAAAAAAAAAAAATTTTTAACGGTAATGTTGTATACTTTATATTTAAATGACAAATTAAAGACAGAAGGAGCAATTAAAAATGATATAAGCGGAGCGAGAACATGGGTGAAATTGTTACGGGGAAACTGTGATACCTTTGACTGTTATGCATTGTCTGTGCTAAAAAGCGGTATATTTAAATTAAAAGACAACACTGTTAATAGAGTGTTTCCATTAAAGATTAAGCATATTAAAATAATTGTATTAAAATTCAGGAAAATTGGTACAGATGGTCTGGTGTTAATTGCTGCTTTGTTAATAGGATATACATGCTTGTTAAGACAGTCCAATTTATTTTATTCCGAGATGCTGGGGGATGGCGGTCATACGCTGCTTGGGAGTGACATCAAGGCGCACGCGACACACTTGACGGTGACAATCAGAAGCATGTCCAGACTAACCAGCGCCATTTTGGGTTCGTCGACGCCGGCACGAGAGAGTGTGGGTTCGACCTAGATATGTATTGACTGAATCGTATTGGTTTGTCACGGTCAAAACTTCTGCTGGGCAGTGAAACCCTAAAAATATATGTGCGCAGCTAGTGGTTTCATAGACTAAATTATATAATATGCGCTTTTGATCGACCAGAAAGTCAACAAACCAAGGTCTCGACTGCGCATGCGTGTGACATCATGAATCGCTTCATATGCGTTCACACTGGCAAGATAAAACGTTTCAACATAGATCGGTTCCTGTAGACCACCTCGCGAAGCGTTTTACAATAAACGATTTATATGAATCGATTCAGCCCTAAAACGCCTCAGCCGTGCGTTCACATGGCAAATCTGAGTCGAACTATGCACATGTTGGATATTTAAAGTGAAAAATACCAATTTAATTGTGGCATACATTATTCTGACAGTAGTAGTAGTAGTAGTAGTGGTAGTGGTAGTGGTAGTGGTAGTGGTAGTGGTAGTAGTAGTAGTAGTAGTAGCAGTAATGCCCGAATGCCAAGCTAAAACTTACAAGTACACATTTTTAAGTCATTAAAGTTCTATCATGCAATATAAACTTTTCTAAAACCTAGATAACCTACTAGAACAAAATACTAATTTAATAAGTCATAACATGAAACCAATATAGGGAAATTATTTATTTACATAGTCATGATAGTGATATCACATGACGACAGTATAATACCAATATTAAAGTTGCATAGTCCGATGGTTTGGTTTTGAAAATTTGATATTTCATCGGACTATGCCGCTTTAAATTCTGTTATTGATGACCATACTTAAATTGAAAACAGACAGTGAGTGAGCGGCAGTCAATCAACATCACATGCATTAATATTATAATTAAAACAAAAATGACCCCACAAAAAGGACAGATCAACTATTCACTGCTTCAGATCAAATTATGTTACTTAGGAGTGTGCTAAAAATGAAAACAGTGAGTGAGCGGCAGTCAGTCAACATGGGCATCAATAAAATGAAACGACAAAAAAAAACACCACAGATCGACTGTTGCTTCAAATCGATTTCAGTTTTTGATGAGTGACTTAATAATAACAAAGTGCTAAAATTGAAAACAGCAAGTGAGAGGCAGTAGGTTTGTGTGGTGTGTGTGGTGAAGGTGTAGGGGTGTGGTGAGGATTTTGGTATGTGGGGATTTAATGGTGTGTTGTGGGGGTGTAGGGATGTGTGGTCAGGGGCATAGCTTTCATATACACAGCTAAATATTTTTACCATCAGCATAGACCAATACTATGCTGCAGCTGCAGCACCATCAGCATATGCATGGGTGATAATACAGCCACAAGGAGAGTGGGATGCTCTCCAAGAATAGTCTGTACTGATTGATTAGTGGAATGGTGCCAGGAGAGCCGTGTATGAAACCTGACTTGCAGGAATTTCCTGGTATTCTCAAACAGTCCTAAGCCTCTGGGAGAATATCTGTGTTTTTGTGATCAATTAACATTAAACAAAATGCCAAAGAATCTGGATGTATATGACCGTAATCGGGTTATTCAAAACCTGTTCTGTTATGACTGCAGAACATAAACCTAAACAAGAACGAGTTAGACACAACACAAGTGAAACCTGGTTCCAGCACTTTCCCCACGATTCCCTGTTAGTGCTAAGTCTATGGGAGAAGACCCATGCTTATTCATCTTGATTGCCGTGATTTTTGCTGGATACCACTTTCATTCCTGTTAATGTTATTCAAGTCTAGTGAAAACTGACCTTTAACCTATTAGCTTTAGAGAATTACTGTTCTTGTATTATTTTGAACCTGATATGCAGTGATAATGCCAATGCTATAGGTTTACATCTCATGTCATATTGAAGATAAAGTTGCTAATGTTCCCCATATTATTTTTAATGTATGTTATATTGGTGGTAACGGTTTTTAGAAATAGGAAAAATGCAGTAAAATACAAGGATGAATAGTGGGAATCAAGATCTCTGTGATTTTGTTGATTTTTTATATTTACCAATTAGCATTCAGCAAAATACCAAAGAATTAGGATGTAAATGACAACAAGTTGGTAGTTTGAATCCCATTTTATGACCTTAAATGTTGCTAAAACATGATGCCCAAACAAGAAATAGTTAGGTGTGGGTGATAGGATAGTTGAAACCTGACTTCGGGCATTCTCCTACGATTCCATGATGATGTTAAACCCAAGTAGATGTTGTTTATTACCATTAATGCCTAAGTCACAAATCGCCTCTGGCGTGTTTGCGCTGGCAGTAAGTCACCAAATTGGTAAAAACATGTGGGGACCATGCGGTCGGATATGGCGGCCATGCAGCAACCCTACAGTTTTCTGTTTACTGTAAAGGGTTGCGATTTGTTTAACTTCACATACTTTTTCAGAAATCGTGAGGCTGTATGCCGAAACCCCGCCGCATAGCATCACAAGGTGGCTGTACTGTGTCCATACAGTGACCCCAATCATGCGGCGGCCACAAGATACCTTGGGACGGCGTTACAGCAGCAGAAAAAAAGGTAAGATTTGTGAACATTTTTACTGCAGACCGCAACACCATACGATCTGCGTATGGTGGCAGCATAATATGTGTGACCCAAGCATTAGGTGACTTCTTACCCCAATTTATGAATCCAGAGAAAATAATTGGTGCTTAGATGTAAGAAACCCCACCCTATCTTTGACGGAATGTGTAATGTGTATTAGTAGTAACTCTACTGTATCTCAAGTTTGTTGCAAAGTCGAAGAAATACACATCAACAAGGCAATGTACCTCTGAGCTATTCATATCTTCCTTTCATATGCAACCTCAATCATTCAAAAGCCTCACCTTCAGGTCTGCCTCTTTTGTATAATATTAATAGGAATAACACAGAGCCCTTCTTCCAATGGCCATTACAATATAGATTAGTGTTCATAGCTGCTAGGGTGCCCCTAGTATTTGGCTGTATACATGTATAGAAATTGCATGAAAACTGCTTACGGTGTGTTCTCTTAGTTTATTAAAGTATTTAAAAAACAACAAGTATTCAAATATAACAAACTGAACACAGATGACATGCAGCTCGGGCCATGTTGCCAGATGGCTTTGTGCATATGGTAACTGCTCCTCTAATAAAAGGGGAGGAACGTGCTTTAAAATTAAACCAAGTAATAAGCTTCATGTTACAATTCTTTTTAAATATCTTTCTTACTAGTCTATTTCAGTGTCAGATACCATAGCCTAACCTGCGATGAGGAGAAATTGGCATACCAAATGATATCAGGTAAGAAAATTAGCTAATCCTTTTGTATGAAATATTAAATACCAAAATATATTCATAATTTTCTAACACTTAATCTCAAACAAGGTGAAATACCTAGATACCCACCTGAAATACTATTAATGCAACTGAACACTTATACTTGGTCAGGAAGTGGTTTCTATTATTTTCTTACTTTCACATTAGATGCAATCACAAATATGCACAATACACAATTATAACCTGCAAATAACAATGAGACTAGAATTTAACCAGAAAGTCGCATATTTTTACAAAGGGATAAGGAAAATGCAAGGTGATCATCACAAAGCAATAAGTACATACTGATTTTTCTTTGGGAGATCACATGATTAATCATGCAATTAAACTGCTGGTTTTTATAGGCCTACAAAAATAAGTGTGTTTTCCAAAATAGCTGACGCTGTAATTTCAGACAAATTCTATGGTGTCATCCAAAAAGCTGGGTATAGTAATCTGATTCCCTTAAATTTCAAGGAAATACAATAGGTGAGAACTTCCTTGTTCTATAACACTAGTTACATATTTTACCTGTGAGGATATATTATTTATTTTGATACAGTTTTGACCAGGATTTGGACCATACAAAACAAAGAATTATCTTTTGTTAAATCATATACATTTGTGACAGCTGTTTTAATTGCTGTTATAATTGGCATGTTCCAGCATAGACTGATAGAGGAGAGGGTAGGGTACAAGTAGTGTGATTATTATTTGTAGGCTATTGATGACATTTGATTGTATTTGTAATCAACAATTCCTGTAAATACACACTCCTTTATGTTTATATTTTACAGATTTCTATGAATCCAAGCACATAAACAGACCTGGACAAGCTATCAGATAGAGAAGCAACTACTTGTAAATTCTAGCCATTTGTTATCAAAATGAGATTCAATGGCTTTAATTTGTGAATGGTGGCTAATCTCTTAGAACATCTCAAGGAGAATACTGACATTTTGAAGACCTGATGATGGACCAACCATTTTATACTATTTTTAGTATTGATTGCATACAATAAAAAAATATAAATATTGTGCAGCTTGTGAATATTTGTTGCAAATAAAAAATGCAAATTATATGCTTGTTTTTCATTTTAGATAAAGGGGAGTGTGTGTGTGTTGTGTGTGTGTGTGTGGGGGGGGGTAATGTGAAATATATTACTTACGTAGAGACAGCCATCCTTCCATCCATCACCAAACTGGCCGCCGCCGCTTCTCGAGCCACCACCAAACTCTGGGAACGAGCCACACAGAAGGAACAAGTACGGAACCCTTATTCAATAAGCTGGCTCTGGTACACCCTGGTCAGAACGAACATCCCCCATCCAGTCGGCCTTCCTGCTTCTACACAAGTCGCCATCAACCGCTTCAGGACTGGCTACCGCCGTTGGATTGATGTCCCCAACCTCCAGCGCTGTCCCTGCGGAACTAATATCTTTAATGTGGCCCACATACTCGCCTCATGTGGCGCCATCGACAGATCTGCCATCAGCGACTTCATGGAGGATGCTGACCGCCAACTCAGCGACAATAGGGCCGCTCTGGCTATCCTCTCCAGGATTTCCAAGTCATCCTGGAACGCACTTGCGCGCTTCTACCGCCAGAATGCAGACATCATCAACACTGTCGGTTTGTTTGTTTGTTTGTTGTTGTTTTACGTCCTAGCAACATCTAAGGTCATATCAGGACGGGTACCGACTTGTGACAGTGCGCACTCATGGCGACTTTTTAGTGCTGTCCCACTGGGAAACCAGGCCGCCGGCACCATGACCTGCTATCCCACTCAGTCACATTATCCTGACACTGAGCACACCAGTCCTTGCCCTATCCTAATAATGCCAAGCGCCTGGCTAGGAAGCAACAAGTATCAATTTTAAAGTCATTGGTTTGACTCGACCGGGACTCGAACCCACGACCCCACGATCTACCAGCATGGGAGACGGACGCTCTAACTCATTCGGCCATCCCGTCTGGTCGCCCAGTTCATGACATCGGGGACTAGCAGGCCCCACCTCATCGCCATAGCTGACTTGGTGCCACTACTAACTAACCACTAATTTTCACTGCAACAAACAGGTAACCCCACCCTCTGCCTAACTAATCCTCCTCACTTCACTTCTTCCTCTGGCCTTGGCCGGACTTACGGTGCATACCGGTGAATCTGGAGGGACTGAAGTTTGGATCCTGGTCGAGTCAAACCAATGACTTATAAAATGGGTACCTGTTGCTGCTAGGCGCTTGGCGTTATGAAATCAGGACAGGGACTGGGCGCACAGTGTCAGGATAATGTGACTGTGTGGGACATCGGGTCATGGCGCCGGCGGCCTGATTTCCCAGTGGGGCAGCACTATAAAGTCGCCATGAGTGCGTGCTGTTACAAGTCGGTGCACATCCTTGTATGGCCTAGGGTCTTACTGGGGTGTAAAACTACACCAACCACCCAGCCTCTCCCGGCCCTCTCAGAGGACTGTGGTTGGACTCTTAGGCTGCCTTGTTCTTCCTCCGCCCCCTCCCCCTCAATTCCTCTGATCACTACACACCGGAACCCAACTCCCGACCACATGGGACTGCTTTCAGCGGTGCCCATTCAGTGCTGCAGATTTGCAGCCTTCAGCGCACCAATGCGACTGAAAACTCCCCAAAACAACAACAACATACTTACAGTCCTGGCCATAGGCATAGCAATGTGTAGGGTGGGGTGGGGATAACCAGTGCAAAGTCAATGGCAAAATATCATATTATCACTCAGTGTGACAAACCAGCTCATGGATTGCCTGTTCATATGATGATAAATACTTTAGAAATTAAAAGAGACACAGAATTCATATATATATGCAAACTCCCTCCCATTGTGTAACTGAAATGTATGGTAAGATGCTTCTAAGTCCTTTAATTCCTCTCAAATGTGTCAGATATTCTATACTACAGCAATCAACCAAGGCAGTAGCCATTTTGAATTGTTTATCATATGAAACAAGCCCTCTGATTGGTTTAGCATGACCACCCCGAAGCCATTTTGAAATACTATACCTCATTGGAGGAGAGGCGTGTGCTGGCGTTCGCTTGCTCATAGCGATATGGCGAATACACCTAAACACGGTTTGGCGGCCATCTTGACCCAATTCCTGTTTGCAGGTACACAAACGCACATGGCAGTATCACCAGTGTGGCAGTGAGCATTCTTCATACAGAAAAAGTTAAATATCTCTAAAAGCACACCACTAAGAATACAAACTAATTGGAATACACATAGAAAACATGTTTAACAAAAAGATTATATTAAATTGATATGGTTAGGGTTCTCGATTTCTATTAAGTTTTGAATAAAACTAACGTTTTGCATTGCAACGTACCGGCAAACTCAATGCATTGTTAATTGGTCATGAGCAATCTTCATACAGAAAAAGTGAAATATCTCTAAAACTATACCACCTACAAACAAATCGCTTGGTGCACACATAGAAAACATAGTTACCGAAAAGATTATATTACATTGACATGGTTAGAGTTCTGGATTTCTCTTAATTTTGAATAAAACTAACGGTTTACACTGCGCGTACCGGCAAACGCAATCGCGGCAATGCATTGTCAATGGCAGTGAGCAATCTTCATACAGAAAACGTTAAATATCTCTAAAACTACACTACCTAGAAACTAACTAATTGGAATACGTATAGAAAACATGTTTAACAAAAAGATTATATTAAATTGATATGGTTAGGGTTCTGGATTAATATTAATTTTGAATAAAACTGACGTTTTGCACTGTGCGTTCCGGCAAACTCAAGGCTATCAGGCTTTGTTTACCTATAACCGGAAGTGGCCTCGTTCTCGCGAAATTAGGACATGCCCATATAAGGCCAAACCGTGTTATCGTGTATGGTAGACAGGAAGTGTCAACACCAATTGGCAGAGCTGGGGGCACGGGGAATCGAACCGCCGACCCTCAGATTAGGAGTCTGACCTAGAAAAAAGTCAGACACTCTAACCACTCCGCCACAGAGAACGTTCAAAAGTAGTGCTCAAAAGGTTCCAAAAACAACATTTTAAGGGCTATCTATCACTGCTGCAGATAATAATTTTGAAATTAGGGGCTATGATAGTTGAGCATTTATAGTTATCATCTTATATTATATATTTATGATATTAGATGACAAAACGATGTGGATATATCAACCCAGCTTCCCAACACTTTGTAAAATATTCCGATAATTACACATTGGTGGGAATGTGAACTGGTCTATAAGATATTACAAATGTTACATAAAGGTAAATGATATATAGGGCCAGGAGCATTAAAGGGACCAGATATAGGTCGCTGGCGACGGGAACCGTACTCCGACAAATGCTCTCCAAGCACAACCTTGTTTAGTTTTTATGTTTAATTGAACCAAGTATGTGTGGGGAGAGTAGGGGACCAGGGCTGTGCTAATCTGAACTGCAAAGCCAGTTGGTTGTCTCCAAAATGGCCGCCCCCATAGACGGCGGCCATTTGCAATGGAAAAGCTGCGCTGTGATTGGCTGAAATTGTGCCGGCAACAGGCTCACACAGTAACAAGAGTTGCTGGTTCCCAGTATGGGCAGCAATAAATTAAGCCCAAATCTATTCAAAGCTGTCATATTTAACAGAATTACATACTCAAGTAATGAAATTTAATTAAATTAACCTTAAATTCCAAGCGATATTAACGTAGCAGCTCGATCAGCGTCGAATCGCCGAGTGTAAACAAAACAAATAGCAGTGATTGCCGCAACGTGCGAAAATCCGCGCATGCGCAGAAGCCACGACAGGCCGCTGGTGTTTTGGGGAGTTTTCAGTCGCATCAGAATTTCAAATCGAGTTCGTTTGTTTTCCACGCGGCGGATAGCTGGCGACTTTAATATATTATGTGGTGCTGGTGATCCTTTACTTATATAATTTATTTATCATATTAGAATGCAAAATGATGTGGATATATCAACCCAGCTTCCTAACACTTTTCACTCTGTTGGTAGACCATGGGATCGTGGGTTCGAACCCTGGTCGAGTCAAACCAATGACTTACAAATTGATACTTGTCGCTTCCTAGCCATGCAGTCGGCATTATTAGGATAGGGCAAGGACTGGTTGGCTCAGTGTCAGGATAATGTGATTGAGTATGATATCAGGTCATGGTGCTGGCGGCCTGCTCTCCCAGTGGGGCAGCACTATAAAGTCACCATGAGTGCGCACTGTCACAAGTCGGTACCCATCCTGATATGACTGTAGATGTTGTTAGGATGTAAAACAACAACAAACAAACAATCTTAACACTTTTTTTAATGGGTTGCTTAGGAACCTGTCCTGGAGACAGTATTGTAGGAGTAACAGAAGCCACTGCAGTTATGCCTATGAGAAATACTCTTAATATCACTAATTGATATGAATTTGCTAAAACGGGGGACATTTCGTGTAGTTATTTTTTCCGACGATAGGTGGCGCGTCGGTACAAGTGGGCCTAAATGCGTGTGACTTTTAACTGTGTGTGTAGAGTGTGAATGCATACGAGTGTGCCAGTACTCAGGACCATACCATTACAATTACAGGACCATACTGTCAGTATGTCAGTGCATTGGACTACAGTCAGTATGTCAGTACACTGGACTAGTCAGTACAGAGGACTACACCGTCAATATCTCAGTACACAAAACTATACTGTCAGTATCTCAGTACTCATGACTACAGTCAGTACAAAGGACCATACCGTCAGTATGTGAGTACACTGGACTAATCAGTACACAGAACTACCATCAGTGCTCAGGACCATACCATCAATATGTCAGCACACAGGACTACAGTCAGTACTCGGGACCATACCACCAGTATCTCGGTACACCGGACTCTGGTCAGCACACAGAGCCATAGGGTCAGTATGACAGACTACAGTCAGTATTCAGGATCATATCATTAGTATGTCAGTACACTGGAGTAGTCAGTACAAAGACTAGAGTCAGTAGGCCTACACAGAACTATACCATCAGTATGTCAGTACACAGGACTAGTCAGTACAAGGACTACAGTCAGTACATAGAATGATACTGTCAGTATGACACTATGCCAAACTACAGTCAGTACTCAGTACCATGCCATCAGTATGTCAGGACACAGAACTAGTCAGTAGACAGAACTATGCCATCAGTATGTCAGTGCACATGACTAGTCAGTACATAGGGCTAGTCAGTACACAGGACTAATCAGTACACAGGACAATAATGTCAGTACACAGGATTACAGTCAGTACACAGGACAATACTGTCAGTACACAGGACCATACTGTCGATATGTCAGTACACAGGACTATGCCATCAGTAATGTAAAATTTAAGACCTAAATGCACTGGGATTGGTCCCACTGCTTCACTGGTCACAGCTGGTTCATGTATTATTAACAATCCCACCCCAACAACATAATTCATAAACTTACATAACTAACTACATTAGAGTTACAATAGAATTTTCCTAACAAACCAACATTTATATACCGCTTGCCTAACTGCAACTGAACATTAAAACTTACTACAAGTTTACTAACTGAATACAGAAGATAACTTCTGCATACATTCTAAATACTATGTAAATACTCACATTGATCTGACTAATATTGATCTGGTTATATGACATTACTGTACCATATTGTTATGGAACATTTGGGTTTCAGAATTTCATTGTGTTTACATGCTGCAAATTGTGTATTCAACAGTTATTGTACACCTTATTCTATATACCTTTTGTGTAAATAACCCTGAATTGAAAAATGGCTGGAAGACCAGTGCTTCAAAAGACTTATTCAGCAGAATAAACATATTTACCCCCCCCAAATGTTAGTACTCAGGAATAGTCAGTATGTCAGTATACAGGAGTAGTCAGTACACAGCACAATAACATCAGTATGTCAGTAAAATGTACACCAGACAACAGTCAGGACACAGGGCTATACAATCAGTATATCAGTACACAGGACAACAGTCAGTACACATGACCATGCCATCAGTATGTCAGTACACAGAACTATACTAGTTGCCAATATGTTTTTAGGCCCACTGGTTCAGTGGCGATGACAACAGCAATTGTTTGAACCACAACATCGCACTGAGAAAGTCCTAGAGGACATTGTCAGGGCCAAGTTCACGCAAAGCGAAGAATTAAAGCCAAAATTGATGAACGCCCCAGGCAAAGCATTCAGAGAATGCACCAGATGCCCATATTGGGGAACCAGAATTTTCTTAAACAATGCAAACGAAGGGGAAATTGTCAAACAAGGGTACAAAACTAAAATGGGACACATCCTCCAAAAAGTAAAGGAGCATCACAGAGAACTGGCAGAAGCAACACCAAGGCTCCAAACCATGAGTATCACAAACTTTTCATAAAATACCACTAACCATAATTTAAAGCACTAGAAATACTGTGTATAACTAACACCCATTCCAGGGCATGTACCTCCCCTCCACTCGCACAGGTACAGTCTACGGTAATGTATGAAACTATATAGCAAGACAGGGCATATGTACTGTATGCACCAGCCCATACGCCCATAAAACAATCTAAACAAAGTTAAAAACTCGTGAAATCTAGCAAACGCCAAACCTAAAGGTAAAGAAAGATGGTAGATGAATGCAGGCTGGGCAGGGGCATGTACTTTGCCCACCTAAACTACCAGAGTGCATCCAATAAAATAGACACAATAAAAATGCAGCTAAAAAATGAAAATCTTGATGTTTTAACACTATTAGAAACATGATTCACTGACAGACAACACCCTCAATATAGAAGGATATAGGCTTCTACGTAATGACAGACAGCAAATTAACATAGCAAACCAAACAAAAAAAGGTGGAGGTGTTGCAATCTACTGCAAAACCTAAAAAAATCTAGACACTGAGGCCCTAAAAATAGCAAACAACTCAAATGAACACCTGGAGCTACTATGGTGCCTAATAAAAAAACGAGAAGCAAGCTAACATAGCCATAGTAAGCCTCTACAGACCACCGTCCGGGGATATTGAAACATTCCTTGAAACTCTAGACAAAAGCATAAATACAGTGAGAAAACTAACAAATGCAGAAATCTTTGTGCTAGGGGACTTCAACCTAAACTACAGTAGCAACGACAAAAATAAACTAATGCGACAAACCACTATCAAAATGCTAGGGCTACAGCAACTTATTACAGACAGCACAAGACTAGAAAACAATAGCTCAACAATTGACCTAATACTAACCAACTCAAACCATGCCACAAAATGGGGCACTAGAAGCTGGGGTATAAGTGACCATGAGCTAATATATGTAACGAGGAAAAAACTCAAACACAAGCCAATATAAATATAAGATGGGCAGATCCCTAAAAAACTACTCAAAAGAAACACTAAAAAACCACCTATATGAAAATATAGACAACCTCACAGCAGACAGAGAATATACTGATATCTACTGGAATAACATTGTCACAGAAATAAAACAATCATTAGATGAGATGTGTCCCATAAAGAAACTAAAAATACAGAGAAACCAAGACCCGTGGGTAGACAGGGAACTGTTAACGCATATCGCAACAAAACGAAAGCTAGGTGACAAAGTGAAACGTACTAAAGACCCAGAGGATAAAAGGGCCTATGATACTGCCAGAAACAACTCCCTCAAAGCAGTAAGGACAGCAAAACAGAAATATATAATAAAACAAGACAAGGACTGGGGAAGCAACGCAAATAAGTTCTGGAAAAAGGTAAGCTTACTATTCCCCCAAAATAAGATAGAAGAATGCATAAGCTTCCAGGATAAGGATGGAAATATGCACACAGATAGTGATGCAGCAAACAAACTAAATACCCACTTTTCCATGGTAGGACAAAGGTTATCAAAGAAATTCACAAGAATCTGGGAAAACAAGTCAGAAAATATCCAGGATGAAATCCCCACCTGCAAAACTGACCTAAAAGAACTAACACAACTAATAAATGACTTAGATGAAAACAAACCAAGTGGAATAGATGGAATCCCCACAAAAATACTAAAAGAGGCACTCCAAGCCATCCCAGATACCATGGTCGACCTGTTCAACATATCATTTGAGCAGGGACACTTCATCACAGCATGGAAGATGGCAACCATCACCCCCCATCTACAAAAATGGTGACAAACAAAACATGGGGAACTACAGACCAATATCAATCTTGCAAACACCAGGCAAGCTAATTGAAAGAATATTCCACAGGCACATAAATGAGCACCTGGAAAAAAACAATATACTAAACAAGAGGCAAGGAGGTTTCAGAAAACTACACTCCACATCAAAAACAATTGCAAACCTAACAAGTGATGTGCTGGCATCATTGAACCAAAAGAAATTAGTTGGAGCAGCCTTCATCGACTTCAGCAAGGCCTTTGACACTGTAGACCACAGCATATTAATAAGAAAATTAAACAACATGGGCATTAAATCCAAATCAATAAACTGGATAAAATGCTACCTAAACAACAGACAGCAAAAAACTAAAGTAAATGGTACACTCTCAGACCAACAAACTGTCACCTGTGGTGTACCCCAAGGATCAGTCCTGGGACCACTACTATTTATACTATACATAAACAACCTAGAAAAATGGCTGGAGACAGAATGTCTCCAGCTATATGCGGATGACACTGTCATATATGCAGAAGGAAGCACAGTAGAAGAGGTAGCAACCAAACTGAACAACCTCCTGCTAAAGCTGGACGGCTGGTGTGAATCCAATAAAATAACCATCAATGCAAATAAATGTAAAACTGTACTCTTCTCACATACAGCAATCACAGGAAGAAACCTACAATGTACACTAGGAAACCAAACACTGGAAAGTGTAAATCACTACAAATACCTAGGCCTAGAACTAGATAGCCAGCTAAACTACAATCTGTGTGTAACAAAAATCAGCCATAGTTTGTGATTTACTTTTAGTATATTTGCTAAACTAAGAAACTATATGACACAAGATATGTCAATAAAAATCTTCAAAGGCATGGTACTCCCCTACTTTGACCATGGGGATGTAATTTACATGGGTGCTAAAAAAGAGCTACTTAAAAAACTGCAGATACTACAAAATAGGGCACTGAAAATCTGCCTGAAAGTAGACAAACTACACCCCACTTATGACCTACACAAAAGAACTAAAGTAAAGCTACTAGAAAACAGAAGGATAATCCACCTAAAAACATTAGCATATGGATATAGCCAAGACATTAAGCGTCTAACACAACCACTAAGGGACACCAGAGCAAGCAAGGCACCACTACTAAGGCAGACCAGAAGCCAGATCAAAGCCCATGAAGGGAGTACACTGGAAATGGCTGCCAAGGCATGGAATGCGCAAACGGTGAAAGAAAGACAAATCCCTGACCTAAAAACATACAAAAAATATCTGTGCAAAATAAAAACAGGAAACCCCAACTGAACTGCACCACAAGGGGACATGTGATATGTCACGGCCCACCAACTGGACAGCCCAGGGCGGGATAACCGGAAATATAAAAGCCAGATAACATATCCAACAACAATATAAATCAAATCAAATTCAAATAAACATTACTCAACCACCTAATAGATACAGGCCTATGGACATGTAAATAAAATAGGCTAGTATAGAATTAAGTAGAAAAAAGCGGAAGACTCTTCCCAAGAAAACCCCAAAACCCTAACATAGAACCTTAAGAAAACAACTAACATAGTAATAAGAATAGAACAAAAATACAATGCCAAGAGGGCCCCCAAAAAACTAACATAGGCTACTAAACGTACCAACAGACTATCTATCTGCTACTGAAATGCAGACAATCAAATAACTTATCAGCAGCTACTGCTTGGTAAGACAACACCAACACTACAGCTGGCCAGCATTGAAAACAAGCCTGGGTACCCGGGCTTACATGCTATGGACAGTATAAATACAGCCTCAATACAAAATTAAAAAAAAAAAGAAGTACCCCACTAACATAACTCATTTCATACAATATGCCACCCCGTGTCATTTAGAAAATAAGATCTCAGCATGTTAGTGTTTATTCCATTGTTTAAAAAATGTATATGATTTGTAATACAAGGTGACATTTGGACTCAGATCATCTCATTAAATATCACTTTCCCAATATTTTCTGAATGAAATCAGAATCCAGAATAATTCATTGACATATTTGCCGCATACCCAAGTAATATATATTGCATAATAAATTATTTTCTCTGCACATGCAATACTTAAAGAAGGCACTTAAATGTCCATTTTGCTAATGACATTGTTCTGATTGGCACAACAAAAAAGTGAGTGATAATAGCAGAAAATTCATGCCCCTCTGTGCTTGGCCTAATGCTGCGTTCATACGGTCCTCGTGAATATGGTGAACTTCCCACTTACTGCTGGTGAACACGACCATGTAAACTGAGAGCGTTCATTTGGCAATTCACGGTAAACACTCTACTCGCAGTGTTCGATTTGAAATTTTGACGACTCGGGTCACCCGAGTCGTGTTAATCGAATACGACCATTGTTTCATGCTGGGCGATAATAGAGGCATTGTCAAATCTTCATACAGGAAAAGTGATATATCTCTAAAACCATACCACCTAGAAACAAATCGCTTGGTACACATATAGAAAACATCTTTACCAAAAAGATTCTATCAAATTTATAAGGTATGGGTTCTGGATTTATTAATTTTGAATAAAACTAATGTTTTGCACCGCATACGGCGGACGGCGGAAACTGTGACACCGCCATTTCTTCACGAGTGGTGAGTAAGGAGCAGGTTCCAAAATCTCCAGTTCACAGGTGGTGTTCACCAGTTGTGAAGTCACTTGAACACAATTCACAGGTTGTGAACTGGGAAACACCATATTCACCAGTTCATATGAATGCAGCATTAAGCCGTGTTTACAGGGGCAATTGTGAAGCGATTTAGGCAAATCGATTTATATGAAGCGATGTAGTGGCGCGTTTACATGAGCGAGTTTTAAAGTGTGTCGGCGACCGGGAACCAGCAGCCTTAGTGTTGCGCCTGTAGCCGGCGAGCACTGCTATTTGTTTAGTTTACACTCGTCGATTTGACGCCGATGTAGATGCTACGTTAATATCGCTTGGAATTTAAGGTTAATTTAATTAAATTTCATTATTTGAGTATGTAATTCTGTTAAATATGATCGCATTCACTAGATTTCGGCCTAATCGGGCCCTAACACTGCCGGGCACCAGCGATTAGTTACAGCTGAGCCTGTAGCCGGCGAGCACCACTATTTTACACTATTGCCACCCGGGAACCAGCTGAATCGCTTAAACTATACTACCTCACAAGGTGGTTTACATGTACCGATTTATATGAATCGATTCAGCCCTAAAACGCCTCAGTCGCGTTTACACAGCAAATGTGAATTGATCAAGGCAAGTCGTTTTATATGAAGCGTTTTAAATCGCCCGTGTAAACAGGGCTATAGAAACAAGCACAATGGTGACTTCTGTGTAAAGGTCAGGGAACCAGGCTACCTCCCCCAACGGCGAATCAGGTGCTTTGAATGGTTGTCTGCTGCTGTGCGAATAAGGAAAACACATACAGATGTTGCGGATTCCGATGGACACCAGTTTGCCAGGGACACTTCCATTCAAATGCATTGTCAAGGGCAGTGAGCAAATCTTCATACAGAAAAAATCAAATATCTCTAAAATTACACCACCTAGAAACAAATCGCTTTGTACACATATAGAAAACATCTTTACCATTAAGATTATATTAAATTGATAAGGTTAGGGTTATTGATTTCTATTAATTTTGAATAAAACTAATGTTTTTCACTGCGCGTACCGTCCAACTCAAGGCATTGTCAATGGCCGTGAGCAATCTTCAAACAGAAAATACAGGAAAAGTTAAATATCTCTAAAACGACACCACCTAGAAACAAATCGTTTGGTACACATATAGAAAACATCTTTACCAAAAACATATTAAATTTATAAGGTTAGTGATGATGCTGTTCGATTTTGATGCATGCGCAGAAGCAATGTGTCCCTGACAAACTGGTGTCCCTGGGAAACCGCAAGACCGGTGTCGCGGTTTGCCAGGGACACCAGTTTGCCAGGGACACATCGCTTCTGCACATGCGTCAAAATCGAACAGCATCGTCACTAACCTTGTAAATTTATTATAATGCTTTTGGTAAGGATGTTTTCTATGTGTACCAAACGATTTGTTTCTAGATGGTGTAATTTGAGAGATATTTGACTTCTGTATTTTCTGTGTGAACATTGCTCACGACCATTAGCTGCGTTTACACGGGCAAAAAGTAAAACGATCTAGGCAAAGCATTTTACCTGAGGCGTTTTAGTGGCGGGTTTACACGGACCGAATTTGAAAGTGTTTTGGCTGCCGGGAACCAGCCTTAGTGGTGAGTCTGTAGCCAGCGAGCACTGCTATTTGCTTAGTTTACATTCGTTGATTCACAATATGAATAACGACGCCGATGAAGCGGCTACGTTAATATCGCTTGGAATTTACGGTTAATTAAATTAAATTTCATTATTAGAGTATGTGATTCTGTTAAATATGATCGCATTCAATAGATTTCGGCCTAATTGGTCCCTAACACTGCCGGGCATCAGTGTATAGTTACAGCTGAGCCTGTAGCCGGCGAGCACCGCTATTGTACACTATCGCCGCCCGGGAACCAGCTGAATCGATTCCTGTAAACCACCTCCAGAGGTGGTATATGTGAAACGTTTCAGGTGAAACGTTTCAGCCCTAAAACGCCTCAGCGGCGCGTTTACACGGGCAAATGTAAACCGATCTAGGCAACTGGTTCTACCTAAGGCGTTTTAACTCGCCCATGTAGACGCAGCTATTGACAATGCCTTGAGTTTGATGGTACGCGCAGTGCAAAACGTTAGTTTTATTAAAAAATAATAGACATCAAGAACCGGACCTTATAAATTTAATACCGACCCACCCACGGGGAGGCTTAAGACTAACGCATGTAGATATATATATACAAATACATAAACAATACTCTTACTGAACATGACTTCTCCAAAATCCAGCAAACGGAAACGGAAATAGCACTGTATGGGCGCTGCCATTTGTAAACTCATACCGAGAAACCTGGAAAAATCCACCAAACAGAAACGGAAATCGCCATTCGGTACGGAGCAAGCAGGATGGACGACAGCAATTGGCCTAATGCCTTAATGATGCTCCGCCGCAGAGTAGCACACATCGAATCGAAGAACAAGTACACTGGTCCCTCCCCACAGACCTTCCATATATGGTGTGATGACATCACTGGGACCAGTGTATGTGTTCCTCCGTGCTACTCTGCAGCGGCCCTGTCAAGGCATTAAGTCCATAGGCCCAATTGAAGGTATTCGGGGTCAGCTATTGGTTAATAATATATCAAAACAAATGCCCGCTGCCATAGAATTTGCCAATACGTGCAGTTCAAAACTTAGATTTTATTCAAAATTAAAAGAAATAAATAACAATTTGGCATAAACATGGGTGCACAAATGAAATATTAATAGTTTACTTCGCGGAAACGATGGCCGTATTCGGGTCACCCCAGTTGTTGTTTTGGGGAGTTTTCAGTCGCATTGGTGCGCTGGGGCCGTATGCAGGTAACGGTGTTACGGGAAATTGGTGTTAGCCGTTAAACGTGTATAGCTATCCCCGGCCGGGTGAACTATGTCAAGTGGTATGCAGAAGTGCCTAAACGGTCAGTGTTAGCTAAACGGGAATTTATTTATAGATTTGGGAAATCCCTCTGGGTCTTTACCCATATATTAGGCTTAAATATATTAAATGCTATCATATTTAACAGAATTAGATATGCAATAAGTGAAATTTTACGAAATTAATCCAAAATTCGAAGCAATATTAACGCCGCTGCCACAACGGCGGCAACACCAACAGTTATATCTTCGAATCGACGAAGGCAAAGTAAACAAACCGCCGCCGCCGCCGCCAGTATGGATGATAGCGACGTCGATGCAGCGGCGGCAGCGATTTGTTTACTCCACATCCGTTGACCCGAAAATATAACCACCAACATCGCCGCCAATGCAGCGGCAGCCTTAATAACGCTTCAAATTTAGGGTTAAATCGCTCAAATTTCACTGATTGCGTATGTAATTCTGTTAAATACGACAGCATCAAATAGATTTGGGCAGAATCTTACGCTAACACCGCCCGTAAACGTCCTATGAAACGGGGTTAGTTTCGCATCCTTAAACGTGCGGTGTTTAGCATAACACCACCTCCCGCATACCGACTTTTCGGCGCTAAACCAGAAATCCTGTTTAAACGCGTTTTGGAACCGTAACACCGACACCTGCATATGGCCCCATCTGCAGCTCTGAATGGGCACCACTGAAAGCAGTCCCATGTGGTTGATAGAATTTCAAATCGAACACCGCCAGTGGAGTAAACAAAAATCATAAAATACTTTGCTGTAGTTATATCGGTGGGTCGGTCCTAAGCATTGCTTATTCATATTATAGACTTTATGGTAAATAGGTTTTCTATATGTGTACCAAACGATTTGTTTCTAGATGGTGTCATTTGAGAGATTTGACTTCTTCTGTATGAAGATTTGCTCACGGCTGTTAACAATGCATTTGAATGGATGTGTCCCTGGCAAACTGGTTTGCCTCGGAAACCGCAAGACAGGTGTCTTCGTGCGAATAGCCAGTCCCTTATCGGAAATCATTGATTGGATAAGAATAGACACTCACTATTTCCAGTGTTATTTATATGCAACGACAATGGTCTTGTCCGCTCTGAAAGTCAATAAGAATATCGCTTCTTTGACTATTGTGAAAGTCTTTTGCCGAGGCCACAGAGACCCGGAAGGGAGGAAGAGAGGGACATCCCACTGTAATTTGGTAAGTTGGGGGAACATTCCATCCATGTCACAACCAGGACAAGCAAGTTCGCAATCCCAGCAGCGCGGTGCATTGTGGGATGTGTAAAAGCAAAACAAACCCGCGCCAGAGAGCGTGTATACAGATGAGAGGGACAACTCCCATACTACACCATGTAACAGATGCCGACTGTGGCGCTCCAAGTGGTGGTTGTTGAACAGTTTATGACACAGCTGTCAAACTCAAGGCATTGTCAATGGCGGTGAGCAATCTTCCTACAGAAAACGTTAAATATCTCTAAAACTACAACACCTAGAAACAAACTGATTGGAATACACATAGGAAACATGTTTACCAACAAGATTATATTAAATTGATATGGTTAGGGTTCTGGATTTCTATTAATTTGGAATAAAACTGACGTTTTTCACTACGCGTACGGCAAACTCAAGGCATTGTCAATGGTCGTGTGCAATCTTCCTACAGAAAAAGTGAAATATCTCTAAAACTACACCAAATAGAAACAAGCCGCTTAGTACACATATAGAAAACATGTTTACCAAAAGGATTATATTAAATCGATAAGGTTAGGCTTCTGCATTTCTATTAATTTTGAATAAAAACTAATGTTTTGCACTACACGTATGGCAAACTCAAAGCTTGTTCAACACTAACCGCCAGGAACACCACTGTAGCCTGTGTTACCGATTTTCGCGGGAGTTGTCTCTCTCATCTGTATACACGCTCTCTGCCCGCGCGAAGCACATGATGTGGCACTAGACTGACTACTCTATTGTCTCTAGTCTAGTTACTCCCGTAGCCCTGGACCCATATCATCGGCATATGCATGGAGCAGTGTTAGCGGTGAGTGGTGTTAACCGTCTAACACAGGGTCGCAAAGTATGTCAAGCCGTATGCATGGTGGCCTAAACGGTGTTAGCTATATGTGAATTAATTTATTCATTATGGAAATTTCTCTGAGCCTGTTGCCGGCGAGCAATATATTGCCTTCTCTACCCACCGGGAACCAGCACGCTGGTTACTGAGGCTGCGGCGGCAGGGGTTGCTTGCAATCGTCGATTCGACAATATTTATATCGCCGCCGTTGCAGCGGCAGCGTTAATCTCGCTTCAATTTTAGGGTTAATTTAATAAAATTTCACTATTTGACTATGTAACTCTGTTAAATATGATAGCATTGAATAGATTTTGGGCCCCTAAATATATAGCGCCCGATTCGGCGGTGGCGGCGATGTGTGTTTTGTTGATATGCGACAGTATGGATATTGACGTCGGAGCGGCGGCGGCGATTTGTCGATATGCGACAGTATGGATATCGACGTCGGCGATTTGTTTACTTTACATTCGTCGATTCGACAATATTAATATCGCCGCCAATGCGGCGGCAGCGTTATTATCGCTTCGTTTTTAGGGTTAATTTGATGAAATTTCACTTATTGCGTAATTAATTCTGTCAAATATGATAGCATTGAATAGTTTGGTCTCCATCCTGACACTAACCTAACATTAACACCGCTGTAAACCTGCTATGAGCAGGTGTTAGAATCTCCGACTTTAAACGCGTGGTGTTTGTCTAACACTGCTCCATGCATACTGACTTTTCGGCGCTAAACCAGAAATCCCTCCCCAACCGCGGTTTGCCTCGCTAACACCACTCCATGCATATGGGCCCAGATCCTGTCACATGATAGCTCATCATATCCTTAGGGGTGAATCTATAGTTACTCCCACATCCCTGTTCCTGAAATAGCTGCTGAACAAGACATTGGGAAAAGTGTCCGAAGGCTAGGACTAGGTAAAAGAAATGACCACAAGAAGCAAATTATATTGTTCATATACCTCTTTATTTAAATTATTATAAAGTTTATTATATTCCTATTTTAGAGAGTAAATATAAATTTTATATTTACCCTCTAAAATAGGTATATCAGCAAAAATGTAAAAACTGTTGCACAGCATTGCAAATTGGTAGATATAGAACTCACAGAATTAGAATAGAATTAAAAGGGCCCATTATTGACCAATTTCATATGACGTCAGCACATCAGTGCGCACGCTGCTTGGCTGCAGGACAACATCCGTTCACACTGCAAACTCAATGGCTATGAGCAATCTTCATAGAGAAAAGGTGAAACATCTCTTAAACCAAACCACCTAGCCACACACCCCACCACACACATATGCCCCCAACACCCCACACCTATACACTCAGTACCCCTTACACCCCCACCACACACCTACACCCTTACCACACCTACACCACACACACCTACACCCTCACCACACACACACCTACACCCTGACCCCTCACACATACACCTCAACCACACACATCTACACCCCCAACAACCGGGCGGGGTGGCCGAATCGGTAGAGCACAGGCCTCGCATGCAGAAGATCGGGAGTTCGCGAGTTCGGTTCCCGGTCGAGTCAAACCATATACTTGTCGCTTCCTAGCCTGGTGCTCGGCATTATTAGGATAGGGCAAGGGCTGGTTAGCTCAGTGTCACAATAATGTGACTGAGTGGGATATCGGGTCATGGTGCCAGTGGCCTGATTTCCCAGTGGGGCAGCACTATAAAATCGCCATGAGTGCATACTGTCACAAGTCGGTACCCTTCCTGATATGACCTTAGATGTTGCTAGGACGTAAAACAACAAACAAACACCCCCACCACCACACACCTACACCACCAGCACATACACCCTTCTATCCAACAATTATGGTCCACTTGGACCGGGAAGGGGTGCTGCCACCAAGTGTATAGCGAGAGAAATGGCTCATGAAAGGTCCCCATTGAGTAGCCAGCCCCAAATGTGGACTTATTAATCAACAAGTGTGGACTTATTAGTCAAAACAATTATTTAAGAAAATTTCTTGCACGAAACAATTAATTTTTATGTTGTGATCCCTAATGCACTGTAGAGAAATCTGTATAGGATGATTATTTTCTTCACAATTTCGAGTGGCGGTGTAACAGAATAGAAGGGGACACCAAAAATAATATGGGACTTCAATTTCAATTTTTTCATACAGCTTAGTAGGCAAATTATATTACTAGTCATGCTACTCCAATATATGCTTGCACATACAACAGTACCAAGGATTTTCTTGTTGAAGCTCTTGTATTCACAGAATAGCATCTTCCCTGATAAAACAATCAGGAAACAAGCAGGGGACACTACAGTTACGTCAACAACCATTTTAATCACATTGGAATATTAACATGTATTTCCAGTAAGAGTCTCCTTTTATTATTTCATTGACTAACAGGTATTATTCTATACAAAATAAAGGCGTAGTAGCCTGTAAAAAAGTCCACATTCTCCATGTAAGTAATTCCTGCCTTTAAAAAAAACCTTATTTGTTTAATGAAAATGTTGGCTATTCTTTTACTGTCACATTAGGCCTTACTTTTTTCATATCTATATCTCCAAAGTGTAAGAATACCAATTCTATAAAGAAAATAATTCCTCTATTTACATAATTATTTTTACCATTACATACTGGAAAGTATATTGGCCCCATTTACCCTTGAAAATGAAATTGTGGGCACGACCATCATATACACAAGACTAAATTCACTGGGTACACAGCCGTCTGGTAAATAATATAAAACTTCTTTAATTGTGGACTCAACAGTCATGTATGCAAGACCAATTTCTTTCACTCTGGACCCAATGGTCAGACAAATATTTTTTAGATTTTCTGAATTCCAATGGAAATTGAATCAATTCGAGCAACAGGCATGTGCAAAGTTTGTAATAGCGGACTGTAGATTTGTAGGAAATGCTTTGAAATATAGCAGTGTTCATTACCGTCACATTTTACACCGGTCCATTATTATATAATTATGAATATGTATAAATAATCAACAACATATTGTTGGATATAGTGCATATATATGGATAGTTCTGTGAAACTGGGTACAACTTTTGTGGCATGGAACTAGAAGCCAAACATGAAAGCATTCCAAATAATAGTAGAAAACATTCCAAATAATAAAAGAACCCATATTCATATGATGGTTTACGCATTGTGGATATGTCAGTTAAAAAGAAGCTATTTCACTTTTTGATTTTGATCTTATGCAAATTAAGGACTGTTAAAATCTCCCATGTAACATCGAAATTAAGTACTCATCTAGAACAGCATTTTAACACATAAAACACATACAAACAAGATTTTATTGATTACAATTAAGCAAACAAAATTGTGCATGTTGGCCCGAGGCTAACATGGGTAATTTGCTCACGAGGCTGCTGTCTGTTACCTTTCCTGCTAAATCGCCCTCTTTACTCTCACTCACTTTGCTTTCGACACTGCTACACTGCACACCGTTTCCTAGCCATGCCACCGATTCGCAAAAGAAGAGCCCGGCCACCGTTGTCGCGGCGGCTTCAGCCGGCTAGGCAGGCTCGTCCTCGTGCTTACCGGTTCAACATCTCTCAGAGGATTCTTCCTCACCCGGTACCAATAGCCTTATGGTTTCGTCCCAGTCGTCTGTGTCTGGCTCCGATAAAGATGTTATTAGAAGACTTAGGTGTGAAAATAAGAGGCGTACCTCGGCGCTTCGGGAAACTTCTCCAAAAGTAGCTGCAGTGTCGCCGGTGTCGAGTTCTTCTTCAATGCTGCCTCGGCCATTGGGCTCTCCTAAACGCAAGCACCGTCGGAGGAAGCCTGCGGTGTCTCCCTGTCAGTCGCCTCTGGCTACGCCAGTTCTGAATTCGGCACGCAGCCGAGACCCCGGTCATACTACAGGCCGAGACAGCCGTTGACGCCTTCACCTCCTCGCCCAGCTCGGGTCTGTCCGGCGTATGTTGGTAGGCTCGCGGAAGGAACTCCGGGCCTTAAACAGGGATGAAAGATCTCCGCGATTTCGCGGATTTTTCCTGGAGCTATAATTGTATACTAATATGTTATGGCCGAATACGTGCTTCAAACACCGCCGCACTATTAGCATATACCAATATATATGAAACCCGACTTCCGGGAATGTTCAGGGATTCCCTGACAATGCTAAATCTGTGAGAGAATATCAGCATTTCCGCTTTATTTCCCGGAGGCCACTTT
Organism: Branchipolynoe longqiensis; assembly: GCA_030323885.1. Classification (NCBI taxonomy): domain Eukaryota; kingdom Metazoa; phylum Annelida; class Polychaeta; order Phyllodocida; family Polynoidae; genus Branchipolynoe; species Branchipolynoe longqiensis. Next base: position 39,066,444 of record CM059198.1, read on the forward strand.
CATCCCTACTTAAACGTGTGAAAGGTAGGGAGTTGCTTCCCCATAATTTTATCACCAGTGGAGAGAGGCTTAAGAAGATTTCATCTGGTGAAGCAACCTGGGCGGAGTATTTCTCTGCGTTGAGGCAGTTGGCTTCCCACCCTGACTTTCCTGACGAGTGGTGGCCGCCTTTGCTTAAGCATGAACTAGAGCTTTCTAATATGGCCATAATATGGGATTGGCCGACCTGTCAGAAGTGGTCGGAATGAGTGTTTCAGATGGTAGAAGACGGTAGGCTGAGGCATGGGTGGTTGGATGAGTTGGCAATATCTGGAATTCAATGTGATGTTTGCCCTGAGGCGAACCGCTTGGCAGCTGCTAGGCCTGTTTACTCGCACGGGGATTCACGCCCGTCTGCTATGGTGTCGGTACCTCCACCGGTGCAGCCGTCTCAGCCGATTAATAGTCGCGACGAGTACAGTAGAGAAACGGAGGAAAAAGTGTGTTCTAATTGGAACTGGGGGCCACCCTTGTGGTTTCACTGCTTCGCATGGTACATTGCCGGACAGATACGCGCATGTCTGCGCTTTCTGTGCCTATAGGTATACACGGTCACTCCCACATAAAGAGCAAAACTGCTTGAAAAAGAGAAGGGTGAGTGACAAGAGGGCGGCTGAGAGTGTTCAACCACAGCAAGATGTAAGTGTGACAGTGCTTTTACCAGTCAGTCATTGTGAGCTATCGGAGCGTGCGGGCGGACCTCCCCCTGACCTTCAACCCTGCAGTGACCTGGTGCAGTCGGCCGGGAAAACAATCATGTCTCAAGTGGGGGCAGTTCACGAGCAAGTGCCCGTCCTGGGCGTGGAGTTGTTGAAGCGTGAGGTAGCTGTTCAGGGTGCCGACCCTTCCCCCCTTCCCCATTCCCTCCCCCCCCCCCCCCCCCCCCCCCCCCCCCCCCCCCAGCTCAGCTGAGGAGTGACCCACTGCCCGGGTCTGATCAGCTGTGTGCGAGTTCAATTCTCCCGGTATCGTCTACCTGTCTAACATTAACTCCGTCGAGTTTAGTTGAGATGTGTTGTTCAAACCCATTTGAACCATGGTTCCAGGTCAGCCCGATGATGACCCGTCCGAAGAAGAATTCTATCTCTAGGTGGGTCATCATTGATTTGAGTTTTCCCCTGTGGAAAGGCGTAAACGCCCGGAAAAAGAAAGGGTTTTATTTGGGTAATTCTCTGTTAGGACCTAATGCTTGGCTTTTGGTCGGCGGACTTGGCCAGGGCGTACCGCCAGCTGAGAGTATGTCCTCTTTCGGCCCCTCTTCTGGGTGTTATATTGAAAAATGAGTTCTATGTAGATATTGCCCCGCCGTTTGGGTGTCGAACATCAGTGTTGGCATGCACGAGAACAACCAGGACATTGGTCTGGTTGCTGCGGCGAGAGGTTTTTTCTCTCACTATGTTATCTAGATGATTTTGTCGGGTTAGAATCGTCATTTGAAAGAGCTACACAGGCCTATAATAGATTGCGTGAACTAGCGCAGATGTTGGGATTACAGTTAGCCGATGAAAAATGTTTTTCACCTTGTAACTCTCTGGTCTGGTTGGGTTTTAGAATAGATACGATAGGAATGACGGTTTCCCTTCCGATTGAAAAAGTTAAAGAAATCCTAGACGACTGTACTGCATGGCAGTCGAAGACATCTGCGACCAGGAAAGAATTTCAAAGTATAGCAGGGAAGATTAATCATCTAGCTAAGTGCATAAAGCCAGCTGCCACGTTTACAAACCGAATCCTCGCCGCCCTCAGGGCTGCCCCACCAAGAGGCTCATTTCCATTTAACCCAGATCTCCTTAAAGATTTAGAATGGTTCCAAAAATTTGCAGCAACATTTAATGCGATTCTATTAATGCCAAGTCAACCACCTAGCCCTTGGATCATTGAATGTGACGTGAACTTGACATCTGTTGGGGCATTCTCCAGTTCTAACTATTATAGAGCACAGTTCTCGCTAGTCGTGTTAGATAAACTTACAAATATAGCCCAGCTAGAGGCGCTAAATCTCTCTTGCCTCCTGACCCAGTTAATTACCTCGTAATCGTTAATACTGAAAATCAAGCATCGCAGCAGGTACTGTCCTTGGGCAGAGGTCGGGATCCGATCCTATATGCTTGTGCGTGGCAGCTGTGGTTGCTATCAGCAAACAATAATTTCGAACTTGAAGTAAAGTTTAAACTGGGTACCGAATTGGTACTGGCGGATGCCTTAAGCAGATCTTTTGATGATTCTACTCTTAAAGATAAAGCGTCTGCACTTTGCAATTCGCTCGGCCCGATTGAAATAAATGTACTCCTCCCCTTGACATTGCTCGATTTTGACCTTTAAATGCTCATGTAATGTATCCAGCCTGGAAGCTAAGCGCACCTGTCAAAACAAGGCTGCACATATCAGGCGATATCTGCTCTTCGCTGCCAGGCACTCCTTCTCGCCTCTGGCTCCCCGTATCTATGATCTCCTTTCCTTCATGCTGCATCTAGCTTCCTCTCTCCGCTCCCCTGGAGCTGTCATGAATTATTTTAGTTCAGTTAAGATCTGGGTATCAGTTGTCTCGGAAGATCCCTCAGTTTTCAAAGCTTATGAACTAGTAGTCATGAAAAGGGCTGTGATTAGGTCATCCACACATGTTCAATCCTGTCTAACATTAACTCCGTCGAGTTTAGTTGAGATGTGTTGTTCAAACCCATTTGAACCATGGTTCCAGGTCAGCCCGATGATGACCCGTCCGAAGAAGAATTCTATCTCTAGGTGGGTCATCATTGATTTGAGTTTTCCCCCGCTGGGGCGGAGGCCCGGGACTCGTCCCGCCGCGGAGTTGAAGCCGGCCCCGGGATGTCGCGGGCGGCCGCCCGGGAGCCCTTTCGCCCTTTTCCTTTTCCTTGTGGCATGGTGTATCAGCGGTCCGAGGTGGAGGTAGGCCCAAAAAGAAAAGAGAGGAGAGCTGGACGGCGGCAGGAGGGCGAGTGCCTGAGGGAGGCCGACGGGCGGCCTTATAAGGGGAGGGGGACGGGCGACAGCGGGTGAGGTGTGAATGCTGCCGGCCCGGGGGAGGGCGAGAGGCGGTGAGCAGCGGGCGTCGGGTGAGGCGCGAATGCTGCGGGGGTGCCGAGGAGCCCTCCACCGCTGAAAGGAAGAAAGGCAAGGCGGGGGTGGAAGAAAGGCGTTTATTTGACGCCTCAGACAGAGTATACAGAGGAGAGAAAGGCTCATGAGGAGCAATACAATGATGACAAACAGAGGAGAGAACAGGCTCATGAGGAGCAATGCAATGAAAAGCAATAAAAGGGGGATCATAAGGAGCAAAGCGATGATAGGACTCATGAGGAGCAAGGGAAATGTACAGGGTAATCATAGAGTTCAAGCAGAGTCAATGTCTGAGGGTGGTCAGTGAGGTGGTGCCGAGGAGCCCTCCACCACTGAAAGAAGAAGACATAAGAGAAAGAGATGGGTGGGTGGGTGGAGAAAAAGGAGTAGAGCTGGAAGGCGGCAGGAGGGCGAGTGCCTGAGGGAGGCCGGCGGGCGGCCTTATAAGGGGAGGGGGACGGGCGACAGCAGCTGAGGTGTGAATGCTGCCGGCCCGGGGGAGGGCGAGAGGCGGTGAGCAGCGGGCGTCGGGTGAGGCGCGAATGCTGCGCGACAGGGGGGCGGGGGGAGGGAGGGGCGCGCGTCGGCGTCGGGTGAGGTGAGAGCGCAGCGCGACAGCCTGGGGCGGGGGAGGGTCTCTTCCTTTCCTCGCATCAAACGTAATGCTTCGCATTACGACCGATGCGCGAAAAGGAAGAAAAGCAAGGCGGGGGTGGAAGAAAGGCGTTTATTTGACGCCTCAGACAGAGTATACAGAGAGAAAGGCTCATGAGGAGCAATACAATGATGACAAACAGAGGAGAGAACAGGCTCATGAGGAGCAATGCAATGAAAAGCAATAAAAGGGGGCTCATAAGGAGCAAAGCGATGATAGGGCTCATGAGGAGCAAAGGGAAATGTACAGGGTAATCATAGAGTTCAAGCAGAGTCAATGTCTGAGGGTGGTCAGTGAGGGGGTGCCGAGGAGCCCTCCACCAAAGCGGCGGAGAGGGCTCGCGGCGCGCCCGAGGGGGGGGAGGCGGGGCACGTAAGGGTGGACCGCCTCGGGGGTCCAGGATGGGCGGCGTCTGAGGAGGGTTCCTCGTGAGGCTGGGCTGTGGTCTGAGGGTTCCTCGTGAGGCCGGGGCTGTGGTCTGAGGTGTGAGGTCCGAGGTGATGATCCCCGGCTCTGACTGGGCGGCGCTTCGATCGGTGGTCGCTGGGGGGTTGTCGGTGGTCGTGACGGTCGGCGGCGGTGTTATCTGGGGAGGGTCCGTCCTGAGGATGGGCGGTGTCTGGGGAGGGTTCCTCGTGAGGCTGGTTTGTGCCCTGAGGTTCCCTGGGTGTGGGGGGGAGTGTCCGGGGCCTAGGTCGACAAGGGGCGGGCGGCCAAAGATAGAGGAGGCCCGCTCCTTGGAGAGATCCGGTGAGGAGGTCCGGCGAGGGTTGAGGAGGAGGGCAGCGACGTCCTGAGGGCTGGGTGGGGTGGGGGTTGGGGTCGGGTCGGGCGGGTTGAGGAATGCGGTGTCGTGAAGGTCGGCGGCTGTGCCATCAGAGGAGGGTTCTTCGTGAGGCTGGGCTGGGCTGTGGTCTGAGGGTTCCTCGTGAGGCTGGGCTGGGCTGTGGTCTGAGGTGTGAGGTCCGAGGTGATGATCCCCGGCTCTGACTGGGCGGCGCTTCGATCGGTGGTCGCTGGGAGGTTGTCGGTGGTGGTCAAGGGGTTGTCGGCATGGAGGTGAGGCGCCGGAGATGGCCCCCCGGGCCGGCCGGGGGGAGGCCGGCGGATCAAAAATCCGCCGAGGCGGCCGGGGTCTGTGCTCCCCGGGGCGGTGCTTGAGGTGGCGGCGGGGGGTGCGCTCCCCCGGCGAGGTGTGCCCGAGGTGACGGGATGGGCGGTGTGCTGTGCGCCGTCCGACGCCGAGGGGCCGTGATCTGTAGGATGGCGGCCTCGGCGCCCGAGGGCTGGTCCCGAGGCGCCGGGGGGGACCCGGGGCCAAGCTCGGCGAGGCGCCTCCCGGCGTGCCCGAGGAGGGGGCCGGCGTGGCCGCAGCGGTCGTCCGGGGTCCCTTCCGGGGTGCTTGAGGCGGCGGGGGAGGGCACGCCCCCCCCGGGGACGCGTGCCCGAGGTGCTGGGATGGGCGGTGTGCCGTACGCCGTCCGCCGCCTCGGGGTGGGCGGTGGCGTCCCCTCGGGCGCCGCGGTGAGATGGCTGCCGCGTTCTTGCTGGGGGTGCAGCGCCCCCGGCAGAGTCGCTTGAGGCGGCGGCGGGGGGCAGGCCCCGCCTGCGGCGCGCGCCCGAGGTGCTGGGGCGGTCGGCGAGGTGTAGGCGGTCGGCGTGGGGCAGGGGGCTTGCCCTCGGGCTCTCCCCGATTCGAGGGCGTCCAGGCGGGCGTAGAGGCGGGCGGTGGTGACGCGCTGGAGGGCATCAAGGTCGAGGAGAGCCTTGAGAATCGGACTTGTCTCGGTGCCCGAGGTGGGGCCCGAGGGTGCCGACGGAGACGCCGGGGCCGAGGAGGGTGAGGCGCCTCCCGGCGCGCCCGAGGAGGGTCCCGGCGTGGCCAGGGCGGTCGCCCGGGAGCTCTGGCGGCCCGTGCCCTTTCCGTGTCTGGGCATCCTGGGGCGGTCCGAGCGGATGCAGCGGTCCGAGGTGAAGAATGCCAAAGAAAAAGGAGTAGAGCTGCCGAGTGCCTGAGGGAGGCCGGCGGGCGGCCTTATAAGGGGAGGGGGACGGGCGACAGCAGCTGAGGTGTGAATGCTGCCGGCCCGGGGGAGGGCGAGAGGCGGTGAGCAGCGGGCGTCGGGTGAGGCGCGAATGCTGCGCGACAGGGGGGCGGGGGGAGGGAGGGGCGCGCGGCGGCATCGGGTGAGGTGAGAGCGCAGCGCGACAGCCCGGGGCGGGGGAGGGTCTCTTCCTTTCCTCGCATCAAACGTAATGCTTCGCATTACGACCAATCCCAAGCTCCGGCTGTATCCCCATGCCAATTCAGTAGAGTTATTTATTCGCTCCTGTCTCACCGTATACCTCCAGTAGCCGCTATAGCCGCCCTGGTTATTTGCTATCTCTGCCTGCTACAACAGAGTAATCTAGTGGTCTCGGCTTCTCCCAGCCCTCATGTTTTGAAATTTAAGCATGTCACCCTCTCCACCTCTGGTTTAAGAGTCTTAGTGATGTCAACCAAAACCCGCCCTGTGTCATCCTGCCCGATCCAGTTCCTTCTCCCTCCCATTCCCAGTGCCCACTGCTGCCCTGTACAAGCCTGGCGACGTTATATAGCTTCTGTTACTCCTAGCCCTGACGATCCAGCTTTCCTCCTGCCGTCATCACGCCCCTTGACACTCTGGCTGCTGACCAAGATGCTTCGAGATGCCTTGCCGCCGACATGATCCTCTACCCGTCGCGCTACCCTCCATAGCCTCCGCAGAGGTGCCGCCCAAGCTTGTGTCGCTGCTGGTCTTCCCTTGCCGTCATTGATGTCAGCCGGCACCTTGAAGACCACCTCCTTCCAAGCCTACCTGTCTCATGTCGAGATTACTGCTGCTCCATCAGCGCTCGCTCAATTGTTGGGTGACCGCTGATCCCCGACGTGTTACTACCCATCCCTACATTGGGCTGAACTTCCTGGTTATGCATCCCAGTCAGCATATGATTACTGGCCCTGTCGCCACCTGATACATGTTGAAACACCTGCCAAGGTCCGACTTGTTTTATATTAAATACTTTATTTAAACCAGTTGCTGCTTCTGTTTCCTCTCTCCCCTGTTCGTCTCTCATTACAGCCGAGTGTAGCGAATTGTGCATGTTGGCCCGAGGCTAACATGGGTAATTTGCTCACGAGGCTGCTATCTGTTACCTTTCCTGCTAAATCGCCCTCTCTACTCTCACTCACTTTGCTTTCGACACTGCTACACTGCACACCGTTTCCCCACCCACCCACCCTCTTTCTCGGGGCGTGAGCGCTGATCCCCGACATGTTACTACCTATCCCTGCATTGGGCTGAACCTCCTGGTTATGCATCCCAGTCAGCATATGATTACTGGCCCTGTCGCCACCTGTAACACCTGCCAAGGTCCGACTTGTTTTATATTAAATACTTTATTTAAACCAGTTGCTGCTTCTGTTTCCTCTCTCTCCTGTTCTTCTCTCATTACAGCCGAGTGTAGCGAATTATGTCTTACAAGAAAAAAGTTGAAAAAAAGTTTCTCAACTTTTAATGTAAATATGTTAATTTTCACTTTAGCATAAAATCATATAAACATCCTTTTAATACATTTTGTGGGATAGTATTGCTAACATACTTAATACACAGGCAATATGTATGCATATTACATAGGTTATATATGCATATTACATAGGTTATGCATATTACATAGGTTATATACCTATTATTCGTATTTATATACCAAAGGTATATCAATGTAAGCTTCACCATCATAACTTGTTTTCTTGTTGAGATGGTATACTTAAACTGTTAACAACAATTGAAAAATTCAAATGAACACAATTCAAATATTTTCTTCAAACAGTACATTTTTGAATCAAGTCATTATTGGTAATCCTGTTATTCAATTCCATCTTGCAGCGTTAAAGGTTAAAAAGGATGATACATACTATCAATTCTACCTCGGTCTAATATTCAAATATCCATTTTGATGTATCATTATTTTATTGTCGTGAAAATGGGCTTGGACACGCACCATAGCATTTTATTTAGAATGTTAGAGCTAGAAATAATTGGAGATCAGCGTTAGCATGTACTTTTAACAAATATTATATTTTTCTTAACTGTTATTTTCCTTCTGGCTTTCAGGTCTACGCCAAATATACCATAATGGAAGAAGCAATACTACAAAATGATATTGAAAAATTAAATCAAGTACTCCAAAATTGCACCCCGTCAGTGCAGCATATGGTGTCAGCCCTTAATTTGGCCATCTCGGAAAATGTTTGTGATGCAGTAAAAGCCCTAATCGAAAGCAATAAAATACTTGTGCAGAGAGTGGAGAATCCTCTGTTTGCTGCAGCAAAATCTGGATCTGCTAAACCTATTATAGATGTTCTTGTGACTGCTGGGTGTGATGTCAATGCACGTGAATCGAGATCTGGGAAGACTGCGCTTATTCTGGCAGCTGCCGGTGGGTTTGCAGACACGGCCGAGGCCCTTCTGAACTACCCTGAGTGTGAGAGAGATGCAGAAGGGAACCCCCCTAAGGAAGTTCGCCGCATAGATCATTTCCATACAGGTTTAACCGGCCTTATGGAAGCTATTATGATTGGGAATAAAGGAGCTCCCGTTGTCGAGGTGCTCCTGCGACGAGGGGCAAACCCCAACATCCCCGCAAGCTCAAAATTAGACGGGGAGATCACACCGTTGATGCAGGCAGCAATGTATGGTCTGAAGGGTGTCGTCGAAATGCTGCTACAAGCCGGTGTGGAAGTTGATAGGAAAGACAAAAGTGAGCAAACTGCACTCCATTGGGCAGTCAAAGGTGTAAATTTAGGTAGGCACAGAGAAACTGATGTGATCAAGCCTTTGATAGCGGCTGGTGCAGATCTAAATGCAATATCCAATAGCGGTGGCGATCATATTACTCCTGTTCTCAGAGCGTGTGATATCGGTGATTACTGTGGACCAGTTCCTCATGATATGACAGCCATACTTATAGCAGCAGGAAGTGATGTAAATAGAAGGGACATGTATGGCAAGACGATTCTACATCGTGCAGTGAGTTATGGATGGTTAGATATTATTGACATGGTGATAGATCGCGGTGCAGATATCACCATTCTTGACTACCGTGGCCACTCTATCATTTATGATGCAGTAGCTTCTTACCGAGTTAGCATTGACGCCTTCAAAAAGCTGCTAGACAGAAATTGTGATGTAAAAGATAAGTATGTCTATTTGCAACAATGCAACATATGTATCCCTAACACCACACTTATGAACGTTGCTTTGCATCAAGGGAACCTTGTGCTTCTTCCGTACCTCGTGGCTGCCGGCTGTCCAATGCCATCGCATCTTGACGATTTTAGAGATAGAGTCGCTATGGAGAGCAATGTGTTCTCTTGGATGAAAAAGGTTAGCACGCAACCTCGCACACTAAAAGAATGGAGCAGAATTGGAGTGCGCAGAGCACTTCCGACCGGGTGTCATCTTCAGTCGGTACTGTCCAAATGTCCGGTACCTAAGGTACTTGCTGACTATGTTTTGCTAAGAACTGGCGTACAAGTTGCTGAAGTTTCATAATTTGGGTTACGTAGTGTTGTTTATTGGTAGCAACTACAGTTTGATAACCAATGAAAGTCAGCATTGTTTACTTTTTTAAATTAAAAGAAATCCCCAACAACAACAAAACACAAACTTTTGAAACTACCTCACTATTCACCTAAATGTGGACACGTACACAAATAATATAATCATATTTGATAGTCATTATAAAAGCACATAGCAGATTTAACAACATTTATTGAACTTAGGAAAGGTCCATAATCGCCAGAGCTTTGCAGATGAAGGGAACTTAAATTGACGAGATCACCGTTCCGACTGCGCATGCGCTGAAAACGGCGTTGGCAGCAAAGCAGATCCGGACAAAGGAAGACCGAGACGGGTATGGGAGAAAAAGAGGTTTATTAGACTATATAACATATAATGACACAAGGTATCAGTCAAGTGGGCGAGAGTGTCCAGGGTTCAGTCCACCTGGTCCATGTCTGCGGAAGGAGAAGGAGCACTCTGGGAGGAGGTAGGCCCGGGAGCCGACCCCTTGTAGTGTAGTTAAAAAGAGGGTGAGCGGGCGTGGTAAATCCATGCAGGAGGAGTCTGGAACCTGAATGCGGGTCAGGCGGGGGGAGGGGAAGGAGGAAGGAACATGCGTTGCTTGATGACGTAACCGTCTCGGGCTTCCCGCCGGATCAACCACAATTTGGAAATTATGGGCCGATCCGAACAAAGGAAGACCGAGACGGGTATGGGAGAAAAAGAGGTTTATTACAGACTATATAACATATAATGACACAATGTATCAGTCTAGTGGGCGAGAGTGTCCAGGGTTCAGTCCACCTGGTCCACGTCTGCGGAAGGAGAAGGAGCACTCTGGGAGGAGGTAGGCCCGGGAGCCGACCCAAAACACAAGACTCTCAGGGCGTCGGAGGCCGTTATCTTCGGGACGTACGCATGTACTGCCTCGGACTCCCAGGTTCCTTCTGCCATTATCGCAGAGAGGTCCACCACCCTGCACCGCCCCCCTGCGTAGGCTGTGTAGGGTGTATGCGTATGCGTCGGCGCCGGAGACGGCGGCCTCGTGAAGGGCGGCACGGAGGAGGGGGGTGACGTCGCATGAGGTGAGTGGGACGCCCACGCGCGCCAGGAAGGCCGGGGCATCCCCGGGCGGAGGCGTCAGGTCGATGGCGCGCTGCCAAGCGCGGACGGGGCAGATGGGCGGATGGTTTTTGAAGAGCAGATGCGCAGGCGTAGCCCTCCCGCAGCGGCCCGGACGTCGTCCCTGCGCAGCGTATGCGGGCCCCCCCCCCCCCCCCACGGTGCGTGCAAGGGGGACAGCAGGTTGGACTGCCTCAGGAAACTGAAGTATCCCATCACGGTCGCCGCCCAGGGGGTGACCCCGAGGTGCCCCAGGGCGCATGTACGCCTGGATGAAGGGAAGCGTGTCAGGGGTGATGCCGGGTGGGCGCCGTACCGGCGGTGCGAAGAGCCTTTCGCCGCCCCTCCTGACACGCTCCGCGAACGATGCGTCAAAGGGGGCGACGTCGCCCCCCCCTCCCGGACCCAGGAGCGGGCGCCGGAGAACGCGTTGGCGACCGAGGCCGGGGAGGGAAGCAGCCGGTGGAGGTGCACGACGAACTGCCCGACGTCATAGGGGGCGGGGGCCAGGTGGTCGACACCCCGCTCGAGGGCGAACTCCACATACCTCCTGGCATATCGGTCGCGGTTGCGCCACGTCCCCGGAGCCAGTGCAGCGCGATGGAACTCCATGAGGTGCTGGTGCACCGTCGGTCCATAGTCTGCAAAGAGTTAGAGGTCATGTGTGAGGAGTGCAGGTGAATGATGCACTCTGCTTCTAGATAGACCCCTTATGCGGCATTGGTCATGTACAAGGTCGAGGGCGACCCGGGAGAGGTAGGCGCGGCTAAGGGCATCGGCGAGCACCAGCTCGCCACCCGGCTTGTGCCGCACGCTGATAGTGAAGGACCCGAGGGCGGTGACCAACCAGATCTCCCGGGCACAAGCACCGAGGGTGGGGTCGATCGCGCGGCCGGACTCGAGGGCCTGGGCCGACGCCGCGTTGTCGGTGTTCACCACCACCTCGTAGCCTCCCGGAGCCTCGGGTTTGAGTGCCTGGACCGCGAGGACGAGGTTCACGGCCTCGAGCTCATGGATGGTGGGGAAAGCAGCGCGGAACTCGTCATCGTACTGCTCGGCGAAGCATGCCGTCCTCGAGAAGGCCCCCCCGCACCCGTGAGGCATGAGTCGCACTCGATCACCCACTGAGGACGGACGGGGGGGGGGAGGAGGCAGACGCCGTTGCTGCCTGCCGCGAAGTCGCGGAACCAACGGACGTCCTTCCTGAGGTCGGGGTCGACGTCCGTGGTGCCTGCCGTGGGGGCGGCTCTGAGGCTGCGGAGGATTAGCGCCATGAACCTCCTGGTGGTATGCAGGTGCTTATGTAGGCGAGGCGACCGACGAGCCGTTGAAGTGCTCTTCTGGTGAGGGCGGGCCGGTCGAGCCAGCGGTCGCACTCCTCGACGACCTTTCTGGTCCGAGATTTGCATAACACCATGGCCTCGGTGTCGCACTCGATGCCGAGCGAGACGAGGTGCACAGTGGGCGGGCAGCACTTGTCTGGCGCAAGGGCGAGCCCGAGGCAAGGACCCAGATGACTGCAGCAGTCACGCGGACGCAGGCGGCGCCCGAGGTCCTGCAGCCGAAGGGCAGCACGATATCGAAGTACAGCCACCCATCGACTGTTATGCAAAACAGTGGGGCGGAGAGGAGGTCGTACCGGAGCTGCCGGTAAGCCCGGGAGACATCGGCCGACCAACAAAACAAGCGCCTGCCCCCCCGCACAACGCGGCGTCCCAGGTCGGAGGCGGAGGGCAGCTTGTAGATGTGCGGCCGACCGATGTACTCCTTCCTGGGTAGGCCCGTGGTGACGCTGCGGCCCGGGGGGTAGGAAAGGTCCACGATGACGCGGCGCTTGCCCGGGGTGGACTTCGGGCGCGTCATAATCGGGCTGCACTGGGCCCATGGCGTGAATGGCGGAACCGCGAAGAGGCATAGGAGGGCGCCACGGCGCAACTCCTCCTCCGCGTACCTGGTGACGTGTGGGCTGTCGGTGGGCGTTCCTTGGGTCGTGGCGGGATGACGCAGGGCGGGGCGGGTGGCTGGTCCTCCCACCGGCGCCCTAAAAATCACGGTGCGAGTTCCTCCCGGGTAGGTCCCTCAATTTTTTAGAAAAACAGCTCGCCTCTGTGTGGTTCGTGACGATTTTGCGCACATTGGCGCAGTAGCCACAGACGTGCACGAGTTTGAGGGCGCCGGTTCCGTGCGATCCGCCCTTCGCCGCTTTGTCGCATGAACTCGGGTCTTTGTTCCAGGATGGACAGGGTGCGCCGATCGCGGCCCTGTCGTAGTGGGCGCGGGGGTCGGCTCCTGCCTTCTGCTGACGCCCTGGCTGGTGATGATCGGCCAAGGCAGTGGCAGTCACGGTGGCATGGCCCGCCATCGCGATGATCTCAATCCTCACCGCGTTGATTGCGGCCTCGTCCCTCCAGCTGTTCGGCAATCTGCCGTCCGCTATGCGGGTGAATACCTCTTCCGAGTAGCGTCGGACGACGGGCCATGATAGGGTACAATTGTCTTGTGCCACCATCTCCTGGTGGTTGTAGAGCTCCGCTAGGCCGTTCGCCGGTGCTCAAGCCGTTTGAGGCCCAACGCGTACTCCTCCCCCGCTGCCTCTCCCTTTTTAACCGCCTTTCCCTCATCCCCCCGCTCCACAAGGTCATAAGGAAATAAGTATTTGTTGGAAATACCTTTCTTTCGTGCATGAGCCTTGCCGTCCACCGCCGCGACGATGAGGCGTACCGCCTCCTCGGCCGTCGAACGGGCGCCCCTCTCGTAGTCGCCGTCGTCATGTTGTCTGCGGTGGGCGGCGTGCCAGCCGGGGGCGCGCATGATATCGGGGCGCCGGATGCGGTGCCGGGGTGGGATGGGGATGACCAGACGCTGACCGGGCTTGTGTCGGCGACTCGTCCTGGGTGCGATCCGTTGCGACTCCTCACCGGAGCGGGCGACGGGGAGACCGGTGAGAACGATCGGGCCCGGCTGTGGCATTGATGTTCCTGCGCGGGGAGCCTGGGGCGACTGGGCGGGTTGCGTGGCGTTGACGGGGCCGCTGAGCTTTTTAACCTTTTTAAAGCTTTTTGACGTGGGTGATACGTGGGCGGAGACGAGGGTGGTAGACGTTAAATCCACGCAGGAGGAGTCTGGAACCCGAATGCGGGTCAGGCGGGGGGAGGGGAAGGAGGAGGAGGGAGCATGCGTTGCTTGGGGACGTGACCGTCTCGGGCTTCCCACCGGATCAACCACAATTCGGAAATTATGGGCCAATCCCTCTAAACATTAGCGACCGCCGTGCCAGGAACATCAGAATTTTGGTCGGCGATCGCTCGGCGCCGACCAACCTCTCTAAATATCGGCGAGCAGTCAGCAACCACTCGTCGACCGCGTCTTGTCTTTTTCAATGTTGCGAGTGGGATGCTGGGAGGTCGGCAACATTTTAGTCATAAGGCGGTCGGGGGCGAACGCTGGCCTTTGTGTGACTGGGGTATAAGATGATCATAGGGACGGCGCAGTGTCTATTAAAGTTGACCAGTCCGATTGTTTTGATTTTCTGCCATTTTCTGTGATAAATATATTAGATTGATCTTTATAATCTACCTTACTTTAGTTTTAAAAAACTCTGATTTTAAGTGGCTAACTTTTGCGATATTTGAAGTGCAAACATCCTAAATTAATTTTTGGTAAGGACGCCAAAACTCTGACACCATAGACTTCTGCAGTGACAGATTCTATTAAATTGCCGCAGTAGTCCATTCTGTGTGGCGACAAATGTTTAATAAGTGTTCCGGTATCTAAGTTAGCTTTATAGGCCCTAGAATCAAATCTAGATAATTATTTTAGTTTTGAAAAGAGATGTTTTCATCAGACTATGCAGCTTTAAATTAAAAACCTACTAGTAGTTCTACTCATTTGGATTATGGCATTTTACCTTTTCATTTAAATTTGAAATTTTGATTGAAATTTTAGCGATTTGATTTATATATTCGTGAAATCTTTTGCAATAAAGCATGTCTGAAAACTGTTTTACCGTGTCAAATATATTAAAAAGTCGTTTAATTACTTTGCAATATATTCACTCCTTGAGTCACTCATTGGATGTGTAAGGGTTATCTTCACATTTAATGAACTGCACATTATAATTGCATTCTGATTATGTGACTGACATGGAATGTGATCATGATTGTGAAAGTACGTCTTAACACTTTGACTTCTGTATACTGAATGCTTTATTCCCCGACCAGGGGTCTAGACCTCCGGCACACTTAGTCATCTCATTTGCATATATTACAGACGTGTCTAGACATCTATTATGCATATATCACATCCCCCCTCAAAGTATTTCTGAGACATGAAATGTTTCAAAATCCCCATAAAACATACCAGGTTTACTCGTTCATCATACAGTAATACAATAAAATATACAAGTTTAGCGAGTGTCCGAGTGCACTATGGCACTGAAGTCCTTTGAACTGTCCGGCTGCTTAGCCTCCACAAAACACATTGTCCATAATGACACAATAAAAATACATATTTAGTTGTATTTTCTTTCCATTGACAAAACAATTACCATCACTAATAACTAGTCCATAGCAATATTATGATGGAATTATATATCAATATCAGTGGCCTGGCATCCGATGCTTGCATCTCGGTGCTCTGTGTTCACGGCTCGCTGCCTCACATGTTGCTTAGCTTGCCTGACGTTTTGCGCGTCTTCATCCTAGCCGTTCATCTCTGTCAACGATCTGTGCATCTGTGATTCTTGGCATCTGTGCAGTCGTTTCTGTGCCTCTTGGCATCTGTGTGCCATCTTTCCAGGCATCTGAGCATTTGTGGGCCATCACTTCGGACCCTGTCCTCCAATCTGTCCATTCAGATATGGCGTTCTGCTTGCTTGTCTGTGGTAGAGCAAACTCACAGTAACTTGTTAATGCTGCTTGATTTGGTTACCAGGGAGTTGCTGCCTGGTGAGCCACAGCTATACGACACAGTCTTTGTTGGTAGCCTGAAGCAATGGGCCTAAAAGCACCATTGCCTCCACATCTGACACCATGTGAAAGTACAACGTCTGAACACTTTGACTTCTGGATACTGAATGCTTTATTCCCCGACCAGGGGGGTCTAGACCTCCGGCACACTTAGTCATGTGATGTCATCTCATTTGCATATATTACAGATGTGGACGTCTATTACGCATATATCACAATGATCATAATTATTGCAAGACTATTATTCAACATTTATTAAAGTTAAACATTCATATGGCATGTACACATCAGTAGGCCTATTCCTGCAATGCTATGCAATTGATAGAAATACTATACATCTGTGGAAATGACTTTAAAAGCAGATACATGATAATTAAAATGTTGACAAATTTGCCGTATTAAAATTATTTTTAATTAAAGGCCTATTAAACGTTATATTGTTTTGCTATATTGTCAACGCTTAGTGCAATTATATGATATACACTGGACTCCTCGGTTTATGTACAAGACTTGTTATTTCAAGTTATAACGAATTTATAAAAATATAAACGTACACCCTTCACTGTTATTATGCCAAATTGTTTGTAATTATTCTATCGAGGTTGAACTTACAGGAACTAGGATGCTCTGACGAAAGTAGTAATATATGAGCCAGGACGAGCCCCGGGAAAGGAGCCCCAACTTAGGGAAGTCGGGTCTGGCTTTTACATTTTTTAATTAAAATGAGTGACTTCAAAGCAGGGTCTTCCATTTAGTGCAGCTTTTATCAATGCATTACTGTGTACCAAGTCTCCACATTTTACACCTACATTAGATCTAGGAAAGTTTAAATTTAGACCTGGAATAATCGTCACTTTAGTGACCAGTTTCTCTTTATGTTTTCACTAGATCTACATGTGATGGTCCACAGCAAAAATAGAGAATGAGTAAGGTCGAGCAGTTATTGTATGAAAGCCAAAGAAAGAAGTTGCGGTTAACAAAGTCACTTTTTCTGTATTTAGGTCTAGATTATGTCTGGAATTACGACTATAGGCTAGTTGTTGCCCATATTTATATTTCTGATCAAGAATCCAGGACAACACACTGCTGGTCACTTTCTTATTTTATTAATATAAATGTAGACATTACATGGTTCAATCCAACTACTTTTATTCGGTAATATTTTATCCCTATAAAAACGAACTGACTTGAAACGATAAATATATAACTCATTTATCCAGTGCTTATGCAATGTTGGTGTGCATAATATATCATTATTCACAATGCACTGTAATAACACATTTTCCTATTTCGCTATGCACGTAATACTAATCAATATTTTGTATCATGTATTTAAAAAATTTCTTTTTTTATGATGAACACCCTATGAGATAAGGATTCTTTTTTTCATTGCAAGATAATCTTGTATATTTACGTTAGGTTCAAATTCATAATTAAGGCCTACATTATGACTGACATCTATATGATGATGTGCAGTGTGCGTTGGACGTGGTACATTTCGCACATTCAATACAATGAAATGTTCGATTCAAGGCATTAAATGGTAACGCGCTTCCAAATTTGACCCACAACCCAAGTTAGTTGAGTGAGCATGCGCCGCGGAAAAGGTCTATTACATAGCTATAAACACGTGGAGTGTTGTTTACATAATAGATTACACTGACATGCGCGGTGTCTGGTGGAGAAAAAAAAACCCAGCAAGCCGATAGTACTAGTATGATCACACATTTCTTCTATCCGGACACTAGCTCGGGTTTTGTGGGCTATATTAATTTTATTAATTTGAAATGTGTTTATCTATATTGAAGTTGACAATATAATAGAAATAGTGAAATGTGAGAGAATGCAAAACAACCAAAAGGGTAGTCACTAAATGCGAATGATTCGAGTTTTATAGTCTTATTAACCTATGTTATTTAATAGATTATTCCTGCAAAAGTAGTGGGTAAGTATAAAATGCTATGTGAAGAATATATTTTGCTTCTTAAATTACGAATTTATATACTCATTTCATTTACCCAGCTGTTTGCCACTTTTTCTAATGGGTTGCTCTTCACCCCTACTCTGGCCACGGCCATTGAATCGTTTATCTATGTGTTTACCAGTATGTCAAACATGTTTCCCAATGTGGCTGTATTATGAACATGTCATTAGAAACGAGCTACATAAATATAGAGACAGCAACGCGTGTCTATATCAAAAATACAAATAAACTGAGTTAAATTCTTGGACACTTTGAGTTGGACAAATGATAAATCAAAATGCCAAATCTAAATTGGCACGTTTTTTGTTTTGTTTAAACTTAATTGATTAAGCAGGGGAAATTAAAGTTGCATAGGCTGATGGTTTTGAATTTCTGTATTTTTTCAGAGATAAATATATTAGATCGATCACTAGTATCTACTTTACATTAGTTCAAAGTTACTTTTATTTTAAATGGTAAGCTTTTGAGATATTTTGAGTGCAAACATGGAAAATTAGTTTTGGCAGGCTTACCAAAACTCGGACACCATAGATTTCTGCAGTAACAGGTTCTGTTAAATTGACTCAGTATTCACCCTATTCACGCGCGACCTAATTCGTCATCAGAACGAGGCTGAGTAAGCATCAGTATTGGAAATGGCCATAAGACACTACTGTGTGCCGATGTGTATGAACTACTACATAAATTAAAGGAGTAAAATTTGAAGATATTAACTTTTGAAACTATCATAATCGTTTTTGCTTACCTTTTTTCTATTTATTGGTCAATTTTCATGAAGATTGAGTGATGATCAGATGCATCTCAGTAGGCAATATCAAGAAAGTCACTCACCTTGGCTGCCAATCTTTTCTTAAATTCAAAATTGCATAACTTTCTTAATATAAATATATTTAGCAAATATATTTTAGCCCTTTTAAAGCTTTTATTAATTTGTAATTACTAAGACTAGTTGTTTAACTGTGTTGCACAGATAACTACGCTGACAGTGCTGCATTACATGATACCACCATAACTATGCAGGCTTGAAGTTGACAGTCACATTGTAGTTAAAGAATGGGAAAAATCACCATGCAAGGGTCACCCAATCTTCGTGAAAATTGGCCAATAGATAGAAACCAGGTATGCAGAGATGAATATGTTACTTTCAAAAATGAATACCCTCAAATTTGAGTGATTTCGAGAGGTTTTGGTCGACAAAAAAGTATTCACATAACTTTACATACAGCAGCGCCTCGCCGACGCGTAAGTGCCCTCGGTCTGGTTTCAACATGGCCGCGGCGTGAATAGATGAATTGCCTTCCATACAGAAACAAATACTTAATAAGCGCATTAGTATCTAAGTTAGATAGATATATATCAAATCAAATCTAGATAATTGGTTTGGTTTTGAAAATTTGATATTTCATCAGACTATGCAGCTTTAAGTGCAGACAATTGATCTTTCTCATTCTACTGCTCCTTGCCCTATCCTAGTAATGCTGAATACCAGGCTAGGTAGCAGCAAGTATACATTTTTAAGCCATTGATTTGACTCGGCCAAGTACGAGTCCCACAACCTACCAAAATGGGAGGCAAATGTTCAACTCACTCGGCCACACCATCTGCTTCAGTCTTCATCAGTATGCCTACACTGTACCAGCACCAGCTGGTCAATAGGACTTCGTTTTTGTATCTTATAGTGAGACCAGCAATGGATAAAGCACCAGTCTTCAATCCAGTCAATACAGATATCTTGAAATTATGTTAATAATATTTGTTTTTGAAGATAATCCTTTAGTTCCCCGTTTTCATCAAAAACACACATCAGCTCTGACTGTAACAGCATATTCCTTCATAGTTCTGGTTCTGACAAAATGTAAAGTCGACGGCTGGCGGTTTGAGTGGTGTGGACAGGCTAATAAGAAATCACTACAGGCAAGGAAGGAAAGTAGATAAAGAGTGAAAGGTAGGAGAGTAAGACTCTCTCATTTATTACTTTTATAGTTTCAGAACAAGATGGTGGTGATCACATGATCCAATCTTCCAATCCCTAACAAGCATTCCTCTATCCACCAATGAGGGTTCAATATCCATGTTGCCAAGGCATGGTTAGATCTGTATCTGTGGCAGGGATCCATAAATAACTCTTGAGGGGAGGGGGTATGTGAGGCAACTTCCCAAAGACTGTCCCACCTAAGAAGTGACACTCCTTCAGGTCAAGAAGTGACCCTCTCTCTCTACACTATATTAATATACAATTTCTATCTTTTATGAGTAGTAGCTCACCAACTCCACATATACCTTATATGCCTTTGGTTTTATATACTATTTACCATTTTATAGACAAGTTTGCAATTTATTATAGCAGAGTTCTCCATATCACATATCTCAAAATATCGGAAACTTTACAAAATGTTATCTTGTAATATGCTTCGCTCCTTAGGAATTGGGTGAGTACCTTTTATATAAATTCATTGGTTTGCAGTATGACAAACACATGCAAATTAAAATCCAAAGAGCATATACCTTTAGCTCAGGCTCCTAATTTCTGAAGTAAGGTTTTGCATTTAACAACTTATTTATTATAGTTCTGTGTACACTATAATTACTGTAATAAAAAATGGGGCCATCAGCCAGTTCTTTTCCTCGTTATAAGGTTACCTGTATTTATTAACTTATGTATGCCTTTATTTCAAATTGACCAGAATGTTTAATTATTATTAGTTTCATATCTTTCTATATTGTGAATTTAATTTCGAATTTCATTCAATTTAACTGTGAACATATTCGTATAGGTGAAATTGAAATATGATTTTCATATTGCACCAGAACATTGCTAAAGGTCCTAGTTGATGATTTTGAAGAAAATTAGTGACATTGAAATGTTGTCGATATAGCCTCGAAACGATGACCATGACAAACGAACGACTCTGCACCAAATAGGTGAAATTGAAATATGATTTTGATATTGCACCAGAACATTGCTAACGGTCCCTAGTTGATGATTTTGAAGAAAATTAGTGACATTGAAATATTGTGGATATAGCTTCGAAACGATGACCATGAAAAACGAACGATTCTGCACCGAATAGGTGAAATTGAAATATGATTTTGATATTGCACCAGAACATTGCTAAAGGTCCTAGTTGATGATTTTGAAGAAAATTAGTGACATTGAAATATTGTCGACATAGCCTCGCAACGATGACCATGAAAAACGAACGATTCTGCACCGAATAGGTGAAATTGAAATATGATTTTGATATTGCACCAGAACATTGCTAAATGTAAGGTCGACGGCTGGCAGTTTGATTGGTGTAGAGGAATTAAAGTTCAGACTATCTACCTGACTACTCATATTTAAATCTGTCAGTCATGATTGTGCACGTCGTTGCTGTTTCAATACAGACCTATCACTCAATATAGCTAGACTAAATGCTTCCTCCAATGATTTTGGGCTATTGGTTTCTACGTACCACATAGTGTTGTCATCCAACAATGAATCAAGAAATCGTGATAGCAAAATTTTGAAGTTGTCAGTCCCCAAGGTAGCAGAAAGCAGTTTCCACCCCTTACTAGCAGCTGTTTTAAACTGTTGGCAATACGCCGCTACTGTCTCACCCTTATTCTGTACCATTGTCATTACCACACTTTTTAAATGTGTTTTCTCATCTGCTGTTAATGTCTTAGCAATTTCTTCTTTGATATCATCCCATGACTTAGCACCCTTAGTTGTGAAGGCAGTGAATAACACTTCATGCAGTGTACCTGTTGCATTAGAAAATGCGAAGCGAATTATATCTAAATCTGAAACATCTCCAAGCATTCCTATCCTCTCAATAAGATCTACCCACTCTCTCAGCGCACCTCTATCAGTCCCATCCAGCATTGGTACAGACTTTCCATAGGCTTTAAGAGCTCTTATTTTAGTCTCATTACTTTTATGTTCTAGACTAGCTAATTCACGCCTTTCTCTACACTGTTCCCTGTCATTATTAGCCTCTGTACGTTCCGTAATTTGCAATATTCTTTCTTCATTTTTGTCAGTAATATTTTCTAAGCTATCAGCCATAAATTTTGCCCATGCATTCAATTTATCACAATCAGCACTAAGAATACCTATGTCAACTTGACTTTCAAACCACAAGCCAAATTGCTCATGCAATGCATCCTCCTTGAGGCGTGTTATAGGTATTGTTATTGTGTTGTTTAAAGCGCGGTAGAAATAAATCTAAGGAATTGTATCCAACCGAGAAATATGCCTGTAATGCAGGAAGAAAGTGAAAAGTCACTCCCGTATATATTAATATGCTTCTATTTACGCCAAGGTTAACGAAAATTACCGAAAGTAGTCCGAAATGAAATTTTTTTTAGCGGCGACACGAGGCTTCAAACATGCGACATTGGTTGTAATGCTTGCATTGCATTTGATGTGCGCCGGGGAAAGGGACCCCCCCCCCTCTTCCCTGCTGCAACCGTTGGTCATTACAGCATTTCCCGCGCTTCTTCCCCCTTATATCCAGCCCGCTGGGCCGCCTCCAGCCACTCGCCCTCCAGCCTCCCCTCCCGCTGCTCCTCTCCCATCTCCCGATGGTGGGGTCATGCAATCATGCCGCAGACTGCTGGTGGAGTCACGCCTCAGACCCGCCGTCGCCACCCCTGTGCTTTCACCGCAGTCATGCCCCAGACTGCCGGCGGAGTCGTGCCTGGAACTATCTCCAGCCACCGCAGTCATGCCTCAAACGACTGGTGGGGTCAAGCAGTCATGCCTCAGACTGCTGGCGGAGTCATGCCTCAGGCCCGCCGCCACCCCCATCACACACCTCACCCATGTCACCGCGCCAGACTGACACTCTCACCGCACCCATCTCTCAACCCCCCCCCCCCCCCCCTTCAGGGACGCGGGCATACCTAAATTTTTGGCCGCCCGCTCCCCCTTCCCTCAGGCCCCCCTCTGGACCACTGGACCACTGGAACTATCCCCAGCCACCCTGCCGACACTCTCACCGCAGTCATACCTCAGACTGCTGGCGAAATCATGCCTCCGACCCGCCGTCACCGAGGTCACCCATGTCACCCACCCAATGGCACCCTGGAACTCCAGCCACCCTGCCTACGCCCTCACCGCAGTCATGCCGCAGACTGCTGGCAGAGTCATGCCTCAGACCCGCCGCCACCCAGGTCACCCATGTCACCCACGCCAACCCCGTCGCCTGATGGTTATCCTGGAACCACCTCCAGCCACCCTGCCGACACCCTTATCGCAGTCACGCCTCAGACTGCTGGCGGAGTGTTGCCTCCAACCCACCGCCACCCAGGTCACCTTGGTCACCCATGCCCCCAGGTCACCCATGTCACCCAGCCATGGCACCCTGGAACTATCCCCAGCCACCCTGCCTATGCTCTCACCGCAGTCACGCATCAGACTGCTGGCAGAGTCATGCCAGACCCGCCGCCATCCAGGTCACCCATGTCACCCACGCCAACCCCGTCGCCTGGTGGTCATCCCGAACTACCTCCAGCCCCCCCTGACGACACCCTCACCGCAGTCATGCCTCAGACTGCTGGCGGAGTCTTGCCGACCCGCCGTCACCCTGGTCACCCATGCCCCCAGGTCACCCTGGTCACCCATGCCAGCACCCTCCTGCGCCCTGCTACTCTCTGCTGGCGCTGTCTGCGCTGCCATCACCTCTGCTGGCCCCATCCCTACTGGCTCCCCTCTGCTGACACCGCCTGTGCCGCCGCCCCCTGTGGTGCCTCGTGTGTGCTGCCTCCCTGGCTCCTTCCACCACAGCTACCCCCGCCTGTGCTGCCACGCTGCTGCTGCCACCACATCTGCTGCCTCCGCCTTCCTCCCGCCTCTGCTACCACTGCGCGCTCCGCCTCTTCTGCTGCCCCCGTCTCTGCTGCCACTGTGCTGCTGCCGCTGGGCCTCCTACCCCTCTGTGCTGCCGCTGTTGGATATCAACGTGTTGCTGCCACCTGCTACTGCTCTGTGCTGCCACTATGTGTGCTGCCACTGCGCGCAGGCACAATGTTGCCCCCACCTGGGTGCTGCTGCTGTCCTGCCAGAGGGCCAGCCCCACCCGACGCCCCAGCTTTCATTATGCCCTCGGGCCGAACACTCGACCCTCGGACACTTACCGCCCTCCTCTGAGGTGCCCTCCGCGCCCGAGGTGTCCCCGCCTTTGAGGCCTACACCCTCCACAGCCTCCGGCGAGGCGCCGCCCAGGCCTGCCACTGGGCCGGCGTGCCCCTCCCGGACGTCATGGCCCTCTGAGGCGGTGCACGCATACGTGCCCCGCCTCGCCCCCTCCGCAGCCCCTCGAGCCCTCTCTTCCATTTTGGTGGAGGGCTCCTCGGGGTCGCCTCACTGACTTTCCTAGTTCCCTAGCCTCCTTATGAGCTTATCTTTATTTTATCATATCCTATTCACTTGCTTTACCATGTATTGCTCACCCTTGATTATCATTATATTGACCTGTATTATCCTGTTCGCATATTCCTGTATTATCCTGTACTTATTCAGCACTTCTCAATAAAGTGCTTTTTCTCCACCCTCGCCTCATCTTCCTTCCTTGTCGCGCATCGGTCGTAATGCTTGCATTGCGTTTGATGTGTGGCGGGGAAGGGGACCCCCCCCCTCTTCCCTGCTCTGACCGTTGGTCATTACAGCATTTCCCGTGCTTCTTCCCCCTTATATCCAGCCCGCTGGGCCGCCTCCAGCCACTCGCCCTCCAGCCTCCCCTCCCGCTGCTCCTCTCCCATTTTTCTCCACCCACCCACCCAAACTTCTCCTCTACTTCCTGAGGTGGAGGGCTCCTCGGGGCCGCCTCACTGACTTTCCTACTTCCCTAGCCTCCTTATGAGCTTATGTTTATTTTATCATATCCTATTCACTTGCTTTACCATGTATTGCTCACCCTTGATTATCATTATATTGACCTGTATTATCCTGTTTGCATATTCCTGTACTTATTCAGCACTTCTCAATAAAGTGCTTTTTCTCAACCCTCGCCTCATCTTCCTTCCTTGTCGCGCATCGCAGTAATATCGATGTCAAAGACTAATGTCTCCCTCAAGAATTGACACATTCGTCGGAAACTCATCGACAAAGCAATTTAATTTAATTTAGCCCCTGAATGAAGTAAAAAGAATAGAGAATCAAAAGAAGAAAAACTAACCTACCCACACCTATCAACCACCAGTCGAAGTCAATAAAGAGTTCATTGTTTTAGAATTTAGAATAGCATCAATATAAATGAAAATATAATACTACCAGTACAATATATCGTCTATAAAAAAAAAAAAAAATTACTAGCCCTAATGTCAAAATTAAAACACCCCATGCGCCAATTTAACCACTAGTCAATTAATACATTAAATATGGTGATAAGCACTTGTTATAGTATGAAATAACAAATAAAGTAAAATGCTACAGAAACACACTGAAATAATCACACAGTCAATGTAATCAGTACTTATCTCGTGAAGATTCAAAACACCGGTGGTTTCAACACGTTGTGGTCGAATTTGTAAGTGCTGAGCACTTACCCGATGACATGAGGTGTCTCGTCATGGTTGCCATTTTGTAAAGTCGACGGCTGGCAGTTTGAGTGGTGTAGATAGGCTAATAGGAAATCACTACAGGCAAGGAAGGAAAGTAGATATAGAGTGAAAGGTAGGATAGTGAGACTCCTTCATTTATTGTATATATGGTTTCAGGAAACAAGATGGTGGTGATCACATTATCACGTCTTCCAATCACTAACAGGCATTCTTATATCCACCAATGAGGGTTCAATATCCTTGTAACCAATGCATGGTTAGGTCTGGCTACAGTGCCCTGTTGTGTCTGGTGTGCAGTGATCCATAAATAACACTTGGAGGGGAGGGGGTATGTGAGGAGAGTTCCAAAGACTCTCTCACAAGTCAAGAAGTGACCCTCTCTCACTATCTATATTGATATACAATTTCTATCTTTATATGCCTTTGGTTTTACATACCATCTACCATTATATAGACCATTTGCTATTTATTATAGAGTCGTTCTCCATAGCCCATGATGCGCGAAAAGGAAGAAAGGGAAGGCGGGAGTGGAAGTAAGGCATTTATTGGACGCCTCAAGAGGAAGATATACAGAGGAACAAGCAATAAGAGAGGTGCTCATGAGGAGCAAATGCACAATGATACAGGGGCTCATGAGGAGCAGCAACAAGTGAGTGTAAAAGGCCCTTAGGGGGCAGAGTCAGAGTTTGTAGTGAATCAGAGAGGGGGTGCCGCGGAGCCCTCCACCAGCTGAAAAGAGAGAGTTAAAAGAGAGTTGGGTGTTGGGTGGAGGAAAATACTTGAACTGGAAGGAGGCAGGAAGGCGAGTGACTGAGGGAGGCCGGCGGGCGGCCTTATAAGGAGGGCTGGAGGGCAGGTGAAATTGGAGACTTCGCCGATCCTCTGCAGGTGAAATTGAGAGGGCGACAGCAGATGAGGTGTGAAAGCGGGCAGCCCGGGGGAGGGCGAGGTGAGCAGTGGGCGTCGGGTGAGGCGCGAATGCTGCGCGACAGCCCGGGGCCGGGGGAGGGAGGGCGAGGGGGAGGGGAGCAGCGGGCGTCGGGTGAGGCGAGGATGCTGCGCGACAGCCCGGGGCGGGGGAGGGTCTCTTCCTCTCCTCGCATCAACCGCAATGCTACGCATTACGACCATCTCAAATATCGGAAAATTTTACATAAAGGTCCTAGTTGATGATTTTGAAGAAAATTGGTGACGTTGAAATATTGTCGATATAGTCTCGAAACGATGACCATGAGAAACAAACGATTCTGCACCGAATAGCTGGAATTGAAATATGATTTTGATATTGCACCAGAACATTGCTAACAGTCCTAGTTGATGATTTTGAAGAAAATTAGTGACATTGAAATATTATCGATATAGATTCGAAACGATGAGCTTGACAAACGAACGATTCTCCACCAAATAGGTGAAATTGAAATATGATTTTGATATTGCACCAGACCATTGCTAACGGTCCCTCGTTGATGATTTTGAAGAAAATTAGGGACATTGAAATATTTTCGATATAGCTTCGAAACGATGACCATGAAAAATGAACGATTCTGCATTGAATAGGTGAAATTGAAAAATGATTTTGATATTACACCAGAACATTGCTAACGGTCCCTAGTTGGTGATTTTGAAGAAAATTAGTGACATTGAAATATTTTCGATATAGCTTCGAAACGATGACCATGAAAAACGAACGATTCTGCACCGAACAGGTGAAATTGATATATGATTTTGATATTACACCAGAACATTGCTAAAGGTCCTAGTTGATGATTTTGAAGAAAATTAGTGACATTGAAATATTGTCGATATAGCCTCGAAACGATGACCATGACAAACGAACGATTCTGCATCGAATAGGTGAAATTGAAATATGATTTTGATATTGCACCAGAACATTGCTAACGGTCCCTAGTTGATGATTTTGAAGAAAATTAGTGACATTGAATATTGTCGATATAGCTTCGAAACGATTACCATGAAAAACGAACGATTCTGCACCGAATAGGTGAAATTGAAATATGATTTTGATATTACACCAGAACATTGCTAAAGGTCCTAGTTGATGATTTTGAAGAAAATTAGTGACATTGAAATATTGTCGATATAGCCTCGAAACGATGACAAGACAAACGAATGATTCTGCACCAAATAGGTGAAATTGAAATATGATTTTGATATTGCACCAGAACATTGCTAATGGTCCCTAGTTCATGATTTTGAAGAAAATTAGTGACATTGAAATATTGTCGATATAGCCTCGAAACGATGACCATGAGAAACGAACGATTCTGCACCAAATAGGTGAAATTGAAATATGATTTTGATATTGCACCAGAACATTGCTAAAGGTCCTAGTTGATGATTTTGAAGAAAATTAGTGACATTGAAATATTGTCGATATAGCCTTGAAATGATGACATGACAAACAAATGATTCTGCACCAAATAGGTGAAATTGAAATATGATTTTGATATTGCACCAGAACATTGCTAACGGTCCCTAGTTGATGATTTTGAAGAAAAGTAGTGACATTGAAATATTGTCGATATAGCTTCGAAACGATGACCATGAAAAACAAACGATTCTGCACCAAATAGGTGAAATTGAAATATGATTTTGATATTGGACCAGAATATTTCTAAAGGTCCTAGTTGATGATTTTGAAGAAAATTAGTGACATTGAAATATTGTCGATATAGCCTCGAAACGATGACAATGACAAACAAACGATTCTGCACCAAATAGGTGAAATTGAAATATGATTTTGATATTGCACCAGAACATTGCTAAAGGTCCTAGTTGATGATTTTGAAGAAAATTAGTGACAGTGAAATATTGTCGATATAGCCTTGAAACGATGACCATGACAAACAAATGATTCTGCACCGAATAGGTGAAATTGAAATATGATTTTGATATTGCACCAGAACATTGCTAAAGGTCCTAGTTGATGATTTTGAAGAAAATTAGTGACATTGAAATATTGTCGATATAGCCTCGAAACAACGACCATGAGAAACGAACGATTCTGCACCAAATAGGTGAAATTGAAATATGATTTTCATATTGCACCAGAACATTGCTAAAGGTCCTAGTTGATGATTTTGAAGACAATTAGTGACATTGAAATATTGTTGATATAGTATCGAAACGATGACCATGACAAACAAACGATTCTGCACCAAATAGGTGAAATTGAAATATGATTTTGATAGTGCGCCAGAACATTGCTAAAGGTCCTAGTTGATGATTTTGATTGATTGATTGATTGGAGGTTTCTATACGCTGTGTCGGCAGCATAGGCCATATTCACGGCGAGAATTGTTTGTTTTTTATTCAACCATCGCTTTTACAGGATGCAAAAGCACAGAATCAATTTTGTGTTAGTACACCGTGGATTTAAAAAGCTGACAGTTGCATAATTTGTTGCTAAAGGAAATAGGATTAAGATAAAAGTTAAAGGTTGTTAATTGATCTAACTTGTTTAAGGGACTATACGTGATGATATAGACCAGCTGCCCTTAAAAAGGCTAAAATGTTTTCTTGTTTTACTTTTGTGAAAAGGTTGCGCATGCTGCTTCCAGTGTGAAACTGTTGGCGCAGGGCCAAGAAATCGACACAATTCAACAAAATGTGTCTGAGTGTAAGTGGGGACTGACACCCAATACATTCAGTGGGAGGGTCCCCCTTGAACAGAAAAGCATGTGTAAGCCGCGAGTAGCCAATACGGCAGCGGCTAAGGACCACTTGGTCCCGCCGACCTCCTGCATGAGTCTGTGGTGGTTTTCCCACAGATGGTTCAATTTCTTTAAGTTTATTAATGATTTCATCCCACTCATGTTGGCATTTGGATTTTATGTGGGTGGCTATTAGTGGTTTCAGATCAGAGTGAGGGATCAGACATGGTTCAAGATCACAGTTCAGGGCCTTCTTCGCAGCCCGATCAGCTCATTCGTTTCCTTGTATGCCGGCATGGCCAGGCACCCAGCATAGGTGGATGTCATACCCAACCGTTGCCAGTTGGTTCATTTTATAAATCACCGTTACTAGAGTAGGGTGATTCGTTTTCAGTCCAGCAACAGCCAGGAGGCAGGAGAACGAATCACTGTATATAACATAGTTAGTGTGGTTGGATACCTCGATACACTCCAACGCGAGAAGGAGTGCTCGGGCTTCCGCAGTGAAAATCGAGCTCTGATCGGGCAAGCGTACGCCAAATTTCTTCCATCGGCAGACTGCCGCAGCAGCTACTCGGCTTTGGTCTTTCGAACCATCAGTGTATATTGAGAGGTGGTCGGCAAACTGGCCTTGAATCTCTGTGTAAAGTGCGACGGCCAGCAGCTGTGGTTGTGTAGGCGGGTTAAATAGGAAATCACTACAGGCAAGAATAGAGAAGGAAGGCAAGAGATAGAGTGTGCAGAAGGAACCAGAAGGAGCTTGCTTAGTTTATTATACATATAGCTTTTAGAATCCAAGATGGTGGTGGTCACATGGGTTGATCTACCAATCAGAGTTCAATCTGTGGTATCCAAGGCGTGGTCATCCTGGCTACAGTGCCTTGTGGTGGCCAGTGATCCATAAATAACACCATGGGGGAGAGGGGGTATGTGAGGTGACTCCTCCAAAGACTATCTAAGAAGTGACACTCTTCCACAGACTATTTTACTATACAATTTCTACACCTAATGAGTAATAGTTTACCAATTCCACATATCCCTCATATGCCTTTGGATTTTATATATCACCATTTACCATTATATAGACAAGTTGCAATTTATTATAGTGGTTTCACATATATCCTCATGCCATTAGATCCGAAAGTTTTACAACGTACTCCGCCCCTCCACTTCTTACCACCTGCCCAGCAGTGTAGAAAGAAGTGCACAGTACTATGTTGTAGTTATATCACCTTTAAATCTCTTCTATCAACTATCAATAATAAATTTAAGTCTTAGTAGTCGGGTTAGTGGATAATAAAATAATTTATTTTAATAAAGTCAATTTCCAATATGTTTCGAATACTATATCATCATTCTAGTATCTAATATGATGTCTTAAGAGGCATCTGATTCATTTGCCATCATTTTTAGCTTAATCCGACCATTTTTTGACTTTGTGACGATTTAGAGGTTGTTTTGCGACGCTCTAAAGGTATATTTCAGTCTCAAAGCATCGATCTTACATTAGTGCTTAATCGGATTTGGTATCTGCTGTCAAATATTCCAACATCGACGCGCTTGTACAAGGTTTTTGTTTTACCGACTGTCAAATAGAAGAAACCTGGGGCGTCGATGGTAGACGCGTGGTTGCTCGACAGGTCTTCAGAGGATTAACATTACGGAACTCAATCCAATGAGAAAACAAGGCCTAAGTGGTTTGAATTGATGACCTAGTTTCAGGAACTATTTTCTTGCAAATCAAGACCAAAAGCTTTGATTTCACCAATTTTAAGTCGTTTTGTGTCGAAATAATGGCAAAAGATGAATCAATATGTCTTTTTGTACCTCCTGTACAAAGATAAAGCATCAAATATTAGTATTAACAAATATAATCACGGCAATAGAAATTCATATATGACAGCGTTAACTCGGCAGCATAATGTAAACAAAGCAATGACAGTGGTTCGTTTTGAACTTCAAAACCATAATACTTATCTATATTATTAAATAATAATAGATTTACATGCTCTTGCTCAAGTTTCAACCATACTGTAGTAGTATTAGAATGTTCTCTTTTTGTTGACGTCGATTTATGATGTTAAGGCGTTTCGGCGAATTTGTATTGAATAAATTGGCTCTGCGCTAGTTCTCCGTGAACTATCCCAGTCTCCGCTATCGATATCGCTAACACAATCCATTCAGCATCAGCATATGCGTTAGTTCTCCTTGAACTCAGCATTGTCCATCACCACTGCTGAAGCGAAATCATTGACTCAGTCATCTATGCTAAAGTTCCTCGTGAACCTTATTGCGAACATAGTGACCATCAGCATATGCTGCAGTTCTCCACAAACTGAGCCTCGTGTTGATATTGCTGATATCGCGAAGTCAATTTAATGTCAATGTTAATATTGCAATCTTCTAGAAGATCATCAATCCAAGCACCCGTCAGCATCTGCTTTAGTTCCTCATGAACCTAGCATTGTCCATCACACTGCTGCTATGAAATCATTGACTCAGTCACATATGCAAAAGTTCCCCGTGAACTGTAGCAGTCCAACATAGTGACCATCAGCATATGATGCAGTTCCCCATGAACTGAGCATTGTCCCTTGCTATTGCTGATGTGATATCAATGTTCATGGTCTTGTGATCCTGCGATGTAGTCTTCGTAGAAGGCACCCGATGACTTCTTCTTACACAGAAATTATCGATGTAACATATCAATTATTATGTTTATATTCAACAAAATTATTTTAGAATCATAATATTCTCCACGTATTTTTCAAATTTTAAATCCATAACCATATAGATTATCTAATTAGATGCTTTTGCAATATAATGATCATTAATATGTTCCTATAACATGAATAATGTCAATAATATACATCTCCAGTACAAAGATCATTAATATGTCTCCACAACATGAATAATGTCAATGAAATAACTCTTCAGTACAAAAGATCATTAATATGTTTCCACAACATGAATAATGTCAATGATATGCATCTCTAGTACCAAAATCATTAATATGTTCTCGTAACACAAATAATGTTAATGATAGCATTAGTTAATAATGTTTGCTAATAAATGCAATGTTCAATCATAAGTCAAAGTCAATTGAAACAAATCAGGAAATAAATGATAATATTCATCAATTATGCAATGAATTTTCAAATGAATCCTTCATGCAACATTCAACATCCCATATGTACATGATTTTTCCATTGAATAACTTCAATCTGCAAGACATCTCATGACAATAATGTTAATAATGTACCTCATCAATTTCAATGAACGCATCTCCATGCTATAGTGATAATATTCAACAAAAATATTCATATTATGCAAGTGTAACAACTCATGACAACCTATGTCTATGACCTTTGATGACAATTATGATAACATTCAACATTATATTATTTAGTTTTTCAAATGAATAACTTCATGAACAAATGTTAACATCCCGATTATCTTGTATGTCAATGAATTTCAAATGAAACTTTCATGCTCATGGATTATAGTTTAACATCCTACCCAAGAGTATTCATACGTTCAACCTCACAATTGAACTGAAATGCAGCTATCTGTCCTGAACCTGGGGTCAGAAAATCCTGACAACTACCAGTTACTTCACTTCACTGTGCAGTGATGCAGTTACTCCCTTCACTGAAGATTTCTGCCTGGAACCTGGATCAGAAAGTCATTTACCTATAGTTCATATTGCAGTTTACTAGTAGTAACTCTACATAGGTCAATGTCAAATAGAAACCTCATGAATTTCATATGAACAACCGTTCATGACAACCCTATGTATTTGATGGTTCACGATAACAATGATAATATTCAACAATTATCAATTATGCAATGAATTTTCAAATGAATTATTCATGCAACATTCAACATCCCATATGTACATGATTTTTCCATTGAATAACCATTCCGGATACCCACATATCTAGGCCTTGTTCAATATGAAAGACATCTCATGACAATAATGTTAATAATGTATCTCATGAATTTCAATGAACACATCTTCATGCAATATTGACAACAGTCAACATGTTATGTTCAGAAATATCAAATGAAATTATTATTTTTAGGAATTCTTGTCAAACCTCAAAGAATTTAGTAATTAGTCATTTACTTTGTATCATTTTATATCATCAATAGTAAAACATTTTTGCAGTGTTATACAGGTTTGTAAAGCCTATATAGCTTTAGTAATATTATTTAATTAATAGTAATAGTATGATATATTGCACAAAGTGGCTTATGATCTAAAAAAAAAAAATATATATATTACTTTACTTTTCAGCCATGCTAATTTATCAGTCTCGTTACCTCAAGTCGAATGAACATATATAAGAGGATATATCCATCAACCCACCTTTAGCCTTGCTGGTCCAGCCAGTCTTTGCTCATGCAAGTGAAATCAACAATATAAACAACTATATATAAAAAAATCCACTTTTCAACCGTGCTGCATTATCAGTGTTGCTACCTCAAGATACTGAAATATATATTTTTTTAAATTATTTAACTCTTCAGCCCTGCCTATTCCAAAATAACAAATGAACGTAAATGCATCTATCTGTCCTGTAATGGAGTTACAGAGTAATCAGTTCATGCCATTTTTAGTGATCAGAAAGTCATTCCCCAATAGTTCAGAGTTGTCTTACTGCCATCAGTTACTCCCATTTCACTGTGCAGCCTGCTGAAAATTGGTCTCACTACCTCAAGCTAGATATGTGAACATCATACATAATGATCATTTATAGATAACTATCCTGATAGTTCATCTTTTGATAATGTCAATCAATATAAACCACTAGGCAATAAGGTTAGACAAAGCAGAGTTGGGCTGAGTTCTTTATTAGTTCTCTGGCTGGGACTTATATGCCCTACCAAAAAGAAAAATGCGAGCGAAGTGACAGTGGTTTGAGTCATTTCCGCACCAAACATTTGGCGCCCCAATCGCGCGCATATAACGGGGTGGGCGCGCGAATCCCGAATACATGCAAATAATCGTACAATGAATATGATATCAATATTGGAATTGCTCCGTTCCTTTATATTATTAGAATACATTATAATACACATAAACCACTAGGCAATAAGGTTAGACAAAGCAGAGTTGGGCTGAGTTCTTTATTAGTTCTCTGGCTGGGACTAATATGCCAAAGACCCGAACCCGGGTCCCCCAACCCAACTCTCTTAATTAGTCAGCACTAGCTTTGCTGCCACACGCATATCATTCATAATACGAATGGTTAAAGGTGTCTTAAGGTATTGAAATACCGCATTACTTGTCCAATCACCTCTTGTCTTGATCTCTTCCAAGGAAGCACCACACATTGATAGATACGTGCATCCCCCCCTACGCAATGAGTGAGAAGAAATTAATTCCCTGTCAAGACCAGCAAAACCAGCAAACAATTTCAAAGTTGTTTGATAAGTCTTATATGTTAACGGAGAGCTTCCTCCGAAATCATTAGGAATCAAAATCGCCAGTTGAGTACGCAAATGTTTTTCCGTCTAATGGACTGCACAGATGTCTAAATCTGGGCATCTTGCAATAGGAATATGCAACGACCTTTCTTTAAATTGTATCGTCTTAGTTTTACAAACTCTTAGCAGCATCCCCCAAGGGTAGAATTTTATATCCTCACGCAGGAGCATAGCATCAGAAAAAGTTACATTCGATTTCCGTAAAAGTCCTCTAAAGCTACATAGCACTGCAGCCTGCCAGGCGATATGCCCCGGGCTGTCCGATAGAAAGAAAACTATCTGCTTCAACATATGTGGCAATAATGGCATCGCCTGCAGTGGCGTGTCGCCTAAAGTTCTACGTATTCCTCGAATGGTGGAACTAATTATAAAATTTTCATAATCTATAGGCGTTGCGCCTTGGCAGTTTAGAAAATAATTAAGACCACTCAAGTAATTAATGACCGAGGAGTATTTAAATGTCCTAGACAACCAAGTTGCATACAGCGCTACTTGCATAGAATCACAAGGTAAAGGAGAATGCGTATCTGAAAATTCCTCTACAAAAGAAAGATACTTGTTTACTTGCACAGCCCTGGCTGCCCTAGAGTTCGGAGCGTAGCATTTCAGTTGGAGAACTTTCTGTTCTGCTTTGAGTTTATCGAGTTCTGGAAGAACAACGGTTGCTGAAATAAGTTACTACAACATAGCATACCTTGTGGGTCCGCATTAATTATAATACTAACCATGCCCAGAGTATTTAGCCTGCTTAGAGGGTCCGTTATTATATTCAGCTCGCTGTTAATGCATACAGAAGCAAACACAAAATTATATTTTATTGACATCCAAAACAACCGTCGCAAATAGTACATAATCAATTTACATTTCGATCTGCCTGTGTTTAATGTCAATTCTACTGTAGCATTGTCTGTAATTATCATTATAGCAGCTCCTTCCCAACTGGGACCCCAACGCTTTACGGCTGCATATACGGCCCACATTTCTTGTTCATTAATATGCGCAGCAAGTAGCCCATCATCTGGTTGATTGTAGTGGTGTTTAACAGTCAAACTTAGAGGATCTGCCTGAATTGGGTTAAAACAACCTATTAACCAGTCGGTGCCATGCATAGCTCCATATCCCCATTTACTGGCATCACTATAAATATTATTTATGGGAGCAAACTTGCCGAGTATTAATGCCTTGCCATTAAACGTGTCTGCAAAGTCAATCCACCAATTCAAATCCTCTCTGAAACCCGCGTTGAGTCTTACTTTATAATAAGGTTGAGTCACAGAGTTTACCCAGTCATATACTGTATGCGAAAAAGTTCGCCCACCACGCACGACTTTTGCGCAGTGGGCTAACATTCCGGCCAACCTTTCCAGTTCTTTCCTCGTTGCTTTCATTTTACCACTAAAAGAAGCCAGAATTCTCCGCAATTTCTCAAGTTTATCGGCCGGGAGTGTTAATTCCAGTTTAACGGTGTCAATTAATATCCCTAAGAATTTTATCTTCCTACCTGGACAAATTAACTTCTTGTAATTTATGTGAAAACCTAATCGACGCAATATGGCAATTAATTTATTTTGCTGCTCCCTAGCCATTTCCCAATCTGAAGAAACAATGCAAAAATCATCTAAGTAATTTACTATCTTCAAAATGCCTTCTCTATTTGCACAGCGAACTACAAATTCAGATATTTTTGAAAAAACAAAAGGACTTGATGACAGCCCCATGCATAACCTGTTGTCAAGCATGTAGTCCGGTTTCACTCCTATATGTCATCATTAAATCCCCAAACCAACCCTTGCCTTGGCCTATCTGTTGGGTGTATAGCTACAGCTCTGTACGCGTCTTTTAAATCGATCGTAGAAAGGTAATCACCGGCACTCATGTAATCAACTACATGGTCCACACTCTTATAATTGAATTTAAGAGCTACTTGATCCGTAAATTTATTTACCGAATCTTTTTTAGGCAGACTACAGTCTATTATACCCCTTCCGCCCCCTGTTTTTGGTATACAGAAAATATTATGTACGCAAAGTGGGGTGTGCGTCGTTCGGGAAATTATGCCTTGTTCTAGTTCAGCCAATAATTTTTTAGTTATAATATCTCTGTATAGAGTATTACGGATTCTTTTAAATTTAGTCTCATAATTT
This sequence comes from Branchipolynoe longqiensis, assembly GCA_030323885.1. Lineage (NCBI taxonomy): Eukaryota > Metazoa > Annelida > Polychaeta > Phyllodocida > Polynoidae > Branchipolynoe > Branchipolynoe longqiensis. The sequence continues at coordinate 39,102,730 of CM059198.1, forward strand.
GCCTCACAATCCATATTTATCACGTGATACCCGAACACCACTCCCCACAGGATATACATCCAATCAGGGTCAGTGTCCCCTCTCAGGAAGAGCTCACATATAAAACGACATGGCTTTAACTGTACTAGGTTGCCTGCTATATAATGCGTACAGCTGCAATTACCGTTAACACAGTCATTCCTGACATTAATTATTTTCGGTATTGAATTGGGGTATTCTTTAATATGGACCTTCCAATAGCAGTAATCACCCCTAACTGTTTCTACATAGAGCATGTCCTCCCTACTTGCATCATTTTTATTTCTCCAATTATTTAGTATTCCATCGACTTGGCTTTTTACGCTATATTCAACTCGCGAGCGAAGTGACAGTGGTTTGAGTCATTTCCGCACCAAACATTTGGCGCCCCAATCGCGCGCATATAACGGGGTGGGTGCGCGAATCCCGAATACACGCAAATAATCGTACAATAATATGATATCAATATATATTAGTTATACTAGACTTACTTGTAAGTTGACGTATTACTAGGATTCTTACGAATCTACGAATACGAAGGTAAGGATCAGGGGAGAGGACAAGCTCGCGCAGGCCGGAAGTAGCCTCAGTCTTCGTAGTTGGAGGTAAGCAAAAAACCTAACACTAGGATCAGGAACCCTATCTCCCCAGCTATCCCTATAGTTTCCAGTCAACCCTAGATCTTTTATCTTTATACTCGAGTTAATGGGTTGTACCTTTCAACTTATAGGAGTGGGAGGGCGGGCCCCTGATCCTTACCTTCGTATTCGTAGATTCGTAAGAATCCTAGTAATACGTCAACTTACAAGTAAGTCTAGTATAACTAATATATTCTTACTTCATCTTCCGAATACCGGAAGTTAAGTATCCGGGGAGAGCCTTTGAAGCATGGTTTTTTGTGTACCGACCTTCAATTCGACTCTATTTCCCTTCCTACTTACTTCCCCATCCTTTCTGTTCACCTGTATTTCTTGCATCGGTATTATTCTGTAACCTTATCTTTTTTCTGTATACGTAACGTACATTTTCAATTTGCGGGCGCTCTCTTTACAGACAACGCCTATTCATATATCGGTTGTTTTTCATTGATCCCAACTGGGGCTCTTTATTTGTTGTAAAATTTTTTAAACGAAACCCAGTAGCACCACCTTTAAGTACAAGCCCTCGCTTGCTTTTGCTACCTAGTTATGTAGCTATACACTTAATCTGTATCTTTTCCTCTTTTTCTTTTATCTAGCTTCTAATTTTTTCTGATTGTTCTGCTCAGGATTATCCGCTGGACCTCCCCAGGATCCTCGATTGATTTGTGATAAAACTTTGCAAAGCTAGTACTGTCCCTCCAGGACGCATTTCTCATAATCGCATTTAAATTAGCTCCCATGGCATTAGCCGAGGATGCTGACGCCCCCCTAGTACTATGGCCCTTATACTTAGTAGTATCAATACCTGCTATCCTTAGCACCTCAATGGTCCAACGGGCCAGGGTTGCTCTAGAAATAGGCCCGTGGGGCCCAATGTATGAAAGTAAAAGTTGTGTATTCTTTCCCCTTACTTTCTCAGTCCTTGACACATAGCAATTTATTGTTTTAACCACGCATAATCTTTCATCAGCTGAATACTCGTAAAACCTCACCGAGTCAAGCGGTTGACCCAATTGGTTATGCTTAAGTAAATTTTTCATTTTAAAAACAATGGAGCCCTCTTCGACCCTCATTCGTTCTACATCCAGACTAAGGATTGTCTGTCCTCTTTGTGAGGACACCAATAACAATAACACAACTAGTTTGTAGGACAATGCTTTTAAGCTTAACTGTACATTTTCTTTAAGCCTAAGTATCCAATCTAGGACTACCTTTACACTCCAAAAACTGTCATACCTGGGTTGTGGCGGTCGCTGCTCGTGGCAGCTCTTGCAAAACCATTTAATTAAATAATGTTCTCCCACCGTTCTCCCCTGTGACCTGGGCAAAATTAAGCTGAGTGCGCATCTAGCTGCATTTATCGCCCCGTATCCTACGCCCGTCTCAAAGTAATTGCGTAGATATCGTAATACATCCGCGATTCTCGGGTTTAAAACCTTTACATTTTTTCCTAAGGCCCAAACAGCCCATTTATTAATATGGGTAAGATAATTCTTCTTCGTAGACGCCCTCCATGTGAATTTAAAAAATTGTAATGTTTTATAGTCGACCTCATACCCCTGTAGCGTTCTCGCTAAAAGAGGTACCCCGTCAATTTTATATTGTTTAAACCCTCGTCTGATTTTACTGGATTTTGGTGCCCTGTCCCAGAGAGGTTTCCCTCCTTCCTTGGGAACCGCAGTTGTTCCACCGACTCTTCCTGCAGCAGTGGATGCCAAGGTTGCGCCGGCCAATGTGGGGCGACAACAATCGCCCTCGTCCTGTCCTTCTGTAGCTTCCTCACTACTCTGGGGATGAGGCTGAATGGTGGGAAGCAATAAATGAAGTTATTACCCCAATTAAATGAGAACGCATCTGTTCGCCAGTTTTCAGGTTCTGGTTCCCAACTCACATATAATGGTAGCTGGGCATTTAGTCTAGATGCGAACATATCTACCTGGGGTGTACCCCACTTTTCACATAGGCTTTTAAATAAATCTTCATGCAACCTCCACTCCAAATGATCCAAAAACTTCCTTGAGCGTAGGTCCGCTAACACATTTTCTACCCCCGGTATATGAGTGATCGTTAACCAATTTTTTGTTTCCTGTGCCCAGACCCAAACCTTGACTGCTTCTATTAAGCAATCTTCTGATCTGGTGCCCCCCATATTTTTTATATATGCTAAGGCTGTGGTATTATCAGTTCTTATCCTAATATGCGTATTCTCTATCCTACATAAACTTTTAAGTCCAAAGTAAATTGCTTTCAGTTCTAACACATTTATGTGTGCTAGTTCGTCCGGGTGCCAACGTCCCCCCGTTTGGGTAGTCTCCGTATGCGCCCCCCAACCCATAAGGGAGGCGTCTGTACGTAATTCCACCTTTGGTTCTACTCTTCTTATCTTCCTAGGTATCCCCATATTTTTTAACCACCAGTAAATATCTGATTTACCCTCGTTGGAGATCCACATTGTACCATCAAACTCTCCTTTAGTTCTTTTTAGTGCCTTGATTTTATCTCTCTCTAATTTCTTAAAGTGCGCCCCCGAGTATTCTACCGCCGGCGAATAGGCTACCATAAGGCCTACTAGTCCCGCTACCTGCCTGATGATCGGGAACTCTTCTCCTAGAATATGCTCTATAGCCTGTGATAACTTCTCCACTTTCTCCTTCGTAAGTGAGACTATCATATCTGTTGAATTTATATCAAACCCCAAGAACTTTAGGCACCGTGTAGGTTTTAAAACTGATTTTTCTTTGTTAATTGTGAATCCTAGCTTTTCAAACAATTCCACCAGTTCCGATATGGCTGACAAACATTCGTCATAAGACCTTCCTATTACAAAACTATCGTCCAGATAGGGAAAACAGATATGACCCCTATCTCCCATCTCTGAATAGATGGGTTTTAAGCAACTTTGTAAAGATGCGAGGTCCTGGTGCTAGCCCATTTGGCAGGACCTGGTACTCGAGTAAACTGTCATCTAGCCGGAATCTCAGGTATTTCCGGTGTTCTTTCTTTATATTCACGGAGTAATAAGCATCCGTAAGGTCTGCACTCGCCATCCACATGTTTTTATTTAATAAGTCTAAAGCTGTTTTTAAGTTAAACATTTTAAAGTGTTCATAATGAATTAATTTGTTCAATTCGGTCAGATCCAAGATCATGCGAACTTTCCCACTTGGTTTAGGTCTCAAGAATATATTTGAGACCCACTGGTCCTGAACTGGGCTCACCTCCGCCAGGACCCCCTTTTTTAGTAGTGTAGCTACTTCCAATTTTACCATTATTCTCTCACTGCTGTCCATCCTAAATGGCGACGGTTCTCTAGTCTGTACAGGGGTCTTTACAAACGGTATAGTAAGTCCTTTTACACAATTTAAAATCCATTTATCACTAGTTAAACGAGACCAGTTTATGTAAGCATTACCAATGTTGCCTGCTGTAATCAATATGGAATGTTCCTTACCCTTGATCAAGTCTTTTGAGCCACCCACCTGGTCAGGGTGCCTCACTTGGGAAAACCCCGGTTCTGCGTCCCGCGACCCCGCCCCCCTCTAGGGAAGGACTGGGTGTTTCCGTACGGCACGTAGTCCTCGGATGACCTGCCAAACTTCTTTTCAGGCGGTTGTGCCCTGTTGCCCCAGGTTGAGTTGCCTCTCACACCTCTTGCCCGGAATCTGGCATTCCCCCTGAACTGACGGGTGAAGTAGCCCCCTCTTCCTTGATGTTCAAACGGGTTCCTTCGCTTTCCTCTATATGCGTTATAGGTGTTCATGCAATTGTCCGAAGCCCGCACTGACTTCATGAGCTGCTTATTTCGCTCGCCCAGGTTGTCCCCCAACAAGAACTCCGTAGGTTCAGGGAGTTCCCCGTACACATCCCGCTTATCATTGATCAACTCCTTACCTAAACGGGAATGGACTACCTTTTTTACGCTTAGTTTCCTATCCAGCTTAAGTTGTGCGTGAGTTGCAACTATCAGCTTAATAGCATTTAACATGTTCACTCCTTGTGCATCCAGCTCTGGATCTGCGGATCCCCTTTGTAGGATAATATCCATAGTGGGCGCAATAGCCGTCAACACCCCCACTATACCTTTGGAAGCTGTCAGGAGCGCATTCTCTCCTTCCTTCCTACTCTCGGCAAAACGAATCTCCTCATTGAGCACCTGAACTCTGGCTAGTGGCACATCAGCCAAACCTGTATACAGCCTAGAGATCTCCCTAATAGTTTTTAGGTGCTTCTGGCCCCCTTCCAGCGGTCCTCCATAATAATGTTGGATAGCACCCGCCATACTTTCACTAATCGTTATTCTAGCGGTGACAGGCTTTTTCACTTTCTTATATGTCTCCTGCAACTCAGACAATAATGCACCCTGATGCAGTTTACTATCCAACTTGAACTCACGTCGTGACTTTTGGATTGCTGCACGCTGCGGCGTACTCACCGTGCTACTACTTGTTGTCTCCGACGACACTTTTAAAGTTTCGTCAGTCAATTTCTTAGGCGGTTGAGGCATTTTGAAACCCTCAAAACGCGATGACATAATACCTTCTGCTGCTGGGTCCTCGACCCCCGATGTCGCAGTCGGAGCCTTACTCAGGCCCGACCGTAACACTGACAATTGTTCCGCCGTATTTAGATGTCCACATGACTCAAAATCGACCTCCTCCCACAATTGAGAGTCTTGGTCCTCATCACGATCGTAATCGGCCCACTCGTCATCGTCAACATGACCTACATAGTCAACGTAACCGCCATCCTGACCCACATACGGTCCCTGGCCCTCTTGACCTACATAGGCTCCGCGCTCACAATCCAAGTCTTTCACATCATCCCGTAACTTTTCCGATTCAGTACGAAACGCTCTGGCTTCCTCTCTCAGTACCACCATATCATCATAGATCTTTTGAATGTCCGACAACGCAGGAGGTTTCGGGGTCATTGAAGCAGACGGGCCCGCGAACGTTGCCGCCAATTGCCCGCCCTCGGTTTGTTTAGCGCGCGCTTTCACCTTAGCGTCGGCCGCCATCTTTTTACGTGGCTTAGCTTTGGCCACCTTTGGCAGATCCGCAGATTCATTATCCGAGTCACTTAAACTATGAAGTGATAACGGTTGCTGGTTGTCCGTAGACATCATCTTAGCCATCTTGGATGAACTTTAAACCAACTTCAGTAACGCGACCACTCCGTTAGACAGCCCAGAAGCTTCTATGAACGGCCGAGATTGTGTCCGTGCACGAATCTCGCAGTCTTACTGTGTTCTGCAATCACAATATTAGAGCCATAAGTAAATAATTCACATGATTATGATTGTAACACAATCTTCATCAAAATTAATCATCATCTAATAGACAAACTAAATAACTTATTTCCCCAACTTACCTTTAGTAGCCTCCTCCAACTCGCTGCTGCTATCACCCTGCTGCCGAGTTTCAAACTGAGGCTACTTCCGGCCTGCGCGAGCTTGTCCTCTCCCCGGATACTTAACTTCCGGTATTCGGAAGATGAAGTAAGAATTGGAATAAGCGAGTTCAGCATCTCGGGCGCGCGGTGGTTGATGGGAAGTCATCGGGATAAACAAACCCATGTGCATCATCACTGCGTGACTACGCGCAGTGCAAAACGTTAGTTTTATTCAAAATTTTTAAAAATCCAGAACCCTAACCTTATTAATTTAATATAATCTTTTTGGTAAACATGTTTTCTATATGTGTACCAAGCGATGTGTTTCTAGGTGGTGTGGTTTTAGAGATATTTCACTTTTTCTGTACGAAGATTGCTCACGGCCATTGAGTTTGCTGCCTAATGCTGGAACGTGCAGTGCGAAACGTTAGTTTTATTCAAAATTAATAGAAATCCAGAACCCTAACCTTATCAATTTAATATAATATTCTTGGTAAACATGTTTTCTATATGTGTACCAAGCGATATGTTTCTAGGTGGTGTGGTTTTAGAGATATTTCACTTTTTCTGTAAGAAGATTGTTCACGGCCATTGAGTTTGCCGGTACGCGCAGTACAAAACGTTTATTTTATTCAAAATTAATAGAAATCCAGAACCCTAACCATATAAATTTTATATAATCTAGTCATGGGATATGTTTTCTATATGTATTCCAAGCGGTTTGTTTCTAGGTGATGTGGTTTTAGAGATATTTCCCTTTTTCTGTAAGAAGATTGCTCACGGCCATAAGTGCAGTGCAAAACGTGGCTTTGTTTATACCTACAGTGCCGACCGGAAGTCTGACCCGCACATGCGTACGGACAATGCTGAACTTGCTTATTGCTCCGTTCCTTTATATTATTGTACATGTTGCCGGTAACATGCGTAATTCAAAACCCTGACTACGGGCTTGATATGATGATCACCTTAGATACCGTTCGTTGCATCCTTGCTACGTCCGTAGTTGACTTCCGGTACTAGGCCCGAATGCCAAAAATCAGTACATACCTGAAGTTTGACGAGGACGGATCACTGTCATTAATACGTCAAAATTTCAAACTTTCTTCACTATCAGGCACAGATTCGGCTTAACATGCCTAAGTCGACAAGGAGGCCTCCAGAGGTTGGGAGATTTTCACGGGCCCTGCTGGAATCCGCAGAGGTGCCTGGTTGTTCTTCTTCTGCTGGATATCGCCGTTCGGTGGGTCGACCGCCATCTTCTGGTCGATTGCTGCTGGATAATCTGCGATCATCTCCAGCCCAGCCTGTAGCTTCGTCATCTGGTCGAGCGGTGACGTTGGAGGATATATCCCGTCTGCTCGATAAGAAACTGATGTCCTCGCAGGAGCCGTTGTTGGCTTGTATTTCCAGTTTGGAGGAACATGTGTCGTCGAGTTCACCGAGAATGGGAGGAATTACGAGCGAGCCGGAATCGGCCGCTGATGACGTGATAGAAGTCGATGGGACAACCGCTGTGCGCACGACGCCGAGAAGGGTATCTCGACAGTCTCGGTCGTGTGTCGGTTGTGGTGGGAGCCCAAGCAAGAACATTGTCCAAGGTAACGAAATTTCGTCAGATAATAGCATTGTGTCGAGTGTAGTCGTTAGGGATAGTTCTCATAAAATATGCGGCTGCGTCCATAATAAGAATCGTTCAGCAAGGCTTAATGATTCATTTATAAATGACTCAGACAGTGATGATGGTATGATGAAAAATTTGATTCGCATGGTCGGGAAGAAGGCTCGGCAAGCGAGTACCAAAAGGCTTCTACCTCACAAATATGTTATCCGTGGGGAGAAGAAAGGGAAGGTTGGCATGGGTGAATTAAAGTGGTATGAGTATCTATCTGCTATCAGGCGAATGTCTAAGAGGGGTGATGTGCCTGCTGATTGGGTCCCAAAGCTAGAGAACCATATTGACACTATTTTGGAGCTTGCGCACTCGTACACCTGGCAGACTTGTCTTGACTATAGCGAAAAAGTTTTCGATATGATTTACGACAAACGTTTGCCTAATTCCTGGGATGACGAGTCTAAGATAATAGAGGTACGTCGTGATGTATGTGGGCTAGGGCAGTGGGTGCCTAAAATTGTTAAATCCGGTGAGTCTGGGACCTCTGACTATAACAGGGATACTGATGGCCGCCCTTGTGTCATTTGGAATCGTGGTAAAGCGTGTGGCTTCAGCGGTGACCATGGTGACGGGAATAACAGATACATACATGTCTGTTCTTACTGCGCGTATAAGATGAGAAAGAGGCGTTTCCATCGGGAAACGGAATGCAAGGCAAAAGTGCGTGCAAAGGAAATTCCAACTGACATTGATACTCGTGCAAAGGTTTTTTGAATTCCAGTCGACACGGGGCTGGTAACGAGTGTGACGAACGTACATGTGACGGCGGGATCGATCAGCAGCCGGCGTCGATGGGTGTGTCGATTGAGGGATCAGTCGGCGACGATGCGATTATCCAGGATGTTGACGGCGGCCATATGGACAGCTTGAACCCGGCCAGCTCTTCCCTGTGTCAGGTCGGTGATTCTGTTGTTACAGCGTCGTGTTCTTCGTTAGATTTGCTTCAATCTGTTTCCCTTCCTACTGTGTCGGTGCCTATGTCTGTTGATAGTAATGTGGATATAGCGTGCCATTCCAGTTACCTAAGTGGGCGATCTAGCAGGACTGGTGCTAAGCGGTCTTGTCCATGTGTTTCCGGGGCTAAAAGGTTGAATTTGGTTGTTTCTCAGAAAGATAACTCGGGTTGTGCTGATGTTGCGCGCCAGCCTAGTATATATAATTGGTTTAATACAAAATTACGGTTGCTAAAAAATAACCGCCTGTTGCGCAGGAAGGGAGTAAACCGGATAGATGTGAATTTTGATGTTGAAAGCGTACATACACTCGTGACTACAGATGCGCGGTTGGCTGGGTTCCGTCCCCGCGGTTGCGATGGCACCGCCTTGACATTAACACCTCCACAGCTGAAGCTGGGACTCTGTGCATCTCCTGTTCATGCGTGTTGGCATCGTGGTTCCACTACCACCGGCGGGGGCTGTCGTTTCCCCGCCATGACTGGCGTTGTGCCTGTGTCTTGCTCTGCTGCTAGTCCTGTCGCTAGCTTAGTTAGTCCTTTCCCTCTCAAATCGGTTCCTTGCAATGCCTCTGCTGTCAGTTTACCTGTTCCAGGGCTGGTTGATTCTACTAGCTCGCGTGTTCATGCATTGCACGGTTCTGATTCTACATCTGTTAGTGATTTTTCGGGCTATAGTAGTCTTGATTGTGGTTCCACTACCACCGGCGGTGGCTGTCGTTTCACCGCCAGGGGGGCACCGTTGCCTCCCACTCCTTTGCTAGCCCTAAGCATGGGTGATCCGCACAGTAAGGTAGTGCCGAGTCCTATTTGTGTTGATGTTATTGATAATTTGGTTCCGTTGGTTACTACTAGTGAGGTTGTTCCGTTGCATGTTGATAAGAAATGCTTACCTGTTAATGACGTCATTCCTTGTGCCCGTTTGGCTGGCAGCGCCGGTTCTGAAAGCTCCAACATAGTGTCCGTTCCATTTTGCGAACTAACCCCTTTCCAGTGTCGAGCCCGTGTCATAAGTGACTGGCCGGAACTAACTGACGTGTGTCACCTTTTTCTAGATTATGCTGATATTTATGCAAAAATGAGAGCAACTGGTCTTCCAAATTATCTTATGGCCAGGGTCCCGGTCCCTTCTGGTTTGAATATTGGTAAGTGGCGGGAATTGTTAACTGAATATGATGATAAGGACTTGTTGGATTTTCTGGAATTTGGTTGGCCAGCAAATTTTACAGGCACTTTCAGACCTACTGCAGCTAAGTGTAATCATACATGTAATGAGGAAGATTTATTTTGGATTAATAGGTACGTCGGTACTGAATTATCTCACGATGCGTTGCTGGGCCCTTTTGATGACTTACTTTTCTCTCCCTGGGCTCAGATCAGTCCTATTATGACCCGACCAAAAAAGAATACTGATGAACGCAGGATAATTGTCGACCTCAGTTATCCAAAGGGCGCTAGTGTAAATGATGGGATTGTTAAGGGCTTTTACCAGGGGAAGGTTTTTAAGTATAATTTGCCCACAATAATGACATTAGCTAAGCAAGTTACAAGGTTGGGCCCTGGGTGCTTTTTGTGGTCGATAGATCTAGCAAGGGCGTACAGGCAATTGTGCACCTGCCCCTTAAGTGTGCCTTTATTTGGAATTCGGGTAGATGACAATTTTTATTTTGACACAGCTCCCCCCTTTGGTTGCAGGTCGTCTAGCATGGCTTGTGCCCGGACAACATCAGCTGTCGTTTATCTCATGAGGAAAATGGTTTTTTTCGCTCTGTGCTTTCTGGATGATTTTGTTGGAGTTGAGGATAGCTTAACTAAGGCACAACAAGCTTATGATTATATATTAAAGCTTACGGATCTATTGGGCTTGCAGCTCTCACTGAAGAAGTGCAGTCCCCCTACGCAGAGGTTAATATGGTTAGGTTATGAAATTGAATCAAGAAATATGTTAGTTAGGATCCCTGATGAGAAGCTTTTAGATATTTTGTTGGAGTGTCAGAAATGGGCAATTGGGAAACAGATTAGTAGGAAGAATGTCCAGAGGTTAGGTGGTCGGTTACAATTCATTTCTAAGTGTGTTATTGCCTCTCGGACGTTTATGAATAGGATTCTAGATTTTCTTCGGTCCTGCCCATTCACAGGAAAGATAGGTGTTAGTCAGGGTTTGGTACAGGATGTATCGTGGTTTTTGCGTTTTGCAGAAGGGTCTAATAGACTGGTGTTGCTGACGCATTTCCCGAAAGAAAAGTGGGTCATTGAGTGTGACTCATCATTGCTGGGTGGGGGGGCATTTAGTAGCAGTAGTTTCTACTCCGCTTTATATAGTGATAAATTTCTGGAGAGCGGCTTCCGCATCGCACAGCTTGAAGCTATAAATCTAGTTGTAGCTTTGAAAAATCTGTCCCCCCGTGATCCTCAAAATTATCAGATTGTTATTAACACTGATAATTCAGCTTCCCAACAGGTGCTTTCCTCTGGTACTGGGAAAGACCCGATCTTGTGCGCCTGTGCCAGGGAGATTTGGCGCTTTGCTGCGATTAATAGCTGCGTGGTGCAGGTGATTCACAAGCCGGGTAAAGACCTAATACTAGCTGATGCCCTAAGTAGGTCGTTCTTTGATGATAATGCCAAATTGCTCGCTAGCGAATTATGCCGTAAGATGCTTTTAACCGAAATACATGTTTCTCATGATTGTGATATCTTTGATTTGTACTTGCAATATCTGCTAGTTGATAATTTGTTCTGTTGGCCTTATCAACTTGCAGACAGAAATCGCGCAGTAGTGAATAGGCTTAGCGTGTATTTTACGGCGGGACTGTCGGGAGGGACGTGGCGTAATAAACGGGTACAATTTAGGGAGTATTTGCAGTTCTGTAAGAAACTGGGAGATAGCCCTAAGAAACCCCATCTTAAACCAGTAATGTGGTATGCTTTATACTTAAATGATAAATTGAAAACAGAAGGGGCTATCAGAAACTATATGAGTGGGGCCAGAACCTGGGTGAGGCTATTACGGGGAAACACTGAGGCATTCGACTGTTACGCACTTTCAGTAATTAAATCCGGCATGTACAAATTAAAACATAATACTGTAATTAGAGCGTTTCCGCTGAAGATTAAACACATTAAGATACTTGTATTAAAATTTAGAAAAATTGGTGATGATGGTTTGGTGTTGATTGCTGCTTTATTAATAGGTTTCCTATGTTTGTTAAGACAGTCCAATTTGTTTTACTCCGAGGTGCTGGGGGATGACGGTCACACGCTGCTCGGTGGCGACATCAGGGCACACAAGGCACACCTGACAGTAACAGTCAGAAGCATGAAAACAACACGTAGATCAGAGGACATCTACAAAATTGAGCTACCCCGGGTACACAATCCCGAGTTCTGCACACTGCATGCATGGACTAAGTACAGTCACCGTTTCCGGGTATACGAGGGCACCCCAGCATTCGTGATGTCGAACGGGGCTCCTCTGACTGCCCGGTTATTCACTGAATGCATGCGCATTGCACTGAAATCTGCTGGACTTCCCTGGTGGCCACTGGTCACATGCCATAGCCTACGTCGAGGGGGAGCCCAAGAATATGCAAGAGTGGGCATGTCTTTGGACACCATACGGACTCTGGGACAATGGAAATCAGAGAGTGTTTTTAGCTACGTAAACAAAAAACTATTTAGATAAGGACCATCAGCTCTCATGTCCCAATTTGGCTGAGATCTGATGGTCCCTAAATCTCCCTTCCGTATGTTGAACGATGACGTGTGTACTAAATGTGTGTATGTGTATATGTGTGCCGGATGTGAGTTGCCTGTGTGACCGTAATCCCCCCCTCTAGATGATGCCTCATGACTTCAATTTCAAGGACCCTGCAATCAAGAATTAACATCATATGAATAGTGTGACATAAACTAACCTCAATGGACCTGCACATAAGTAAAAGATCAAATTTAACATTAAAGTCTTTCCAGGTTGTACTACCTGCCATTTTAGAGTAGTTAAAAGCTAATAGCCTCAATTGTACTATTGAGAGGAGCTTAAATGGTAGTTGTTCAGTAGTGATAGAATTATACAGGCTGTGTAAAAATTTATTAAGCCTGATTAATAAATTTATTAGCCCAAAAAGTAATTATCTGTGTCTGGTTTTGAATTATAATACATTATAATACACATATGATGAAAAATAATAATCAGATTCTTAAGACTAACTGTGTTAACTCATGTTATCCCAACAAATACTGATCATTTGTAAAAAAAATAAATGTTGAAGATCATATAAAAAAATTATATATATTAGTTTACTCATAGCAAAGATTTGTCATCATGCTCTTGTCAAGTTAACATAACATATTTGTAAAAAGAATTGTGAAATCCCTATGATTATTTTAGCTGACCTCCCAACGTACAGTCGCTTTTGTAAAAATAATTTAGTTCATTCAATACCCTAGGCATTACTGTTACCTCACCAGGTATCTTCTCCACTTGATAAGTAGTAGAAAGCAAATCATGTCTCACTCAGCAAACAATAGGACAAAAAAGGAAGAATCTTGCAGATCACTTTGACATAAATGAAAAAGATCTTCACGTCAGACATTACTTAAAATCTCCTGACGTTCAACTAATGTTTTTGCTTAGCGGAATATTTTTGAAGAGTTTAATATGGAATAGAACTTCCACAAGAGTACCTATACGTTCGACCTCACAATTGAAAATAAATGCAATGATCAGTCCTGAACATGAGGTCAGAAAATCATTATTACTACCAGTTACTTCCCCTCACTGTGTAGTAACTCAGTTACTCCCATTTCACTGAAGATTTGTCTGCCTGGAACATATGGATCAGAAAGTAATTCACATCAAATTGTAGTCTACAAGTATCAACTCTCTGCTTAGGTTTTTCATCCATATGAATCACAATCAAGAACATTATTTATTTTTATTTTTAAATAAATAATAATTTTTATAATATATATCACATTATTAAGTAATATGAACATATAGAATAAATTTCTCAACAGAAAATAAAAAATGTTTTAAAAAGTTAATTTAAATGTCTTATTTCATAATGTTATATTCATTTATATGTATTGTAATACACATAATAACATAGAATAGATCCTTCAGATGTCTTAACTAAGTTAGTTCATGCTTCTAAGTATCATAGTTATTTAGTTACGAATTTATTAGCACAAAAACATAAAACATGGACTTTACCAAAGTTCCAGTCAATGACGAAATGCTTCCGCCTAACCCCGTCAACCACCACGAAGATTAGCGACATGTCGTTCATGTTAATCATGTTATGTCCAATTACGCTTCATGCGTCGGTGAATTATCTGTAACTACTGCTTCATACTCGCCAAATAAATTAGTTTTATCGCTTCACGCGTGTCGCTCGTCGACACCCGATAAGACATAGACTCCCGGCTCGCGCCTTAGATCTCTTATCGGCCTTACCGTATACTCGCGAAAAGATTACGCTCATCGAATAGAATCGCTCTATCGACCTTACGCAGCTGTCTTTTCTCCCACTCGAGTGGTACAGGTTCGATGAAATGCCTATATTCATAGTATATAATAGATTTTAGCCTGCGAGAATTTAATAGAATCAATACGTAATGCAAAATCAATGTGCTATTTTAAGCGTTTTTAGGTTTTTCACGTCCAATGAATAATGATTTTTGTACTAAGAATAGTTAATGCAATTCCAATGGTGTGTCCGAAAACTAAATATATGACATCTTTGGTTATTTGCCATTAATCCGCTTTAATAATGTCAATTCTTACATATGCAAGATCTACCACTTCCAAAAATATAACATCCACAAAGTCTTAGCGAAAGTGCTATAGTATTACTTCATGCGAACATAACATTTCAGTCATTAGTGTGACAAAATTTAGTTCTTTTTAGTAGCTAAACAGTTTAAACTCAAACCATCGAGTAACACCTGTTTTACGTCTCACTCCGTAATACGTAGGCATACTAAACATTAACTTAGATAAATAGAAAAGTCAATGGAGAATAAATGAAATTGTTATTTGTTAGTGTAACATCCAGTCACCACAGGTGAACTTTTTTCGCTCTATGTCACGGTAGAATAACAAATACATTAGTACATATCACCCTGTGAGTACTAAATAATCCATTTCATAAGATTCCTTTCCATTAACTGCCCCGCAGCATTCAGTAAGCATAAGTGTCTTATTTATGTTACTATAGCAATGCTACTGCGGTGTCAATACCATCAACAACATGTCTGTAATTAATTTGTTTGTTGTTGTTATTTTACGTCCTAGCAACATCTAAGGTCATATCAGGACGGGTACCGACTTGTGACAGTGCGCACTCATGGCGACTTTATAGTGCTGTCCCACTGGGAAACCAGGCCGCCGGCACCATGACCTGATATCCCACTCAGTCACATTATCCTGACACTGAGCACACCAGTCCTTGCCCTATCCTAATAATGCCGAGCGCCTGGCTAGGAAGCAACAAGTATCAATTTTAAAGTCATTGGTTTGACTCGACCGGGACTCGAACCCACGACCCCACGATCTACCAGCACGCGAGACGGACGCTCTAACTCATTCGGCCATCCCGTCTGGTCTGTCTGTAATTAAACAGTTTTTCGTAACTTAATTACTGGCGCAACTTATGTACCAACGTGTTCCAACTGGCGCAAGTTTACTAATGAACACCATCAATTCTTGTGACTAAACCCAGCCAAACCCTATCGAGTAGATACCAACCTGTCGACTTGTACTCTGCTTTGTATTAGTACAACGGTTAAATTCGGCGCAGTTGCTTTTTGTTAGTGGCGCACAACAAAGAATTTTCTCGTCGATTGAGCCGAATCCCTCAGACATTCAAGTCTCCATCGCTACCTCCGCGGCGTTCTTCGCTGTGATTGGTCAATTCTACTGCATAAATAATAACTACCAAATATTGTTTCCACAATAAGTACTTCAGAATTCCCAATTTCTTTTGAATTTATCAATTTAAGTTTTTATTCTGTTTTATTCACCAATAATTCATTAGTGCGTCAATCTTGGCCAAAACTGCACAAATCGAACGGCAAAGGTCGTAAGATACCTTCTATAATCTCCGTAAGTCTGTAATTTGTTAACAGTTTACCTCAAAGCCAAATATGTAACGTGTCTATTACTATTATCATAATGATTCAAACGACTATGTAATGGCTCATAATTCCAATAGATTTATCAAATATGATTACCTTTAACGATCTGAATAAATCAAACAAAATTCTCAAACTTTTACAACAAATTCATCATACTTTGGAATACAGTTCATGCATTCGCTCATCCAAATGATACACAATTAGAGTGAAATAATTTAATTAGTGTCCATCGCAGATTTCTAGTTTATTTCTTATTTATCACTAAGTAAATAATCAAAACTACTTTAGATCCCTGATAGAATATAAATATTTATATATTACTACTTAATGAAGAAAAGAATATAACTATATCATAATCTCATTAATCTGAGTATTCTATAGCTCGGTCACGTAGAAGAATGCATTTATCTGTTTCTATATGCATTACAACTAGCCAACGTGATAAATTTCCATTAATTTCAGAACCAAAAGCAATATAAAATTAATTACTTATATACCATTTTGTAAAGTCTCTACTTCACCTAGTAACACATCGTCACTAGTATACAATTGTCTATTTGCTAAAACAAAATCTCCATGAAATTGAAATGCAATGCAAATGTATTCAACCTATAGTCAAAGTTGAGTTACTAAACCAACAATCTAAACTCCATTAATTTCAGATTAATTGTAGCATTTATCTTCAATATGCTATTTAGTTTCACAAAGTATAGTAACTTTCATGCCAATATAATTCATATGGACAATATCAAACAATGCGATTCAGTACGACAGTAACAATTCAATTTGTTCAACTCACTCTGCTCAGCATTGGTTTCAGAGTATACGCATAGACGTTTCTAGATTTAGTTTCCAGATCCAAAACAATTTAGAAAGTCAATGGCCTTATGTAACTTTAATTACGTCTGCGCGTGCGCAATCGCGTCACTTCCCATTGTCTCAGTGCTGTTGCGTTGACAGCGCATACTTCACAGTGTGCTACGTGACTAAACCACGTCTAAAATTAGATGCAGTGTCTACCCACCGGCAGTTCTACATTCTTATGCGGCGACTCAAGAGTTACGCCCAGCACCCAAGAACCGGCACCATATGGTGACGCAACGTTTACCTAATGAAAATTCCGAACATTCTCGAATTTCCAATAGCAATCGTTAAGCGTTCTATGCACTTCGTAAAGACTTTTATCACAGTATGAATACGTCTACACTGACTAACTCATAGTAACAACCCTACTAGATTGTTAATACATAGTATTATCTCCAAGAGCATTTTTAGATAGAATTACTACTTCCAAAGAATAATTTCAGAATTTATTAATGTCAAAATATATTCAAATAGACTATTTAATCTTTCAAAAATTTCTTGCACAGACAAATATCTATATAAAAAAACTTTCATGCAATGAATGAATCTTTCTGAACGTTACCAACGATAATACATTCTACGCTCTCATATTATAATATGAAATCCTGCGAAAAACAATTCAATATGTAAGACACTCAGCATTGAAAATGTACCTACAATATATATATGACTTAACACACAGTCAAATATGTTCACGCTATTGATATCCTCCATGTACCGGGTCATATAGGCAAATTCAATGTGCATTTTAAAGCGCGAAGAATGCAAAGAATCACATCGAACCGAGAAAATTTTACCTGTAATGTAATTTTCAGGTACTTTATATGTGGCACGAAAGACAGTTTTGCATCGAAAATGAGGCCCAAAAATTTGGTTTCCTCAACGACTTTAATGGGATCCCCATCCAGGGTCAGCTCTGGTTCCGCATGCATTCTACGCAGCAGGCAGAAGTGCATGCAGACTGTTTTGGTCTTGGAAAATTTGAATCCGTTCAGAACTGACCATCGATGGATCCCATTTATGCTTAGTTGTAGCTGTCTCTCTATGACATTCATGTTAGCACCACTCTAATATAAAACAAAGTCATCCACGAAAAGACTACAGGAGACCCCCCACTTTACAGCAGCAGCAATACCATTGACCTTGACCCCGAAAAGGGTCACGGCCAGTATGCTGCCTTGAGGTACTCCAAGTTCCTGTGAGTGTAGGCTGGAATAGGTAGTCTTGACACGGATGCGGAAATGCCTGAAGGCTAGAAAGTTCTTGATGAAAATTGGCAGGTGGCCACGAAGGCCAATCGCATGAATATCCTCCATGATGCCGTGCTGCCACGTTGTGTCATAGGCTTTTTCGAGGTCGATAAAGACAGCCACGACGTGCTCCTTCTTAAGGAAAGCATCTCTTATGAAGGTTTCCATGCGCACCAAATGGTCGAGGGTGCTGTGGCCTCGTCTGAAGCCACATTGGAGGTCAGACAAGTGGTGTCCTGACTCCAGTAACCAGACGAGGCGTTTGTTAACCATACACTCCATGGTTTTACAGATGCAACTTGTGAGGGCTATAGGATGATAGTTGTTGGCTTCCCTCTTGTCTTTACCACGTTTGGGAATCGGTATTACTGTCGCCTCCCGCCAAGAGGCAGGGATGACACCTGACTCCCAGATGTTGTTAAAGAGTTGAAGCAACAGGCTCAGCGCAGATTTGGGAAGATGTTTAAGGAATTGGTAATGGATTCCATCAGGTCCAACTGCTGTATCATGCAAGCTTTCTAGAGAACACCTCAACTCACCCATGCTGAATGGGGAGTTGTAGTGCTCCCTGGCGTCAGAGGAAAAGTCCAAGAGCTTATGCTCTTGGTGTTCCTTGAAGGCCAGAAAGCCCGGGAGGCAGCTTGCCAAAGACGAATTTCCAGCAATGGCGCGAGCAAATTCTTCACTTATTTCATTGGGTGATGTGAGAATGGTGCCATTGTGCTTCAAGTGCTGGACTACAGAAGAATCATCTCCCCTTCGCTTGATTCTTCTGATCATCGTCCAGACCTTGCCCAACAGTGTGCCCATGGTAATGCCAGAAACGAATCGTCTCCAGCACCGCCTCCACGCTTCTTTGATTGTTCTACGAGCGCAAGCCCGCAGAATTTTAAAGAGCGCCAGATTCTCAGCAGTCGGTCTCCTGTAGAATCTATGCTGAGCTTTCTTTCGCTCCTTAATAGCCCCCCTACAGCCATCATCCAACCATAGAGGCGTCAGACGCTTGGGAGTTGCAGAAGTCTTCAGAACAGTTTTCTCTGCGATCCACCTCAGCATCTCGGTGAAGGAATCAATGTCACTGATATCTGGAGTGAACTCCTCGCGGCATAGGGTCCGGAAGGAGGGCCAGTCGGCTTGATGCAGCCGTCAGCTCCTCTCTCGCTCTACGGGAGATGCCCTCTCGCAATTAAGAATGATTGGGAAGTGGTCGCTCCCGCAGAGGTCGTTCCAGACCCTCCACGAAAAGTCCAGCACCAGCTCTGGTTCAACAATGCTGATTGATTGATTGATTGGTGGTTGCTTTACGCCGTGTCGGCAGCATAGGCCATATTCACGGTGAGAAATGTTTGTTCTTTGTTCAAACCATCGCTTTTACATGTAAAAGCAGACAATCAATTATGTGCCAATAGACACTCATTAAATTAGAAAGCTCACAATCATATATGTGTGGTCAAGGGAAACAAATTCCCATAGAAAAAGAAAAGTTTTATTAATAATTGATAGAATCTATTTAGTAAACTATATGAGGTGGTACAGTCCAGCTGCCCTCAAAAAGGCTAAAATGTTTTCCTGTTTTACCTTAGTAAAAAGGTCATGCATACTGTCTGCAGTGTAGAACTGTTGGCGTAGGGCCAAAAAATCAACGCAACTTAGTAAAATGTGTTTGAGTATCAGCGGGGACTGACACCCAATACATTCAGGGGGAGGTTCCGCCTTGAGCAGAAAAGCATGTGTAAGCCACGAGTGGCCAATACGGCAGCGGCTAAGGACCGCTTGGTCCCGCTGACCTCCCGCATGAGTCTGTGGTGGCTTTCCCACAGATGGTTCAATTTCTTTAAGTTTATTAATGTTTTCATCCCACTCATGTTGCCATTTGGATTTTATGTGGGTGGCTATTAGTGGTTTCAGATCAGAGTGAGGGATCAGACACGGTTCAAGATCACAGTTCAGGGCCTTCTTCGCAGCCCGATCAGCTCGTTCGTTTCCTTGTATGCTGGCATGGCCAGGCACCCAGCACAGGTGGATGTCATACCCATCCGTTGTCAGTTGGTTCATTTTATAAATGACCGTTGCTAGAATAGGGTGATTCGTTTTCAGTCCAGCAACAGCCAGGAGGCAAGAGAACGAATCACTGTATATAACATAGTTAGTGTGGTTGGATACCTCGATACACTCCAACGCGAGAAGGAGTGCTCGGGCTTCTGCAGTGAAAATTGAGCTCTGATCGGGCAAACGTACACCAAATTTTTCCCGTCAGCAGACTGCCGCAGCAGCTACCTGGCTTTGGTCTTTCGAACCATCAGTGTATATGGAGAGGTGGTCTGCAAACTGGCCTTGAATCTCTGCATGCAGTCCTTGGTACTCGAGTGGATGTGTCCCAGACTTCCTCAGTTCTGTGAGTCGGAGGATAACCGATGGCTTTCTCAATGACCACGGGGGATGTTCTGGGACTTTGGCATCCTCCAACACGTCCAAATCCATGTCCCAGGCCTCCAAATGAGGTTTCATTCGGAGCCTCAGTGGCCGGATGTAATTCGGCCTGGCTTCATACCTGGATTCGTCATGTTGCTTGGATAGACAATGGTGTGCAGGATTCAATGCATTAGTTTTTATCTTGACTACATATTGCATGGCCAGTTTGATTCTCCTGTTGTTAAGTGATGGTTCATTGGCTTCGACGTAAAGGCTCTGCTGAGGTCGATGGCAGAGTATGTTCCGTAGGCGGGATGCAGATATGTGCACAAACTGTCGTTCAATACTCACAGTGCATGACCGTCCACAAGGTCCTCAATCCTCTCGCCCTTTGGGTTCCTAGTGGTCCCTCCCCACAGTGGGTTGTGGCCGTTAAAGCCACCCATAAGTAAATATGGGGACGGTAGCTGGCTCACAAGAGCATCCAATTCTCATACGGTGAGAATGGAGCTAGGAGGAACATAGATGGAACAGAGAGTTATAGTCTTATGTAGTGTCAGATGAACAGCTACAGCCTGTAGCGTTGTGTCTAACGCCTCTGGCGTACATACAATATCACACTTAACCAGGATGGAGGAGCCGCCAGCGGCTCGGTCTCCATCCGGTGCGGACTTGTCAAAATTGATGTAGCCTTTAAGACTACAACTCTCAGAAGCTCTCAAGTGAGTTTCTTGTAAGGAAATGGCAAGAGGGTTGAGGTTGCAGCACAGAAGAGATAACTCTTCGATGCTGCCCTTGA
Source organism: Branchipolynoe longqiensis (assembly GCA_030323885.1). Lineage (NCBI taxonomy): Eukaryota > Metazoa > Annelida > Polychaeta > Phyllodocida > Polynoidae > Branchipolynoe > Branchipolynoe longqiensis. The sequence continues at coordinate 39,123,869 of CM059198.1, forward strand.
AACCTCTACAATTCCACTGAATTAGAGAACCACCTGTCACTGTCATTTTGGGGCAGTGACAGGTGTTCTCCCCTCCCCTTAGGTTTGGAGGAGAGACTGCGACCTCGACTAGTCGAGGGTTCAGCCATCTCTACTTCTTCCAGCACCTCGTATCTGTTTTTTGTTAGGGACAGAGCCCCTTTCGGGACTCTGTCCGAAACAACTTTCAGTTTACGCTTCAAAACCGTAGCCTTTTTAATAGGGCTCGGATTAATTGATGATTGATTTATGGTTTCTTTACGTGGACTCGGACTCCGATTCGGAATCCCTGGCGTTTGCACCGACGTTGTTTTCTTTGTCGGCTCGGTCATAGAGTGACGGACTGGGGGTACAGCCTTGGGCTTCTCCCCAGTTAACCACGTTAATTCGGTCTGGCAGCCGACTGACCTGTCTGAAGGCTTGACTATCGCGGCATAGCTGCTGGTGGTTGGTGAAGGTGTATTACCTTCAACCATCCTCCGAGCTGTCGGATAGCTCAGCCCATTCTCAGTTTTTACACGTTGAATAGATTTTTCTTTGATCCAAACAGGACAGTCTTTGGATGCGGCCATATGGTCACCGAGGCAATTGACACATTTTGCCTGGTCATGGCACTCAGTGCCATCGTGACCCTTCTGACCGCACCGGAAACATTTCTGGCATCGGAAACAGCGGAGCGGTTTTGGTATGAACACTGCAATGCTGAGCTATGCAACTTTCAAATTCTTGGGCGGAACTGGTGTATCAAACGTGAGGATGTACGTTCCTGTTTTTATGGACTTGTTATCCTTCTTAATCACTATCCGTCGAACGTTTAACACACCTTGGGTTTTGAGTTCCTGTGCGATTTCATCCTCATCACAATCGTCCAGATCTATAGTACGGATCACTCCCTTACTAGAGTTGAGCGTGCGATGAGGAGAGGCTTTGATGGCGACGCCTGCTAGCGTGCTTGCACGTAGCAGATTGTCGGCATGAACCTTCCTCGCACATTCCACAAGAATATGGCCAGAACGCAGTTCTTTCACATCCTTGACCGTGTCAGCAATCCCCATGATGCCTTTTTGTATGGCAAAAGGGGATAGCTTCGTAATATGTTGGTCAGGTACACTATATTCAATCATTATGAATCTAGGCCATTGAGGTTGGATTTCCAAATCGGAATCCGAGTCCGTTTTCCTTTTTTTTTCAGTTTGGAAAAAAAAATAAATAAAATAGAAGGAAAACGAACTCGGATTCCGATTTGGAAATCCAACCTCAATGGCCATAATGATTGAATCTAGTGTACCCGACCAACATATTACGAAGCTATGATTTTGAAGAAAATTAGTGACATTGAAATATTGTCGATATAGCCTCGAAACGATGACCATGACAAACGAACGATTCTGCACCGAATAGGTGAAATTGAAATATGATTTTGATATTGCACCAGAACATTGCTAAAGGTCCTTAGTTGATAATTTTGAAGAAAATTAGTGACATTGAAATATTGTCGATATAGCCTCGAAACGAGAACCATGACAAACAAACGATCCTGCACCAAATGAGTGAAATTGAAATATGATTTTGATATTGCACCAGAAAACTGCTAACGGTCCCTAGTTGATGATTTTGAAGAAAATTGGTGACATTGAAATATTCTTGATATAGCTTCGAAACGATGACCATGAAAAACGAACGATTCTACACCAAATAGGTGAAATTGAAATATGATTTTGATATTGCACCAGAACATTGCTAAAGGTCCTAGTTGATGATTTTGAAGAGAATTAGTGACATTGAAATATTGTCGATATAGCCTCGAAACGATGACCATGACAAACGAACGATTCTGCACCGAATAGGTGAAATTGAAATATGATTTTGATATTGCACCAGAACATTGCTAAAGGTCCTAGTTGATGATTTTGAAGAAAATTAGTGACATTGAATTATTGTCGATATAGCCTCGAAACGATGACCATGAACCAACGATTCTGCACCAAATAGGTGATATTGAAATATGATTTTGATATTGCACCAGAACATTGCTAAAGGTCCTAGTTGATGATTTTGAAGAAAATTAGTGACATTGAATTATTGTCGATATAGCCTCGAAACGATGACCATGACTAACCCACGATTCTGCACCAAATAGGTGATATTGAAATATGATTTTGATATTGCACCAGAACATTGCTAAAGGTCCTAGTTGATGATTTTGAAGAAAATTAGTGACATTGAATTATTGGCGTGAAACCACCCTCAAATGACATTTAACCATATAACCTTTAAATTAAATATGTATCTTTATATTGAAATATTTTGTATTCACCAGAACATTGCTAAAGGTCCTAGTTGATGATTTTGAAGAAAATTAGTGGCTTTGAATTTTTGTCGATATAGCCTCGAAACGATGACCATGACTAACCCACGATTCTGCACCAAATAGGTGATATTGAAATATGATTTTGATATTGCACCAGAACATTGCTAAAGGTCCTAGTTGATGATTTTGAAGAAAATTAGTGACATTGAATTATTGTCGATATAGCCTCGAAACGATGACCATGACTAACCCACGATTCTGCACCAAATAGGTGATATTGAAATATGATTTTGATATTGCACCAGAACATTGCTAAAGGTCCTAGTTGATGATTTTGAAGAAAATTAGTGACATTGAATTATTGTCGATATAGCCTCGAAACGATGACCATGACTAACGATTAAACACTTGGCAGGCTCAATTGACGGCAACCTTTAAATTGTCCTTTGTATCCTTTATATTGTTGTATTTGAATTAACCCCCCCCCCCCCCCACACACACCTTTTCCCACACCAGTCTCAGGAGCAAGGCCAGCAGAGAGGAGATAGAGAGAAGTGTGGACGAAGTGCGGTCCGGACAGCAAGTGTGATGCATTGTAATATGACAGCCCCATTAACCGAAAGGCTTTTGCAATGAAAATGGTGTTTAATGAGCTGTTGGTCCAATCGCGGATCAGTGGACATATACCGTTGATCCAATGGCGTTTGCCACCGTTGGTCCACGGGCGTTATGACATGCCAATAGACAGGCAACTACAGAGCCTCACCCATCCATCAAGTGGTAAAAAGATAGGGTTAAGAAGGATGTTAAAATGTGCCTAACAAACAACCATAGGTGAGGTGTAATACGATTGCTTTCGGAACAGATCAGTAGAGAGTTAGAAGTTACAAATGCTCGCCAGTGCTCATGAAACACCATTTTCATTGCAAAAGTGTTTGAGGAGTGCTGGGTTTTGTTTAGCAGTCATCACTTCTTAGCTTAGCTTTTTTGCCAAGATTAGTATCTTCTTAATATCTAATATGAGGTGCATGCACATCTATGATATTAAACTGATTTGTTAAAATTTGGGTTTACTCCTCCAGTGTCAGACCAGACAGGATGGCCGAATGAGTTAGAGCGTCCGTCTCCCGTGTTGGTATATCGTGGGGTCGAACCCTGGTCGAGTCAAACCAATGACTTAAAAATTGATACTTGTTGCATCCTAGCCTGGCGCTCGGCATTATTAGGATAGGGCAAGGACTGGTTTTGCGCAGTGTCAGGATAATGTGACTGAGTGGGATATCAGGTCATGGTGCTGGCGGCCTGGTCTTCCAGTGGGGCAGTACTATAAAGTTGTCATGAGTGCGCACTGTCACAAGTCGGTACCCGTCCTAATATGACCTTAGATGTTGCTAGGACGCAAAACAAACACACACCCCCCTCCAGTGTCATCGGTGGTAACTGCTTTGTGACACAGGAAACATCTTCTCCATGTGTTATCCAGAGATTCCTGTTTGGAAAAACCATATGGGGCCCACAATGTAACCCATATGGACCCTATATCATATGGGTCCTATATTGTTGCTGGCTGGCTGGGTAGCTTTCCACCGTGGCCCAAAGGTGGTATATGCGGCTATGGGTGGCTTGCCACCGTTGGACCAACATCGTTTTGCCACCGTTGGCCCAACATCAGCCTGGCGGCTCTGTGCTATCTTAGGTAATGACAAGTATCAATTGGCTCGACAGGGACTCAAACTCCCAACCTTCTGTATGGGAAGCCTGCGCTCTACTGATTCAGCCACTGCGTCTGGTTCCATTGGCAAGAACAAATGCATTTATTAATTGTTTATTAATCATGAGCTTTTTTGCTTTTTTTTTCATGAAGGGTGTCAGGTTTTGTCTGCGCACCCCTAAAACCAAGACCATGTTTTCGTGCGTATATATCTCAGCTCACCATCTGGCGTCAATTGCAGAAACTAAATTCTAATGTATTGGGAGGCACGCAAAATGACAGAAGTGAGCGCAAAACTGCAGAAATTTTGTTTAGAGATAACTTATCTAGTAGCACATTCTAAAATGGTATCGTGTATTCAATTCTTTTATTTTAACTCTCTGCAAGGTATGTTTACAATAAACTGAGGTGATACAATAAATGCATACAAATTCCTTACAGACAGAAAGGATCCCAGAAAAGCAATGCTTATCTAGCTGGTCTCCATGATGTGAATGAACAAGTGATGACAATAACAAATTATTAAACTTAAGCTACATTTTTAACTAATGATTATGATGAGATACTGATGCGTCTCTTCACAGTTAGTAAAAAACAAAGTAATGATAGGAATATTATATGTATATTGTGTCATGGATTCATGTACTTACATGCAGTATCAGTAGTTATTTTGCATGTATGTTAATAGGGGTAAATCTTATGTTCTTTGCCATAGCCACTTGATATTTTAAATTATGCGACTAGTTAATAACAACTATATCCTATTATATATATTCTTTACTGGTAATCGATTTAGTATGCATTGAGATAGCTTATCTTTAGTTTTTTACAGAAGTTTTTCAAAGTTTTAAGGTTTCTAATCTCTACTGGTATTGAGTTCCAGATATTGGTTCCTTGGTTTTCAGTTGTTATTTTGCCATATTTGTTTCTAGTTTTTTTGTGATGTATGTTATTTATCTGTCGTGTGTTATGGGAATGGACCTGATTGTTTTCTTTGAAGAGATTATCAAATATTTCACGGAGGAAGCCATCCTTTTGCTTGTAAACAAATTTTGCAATGTATATTTTATAAATGTCAGTTACCATAAGTGTAGCCTATCTTGCAGTTCCCCCGCAAGGAATATTGCATTTAGATAGATTTACCTAAGGTATTCTACAAATTAGTTCCTACTATTATCATAAGATAGTGTGGCCAAAGCTAATACTAGCTCACACTTGCTTGCTAAAGCCCAAGTCACACCTACTCGGACGAGCTCTGGATTTTTAGCCGGACCACCCTCGGACCACTGTCCCGGACAGCCCCGGATAAAATCGCTATTTTGGTCGGTTTTGGGCTCGCTGTCACACCTACCGGGATGAGCCACGGACCAGAGGCCAGATCACCCCAGACTGAGCCGGACCACCCCCGGAGTACCCGGTGTATCCACGGAGTAGTCACGGATCAGTCCCAGACCACCCACAGACTCTCCGGTGTATCCACGCATTATCCCCGGACAGGGCAGGAGACCCCCCCCCTGACAACCCTGGACGAGTCCGGACCATCCCCGGACAGCCTGGATGATCCCTGGTTCACCCTCAGACTGCCCGAACCACTCCCGGATAGCCAGGAGTATAAAAGACGGCGCCGCACTGGAGGGCTCAATTCCAAATCCAGCAGCGTCGATGACACATCACATCATGACCAAACCAACTGGGAAGAGAGTAGCATCGAAGAGGGTTGCGCAGAAGGAGCCCACCCCACACAAGGTGGCCACCAAAACAGGGAGAAGACCACCAACATCACCCTCAACTTTGGGGTTGTCATCAGATGACAAATCTGCCTAAGACATGTCGCCACCTCCCCATGCTGTGACGCCGCCTCCACCAGGCTAGTTGTCACAGGGGAAGACGGCAGTGAAGCGCAAGAAACTGGACGCTCTAGCTCTGACAAGTGAGCAGCACATGGAGATGTCAGAGTGGTTAAGGTTAAATGACTACATTTATGTCATAGGAAGTAGCGATTACAAGAACACTGCCTTAAAGAGGGATGCCTGGGAGGAGAAGGCGAAGGAGATGGGGTTGAACGACCCTAAACCGCTCATCACCTGATACAAGTCTATACGGACCAAGGTGGGAAAACTGAGCGATGTGAAGTCCAGTGCCGCAGCAAGGGAGTTGTCCGATCGGGAGATCTACATCAAGGAGCATTTAAGCTTCCTGGCAAGTCACATCATGCGGCAGCCATCCAGATCAGGTGTCACTCTGCAGTCCTGGTTGCAACCCATGCCGCCGGCTTCGATAGCAACAACAACCACAGCCACCACAACAGCAACAACTTTGACTTCCGGTGCAGTCCCTCTCACCCTACTACCTACTTGCGGTGATGACGATGATGACAATTTGATGCCAACTAACCAGGCACCACCACCGATAACTCAACCAGCAACTCAACCCACAACTCCTCAGTTGGCAATCAAGGGGAAGACGAACCCACATGCACCAAATACAGACATTGAACAATTGCTGTCGAACCTGTGGTACTAGCAGGAGGAGGAGGCTGGAATAATGCAGGGCCGGATAAGCGGGATGCTACACCCGTTGAAAGTGTCGGCGCCAATACTGTGGGGATCGTGGCTGGGGTCGATAGCAGATTAGCAGTTCACACTTTGTAATAGTTCATATCATAGCATCTTGCCAAGGCACCGATCCAGCCTCAGACACATAATAGGCACTAAGATATTGCCTCTGGTATTTCGCAGCCATTGTCATTCTGTTCCCACGTGTGCCATAGATGCCGGCGAGATGATTGTTTAGTCTTCAGGAACAATGTTGTGATTGGTGTCCTCCTGGTCGGTAGTTGAAGATTCTTTCCGGAATTGTTAGGTGACACTTGGAGAACGGTTTCATCAACCATGTTCTCAGGGCGAACGCATCATCAGCAACTATGAAGTAAGGCATATCCCGCTCGTCATGCGGTAGTGGTTCTGCAGCTGGAATACCAAGTCGTTCCTTTTGTATGTACTGCTTCAGTTCTGAATGGTTGAAGACTTGAGCATCTCCTGCAGAGCCATTGCTCCCAACGTCAACCCAGTTGAATTTGTAGTTACCATCCACTTGAGCCATCAATATGATAGAGTGGAATCCCTTGTAGTTGTAGTACTCAGACCCTCCATGGGCTGGGCATTGGATCGGGATATGTTTCCCATCAAGGGCTCCATTGCAGTTCTGTAGTTGGAGCCTGGATGACCTCCTCGGCATACTCTGCAATTATAGCTTCACACACATCACAAACAGCGAGCGAGATGGTGTTGTGAGGAACTCGGAAACCGTACATGAGTGAATGATAGCTGTCACCAAAGGCTAGGTATCACAGTGTGAATGACAGTTTCAATCCAGGTGTTAACACCTTTCTGTAGAAAGTGTCCTGCTTCGTGATTCTGGGAAGGATGCGAAGGAGAACCTCCTTGAACATACCCGGATCCATGCGGAGAAAGTTTCTGTTGGCACGAACATCTTCGATACGTAACTCTTGCATTAGACTTGTGAACTGGCCAAATTGAATTCTTCTCTCCAACCATGGACGAACCCACACACTTCTTTTCTGTCTTCTCTTAAGTCTTCTGTGGATCTGCAGAACTTGGAGTATAATCATGTTGTTAACATTCTGTCATTGATGTAGTTGTAATTGCCAGTTCAGCAGCTGTAGTTGCTGCCTGCGCTGCCTCATGCATGCATCCATGATGTGAACCCTCTGAGAGTTAAGCTGCAAGTGATGAATGAAGTGGACTTGCTCCTGCTATCTACATAAAATATCGGGGCTCATCCTGGACTAATCCATGAAATACACATCAGCCGAACAATACTACTGCTCTATCATGGCCAAATTTCATGAAAAACATGACCTAATGAGGCTGATAGGAAATGCAAAGAATCCATACACGATAAAGGCAATGGCCAAGAAAATATGGAGATCGCTGGAATGGTGCAAAACCAACGAAAAAGTCCTGGAAGACATTGTATGTGCGAAATTCACTAAAAATGAGAAATTAAAGAAAAGATTAATCAATGCTCCAGGCAATGCATTCAGAGAGTGCACAAAGTGCCCATACTGGGGCTCAGGTAGGTTCCTGGACAGTGCCAGTGAAGGGGAAACAGTCAAACAGGGATACAAGAATAGAATGCGAGAAATCCTACAAAAAGTCAAGGTAAGCCTCACAAACACCAACGAATAGAAACCAAAATTAATAAGCAAAATAAAGTAAATATAAAATAGACACAGTAAACCCAAGCAAGCAAAACAGCAAAATAACTTATTAATTAACAATGCACTAGTGAGATATGCGAATACACAGACACACACGGAAAGCATAGACCTCTTCAGGCAAGATAGAAGGGGGAGCAAAGAGCAAAGCAGCACTTCCGCCCAAGCCTACTTCAAAACACAACCGACAACTGCGAATTAGAATGATGACACAGAATTAGCAGCGGGTCACTAAAGCAAATGGACACCACCATGAATAAAATAATTGTGATCAGTGGAGACTCAAGAGCAAGGGCATTAACCCAGCACCTGGAGGACAAATACCACAGCACACTGAATTACAAAGTCAAAGTGGAGTCAGTGCCAGGGGCAACCATTAGCAGGATAGCGAACACTGTGCACAGGAAATATATAAAATCCACTCCACCAGCACAAATATACCTGACGGCAAGGATTTGTGACCTAACAATGAAAATAGGCCGCAGGGACCTGAAAACAGCTTTCAAAGATAAAACAACACTCATGGAGTACATGAAAAATGAGTACACACAAGCACACAAAACACCCAGACAAGTAACAAAACTAGCGGTAATATGTGAGCTTGTGGGCTTGTACATGGAGAAATACTGTGGCCGCAGCGGAAACCAAAACCACCGAGACTATCAAAAGCTGGTAGATGAATGCATACCGGAGCTGAATGCCTTCATACACCACCTAAATAACAGCCGGAACAGAAGCATAGCCATACCAAGGTATGCTAACTACATACACAAGACGAGGCATGGGAGGTGTTCAGCACGGTACGGCATCGGCATGACGGATGGCATTCACTACAATGAAAAATTTGCCCAATACTTCATGATCAGGATAGAAAAAAGCATCGCTGAAAACTGGGAATAAAACCACCAAGGCTACGAAACCATGAGTATCACAAACTTACCATGAAGCAAATACAAATAAAGAAATAAAGAAATAAATGGGCAAAAACAAATATGTCATAAGAAAACAAGAAGTATGGAAAGAGAGAGGCACGGTATGGCATTGGCATGATGGATGGTATACACTACAATGAGGAATATGCCAGGTACGTCAGTGTGAGGCTGTCAAAAAGCATCACGGAAAACTGGAAAGAGCACCAGGGCTCCAAAACATAAGTATCACAAATTTGTATAAATCTCACTAACCAAACCCTAAATCATAAGTATAATCAGGTACAACTAATACACGCTGTAATGTTCATGCCTTCCTCCATGCACACAGGTAAAAATTAAAGTAGCAGGGGTATGCATGACTATCTATTAAAAGGGGCCATGTGTGCTGTATGCACCAGCACATACACTCCGAATCCATCAATCACTAACCTAAAATAAAATCAAAACAAAATAAAAAAATTCGCGAAATCAAGCAACCACTATCCTAAAAATATTATTTAAAGTAAGTAAAATAAATATGGTAGAAGAGATTGAATGCAAACTGCGAAGGGGCACACTCTTCGCCCACCTAAACTGCCAGAGCGCATCCAATAAAATAGACATAATAAAAATGCATCTTAAAAAAGACAATCTGGACGTACTAACTTTATCAGAGACATGGTTCACTGACAAACACCAAAACAACACCCTCAATATATACGGATATAGGCTTGTACATAATGACAGACACCACATTAATGCAATGAACCAAACAAAGAAGGGTGGAGGTGTTGCCATTTACTGCAAAGCCACCAAAAACCTAGACACTGAAAGGCTAAAACCAACAAATCTCTCAAATGAGCACATAGAACTACTATGGTGCCTAATAAAAAACGAAAAACAAGCAAATGTAGCCATAGCAAGCCTCTATAGGCCACCGTTAGGTGAAATTGAAGTATTCCTTGAAGAACTAGAAAAGAGCATAAACACTGTAAAAAAATCAACAAATGCAGAAATCTTTGTGCTAGGGGACTTCAATGTGAATTACAGCAGCAATGACAAAAATAAACTAATGCTGCAAACCACCATAAAAATCTTAGGCCTGCAGCAGCTCATCACTGAAAGCACAAGGCTAAGCAACAATAGCTCAACAATAGACCTAATACTAACCAACTCAAACCATGCCACAAAATTGGGCACTAGAAGCTGGGGTATAAGCGACCACAAACTAGTATATGTAACCAGGAAAAAGCTCAAAAGCACAAATCACTATGAATACAAAATGGGCAGGTCCCTAAAAAACTACTGAAAAGATACATTAAAAAATCATCTGCACCAAAACATAAACAACATCACACAAAACAGAGATGATGTTGATATCTATTAGGACAACATCATCACAGAAATAAGAAAATCAACTGATGAGATGTGTCCCATAAAGAAAATAAAAATACAAAAAAACCAACACCCTTGGGTAGACAAAGACCTGCTAACACTCATCAGAACCAAAAGTAAACTAGGTGATAAAGCAAAGCGCACAGAAACAATAGAAGACAAACTGGCCTACCATGTAGCCAGAAACAACACTCTCAAAGCTGTGAGAACAGCAAAAAGGAAATACATAATAAAGCAGGACAAAGACTGGGAAAGCAACACAAACAGATTCTGTAAAAATGTAAACCTATTATTCCAAAAAAATTACAAAGAAGAGCATACAAACTTCCAAGATAACGAAGGGGCAATGCTCACAAACAAAGATGCAGCAAACAAACTGAACACACACTTTGCCACAATAGGGCAAAAGCTGTCAGAATTTTTTTTTAAAGGATGGGAAAACAGATCAGAAACTGTGGAGAATGAAATCCCCACCTGCAAAACAGATATGATAGAAGTAAAAAAATTAATAAATGACATAGACACGAATAAGCCAAGTGGAATAGATGAAATACCAACCAAAATACTGAAAGAGGCACTCCAAGCCATCCCGGCCACTACAGTAGACCTATTCAACATCTCCTTTGAGCAGGGGTGTTTTATCTCAGCCTGGAAAATGGCAACCATCACCCCTATTCACAAAAGTGGAGACAGACAAAACATGGGAAACTACAGGCCAATATCAATTCTTCAAACCCCAGGCAAGCTCATTAAAAAAGTGTTACATAGACACATAAATGAACACCTGGAAAAAAATTATATACTAAACGAAAGACAAGGGGCTTCAGGAAACTTCATTCCACATCAAAAACAATAGCTAACCTAACAAATGACATACTGGCATCAATGAACCAAAAACAATTAGTTAGAGCAGCCTTCATTGACTTCAGCAAAGCATTTGACACAGGAGACCATAAAATACTATTGGAAAAACTAAAAACCATGTGCATAAAATCCAACACTATGGGTTGGATAAAATGCTACCTCAGCAACAGGCAACAGAAAACAAAAATGAACAATACACTATCAGACAACCAACCTGTCACATGTGGTGTACCCCAAGGGTCAGTGTTAGGCCACTACTCTTCATAATCTATATAAACGATCGAGAAAAATGGTTGCAAACTGAGTGCCTCCAACTATATGCAGATGACACAGTCATATACGCAAATGGCACCACAGAAGAGGAGGTAATAACTAAACTAAATAAACTCCTACTAAAACTAGACAAGTGGTGTGAGTCCAACAAAATAACCATCAACACAAGCAAATCAAAAACAGTACTCTTCTCACATAAACAAATGCCAGAAAGAAAACTACACTGTAAGTTAGTAAACCAAACATTAGAAAATGTAGACCATTACAAATACCTAGGCCTTGAGTTGGACAGCCAACTAAACTACAACCTATGTATAAATAAAATTATCCAGAAAGTAAACCACAAACTGTGGCTATTTGCGAAGCTAAGAGACTACATGATACAAGAAATGTCAATAAAAATCTTCAAGGGCATGGTGCTCCCCTATTTTTACTATGGAGATGTAAACTACATGGATGTGAATGAACTGCAATGGTCCGTTTTTGGTAGTTTTTCTTTCTCTAACTAGCTCACATGAATCAATCGATTGGGGTGTTTGTAACCTTATGACGGTTACGGGTTGCAGAACTGCAACATTGGTAGAGAGGCTCCGATAAATCGGCCCAATCTGTGGTTGAAGACTTAAGCCGTGTTCACACGGGCGATGTAAATCGATTCGTAGAAATCGACTTGTATAGTTTGGCTTACATTTCGTGTGTGAACGGGTGTCTGAGGCGGATTAAGGCTGATTCGATTCCTGTGATCTAGATAATGTAAACCACCTCTCGAGGTAGTTTATGTGAGGCGATTTCTGTGAATCGATTTATTTTGCCAGTGTGAACCCAACCGACTTACTTGAGGCGGATTAAGGAGGTGACAGTCGAGACCTGAGTGTGTTGACTTTCCGGTAAATTTGCTTTATGAACCTGCTAGAGGTGCACATATATTTTTTTCATAATTTATTTTTAGGGTTTCACTGCCCAGCGGAAGTTTTGACCGTTCCAAACCAATACGATTCAGTACATACATATCTAGGTCGAACTCACTCTCTCGTGGTGACGTTGCCTAATCGAAAACTGGCGCTGGTCAGGCTGGACTTGCTCAGCTCATGCACAGATATCCACTTCCGCCTTCAAGCGCTGCCCGTGTGAACGGGCTGCTAATTCGACTCACCTGATTCGATTTGTCTAATTCGCTTCACATTTTGCCCATGTGAACACGGCTTAAACTTCGTAGAGGGAGTGTCGTAGAAGCTGGGGACATCTTCACAACGTAGTGACGACGGGGTGTCGGGGCGGCATCGAATCTCTTCGGTCCGGTGTGTAGTTGAGCTATAGGTGTGTAGTGTAGTGTAGCACTTGAATCCGGTCAGCAGCAGGGGTTTGAGGAAGGCGGGCAAAGGTGGGAGCAGCGGTCGTTCCAGCAACAAGAACCAGACAGAGAAATCGTAAAGGTGAAGGGCCCCACCCAAGAACACAACTACCCTTGTCAGGGGAAGAAGTTTGCCTGGGAGAAATCGAAATGGGCAGAATCTAGGAAAGAGAAATGAGGAGAGTTGAGTCAAACGACTGTGTCTATTTGCTCTGTGGTGACCATCCAGCGAGCCATAGACACAGACAGAGTAAGAGTAGAAAGTGAAAATGCCAGCGGGCCCCCCCTCCTGGAACTCTTTTCAGACATATCAAAGAGGAGCCGGTGTCAGCGTCTCACCTCCCGCAAGTCTGGTTCTCCACAAGAAATATGTTTAACTCCAATAGGCCTACATTCTTTAATATATGCGTCAATATTCTAAAAGTCAGAGAATATTGTTCTTCACGAGCAATACGTATTCTCCTGTATTCTTGGGTTTAAACTCATAAGAATAACCGCTAAAAAACAAAAAGAGTGATAATCAGGTTGGGCCCGTATGCATGGAGTGGTGTTAGCGACCCAAAACGCGTTTATGGCGGGATTTCTGGTTTAGCGCAGAAAAGTTGGTATGCATGGAGCAGTGTTAGGGCTAACACCGAGCGTTTAAACTCGGAAATTCTAACTCTGCTCATAGCAGGTTTACAGCGGTGTTAGTGTTAGGTTAGTGTCAGGATGGAACCCAAATCTACTCAATGCTATCATATTTAACAGAATTACATACGCAATAAGCGAAATTTTATCAATTTAACCCTAAATCCGAAGCGAAATTCACACCGCCGCTACATCGGCGGAGATATTAATATTTTCGAATCGACGAATGTAATGTAAACAAATCGGCGCCGCCGCAGCGACGTCGATATCCATACTGTCCAACGTCAACTAAACATGGCCGCCGCCGTCGCCGCCGAATCGGCGGCTATATATTACGGCCAAATCTATTCAATGCTGTCATATTTAACAGAATTAAATACGCAATAAGTGAAATTTAATCAGATTAACCCTAAAAACGAAGCGATATTAACGCTGCCGCCGCATTGGCGGTGATATTAAGTGTCGAATCGACGAATGCAAGCAACCGCCGACGCCTCAGTAACAAGCGCGCTGGTTCCCGGTGGATATTATATTAGGCCCAACCAGGTGCTCGCCGGCAACAGGTTCAGATAAATTTCCATAATGAATAAATTAATTCACGTTTAGCTAACACTCACCGTTTAAGCGCCCATGCATACGGCTTGACATAGTTCTCTACGATGCCGATAACCGGAGATAGGTACCCGGTGTCATGGTATACAACCCCTGCCTGATCGCAGCCCCTGTCGTGGCTTCTGCGCATGCGCAGAGGTTGTAAACAAGCTCAGCTCGGCTGCAGAACGAATACACACTGCCAGTGTCTATTAAAGATTAATAGAAATGCACAACCCTAACCATATAAATTTAATATAATCTGTTCGTTGGATATGTTTTCTATATATGTTCCAGGGGGTTTGTTTCTAGGTGGTGTATAGTTTCATAGATATTTCACTTTTTCTGTATGAAGATTGCACTGACACTCAGAATATCCCAACTTTCACTATTATCTCTGTTTTTAATACTTTCAGCATAAATTGCTCTTAGGTTACATTAAATACTTCAGATCTTCCTCTTCAATCGCGCATTAAGATATTTTTAATCGATCCACTGAAAGTTTTTTAATTTATTTTACAAAAATAAATGCTTAGTCAACTGTCTTCACGGCAGGAGTTTTATACCATGACACCGGAGTTACAGCCATAACACCACACACCGCTAACTCCACTTCATGCATACGGGCCCAGAAGTAAACAACACGGCGACCGAATCGGTTTTTCGCCAATAACTTCTTTAATATATTCACCAATATTCTCAAACTCGTAGAGAATATTGTTGTACACGTTTCCTCCAGTATTTTTGGGTTTAAAGTCATAAAGCCAACCAAAGTTTGCATTCGTCACTCGAATCCGCGCATACGCAGAAGCGATGTTTGGGAAGTGAGACTTGTGGGAGGTGAGACGCTGACATAGGTATGTTGACATCGACGCGCTGCGCGGCCGCCGTGTTGTCCCCGATCGCTGTGATAGGGAGTGCGCGAACGGTTCTCAACATCTCTACCCAAATCGCTTCTCATAAGCTAACGGGTTGGGGGATCGGGGAATCATTATCAGCACTTATAAATGAAACCTTTCTGAATCTCATAGTCTGAGAGTGCGGTCAGGTGTGGCGGTTTCAGCGTGTTCCCGTGCTCACACGTGTACCTCGCTTCTGCGCATGCGTCAGAATCTAATAAACATGGCCGTAATCGATTAACACTGACAGGTGTCGACTCGGGTCATCCCAGTCGTCAGAATTTCAAATAGAACACGGCGAGTGGAGTCGACAAATACACGTGCCGTGTGCAAAAAAAGAATAACTTAGATTAATTAAATGGAAATATAGGTAAACTAGGCCATCATAAAATACTTTAAATCCTATTTTGCTGTATTTTTTATCGGTTATTAAAAAAAACAAAAAAAATTGTTCGACCCGAGTTTGTAGGATGTGCGCATGCGCCAATAAGTGTCTCGGGTGATCCGAGTTGATGCGAAATCCGCGCATGCGCAGAAGCAACGGGACACGTCTGAGCACGGGAACACGCTGAAACCGACACAGGCCGGATAGCAAGTGAACTAGCTCACAGATGGCAGCACCACAGTTTTAGTCCTGCCAAGATTGAACTGTTCACTCTTCATGCATAGGTTCGACATACTGGAGCGACTGATGTATCGTGCCAACGGTTGGAGAGTCCACACAGAAATCGATGACGTAGTATACACCACGCAAGGCTTTGGAAAAGCCGATTTAAGCGTATGTATTTTCTATTTTTCTGGCCTGTTACCACGAAGATTAAATATATATGTACCAGCACTGCTAACTTAACTATATCTACAGCGGTTAAGCTAATATGACATACTGTGTTTGACTTGTTTTTGTATTGTTAAAGGTGACGGACACACTTACACTATCAGATTCGACAGGCCCGATTTCGCGGTTTCAGTTCTCCGCCAGTTTCAGTTCTCCGCATCGCTTCTGCGCATGCGTCAACATCGAACATCATCTTCCAGGCATTGTCAATGGTCGTGGCAATCGTCATACAGAAAAAGTGAAATATCTCTAAAACCACACCACCTAGAAACAAATCGCTTGGTACACATCTGGACTTCTCCAAAGCCTTTGATAGTGTGCCCCACATAAGACTATTAAACAAAGTCAAAGCTCTGGGAATATCCGGATCAATTTCTGAATGGATATAGGACTTCCTGTCTGAGAGAAAGCAAAGGGTAGTTGTAGGTAATAAAAAAATCTTCCTTTAAGAATGTCACCTCAGGAATACCTCAGGGAAGTGTGCTGGGACCAATATTATTTATAATATTTATAAATGACCTGCCAGGCAGTGTCTCATCAAACCTAAAAATATTTGCGGCTGACACAAAGGTCTTTCGAGCAATAAAAGACGTAAGAGATAAAAATCTCTTACAAGAGGATATTCTGAAACTCTCACAATGGTCTGAGAAATGGCAATTGCCCTTCAATGAAAAGAAGTGCAAAGTTATTCATTACGGGAAAAGTAATCCTCATTATGCCTATATTATGCAGAACACTGTCCTGCAACAAGATAGCTATGAAAAGGACTTGGGTGTAACCTTCGACTCCCAACTCTCCTTTCAGAAACACATGAGGACTATCATCTCAAATGCTAACCAGAGAGTAGGAATAATTAAAAGAACCTTCCATCGCCTCAACAAGAACAATTTTCTCATTCTATTTAAGTCTCTTGTTAGGCCAATTTTGGAATACTGTCCACAAATTTGGAGCCCAATTTTTCGGAAAGATATTCTGGAGATCAAAAAGGTTCAGAGACGTGCAACAAAACTAGTTGCAGTTATAAAGGACTTACCCTATGAACAAAGGCTCAGGAAATTGAAACTTCCTACCCTTTCCTACAGAAGGAAAAGAAGTGACATAATTGAAGTATTTAAAATTATGAAAGGTTATGATAAAATAGATATGAACCAATTTTTCACCTTGAATAAAAGAGAAGGCAGCCGGGGCCATACTCTCAAACTAGTAAAACCCAGAGCCGTTTCAAAATTAAGGCAACACAGTTTCTCAAACAGGATCATAAATATATGGAATAGTCTCCCACAAAATGTTATAGATGCCGGCTCAATAAATTCATTCAAGAACCGATTAGAAAAAGCATGGGCTGATATAGGGAAATTTGACCACTTATTCACCACATGCTACTAATTTATTCCTTGTGTTGCTAATTACTTGCACTCAAGCAAAAATGAGAGACAAATAAGTGTTCACACTTCCTGTCTACCGATCACTATATCACATATACTGTGTGTACCAAGCGATTTGTTTCTAGGACTAGGTGGTGTGGTTTTAGAGATATTTAACTTTTTCTGTATGAAGATTGCTTTTGACCATTGACAATCATCACAATGCCTTCAGTTTGCCGGTACGCGCAGTGCAAAACATTATTCAAAATTAATAGAAATCCAGAACCCTAACCATATCAATTTAATATTATAATCTTTTTGGTAAACATGTTTTCTATTGACCAATTTCATATGACGTCATATGATTTTATGTTAACTGGTGCTCCCCTGTCAATCTCTACTGAAGTCAAGTACTTAGGACACTTTATGACTGATGACTTTAGAGATGACAGGGATATTAATAGACAGTGTCGCAAGTTATATGCGATGGGAAGTATGCTCATCAGGAAATTTCATATGTGTACAGCTGATGTGAAGGTAAATTTATTTAGAACTTTCTGTACTCCCTTGTAATTTGTATACTGCCCAGATTTGGTGGAACTATAGAATCTATATCATTAGAAAACTGAATATAGCATAGAATGACATTATGAGGTTATTACTCTGGCTACCTAGTCCTAGGTATCACAGTGCTAGTTAGATAAAGCATTCACCTGGTACTCGCAGTACACGGGTGAATACCAACCCTATATAAAAACGGTTGAAAATGCGGGTCAATGAATTGAGAGCCTAATTTCACAATCTAAGAAGCAACAATTATTCTTTACATATGTCTTATTGATAGCCCGCTACCTTTGAGTTGAAAAATATAATATAATATCTAGTTTAATAAGATTTAAAAGTGAAATCGATGGCGTTCTGCGGCCGCCATCTTGTCTTTTTGCATTCTCTCCCATTTCATCAACTCTATGCCTATATAAGTATCCATTTGATACTGGAGGCAGGCATTCTACTCCCTGTTCCATACTAAAGCTAGTTTCCCCCGTATTTAGACTACGTTGTCATTCACCCGTGTACTACAAGTACCGGGTAAATCTTTTATCTAAGTGCTAGTCAGCTGTTTGCAAATATTGATGTGCCAGCCTTCCAGGCTGTTATCATGAATCTAACATTCAAATTTATTACTAGACTTGACAAATCAGAAAATGTTATAGTACAGGGACTTGTAAAAATAGAAGAGAGTGATCTCAGATTTACGTCTGCCATATGGAGGCATTGGTACAAACTACTGTATGTAGACCAACATTTTGATATTGGTTAGTATGGTAGTATTCATACTATTACTTATATCATATTCACATTAATTTTTATGTCTACCTACTATGGACCAAATTATGTCATGGTGTCAGATTGTGTATCTGAACTATCCACGACCCAAGAAGGATAATGGCTTTATCCGGTTTGAAACCACTGCTGCCATTAAGTCTGGAAGGAAATTTGGCGATGAATTGGAAAGCTTGGCATCATGCATACACCATTTACAGTATTGCATCGGGTGCTGCGAACAAGACAGAAAAAATACAATGCTGCGTCTTCCTACACGTAGCTGGACAGGAGGCCCAAAAGCTGCATCTAACATTCAAGATAGAGGAGGCACACACGGACAAAATAGACCACCTCATACATCTGTTCGAGGAATACTGTGTTGGGAAAACGAATATTACGGTTGTTCGTTACGAGTTCAACTCGTTTAATCAGACGTCTGAGTGCATGGATACGTATATCCGTGAATTGAAACATCGAGTGTCGTATTGTGATTACGCGGCGATGGAAGACGCGTTGCTATGCGACAGGTTGGTGTGTGGAGTGAAAGACTCAAAACTACGCGACAAGTTACTTCAAACTCCTAATTTGACTTTGAGTGCATGTTTTGATATGTGTAGGCTGAGTGAAAACACTCATAAACAACTTCATGCTACTGAGCGTACGAATACAGAAGAATTGGTTGATACTGTATCCAAGCAACAGGACAATTATTCGTCACGTAACAAGAAATATACAGCAACAACGCGCGTGCACAGATGGCCCGAACGAGGCACGAGAGCCGTTTTGCCTCGTGCGAACTGCACCCGATGTGGATATACGCACGGCGAGGGGGCGTGTCCGGCGGCAGACAAACAATGCCTGCAATGCAGCAGGTATGGACACTTCCAAAAAGTCTGCCGATCCCGCCGACAGTATCGTGCACAAGTAAACGAATTGGACGTACGATGGGGCGAGTCAAATGATACCGCGGAAGAGGAGGATGATGATCTGTTCGTCGGTGAAATAACTGCCGAAGCGACGAACAGCAGCAGTTTGTGGTACGTGCAATGCATTTTGCAGAACATTCCTGTTAAATTCAAACTGGACACTGGCTCCCAGGCCAATATCATTCCTCGCCATATCTACGATGAACTACATGACGTCGTGCTAACTCCTTCACGTTGTTGTCTCATCGCATACTCAGGCGATCGAATCCGTCCTGAAGGGGAGGCAGTTGTCGACGTAAATGGTCTGCCGTTAAAGTTTCATGTAACGACGAAAGGGACACCCATTCTGGGTAAGGAAGCGTGTGTACAGGTGAGGCTGCTGCAGAGGATCGGCGAAGTCTCCGTATGAACAAAACAGTCTACTCGTGTGGGACAAGCTGCTGAACAACTACTACAGGATTATGCAGACATTTTCACAGGTTTAGGAAAAATCAAAAGCAATGCTAAAATCCATATCGACAATTATGTCTGTCCTGTAATCGACCTGCCACATCGTATCCCCCATGCCATTGTCGATAAAGTGCAAATTGAATTAAATAGAATGCTTGATATGGGGGTAATTGTAAAACAAAATGATCCTACTCCATGGGTCAGTTCAATAACAATTGTAAAAAAGCCTAATAAGATCAGAGTATGTTTAGATCCCACCAAACTCAATAAGGCCATTTTAAGTACCCCATATCCCACCCGAACAATTGAAGAGTTAATAGCCAAGACGTGCAAAGCCAAATTTTTCTGTCATTGATGCGAATAGTGGATATTGGCAGATAGAGTTAGATAGTGAAAGTTCAACATTATGTACATTTAATACCCCATGGGGACGTTTCCGTTATACACGGCTTCCATTCGGTATTAAAACTGCTGGTGACATTTTTATTAGCGAAATGAACAAAATATTATATGGTCTCGCTGGTGTTAATGTAATTGCTGATGACATTTTGGTGTACGGCAGCACTGAAGAGGAACACAACGCTAATTTAGAAAATGTGTTTAAAAGAGCTCGTGAGGCTAACCTACGACTAAACCCAAAGAAGTCAGTCATTTGTAAAACAGAGGTGAACTATGTAGGACACACATTGACACAATCCGGGTTAAAACCCACGGAGGACCGCATCAGGGCTATTGTCGACATGCCCACCCCAACTGATAAGGCTGCAGTTCAGCGTTTTTTGGGCATGATAGGATATGTGGGAAAATTCATCCCAAACCTCTCAAACATTTCCAAACCGTTGAGACAAATCCTTGGTAAAAATATTGTGTGGTTTTGGCAACATGGACAAGAACTTGCATTCATGGTAAGAGCACCTGTATTGAAATACTATGATGTAAATGAACAAATCACTTTGCAAGTAGATGCCTCCAAGTCCGGTTTGGGCGCTGCTATATTCCAACAATGTAGACCCATTGCCATGGCATCAAAAGCATTAGATGCATGCCAGTCATCATATGCTGTTATTGAAAAAGAATTGTTGGCAATTTGTTTCGGTTGTGTCCATTTCCATGACTACATATATGGTAAACAAGTCATCATTGAGACGGATCATAAACCGCTTGTATCTATCATGTCAAAACCATTGCACCTACTGTCGTCCCGTATGCAACGGATGCGCATGAGACTACAAAACTATAATATCATAATGAAATATGTAGTAGGTAATGAAATGTTCTTTGCTGACACACTTTCTCGTGCACACACTAATAGGGTGACACCACAGAATCTGTTTGATGACACAATTTCCATAGCAACGGTAGACATCGCTCCAGACATGCTTACACGCATCACAGATGCAACAAAAACAGATACGGCCCTTATTGAGGTTACTAGATTGGTAAAGGAGGGCTGGCCTGATAAAAACACCTTAGTGAAGTCATGCGCCAAACCATTTTTTACGTACAAAGATGATCTCGTTATAGCAGACGGTAGAATATTCAAGGGGGCACAATTAGTTATACCTTCAGACTTGCAAAGGGACATGTTAAACATGCTACATGAAACACATCGAGGAATCATTAAGAGTAAACAGCTAGCAAGAGACACCGTTTTTTGGCCAGGGATGAACACACAAATAGAAGATTTGATATCCAGGTGTAGCACTTGCCAAAACTATAAGAATTCACTCAGCGCTGAGCCCATGATCTCCCACGACATACCCGACATACCTTTCTGTAAGGTAGGGGTTGATCTGTTCGAGAATAAAAACAGAACATATTTAATCCTGGTAGATTATTACTCCAAATTTCCGGAGGTGGTTGAACTTTCCCTGACTACATCAAACGCCATCATTAAGGCTCTAAAAGAGATTTTTGGACGCTATGGCATACCAACCGCCCTCATCTCTGACAACGGCCCTCAATTTGCTAGTAACGATTTCAAAGGTTTTGTGAACACATATAAATTCAACCACATTGTTGCTAGCCCATATTATCCTAAAAGTAATGGTCAGATAGAACGTTATGTGCAGACAATAAAGAAAATGATGAAAAAAGCGGATGAAAATAACCAGGCTTTCAACCTGTACTTATTGAACTACCGTAATACCCCTCTGAGGCAAATGAATGCCTCTCCAGCTCAATTACTCATGAGTCGTCGCCTCCGTTCTAAATTACCCATCACTATGGACCGGTTACACCCACAGATTCAGACATCTAAAAAGAAAACCATTGCCAAAATACAGGCGCGACAAAAGTACTATTATGATAAAAGGGCTGGTAATGAAAAACCTGTACTAAAAGTAAATGATCACATCAATTACAGAACGCATGAAGGAAAGTGGAGGGATGGAACGGTAACACATACAAACATACAGAACCGAAAAGACTATGAAATTAAAAACAATGCAGGAAGGATATTACACATGAACAGAGTACACATGTTTCGGGTACCAACACCTCATGTCCCGTCCTGCAAAGCTGGGCATAACATTGCACCACGAAATAACACAGATAAAAACCAATCATCGCTCTCAAACAAACACGTACTCCCAAACATTAAACCTCAAACATACACAACTCATAGTGGGCGCATCTCACGTCCGCCGAAGAGGCTAGGGATATCGGAACACACAAACACCTAAATTAAGATGTTTATTGCAACGCAACCAAATAATTATCCCACCGTAGTTATATGTTTCCCCCCCCCCCTAACATATATATATATTCTAAATTACTCACTTGTAATCTATGTTTGGTTACAAGTTCACCCATGTTCACATGTTCCTGGTTCACTATGTTTCCTGATCTGCTATGTGAAATTTTGTCTGCCTACTTCCGATACCATTTGAATATATATGTACCATGTGTGTATTATGGTGCCCCCCGAGTCACCACGATAAATATCCTTCGAAAAAAAAAAGAGAAAAAAAAGGAGGGAAGATGTAAGGTATACGTACAGTGCGTATAGCTTGGGACTCGAGGGGATGACGTGATCGGTTGGAAGTAAATAAAGGACTGACAGACTGGACGTCGAGGTGTTCGCCTGCTTTCAATACATTACAACTACCATAATCCTGAGTCTGAAACCGTGACATCTGCAGATCTGACTCTGGGCAGGGAACGTGTAACTGTGATAACATAGAGAATCCCAATCGCACTGGCTGCAAATAATATCCATTCGCAGAGCCTCAACCAACCAATCAGCATGCATTGTTTTACTGCGTATGTGCAGAATGTAGCACAGTTGTATGCTCTTTTGGCATATATATTATATGTGCTCTATCTTACCTGTTTGATCAAATCATAACAAATGTGTTTGAAAAACGCCACAAATAAAAACTTTTTAATCGGATATGTTTAAACCACTGTATGACCTCTCCCCCCCCCCCCCGGTCAGCCAATGTCAACTTTATTGTGCTGGTGGGGGGGGGGGGGCTCATTAAACAAAAAAGAAAAGAGTTCACGTGGTGGGGGGGGGGGGGGGGTAAGGTAGCCCACAAACACTACAGTACAGGGGGAGACTCTAACACTGTTTGTCTTTGTCTTTCCCTTAACTTATATCCCCCATTCCCTCTCACTCTTTCTCTCCCCTTCCCTTTCATTGTTTCTTCCCCTGTATGCACTATCTCTCGCTTCTTATCTCCCCTTCAGTCTCGCTTTCTTTTGTCGTGTTTTTAAGTTTGGGCCACCATACTGAGAGGGAGGTTCCAGAACAAAGGAAACAATAAAGTAGTGCCAGAGTTAGCTCTCCAGTTCTCAATCTAATGTAAGCTTAAATGCTGATACATAACAATGGCGACGAGGATGTCGGATCCCTCAACAACTAGAGAATCAGATATAAGGGAGGAATCATAATCATGCATATGGTCATGGGATCGCGACAAATACTAGCATCAAGACTCTGAAAACGGCACCGCGATCGGCGAATCGAGACAAAGAGATTGGCGCTAGAAGCATGCGGAACGAGCACGGAGCCATATCCAACAACGCACGTGGATCTGTGAAGTTAAATCTGTGGTAAACAATTGATATTGGCAATGTGTTGACTTAAACCATGATATCTTAACAACTACTGGGAGTATTAATGATCTGAAAACTGCATGTTGTAGCTCTGGTTAAGATCTGTGCAAAATATCAAAGATGGCGTCACCCTGCTGAGGTGGTACTGAGCTACGGTGGACCAAAAGTTTTAAATAAGGCAACTTATCTAGAGACTACGCTATTGTGCTAATAAGGGTTGAACTGTTGTTGAGTTGAACTGTGTTCTCTGTCAGCTTATTACACTACAAACCAAGGAGGGACATCAATTTGGAATTGAAAGATTTAACTGTATGACTGAACCTTCAACACTTGGTTCACGTTGGACCCGATGGTTGACTGCATTTGAACTGTATACTGATGGGAAAGGGTTGATTGTCAATAATGCAGCTACACCTGATACAAAACAGAGACATAGAACATTACTACTGCATTCAGCTGGACCAGATGTGACCTTGCCGGGTACTGGAGGTGTGACAGACTATGCAGAGGCGGTTGCAGCATTGAACACACATTTCATCCCATTGGTCAATACAACATATGCGTGTCACATGTTTAGGCAAATGGTGCAGAAACAAGGGGAGACTGTGGTACAGTTTGCAACTCGATTGCGTAGAGCTGTCAAAGACTGTGCATATGCAGCTGAACAGGACAATCAGATCCGTGACGAAATACTAGTCAAATGTACATCAGACTATGTCAAACAAAAACTGCTTGAAGTCGGTACTGATCTCACTCTAGCACGCACCTTGGAAATTGCTGACCAGTGCAAGAGAGTGGAGACTCAGATGCAAGATCTAACCATGAGGGAAAGACCAAGTCAGGCAGTGGATACAGTAAACAACAGTAAACAGAGTCCAGGGAACACCAGCTAGACAGAAGTGGAAACAACATCAGGTTAAAAAAGAGCATCGCGAACAAAAAGGAGAATGCTATAGATGTGGAAAAGTTGGTCACTATGGTAGAGATCCGGAGTGCCCAGCTAGGGGCAAAACATGTCGGAAGTGTGGAGGAAAAGACCATTTCTCACAGGTTTGCACAACCAAAAATAAAGGCAACCAACATTCAACAAAAAGCCCAGGGTATCCAGATCGCCGAGGAGCGACACATAGTAGAAGACGTGTAAATTGTGTGAATGCGGAAGAGGGCACAGACGACCAATGTTATACATTCACTGTCAGCAGGGAAAACAAGTCACCCACAATCAAGGTGAACCTGGGTGGTGTGGACTTGGATATGGATATGGTTGGCAAACTAAAAGGACGGCAGGTGGAACTGCACATTGATCAAAATCTCATACCGGTGGCACAGCCACTGCGTCGTGTTCCATTCAACCTATGTGGCAAGGTTGAAGAGAAGATCAAAGAACTGCTAAGTGTGGGTGTGATAGAGCCAGTGGATGGCCCTACAACATGGCTGAACCCACTCGTAATTGTTCCAAAGGCCAATGGTGATATTCGTTTATGTCTGGACATGCGCAGAGCAAACGAAGCCATTATGAGGGAACGCCATCAAATCCCAACTGTTGATGAAATACTTCAGAGCATGAATGGTTCAAAGGTCTTCAGCAAACTTGATCTGAAATGGGGATATCATCAGCTGGAACTGGCACCAGAGTCGCGTGATATAACTACATTTGCATCGCATATGGGTCTATTCAGATTCACCCGGCTGCTATTCGGAGTGAATGCTGCTAGCGAGCAATATCAACATGAGATTGCAACAGCACTAGCTGGAATCGAAGGAGCTTCAAACATATCAGATGACATCATTATTCATGCTCCAGATCAGTAGATGCATGATGAGCGACTACATCAAGTTCTGAAGCGACTAAGTAAATGTGGACTAACTGTAAACCCTGCGAAATGTCAGTACAACATGAAGAAACTGGTCTTTATGGGCATCTTACTGTCTGAGAAGGGGATTGGTCCAACAGAGGAAAGAGTGAGAGCAATACAAGAGGCAAGGGAGCCAGAAAACACTTCCGAAGTGAGAAGCTTCCTAGGTCTGGCAAACTTCTGTGCCAGATTTATCCCTCATTTTGCTACAATCGCAGAACCGTTAAGAAGGCTGACCAGGAAAGATGTACCATTCTGCTTTTGGTCCTTGCAACAGGCATCATTTAGAAAACTAAAGCAGAGTATGGCCGAAGCTGGGACGCTGGCATACTTTCACAAGGATGCTGCTACAACTGTCATTGCAGATGCAGGACCACTAGGTCTTGGAGCTGTGTTGCTGCAAAGGCAGGGAGGCGAGATGGTACCGATCTGCTATGTAAGTCGGAGCCTGACGGACTGTGAAAGGAGGTATTCTCAAACCGAGAAAGAAGCATTAGGACTGGTGTGGGCTTGTAAGAGGTTTCACCCATATGTATATGGGATAGAATTCATTCTCGCTACTGACCACAAGCCATTAGAGGTCATATATGGGCCATGCTCTAAATCATGTGCAAGGATCGAACGGTGGGTGCTGAGAATGCAACCATACCGATTCAGAGTAAAGTACATACCAGGGAAGCAAAATATTGCAGACTCACTATCACGGTTGTTGAGTAAAGCTTCCATAACGTCTGATCATCACCATGGTGCAGAAGAGTATGTACGATTCATAGCTATACAGGCAACACCAGAAGCTTTGACTACACATGAAATTGAAGAAGCTTCAGCAGCCAATGAGGAATTGGAGGAAGTCAGACGTGCTATTGACACTGGACAATTTGATAAATGCAAGTCATACGCACCTGTGGCTGGAGAACTCTGTAAATATGGACAGTTAGTTGTGCGGGGTACACACATTGTTATGCCCGTGAAACTGAGAACACATACCTTGGCACTAGCACACAAAGGACATCTTGGTATTGTGGGCACAAAGCAAAACCTGAGGTGCAAGGTTTGGTGGCCAGGTATCGATCGGGGAGCAGAACGTTACTGCCGAGTCTGTCACGGATGTCAGGTGATTGCTTGTGTTAACCCACCAGAACCTATTTCACCAACTCCACTGGCAGATGGACCTTGGAATGACGTTGCTGTAGACTTACTAGGACCGCTTCCATCATGACATTCACTCCTAGTGACAGTTGATTATTACAGTCGATTCTATGAAGTTGCCATTCTTCAATCGACTTCGACGGAGAAGGTTCTTGAGAACCTTGATGAGGCATTTACATGTCATGGAATGCCAAAATGTATTAAGTCAGACAATGGACCACAGTTCATATCTGATGAGTTTAAGGTGTACTGCAGGGAAAATGGAATTTCTCATTACCGAGTCATACCAAAATGGGCACAAGCTAATGGCGAAGTAGAGAGACAGAATTCGTCAATACTTAAGCGCTTGAAGATAGCGGTGAATATTTTATCTTGGTACTTGTTCTCTGCTCTGGGTAGGGGTGAATTATTTTGAGCTATCTAATACCTAGTTACTCCTGCAGCCTTGACGCTGGGACAGGAGTGAGTCAGAGGTGGATTGTATATCTATCTGACACCACTCTGCTCCCACGACACTCACTGTCCCTGGGGGTAGGGGTAAATCTGATACCTTAGTGTGGGTCGGAGTGAATATGTTGTCTACCTGTTGTTTGAATGGAACCGTACCGGTCCTGATATGACCTGATATGTCAAGACATCATCATCATCATCATGTTGTCGGTCGCGATGCGACAAAGACTGCTTTCATTACTTGACTGCCGCTCTCCATTCAGCTCTCTGCTGTGAGAGTCGCGTCCATGAGTCGGTCTTAATGTCTCTCAGCTTCAGGTTTCTCTTGATGGCATCCTTGACCTGGAGACCGACTGAGAATAGAGGATCTGCTTTGGGAGCCTGTCTGATGATATCCTCATGAGGTGTCCAGTCCACCGGAGACTATTTTTGATCAGAAGATCTTCCATAGAGGGCAGCCCCGTTCGTTTGAGTATTTCCTTATTTGTCACTTTGTCCTTCCAGGTTAGCCTCATGATTGAACGCAGATGTCGCATCATGAAGGCATGCAGCTTTTTCACCTGTCGTCTGTACACTGTCCAGGCCTCGGCTCCGTATAGTAGGGTGGATAGCACGATTGCACGGTAGATCTTACCTTTAACCCTAATGGACACATGGTGGTTGTTCCAGAGTCTCTGGTGTAGTCGGCCGAAAGATGCGCTAGCCTTGGCCATCCTCCTCTGTATTTCAGCATCAATGCGTCCATCACTTGATATAGTGCTTCCGAGGTAGGTGAATTCCGGAACAGAGTTCAGTTTGTTTCCGTCAACCATGATCTCCTCCTCTCGGGTTCTTATAGAGTTGGGTTGGTACAGCACCTCCATCTTCTTGATGTTAATCTTCAGGCCAAACTTCTTTGCTGCATCGGAGAAAGCGTCCACTATTTTCTGGATCTCTTCAGCAGAGTGGGCAACCAGTGCACTGTCATCTGCTAATAGTAGCTCTCTCACCAGTATCTGAGTAGTCTTGGTCTTCGCTCTGAAGTGTGCGACATTGAATAGGTCAGCGCTCTGTCTGGACTGTATATAGATGCCATTCCCCATGTCTCGGAAAGCCTCATCGAGCATTGCTGATAGGAAGATGGAGAAGAGCGTGGGGGTCAGTACACAACCTTCCTTGACCCCATTGGTAACCCCAAACGATTCCGAGACTTCCCCTCCAGCACTAACGTTCGCCATCATTCCTGTATGTAGAGCCTCGATCATAGTTGTGAACTTCTCTGGGCATCCGTACTTCCTCAGTAGCTGCCATAGCCCGGTCCTCCCGACTGTATCAAATGCCTTAGTGAAATCGACAAATACCATGTACAGTGGTCGGTCCTGCTCAATGCACTTTTCTTGTTTTGTGCGGTTGTACATTTCATGAAAGCTGCCTGCAAAAGTATTTGAAGTGCTGCTGGCTTTTGCAAGTTACCAGCGGCACTCTCTCGGGGAGCAAATAGAGGTTTCACACCGGCAAGAACATGTCAAGACAGGTGCAAAATTATTTGTCCCTGCAGTGGTTGGTCGGGAGATGTTGGGAGTTCCATACATCAACCGCCCTTAATGCTGCCACACTGACATGGTTTTCTGTTTAGGGTTTGCTCCCTTAGCCTTCGGTTCTGTCAAGAACCTGTACCACAAGGCAGTGGTTTACAACTCTGCAAGGCAGGGGCGTCAAACTCCCTGAGGTATTGCTATACCTGCAATACCTGCATATGTCAGGACGTAAACCTCCAATAACCAACCAAGCAGCGGAACGGTGGTTCAAAACTACCCCCAAATCAAACACTGAAATAGTTGTGCTTAGATTTTTATTTTGGCAAACCTGGAAAGCTTAAATCATGCAATACAAACATCAAGTTTGCGCAATAAGGTGTATGTAGTATCACAGTTATGAGCGTACATGTTAAGCTAGCACACAGTCTATGCGTGAACTTTGCAAACATTGAAATAACTTTGCTGCTTAGTTTAGATTATAGGTTTTAAGCCCTTTTATTTCAGGAGCGTTATGCCAGTGCTCCTCGGTATGATAGATGTCCCTGTGGAGTCGAACCAGGTGACGGACTGTACAACCAACAAAGTCGGAGGCCTCCCGGTGTGTTCACATTTATATTTGTTTAATTATTATCTTAGCACCATTTTGTATCTACATTTAGAAGAATATAAACATGACTTAGGAGAATTACATGAACACGGTATCCATTGTTATTGTAGGCAAAATGCTATGACTTTTATAAGGGTTTTTTTAAATGTTGGTCACACTTTGATTTAGATTTATTTTAGGTGATCCATGTATTTACAAACGTTTGTTACTAATGCATGCAGGATATTATATATATATAGGACATGATTATCGTAATTAACATATATATATGATATATAATTTATTATATGAGTATAAAGGGGTGGAGCTGCAATTGTCATGTTTCATATTTCTTGTGCATGCTATTTATTATCTGCTTATCGTATGGAGTGTACTATTTGCTGCGGGTCAGTACCCACCATGCGAGGCTGGTGCCACCACCGCCTAGGTCACGTGCCGGTCTGAATGTTTTAGCGCCACATAAGCTCCGGATTTTACTTTAATCCTGTCCTACGACTATCAGGAGCTAAGCCATCAGCAAATCTGAAGTAATCCTTCAAATATACCCAGTGAAGTGTCGTCTATTCGGGAGTATTAAATTATATTATTGTTTAGAATTCCTGAGCGCAGATCGAGGCCAGCCCCGAAAATAACCCCTCACAGTGACATCCGTACTGTCACAAGTCCACCCATGCAGGTGTACCATGTACAAAGTGAATCCCATGCAAATACACGCCCCCATGAATTTCAGCTCCAAAATTACAGAGCATTGTCCCTGCCTTCCAATCTCAGCCTATAAGCCTTTTTGTTGTTGGTTGTATCTATATTATAGGGACCAAATACTCTGGACAACAATCTAAGAAAGCGGCGATACTAGTGCTACTGATTGTACAGCCTTAATTCACTAGTGTTTTTGCTTTTCCTCTAGCAGTTGTAAAAATGTATAAAATGAGGATACCTTATTAAATAAACGTGCTAATTTAACTGGCATGTTTCAGTATTTTTAATGGTGTCATATCAAGAAAACATCCAGATCAAGAAAACCGTATTTTTTTTACATGATGGTAAACCAGGCAAATTCACTGAATGTAAATTGTTATCTCAGCTTACTGCGCTTTTATTAATGTTTATAGCAATTATGAATTAAAACTAACAGTATATTGACTCTACCCTTAACCCGTCTACCAGATTTTTGTTTAGATAGAGACCCAATACTTTGGGAAAACGACAATGCGATTGTAGTGCTAATGTCCATGACGTATTTGCCATAACGCTATTTTTGTGGGTATCATTTGGTTTCCGCTAAAACATAAAATGTCAATCCCTTGTTAAATAACCATACTGGTAAATTTCAACTCCAGGGCATGTCTATATATTTCTATAACTGACACTGACTAAATACTCTGGGCGGAAACATAGACAAACAGCGGTACTAGTGCTAACACTATTAACAGTTGCCCTTGTTTTGCATTTACTTGGGTGTTTTTTTCTCCCTTATTAGCTGCAACATTTTTATTAATAATACTAACAGAATACTGACCATACCTCAGGCTTAGTTACAAGCAACTTTATCTTATTGTTTATAATACAAAATCCAAATACTGCTCTGCGAATTACAGTATTGGTGGCTATTATTCACAGAGCAGCTCTGGGAATAGCCAGTGCAAAAATATATATATATATATATATATTTTACCTCGGTATAAAGCCTCAGGCTAGCCGCAGGCTAGGGAGAAGGAAGCACATCCGGGTCCAGCAATTAGCATAAACAACTCACCACTGGAGGACGTTCGTTGAGTTGCTCCGGCAAAATTTGTCTACAACAAGCTAAATAACTGTAAGTATCAATCAAAACTTTGGTTTAGCTTGTTTATGATGCATTATAGCATTTATTTATGAAAGTTCAAAACTTTCTGATGTCCCTTTAGGACAAGATTGGTGTCTTTATATACACGGATAGAACAATGCATTGCTTGTGTTACGAACCGAAACCTTTGTTCTATCGACACCCGTTTACACACGGGTAGAGATGTTGGCATTGTCACATCTCCTGTGGAGATTCCCTCAGACCCTAATAGAGGTGTTGGGGATGATCCTGGGTTTCTTTTATAGACTCCCCAACATTTTTTGAGGTGTACCTCCGAGTTTCGTAGCATTTTCTCCCAACTTGCTGGCACAGAAGCCGCGGGAGGGAGAAGTGTACAGAACAGAGTGTGGGAGGTCCAAAGGCCTACCCCTCATATGGTTGGTTTCGATACCAGACACCTACGACAATACACTTAGCTTATTACGCCTGTACTGAGAATGGTGTAAATACGTTACTCAATACCACATAGATCCTCAACCCGAGTTAAACCTGGCGTCACTATTGTGTTCACGTTGAGTTGATTCCGGTTTATAGAAACAAATTATTTGGTTACAGACTACCGATGGCTACGAAGCGAAACAAGCCCCCACCAGCAGCAGCGAAGGGGCATGCGCCCACGGGCTACGACTCGTCGCCCGGGTTGAGGGCACCGCTGTCCCCACAGCCTGGTGCAAACATACCGTCTGACCGGGAGAGTGATGACGGGGCCACGTATCCGGTTGACCTAGACGCCCGGATTAGCCAGATTGTTGGAGTTAAAGCTACAACAAATGCAGCCGAACACGGGCCCGGCTAAAGGCCGGCCTCTCCCTATCCTCGATTCGGACTGGGAGGATTTTTCCGATCCAGAAGACACTGACTCGGCAGATGAAATTCTTTGTCCTAAGGAGCCGAAACCTAAGAAACGGAAGAAAACCGTCAGCTCGTCTGGTGATGAGTTTACCAAGGCCAGCAAAGCCAAGCGAGTGAAAAAGAGCAAGAAGTAGAGCAAGAAGAAGAAACATTCTTCGTCGGACTCTTCTTCCGACTCGTCTTCCACCGAGTCGGACTCCGACACGGAAAGAGCGGGGGTGTACGCCAAAATTGGCGGAAAAGTCTGCAAAAAGCGAAGAAAGTACGCACGACAACCGTGATGAGAGAGACGATAAAGGGGCATTTTAACACCTTTAAGCCGGCAGAAGTTATCACAAAACTGACCGAGCAGATTTCGGGAATCAAAGGGATTCCGAACACGGTAGTGATGGAGACCATCTGAGTGATGACAGACGCAAGTTTGAGAATGTTCTTTTTACCATTCATAAGGCGGTGTTAGGGGCGCTGATGTCAGTGGCACCCATCGCTAATAGGATGCAAACAGAGAATATATTCTCCTCGCTAGCTCGCTCTATGGATAAGAACATCGCGTTGCTTACCGCAGCTAGCAACTTCCTAAGCTACAGACGATAGGAAAACGTCTTTAAGG
Organism: Branchipolynoe longqiensis; assembly: GCA_030323885.1. Lineage (NCBI taxonomy): Eukaryota > Metazoa > Annelida > Polychaeta > Phyllodocida > Polynoidae > Branchipolynoe > Branchipolynoe longqiensis. Next base: position 39,156,913 of record CM059198.1, read on the forward strand.
CTGTGACAACAGATGCTGGGAAAGAGCTAGCGAGATCAAAGAAGATCACGGACAATGACGGTAAAGAGTACACGTTGTTCCTAGCGCCCCAGCCAGTGAAAGGGAAGCCACTCCACAAGACGAAAATGTTAGGTGGCCAGCTCCCTTACCTCTTTAAAGAGGTAGAGGCAGAGGCAAAAAGTGGCAAGAACATGGAGCCGAGACGCAAACCGGATAATACTTCCGGGTTTCGCAGGTCCCGGATGGATTTTCGGAACGGCCGGGGAGCAAGAGCGGGAAGGTCTGGCCCCTCCTACGGCTTCCAACCAAGGGGAAGAGGAGACCGACAGTCATTCGGGTGGAACGACGGGAACCGCCCGTTCAGAAGGGAGTACACACCCAAACAACCGTTCCCACGCCCAAGGAACAAATAGAAACTGCCACGCAGACTCTGGCGCCAGTGGCAGCAGACATGGTAACGGAGGAAACACAAACAGATGTAAGGAATTTTAATGCAGGGAACATTGCTACACAATTTCCTGAATGGTGTAAAATAATAAATTATAGGGACATTTTGGACATAGTTAGTGGAGTACAGATTCCGTTTACAAAAATTCCAAAACAAACATGTATTCCTTTCCCTTATAAATTTAATGAGATAGAAAAGGAAGCGTTAGAAAACCTGGTTTCTCTTTTCGAAACAAAAGGTATTATAGAGCAGGTTAGTCACACACCACGTGAATTTATTTATAATATTTTTTCCCGGCCTAAACCAAATGGAGAGATCAGAATGATCCTAGATTTAACTAAATTAACCAAAATAGTTGAATATCAACATTTTAAAATGTTCTCATTAGAAACTGCCATGGATTTGGTTACACCAGAGGCCTGGATGGCCAGTGTCGATCTACGAGACGCTTATTATACAGTTCCTATATGCACAGAACACAGAAAGTTCTTAAGATTTATTTGGAATAACAAACTTTTCCAATTTACCTGTATGCCTAATGGGTTGGCTTGCACCCCTCGCCTGTTTACTAAGCTATTAAAGCCAGTTTTCTCAGTTATGGCTAGGAAAGGACATACTATGTTCCCGTACATTGATGACTCGTTTATTATGGCACAGTCATTTAAAGGGTGTCAAAATGCAGTTAACGATATTTGCTAACTGCTTACGACACTGGGTTTTTATATTCATAAAGACAAGTCGGTGTTTAAACCGACAACCAAACTTAAATGTTTGGGGTTTATTGTTAATACAAAAACAATGACGGTCTCGCTTACGAAACAGAAACTCCAGAAGTTTCTAGATACAGCGACCCGCTTGGTCGAGCTAACTAGGCCAAAGATAAGGCAGGTCGCCATCCTAATCGGTATAATGATAGCATATGCTCCTGCTATTCTATATGGTAAGGCCCATATAAAATCCCTAGAAATAGATAAGAATTTGGCATTAGCACGCACTGAAGGGAACTTTGAACGAAATTTTTTTATTTCCGAAGAGGGACTACAGGATATTACCTGGTGGTTTGAACACGTTCATAACTCTCCCAATCCCATTAGAATGGGAGAACCCAACACGGTAGTCACGACCGACGCTTCGCTAGAAGGTTGGGGAGCACATCGAAAACGATGTAGCGACAGGAGGGAGATGGTTACAAAATGAAATTTCTGACCATATTAATGCCCTGGAATTAAGAGCCATTTACTTAGGGTTAGCGAGCTTAATCAGAGTGCCACGAAATCATGCTCGAATTCTAACGGACAATACAACGGCTATGGCGTATGTACGAGACATGGGGGGAACAAAGTCGAAACCATGCAATAACATAGCGAAAATGATTTGGGACTGGGTGCAACAAAACCAAGTCTGGCTAAGAGTGGCACATATTCCAGGGGTTCAGAATACCCTAGCTGACAAAAAGAGCAGACATTTCCATGATCATTTGGAATGGTCCCTAAACACAGCTATTTTCAAAAACATATGTCAAAAATGGGGTCGACCAAATATAGACTTATTTGCCTCCAGAAATAATTATAAAATACAAAAGTATGTTTCGTGGCACCCAGAACCAAACGCCTGGCAGGTAGATGCGTTTTCTTTAATTTGGGAAAATGAATTTTATTACATTTTCCCCCCATTCAGCATTATTAGCCGAGTGGCCAGAAAAATCAAGATGACAAAACTCACGCAATTTTGATAGGGTCCGAATGGGACACACAACCATGGCTAGCAGCCATAGTGTCGACAGCCAAAGACTGCCTACGATTCCGAAGATCCCCAGGAAATCTAACACATCAAGGCCCATTGACACGCCACGGAGACGTGTCGATGACGCCACTGCTAGCATTCCTTTTCTAAATAAATATTTACCACAATTTGGCCTCGACAAAATTGCTCAACAAAGATAAGTTTCACATGCATGGAGGAAAGGCGAAGTGGGGCGTTCATTGCCTGATACAAAAGGTCAAACCTATGAATCCTTCGATTTCTCAGGTAGCAAGATTCTTACGCATGTTAGAAGATGAAGGCCTAGGATTTGGGGCCATAAATGCAGCCAGATGTGCGTTGTCCATTATTCTGCCCAGAATAGATGGCCAAACAGTAGGAAAACATCAAGTTATTCACTGGATCCTAAGGTCAATCTATGAACGTAACCCCCCCAAACCTAAATATAATCGGTTTTATGATGTCTCGGTTGTGTTTAAACTTTTCAAACAATGGCTGCATAACAAATACCTAGATGTTAAAAAGTTAGGGTTCAAAGTAGCCATGCTACTTTTACTAGTGACAGGCCAGAGAGGACAAACTATAGTCGCCTTATCACTAGATGGCCTGGAGATAGATAGGAAAGAAGCTATGTTTGATTTAACACAGTTATTAAAATCTAACCGCACGGGAGACCCTCTGTCTACAGTGAGCGTTACAGGTTTCACAGAGGACCCAAAACTATGTGTAGTTTCAGCCATACAGGCGTATATAACCAAGACCAGTGACTTAAGGAATTCAAGACAGCTTTTGGTGAGCTTTATTAAGCCACACACAGGCATTTCGCGAGATACTCTCGCACGATGGACAATTACAGTGTTAAAATTGGCATGAGTCAATACGGACCGATATGCGTCTCATTCAACGCGAGGCGCCATGGTTTCAAAAGCATGGTTGCTAGGGATTTTGGTATAACGAATCCTAGCACATGCAGGCTGGAAGACCGCTAGATCGTTTGCAAAACATTACAACAAACGACTAGAAAAGTCAAGTGGTATCGCCAGACGATTACTCAAAGACTAAAGTACACAGGTGAGAAACAAAATATTTTCAATCTCATTAATACTGTCTAAACGTAACATGAAATGTTTTTACACAATGTTTAAAGAGGTAACGAATGTAATAAAGAATACAATACACAGGATAAAAATGATATTACGTAAAGTTCTCCCTAGCCTGTGGCTAGCCTGAGGCTTTATACCGAGGTAAAATAGATTAGTTAGACAAATCTTACCTGGGTATAGATGATGGATAACTGTTGTTTTCCCGAGGTATAAGCCTCGGATAGATGTGGGTGAGGGCCCACCCACCACGCCCTACCACGTCTATCGCGTTTGCTTGTACCAAGAAAACATTACAGATCCATTATTATTATTATTTTAGATCATTTTTTATCCTGAATAAGTGGGTAAAGATTGCTGGACCCGGATGTGCTTCCTTCTCCCTCACCCACGTCTATCCGAGGCTTATACCTCGCGAAAACAACAGTTATCCATCATCTATACCCAGGTAAAATTTGTCTAACTAATCTATATATATATATATATATAATATATATGTATATATATATATATAGACTGTCAGGGGCTTGTTTGTAGGGCTAGCCTCGTTTTTCGAATCTACTATTAATATTACAAGTATCTTTCGGTCTCCTTCTCTTTCCGTTTCTCCCCTTTTTTCACCCCCTTCATACCTCCTTCCACCCCCTCATTGTGAACTTCGATTGTTTCTCTTAGTGGAACAAGACATGTTGAGGTGCATCTTTTTCTCTTTTATTACTGGGCTTTAAAAAAACGAATAACTGAATAATACTGTAATTGCATCCAGAATTGGTTAGCATGCCCGCCGGCTTCCTCGCCATGCTGTGGGTTGTGCGGGAGGCTGAGCCCACTGGTAGTCCAAGTCAACTGTCCGCTCTTTGTATGTTCGTACGACCGCAATCTGTACGTGTTCGCCTGCGTCAACAAACACTGTTGGAACAAGTCTGAAAGGTGAGCTGTACTGAAAAGAGACTTTCATTTTTATTTTACATTCTGTCTGCAGTAGAAATGATTCAGTTGAAGGCCGCGTGCTTGGGATTTTCTTATCACTAAAGATTAGCACTGTTAGGAATGTTTGCAATTTTTACGTGTACAACACGCCAAAAGTCAGGTTTCATACACTACTCACCAAGTACAATCCTAACTCCTTTCCCCGGTCAACTATTAGTGCAGTTATCCTATTTTCGCCTTTGTACCTCGCCGTACACTTCCGCTATTCTTCTTTCTTTTAAAAAAAAAAAGGGGGGGGAGAGGGGGAATAAAGTGTGTGAGAAGTCAATTGTCTAAGCTTAAATGTGTATTTATGTTCTGCAATCTAAGAAGCAAAACCTAATAACAAGAGAAGAAAACTAGTTCTGTTTTTCTTCCAGTTGGACTGTTCTTAGGTCGCAACAACAAAATACCGCCAAAGTTGAGACTGAATGTTCAGCAGGAAGTGCGAATTGTGACGACAGTGATGATGCCATTGATTGGTGTAGCAGTGCGGATGAGTGGGATGACGACTGGGGTAGTAATGCGGCCGATGGCGGCTTTGATGCTGGTCAGATCGAGAACGAGGCTGTGACCCCGGGTGTGGATGCGAACAGTGCGGGCAATTGTGAGGAGGCTGGCAACGGTGATTCGACAATGGCGGAACAGGTGGAGCGGCTAAAAAGTTTGTCCATTACAAGCTTGTCACCAGACCCTGCCACTGCTGGCAGCCCCGACCCTGGTCATGGTGGAGGCGGGGATGGGAAGGGGGCGGAACACGTGCTGTTTGACAGTGTCACTGCTCAGCCCATGTCCGAGAATCTTGGCGACATACTGACCTTCCCCGGAGTGAAAGAATCTGGCCTGCCCAATGACGGTCACTCAGAGCCACAGGCACCGGACACCGGCTCAGGTACTTTGTTACTTGTTGTCAGTAAAAAGATGTATTGTTACATTTGGGATTTGAGGGTGAATGGGTGGGTTGACTGACTGAAGCCGCGGTCAGTGCGCATTCTAGAGGCTAGGCAGAGCCCCATCCTAATAAGACAGGTTTGTTGAACGCAGAACTCTGCTCACAAGTACTCATAGCCATCCGCAATCATTAATATTCATTCATATCCTTAGATTCACTCACTCACTCACTCACTCATATATATTCTCTCACTCCAAGTCAACTGATTTCTGTACAATACAGCACATCTCTGCTGTTTTGCCAACTAGACCATTCTGAAGTGCAAATCACGTGATAATGACGTAACTGGTCAACATGTTTGTAGCCAAAGCAAGGTCACACACAGAAAGGTGATATTGGACTGGACCAGTCTGATATCAGTTTTCTCAGACTGTATAAGGTGTTGGGATTGCAATGCATATCACCAGATATAAGGTGTTGGGATTGCAATGCATATCACCAGATGGACCGTGTTAGAAGCACCATTTAGATCTTTAAGAACCTGTTAAAGAAGGTTGTGTTCTACATTGCTTGAACCTTAGAAATTTCAAAACAAATTAGAAGGATCTCCAGTGCTAGACATGTATGGATTTTAACGTCTTTCAGTGGAGACACTCACGGCGTACTACATCAACGTGTTTGAGGCGCCCTCCGGTGCTTCTACTGAGGACTACTGGCATGAGGAGCGACTCCTGGTGGCATATGCGCGAAAGGAAGGCGTCAACGTCACGGGGCTCCTTGATGGCTACACGTAAGTAGCTATATTACTGAGTAAACATGATTGAGGCTTGACGTCCTATCACCAGCACGGACGCGGTGGCCGAATCAGGAGAGTACATGCTTCCCGTGCAGAAGGTCAGGAGTTCAAATCCCGCCGAGTCAAACCAATGCCGTATAAAATTGATACATGTTTCTACCTAGCCTGGCATTCAGCATTAATAGGACAGGACAATGACTGGTTAGCACAGTATCAGGATACTGTGACTGTGTGGGATATCAGGTCATGGTACTGGCAGCCTCCTCTCCCAGTGGGACTCCCAGTGGTGCAGCACTATAAAGTCGCCATGAGTGCGCACTGTCACAAGTCGGTACCCATCCTGATATAACAAACAAACAAACCCAGGTACCAACAATGGTACTGGGATCATGATAGATATTTTCCTAACAATAAACCAACCATCCTTCTCCTATTCTAAAAATCATTTGTGATACATTGAAACATATCAAACAAGGATCGCCTAGCGGAAGTGTCGCATTCCCCTGGAGTGAGGCATTCTGGGCGACCTGATTGGAGGAGGGAGCACATAAATAAGGAGGGAGTAATTAACACTTGTTCTTCTGTACCCAGCAGTGACCGTGAATGAGCTCCACCTACTCATTCACCCCAGTTGTCACAATAGGCAGGGTGGGAGTGGATGGTTGTATTTTAGAGTACTGCTTGCATTGCAGTGAAGAAGGTGGCACTGGGAAGGAACGGTATGAAAAGGTGGAGGTACGGCATGGTGACCAAACCTTCCTTAAGTTTGCAAAACGATTGCAGGCCTACCCCGAACAGATCATAAGGTAGGTTGTCGTAACCTCTGGTCTTGTTGACCTCGCTAAAGCTATATCATGTTCACATGACAACTAATATTATATTTAGTTAAATTGTCAGTACTTGCCAGACATTTTAAAAGTTTCAAAAGAAATTCTTATCTAGGTTTGAATGCATATATCCAACTTAGATGCTAGTACACTTATTAAGCAATTGTGACTATTTATAAGTACATACTAAGTCAGTTTAACTGAACCTGTTACTGCTGAAGCCTATGGGTTCAGGGTTTAGCAAGCATGCCAAAAATAACTTTGCATCTTTACATTTCAAATATCTCTAAAGTTAGCCATTTTAAAGTTCAACGTTACTTCAAGCTAATGTAAGGTCATTATAATGATCAACTTAATATATCTATCTCAGAAAATTATAGAAACTGCAAACCATGGGAAGATGTAACCTTAGGTAAAGCTTTCAGCAATGCACCATTGAAGCTACCGTGGTGTTGAGTAACTGATACATTTTGGTATCTGGACAACTTAAAAAAAAAATTTAACGGTCAAGGACAGCGCTACGTCTGTACTAATATCCATAACTTCTAATGGCCCCAACCTGTAGCGATATAGCCTACTAAGAATAAGAAGTGACCGACTGACATGCCACCAACCAGTAGTGTGATGGCCAACTAAGAAGTGACTGACTGACATGCCATCAACCAGTAGTGTGATGGCCAACTAAGAAGTGACCGACTGACACGCCACCAACCAGTAGTGTGATGGCCAACTAAGAAGTGACCGACTGACACACCATCAACCAGTAGTGTGATAGCCAACTAAGAAGTGACCGACTGACACACCATCAACCAGTAGTGTGATGGCCAACTAAGAAGTGACCGACTGACACGCCATCAACCAGTAGTGTGATGGCCAACGAAGAAGTGACCAACAGACCCGCCATCAACCAGTAGTGTGCTGGCCAACTAAGAAGTAACCGACTGACACACCATCAACCAGTAGTGTGATGGCCAACTAAGAAGTGACCGACTGACACACCACCAACCAGTAGTGTGATGGCCAACGAAGAAGTGACCAACAGACCCGCCATCAACCAGTAGTGTGATGTCCAACTAAGAAGTGACCGACTGACACACCATCAACCAGTAGTGTGATGGCCAACTAAGATTGATTGATTGATTGGTGGTTGCTTTACGCCGTGTCGGCAGCATAGGCCATATTCACGGCGAGAAATGTTTGTTTTTTGTTCAAACCATCGCTTTTACATGTAAAAACAGACAATCAAATATGTGCCAATAGACACTCATTAAATTAGAAAGCTCACAATCATATATTTATGGTCAAGGGAAACAAATTCTGATAGAAAAAGAAAAGTTTTATTAAAATTTATAGAATCTATTTAGTAAACTATATGAGGTGGTACAGTCCAGCTGCCCTCAAAAAGGCTAAAATGTTTTCCTGTTTTACCTTCGTAAAAAGGTCATGCATACTGTCTGCAGTGTAGAACTGTTGGCGCAGGGCCAAAAAATCAATGCAACTTAGTAAAATGTGTTTGAGTGTCAGCGGGGACTGACACCCAATATATTTAGGGGCAGGTTCCCCCTTGAGCAGAAAAGCATGTGTAAGCCACGAGTGGCCAATACGGCAGTGGCTAAGAACCACTTGGTCCCGCCGACCTCCCGCATGAATCTGTGGTGGCTTTCTCACAGATGGTTCAATTTCTTTAAGTTTAATGTTTTCATCCCACTCATGTTGCCATTTGGATTTTATGTGGGTGGATATTAGTGGTTTCAGATCAGAGTGAGGGATCAGACAAGGTTCAAGATCACAGTTTCCTCCAAATGAGGTTTCATTCGGAGCCTCAGTGGCCAGATGTAATTCGGCCTGGCTTCATACCTGGATTTGTCATGTTGCTTGAATAGACAATTGTGCGCAGGATTCAATGCATTAGTTTTTTGTCTTGACTACATGTTGCATGGCCAGTTTGATTCTCCTGTTGTTAAGTGATGGTTCATTGGTTTCGACGTAGAGGCTCTGAACCGGTTAGGTGCGGAAGGCCCCAAGGGTCAGGCGCAGTCCCTGGTGGTGCATCGTGTCCTGCTGCCCAATATATGATTTACTTGCGGAACCGTATACTATGCTGCCGTAATCCACTCGTGACCGAACCAAGGTTCTGTACACGGAGAGCAGAACATCTCTGTCCGCTCCCCACTCTGAGCTGGACAGCACCCTCATAATATCTAGCACTTTCAGGCATCTTGTTTTCAGGTACTTTATATGTGGCATAAAAGACAGTTTTGCATCGAGAATGAGGCCCAGAAATTTGGTTTTCTCAACGACTTTAATGGAATCCCCATCCAGGGTCAGCTCCGGTTTCGCATGCATTCTATGCAGCAGGCAGAAGTGCATGCAGACTGTTTTGGTCTTGGAAAATTTGAAACCGTTCAGAACTGACCATCGATGGATCCCATTTATGCTTGGTTGTAGCTGTCTGTCTATGACATTCATGTTAGCACCGATGTAATAGAAAACAAAGTCATCCATGAAAAGACTACAGGAGACCCCCCCCACCCCCCCCCCGCTTTACAGCAGCAGCAATACCATTGACCTTGACCCCGAAAAGGGTCTCGGCCAGTATGCTGCCTTGAAGTACTCCTAGTTCCTGTGACTGTAGGCTGGAATAGGTAGTCTTGACACAGACGCGGAAATGCCTGAAGACTAGAAAGTTCCTGATGAAAATTGGCAGGTGGCCACGAAGGCCAATCGCATGAAGATCCTCCATGTTGCCATGCTGCCATGTTGTGTCATAGGCTTTTTTGAGGTCGAAAAAGACAGCCACAACATGCGCCTTCTTCAGGAAAGCATCTCTTATGAAGGTCTCCATGCGCACCAAATGGTCGAGGGTGCTGCGGCCCCGTCTGAAGCCACATTGAAGGTTGGACAGGTGGTGTCCTGACTCCAGTAGCCAGACGAGGCGGTTGTTTACCATGCGCTCCATGGTTTTACAGATGCAGCTTGTGAGGGCTATGGGACGATAGTTGTTGGCTTCACTCTGGTCTTTATCAGGTTTGGGAATCGGTATTACTTTCGGCGGGGACGGCACCCGACTCCCATATGTTGTAGAAGAGTTGAAGCAACAGTCCAGGGAGATGTTCAGGGATATGCTTAAAAAATTGATAATGAATTCCATCAGGTCCAACTGCTGTGTCATGCGAGCTTTCCAAAGAACACCTCAACTCACCCATACTGAATGGGGAGTTGTAGTGCTCCTCGCCATCGGAGGAAAAGTCCAAGAGCTTTCGCTCTTGGCGTTCCTTGATGGCCCAAAAGCCCGGGAAGCAGTTTGCCATAGACGAGTTTCCAGCAACGGTGCGAGCCAATTCTTCACTTATTTCGTCGAGTGATGTGAGAATGGTGCCGTTGTGTTTCAAGTGCTGGACTACAGAAGAATCACCTCCCATTCGTTTGATTCTCCTGATTATTGTCCACTCTTTGCCCAACGGCGTGTGCATGGTGATGCTAGAAACAAATTGTCTCCAACACTGCCTCCGTGCTTCTTTCATTGTTCTGCGATCTCAAGCGCACAGAATTCTAAAGAGCGCCAGATTTTCAGCAGTCGGTCTCCTGTGGAATTTACGCTGAGCTTTCTTTCGTTCCTTAATAGCCCTCCTACAGCCGTCATCTAACCATGGAGGCGTCAAACGCTTGGGAGTTGCCGAGGTCTTCGGAACAGTTTTCTCTGCGATCCATCTCAGCATCTCAGTGAAGGCATCGATGTCACTGATGTCTGGAGTGAACTCCTCGCGACATAGGGTCTGGAAGGTGGGCCAGTCGGCTTTACGAAGCCGCCAGCTCCTCTCTCACTCTACGGGAGATTCCCCCCCCCCCCCCCCCCGCAATTAAGAATAATTGGGAAGTGGTCGCTCCCGCAGAGGTCGTCCCAGATCCTCCATGAAAAGTCCAGCGCCAGTTCTGGTTCTAGAATGCTGAGATCGATGGCAAAGTATGTTCCGTAGCCGGGATGCAAATATGTGTATGAACCATCATTCAATAGACACAGAGCATGACCGGTCACAAGGTTCTCAATTCTCTTGCCTTTAGCGTTCTTATTGTCCCCCCCCCCATAATGGGTTGTGTCCGTTAAAGTCACCCATAAGTAAATATGGGGACGGTAACTGGTCCACAAGGGCGTCCAGTTCTTGTAAAGTGAGAACGGAGCTCGGAGGAATGTAAATGGAACAGAGAGTTACAGTCTTATGCAGCGTCAGATGAACAGCTACAGCCTGTAGTGTCGTGTCTAACGCCACTGGCGTACATACCACATCACATCTGACCAAGATGGAGGAGCCGCCAGCGGCTCAGTCTCCATCTGGTGCGTGCTTGTTATGAATGGTGTAGCCTTTAAGATTACAACTCTCAGAAGCTTTTATATAAGTTTCTTGTAGGCAAACAGCAAGTGGATTGAGGTTGCAACAAAGAAGAGACAACTCTTCGATGTTGCTCCTAAGACCTCGGCAGTTCCATTGAATAAGTGATGCACCTGTCACTGTCATTTTGGAGAAGTGACAGGTGTTCTCCCCCTCGCCTTTGGTTTGAGGGAGAGACTTTGACTGCGGGTTTCCACAGTCTCAGGCATCTCAATATCAGTCAGTGCCCGATATCTATTTGACGTTATGTTTTTGGAGATCAGTGACCCCCTGGACGTTTTGTCCGTAGGGGTCAAAGATCCCTTTGGAACTCGGTCCAACAAATTGTTGTTCTTCTTTTTGGGCATCGCCGGCTCGGCCAGCGTCTGCACCACAATACTATTATTACTATTATTACTTTTGGTCGTAACCGGCGTCGGATTTGGGACTGGGGTGAAGGCAGTGGGCTTCCCTCCAGTCAACCATGTCAGTTCAGTCTGCCACAGCATAGCTCTTGGTGGTTGGCGAGGGAGTATTCGCCTCAGCCAGCCTTCGAGCTTCTGGGTAGCTTAGCTGCTTCTCAGTCTTGATCTGCTGAATGAGCTTTTCTTTTTTCCAGACAGGACAGTCTTTAGATATGGCCATATGGTCACCCAGGCAATTGGAACATTTTGCCTGGTTTTGAGAACTGGTGTTGTCGTGATCTTTCTGACCGCACTTAAAACAGATGGTTTCATTTTTGCATCTATCCTTGCCATGACCAAACTTGGCCATGGCACTGGAAGCACATTCACACTAAGGTATCCAATTTTCAAATTCATGGGCGGAAAAGGCTTGCGAAACGTGAGGATATATGTCCCTGTTTTTATTTATTTATTTATTTAATTTTTTTTTATTGAGGCTGTATTTATACTGTCCATAGCATATAAGCCCGGGTACTCAGGCTTGTTTTCAATGCTGGCCAGTTGTAGTGTTGGTGTTATCTTACCACACAGTAGCTGCTGATAAGGTATTTGATTGCCTGCATTTCAGTAGCAGATAGATTATTGGTTGGTATGGTTAGTAGCCTATGTTAGTTTTTTTGGATTTTCTTGGCATATATGTATTTATTTTTTCTACTCTTATTACTAGACTAGCCTACTCCGATTTACATATCATAGGCTTGTACGTAGCTGTGTGGTGTGTTATCTGGCTACTTTTGGCATGGTTACCTTCCATTGGGCGTCCCGCTGGTGGGCCGTGACATATCACATGCCCCTTTGCAGTGCAGCTTATTGGGGGTTTCCTAGCCTTATTTTGCACAGATATTTATTGTAAGTTTTTAGGTCAGGAATTTGTCATTCCTTTACCGTTTGGCAGCCATTTCCAGCGTGCTTCTCTCATGAGCTTTTATTTGGCTTCTGGTCTGCTTTAGTAGTGGCGCATTATTTGCTCTAGTAGCCCTTTGTGGTTTTGTTAGAAGTTTATTGTTTTGACTATAGCTATATGCTAATGTTTTCAAATGAATTATTCTCCTATTTTCTAGTAATTTCACTTTGGTTCTTTTGTGTATGTCATAGGTGGGGTGCAGCTTGTCTACTCTCAGACAGATTTTTAGGGCTCTGTTCTGCAGTGTTTGCAGTTTTTTTAGTAGTTCTTTTCTCGCACCCATGTAGTTTACATCTCCATAGTCAAAATAGGGGAGCACCATGCCCTTGAAGATTTTTATTGACATTTCTTGTGTCATGTAGTCTCTTAGCTTTGCAAATAGCCACAGTTTGTGGTTTACTTTTTGTATAATTTTATTCATACATAGGTTGTAGTTTAGTTGGCTGTCCAACTCAAGGCCTAGGTATTTGTAATGGTCTACATTTTCTAGTGTTTGGTTTCCTAACTTACAGTGTAGTTTTCTTTCTGGCATTTGTTTATGCGAGAAGAGTACTGTTTTTGATTTGCTTGTGTTGATGGTTATTTTGTTGGACTCACATCACTCGTCTAGTTTTAGTAGGAGTTTATTTAGTTTATAGTTATTACCGCCTCTTCTGTGGTGCCATTTGCGTATATGACTGTGTCATCTGCATATAGTTGGAGGCATTCAGTTTGCAACCATTTTTCAAGATCGTTTATGTAGATTATAAAGAGCAGTGGCCCTAACACTGACCCTTGGGGTAAACCACATGTGACAGGTTGGTTGTCTGATAGTGTATTGTTTATTTTTGTTTTCTGTTGCCTGTTGTTCAGGTAGCATTTTATCCAGTCCATAGTGTTGGATTTTATGCCCATGGTTTTTAGTTTTTCCAGTAGTATTTCGTGGTCTACTGTGTCAAATGCTTTGCTGAAGTCAATGAAGGCTGCTTCAACTAATTGTTTTTGGTTAATTGATGCCATTATGTCATTTGTTAGGTTAGCTATTGTTTTTGATGTGGAGTGCAGTTTCCTGAAGCCTCCTTGTCTTTCGTTTAGTATATCGGTTTTTTCCAGGTGTTCATTGATGTGTCTATGTAACACTTTTTCCATGAGCTTGCCTGGGATTTGAAGAATTGATATTGGGCTGTAGTTTCCCATGTTTTGTTTGTCTCCACCTTTGTGAATGGGGGTGATGGTTGCCATTTTCCAGGCTGAGATAAAACGCCCCTGCTCAAAGGAGATGTTGAATAGGTCTACTATGGTGGCCGGGATGGCTTGGAGTGCCTCTTTCAGTATTTTGGTTGGTATTTCATCTATTCCACTTGGTTTATTTGTGTCTATGTCATTTATTAAAATTTTTACTTCTATCATATCTGTTTTGCAGGTGGGGATTTCGTTCTCCACAGTTCCTGATCTGTTTTCCCATCTTTTAAAAAAAAATTCTGACAGCTTTTGCCCTATTGTGGCAAAGTGTGTGTTCAGTTTGTTTGCTGCATCTTTGTCTGTGAGCATTGCCCCTTCGTTATCTTGGAAGTTTGTATGCTCTTCTTTGTTATTTTTTTGGAATAATAGGGTTACATTTTTCCAGAATTTGTTTGCATTGCTTCCCCAGTCTTTGTCCTGCTTTATTATGTATTTCTTTTTTGCTGTTCTCACAGCTTTGAATGAGTTGTTTCTGGCGATGCGGTAGGCCAGTTTGTCTTCTATTGTTTCTGTGTGTTTTGCTTTATCACCCAGTTTACTTTTGGTTGTGATGAGTGTTAGCAGGTCTTTGTCTACCCAAGGGTCTTGGTTTTTTTGTATTTTTATTTTCTTCATGGGACACATCTCATCAGTTGATTTTCTTATTTCTGTGATGATGTTGTCCCAATAGATATCAACATCATCTCTGTTTTGTGTGATGTTGTTTATGTTTTGGTGCAGATAATTTTTAATGTATCTTCTGAGTAGTTTTTTAGGGACCTGCCCATTTTATATTCATAGTGATTTGTGCTTTTGAGCTTTTCCTGGTTACATATACTAGTTTGTGGTTGCTTATACCCCAGCTTCTAGTGCCCCATTTTGTGGCATGGTTTGAGTTGGTTAGTATTAGGTCTATTGTTGAGCTATTGTTACTTAGCCTTGTGCTTTCAGTGATGAGCTGCTGCAGGCCTAAGATCTTGATGGTGGTTTGCAGCATTAGTTTATTTTTTTCATTGCTGCTGTAATTCACATTGAAGTCCCCTAGCACAAAGATTTCTGCATTTGTTGATTTTTTTACAGTGTTTATGCTCTTTTCTATTTCTTCAAGGAATACTTCAATTTTACCTGACGGTGACCTATGTAGGCTCGCTATGGCTACATTTGCTTGCTTTTCATTTTTTATTAGGCACCATAGCTCTATGAGCTCATTTGAGAGATTTGTTGGTTTTAGCTTTTCAGTGTCTAGGTTTTTGGTGGCTTTGCAGTAAATGGCAACACCTTCACCTTTCTTTGTTTGGTTCATTGCATTAATGTGTTGTCTGTCATTACGCACAAGCCTGTATCCGTCTATATTGAGGGTGTTGTTTTGGTGTTTGTCAGTGAACCATGTCTCTGATAACGTTAGTACATCTAGATTGTCTTTTTTTAGATGCATTTTTATTATGTCTATTTTATTGGATGCGCTCTGGCAGTTTAGGTGGGCGAAGTGTGTGCCCCTTCCCAGTTTGCATTCAATCTCTTCTACCATATTTATTTTACTTTAAATAATATTTTTAGGATAGTGGTTGCTTGATTTCGCGAGTTTTTGATTTTGTTTTGATTTTATTTTGGCTTAGTGATTGATGGATTCGGGGTGTATGTGCTGGTGCATACAGCACACATGGCCCCTTTTGATAGATAGTCATGCATACCTCCATTACTTTTACTTTTACCTGTGTGCATAGAGGAAGACATGAACATTAAAGTCTGTATTAGTTGTACCTGATTATACTTATGATTTAGGGTTTGGTTAGTGAAATTTATCAAAGTTTGTGATACTTATGTTTTGGAGCCCTGGTGCTCTTTCCAGTTCTCCGTGATGCTTTTTGACAGCCTGGCACTGACATATCTGGCATATTCCTCATTGTAGTGTATACCATCCGTCATGCCAATGCCATATCGTGCCACTCTCTTTCCATGCCTTGTTTTGTGGGTTGACGGTTTGTTGATTTTTAATCTAGTGTGGGCGGAAGTGGAGCAAGCTGTGTGTTGCTATGTTTTTGCACCTCCTCCTTACCTGCCGGGAGAGCTCTTATGCTCTCTCCTGCTCTTCATTTTCAATTACTTCTTGTTTTCTTATGACATCTTTGTTTTTGCTCATTTGTTTATTTGTTTATTTATTTGTATTTGCTTCCTTGCACAGGTTTTCCTTAATTTTTGGAGGATGTTCCCCATTTTATTTTTGTATCCTTGTTTTACTGTTTCGCCTTCACTGGCGCTGTCCAGGTACCGACCTGAGCCCCAGTATGGGCATTTTGTGCATTCCCTGAATGCGTTTCCTGGAGCATTTATTAGTTTCTCCTTCAGGCTTTCGTTTTGTGTGAATTTTGCGCGGACGATGTCCTCCAGCACGTTTTCATTGATTTTGCACCACTCCTGTGTTCTCCATATCTTCTTTGCCATTGCCTTTATCGTATATGGATTTTCAGTGTTGTCTATCATTCTCATTATGTCATGATTTCTCATGGTATTTTGCCATTATTGAGCTGTAGTATTGCTCCGCTGATGTATATTTTTTACCATCCTTTCCAGAGATTTCACACTTGTAGAGATTGCTAAAAGGGGAGTTGTGTCCTTGGAAAGACACTCCCCATGTGTGTTGCCTAGTTGCTGCCTTCTCTGGCGTGATTTCTGCTATTTCTATTTCGTCAAATTCGCTGGGCTTATAGATTTTTCCATTTACCTCTATATTGCATCCTTTCATTTTGATTGACTTTATTTTTTTGTTTTTGTTCTCCATTGCAAGTGTGTACATTTGTTGTACCGTTTTCTCATTTAGCATTTCGGCTTCTGATCTGACCGGCCTCATTGTTACTTTGCTGTAGCTTTCTTTTGACTGGAGCATTTTTTTCCCCCCGAAGAGTTCTTTTTTGTGTGACTCCTTTTCCAGCTGGATTTTGATGCTCCTTGGTCTGCTTATGATTTTTTCGGTGTTTTGGGTTTCTGTATCTTTGGTTTCCTTGTCTTTATTTTTGTCTGAGGTCTGCTCGTTGTTGTCTGTGTTTTTTTTTTGGTGTTGCCTCTTTTTTCCTTTTCTTTCCTAGACGGAAGGCTTTGGTCACTACCGTCCAGCCAAAGTCACAGTCTGCTTCTTTAAGCATGTTTGTGACAGTTTTCTCCATGTTTTCGTCTTCTTTTACCGGGATCCCGTGTATTATGATGCTGAGTTTTTTCCAATCACTTTTTGTCGCCTCTGTTTGTGCTGTATCCGTGGGTGGCTTCGTTTTGTCCATGGGTGGCTTCGTTTTGTCCATGGGTGCAGTCCTGGCATTGTTTATACCTTTGTTTGCATTTGTGTTGTTCTTTGAGCTTCTCAAACTCAGATTTGTACCATGTGCATTCGATTTGCAACGTGTTGTACGCTACCTGTAGTGCCTGCAGTTGGTTTTGATATTCATTGTCATTGCCGTTGTCCCTTGGTTTTGTTTTGTTTTTTCCATCATTTCCATTGTCATTCGTGCCGTTTCCGTCATTTACTTTTATATCCTTTTTGTCTTTTCCCCCCTTCGCTAATTCTTCTTTGACTGTTTGGATTACCAGTCTCACTATCTCATCCTTATCCATATGCTTATCTCTGTGTTCCGTTATTTCCATATGCTTAACTCCGTGCTCCGTTATTTCCATTTCGTTATCCTGTTTGTCGTCCTTTCCCTCCATTTTTAACGACTGGTTATCTGTCGTAGTGTTTATCCTTTTGTTTTGGGTAGATTTCCTCCTGTTTGCTGCATTTACATCCTTTCCTTTGTTAGCAGTTGCTGTGTTTTTGTGTAGTTTTTTTTATTTGGACTTGTTATCCCTCTTTATAAAACTATTCTTCGAAGGGTTTAACACTCCTTGAGACTTGAGCTCATGTGCTATCTCATCCTCATCAACACCATCAAGACCTCTAGTCCGGATTATTCCTTTGCTAGAGTTGAGAGTTCGATGAGGAGAGGCCTTGATGCCGACACCTACTCGTGTGCTTGCACGTAGCAGATTGTCGGCATGCGCTTTCTTAGCACACTCCACCAGAATATGTCCACTTCGTAGCTTCTTCACGTCTTTGACTGTGCCAGCCATAAGCCAACTAAGAAGTGACCCACTGACACGCCATCAACCAGTAGTGTGATGGCCAACTAAGAAGTGACCCACAGAACCGCCATCAACCAGTAGTGTGATGGCCAACTAAGAAGTGACCGACTGACACACCATCAACCAGTAGTGTGATGGCCAACTAAGAAGTGACCGACTGATACGCCACCAATCAGTAGTGTGATGAGAAGTGACAGATTGATTGCTCCACCTTTAGGTATGAGTACGGCGGCACCCCTGTGTTGATGCGCCCACTGAGCTCCTCGGATGCTGCAATAGCAGCTTCCCCCTGCCCGGAGTGTGGTCAAGTCCGTGTCTATGAAATGCAGTTGATGCCGACACTGGTCACAAAGCTCACCACATGTGCACAAGGTAGGAGAAGTTTTGGAATTAGAGTTAGGTAAGAGAAAAGCAAAGCAAGAAATAAGGAAAAACATCAACTTGTCACGCCACTGTCTTTTATATTAGGCCTCAGTCACACTACAGCTTGCATCCACTTGTGAGCACTTTGCGACCAAAAGCCGGTGACCTTGCGACCAAAGCACAAAAAAAGTGGGAAAAACAATCATTAAGTTGCCGACCGCTCGGCGATCAGTGCCGAATTCTTTTTTTGGGGGGGGGGGGCTTGATCACTGACCAATCGCCAAACGGTCACAACAGTTATAGTTGCTGAGTGGTCAGTGACTGGTTGCCAAACAGTTGCTGACTGCTTGTCGACCAAAATACTCCTACTGAGTGTGCGATTGATCAGCGATCACTCGGTGACTGGTCGCAAGCACTGAAAAAGGTTTTGGTGGCGAGGAGGTTTTTGGTGCAGCAGCTGCAATGATCTTGTGACCAAAATGGTCACCCGGAGGTCACCGATCGGTCACCGACCGCGAGGCTTCACTTGTGACCACCTTGCAACCTTCGCTTTTTTGTGGTTTGCAAGGTGGTCGCAAGCAATCAGAAGCGTAGTGTGACTGGGGTATTATGTTGCCTTAAAATCTGAAGACCGCACTACCTCCTATAACAGCTGACATTGAATTCTTTTGCTCTCAGGGTTAATTGGCCTTGATTTTACCAAGTAGTATTGAATATAATCATGATGTACCAATCAATATAGATGTCTTCAATCCTAGCCACATTGGTCTTCTGTTTATTATAGTAATACTGCTTATTAATATATTTGGTACTATTTAGAGTCAGGATGGTGTTATAGTTTACAAATTCACCAGCCTTTGCCTCCATTTAAACAAACAAAATAAGGCATTTTATTTCATAGGTTTTAATTTTTAATTTTGTTTAAAGCATTTGGCGAGGAATTGATTCATCTGCGCCATTTCTTCTTAGGTCTGGAGCACTAGTCTTCAGGCCATAAGTCAATTTAGTTGGTTAGTATTATTTACACAATGATAGATTAAATAAAGAATATAAATTAAGCCTTTGCATTTCAAGTATATGAATCCTTCCCACAATAATATGCTGTGACTGTCTGCTGTCCTTAGTTTGTCCTCAGCCTTATAACAGAAATGGTTTAATTTCCTCTCATCAAGGTGCAGTTGTGGAGTTCGGCACTGTTCTCATCTATACCTGTGAGCAGAGCTGCTGGAGTGATGACGTCACAACTCCCCGTCGGGAACAAGTGATCGTGCAGCCTGGTCCTGACATACACCTCTTCAGATGATGCAAGCACAGTGGTTCCATTTTGATCAGTGTGTGTGTAATAACTTTAAAGGCCCGACTGTCAGCACTGGCATGAACCGGTCGGTTGCCAATATGAGTCTTCCAAGATAACCAGAGCTGGTGCCCATGAGGCTGGTGATCAACCACCTGACCAGACTGTGGTCGGGTGGAAAGATAACCAGAGCTGCTGTCCATGAGGCTGGTGATCAAGCATCTGGCCAGATGGCGGTCGGGTGGAAAGATAACCTGAGCTGGTGCCCATGAGGCTGGTGATCAGGCACCTGGCCAGATGGCGGTCGGGTGGAAAGATAACCTGAGCTGGTGCCCATGAGGCTGGTGATCAGCCACCTGGCCAGATGGTGGTCGGGTAGAAAGATAACCTGAGCTGGTGCCCATGAGGCTGTGGGTGGAAGCATAAGGCCCCTACATCAATCCAGGGCCTGGTTCAGGGTATGGCTCCGAGAGGTCTTTTTGGCCTATTTGTGTTCAGGGTATGCCTCTGAGTCATCTTGGAGACGTCTCCCTTTTCAGACAGGAGGAAAAAAGCGCGTTAAAAATGGCCGCAGGATTCAGTGGTTTTAGCCAATTGGAGGCTTGTGCCAAAGGACATTTTCGGAACTCCCTTGCAGCAAAATTGCTAAGTGAAGATATGGAAAGACTAAAAAAACAACAACAAAAAACCTCAGGTCTGAAGAAAGCAACTGCGTGCTGAATTATGTTAGTGGATTTTTTTAGGGTATTTGGTTTATTTCGGACTAATTATTATATTGTGAAACAAGTGTGATGACAGGGGTTATCCCCGAATGTATCTACATACTGAGAATACGTTGTATGGATACTTGATAGTTAATAATAAAGCAGTGTGCTCTTGACTTACAACTTTATGGATTCCTTGCTTTCCTTTTCCCAGTTGAATCTATTCCCTTAATAACCTTTATTGGTCCCATTAGTAGCGTCTGTCGTTCCCCTCCCTTGGCCGTATTAACTATAACTAAATACATGCGAGTAGTAAAACGTCAACACTACGACCAACACTACATCAACAGGTAGTGGAATATAAGAATATCAGTGACTAAACTCGGAACTCGCTGCACGTAGATGGCAGCTGTAAAGAGATTGAACAGAGTTAGTAGCCATAGGTCTCTCCTTTGCTACATAATCAAGCATAGCATTAGCTCCCCGCTGGTCTACAAGAGGTGTGTGGTGATAGTGGCAGCTGCACGCACTACCACACCGAACCCGCTATCATACGGTCCCCACGCCATGAACATGTATAAAAGAGAAAAACTGTTAAACATGTCAACACACCAAAACCCTCTGGAGGCTGTTTTCCATTGGTTCCTTGGATAGTTCGTTTTGTTTTATGTATATGTTTTTTGTATGTTTCAATGGATTTTGTGATTCATTAAGACTAAGAGATCATCCAAGAAGTTAATTGTGTATGTTACGCAGTAACACATAATTCACAATATGATAACCCTGTCCCGGACGTGTCTATCTGTATCTGATAATCAAATGCAATCAACAAGTAGTCTGAGTTACCTAGCTAATGACTTAAAAATTGATACTTGTCGCTTCCTAGCCAGGCGCTTGGAATTATTAGGACAGGGCAAGGACTGATTGGCTCAGTGTCGGGATAATGTCACACTGGTTGGTATATCAGGTCATGGAGTTGGTCGCCGGGTCTTCCAGTGGGGCATCACTATAAAGTCGCCATGAGTGCACACTGTCAGAAGTCCTGATATGACATTAGATGTTGCCAGGATACAAAACTCCAACCACCAACCAACCAACCTAGCTAACGTGGTAACCCAGTTCAAACAATAGTCAATTATAGATCAGCAGTGCAATAGTCCATCCATCAGCATTTATTACGACTTTTATAGTTATACACTTGTGGTAATCAGGCCGAACACTAGGAAATCAAGGAAGCGTCTGCTCAAGTCTGCAATTGCAACAATGCACAAAGAGTTGCGATGACGAGGTACTAAGTGATCGCATAGCGAAGCGGAAGAAGCAGGATACTTTGACAACGAATAATGAACCTAGCTCACAGAATATTAAAGAGCTGTTTGTGAGTGAGCTGGCTGCAATATACATGTTATGAGAGAATCAGTAGGTGTGAGATGGGTCGTTTTGGTAGGTACGTGTAAGATCGGAATGTGGCTTTAGTGGACCTCTTGGAGGCAGTGGGAGCGAACTTTGGCTCACACAAAGGTAAGCATTCTTTGATGCCGAGTGAGGGATAAGGGACGATCTAGAGGCCAATGTTGCGTTGGGTGAAAACACCTGGTGCGAATATTTCGTAGCTGTTCCGAATGTGTGATTCTCGTCATGTTCTTAGATCTTGGGTGCCACACATTTATCTCAGAAAATAGCTGAAACTGAAAATCATCACCGTATGCAACATGAATGAGAGAATTTTTTTAGTCTTTATTACGTTTAACGAATGGGAGGGAGAAGACGGAGCGCAGTCGGAGGCAATGATTAATTCTCCTTTTACTCTTTCGGAAGGGATGGAGCTACAATCAAACGTCGTCAACTGCCTTGCAACGGAAAGAATTTTTAAATTTTTAAATTTATGTTGTATTCTAGTGATATTAATTCGAAATAAAAAGGAGTGATCTAAAAATAAATTCTTCAAAGAAAAATCATTTGGAAGATCCCAAAGATCTTCCTCGCTAAAGCGAGGACAGATTTTAGTTGTTTTTGAAACAAAGGTGCAATGTCGAAGCGCATTGCATAGATCGAATTTCACCACCAACACCATTCCCATCACCATCAGACACCACCACCTCATTCTAACACCTCCACCACTTCCACCACCCGAAACAATTCCATCAGCGTAAACCATGTCTGAAAAGCAAAAGTGAAAAAATCGTTCATTCACTCATTTTTCATTCATTCACTCATTTCTCATTCATTCACTCATTTCTCATTCATTCACTCATTTCTCATTCATTCACTCATTTCTCATTCATTCACTCATTTTTCATTCATTCACTCATTTTTCATTCATTCCTTCCATTCATTTTTCATTCATTCCTTCCAATCAATTATTCATTCATTCAAGTATGATTTACATAATTGAAACATATTTCTATAGGATAATATTCATTTGATAAACTCTCTTTCATTCATTCTTTCATTCATTCTTTCATATATACATTCTTATATAGTCTCATTCATATACATTTACTCACTTACAAAAACATAATCAATTTGATAAAACTCACCTTCATTCATTCATTCCTTCTTTCATTCATTAATTTTACATACATACATATACTCATTCAGTACATACATACATACACAACCTCATTCGTTCATATATACATTTACTTACATAGAAAATGAGTCTTCCTCCTTCCTTTTAATTGATCAAATTAAATAAATATCACATCATATGATTCGCTGTAGCTAAATTGAGCTATATTTCTATAGCAAAATAAACATTTTAATCAACTTACCTAGTTTTTTAGAGGAAAACTGCTGCTTGAATGAAAAGCGACTTTCAAACTGGAGGAGAATGTCTAGACGCGTTTTATCAAACCTTTATCTATGGAATGCAACACTAAACTTCATTTAGAAAATCTTATCTTATCTGT
Source organism: Branchipolynoe longqiensis (assembly GCA_030323885.1). Taxonomy (NCBI): domain Eukaryota; kingdom Metazoa; phylum Annelida; class Polychaeta; order Phyllodocida; family Polynoidae; genus Branchipolynoe; species Branchipolynoe longqiensis. The sequence goes on from CM059198.1 coordinate 39,180,024, forward strand.
TCTTCTTTTTCTCATCAATAAAATTATCGAAAATAATAATAATAATAATAATAATAATAAATGCAAAATGAATATAATGCATAATATAATGAAATATAGAAATGAAGACATATAGTTCATTTTATTTATTTTTGTGATTCTTGGTGGGTGGGTGTGATGTGAAGTAAACAGGTGGTAGGGGTAGGAGTGTGGTGTGTGTGTGTGTGGGGGGGTAGGAGGGGAAGTGAACACACACTCACATATCTCACATATTACATTCATATTGTCATCCATATTCAATCTCTACACACACACACATATATATAAATATCAAAAATCTTCCTTGTGTGGAATGGATGAGGGAAGATGGAGGGAATTCACTTGGTGGAAATTCGACTGTTAGAATTGGGTGTAGTTGATGCTTGGGGTGGCTGTGAAAGTCTCATAAACCACTCGAGGTGTCCCGTAAACCTGTTCACCCCCCCCCCCCCCCAACACACACACAGCGTCCTCTCCTGTGAGGGGGAGGGAGGGAGGAGTCACAGAGTATATGCTTGAAGAATATACTCCATTCCGCCTCAGCTGTTAGCTGAATGGGAGGGGAGGTGAGTGGGTGGGACTAGGTGTGGGATGATAGTGGAATGGGGTATATGCTTGGAGAGTTAACTTGTGACAACTCAAATGACCCTCCCATCCAATGAAAAATAAGAGAAGGAAGTCCCGACACTCAATACAATTTTTTTTATAAAAACCCACGTCCAATCAAAATGAAGAAGAATATTAATATCATGGGGAGGGAGAATGATGCATAATTAACTAGGCGGGGTTTATGCATTCTTGTGACTATAAAAACTGTAGTTGCAGCAGAAGCTCAGATATCTTTTCACTTCAGTGAAAATATTTTATTTCACGTCAATACCGTGTGAGGTGAGATATTACACCGCGTGAGATAGACATCACACCACGTGAGATAGACATCATACCGAGTGAGATAGACTGACATCACACCACATGAGATAGACATCACCCCGTGAAGACGATCCATCCTCCAATCTTGGAGCAGGAGTGGAATTGGGAGTGGATGCGAGATTAGGGGAAAACCCCTGGAGACGACAAGTAACGGTTTTTCTGACAGTTTTATGTTCAGTGAGTGAATGAGTGAAGCAGTCCCACCATGTCTAAAGGAGCAAGCTTCAAGTATATCCATCGTCGAGGAGAAGGAGGAGGAGAAGGGTAAGTCGCTATTATTAGTATACTATTATTCATTCAATCATTCATTCTTTCATTCAGTCATTCATTATTCATTCGTTCATTCCACCTTTCATTCCACCTTTCATTCTTTCATTCCACCTTTCATTCATTCATTCATTCATACCTCTATTCATTCCTCTATTCATTCATCTATTCATTCATCTATTCATTCATTAATTCTTTCATTCGTATATTACATTCATTTAATTCATCTATTCATTCACTCAGGAATGATTGTATGTCTACTCTATTATACTTTTCACGTTTTCAAATACTTTTCACGTTTCTTTCATTCGTATAATCATTCGTTCATTCAATCTTTCACTCGTTTGTATTTTGTATGATCGTTTGTATGTCTAGTCTGTTATACGTTTCACATTTTCATATACGTTTCACGTTTTCATATACGTTTCACGTTTTCAAATACTTTTCACATTTTCAAATACTTTTCACATTTTCAAATACTTTTCACGTTTTCGAATAGTATGTATTACTAAATGAAAATATCTTACTTTCATCAAATAGATTGAGAAAATGGTGTTGATACTGTCAGATGCGAATTTGATTATTATTTATTTATTCTCACTCTACTATTCTCCTTTTTTTTCTCTAGATCTGATACGCTCAAGTACTTCCACTCGAGTCAAAGACGGAAATCGGAATCGATTGCTGCAATGAAAGATCGAGTGTGGCGACTGTCTCTGGCTCTGGGCAGTTTGGAGAGTGCATTGGAGGAAATGGAGGCAGCAGGCGCCCAACTTCAGTTATCAGCAGTAAGTTTGGGTAGTTGTGCTGACCTCCATTTCCCGAAGAGTATCGCAATGCGGAAAATGCGCGCTGTTGTACAGCGCAACAATGCAGTGATGCGGCGACTGTTAATTCCAAGCAATATGATTCTGGAGACAAAGGAGGATGGGAGGATAAACTTAATCAAAAAGAATAGATTTTGGTCTCCCTCTCCTTCTCCCTCTCCTATTCCAATCCTTTCTCCCTCTCCTTCCCCTAGTCTTATTCCTAATCCGTTACACCTTCCTACTCCCATTCCCACTGTAGCTTCTACTCCCTCTGTTTTTTCCAGTCCTCCTCCTCGTCCTCCTTCTCCTCCTACTCCCATTCCTCAAACTTCCTTCAATCCCATTCCCCTCTCCATCTCCAATCTCTCCCCCATCCCCTATCCCAAAGCCCTCTCCAAAACTTTTCCTATTTCCATTCCCAACCCAATCAATACTCCCTTTTCCATCTCCAATCCTATCTCAATTCTCTTTTCTAGTTATGATGAAGAGAATATCAGCTCCTTCCTTCCTCTGGAGATCTCCACTCCAAATCCTAGTGTAGATATAATGGCTAACAGTGATATTATCTCTGACACTGTCAATGTTAGTTGTGGTGACACTGACACTAATAATAGTAATTTTCTCATGGAGTTCTCCCCACCTGCTCCACCTTCTCCACTAGCTAATGAAAGTCTGATTAATATGATTAATGAGTTTGTAGACAGTTCAAATTCACTCAGCTTTGAAACATTAGTCACAAATTTAAATCTACCTGAAACAGATAATCAAAATTATAATAATGAAAATTTATTATCAGATGAAGAAAGTATGATGGTGAAGCCAGGAGATATTTCTTCTCCTCTGATTCTGCCTCCTTCACACTTTTCCTCATCCCTTCTTTCTTTGAGAGATATTCTAGCGTCAGAGGATGAGGAGAACTCAAAATTTAGGGAGTTACACACTCCTCCTCTTCATTTTACTCCTCCCATTTCAATAGCTATATTACATAAACAAAATAGTGCTCTCTCTAGTAGCGACTCAGCTCTAGAGTGTGCTAGAAAGCTGGTGGAGAGAATGGATATGCAGCAACACCATCATCATCAGCATCAACATCATCAGCAAGATCATCAACAAGATAAATATGCTGATGTTGTAGCAGATGTTGAAAATGGGGTTGAAGCTGTTGATGAAGTTGTTGTAGATATTGCTACTGGTGATGATGATTCTGCTACTGGTGATGATGATGTTAAAGTAACTGATGATGAGATTGTTGATGTTGACTTCTACTGTTGATGATATTGATGATGATATTGTTGTTGCTGATATTGATGATGATATTGTTGTTGCTGATATTGATGATGCTATTGATGTTGATGATATATGTGGAGGGGGAAAAAGCTAGTGCTTGAGGGAGAAGATGAGGATGATTCAATATGGAAAACCCCTCATCTTATTCGAGCTTTTCGGGGGAAAAAACGAGAAGAACGTCGTAAAAAAAATGCATCTGCAATGAGAGATCTCGTTTCTTATATTCTTCCTCCTAAGAAAAGGGTTTATCATCCCCCAAAAACACAGGATGATCCTGTTATCATGAGCAATAGAGAGGGGGAGATTTCAGAGAATGTAGAACTGGAAGGGGAGTATTTCTCCCTTAAACAAAGGAGAAAAGTGAAATTATTCATTCCCCTTAAAAAAAAAAGATCATTATCTCCACCTTCTTCTTCTTTGATGCAAAAGAAGGGGGTGAAAGTAAAACTTTCTTTTGAATGATGAAACAACAACTATTACATTTGAGTAGACTCATTTGAATTAGGAACTGTTTATGATGCTGAAGAATATGATGTTGATAGTGATGAAGATGGTGATGAAATCGATGGAAGAAAAGTAATATCCATGTAACTAAGTGAGAATAGATAAAATGACAAATGTTTTTGAAAACGCGTTAGTTGTTAGACGGATAGAGAGCTATAACCATTGATTTGATTTGAATGTATGAACTTGTATGAGAAGGTAGTGGTGGAAAAGATGATGATGACATGTGGAAAGTTCTAACCGAATGCACTCCTCCCTGCAAAAAAATTGAAATTTCATCAAGAGAGGGAGATTTCACTGTTTCCAACATGTGTAATGCGAATATTGAAGTGAGAGTTGATAATAGCGATGAAAATTCAACTAATGAAAATTCAACTAATGAAAATAATATTTTAACTATGTTAATGAGAAAAAGAAAATGTTGGGGAGTGCTTCTTATGATGTGCATATTCATTATATCCTTATTTTTCACTGTACTCTTCCCAATGAAAGAAATGATTCAAAGTGAAATGTTGTCTAAAATGTTGAATAGAAGCCTTGAATATTTTTATTCTATTCAACAACATCTTCATGTATAAAAATGTGGAATAAAAGTCATGAATATTATTATTAGTATTATCATTTATATTATTATTATTATTACTATTATTATATTCAACAGCATCATTTTATTAATATTATTATTATTGTTAAATGGAGAGCTATTGAGAGAGAGTATGAATATATATATTCAGTCGATATGAAAATAAATGAACATAACAAAGAGAAGTTGTTTATTTGTTTTGTTTTGATTTTATTAAACAAAGATAGCGATTGATGGTATGAACATCTTTGATATATATATATATATATATATATATAATATGCTAACAGTAAAAGAAGTAGTAGTAGTAGTATTAGTAATTTAATTCCTCTTCCTTCTTCTTCCTCTTCCTCAGACAAGTTTAGCCTTAGTCATCAACTGTGATAACTGAAGCTCCATAGGCAATAGTGCAACTCGAGTACAGATATCGCACTGATGGGGTTTGTGGGATGGAACATCACACTTTACCTCAAAGTCTCCATGAGGAAAGAGGAATGAGTGGAGCTGTTCCTTCAGGAACTTGTTTAACTTTTCCAGTTGTGCAACATTCAAATACAAGCCCTGCTTGCAGGGTGTTAGCGCCCTTTTCTCCACAGGCTTCAGCTTTTCTGAACTTAAAACAAACCATTTACGAAAATCGATGCGGGAACTGTCGGGTTCAACCACACCAAAGACCCCACGTCCAAAGTTAACATGGAAACCCCCAAAACGCCGGTCTGTTTTAGCTGTTTTGAGGGCCTGAAGCATGTCATCTATGCTCTCGAGCAGGATGGCGATGGCGTTTTCATCAAAGTCCATAAAATAGCGATTGCTGCTCGTCAGCAGAGTCCTTCCATCAGGATTAACTGTTTCTGCTGACGGCGTTGCACTTCCCTGGATGTCATACCGCTTGCTACTGACATCCCCAGCAAATTCATCTCCTCCAGACCGAGTCCATAAGGCGATCTTTATACCAAGTTTTGCTCCCGCTCCTCTAACATGCTCCACAAAAACTTGATTCCCCTCCTCTTCTTCCATCCCCTCACTATCTGAGGAGGAATACATACTCGTTCTCTTGAGATTGATAGCTCTCATTAGTTCAAGTGACATATCCACTGCTGGCGATGCGACTGATGATGATGGAATCTTTATCGGATTCGATCTCGGACGCTTCAGAATGCCCTGCATGAACATGGTGAAAGGTGAACTGATGAGAGTAGGCTGGTGCTCAGCAGGTTTTATATGCAGCGTCAAATTCGGTGATATGGAAATGAGGAGTATTCAAATCAAATGGGGTGGGAGTTCTTTTGGGTGGGAAGGGGTGGAGATGACTGGGTAGGTGGGAGGGGGAGGTGGAAGGGGGGAGAGAGGGAGTGGGGGAATGTCAACTCATTTTCATCAATCATCATACTCTTCCATCCAAAAAATGGCCACTTCCAATGCATTCCATATGAAAGTAGTCGCGCCTGGTTAAAGGCAAATGAAATCTGCTTAAAAAATGACACTTTATTTGGTAGTAAAATACAGGAAAAGTATCTATGTGCGTAGTTAAGAGCGCAAGAAATTAGATTATTATATTGAAAAGTGTCTGAGTTGTGGAAAATATTCACCACTAGTTCTATCAAAAACCCCAATCCCGCTACAATGAACTATAATATGAATGCATGCTCTATTCACATCTAATTGATCTCCTGGGGGGCGAGATTGAATATGTGAAGAAGAAGGAGAAGAAGAATGATATAAAATGATATAATCAATATCGTGATTCTTTATCAATTGTTCAAAATCCTGCAATGCGGTAAGCAGGGGAAGGAGATGTTTAGGTAGAGAATGAAATCTGTTTTCCTTCCAGACAGCAATGAAGTTGTGAATATGATATTCATTCAAAGGAATACAAATACTTTGTATATTCTTATATCTTGTTAAATCCTCCATCAATGTGTGTTCAGTGTCGTGCAAAATAGATTGTATAACATCTCCTAATGAAGAAGGCATTATTATTATTATTATATTAACTATACTTATTAAAGTTAAAATGATATCAGAGAAAACAATCTAGTGTCGTTCGAATCATTGAGAAGTCTGACTGTAATGGTGACGTCATCATTCCAGTCAAACAAAGGTTAAATCAGTCCAAGCAAAAACAGATAACCATCCTGCAAGCGAAGTTCAACCAGAAACATGACGTCATCAATCCAGTCAAAAAAGGTCAAATGAGTTCAACCAAAAACATCTGTCCATCCTGCAAGCGAAGGTCAAATGAGTTCAATCAAAAACAGATGGCCGTCCTGCAAGGTAGAACAGTGACGTCATCATTCCAGTCAAAAAGGTCAAATGAGTTCAACCTAAAATCCTGCAAGCATGCAATGGGTAGAACAGTGACGTCATCATTCCAGTCAAAAAGGTCAAATGAGTTCAACCTGAACAGTGACGTCATCATTCCAGTCAAAAAGGTCAAATGAGTTCAACCTAAAATCCTGCAAACATGCAATGGGTCATCTAAGGTCACTGATGCCCATTGTCCCGCGGTGCAAACATGCAATGGGTCATTTAAGGTCATTGTACCGCGTCGGTCCTCTGACGCGGGACGATTACGTAATATGGACCCATATCGGTCCTCTCTACACTACTCCCACCTATATTCATATTTGGTAAGAATTTATATTATATTTAGCATGTATCATAGCTATATTCATATTTAAATGGGATTCTTAGTATATACAGAAGGGGAATCTTTTTTTAAACAATGCATGAGAATATGACGAATGACTACCAAGCGTCATTGTGACAACAAAGCTACATCATCGCCATGGTGTGAAAAAAAGGTTAACATCTGTTCAGTTGGCACTAGCTAGAGCGGCACAGTCGGCCTGGTCATTACCAGAGAGTCATGTGGGAGGGGACCCAGAGCAGGACTGTGTTGAGATGTGCCTGATGTCTGGTCGAGATTATGATCTAGATCTGGTCGGCAAGGGAGTGTCGGGAATTTGGGTGGGCGATCTCTTTGATGGCATTCAGAGTGTTGGTACTGATGATGGCGCTTGAGTTGTGGAGGTCTTCGAGGGCCAAGTGAATGGTGGCGAGCTCGGTATCGAGAGTGGAAGCAAAATCTGACACACTGGTGGTGTTCTTCGTGTTGGAGAAGGGGATGAAGATTCCGGTTCTGGCTCTACCTGATGTTGGGTTAAGGGAGCCATCGGTGTGGACCGTCTTAGCGAGGGGGAAGTCCGCCTTCACCTGAGTTATGGCCTCGAGAGCCAGGCAGTGGAGTTCTGGGGTGGCATAAACTGCCTTGGCAGCAACAAGGTTGGTGGTTCAGGTTTCCACTGGAATGGAAAACCATGGTGGCTTGTAAGGGCTCATGGCGGTGTCTGCAATGCGGAGTCGATGGGAGTCCTTGATGGTGGTGATGGCATCCTTGAGGCCACGGTAGGAGATCTGAGGTGACCGTGGGTCCCATCTTGGAGGTAGGCCGCGGCTCTGCGGATAGTTGATGAAAGGCCTGAGGAGAGGGTTCTTGTGAGGTGGGTGGTAAGAAGATGTTTCCCCTCGTGGGTGGAGGGGAGGGAGGCCGGATTCGAGGAGGAGGATCTCAATCCGAGAGGTGCTGGGAACATGGAGGACAAGCCTGGCACCCAGTGTTGGATGTTCTCAAGATTCTGGAACTCATTCAAGAAGATCTTGTTCTTGGGTAGTCGAGTTTGGGGGTTGTCAAGCCTGAGGGCTGTAAGAGCGAGTGTGAGTGCTGCATAGTCAAAGAGGGAGCAGACTGCCTGGCAGTAGAATAGTGCGAGTACACCATCAGGGGCGCCCCAGGAGAAGCCAGAGATCCTCTTCAAGAGGAGGAGTCTGTTGGTCATTCTGGTGACCAGGTGGCGGAAGAGGGCTCTCATGTTAAGGTCTTGGTCTTGGTCTAGACGGATACTTAGGTAGTCGAAGGTGGAGACCCAGTCGATAGGGGATCCATCTAGGTAGAGGTGGTGGAGTGGTTCACCTCTGAAAATGTGCATGATCGTGGTCTTGGTGGATGAAATCTTTAGTCCAATGTCCCGGCAGGTGGAGCACCTGCTCAGCCAGATCCTGTGCGTTGATCGCATGGGAGCAGGTGATGGCGATGTCATCTGCGTAGCAGCAATTGTTGTGTCTGTGATCTCTTGGGTGGCTAGGTTTTGTTTAAGCCTCCTCATGAGAAATGCCATCACTGCACTGAAGAGGAGTTGACTGAGCACTGCACCCGTGGGGGGGCGCCATTTTTTAGTTGGAGGTAGGGAGAAGAGGTGCCTTGGACACATACCCTAGCTCGCCTGTTCTGCAGGTAATTTCGGACATAGGCAAGAGGCCGGATGGCGATGCCAAGATCAGCCATGGATGTCAGTATCACATTGTGGTCGATAAGCTCAAAGGCTTTTTCAAGGCCAAGGAAGATGGTTGCTTTCTCGTGCCCATTACCGATGCCATAGGAAATGCTCTCGATTAGGGTGGCGATGACATGCTGGCTCCTTTGTCCGCCTCTGGTAGGCCAGTGGCGGGGTCTTCTGTGACCATCTGGAGATGGGGGAGGACGATTCTTTCACTCACCTTCCCAAGGGATTGGAGATGGGTCTGACTTCGCCCAGGGTTTTCTTGGGGATGGGGATGATATCAACATTCTGCCAACATTGGGGTATGTCCGTGTTGTAGAAGATATTGTTGAGGAGGGGGAGGAGTGTTTCCCTGTTAATGGCAGATAACTTGGTCCATGCCGTGTTAGGGACTCCGTCGGCTCCTGGGGTTGTCTTCTTTGTGGTGGTGCCTAGGGCGCGGTCAAGCTCAGCCCTAGTCAGGTGGTTGTTGAGATTATGGGGAGATGTGCTGGCTATTGATATGTCTATGAAGTCGGCTCTCCAGGCAGAGTTCCTGGTGAGCGCTTGTGAGTCGGTATCAGGGAGGTTGATTGCAGGGTTTGTTCTTTTTGCTCTTCGTATTGCGTTAGAGGTGGTGCTGCCAGTGTGGTTACAGGAGGTGGTTTGCTTTATGGCTTGATAAGCGAGTGTGGTGAACTCATTACATGTGGTCGGTGGGTTCAGTTCTATTAAGTTTTCTAGACGAAGGTTGAACGCCGCCCAGTCTGCGTGGTTTAGGTTGAGTCTGGGTGATGGTGGTGGGTGGGTGACTTTGGATGTGTCGGTGTGGAGGAGAGCTGCATGGTGGTCTGAATATAGTGTTGTGGTGGTGCTCAAGAAGGCAGCACCCCCTCACATACACACATCATCGGTTGAGAATTAACTCGGCCCCAGATACCACACCGCCGTTGGGCCGACGTTGGCTATTGGTCGCACCGTCGCCACATACTTGCCACCGTCGTGCCAACGGTGGTAGTCCGCTGCTTTTTGCTGTTTTTCCCACACACATTTGCCACCGTCGTGCCGAGTGGTGGTTTGCCGCTGGTTGCCATTCTTTTCCACATTTTTGCCGCCGTCGGGCCGGCGGTGGTGGTCCGCCGATGTTTGCCTTTTTTCCCCACATTTTTGCCACTGTCGGGCTGACGGTGGTGGTCTGCCGCTCTTTGCCTTTTTTCCCCACATATTTGCCACCGTCGAGCCGACGGTCGTGGTCCACCGCTCGTCTTTGCCAACTCGGTTCGAGTCGCAAGTGGTAGTTTTCTACAAATAACTCCAGAACTTGCAGTAAGTTTATGGAAATAATTCACACGATTCATTATGAAGATGTATAGAATACTTTGTACAAGTTTGATTAAGCTGTCGAATATATTAACAAACTTATTGGCGTTAAACCGTTTCGTTAACTGCCGGTACGGTACGTAGCTTTGAGATTCGCCATTTTGTTTTTATTGTTGTCGGACCTTCCCGACTCCATTATCGCTATTGTATTTTAACGCTTTTATCGTTTTTAAAAGCCAAGAATGACGGAGGATACAAATTCTTGTGTAGATTTGGTTCTTACAAGTTAATTAGACACATTATTTGTGTATTTAGTGGTTGTTTTCGAGTTAAAAAATAATATTTTATGAATAGAACAGGCATGGTGTTGACGGTGTTTGCCGCTGTTGGCCCGATGGGGGAAACGCCGCCATCTTGTTTTTTTTCGAGAAGACACTGTCATTACGTCAGGTTTTGCTACAAATACACCATAATTTGCAGTAAGTTTAAACATGTGCAGAATATTTTAGAGATATTTCACTTACTCTGTATGAAGATTGCTCACGGCCATTGACAATGCCTTGAGTTTGACGGTACGCACAGTGCAAAACATTAGTTTTATTCAAAATTAATAGAAATCAAGAATCCTAACCTTATAAATTTAATATAATCTTTTTGGTAAACATGTTTTTTATGTGTACCAAGCGATTTGTTTCTAGGTGGTGTAATTTGATAGATATTTGACTTTTCTTGTCTGTCCCGACGGCGGGCCAGTGGACAAAACAACGTCGGTCCGATGGCGGTTAGCCACTGTTGGCCCGACGGCGCAGCCAACGTCGGCCCGACGGCTGTGTGTTATCTGGGGCCTATGTCCACTTTCAGAAAAAGATGATATGCATACATAAAAATCCATCTCAGGGTTGATCAGTTTGATGCCCCCAACCCATTACTCAACAAATAAACCCCCAATACAACCGCTGGGTACTTTACAACAATAATGACTAGTCATTGGAGCGGTACGGGATCACCGATCCAATTGTGTAGCTGTTCACTCAGATCCAGTAGCTGACGGTTCAGGTGGAAGGGATGGGAAAAGTGTGATCTGCATGCAAGAACAAAGTGAAACAGTGAAAAAGGAACAGGGCCCTCCCTACCAAAGCAAACAACTCCCTTGATCAGGGGGAGAAGTAAGCCCAGGAGAAGAAAAAAGAAAAGGTAGTATAGAGGAAAGAGAAATGAGGAGAGTTGAGTCAAAGGGCCATGTCTCCTTGCTCTGTGGTGACCAGTCGGTGCCAAAGACGTGGGCGAAGTAACAGGTAGAAAGTGAAATGCTGGCTGGCTCCCTGTTTTGGAACTCTTTTCATACATTATCAAGGAGGTGCAGGGCCGGCGGAGAGAAGATAGAAGAGGTGTGGACGAAGTGCGATCAGGACAACAAGACAGTGGTAGGCCTAGTCGGGTTCCAGTACTTATAGTTATAGTAGCCGCTAGGTGCCATCTGAATAGACCTATTTCAATGTTTACTAACATCGTGTATGCGCACGCAGCTTGGCTGCAGAATGAAGGCACACTGCCATTGACTTTGCCGGTACGAGCAATGCAATACGTCAGTTTTAGTCAAAATTAATAGAAATCCAGAACCCTAACCGTATAAATTTAATATAATCTTGTTGGTAAACATGTTTTCTATATGTGTTCCAAGCGGTTTGTGTCTAGGTCATATGGTTTTAGAGATATTAAATATTTTCTGTAAGACGATTACTCACGGCCATTGACAATGCATTGAGTATGCCGGTACGCGTAGTGCAAAACGTCAGTTTTAGTCAAAATTAATAGAAATCCAGAACCCTAACCGTTTAAATTTAATATAATCTTGTATGTGTTCCAAGCGGTTTGTGTCTAGGTCATTAATAGCATTGTGGGTTGTGTCAGACCTGAGATTGATAAATCTCTCTTTGTAGATGATTTCCACCTTTGTTACAGGTCTAGAAACATGGCAGCTATAGAAAGAAAACTGCAACATCACCTGAACAGAGTAGCCGAATGGGCTGACAAAAATGGTTTTAAGTGTACACTCAGACCCAGAGATCTATCTCAACCAAACACAGATTCCTGTGGTTGAAGAAACCAAATTCTTGGGTGTCATTTTTGACAAGAAATTGAATTTTATTTCACACATTAAATATGTTAAAAAGAAATGTCAAAAAGCTCTAGACCTCCTGAGAGTTGTTGCTCATACCAATTGGGGGGGGGGGGGCGACCGTACGACTCTTCTCTCTCTCTATCGTGCACTGGTCCGATCAAAGCTCGATTATGGCTCCATGGTCTATGGATCAGCCAGACCGTCATACATCCAAATGTTGAAACCCATTCAAAATCAAGGACTCAGACTCTGTCTTGGAGCACTTCGAACTTCGCCAGAGGGGAGTCTTAGTGTAGAAGCAGAGGAACCTCCACTTGCACTGAGGAGAGAAAAGCTCGCTCTACAGTATGCATCCAAGATTGCAGCAAATCCCAGCAACCCTGCTTATGATTGCATTTTCAACCCAGGCAATGAAACACTCTTTGCCAATAAACCCAAGGCCATTCCAACTTTCGGTATACGTATTAAGGAATCATTAGAAACACTCGAGTTTGATGTAGTTAACATTGCAAAATTCCAATATCCAGACACACCACCTTGGACATACGCTGTCAATGTGAACCTGGCTCTCTCTGAAGCAAGGAAAGACTCAACTGACCCTCTGATCAGGGAGGTTAAAGACATACATTCTGATCATAAGTTCATCTACACCGATGGTTCTTACAAGGATGACAAGGCTGCAGCGGCAGCTGTCATGGGCAAGCACACCTTCTCGGAGCGATTACCAAAGGGTGCTTCGATATATTCAGCAGAGCTTGATGCCATATTCTTAGCAATGGACCATAGAAAATTTGTGATATGTTCGGATTCAAAATCATGCTATTCAGAGCAAGGATTGGAAGAACCCTCTGATCTGCAAGATTTTAGAAAGGTTACATTATTTATGTTCAGGACTTCACAAAACTGTGCTTTTTCATTGGGTGCCAAGTCATGTTGGCATTCGAGGAAATGAGGCTGCAGACGTGGCTGCCAAAGAATCTCTCGACAAATGCATTACACCTCTTCCCATTCCTCACACAGACCTCAAAAGGCACATCAGTGCACTCATAAGGAAAAAGTGGCAATTACAATGGGATGAAGCTGTCATGAACAAGCTTCATGCAATTCAGCCCACCCTTGGCAAATTTTCAGGTGCTTGTCATAGAAATAGACGCGAAGAGACCGTTGTTGCATGTATGCGAATTGGACATAGCTATTTGACTCATAGTTACCTTTTTAAAGCAGAAGACCAGCCAGAATGCATACCATGTGGAGTGCCTCTGACTGTGAAACATATTTTGATTGAATGCATTGACTTTGCAAATGTTCGAGCACAGTATTTTAATGTAGCAAGTATGAAATGTGTATTTGACACTGTTAGTACTGCCTTAGTTTTATCGTTTTTAAAGCACATTGGACTGTTTAATCGGTTTTAAGACATTTTTGATGGCATTGTATAGCCCTTAGTGTGCTGATATGCCGTTAAGCATTTATTCATTCATTCATTCTAGGTCATGTGGTTTTAGAGATATTAAATTTTTTCGGTAGGAAGACAGTTCACGGCCACTGACAATGCATTGAGTTTGCCGATACGTGCAGTGCAAAATGTCAATTTTATTCAAAACTAATAGAAATACAGAACCCTAACCGTAACAATTTAATACAATCCTTTTGTTAAACATGTGTTCTATATGTGTTCCAAGTGGTTTGTGTCTAGGTGATGTGGTTTTAGATATATTTAACTTTTTCTCTATGAAGATTGCTCCTAGAAATTGAGTTTGCAGTATGACACTGTGTCGTCCTGCAACCAAAATGTGGGCGCACTGACCTAGATACGTATGCTGACGTCATGAAATAAGTCTATACATCCACATAGTCAGGTTTCATTACCTATCTTTTCCACTAGGTGCCGCCTGAGTGTCTCCACAGTGAAGAGCTCCGTTGAAAGGCTTGGGAACCATGGGAACCATCCACATGGCCAGCTGGCATCCGGTGGGTGCACAAAAGCCCTGTTTACACGGGCAAATCTAAAACGATCTAGACAAAGCGATTTATATGAAGCGTTTTAGTGGCGCGTTTACACGGACCGAGTTTCAAAGTGTGTCGCGTGTACACGGGCAGTACTTAAACCGTTTGACGGTGGAAGTGCATATCTGCGCATGACGGTTTCTGGCACAAAACCAAAATGGTGGATGCACAAGAAGCTATTCCAACACGGGAGGAGGATATTAATTGCCATTCCGCTACCAATATGCGACGTATCGTGAGGCGGTCGTCCAGCAGAGCAAGGCGATTTTGGGAGTGGCAGGAAAGTCAACGGCGAGAGTTTGTCATGCTACTGATGACGCTCTTGGGTGTGCAAGAACGGCCGGAAAGGGTGTTGTGGACTCGGGAAAGGTAGGCATGTTTTGTGTTTACGTACGTCGCCTATAGCCTGTCTTCAAGCTGTATCCAGTGCAATATGTTGGATTGTGATAAAATTGTTTGCAAATAATTACTCACATACCTACCTCCACAGAACACGCTCATAAATATCCGTAAATATCCGTAAAATGAAGTCAATTTACTAGAACATGTCACTACAGTAACAGATCGCGGAAGCTATGGGCCAGACAGGGCGTGTACCTACTATTTATTGGGTCCTTTGTCATCAACCATACGGGTAACGTTAAGCCGATTTATATAACCCCACTACATGAAAACAACTTGTTGGTATTATGATGTTGTGTGTTTACCTACATGTCCTCCCCCCTCACTACTTTTGTAGGTCGTCCCACTGGTGGAGGGAGATCGTTCTGGACACTTTTGCCGATCAGCAATGGCTAGAAAACTTCCGCATGCGAAGGGCCACATTTGACCACATTGTGAATCAACTGCGCAACCACATACAGAGGGTCGACACCAACATGAGGAGGTACGGTGCTACTGCTAGCTTAGTTATAGTTATAAATACAAAAATGACCACGTACTGTTAACGTAAAAACTGTGTAACGCAACCCTAAGTTAAACCGGTAGCAATGAACGGGTCACTAGCTGAGGTGCATTAGGGTTGAATGGTTGCACAAAATTTGCTTGATATAAATCGATTCATATAAATCGGCTCATATAAATAGGGTTTTTTAACTGTGCTTAAATTCTCGCGTGCTTATATTGTTATTTTGTGTTTGCTACCCATTTCTGGTCCGGTTATCTAGCCTTCTCTTATCTTGGCCGTGTCGACGTTAGCTGAGGCGCATTAGGGTTAAATCGTTTCACAAAATTCGCTTCATATAAATCGATTCATATAAATAGCCTCATATAAATAGTTTTTTTTTACTGTGCTTAAAGTTTAGCGTGCTTATATGGTTTGGTTTTGTTTGTTACCCATTTCAGGTGCGTTACGGTGGAAGTCCGTGTGGCAGTTACACTATGGTTGCTGGCAACAGGACGTAGTTTCCGCAGCGTCGGCCATCTGTTTGGCCTAGCAAAATGCACATGCTGCGTGATATTTCACGACACCTGTGCTGCCATCGTGCGCATCCTGCTGCCGCAGTATATCAAAATGCCAAGTCCGGCGCGCTTGACCGAGATAACAGAGGGCTTTGCAACACGGTTTGGATTTCCTAATTGTGCCGGAGTCATCGATGGAACGCACATCCCCATCCTGGCCCCCCAGCAGCACCACACAGACTATCATAATCGTAAAGGTTATTACTCCATTGTGGCGCAAGTGATGTGCGATCATCAATACCAAACTTTGAACATTGCTGCTGGGTGGCCAGGAAGGGTCCATGATGCGCGCGTGTTGGGGAACTCGTCAATATTCGCTAAAGCCGAAGCCGGTGTGCTGTTCCCCGACAGGCCCCTACAGCTGGGAGATACTACGGTGCCTCTAGTGATTCTCGGCGACCCGGCCTACCCTCTGCGTCCCTGGTTAATGAAAGCGTACTCGGACACCGGCCGACTGACCAGGGACCAGATAAATTACAACTACAGGCTGTCGCGCGCAAGAATGACTATCGAGAACACCTTCGGCCGTTGCAAAGTCCGCTGGAGGATCCTGCTGAAACGCACGGAAATTCGGACGGAAGACGTGACCACAGTCATCCTTGTGTGCTTCACATTAAACAATATATGTGAAGTACACAAGGAGGCTTTCAACGACGATTGGGCCAATGATGCACACGAGGGGGCCAACCAACAACCGCAGAACGTGGCGCACGACGTGGAAGGCGAAGACAATGGGGCAGAGATCCGCGAGGCGTTTGTGGAATATTTCCGTTCATAAAGACTTATTTTTAGCTGTGTTTACAAGGGCTTTTCCCAACAGATTTAGGCCACGGGCAATTCCAAAACGATTTACACAAAGGGATTTATATGAATCGATTTAGTGGCGGTTTTCCAAAGTAAAATTTGGAACACAACCCCTTATGTTACGTTTCTAACTACATATCTGCCATTGATTGTGCAACACTTCCCGTAACTTTTGATGTTGTTGCATTTCTACGTGTCTAAAATACAAGGAACAAACCTGTCATAAACGGAACTACTGGTACATTTTATTGCAATGACAAGTAGGAAAGGTAGATATCATGGCCAAACTTTAAACAAATCACAGTGTGTTCAATTGAGAAAAATGCAAGCTAAATTTTGAATGTCATGTTTTCTAAATGGCCCTACGTAAGATATATAATAACTATTCTGGAATACATCACTACTCTGGAATACATCACTTATGGACGGTAAATAGCATGCGACAAGTGTCAACAAATAACAGTGTATTAAATTGAGAAAAATGCGAGCTAAATTTTGATTGTCCTGTTTTCTAAATTGCCCTATGTAAGGTATATAATAACTATTCACACTACTCTGGAATACATCACTTATGGACGGTAAATAGCATGGGACAAGTGTCAACAAATAACAGTGTATTAAATTGAGAAAAATGCGAGCTAAATTTTGATTTCCTGTTTTCTAAATTGCCCTACGTAAGATATATAATAACTATTCACACTACTCTGGAATACATCACTTATGGACGGTAAATAGCATGCGACAAGTGTCAACAAATAACAGTGTATTAAATTGAGAAAAATGCGAGCCCAATTTTGATTGTCCTCTTTTCTAAATTGCCCTACATAAGATATATAATTACTATTCACACTACTACTCTGGAGTACATCACTTATGGACCTTTAATAGCATGGCACAAATGTAAACAAATAACAGTGTATTACAAATAGAAGATGCTAGCGAAATTTTGAATGTCCTGTTTTCTAAATTGCCGTATGTATGATATATTATTACTATTCACACTACTCTGGAGTACATCACTAGCATGCCACAAGTGTAAACAAATAACAATGTATTCAAAATAGAAAATGCAACCTAAATTAAAAAAATTATATAAATGCTAGCTCAATTTTGAATATCGTGTTTCCGAAAGTCCCCTACATACGATACGGAATTAAATGATGTTCATTACAAACTCAACATATTTACAGGTTACTGATATTCATAAAAACTAGTATTTGGGCTCATAGTGGAGGTTCCAGGTTGGGGATTTTGTGGTGTGAGGAGGGTGATGCGGGTAACGCCATCCGTGGTTGCACTTTGGAATTGTTGGGGGGGAGACGGACGTTGCACCGACATCACCAGCTGCACCATCCGTTCCTTGTGTTTTCGGTGCTGTGCCTGGTTGGCAATGTCCCGCTCCTGCCGCCTCTCCTACATCTGCATTTCACGCTCTTGCCGCCTCTCCTCCATGTCCATTTCACGCTTGGCCCGCTTCTCCTCCATTTGCATGTCCCCCTCCATCCGCCTCTCCTCGTGTTGTTGGAATAGTGTTGCTGCTTCTTTTTGCAAGCCTATGAATTGGGTGATGAGGCTTTGCATGACACGCTCATTCTTCCCAATCCCCTTGCCCTTTCGTGTGCGCACTGCTGGAATATGAACATAGCTGGTATCAAGTACAATCAGAATGAGATTGAATAGTTGATGTGAGGTAAAAATGTTCCTTGATTAAGCACACTGAGCCTAAGTAGGTTTACAGTTATTCATTCGCAGTGGTTTCTGACTTGTAAACACTGGTCAATATACCCCCGTCAAGAAGGACACAAACATGTGGTTGGAATTAACCCCTACATCTCCCCAACTAGTTAGTATCTTGTACAAAAGTTTCTGACGTATTCTAATGTGTTCTCTATATATGTTACAGCGGGTGGAGAGAACCTAATGTTAGCTGAGAGAACCGTAAACACATAAACACGCCATCCACATGAGCATGGTGATGATTGTTGTTGGTTGGCCAAGTAATGTTACTGCGGCGTGGATTTCAATGTCTAGAAAGGTCCTTACTTGGCTGTGTGGGCTCCGTGGCCTGGGTGGGAGTCGGCGTACGCTGCACGGATGCCGGCGTACGGAGTCGGCGTACGCTGCACGGATGCCGTCTCTGAGGGGTCCCCACCTCGCTCTCCAGGTCAACCTCTACGTCGACGAGGACCTCCTGGCCAATCTCTTCCTCGGCCCCCAACACCAATTCTTCTGTGTCGGGTTCTGCACAAAAATTATAAATTAGATTGTGGGTTTTCTTACAAATATCTTGAACATAACAGGGTTATAAAAACGTATCTGTAAATCGCCTTAACCAGTTCACAAGTTGTCTAACGGTTAATTAGGAACATTAGGTGATTTGTTTAGGTTAGCGCTAAATCGATTTAATAACTTCGCTTTATGTGAAACGTTTCAAGGGCAGGAGTAATATTTTCCGTTGTTTTACGTGTCCGGCAAGGCGAAAAAGTCACTTGAAAGCTACAGCGAAATCGATGTAATAAGGTCGGTTCATGTCAAACGGTTCAACCGCAACATTAGGTGATCTGTAATATTTTTCGCTCTTTTAAGTGTCCGGCAAGGCTCTTCCGTAGGTTTAAAGGTAGGGGTAAATCGATTTAAAAAGTCGCTGTATCTGAAACGTTTTAAGTGTGCGGCCAGGCCATAAACTTGCTAGAAACGTACGGCTAAATGGATTTAATAAGGTCGTATCATGTGAAACGCTTAAAGCGCAACATTAGGTGCGGTGTAATATTTTCCGCTGTTGTAACTCTCCGGCAATGCGATAAACTTTGTTTAAAGGTACGCGTAAATCGATGTAATAAGGCCGTTTCAGGTGAAATGTTTCACGCGCAGCATTAGGTGCGGTGTAATATTTTCCGCTGTTTGAAGTGTTCGCCAAGGCGATAAAGTTGGTTTAAACGTACGCCTACATCGATTTAATAACGTTGATTCATGTGAAACGGTTCAAGAGCCTTACCTCCTTCCAGGGACATTACGTCTGTGTCGAGGAACCGGAGAGGATCCGCTGTTGGCCTGTTTACCATCAATTGCTAATGGCTAGTGTAACTAATAAGACTTGTTTTATTACTTTCGTGGGGCCCCGTATCCAATTTTTTAATTGACCAACAATATTATCCACATCTGTCCCATAAAAGTCACCATTTCTGGTCACAGAAATCGAGTGCTTATACCTTAATTTTATGTAAGAAACTAATGACCAAAATCAGAGTTGAAAAAGGCCATAACTTCCTTAATAATACACATTGGTGTGATGTTAAATGGCGTTTGAACCTCTTTCCAGTGGTGCCTTTTGTTTTATTATTGAAGGGGTTTTAAATTGTTTGCCACCGACCTAGCCAAGGCTTTATGGAAAACAACCCTATGTACAAGCTGTGGAAAAAACGGGATGAATTGAGAGGCTAATTTCAAAATCTAACAACCAACATTTAGTGTTGCTATGTGTTATTCATAACCCGGTACATTTGAGTTGACAAATATCATATAATATCCATCTTTCTATAAGATGGACATCTTACATCGACGGCGTTCTGCGGCCGCATTTTGTGTTTATGCACTCTCTCCCATTTCACCAACTCTGTGCCTGTATGGATAGCCATTTGATACTGGAGACACAGTTATTAGTTCAAGTACCATACTAAAGCTATTTTCGGCCGTATTTACACCACTGTGTCCTTCATCCGTGTACTACAGTCACTAGTAAATATAGCACATAACACATAAAAACTACTTACTTGTTGTCCCGGCATTTACGGTAGGTGTGTGTCAGGCTCTTTATTTTACTCCTGCATGCCACCGCATTCCTCGGCGCCCTGCCGCGACTACATGCCCGCGTCAGTCTGGCTGACAATCGCCGGTAAATGTTTATATTGCGGCCACAACCCTCCAATTCGCGTTGAACGTTGTCATCTCCCCACAGGGTGATGAGTAGCTTTACCTCCTCATCGTCCCAGTTGTCACGTCTTGAAGTTTCTCCACACGCACTTGTCGAAGCCATGCTGAAGCGATGTGAGTAGTGTAGCTCTGGCAAAATGTCCGGTTCCAGTCGTCGAGATGAAAACATTGAGACACGTGCGAGAATCACCGGATGAAAACAAACGAATCGGTCGATTGCGCATGCGTATGACGTCATTAAAAGCCTCAACTATAACGCAACCGTTTACACTACCATCGACAAACCGATTTATATAAAACACTTCGTTTAAACCACCTCGCGAGGTGGTATAGATGAACCGTTTCATATGAATCGATTCAGCCCTAAAACGCCAGAGCGTCGCGTTTACACGGCAAATGTGAAGCGATCTAGGCAAGTCGTTTTATATGAGGTGTTTTAAATCGCCCATGTAAACAGGGCTAAAGTTCACTGGTCCTATTTCCACGAGCTCAACTTATTATACAGAAATTCAAAACCATCGGACTATGCAACTTTAAATCACTAGTACTTCCACCAAATAGTCATGCTACTCGGTGGGTCAAGTACGATCCAGATGAGTTCGGTGAGAACTAGATTCACCCCGTTACCCGTATACGGCGTATACTTGCAGTACGGGGTGCATCTTTTATCTAGGCAAAATATAGATAAAAGATTCACCCCATACTTCCAGTACGACAACGTAGTCTAAATACGGGCGAAAATAGCATTAGTAAGGAACAAGAAGTAGAATGCCTGGCACGAGTGTCAAATGGTTACTTAAATCAGCACAGAGTTGGTGAAATGGGAGAGAATGCAAAAAGTCAAGATGGCGGCCAGAGAACGCCATCGATTTCACTTTTAAATTGCATTAAAGTATATGTTTTATTATATTTTCCAACTCAAAAGTATCGGGTAAACATGAAGACATATACAAAGAATAAATGTTGCTTCTTAGATTGTGAAATTAGGCTCTCATAAAGACTCATTTCATTAGCCCGATTTTTCGACCGATTTTATATAAGGCTGGTCTTCACCTGTGTACTACAAGTATCGGGTGAATCTTTTATCAAGGCAAAATACTGCTTTCTTTATTTATGAACCATTAGCTGCTTTCAGAGTCGCGCGACATTTGCATTCTCCCCAGCTTTCAGCGATAGCCACACAAAATGTAGGGAAAAAGTATACAACCAACATGTTTTGTTAAAAAGACTATAGCTGTATTCACACGGGCAAAAAGTAAAACGATCTAGGTAAAGCGTTTTACCTGTGGCGTTTTAGACGCGTGTTCACACGACCGAATTTGAAAGTGTTTCGGCTGCCCGGAACCAGCGGCCTTAGTGGTGAGCCTGTAGCCGGCGAGCACTGCTATTTGTTTAGTTTACATTCTTCGATTCACAATATGAATAACGATGCTGATGTAGCGGCTACGTTAATATCGCTTGGAATTTAGGGTTAATTTAATTAAATATCATTATTAGAGTATGTGATTCTGTTAAATATGATCGCATTCAATAGATTTCGGCCTAATCGGTCCCTAACACTGCCGGGCACCAGCGATGAGTTACAGCTGAGCCTGTAGCTGGCGAGCACTGCTATTTGTTTAGTTTACATTAGTCAATTCACAATATGAATAACGACGCCGATGTAGCGGCTACGTTAATATCGCTTGGAATTTAGGGTTAATTTAATTAAATTTCATTATTAGAGTATGTAATTCTGTTAAATATGATCGCATTCAATAGATTTCGGCCTAATCGGTCCCTAACACTGCCGGGCACCAGTGTATAGTTACAGCTGAGCCGCTATTGTACACTATCACCGCCCGTGAACCAGCAGAACCGATTTCTATAAACCACCTCGCGAAGCGTTTTACAGTAAACGATTCATGTAAATCGATTCAGCCCTAATCCGCCTCAGCCACGCATTCACACGGCAAATGTGAGTCGAACTACGCAAGTCGATTTATATGAATCGATTTAACTGCCCGTGTGAATACAGCTTTAGCCTATTATAATAAATACACAATTGCTATGAAATATGAAATAAGTCATATGTGTTCTAATAATACACATTTTACTTGAATAGTTTCATCATTACTAGTATGGGAGAGTCATTGCAGTGGTTTCACTTATTATCGCTCATGTAAACAAACCGCGAGGCCATCCTATGGCAGCCTAATATTAATGTCACTGCACGACCGCCGTTAGATAAAAGTACCATACTTCCACTGTGGCCGTACGGTGACTTCAGGTCACCTCATGGTATTTACCCGGTCTGGTGTGCATAGATGAGTGATTCCATAATTTTAGGGCCAAATAGAAATTTAATTCGGAATTGTTAAATATTGGATGATTCTCTTGAAGTTTCCATTAAAAATTGTAAGTACTTTGCAATGGACCACATATCACAAAAATAGACAACAGCGCTGAATTTCAATTACAAGGTAAATTTAATGCATTAATTAATAATATGCATGTCATGTAGTTGACACGAAAGTCATGTAGTTGACATAATACTGTTAGTTGATTTTAATGGAAATTTATTAATATAAAAAATACATTTAATACAAATAAACATTTTACAATTACAAATAACTAGTTATTACCAAAGTGGTGGAGTGGTTAGAGTGTCTGACTTTTTTCTAGGTCAGACTCGTAATCTGAGGGTCGGCGGTTCGATTCCCCGTGCCCCCAGCTCTGCCAATTTGGATTTCCACCGCTGTGTATAACTTACAGTGTTATCAAAGGCCGGTTGCTCTCATACCATGTCTATGTGGTGTGGGAGGTAAATCCCTTGGGTCGGTAAAAGTGTAGGCTCGGGCTTTCTATCGACCAGCAGTGGAATGAGGCCAAAAAAAATCATCATTTATTTTTTAAATTTAATTAGTTATATGCATGTCATGTAGTTGACACAAATGTCATGTAGTTGACATAATACTGTTACAGTTGATTTTAATATAAATTTGATATAAAAAATACATTTAGTACAAATAAATATTTTACAATTACAAGTATCTATTTATTAGCAATGCAACTCATTAGTTTTTAATATTTAATTAATTATATGTGTAGTGTATGTATCAACCACCCGGACACCTTGAGACTCCTTTAACGACTGACTTTATTTCCTCCTCGTGTCACGTGACCCTCTGCGGGATGTAGCCCGGACCTTGTTACATATATATACATACACAACATCTCTCTATCAATACTTTTTTTTTTTTTTTTTTTTATCACATTGAGGTATAACATAACTGATCACGCAAGGTTATCATCAACAAGTCAATGTCCAAATCAGTAAAAAAAAAAATTTATTAGAGAAAAAAAAAATCAATCACAATCATTTCTTACACACTAACAATTGGAAGAATCAATCACAAAATGACTTATCTCCACCGAACATCAGCCAAGTTTTGTATTCTTTTCAGAATTCACAGGGTCGAATTACATTCCATGTAGCACTCTATGGCTCTGTTTCTAGTTAGACATCGGCCTTCTGTATTTCTTATTTGGTACTTGCAGTACTGGGGCTGGTTTGTCTCCGTAATTATACCCTTTTCCCATTTGCGCTCGTGAGTGAGGCACCTGACTGGGTCGTTTTTTCTCTCAACTGTTTATGTACTTTTCTAGCATTTTTGTCGTGTTGTTGTTTTTGTTTGTATTGTCTCGCCTGTATTTGTTTTTTTCTGTTTGGAACTACCCTTGGTCTCAATTGTTGGGCTAGTGTTGGTATTTTATATCTTAACCTTCGACTCATGAATAGCTGTGCCGGTGTGGTGGTTTCAGCGTGTTCCCGTGCTCAGACGTGTCCCATTGCTTCTGGGCATGCGCAGATTTCGCATCAACTCGGGTCACCCCAGCCACTTATTGGCGCATGTGCACATCCTACAAACTCGGGTTGAATAATCGAATACGCTCAGGTGGACAGTTTGTTCTTTTTTTTTTAATAACCGATAAAAGTACAGCAAAATAGGATTTAAAGTATTGTATCATGGCCCAGTTTACCTATATTTCCATTTCATTAATCTAAGTTATTCTTTTTTTGCACATGGGATGTGTATTTGTCGACTCCACTCGCGTGTTCTATTTGAAATTCGGATGACCCGAGTCGCCCGGTTCGTGTTAATCGATTACGGCCATGTTTACTAGATTCTGACGCATGCGCAGAAGCGAGGGACACGTCTGAGCACGGGAACACGCTGAAACCACCACACCGGAGAGGCATCTAGCTTAGGGATCGTGGTGTTTCGGTACGCGAGTAGTGCTATGTTGATGTCTGTGTTGTCTTTAGCCATGTTTACACGGGGAATTGTAAAGTGAATTAGACAAAGCGATTTATATGAAACGAATTAGTGGCGCATTTACACGGACCGAGTTTGAAAGTGTGTCACGTTTACACGGGCAGTACTTAAACCGATTTAAGGCGGAAGTGCATATCTGCGCATGACCATTTATTGCAAACAACAATGGCGGACAATGTAGCCAGCGGAATGTTCATGATGTTCACTGCACAACAAGCGGCGTCAACACGCGAGATATTTGGTCGTTCACGAGCCAACATGGGAAGGATAGTTAGGCGGTCGTCCCGGAGAGCCCAGCGATTCTTTCAGTGGCAGGAAGATCAGCGGCGAGCATTTGTCATGCAACTGATAGCGCTGTTGGGTCTGCAAGCTTGGCCGGAGAGGGTGCAGTGGACGCGGGAAAGGTAGGCAGTCACGTAACCTGTTTTGTGTTGACCTACATCGCCTTTACATGAATCCAACTAGTTTCCACTATCCAGTGTGTTGTCGTGCTCAAATGTACATTTAATTCTTATCACATAAGCCCACCTACATGTAAATAACAGATCCACCCTGTACTTACAGTACAGTAGCTATGTTGACATCGACGCGCTGCGCCAACGCCGTTGTCATGGTATACAACCCCTGCCTGATCGCAGCCCCTGTCGTGAAGACAGTTGACTAAGCATTTATTTTTGTAAAATAAATTAAAAAACTTTCAGTGGATCGATTAAAAATATCTTAATGCGCGATTGAAGAGGAAGATCTGAAGTATTTAATGTAACCTAAGAGCAATTTATGCTGAAAGTATTAAAAACAGAGATAATAGACTAAATAGTGAAAGTTGGGATATTCTGAGTGTCAGTGCAATCTTCATACAGAAAAAGTGAAATATCTATGAAACTATACACCACCTAGAAACAAACCCCCTGGAACATATATAGAAAACATATCCAACGAACAGATTATATTAAATTTATATGGTTAGGGTTGTGCATTTCTATTAATCTTTAATAGACACTGGCAGTGTGTAGTCGTTCTGCAGCCGAGCTGAGCTTGTTTACAACCTCTGCGCATGCGCAGAAGCCACGACAGGGCCTGCGATCAGGCAGGGGTTGTATACCATGACACCGTGTTGTCACCGATCGGTGTGATCGGGAGTGCGTGAACGGTTGTCAACATCTCTACCCAAATCGCTTCGGATAGGCTAACGGGTGGGGGGATCGGGGAATCACGATCACCACATATAAAGGAAAGCTTTGTGAATGTCCTAGTTTTAGAATTGTGGATTTCTGGTGATTGGTTCATTCATGACAAAATTGTAAACTTTTAAACAATTTTAAACATGTGGACTCATTTGTGGATGGTCAAATCAGTTAAAAATCACGTTGGGCATAAATACCAAATATATGGCCCAGATTATTAATGTGTTTTCTCACATTATACCAAATATTAGCAAGGTAGTATACTTCGAAAGTGGTTAATTTTGAAACAGAAAGTCTCAGGGGTTACGCGACTTTGGCGCTATAGTGACAGGCTCACCTGTGGCCACCTCTGCCTTGCACTCATTTCATTGAATTGTTTGGGCGGTTTTATTGAACGATGCGGCGCAGCTTAGGCCGATTTATATAACCCGATGTACATGAATCGAATTAGTTGCCACTCTCCAGTGTTGTGTCATGGTGATATGTACAATAAATTGTTATGACCTACCCTTCTGGTAAAATTTTATTGTTGGGGCATTTGTATTGAAGAATGCGGCGAACTTTAGAGCGATTTATATAAGCCAAACTACATGAATCGAACTACTTCCCACTCTCCAGTGTTGTGTCGTGGTGATATGTACAAAAATTGTTATCACCTACCCTTCTGGTCAAATTTTATTGTTGGGGCGTTTGTATTGCAGAATGCGGTGAACTTTAGGGCGATTTATATAAGCCGAACTACATGAATCAAACTAGTTTCCACTCTCCAGTGTTGTGTGGTGGTCGAATGAACAATACATTGTTATCACCTACCCTTCTGGTCCAATTTGATTGTTGCGCCGTTCTTACTGAAGAATGCGCCGTACTTTAGGGCGATTTATATAAGCCGAACTACATGAATCGAACTAGTTTCCACTCTGCAGTGTTGTGTGGTGGTGAAATGTACAATACATTGTTATCACCTACCCTTCTCATCACATTTTACCGTTGCGGTGTTTTTGTTCAACAATGCGGGGAAGTTTAGGGCAATTTATATAACTCGAACTACATGAATCGAACTAGTTTCCACTCTCCAGTGTTGTGTGGTGGTGAAATGTACAATACATTGTTATCACCTACCCTTCTCGTCACATTTTACCATTGCGGTGTTTTTATTCAACAATGCGGGGAAGTTTAGGGCGATTTATATAACCCAAACTACATGAAGCGAACTAATTGCCATTGTCCTCTTGTCTGTTTACCTACATGTTCTCCCCCATCACTACTCTTCCACGTCTTGAAACTGGTGGAGGGACATTGTTCTCCTTACGTTTGGCGATCACGAATGGCTGGCGAATTTCCGAATGCGGAGGGCCACATTCGAACACATCATGGAGAAACTGCGGATCCACATTGGCCGCGCCGACACCAATATGCGGAGGTGCGGAGGTACGGTGCTACTGCTACGTTAGTTGTAAATACAATATTCACCCCGTACTGATGAAGTAGGGGTCTAAACCAACCATAAGTACTACCTTTAGCAAAGAACAGGTCAATGATTAGATACCGTAATTTCAGATTGTATGAAGGAGGATTGAATCTTTAGATATGTGTTATTGATAGCCCGCTACCTTTGAGTTGAACTATATAATATGCTATCTACTGGAATGCACTTTAAAAGTAACATGGACGGCGTTATGTGGCTGGGATTTTGTATGTTTATTTTCTTCACATCCTAAATCGTATGCTGTTGTCAATTACACCCGGACCCATTCTGATATGTTTTTTTTTTTTCTTGACTAATTTTAGATGCATTCCGGTTGAAGTGCGGGTGGCAGTGACCCTCTGGTTGCTGGCGACAGGAGCGGGTTATCGGGGCGTGGGGCATCTCTTTGGCATAGCTAAGTGTACGTGCTGCGTCATATTCCACGACACCTGTGCTGCGATCGTGCGCATCCTGCTGCCGCAGTACATAAAGATGCCAAATGCTGCTCGCTTGACAGAGATAACCGAGGGGTTCGAATCGCGCTTTGGCTTTCCCAACTGTGCAGGAGTGATAGATGGCACCCACATCCCCATCATGGCCCCCCCGGGCACCACCACACAGACTACCATAATCGCAAGGGCTATTACTCGATTGTGGCTCAAGTGATGTGCGACCATCAATATCAAGTGATGAACATTGCTGCCGGTTGGCCAGGTAGGGTCTACGATGCGCGCATGTTGGCCAACTCGTCTATATTTGCGAAAGCTGAGGCGGGGGTGCTCTTCCCCGACAGGCCCCGACAGATTGGGAATACAACCGTCCCTCTGGTGATTCTCGGTGACCCGGCTTACCCTCTGCATCCCTGGTTGATGAAAGCTTTTTCTGACACGGGCTGACTCACCAGGGACCAGAGTAACTTTAACTACAGACTGTTGCACGCCTGTATGACGATTGAGAACACTTGCGGGCGATGCAAAGCACAGTGGAGGATACTGCAGAGACGGACGGACATTCGCACTGAAGACGTAACCACAGTCATCCTTGTGTGCTTCACATTAAATAATATATCTGAAGTACACAAGGAGGATTTCAACCTGGAGTGGGACGAGGGGCCCAACGACCAACCAGAGAACGTGGCGCATGACGTGCAAGGTGATGGAAATGGGGAGGATATACGCGACGCGTTTATGTCCTATTTTAGTGGGTAAATCAAGTTTTGAGTTTCACATTTTTAACCAAACCCTTACTTTAGGCGCATACAGTTTTGCGCAGCACACACTGCGAGAAACTAACACGGCCCAGTTAAGCCGCGTCATATAAATCGGCTCCTTTAGTTTGACTCAAATTGGTTGTGTACACACTACGCTGAGGCGATTTAAGGCTAAGTCGCCCCATCTAGTTTGGTTCAAGTAAACCACTTCGCGAGGTAGTATATATGAGGCGAACTAACATAAGTCGGCGCATGTTGCTTGTGTGGACGGTAGCAGTTTACTTGAAGCGGATTAAGCACGTCACACTATATAATATCATTTCATTGATGAACCGGCTACAGGTGTACAAATATTTTGTTTAAGTTTGATTTTTATGTTTTCAGTTTGATGTTGTTGCAATGGTAACTAATCTTTAAGGCAAAGGATGTTGGATGTGACACTCAATTATTAGTTTCGCTACACACTGCTATTATATTGGAAAATATGTCTTTCTTCAGCGCATTATTTCCACATGTAGCATGTATGGAAATATTTAAATTAGTTCTCTTCCTGTTGTTATAACCTGGCAAACAGCGTGTCATATGTAAGTGTGTATAAAACATGGAACAAACGAGTCATAAAGGGAACTACTAGTACATTTTATTAGAATGACAAGTAGGAAAGGTAAAGATTAATGCAAAAATGAAAACAAAATTAGAGTGTTATGAAATGACGTAAATGCAAGTTAAATTTTGAATATCCTGTTTCCTAAAGTTACCGATCTAAAATGCGCTATACCTATTTACACTACTGGGAATACAAAAATGTTATATACAATTTCAACATATATACAGCTTATTTATATTTTTAAAAACTTGAATTTGGGCTGATGTTAGAGTGTCCAGCTTGTTGTTGTGGGGTCATGAGGGTGATGCGCGTAACCCCGTCCGTTGTGGCACTTTGGAATTGTTGTTGGTGGGGTGGCGAGCGACGCTGGAGGGACATTACGAGCTGGACCATCCACTCTTCATGCTTCCTGTGCTCTGCCTGGTTCTCCATCTCTCTTTCCTGCCGCCTCTCCTCCATCTCCATTTCCCTTGTCAGCCGCCGTTCCTCCATCTCCATTTCCCTGTCCATCCGCCTTTCTTCGTGTTGCTGGAACAGGGCGGCTGACTCCTTCTGCGCGGTGATGAATTGGGTGATGAGGTTATCCATCACCTGCTCGTTCTTCCCCACGCCTTTGCCCTTTCGTTTCTGCAGGGCTGGAATAACAACAGCGTTGGTATAAAGTACAACCAGAATGTCCTCCCATAGTTGCTGTGATGTAAAAAGGTTCCTGACGGACATTAATTAAGCGGATTGACCCTCACTTGCTTTACATGTATTTGTACCATATGTGCTTTGTTACTTGAACAACATTGGTCAATAAACCCGCGTCAATGAAAAAAAAACTTTGGGTCGAATAAACCGCTAAATCGCCGAAACTAGTAGGGATATTTTAAACAAGTTTCGCACGTATTCTAATTTGTTGTCTATATATGTATAGCCCGATTGTGTACAGTGCCAATCATACAGCACTTGTCAAAATAGTGGGTTTACAGTTACTTGTTTTTAGGCGGTTATATGTGTTTACATTGGTAATCGTATGCAAGTATGGCCGAGCTTTAAACCAGTGAGTTGTGCTACAGGTTATTGAGATAAGCAAATGTTAAGCGACCAAACCCTAAACAGAAAACCATCCCACCCACATCATGATGGTGATAATTGTTGATGCGTTGCGATGTAATGTTAGCGAGGCGTGGATTTCATTGACTAGAACCGTCCTTACTTGGCTGTGTCGGTTGCCTGGGCTGGCTGGCAGTGGGAGTAGCTTCGACTGGTGCAGTCTCTGACGGTGTCCCCACCTCACTGTCCAGCTCCACCTCTATGTCGACGAGCACGTCGTGGTCGACCTCTTCCTCTGCCGCCACTACCATCTGTTCTGTGTCGGCGTCTGGAAAACAAATTGTAAATTATATTGTGTGTTGTGTTAGAAATACGCTTCACATAACAGTTGTATATAAAAGGTACCTGTAAATCGGGTCAACTAGTTCAGTTCTTGTAGAACGATTAATTAGGAAGATTAGGTGATCTGTAGAATTTTGTGGTGTTATAACTCTCCATCATGTCGCTAAAGTTGGTTAAAAGTTACCGCCAAATCGACTCAACTAGATCGCTTCATGTGGAACGGTTCAAGAGAAAGATTAGGTCAGGTGTAATATTTCCTGCTGTTCTAACTGTCCGTCATGTCGCTAAAGTTGGTTGTAAGTTAGCGCTAAATCGACTCAACTAGTTCGCTTCATGTGGAACGGTTCCAGAGAAACATTAGGTCAGGTGTAATATTCTCTCCTGTTCTAAGTGTCCGTCATGTCGCTAAAGTTGGTTGTAAGTTACCCCTAAATCTACTCAACTAGTTCGCTTCATGTGGAATGGTTCAAGAGCAGCAGTAGGTGAGGTGTAAGATTTTCTCCTGTTTTCATTGTCCGTCATGTCGCTAAATTTGGTTTTAAGTTACCCGTAAATTGCCTCAACTACTTTGCGCCATGTAGAACCATTCACGAGGAAGAATTAGCTCATTTGTAACATTTTTTTCTGTTACAAACGTCCATCATGTTAAATATCGATGTTGGTAAAGTTGGTTAGAAGTTACCGGTAAAGCAACTCACCTAGTTCGAATCATGTAGACAGGTTCATTAGGTAGGATACTACTTCATCTGTATTATTTTATGTACAGTTCTGTGTCATTTGCAATTCATGTGTGCGCGCAGTTTTGTAAAAAAATCATTTCAATACACGGTACAGTATGGTTGCCCTTACCTGGTTCCATTGAGAGGGCGTCTGTGTCCACGTAGTGGACGGGAACAGCTGTGGGTCTCGTGCCCAGAATGGCATCGAGTGCCTCGTAGTAGCGGAACGTCTGGCGCGGCCGCCCACTGCGACTGGAAAACCGTCGGGACATTAATAAAGAGATTAGTAAACCGATTGATGCAATCCACATGGGTTGTGTAACTAATCGGAGTTTTGTGGACCTACAATAATGTGTGTGATATATGCGTAATATCGGTATAGGTGTGTGACTAATATATGTTAACGAGATGCAGACTTTGAGACAAAGGAATATGCTAATGAGATGACGTCATGGAAAGTTTAGCCGGCGGGTGAAGCGAGCCCTAGGCCGTGAAAAAACCATGCAGTATCCAGAACTAAAACTGTTCAGATGTTGTACTTTCACAATGTGCACATATGTCGTGTGCGACTAGAATATGTTTGCCACAATAATAAAGATTAATAATATTCACATCTGTCGTGTTATTACGCCACGTTCTTTGATTAACACAACACAACATGATAGGCAGTTTCATTTAATCCCATAACATCCATAACCAACCCACTGTAGGCCTACTGTTTATGCGGGTGGTAACCTTTTTTTTTACGGTACTACAATTGCCGGCTGATTAGATTTTGCAAGAACCGACTGATCGTCTATTTAGGAACCACAGTCATCTTAAATATATGACATAACACATCACAATTACTTACTTGTTGTTGTCCCGGCATTTTCGGTAGGCTTGGGTCAAACTTTTAATTTTTGTCCGGCAGGACACGGCGTTCCTCGCCAACCTCCCACCAGTATAGACTATAGGCCCGGGTCAGTCTGGCCGCCAAGTGCGGTAAATATTGATGTTTCAGCCCGAACTCTCGAGTTCCCTTTGCACAGTGTCATCACCCCACAGGGTGATAAGTATCCGGACCTCCTCGTCGTCCCAGTTGTCCCGTTTACTGCTCTCTCCACTAGTACTAGCACACACCATTCTGATCTTTTCTTGTCGATGGGAAGGTAACGTTGTACGACGCTTCGCTTCGTCGAAAACATTGGCAACTTGCGCGATTCACCGGAAGAAAACAAACCAATCTGTCAAGTGCGCATGCGTGTGACGTCATTAATCCGCCTCAAGTAAACCGCTACCATTTACACTATCATTTATAAAGCGACTTTCATAAACCCCTTCATATAAACCACCTCACGAGGCGGTTTACATAAAGTGAATCATATGAATCGAATCAGCCCTAATCCGCTTCAGTGGCGAGTTTACACGGCGAATGTAAGGCGAACTAGGCAAGGCGCTTTATATGAGCCGTTTTAACTCACCCGTGTAAACACGGCTTTTGAGTGCTTTCTTTACTAGGGCTTTGACCGTCTGCACGTAGCGTTCTGTTTGCCCATTACTCCGTGGATAGTGTGGGCTGGAGAACATGGTTTTGAACCCATACTTCCTAGCGAATTGATTATATTCATCACTACTAAATTGCGACCCGTTGTCGGATACAATCTCTACGGGTATCCCGTATCTGCCAAACATTTCTTTTAAGACATTAATTACGGCTGCACTTGATGTTGATCTTAACTTTACCAGTTCGGGAAATTTCTAAAAGTAGTCATTATGACTAAGTAGTTTGCGTTCTTATAATGGAAAAGGTCAATTCCGATTTTTGCATATGGGATTGTCGGAATTTCGTGCAAAATCATTGGTTCGACTTGCGGTGTGTTTCTTTCTGAGTGGCAGATTTGACATCTGTTGATTTTGTCCTCAATCTGTTTTGCCATGCCTGGCCAGTATACATAATCCCGGTGTCATGGTATACAACCCCTGCCTGATCGCAGCCCATGTCGTGGCTTCTGCGCATGCGCAGAGGTTGTAAACAAGCTCAGCTCGGCTGCAGAACGACTACACACTGCCAGTGTCTATTAACCGATTAGAATAGAAATGCACAACTCCTAACCATATAAATTTTATATATAATCTGTTCGTTCGTGGATATGTTTTCTAATATATGTTCCCAGGGGGTATTGTTTCTAGGTGGTGTATAGTTGCATAAGATATTTCACTTTTTTTCTGTATGAAGATTGCCACATGACACTCAGATTATCCGCAACTTTCACTATTTAGTTCTATAATCTCTGTTTTTAATACTTTCAGAGCACAAATTGCTCTTAGGTGTTACATTATATTACATCAGAATCATTCCTCATCAAATCGCAGCATTAAGATATTTTAAATCGATCCCACTGAAAGTTTTTTTATCTATTTATTTTACAAAAATAAATTGCTTTAGTCAACCTGTCTTCACGACAGGGGCTTCTTTGCGATCAGGAGGGGTGTATAACCATGACACCGACCATTTGTTTTTACATTCTTGATATATTCCAATATGTGACTCATGTAATATGTGACCCATGTAATTTTTGAGCATCTCTTTTTTGCATTGAATTTTTGGAATAATGATACGGTTACCTTTCATCATTAAGTTGTGTCATCACGGTGTGTATAGTATGGTTTTATGTCTGGGCTTATCGATTTAGTTTTGTTTGGCCATCCTTCTTTTGTTAGGCGTGCCAACTGTTGCAGTGTGTTGTCAGTTTTTGTCTCTTGTGCAATTGCTCTCACCCATCCAACACCGCACTTTGGCCCCGACTTCACCTAGACGAGTGGTTGGCTTGGCCCGGTCCAATCAATCGGCTGGTCACGCCTTGCCCTAGGATAGTAAGTAAATTCCATCAAAAACAAACATAGATCAAACCTACTGTAAAAAATTGGTTATTGCACAACCTCTGGAACTAAAGCTATTTGCCTAGAAGGCGGTGGCTAAAGTGGGTCAATCAAGTAATGACCAGGGCAGAGTCCTTTTGCCTCATTATTTGAGTATACCATCCTTAGGTATCCCTGGTGTGGGCATCTGACGGATACCGCAGCTCTGCAACATTCCCCTTGTAGGACTCCGTGCTTCTGACGATACGCCAGCTCTGCACATCCCCTTGTAGACCCGTGGGGGTGGATCAAGGACGACGAAAAATAAGTACATAAAAATGGCAAAATAAACTAACTCCCCCACCAAAAAAAAAGACAAATGACGGCTGACAACTCGGGACTCTGAAAACGACGATCCCCTTTATTAGAAAAAAAATATGGCCGCGATTCATTGTGATCAGCTTTCAACTGACTTCGGCTGCCAAGCCTCTTGCTTGGCCATTGATAAAGGCCTCAAACTTGGGGATAGCGGGTCCACCGTCCAAAAGGGCATAAGAATGAAGTTCTGGTGATTTTTCTGGTTGAGTGCGCAAAGAAGGCCCAAGCCGACAACACTGCAACGTTCAAGCACGTTGGCAGGTGTCGGCATAAAGGCCTCTCCTCACCGTATCCCTCAACTCTAGTAGCAGGTGTCTACAATCCGAACTAGAGATCTGAGATGAGGCTCGGTGTAGGAGATGAGAACACACTCGAGCTGAAACCACAAGGTGTACAAAACGTTCGAAGGAAACCATATACGGAAAGAAGTCAGGAAATGAAATACAGACACGTACATCCTCCACGTTAAGTATAACCATACGGGCAAGAAGGTAAGGAAATTAAAACAAACACCTACATCCCTCACGTTTAGTACACCAGTGCCGCCCCAGAAACTTAAAGTTTGGTTACCGCTCAGTGTTGGCGTGGATGCTTTTATCCCGAATCTCTTCGCTGTTTCAAATGCCAAAAGTAACGGACACGGAAAGGATAATTGCAAACACGAGGTAACCTGCTTCCCGATGCGGCCTAGACGGGTCATGAGACAAACAACTGATTGTCAGAACCAGGCAAAATGTGCCAATTGCCTGGGTCCCCACATGGCCGTGTTGAAGGAATTGTCCCTGTTTGGATGAAAGAGAAAACATATCCAGGCGGGTTAAAAACTGAAACACACGGATAAGCTAAACCCGTACAGGCTCGGAAGCAGTGGAGGGGCTTTACCACACTCCTCACACACCTTGCTCAAGAGCTATGGCCGCGGTGGGCCAAAGCCCGTTACCAGGACAATCGATTGCCAGAACGGAATTGACATGGCTGTCGGGAGAGAGTCCCATGCCCGCTCACCGACCCAATCCCCGAGTGTAGAGCCAATTGGCAAAAAATCCAGAAATGAATCTCCTCTGTTCAGACAGAGAACGGCATCGCTCACCGACCCAGAGTTCCCGAGTGTAAGCCAATTGGAAAAAATCAGAAATGAAGTCTGCCTCTGTTTCAGACAGAGACGGCTTCAAGTTCTACACACAAAAAAAATTGAAAAAGGAAAAAAAAAAGAAGTAACAAAGAAAAGCGCTTTAGTGCGCAGCGAAGGACACTATCGGGCCGGATGCCCAAGTGGGCGCAGCATACCCCCATCCCCACCGTAAATTCCAGTTTTTCTGCATTGCAAGGATATTGAATATGGCCGAGGTTCCCACCGCAGCCGCGGCGTAAGCGTGTCCCCCAATGTGAAACTTGTGGGACGTGTCCCTGTCACGCCGCCAATATGACAGGCAACACATATAAGTACAATGAAACTGCCGAGGTTTTAGAGCAAACTTCAATGAAGTGCGAACAATTGCTTTGTGAGAGGCTTGACCTTTTCCTCTTGCCCTTTCCTTACAAGAAACACCTACAGATAGACATAACTGATCAGATTTCTTTAAAACACTACAATATGTATCTCTTATGGCGCCGATGGGGAACGAGGCCACTGGTGCTCTCCATCCATTCTGGTGCTGAAGGATGAAACACACCCTATCACTTAAATACAACTTCAAAGCAATAGCCATAGCACGGGTGCGCATCCATTCGGTGCTGAAGATGTGATACACCCCCTACACCTTAAATACAACTTTCAAGCAAAAGCCATTCGAAGTAGTCAAGATAAAACCATTACAATATGCTCCATATATATCCCCCCTAACTCCATATTTTCAACTCAAGATTTAGAAACTTTAGCTGATCAGTTTGCCTTCCGCCCGCATACAGTTTAATGGAGGGAACTTCAAATGCACTCAACAACCCCATGTGGGGGTGGTGCAAACACAAACAGCAAGGGCAGGGGGAGCTTGAGAACTTCCTGAACAATCAGGCAAAAATTTTTCGTGCTTTAATGCTTTCTGAATGATGTGTCCCCATACTTAGTGTTCATACCTGGTAATGGGACCTGCTCTGCAATCGACCTCGACTACTATTTTGCAACCGGGACTCCTGCTGGAACTATCTCATGGAGAGTCTGGAACGACCACATTTGGGAAGTGACCTATTTCCCTATCGTGATTACTGACTAAGGGACCAGCACGGAACCGAAGGAACACCGAGCTGGCGGACTGAGCAAAGCCGACTGGTCACTGTTCCATTCACATCTCACCGTGAGAGGTTCGCGGAGTAGCCCGCGATGATCCTGTTGCCGAGAAGGAGCATTCAGCCACTGTCACTGTTCCAGTCACTCGTCCGTGAGAGTTCGCGGGAGTAGCCCGCGATGATCCTGTTGCAGTGAAGACATTCACAGAGATCTGGGGTCGATTGCCAGAGGACACCATTCCTAAACCTCGGCATTTCCAAAACATATAACAAAATCCTTTGGGTTTAATGTAACTTGTAAGAACGCTATCAAGGAGCGGAAACAGGCCGCAACGTTTGTTCTTCTCGGCGGGCCTACTGCTGAGAACCAACGTTCGTTTTTAAAATTCAAAGGGCTTCGGGCACTCGCCGAATTATTAGGGAGGCGAGGAGGACTGGGTTTGGCGAACAATATGTCCTCCAGCAATAACCACTCACACCCCACTTTTCTAAAGTATGGACCATGATGCCGGAAAATAAAAACAAAAATATTGCTGGATCATCGGTCCATCATCTAACCCACAATAATATTCTTTTAACTTCCGTAACTGATTATAGCAACCTCTTGCCAGTACTGATCTCATTCTCCCAGAACTCATCTGTGCAAAACTTTCCTTCCGGCCTTTGCACAGATGAATTGTGCGTGGAAAGACACGCTATAAATTTCCAATCTAATACCCTGAGCACTCACAATAGTTTTTCTCACATAGACTGATCAGTGCAAAAACTGCTTCCTGGAATAATCGCGGCCTCTGCACAGATGAAGTTGCGCGTGCGAAAGACACAACCTATTTATTTCAAATCTACCTACCACCGAGCACTACAATTAGAACCTGCTTCGCACCTTTTCATCATAGATGATTTAGTGCACGCTGGGAGATCGATCGCATGACACTGCCATTGGGCCAAGAGGCTATATTATTCCCATCCCCAACCGTGGAAAGACCAAATCGAGCCCTGGCCCTACCCGCCCGATAGCGCTTACAAGCTGCATTCTGTCACCCTTTCGAACGATATGATTGGCGCTACGGGCAGCCTCCGTTTTCCTCCTGGCAACCTGGAGGCGGGCTATTATTCCCATCTGCCCGCATTCCAGGGTTGGTTCCAGAGCGGGCGCGGAGTACTAGCCCGCCCGACTTGGTCCGCTTGCGAGTTGCATTCGATCGAAATCACTTCCGAAACGAATGATTACACGATCGTGTCCGCTCGTTCTGCGATCCTCGGAGTCGGCAGATACACACATGCTGTACCGGCTTCCAGTGTAGGATTTCAGGCGAGATGGAGTTCCCTCGACGGGCGCTTTGCCCATTGGAAGTAACACATGCGCTTCGAAATGGCCTTCATCAAACAAAACCGGAACTTTAGAGTGTCGTGTCCGTGGTTTCCCTCGTCCTCGAATCGGCTTTTGATCAGGACGATGGAGTACGGCAGTCCTGACAGGGATCTTGTATCAATATGGGTTTTAGAGGGCGCTTGCCCATTTGGCATTTCTAAATTTACAATATAGTCAAATCCGGAACTAGTAGTGTATCGGGTCAGTGCTACCCTGTCTGATGGCCTTTTGATCAGAGATGGGTGACCACAGGGTAGCATTCTATCTGTTAGCACTTTTTGAACGCATTACCCAATTTACACAATATAGTAGCCTTTTCCTCATGGGCAAGAGGAACATGGGTTTCCTACAGTCTCCAAATCGAAAACCGATTGCATGCACTTTTTAGTCTGTTATAACCGGTACTTTGCACCATGAACACTCATAGAACATTGGCAATGCTCCCATTAAAGTTGTCAAAGAGCACAAGTTTTCTCAGGAGCATCTGTGACAACAAATGAGCTTTTACATTCTCACATACGAAAGTACCGTTGCAGTGCACGGGTGCCTTTACGGACTGACATTGTCAAAGTTCTAGCCCACACACTCAGTGGGGAGCAGATTGGACTGTTCGCTCCACATAATATAGAAACTTGTACACTACGTTCAAGAATCGACTATGGCTGTAATTGTTAGGAGGTCCAGCCTGGACATCATACATTATCTCTGTTAGTCCCTCAACATAGTAACAGTAAACTATACAGTCCAGGAGTGGCCAATTACAGAAGAGCTAGAGACAAGATAAAATAAAATAATAAATAAAGTTCAAAATAGAAAGCCCACACACAGTGGGGACAGATAGCATACATGTCTGCACCAATTAAATAGAACTTTAATACGTTTACAAAAATTGAAAAAGACTATGGCTGTATTGTTTATTGTTCAGCCAGGAAATCATACATATCAACAGTTAGACACATAAGGTGCAGACACCATCAAGGCCTGTTTCGCTGAGGCCCTGGGGGCGTTTAGTCAATCCTCGCCCGTCCAGAGCCTTTATGTCGAAGGCCGAGAGGCTTCCCTTAAGAGTAGAAGGCTCAAACTGTCTATTCAATATGCGAATAAAATTAAAAGGAAATTATTTCAATCCTGCATATACTCCATTTTTATGCCACTATATGAATGCCTCTATGCATCAAGGCCATACCTCCATTTACTTAAGCACGCTATATGAATGCCTCTATGATCAAGGCCAACTCAAAGCACATCAAGCCGTTCACAACCTCAGAAGAAAGCCTCATTGGAGGCCTAGGCAATCTACATAGCTTAGCACCCTCACATTAATGCCAGATGTTCCTCCCTGGCAAGCTGAGGACACCCAACATCATCCTCCGAGCTGGCCATGGTCGAAGAAAAAAGGTACAAACGCACCCACTTTCATATCATGAAAGCTTATATATCGATGTGCGAAGTGCTTTTAGCGCCCACCCTAGGCCGTTTACACTACGGATGGGTCAAAGACAGACAACAGAGTCCTCTGGTCGGCAAGCAATCGTTCCACAAGACGAGAAACTAGGTACAGCGTATTCCAGATCAGAGTTCCATCTTTATCCTGCTGAGGCACAGCACTCCTACTCCGCCGTTAGAGTGGCATTCGAAATCCTCAGCCAGTCACAGAAAATTCATCATTTTCCTCACTGCGACAGGTCTTTTTCCTGCCTTCAGGCTTTCACCAATAGGAAACTGACACCCAATACTACTTAAAGCACTCATTAAACTAAACTCTCTTTCTTAAAGTACGCATTAAACTAAACTCTCTTTCAATAGGCACAAATTGCATCAACTCTATGTTTGGGTGCCTAGTCATGTGTGGTATCCCAGGAAAATGAGAGAGCAGATCAAGCGGCCACTTGAGGAACGGTCGAGCCTGACTGCTCCTTTTGGAATCACTGTCATATTCCCCCACTCTGATCTGAAACCTATCCATTCAAAAATACATTTGGAACCTATGGCAAGAACGAATGGGATGAACTCCATTTCCCCGTACAACCACAAGCTCTCATAGAATTACCCCCTTCCGTGAATGACTGCCGCATAGTCGCCTGAAGGGCGCACACGACCACGGTTGATTTTAACAAGATGCCATATTTGGCCACTCGTGGCTAACACAAACGATTTTTTCTGCTACAAGGGGGAGCCTCCTCCTGACTTGTTTCTGCGACATGTCAGTCCCCCACTGACATTATAACTACATATTATTAGATAAACTGTGCGGATTTCATGCCCTGCTCCAACAATTTTACCCATGCAAAACTACATGCAAGACCTTTTTTACTAAAGTAAAACAAGAAAAGATTGTAGCCTTTTTGAGGGCAGCTGGTTTGTACCAACTCATATAGGTTTTTAAACAAATTTCATCGGTGAATAATACTATCATTTAGACTTTTATTTAGCTATATGATTGTGAGTTTACAAAATTCATGAGTGTCCATTGACACAAAATTGATTGTATGCTTTTACATGTAAAAGCGATGG
The DNA here is from genome assembly GCA_030323885.1 of Branchipolynoe longqiensis. NCBI lineage: Eukaryota > Metazoa > Annelida > Polychaeta > Phyllodocida > Polynoidae > Branchipolynoe > Branchipolynoe longqiensis. The sequence goes on from CM059198.1 coordinate 39,220,597, forward strand.
TTTGAACAAAAACAAACATTTCTCGCCGTGAATATGGCCTATGCTGCCGACACGGCGTAAAGCAACCACCAATCAATCAATCAATCTTCCCCAAGATCGCACATCCAGTGTCCATTATCTGGAAGCGGATTGTCTGTCCTCGTATGGGCAGCTCCACTTCGCCCTCCGGGTTGAGCCGTTGGCCGCTGAACATGATCAGCTTGCATCGCGCTGGCTGTAGTCTTCCGGTTCCTATCGCCTTGAACGTCTTGAGCGGTATAATGTTGGCTTCGGAGCCCGTATCCAGTTTAAATCTTATTTTCGTTTCACCGATGCATAAGGTCTCATACCACATATCCTCCGAATCACTATCATAGTCTTCGTCTATAGCCCCGACGAACAGGTCCGGATCCTTATCATCGTCCTCGGAGTCGGCTAACTCCCATTCCTCTCTGGTGTCTCGTCTGTCCAGTTCAATGGCATTTACAGGGGCACTGCCTCGTCTTCTCCCTCTGCACACCTTTACAAAGTGGCCCACTTTCCTGCACCCGTCACATTCCCTGTCCTTGGCTGGGCAGTTTGCTTGACCATGCGTGTAACCGCACCGTGAACAATTCACACGCTTAGGCATTGCCAGTGGTTCGGTGGGTGTGACCGGCACCTGCCGTATTTACTAATGGCGTCTACGGAGTCATCTTGCAGAGTGTCCAGTTGCATTGCGTTGTATTCGCTGACTCGACATATTTCCAAGCACTTGTCTAGCGTAAGTTTTGGCGTTTGAAGTAATTTATCGCGTAGTTGCTTGTCCTTCACACCACTCACTAAACGGTCTCTTAATATGGAATCTTCAACAGCTCCATATTCACAGAACACGATTTTGTGGCGTAATTCACGGATGTAGGTGTCCATGGACTGAGACTTCTGGTTGAACGTGTTGAATTGATACCGAACTACTGTCTCGTTAGATGTACTTTCACAGTACTCCCGAAATGCTGCGATTAAAGACTATCTTTTCACGCTCCGAGTCTTCAATTGGAAGCGTCGGCAATACCTTCTGAGCTTCCGCGCCGGCGACATGTAAAGACATGAAACATTGCGTCTTCTCCGGTTTACTCGCAATTCCTGCCGCGCCAACAAATATTTCATACACCGTTATCCAACTTCGCCAATTAACAGCGAGGTTGCCCTCCAAGTTCAGTTCTTTTAGTGGTTTTAGTCCTGCCAGGGTAGCCACCGCCATGTTACTCAGTTCCGATATCTGACACCATGTAGTGTATGTATCAACCACCCGGACACCTTGAGACTCGTTTAACGATTGACTTTATTTCCTCCTCTCATCACCCACCTCCTCGTGTCACATGACCCTCTGAGGGACTTAGCCCGGGCCTTGTTACATATATATACATACACAACAATATGCATGTCAAGTAGACACAAATGTCATGTAGTTGACATAATACTGTTACAGTTGATTTTAATGAAAATTTAATAATATAAAAATACATTTAATACAAACAGACATATTTTAAAATGACAAGTAACTAATTATTACCAATACTAATCATTAATTATCAACATTTAATTGGATTATTTAGTCAACTACATCACATACGGTCACCTACATGATGCACCCATGTCATGTGGTTGACCGTTATGTGGGTCACAATTTACACAAATTCGTAAAATGTTAATGTTATGGAATCATCTATTATCGCTCAATGCCCAGAAAGCACACAGCCGTCGGGCCGACGTCGGCTGTTGGTCGCACCGTCGCCGTCGACTTTCCACCGTCGGGCCACCGTCGGGCCGCCGGTGGTACTCCGACGTTGGCTATCAATCCCTTTCCACTTTTGAGTCACCGTCGGGCCACCGTCGGGCCGACGTTGGCTATCAATCCCTTTCCACTTTTGAGTCACCGTCGGGCCATCGTCGGCCCGACGGTGGTGGGCCGCCGCAGGTTTGCATTCATTTTCCACACTTGGTATACCGTCGGGCCATCGTCGGCCCGACGGTGGTGTTCCGACGTTAGGGTTCAATCCTTTTCCACTTTTGAGACACCGTCGGGCCACCGTCGGGCCGCCGGTGGTGTTCCGACGTTAGGGTTCAATCCCTTTCCACTTTTGATTCACCGTCGGGCCACCGTCGGCCCGACGGTGGTGGGCCGCCGCAGGTTTGCCTTCATTTTCCACGTCTGGTACACCGTCGGGCCACCGTCGCCCCGACGGTGGTGTCCCGACCTTAGGTTTTAAACCTTTTCCACTTTTGAGACACCGTCGGGACACCGTCGGGCCGCCGGTGGTTGTTCCGACGTTAGGGTTCAATCCCTTTCCACTTTTGATTCACCGTCGGGCCATCGTCGGCCCGACGGTGGTGGGCCGCCGCAGGTTTGCCTTCATTTTCCACGTCTGGTCCACCGTCGAGCCACCGTCGAGCCGACGGTAGTGCGCCGCGCATGCGCAGTTCTTTAAATTTGCATTCCGGCTCGAGTCGCCCGCGGACCACGTGCGATTGTTGATCAGTGTTCTTTTTCTACCAATAACTCCAGAAATACCCGGAATTTTAAGGAATTATTTAACCGGTATGTTTATTAATATGTTTAGATTGTTTTGTAAAAGTTTTGTAATTTATTACGAAGTATTAGTGGAATTATTCATGTTAATACGATTTGAATTATCCGATACGGTTTGTTTACTTCGAATCGCCATACCTGACTCGAGTCGCCGGCTCGAGTCGCCAGCACAACACGTGCGATCGTTGGACAGCGTTCTATTTGAACAAATAACGCCAGAAATCGGAGGATTTTAAAGGAATTATTTAACAAGTTTGTTTATTAATATGTTTAGATTATTTTGTAAAAGTTTTGTAATTTATTACGATGTATTAATGGAATTATTCGTGTTAATATGATCTGAACGGTACGGAATGTTGACGAAGGACCGCCATCTTGGTTTTTCCGAGAAGACACTGTCACTATAGTGTCAATACGTACATACTATATTAAATTTATAAGGTATGTACGTACTGACACTACAGTGACAGTGTCTTCTCGGCTCGTCGGGTCGACGGCGGCAGCTGCCGTCGAGTCGACGGTGGATGGTTGGACAAAACCACGTCGGCCCGACGGGGTTTGGGGCCGTCGGGGCGACGGCGGCAGCCGTCGTCGGGCCGACGGTGAATGGTTGGACAAAACAACGTCGGCCCGACGGCGTTTGGCGCCGTCGGGGCGACGGCGGCCCGACGGCGTCGGGGTGACGGCGTTTGGCGCCGTCGGGCCGACGGCGGCAGCCGCCGTCGCCCCGACGGCGGGAGGTTGGACAAAACAACGTCGGCCCGACGGCGTTTTCCACCGTCGGGCCGCCGGAGCGGCCGCCGTCGGGCCGCCGTCGGGCCGACGACTGTGTGCTATCTGGGTGGGTACAGGCAGATAGAGAAATAACGACCTCGGAGACGCAATTATGAGTATGAAACCAAATGTTAGATCACAGACAGTTTCCCAGTAATATATGTCATGTAATTGACAAACAATTAAAATACGCACTGATGTTGGAGCATAGAATTGGGTTGTCTTAGCCAAATTCTCAAACAATCGCCACCTGTTTTTGTTCGATGTGAAAAAATGTATGTTGATATATATAGTGTTACAATCCACTTCTCGTCATGAATTTGACAAAAGATACCGGGCGTTCTCTGTGGCGGAGTGGTTAGAGTGTCTGACTTTTTTCTAGGTCAGACTCCTAATCTGAGAGTTGGCAGTTCGATTCCCCGTGCTCCCAGCTCTGCCAATTTGGATTTCCACCGCTGTGTATAACCTACAGCGTCATCAAAGGCCGGTTGCTCTCATACCATGTCTATGTGGTGTGGGAGGTTAAAAATCCCTTGGGTCGGTAAAAGTGTAGGCTCGGGCTTTCTATCGACCAGCAGTGGAGTGGGGAAGACCAGTCGTCTGTGACTGGGATTTCCCCTGCTTGGGACAACTAATGTACCAAAAAAATGAAAAAGAGAGACAAATAAGTGTTCACACTTCCTGTCTACCATTCGCTATATTCGCTATATTCGACACACTAGGGGCATAATCGATTAATCGACTCTGGTCACCCGAGCCACTTTTTGGCGCATGCGCACATCCTGCAGACTCGGGTCGAATAATCGAATAAGCTTCTCCATGCTCGGGTGACAAAAATGGTCGCCGTTTTATTAGTTTTTTTAGTAGCTGATATAATTACAGCAAAATATGATTTAGCTATTTTTATGATGGCATAGTTTAGTGGTATTCCCATTTCATTAATCTATGATATTACCAAAAAAAAATGTATGACTGGTACCGGTGGCTGTTATCCTGCAGGATGGTACCAGCGCAAATGTGACGTCATCGCTCCTTGCAAACCCCAGCCAAGAGGTGGGTTACTGCGGTCGGGTTGTTTTGCACACGGCACGTGTATTTGTCGACTCCACTCGCGGTGTTCTATTTGAAATTCTGACGACTCGGGTGACCCGAGTCACCCGGGTCGTGTTAATCGAGTATGGCCTACATGACGCCTACACTGCATGAAGATGTAACTTGATACCCTAAATTTTTTTGGAGGGATCTTTAGTTTATATATATGTGCTGCAAAAAAGAAAATATTCAGAAATTACCAATTTTATATCTGCAAGAAAACAGATTGATCTTGGTCACCCCCCTGGCTGGGACATGGATTTTTTGCCAACGGCTTATCATTATAACATAGTAACATGCACTAATTTTGTGTGTGCACCCAATGTAAATTTTTTACATGTATAGGATATATATATATAATGTCAGAATAGCTATAACTCTGCCCAACAGTTGTAATAAATACTTAAAATTAGACAAATTATCACCAGGACAATGTTGGGCCTAAAATTATGGAAACTCTCAGATAGGTAACCTACAGTTTTCAAAGCGGTCAAAACATTTAAATTATAAATTCCCTGGAAGCTCCAATGAATCAGAAGCAATATGCTTTTTGAATTTTTATTATATTCCAAAATCTGAGTGAGATACGTGCATTTGGAAGATTTTGACTTTCAGATCTTTTGTATTAACTATTGCAGCAGCCGTTCCATGCTTGACACATGAGATGGGCCTGAGCATTGATGGGATCGACCGCAAATACACAGGTTTTCAGTTGTAATGCTATGATGGCAGCAGCTGTTCTGGTCATGCCAAAACATTATCGTTTGGACAGGATCCATCGCAAATGCGATGGGCGCTGGGTCCTGGGCTATGTCGGCAGCAACCGTTCCGCAGCATATGCTCCGGAGGACGTCCTGCGGTTGTAGAACCATATCAGTTTGTGCACTCAACTATGACAAACTGCATATTCTATGATCCAGCCGGGCCTGAGCCTCAATGGTTTGACGGGATCCCCCGCAAATGCACAGGTTTCCGGGTTTAATGTTATGATGGCAGCAGCCACTCCACAGTGTATGCGCCACTGGACGGCTCGGGATCACCCAGAGCCCGGCACATTTGCGATGGATCCCGTCCAAACGATAATGCATAGGCACGACCAGAACGGCTGCTGCCTTCATAGCATTAAAACCAGAAACCTGTTCATTTGTGGTTGATACCATCAAACCATTAATGCTCAGGCCCATCTGATGTGGCAAGCATGGAACGGCTGCTGCATTAGTTAATACAAAATATCTGAAAGTCAAAATCTTTCAAATGCACCTACCTCACTCAGATTTTGGAATATAATAAAAATTCAAAAAGCATATTTCTTCTGATTCATTGGAGTTTCCAGTAAATTTATAATTTGAATGTTTGGACCCCTTTGAAAATTTTAGGAGGTTACCTATCTATGCACACCAGACGGGGTAAATACCATGAGGTGACCTGAAGCCACACTGGCCGTATTCGATTAACACGACCCGGGTGACTCGGGTCACCCAGGTTGTAAGAATTTCAAATCGAACTCCGGTAAAGTGAAGTCGGGCAAAGTCAGGTCAGGTAAAGTCAGGTCAGGTAAAGTCAAGTCAGGAAAAGTCAAGTCGGCTAAAGTCGGGTCGGGTAAAGTCGGGTCGGGTAAAGTCATGTCGGGTAAAGTCATGTCAGGTAAAGTCAAGTCGGGCAAAGTCAGGTTGGGTAAAGTCAGGTCGGGTAAAGTCAAGTCGGGCAAAGTCAGGTCGGGTAAAGTCAAGTCGGTTAAAGTCGGGTCTGGTAAAGTCAAGTCGGTTAAAGCTGCATAGTCCGATGAAATATAAAATGTTCAAAACCAAACTAATTATCTAGATTTGATTTTGCATATCTAACTTAGATACTGATCCACTTATTAAGCATTTCTTTCTGCGTAGAAGGCAATACTGAGTCAATTTAACAGAACCTGTTACTGCAGAAGTTTATTGTGTCAGAGTTTTGGCAAGCCTGTCAAAACTAAATTTCCATGTTTGCATTCAAAATATCTCAAAAGTTTACCATTTAAAATAAAAGTAACTTTGAACTAATGTAAAGTAGATACTAGTAATCAATCTAATATATTTATCTCAGAAAAAATACAGAAATTCAAAACCATCGGACTATGCCGGGTAAAGTCAAATCGGGTACTCGGAATGACACGCCCTTTATGGCCACCTTCCACTTGTGGGCGATAATAGACACAGGCACATTGTTCCTTACTATGATTTATAACTGAAAAACATAGTAAGCCATAGCATAAAATATTAGGAATTGGATTTTAATTGGATTTATATGGAAGCAACTCATATTAAAGCCAGGAAATTGAAAGAAAACGTGATTAATTTCGTTTCACTACATTTTCACATCACGACTCTCCGGTATTCGCCGCCTCAAACCCATGAAAGCAGCTAATGGGGCTGTCACATTACGGCGTATGGCGGCGTCGTATATAAAACGTACCGATAAAATTTGAAAAACGTTGCGGGACGACATATATTGACCTTTGTGCACTGATGTGTCTTTTGGAGCATATGCATAACGTATGCATAACGTATGAGAAGCATGACCCGACATATGCACGGCGTAAATTGAGTTGTTTTGACAGTTATGAGTGGCAGGTTGAGCGTATGCGAAATGTATGAGCGACTTATGCCTAGTGTATGAGCGTATGAGTAGTGTATGATTAGCATATGATTAGCGTATGAAAAGCATATGAAAAGCGTATGGTATCTCTCCGAGGTCGGGAGTGGGTGGCCGCCTGGGTATAAATACCCTGCACCATGCCTGCTAAGAGGAACACCACTGCTACTGCTACTGCTGTTGTTGCTACACCAGCCTCCAGGGCTGCTGTCACCACTGGAGGAGGACTAGGCCGTGGGAGAGGCAGGAAGAAGCATACTTTGCCATGCTTACCATCATCAGCCTCCTCACCTGCCTCCTCACCTCACAACTCACCTCACCACTCTCCACAACACCACTCTCCACAACACCACTCTCCACAACACCACTCTCCATTGGAAGAGCTGGAGATGGAAGTGGAGACGCAGACGACGTGCCAGTGGCGCTCCCGCTCCAGCTCTCCATCTCCTTCTTCTCGTGGCAGCTCACGGGCGACGTCTGCCGCCTCCACCTCCAACGCCTCCGCCTCAGCCTCCACCAGCACCTCTGGCCTGTCCTCTGCAAAGAGAAGGAGGGCAAAGAAGAGCAATAATTCTCTGTCCGTCTTCAAGGAGGGGCAGATGCTGGACTTCCTCGAGGAAAACCCAGTCGTCTGGAACGTCAAGCTGACTGACTACCACCGCACTGACAGGAAGGGGAAGATGTGGGAGGACCAGGCGATGCTTCTGGGGACGACAGCGGTCCATCTCCAGAAGTGGTTCAAGTCACTCCGGGATACGAACACGCGGCTGCACAAGAAAAAGAGCGGGGACGCAGCGGCTGTCCTGACTGAGAGGGAGGAGTGGATCATGCGGAAGTTCAGTTTCGAAGTTCATTATTGCTGTGTAGCCTGGTTTTGTGGTGTAATGGTGTGCCAGTATTTTGAGGTGCGTTTCCCTTCTACTCGTTAGTAGTGTTGCATTGCATTTTTTGTGTAATTCGATTGTGGGATATCTTTTGTTCACCTGAAGGCATACTTTGAGGGCTCTATTTTGTAGCACCTGTAGTTTGTTTAATAGTTTTGTATTTCCTCCCATGTATACTACATCGCCATAATCAAAGGAGGGGAGGATCATGCCTTTATATATTTTAATTGCCATGCTTTCAGTCATGTAGTATCTCAGTTTAGCCAGTAGCCATATTTTATGGTTTACTTTTTGGATAGTATTTGTTATGCAGAGGTCATAATTTAGGTGTCTGTCTAGATCCACTCCCAGATATCGGTAGTTGTCTACTTGTTCCAGTTCGGTGTTTCCCAGAAGACACTTTATTTTCTCGTTACTTGTTAGCCTGGTACCAAATAGTACTGTTTTTGACTTGCTGTTGTTTATGGTTATCCTATTTAGTTGGCACCACTCTATTAGTTTTGTTAGTGTTAGATTCAGTTTCGTTTCTATTTCTTCGGTTGTTTTGCCTGCAGCATATACCACAGTGTCATCTGCATATAGTTGGATGTTTTCAATTTCTAGCCAGTTGTTTAGATCGTTAATATATATGAGGAAGAGAAGTGGCCCCAGGACTGACCCTTGGGGTACTCCGCAAGTTATCTTTTCCTCATTGGATATGGATCCATTTACTGTAGTGCATTGCTTTCTTTTCTAGATAGCTCGCTAGCCATTTTCCTGTTACTCCCGTTATTCCCATTTGGGTTAGTTTGCTCCTTAGGATAGGGTGGTCCACCGTGTCAAACGCTTTGCTGAAGTCTATGAACGCTGCACCCACTAGGTTCTTTTTATTGATACTGTTTGCAATATCAGTTATTAAGTTAGCAATTGTTTTTATTGTCGAGTGGTATTTTCTGAAACCGCCCTGTTTACTGTTTAATATTTTGTGTTTGTTTAGGTGGTCCATAATATGTCTATGCATTATTTTTTCCATTAGTTTACCAGGCAGTGGGAGTATGGAGATCGGTCTATAGTTTCCCAGTACCTGTTTATCCCCTCCTTTGTGGAGCGGTGTTACTTTGGCTAGTTTCCAGCAGTCCACATAAGTACCTTCTGTGAACGATTTGTTGTATAGCTCACATATAACATCTGGGATGCATCCGAATGCATCTTTCAATACTATACTTGAGGTATTTTCAATGCCCGAAGGCTTGTTGCAATCAATTGATTTTATGAGCTCACTTATCTCTTTTATTGTAGTTGTGCAATCTCCAATGTCTGTGTTTAATTGTTGCGCTTTCGTGGTCCAGTTTGTGTTGAATTGTTTGGATAGTTTATTGCCTATGGTAGAAAAATGTTTGTTCATTATATTAGCAGTATCGTTGTTGCTGATTTCCATCCCCTCGTTGTTGTAAAGGGTAATCCATTCTTTATTTTTATTATTTGGTATTAGTATTTTCACATTGTTCCAGAATTTGTGTGAGTTTTTTCCCTATTGCTGGTCTTGTTTGACAATGTACCGTCTTTTGGCTTTTCTCACTGATTTCTGGCTATGATTTCTTGCTTTGTGGTAGTTTTCTATGTCTGGTAGTCGCTCGCTTGCTTTGGCTAATTTGCCTGTTTTATATTTGTCCATAATTAGGTTGATTAATTCTGGGGTTACCCATGGGTCTTGGTTGTTTTTGATTTTAAGTTTTTTTATTGGGCAAGTAGTGTCCAGATGCTTTCTGACTTCCCCAATGATATAGTTCCATTGGTCATTTACACCTATCTCAGTTGGAAATGGCAATTTAATTTTCTCTTTCAGATGAGTTTCTAGTGCCTCTTTTGTGTAGTTTTTGTATGATCTACCCATACGGGGAGTAGTTTTGTTTTTTGTTTTTATTTTCTTTCTAGTAACATATATCAATTCATGATCTCTAATGCCCCAGTTTCTTGTTCCTGAGGTGTGGGTATGATTTGAGTCTGTTATTATTAGGTCTATTATCGAGCTGTTTTCTCCAAGCCTTGTTAGCTCACTCATTTTTTGCTTTAACCCTCTGCCTTTGATTAAGTTCTCTAGTCAGTGTTTGTTTTTGTTGTTTGTTTTGTAGTTTATGTTGAAATCCCCTAGTCAGAATATCTCCACCTTCATCAGTTTCGACACACTTTCTAGGGATGTCTCCAGTTGTGCGATGAAGTCTTCGATGTTTCCATTTGGCGGTCTATATAGACTCCCTACAGCTATATTATCTTGTTTCTCATTATGCAGTTGGAACGTCAAAGGTCTGGCAGGTTTTGGCCCTCTCGCCACGCTCCTGGGACAAAGTTGTTGGTGCCAGTCTCGGGATTATCCAGCTGCAGGTTCTGTAGGGCTGGGTCGCGCATCCTCATGAGGTTGTGCAGAACCATGCAGGCATTGACGATGACCTTTACGGTGGAGGGGTGGTGCTGCATAGTGGTCAGCAGCACTTGGAAGCGGTTGGCTAGAATGCCAAAGGCATTCTCCAGCACTCTCCTAGCTCGGGACAGCCGGTAGTTGAAGTCGCTCCTCATTGTTCAACCCCCTCTTGCCATATGGCTTCATCATGGTCGGCCGCAGGGCGAAGGCATCGTCACCAATGAGAAAATATGGCACATCCTTCTGGCCGTCCACGTTGGGTTCAGGGTGTGGAAAGCCGATGGTGCCACCTTCAGTGCCTGCCTTCAGCTCGGAGTCGTTGTAGATCTGGGCATCAGACAAGGAGCCCAAACCCCCAATATCTGCCCAGATAAACTTGTAGTCCGCGTCTACTAGTGCCAACAGGACCACAGAGTAAAACCCCTTGTAGTTGTAGTAGAGCGACCCACTGTTTGGAGGGCACCGGCAGGAGATGTGCTTCCGATCCAGAGCACCACAGGTATGGGGGAAGTTCCACTTCTCTAAGAATAGGTCCGCGATGGCACGCCATCCTTCTGGAGTCGTCGGACACATCATGACCTCGTCCATGTACTCGTCGACGATGGCCTGACAGACTTCACGCACTATGAGCGATTGTGTTGTGGGGGACCCTCCACCCGAACTTCATCGACGAGTATTTGGTGCCAGATGCCAGGTGCTGCAGAGTAAGTGCGATCTTCAGCGCAGGCTTGAGCGGCACTCAGAATGTGGTGCATTTTTTTTCAATCCTCGGTCCCACTCGCGCCACAATCTCGTCAAACAACTGGGGAGGCATCCCCATGAAGTTCACGAACGACGCGGTGTCCTCGCTGCGGAGCTCGACCATTAGCTTGTCGTACAAGCCAAACTGTGTCTGCCTCCCAATCCAGGGTCTGACCCACACTCTGCGCCGCCACTGCTTCCTCCTTCTCCTCTCGAGACGGGCGCCAGATGAGGTAGAGACCTAGCTCATGCTGATAAAGGGCAATTCTCTACCGATGCTGGAACTGTATTTGGAGTGCCTGGACATCCATCCCGTCTGAGCAGCAGAGCCGGACTGACAGAAGAAGCCTTGCGGCGCCTTTATATACCTAGAGCTCGGAGTCAGGCATACGCTGCACATACGCTTTGTATACACAAGGAGTACGCTCAAATACGTTACATGTACGCAAGGTGTATGCTACATACACTATAGATACGCCGAAGGCGCGGTTTTAGCATATACCTAACATATGCCAGCATACCCCTAACCTATGCTTAGCGTATGCCGGCGTACGCATAGCGTATGCATAACGTCTGAGCAGCGTATGAGCCTTATGCCACCATACGCTGACAATTTTGAGCATGCACCAACATTTTCGGACGGACGCGTGTACGATGGCGTATGACAGGATATGCTGGGCGTATACGGCGTATGCGTAGCGTATACATAGTGTATGACGGCATATGTGATGCAAACCGTTACGCCGGCATATGCTTACGCCATACGCCGTAGTGTGACAGCCCCATAATACAACACCTAGTTGGGTTCCATTACCCATGGTTTCTGCTAGGTGCAGCCTCAGTGCTGAAACCATAGAAATAGAGACGCTATGGCTGAAATCATGGAAATACAGTCTGTATTTCTATAGTGTGTGGAGGCACACATATGTCACATAGCGGGAACTATTGGAACTGGAAACTGTCTCGTATTTCTATGGCTAAAGGACCACAGTGGCGGCCTCTGTTGAAAGGCCCGGGAACCACATCGCTTCCAACAAGGGTGTCACACTGTGCAAGTTCTATCTAACAAACCCGTGGAGAATAGCATTGACGCTGTCTTGAGGCATGCAGTGTCTTATGTTTACTTTTAGCCCGCCGAAGTACTCGATTCAAAATGCATTCCAGTACTGAGACTTTAACTCTAAAGACAATGACGCGTTGCAGCTATATTAGTGGTATTCTTGCAGTTGTGTGCAGTGGAACAGCTGTATCCATTTGGTATTTTGGTAAGTAGGTTAACTTCAAAGGATGGAAGAACCCGAACTGTTACTGATAATACTGGGCGATAATAAAGGAAATAGAGCTACTGAACTAAAAGAAACCCCCCCCCCCCCCCCCCCCCCCCCCCCCCCCAATCGATTAATCAACTTGAGTCGCCCGAGCCACTTTTTGGCGCTTATGCACATCCTAGACTCGGGTCGAATAATCTAATACGCTTCTCCGAGCTCGGGGTGGAAAAAATGGCTTAATCCAAAACTTTTTTAAATATTTTTTTTAAAGGGAACAGATATATCATATGTATAGGTTGCTGAGACACTACCGCAGTACCGCTACTCCGACAAATGCTCTCCAACTTCCAAGCATACGTTTGCCAGTTTTCAGTTTATGCAACTACATATCTGGGGGGAGAGTGCTGACATTGGTTGCTTCTGTTGTGTTTTATTTAGTCCAGCAGCACCCCAGATAGCACACAGCCGTCGGGCCGACATTGGCTATTGGTCGCACCGTCGCCACATATTTGCCACCATCAGGCCGACGGTGGTGGCCCGCCGCTGGGTTTCAATCATTTTGCACATTTGGGCCACCGTCGGGCCGACGGTCATGGCCCGCCGCTGGTTTTCAATCGTTTTCAATCATTTTGCACATTTGGGCCAACGTCGGGCCGACGGTGGTGTCCTGCCGCTGGGTTTCAATCTTTTGCACATTTGAGCCAACGTCGGGCCGACGGTGGTGGGCCACCGCTGGGTTTCAATCTTTGGCACATTTGGGCCACCGTCGGGCCGACGGTGGAGTCCCGCCGCTGGTTTTCACTTGTTTTGCATATTTGGGCCACCGTCGAGCCAACATCGGGCTGACGGTGGTGATCCGCGCATGCGCAGTTCTTTAAATTTGGTGTCCGGTTCGAGTTGCCAGCGGAGCACGTGCGATCGTTGAGCAGCGTTCTTTTTCTACAAATAACTCCAGAAATCGCAGGAATTTTAAGGAATTATTTAACAGGTTTGTTTATTAATATGTTTAGATTATTCTGTGAAAGTTTTGTAATTTATTATGACGTATAAATGGAATTATTCGTGTTAATACGATTTGAATCGTATTATCCAGTACGGAATGTTGACGAAGCACCGCCATCTTGTTTTTTTCCGAAAACATTAGTTGTATTCAAAATTAATAGAAACCAAGAACCCTAACCGTATAAATTTAATATAATCTTTTTGGTAAAGATGTTTTCTATATGTGTACCAAGCGATTTGTTAATAGGTGGTGTGGTTTTAGAGATATTTCACTTTTTCTGTATTTAATTGAGTTAAACCCTAACCCTACCCTAAACCTAACCCTAACCCTAAACATAACCATAACCATAATCCATACAGAAAAAGTGAAATATCTCTAAAACCACACCAAATCGCTTGGTACACATATAGAAAACATGTTTACAAAGAGGTTGTATTAAATTTATAAGGTTTTCTATTAATTTTGAATAAATATATTGTGTCGGGCCAATAGCATTTGCCGCCGTCGGGCTGACGTTGTTTTGTCCAACCTCCCACCGTCGACTCAACGGCGGCTGTCGCCTCGACGGTGGCTGTCGCCTCAACAGCGGCTGTCGCCGTCGGCTTGACGGCGGCTGTCACCGTTGGGCCGATGGCGGGAGGTTGGACAAAACAATGTCGGCCCGACGCCGGTTTCCACCGTTGGGCCGATGGTACAGCTGACGTTGGCCCGACGGCTGTATGCTATCTGGGACTGACACTTTTACACAAACATACCATATAGAGAAAGTGTTTTTAGAAATTCCCATCTAAAATGATAAATATAAAGTTCAAATGTATATTTATCATAACCAGCTACTTTTTGTGTGAATAATTGATTAAATCATGTAGATTAATAGGCTTTAAAAGTTGAATTGAGAGCTTTCTGTGGCTGCCATGGCTTTCCCTGTGTGTGGGGAACCCCTCTAGGTCATGTGATGAGGGAATCCCACCTATGATGTCTATGTTCAGTGGCATGAACTGAACAAACTAAGCAAAGGTATGTTTGGAGAGCTTTTGATGCTGGATTCGTTTGTATCTGGGTGAGGTATAACCGGCGACTTTAATAACCGATATAACTACAGAAAAATATGATTTAAAGTATTTGATGATTGCATAGTATAATTATATTTCCATTTCATTAATGTGTGTTATTACCAAAATAAAACATGTAGGACTGGTACTGGTAGCTATTATCCTGCAGGACGGTACCAGCACAAATGTGACGTCATCGTTCCTAGCAAACCACAGCCAAGAGGTGGGTTACTGGGGTCGGGTTGTTTTGCACACGGTACATGTTTTTGTCAACTCCACTTGCAGTGTTCGATTTGAAATTCTAGCAACTCAGGTGACCCGAATCGCCCGGGTCGTGTCAATCAATTAGACCCCCGGATACAATCGGTACTAAAATTCCAGGTGGCGCTACGACGCAAGTCTGGGCCGCGTTCAGGGTCCATCTCGGAGGCGCCTCGGCGACGGGCTTGACGTCACGCTAGTCTGAACGGATTTAGCTGTTGGCCGCCTTGAAAATGGCGGCCTCCATAGGCGGTGGCCATTTGCAATGGAAAAACTGCGCTCTGATTGGATGAAACCACTGAATAACAGCGGCCATTTTCGAGGCGCTTTTCATCTCCAGTCTGAAAAGGGAGGTGTCGCCGAGACGCACCCTGAACCCAAATAGACCAAAAAGCATCGCCGAGACGTCTCCGAGGCGCCTCCGAAACGGACCCTGAACGCGGCACAGGCCATAATGGGTGATAATAGAGTGAAAAGCAGTACATTGGTATTTGTTTGGTGGTAGTGGTGGGGAGGTTGGTTGGTTGGTTGGGGGGTTAGGTGTGTGTGGTGGGGGTTGATCGGGTGTAGTGGGGTTCAGGGGTGTGGTTAGGTGGTTGTGTGTTGGGGGTGTATGTTTGTGTGGAGGTGTGTGGTGGGGATGTATGTTTGTGTGGTGGGTGTGTAGGGGTGTGGTGAGGATTTTGGTGTGTGTGGTGGTGGGGGGTTTAGGGGTGTGTGGCGAGTGGGTATAGTGGAGGGTGGTAGGGTTGTGGTATGTGGTGGGGGTGTATGTGTGGGTGGGGGTTGATAGAGTGTGTACATTTTCATAGTTATACGAATCTTACCTGGGTACAGATGATGCCTCGGGTAATCGTGGACTAGGGAGAAGGAAGCAACATCCGGGTTCAGCAATCTTC
Organism: Branchipolynoe longqiensis; assembly: GCA_030323885.1. Classification (NCBI taxonomy): domain Eukaryota; kingdom Metazoa; phylum Annelida; class Polychaeta; order Phyllodocida; family Polynoidae; genus Branchipolynoe; species Branchipolynoe longqiensis. The sequence continues at coordinate 39,236,142 of CM059198.1, forward strand.
ACCTAATTATTCAGGATAAAAATGAGCTTAATGATGGAAATCTGATGTTTTCGTTTTGGCACAAGCGAACGTGATAATCGTGGTAGGGTGTGGTGGGTGGGCCCTAGTCCACGATTACCCGAGGCTTGTACCTCGGGAAAACAAGAGTTATCCATCATCTGTACCCAGGTAAGATTCGTATAACTATACTATTTTACCTCGGTACAACGCCTCGGCTACTCGAGGCCGAGGGAGACATTTACGTAGCCTCATTTTTATCCCCAATTATCTGATGAACATAAAGTTGTGTCAGTAGTAAAATCAAAAGTTTGTACATCTCACCCGATCTTGTTAGTTGGTGAGTAGGCGGGTTGCCACCCCGCTTGGTTTCTCTAGCCGTTTGTTGTAGTGTTTAGCAAACGACTTGGCCGTCTTCCAGCCGGCGTGTGTTAGGATTCTTCGCACTGAGATTCCTAACTTTCTTGCTTTGGAGACCATAGCGCCCCTTGTGGAATGCGAAGCATAGCGTTCCGTGTCTATGCCAGCCAACTTGAGTATAATAATAGTCCATCTGGCGAGTGTGTCCCGTGAGATGGCTTTATGTGGCTTGATAAAGCTCACTAAAAGCTGTTTGGAATTTCGTATTCCCTTAGTCTTGGATATGTATGTTCTAATAGCTGCAACTACACAAAGTTTCTTATCTTGTGGAAAGCTATCTAAATGGATAGAGGAGAGAGGATCTCCCGTCCTGTTTGACTTTAACAGTACGTCTAAATCAAACGTGGCCTCATTCTTGTCAATATCGAGGCCTTGTAAAGAGAGGGCTACAATTGTCTGTCCTCTATGTCCTGTAACTAATAATAATAGTACTGCTAATTTATAGCCTAACCGTTGGATAGTGAGGAATTTATTTTCAGGCCAGGATTTGAAAAGCTTAAACACTGTAGAAACATCCCAAAACCGGCTATATTTCGGTTTTGGGGGGTTTCTTTCATAGATTGATCTCATGATCCAATGAATGACTTCGTGTTTGCCAATGGTTTGTCCGTCTATTCTTGGTACAATAATAGAGAGTGCGCAGCGCGCCGCATTTATGGCCCCATAACCAAGTCCATCGTCTTCCAACATGCGCAGGAAGCGGCCCTACTTGCGCGATAGCAGGGGCCATTGGTTTAACCTTATGTAACAGGCAATATACTCCCCATTTCTTAAGGTAAGTGGTATACATCTTAACAGTACCTGGCCTCCACGCATGCAAAATTAACCTTTCTTGGGTTATTTTATCCAGTCCGTATTTTTGTAAGTACGCTCTTAGAAAAGGAATGCCAGCAGGGGGGTTGTTGACACGTCCCCGTGTGTTGTCACTTTTCCTTGATGTTGTAGGTTTACTGGTCCTCTTGGGAATCTTAAAAACTTTTTGGCTTCGCACTCCACTATCGCTCGCCACGGCTGAGTGTTCCAGTCTGGTACTATCAGTACTGCATGGGTTTTGTCCAGCCTGATCTTTCTGGCTACCCTGCTTACCAGGCTGAATGGTGGAAAAATATAGTAAAATGCGTTATTCCAAGTAAGAGAAAAGGCATCCACTCGCCAAGCGTGTGGTTCTGGGTGCCAGGATACATATTTATCAAGTTTTTTGTTTTTACGTGAGGCAAAAAGGTCTATGTCTGGCAAACCCCATTCATGACAGATTGTTTGAAAAATGTCGGGACTCAGTGACCATTCTAAATGGTCATGGAAATGTCGGCTTTTGTTGTCGGCCAGTGTATTTAGTGTACCTGGGATGTGTGCTACTGTAATCCAAACGTGTTGTTTTTCTGCCCAATCCCAAATGAGTTTTGCGATGTCGTTGCAAGCTGAGGACTTTGTCCCTCCCATGTTACGGACGTAGGCCATTGCAGTAGTATTATCAGTTAACACTTGGATGCTAAGCTTATCTATTTTTACTAAGCTTGTAAGCCCTAGATAGATGGCTCTTAACTCTAGGACGTTTATGTGGTCATCTATTTCATTATCTAGCCAGCGGCCCCCTGTAGCTTCATTATTTCTGTGGGCACCCCAACCTTCTAGAGACCCATCAGTCGTAACCGTTGTGTTAGGTTCATCCATGCGGATGGGATTATGGGAATGAATTAAATGTTTCATCCACCATTGGATGTTTTCATGTCCTGCTTTAGAAATTGTCATTAGGCATTCGATATTTCCCTTAGCTCTGGTTAGGGCGATATTTTTATCTATTTCGAGGGATTTAATGTGTGCCTTGCCGTATAATACGGCTGGTGCATAAGCCACCATTAATCCGATTAGCACTGCTACTTGCCGTATTTTTGGTCTTTTTATGTTTAAAAGCTCTGTGGATGTAGTACTAAATTTTTCAATTTTGTCTGATGTTAGGGAGATTGTCATTTGTTGTGTATTTATAAAGAATCCCAAGAATTTTAATAGGGATGTCGGTTGTAGAACCGATTTGGTCTCATGAATGAAAAACCCCAAATGGGTCAAGGTATTACATAAATCTTTTATGGCTGAATGGCAATCTTCCTCAGTGCGTGCTACAATAAAGGAATCATCAATATAAGGGAACATGACATGGCCTTTCTTGGCCATTTCAGCAAAAACGGGTTTAAGTAACATTGTAAATAACCGTGGGGCGCAGGCCAGACCATTTGGCAAGCATGTGAATTGGTACAATTGGCCTTGCCACATGAACCTAAGAAATTTCCTATGGGACTCAAAGATTGGTATTGTATAATAGGCATCTTTGAGGTCTACACTTGCAAGCCACGAACCCGGCATCACTAGGTCACGGGCTGTCTCTAACGAGAACATTTTGAAGTGTCTATATTCGACTAATTTATTTAGAATAGTTAAGTCGAGGATCATCCTGATGTCTCCATTAGGTTTGGGTCGAGAGAATATATTTGAGATATATTCTCCTTCTGTATGTTGAGCAGTGGTAATGATACCTTTCATTTAAAAAATGTTTACTTCTAGATCTAAGGCCAATTTCTCGTCTAGTGTTAAGCGGTAGGGGAAAGGGACTTTACTTTGTATCGGGGTTTCTATAAATGGAATGAAGACCCCTCTAACAATATCTAGGACTGTCTGATCTTGTGTGAGTTGTTCCCACTGTCTAATATGATTAGATACACAAAAAAGGCTTACACTGGGTTGTATGGTCGGCTCTATTTGTTCCCTGGCTTGGGGAACTGCTTCTGGGAGGGGTTTTCCCTCCTGAAGGGGCGGTTGCCGTCGTTCCAGCCGTACTGGTTCCGCTGGCCTCTTCCTCTCGGCTGATATTGGTTCCGGTTCCCGAATCGGTTGGATGAGAAGCCGGTCCTGCGGCCCCGAAAATCCGATCTGGATTTCTTGAATTTTGCAGTGTTAGTATCTTTCTTGCTGTCGAGATGTTTTGACTGCTTGGCGGCTGTTTCTACCTGTTTGAACAGGTATTGGAGTTGACCCCCAAACATCTTGGTGTTGTCCAGTGGCTTCCCTTTTATTGGCTTGGGAGCCAGGAAGAGTGTATACTCTTTACCGTCATTGTCGACCACTTTCTTCGAACGTGCGACCTCTTTGCCCGCGTCGGTTGTGACCGATTTAAATACATTTTCGAACCTGCGGTACGATAGAAAGTTGCTAGTAGCAGTCAGAGCAGCAATGGCTGCGTTGATATCAGGAGTAACGGTTGTGAACTTGTTACTGACCATCATGCGGTTAGCAACTGGCATGATAGCCGAAAGGGCTATGAGCACTCCTTTGTGGACTGTGTGCAGGCAAGATTCGAATTTCTTGCGATCTTCACTCATCTTTACATCATCGTCCATCTCTTTGATGGTCGCCTGAGGAATACCCTTTATCCCAGTGTACTGTTCGGCCAGTTTCGTGAGTGTTTCTGCCGGTTTAAAGGTATCGAAATGGCCCCTCAGGTTCGTGCGCATTAACGAACAGGTGTTAATGCGCTTCTTCTTGTCAGCCCTGATCTTTTTGGCTACTTTCACGGTAATGTCCGCGAATGCGCCTGGGTGAGGGTCATCAGACCCTGAGTCAGTTGATGTAGAGTCGTCGGACGAGTCTGACGAGGAAGATTTTGATTTCTTTTTCTTTTTAGACTTAGATTTCTTCTTAGTCCTTTTGACTTTGCGTGTTTTGTTACGGGCTTGGTAGTAGTCGTCTCCTTCTGACGACTTTTTATGTCGCCGCTTCTTCCCGATGACGATTTCTGAATCCGTTGTTTGGGGTTCAGAAAGGTCTTCCCAACCCGATTGATCGGAAGGTGAGCCCCGTTTAGTGGGCGTTTTGGGCGGCGGTATTGGGAGCAGCTGTTGCAGCTGCTCGCGAATGAGCCTCACCATCTGCTCGTTGGTGTCAGGCTGGGAGGGTCCTGCCTCCGGAGAACGGTCACGTGATGTGCCCGATAAGAGACCAGGGGTCGCGTCCCCCTCGCTTAGCGTGTGTGGAGCACCCTTGCTACCCCGCTTCGCGGCCATCTTGAGTCGTCTGAAATAACCAAAAGAGGGTATTTAGTACGATCTCAAGGAATGACTGAACCAGTGGAACAGTGTCAGAGGGCAGTACAACCCTTGTAAGGTAATAAAACTGTATTTACACCAGTTTTATACCAGGCGTGCGTAAGCTAAGGTATAACGAAAGTGTAACGGTCGGAGAACCGAACCGAAACCAATCGCGGGGTAGGGACCAGTGTAGTGTCCCACCCACACTCTCTGTATCATAGACTTCTCCCTTCTGTGGCTTCTACGCCAACAAATTGGAGAAAATATTATGACACTCGGAGGTACGCCTCAGAAAAAACTATCATAACGACGAAATGGCTCCAGCCAACGTGTCTCGACGTTGGGCAACGGGCGGCAATGTAATTCTATCTAAGCGACGAAATGACTCCGGTCAACATGTCTCTCCGTTCGGCAACGGGCGGCAAAAACAAAATGGATGCCTCAATCTACAGCACCGGATAAGCACAACGCTGTTAAAATTACATATACAGCCAGCCAGCTTTGTTGTAAAAAGCTGTTAAGCATGTGCTAGAGATATTCATAAACATGTATGCCAGTGTATGTTCCGGTACTTACAGTAGAAACTGAGTAATCCGTGGTAAAAACTGCTGAGCTGCTCGTAACGTTCCTCCAGTTATGAGCGGAATATGCTAATTGCTGAACCCGGATGTTGCTTCCTTCTCCCTCGGCCTCGAGTAGCCGAGGCGTTGTACCGAGGTAAAATATATATATATATATATATATATATATATATATATATATATATATATACATTCAGATTTATATAATGTTACATTAAACTCAAGTATGGATGTGTGACAGGATTGTTTGTTTTTTAAATTATGAAACAAGGCACAACATGATGTCAGTTATTTGTGCAAACATGGAACACCAACCTGTTTGGCAATGACAGTAAGGCTACATCATTTGCTCACTGACATGTCAGACCAGCAGTGCTATCTAAACTCTTAATGAAGAAATATGCAACAGCTGTGCCTTTCATGTGTTGGCTATGCTAACAAATTAAGGCAGTACTCACCTCTAGTGTAGCCATGTTGGTACTACTCTGTTCTCTGTTATTACATAATTAGTATGCATTGCAGCAATCTCTGAGGAAAGTATAGTTGCAATCATGCTTGTAATTTAGTACCAGCCCAACAGTGCTATCTAGATGCTTAACCCCGTCCTGATATGACCGTAGATGTTGCTAGGACGTAAAACAACAAACAAACAAACAGATGCTTAAGGAAGAAGGTTGCATAAATGAATGCGCTCGGGGCAGAAAAAATAGTAGATTAACCCCCAATTTCTTTTTTTGAATAACATATCCATTTCATTAATCTGGGTGGTCATACTTTTATTTTAAAACATGTGGGACTGTAGGCATACAGGTACCAGCACAAATGTGGAACAACTAGATAAGATATTCACCCCTTCCTAAATGAAGTAATATGAATAAGCAATGCTTAGAACCGACCCCCGCTTGAAAACGGTCCGAGGCCTTTGAATTTGCCGATACGTGTAGTGCAAAACATCAATTTTATTTTAAATTAATACAAATATAGAACAATACACAATATTCACATGCATGCGCTGTGGCAACGGTCCCACAACCGTAGTGTTCGTCATTGCCGTCAGATGTCGCATGTGTATTAATAGTGACTGACTAGTTTGGTAGCCTACTAACATTTTCAAAAGGGTCCAAACATGAACATTTTATTTTTCTTGGAAGCTCCAATGACCCAAAAACAATATACTTTTGGAATTGTCAAAATATCCCAAAATTTGGCTGACATACGTGCATTTGAAAGTTAGTAATTTCCATAGCTTTTGTATGTGCAGTGGCAACAGTCCGACAACCGTAGTGTTTGTCGTCGCCGTCAGTTGTTGCATGCGTTGTGAATATTGTGGATTTGGCATAAACATGGAAGTTTGGAATTACAAAGTAGTCTATTGACATATATATACATATAAACGCTTGAATAATTATTTATTATTATTATGCGATTCAACACGAGTATATATTAACCAATCGCTGTCATCCACCCTGTTTGCTGTGTAGCGAAGTTCGACGAGCTGTTTCCGTTTGCTGGATTTTGGTGATTTTATTTTCCACCTCTATAGCCCTGTTTACACGGGCGATTTAAAACGCTTCATATGAAACCACTTGCCTAGATCGACTCACATTTGGCGTGTAAACGCGACTCTGAGGCGTTTTAGGGCTGAATCGATTCATATGAAACGGTTCATCTATACCACCTCGCGAGGTAGTATAGATGAAGCGATTCAGCTGGTTCCCGGCAGTGTTAGGGCCCGATTAGGCTGAAATCTAGTGAATGCGATCATATTTAACAGAATTGCATCCTCAAATAATGATATTTAACTAAATTAACCTTAAATTCCAAGCGATATTAACGTAGCAGCTTCATCGGCGTCGAATCGACGAGTGTAAACTAAACCAATAGCAGTGCTTCCCGGCTACAGGCGGACCTAAGGCTGCTGGTTCCCGGTCGCCGACACACTTTCAAACTCTGTCCGTGTAAACGCGCCTCTAAAACGCTTCATATAAATCGCTTTGTCTAGAACGTTTCACAATTCCCCGTGTGTAAACACGGCTAATGAGTACGGGTATAGACTACATCACAGTTCCGACTGTGCATGCACTGAAAACGGGGCCGGGAGCAAAGCAAAGGCATACGGCCATTGAGTTTGCCGATACACGTAGGGAAAAACTGGCATTTTAGTCAAAATAAATAGACATACATAACAATTTGGCACAAACATGGACAGAAGGATGCAATATAATAATATAATAATATAATGAATATGTTTAAGATACAACTCTCCATAATTAAGCATTTTGAGCTAAGAAACACACAATTTCAGTCACTTTACAGGCTGACGTTTACATCACCATTGATTAGTCAGAAGTAATTCTTGTTCTAAATATTAAAATGTCAAATGTGTCAACAAAAACTTGTTTCACAGAAATATATAACCAATATCTGATTAGCCCTACTCATTTTCTATTTCTACATATGTCATTAACCATAGAATATAAATAAATACATGAAAAAATTAAATAAAACTGACTGGCTCTGGATCTAACACTAGTCTGAGTGCCTAGGTTTGTCTAAATCTAAATGCACATGGCATAAGATGTGCTGATTATATTAATGTAAATGCAATGCTGGATAAAAGATTAATATTTTAATTTATTATATATATTTTTTTAGTTGGTATTCTATGTTTCAAACAAGAGCTGTGATGAGCTGAAACTAGCACATTTCATAGCTGCACCCAGTGTATTAGCATGTGCCATATGCTTCTCGTAGCTTTGTTTTGCTCTGACGCATCCCACAATGCACCGCGCTGCAGTCTATTGTTTATGGATATATATTATTATACTTGTCAAGTCTAGTAATAAATTTGAATATTAGGTTCCTGATATCAGCCTGGCAGGCTGTCAGTGTCACATCAATATTGGCAAATAGCTGACTAGCACTGTGATACCTAGGTCATCATCATCATCATCATCATGCTGTCGGTCGCGATGCGACAAAGACTGCTTTCATTACTTGACTGCCGCTCTCCATTTTTTGTGCGGTTGTACATTTCATGTAAGCTGCCTGCAAAAGTGTTGAAGTGCTGCTGGCTTTTGCAAGTTACCAGCGGCACTCTCTCGGGGAGCAAATAGAGGTTTCAGACTGGCAAGAAAAGTCCAGACAGGCGCAAAACTATTTGTCCCTGCAGTGGCTGGTTGGGAGATGTTGGGAGTTCCATACATCAACCGCCCCTGATGCTGCCACAGTGACATGGTTTTCTGTTCAGGGTTTGCTCCCTTAGCCTTCGGTTCTGTCAAGAACCTGTACCACAAGGCAGTGGTTTACAACTCTGCAGGGCAGGGGCATCAAACTCCCTGAGGTATTGCAATACCTGCAATACTGCATACCTAGGTTTTTGTTTGTTGTTGTTTTACGTCCTAGCAACATCTAACGTCATATCAGGACGGGTACCGACTTGTGACAGTGCGCAGTCATGGCGACTTTATAGTGCTGTCCCACTGGGAAACCAGGCCGCCAGCACCTAGGTAGGCGGAGTTATAACCTCATAATGTCATTATATGCTACATTCAGTTTTCTAATATGACCTCGAATTTATGGATGTCTTAACAATGTTTTAACATAGCTATGTTCATTACAAAAAGAGACCTGGTGGGGTGGCCGAATGAGTAGAGTGTCGGTCTCCTGTTTTGGGAGATCGGCAGATCCGAACCCATGAGTTTGTGGGTTCGAATCCTGGTCGAGTCAAACCAATGACGTAAAATGTTATACTTGTCGCTTCCTAGCCTAGCGCTCGGCATTATTAGGATACGGCAAGGACTGGTTGGCTCAGTGTCAGGATAATATGACTGAGTGGGATATCAGGTCATGGTGCTGGCGGCCTGATTTCCCAGTGTCAGTGGGGCAGCACTATAAAGTAGCCATGAGTGCGCACTGTCACAAATCGGTACCCGTCCTGATGTGACCTTAGAAGTTGCTAGGGCATAAAACAACAAACAAACATTACAAAAGTAGCCAAATATGTTTCCATTGACCTTAACATGCGCAAGTGCTGAATGTACACAAGTAGAATACCCGAAAAATCCCCAGCCAAGACGAATCATAAAGATGGCAAATCAATTCAGGAACGATGTTACCATCCTAAGACCTAAATGACTAAATTGTCTAAGAAGTAACCCTATATTGTTAGATTGATTGATTAATGATTGATTGGTGGTTGCTTTACGCCGTGTCGGCAGCATAGGCCATATTCATGGCGAGAAATGTTTGTTTTTTGTTCAAACCATCGCTTTTACATGTAAAAGCAGACAATCAATTATGTGCCAATAGACACTAATTAAATTAGAAAGCTGTGGTCAAGGGAAACAAATTCCCATAGAAAAAGAAAAGTTTCATTAATAATTAATAGAATCCATTTAGTAAACTATATAAGGTGGTACAGTCCAGCTGCCCTCAAAAAGGCTAAAATGTTTTCCTGTTTTACCTTAGTAAAAAGGTCATGCATACTGCCTGCAGTGTAGAACCATTGGCGCAGGGCCAAAAAATCAACGCAACTTAGTAAAATGTGTTTGAGTGTCAGGGGGGACTGACACCCAATACATTCAGGGGGAGGTTCCCCCTTGAGCAGAAAAGCATGTGTAAGCCACGAGTGGCCAACACGGCAGCGACTAAGGACCACTTGGTCCCGCCGACCTCCCGCATGAGTCTGTGGTGGCTTTCCCACAGATGGTTCAATTTCTTTAAGTTTATTGATGTTTTCATCCCACTCATGTTGCCATTTGGATTTTATGTGGGTGGCTATTAGTGGTTTCAGATCAGAGTGAGGGATCAGACATGGTTCAAGATCACAGTTCAGGGCCTTCTTCGCAGCCCGATCAGCTCGATGTATCTACATAATCTGTGTAGTGTTCTTAACTGCAGTGACAGCACCATTTTTATTTAATCTGTTTCACGTTCCACGAGGCTAAATCATTTGTAAATTTACCTCCACACAGATTTGGTCGAGAAGAAGGAAGAGCCTTATATGGCCCGGATCACCAGCATCAATAACATTGTCGTCGATCTGGTGTCATCATCCCTTTCCAACGCCTGGGGTCAAAAGTCACAGCCTAGTATAGAGCAGAGCCTATTTGGACTTCCGAGTGTGCCAGGAGCTGTCCTGCTGTGGGGTGGCCTGGTCTTGATGTGCGTTCTGATTGTGTACCGCTTTAAGACCCGGACATTTAAAACCCTCAAACAGAAGAGTCCCGTTGCCGGGCTCAGTCGGTCAGGCGTTTTGCACCACCAGTACCCGTGTTGTCGGCGGTGGCTTTCCCCGCTGATCCTGCTCGGTTTCGTTATTAGTCTTCCGTGGGAGTATTTTCACCTCTACCAGATGGCAGTGTCCAAAAAGGCTGCATTTACAGTCCGGGTGAGCTGAAATTTCATTGTTGCCATTTGTCTTTTTCAATTTGGTCGAATAATTAATCATTTCTTTCACAGTGCATTCTGACAACGAAATTCCGTCTCCTCTCAACCCTACCGACCTCCAACATACACACATCAGAAAATGGGTAGTTAGAACTACAAAATATAAGTGTATCGTCGTGTTATCTGTCCAAAATTAAAATATACTTAGAATTACAAAATATAAGTATATATCTTTTTATCCGTCCAAAATTACAATATATTTAGAATTACAAAATATAAATATACATCGTTTTATCAGTCGAAAATTACAATTCTTCCAGCACTCAATCGTTGAGTATCGCAGTATTTATCCAATGAGTTATGGTCTTCAAGCAAATCAGTTGGTATTTCTAGTAGCTGTATATTTGGTTAAACTCCGGCCGAGTATTTGTATAAAGACGCCGTGTTAAAATGGCGTCACTATCTTTAAAGCAGCACTGTTTTTCCTGCTAGGGGATGCCGACGGAATGCTACCCACAGCGCATGTCTGTGTGGGAGACGATGGTATCGTGGTTGCGGTGGCATATGTCTTGGGGGGAAGACCCATGCGAGAAGTACCATCAGGCCGTCCTTGTTGACCCGTTCTGGGAGGTCACGCCAATGATGGTCAGTACACCCCATTAACCCCCCCCCCCCCCCCCCCCACCCCTCGACACACATGCACGCGCACACACGATGACTACCTCACTACATTCTGAAATGATTTTCACAGTGCGCCCGGTGTGGCGGTCTCCGATGCCACAAGGCTGATATGCCAAATGTCGCTTCTGCGCATGCGCGGATTTTAACACATATGCAAAAGACCCATGCGCTCGCCGGCTACAAGCTCAGGCACGGTACCCGGCTGTGTTAGGCCGAAATCTATTGAATGCGATCATATTTAACAGAATTACATACTCAAATAATGAAATTTAATTAAATTAACCTTAAATTCCAAGCGATATTAACGTAGCAGATCGATCAGCGTCGAATCGCCGAGTGTAAACAAAACAAATAGCAGTGATCGCCGCAACGTCCGAAAATCCGCGCATGCGCAGAAGCGACATTTGGCATATCAGCCTTGTGGCATCGGAGACCGCCACACCGGTACTCAGTAGTGTGAGAGTTCTACTTTTCTAAAAATGTATAACCCCAATTTATTCGATCCTTTCCAACTTTTGGAAAATCATAAAATATGTCCTGTGAAAGTTAATATAGTGTTTATTGGAGATTGATGTCTTAGTAACATCTCAGGTCAAATCAGGACACATGATGATTTTGACAATGCGCTTCCGGCTGGTGTTGAGTGGGCACTAGTGATTGTTACCTCACAGGTGTAAAGTATATGGCTATGTGTTTAATTAATTTTGTTACTAAATGTATTTTATTCATCGAATAATGTCTTTTTGTCAGCGCCAGAGGACTGGTCTTCCGGCCGTTCATTACAATTTGTTGGTACATAAATGACAATATCAGTTGCAATAATAACCACATGAAAAACCTGTTCGATAATAGAAGCATAATATAAATTGACTATTCGTCGTAATAGTAACTGCATGCAATTCCAGTTCAACATATGTATTATGCACTTGGTGAGCATGCATCAATAAATGTACAAGATGACTCTAGAATTGTCTTTAAACACTTCTTTCTTCCTTTGCTTTCTCTCTTCTTTTTTCAAAAAGATATAACATATCTCCAATACACATATATATATATTATATTGTAAATATGCAAATCAGTGGATCCAATCACCAATACCAAATGCGGAAACCTGCCCATTTTTTAATCCCATCACAAGTGTTCCGTTCTGTGTGGCCTAATGATGGGATCGAGGTCTGAGATTGCAGTGGGGACTTACATCAGACAGGTTTTATGTCAATTTAAAGGAAAATGTTAGGTAATAGGTTTTGAAAGAAGGTGTAGTAGGGGCGGGAAGGGGATCAGCGTGCAGGGCTCTGTAGTGCATTTGAGAACATTTATATATATATGTATGTACAAGGGTCAGGGCAAGGATGGCCTTTAGAATACCTATAACTGTGTCGGGGTCTGACAGGCCTGTTGTATTTACATTAAGTTTTTAAATTCAAGGAGACTTGTGGACCGTCTTGTCCTCACTGGAAGTTTATTCCACAATGTGCCACCTCTGTAAATCGGTGCTTTAGTCAGTTTGTTTGTTAGTGGCTTGGGTGTTTTTAGAAGTGTAGCATCGCTCTATCTGGTTACTCTGTTTGTATGGTCAACATATTGTTCATCATTGGATCTTTTTACATGAGACTGAGGAGATGTGTGTCCCTCCTTTGGCTAAGGTAGCTGACTTGTGCTTTAGCATGCATTTCCTTTACAGACAGGTTTTTTCCTCTGTAGACAGTTCTAAGTGCCCTGTTTTGAATCCTCTGTAATTTGTTTTCTTGTTGTTTTGTCAGCAGTCCATATATTAAATCATTGTAGTCAATTATTGGAAGAATAGTGGCTTTATATAGTAACAGGGCTGTATTCTCGCTCATGTAGTACCTTATAGTGCTGATCAACTGATGTACCGTGCCGATAGCACCACAACCCACTCAGTTCTGACACTGAACCAACCAGTCTTTATCCTATACTAGACAAGTATCAATCACGTAAATATTTGGTTTAACTCAGTCGGGGATTGATCCCCGACCACCACACAGGAAGTGGGTGTTGTACCCAGTCGTATTCGGAATGTAGCTAAGAACCATCTTCCATCGCCAATATCTTCCCACAGGTGATATCGTCCGTCCTGGCGCGGTGCATTGTGCACCCACTGACCATACTGCTGGGCGGTCTCGGGCAGGGGACGCGGGCACTCCTCGCCTCCATCCCGTCACTATGGCAACCAGTCGTCATGGCAGTCGTCGTAGCAGGCCTGATGGCAACTCTCATAATGATGTGTAACTATCGGGTAGCAGTACCGCTATTTTTAACACTGGAACCTGTTTCACAAACACACGGTGACGTTTTACACCGACATGATGAAGTCATGCTCCCGAAAATAAAAACTTTCTCGGTGTGTTGTAAAGGTGAAGCACACAAGCCCATTGACTGTTTACGTTGAGGATTTGCATAGTTTAGATATCGGTAAGATGATACAGGTTTATGTACGTAAACACAATTTCGTATCGTCACTTATTTATATTCATAAGGATGTAATTTCATAAGCCATAAGATAGGCGAAGAGATTTGATTTATTGTGACTTAATTATGTTAAGATTGTTAGATTAGATATAATAGACATTCAACCCGGGGAAAAAAGATTATGGTGAAAATAGGTGCTTGTCAATGTTGAAAATTACATTTTACTGTGCTATCTTTCAGGGATGAAAGATCTCTGCGATATTGCAGGTTTACAAGATTTTTCAATCCCACAGCACCATCAGCGTGTACAAATATGTGTTGCAGACGCCACAGCACTATCAGCATATACTACTAATACATGCTTCAAATGGCGCAGCACTATCAGCGTATACCAATATATATAAAACCCGACTTCCAGAAATTGTTCGCGATTCCCTGACAATGACCTATGGGAGAATATCTGCATTTCTGCTTTCTTACCTCGAAGACCACTTTCATCCCTGATTTCTTTTAAGTCGGAATGGTCGAATGAGCTGCCCGGAATTTTGGATTCGAACCCATGTCGAGTCAAACTAATAACTTAAAAATTGATACTTATTGCTACATAGCCTAACACTTGGCATTACTAGGACATGGCAAGGAGCAGTAGAATGAGGAAGATAAATTGATAGCGATCTGAATTTCCCCTGCTAATCAATGAATATATATATTGATTAAATACACATGCAGTTTATAGCTGGGTTGTATAACACAATTAGACCGAGAAAGCAATTGTTTATTTGCCCAGTGCCCACATGGATTCGTATATAAAATATAAATGTATAATTACATATATTTTGGTATAAATTTGTCATACCATCTGAAACAATCTTCCTCATTCCCCTACTCCTTTTGCTATCCTATCCTAGTAATGCCGAGTGCCAAGCTAGGTAGCAACCAGTAAAAATATGACATCATTGGGTTGACTTGGATGGGATTAAAATCTGCAGGTTCGAATCCCACGACCTGCCACATGGGAAGTGGGCGCTCAACTCACTGCTATCACAGTTATTCATATATGTCTTGTCTTGGAAGATTTATACTGCCTATCATGGATAAGTCTGAATAATAGGCAGTACAAATCTCTATACATATAATATATACTGATATTCTTTTATAAAGCGACAGGTATTTGTAGAAGTGTACAATAGCCATTACCCCTTCCTCCCCAGCGTACAGTTTGCATGCTCGTGATACTGTTGACAATTGTGAATGGCGCTAAAACAAAATACAAATATTTATCATTGTTAGTTTTCGATGCTACAGTATTTACCTTATATAGTGCAGTTAAATTGATTGCAATTCCATACATTGATTTAATGCAACTGCAATTAGAAATATTGTGTACAAGGTAAGTCATGTGTTCTTTCTGAGAATTCCGTAATGTGTTTGTGTTGTGTAGTCAAACACCACCGTAAATTTAGAAGTTACTTGTAGCAAAACTATCAGGTGACGTTAACAAAATGTTTTGACGGTAGACGTTCTCACGATGAAATAAAAGATCATGTTTAATTAACAGGCGTTATGCAATTGGCATGGACCTACTCTGAGAGTGAGGGATTGGCGTCAACCACTCAAGTACATTTACAAAACATTGCAACTTGTGATGCTGCATATATCATTACACAACTATCAAAGTATCCACACTCGTTACTTAGATACAAGGGTGCTTACTGCTCGGTCGAACGGTGGTAACACCATATGAAGTCATTGGTTCTATAGCAAATTGCAAACTGGCTCTGTACATGTAATACAATAAATGACAATGTAATGAAGTCATTGGTTCTGTACCAAATTGCAAACCGGCCAACCAGACGGGATGGCCGAATGAGTTGAGAGTCTGTCTCCTGTTTTGCAATATCCTGGAGATCCGAACCTATGGGTTCGTGGGTTTGAACTGTGGTCGAGTCAAATCGAGTCGACGACTTCTGAGCCTGTCAGCTAGCTGCGAGGAAAAATCAACACAGACGGTATCGTAGAAAACAAATATCAACGCCGCCGACGAGGTGGAGAGGCTGGGCAGGCCTCTGTTGCTACTGCGTATCGCCCGTGCGGGTTGACACTTGTGAGCCCGTCAGCTGGCGGCCAGAAAAAATCAACACACACGGTATCGTAGAAAACAAATATCAACGCGTCGACACAATATGATTAACGAAGTCGATTAGATTTTAAATTCGACAATTTTGTCGGTTACAGAAACGATTTAAAGGTTTTTTATTAGTACGACACGGGTACGGGCCGTAGTACGGACCACGGGTACCGGTACGCCATAACAAGGGCCATAGCCTGAACCTGAACCCAAATGCTGCCATAGTGCAGCGGCAAAGCGCTAATACCAAATCGAAATATATATTTCGATATATATATATATATATATATTCTTACTCTATTAATCGGCATCTGAAGATAATACAAAGGCTACTACGCAATACTACGCAAAACTACACCTTCTTACAAGAGCAACAGAAGGTTCACTGCCTGAACACACCACTTTCTAAGTCGAGAAGGAATTGCTGGGAATTGCTATGACACTATGAACTGCATATGGGTATCGTTGAACATTACTTGAACCTGTCTACACTGCTCGGTATTTCTTCAAATCCCTGTCGTTCTCAGGTTTGACTGCACTGGCCGCAGCTGCCACTGTGACAGCACCCATCTTGTGACACTTGATATGTTTATTGAGATTGAATTGATGTGTGGTATCTTCTGTTTTCAACTGTGACAGTCACGTGCCGGCTGTGTACTATATACCGGCGTCTGGTATTTGGCCAAGAACTACTAGTGGTGTGGATAAGTAGTATATATATATGCTGCTAGTTTATAGCAAGTTCTGACAGTGCATTGCTTCTTCCTCTATATACTTTATACATTTTTACTGCATTTATGCCATTTTTTAGTGTGTGCCAGTGTAGTCTTCGGTCAACGCCATTTTGTATCTGACATTTCCACATTACGCCTTTTTTATCTAACGCCATTGAGGACGTGGAGCACGGCAGTTGACTGGCCACACTGGGACTAGACTATTTTATATGAAACTTATTTTATTACATTTACACATTATATACATTATTTATTATCTTACATTATTGTCCTGTGCTGCTAAGTCGAGAGGGAATATTTATGAATTGATACAACACTACGATGTGCAGCCTATGTTTTAACTGACGCCATTTACCAGATTCCAATGGACCCGTGGTTGCATTCACGGCGACGATTCACCAATATCAGTATCAACTATTACATTACCTTATGACATTAATTGTGTGTGTCGGTGTGTTCTTGTTGGGTGTGCACTGCCGCTCATAATTCCATTCGCACCGGATCTTGACACCATTTTACTTCACATCAATTTACTTCACGCCATTTAACGGATGCGACTCACCAATAACATGGCCAGTATCACCTATTCCTTTATCTTATGAAATTAATTCTCTGTGCCGGTGTGTTCTGGTCGGGTGTTACTCAGATGCCATTTTACTTGACGCCACTTGACTTGACACCATTTACCTGATCTATTGTGACACCTTATATATTTAGACTTACTCTCCCTTAAACCCAGAACGGCTGTGAACTTTAGGCCTTTCAAGGAAAGAAAAACTGTCTCATCTCTCTGTGGAACGCCACGGCAACGTAGCTGAAATGCCGCAATCCAAAAAATCAACCAGGAATGCCACACATACCAGGCAGAACACGGCTCAAAAGCCGCAGGGAAGGCCGAAAAAACTTAACCCTGAAGAGAGAGAGGACAAAGAAGTACGAGGAGCCAGCAACCAACGGGCTTCCCGACGCAAGAAGCCAGCAGCTGCACACTTAGCAGCGCCCGAGGACACACCGGCGCCGGCTCAAGCATCAGCGGCCAGCGCTGTTGATGGCTGCAACAGCGACATAATTCAAGCCATGCAGGACCTGGTCACGGACCTGAGGACTGATCTCGTCACCAGGATGGAGGCCCTGGAGGCGGCAAACAGGAAGAAAAGTAGTGTGAATACGGAATACCACACTCAGGATACTAGTGACTGTGACAGTGACACTGGAAGTGAAACTGACACTGGAGAACTGGTGACGATACGTGCTGGTCAACGCAGTCACACAGCGGTGGCTCAATTCTGCGACACACCAAAGACCAAGTCGAGGAAAAAACAAAAGAGGAGGACAGCGAACCCACTGAGGTTCCAACACATGGAGGAATCACAGTACAATGACGCTTACCATGAAGCCGCGGCACGCACTGGATCGCACCGACGGACACAGACCGCCCGGCTCGGTGACCGCATGGACCATGCCGACAACGCGGAAGCCATCAACGAATTGCTGGCTGCCGCCGGGACCGCAGTCATAAAGAAAAAAGGTAAAACTGCATTGCTTCCTCATCTGTTTGTTGTGCGTGGTGATAAGCACGAGAAAGTCGGACTCGCGGAGGCAACGCTGCCTGAATATATAGCTGCATTGTGTAGAATGACGAAAGTGGTGGAAGTTCCGGTAGCATGGAAGGAGCCGATCCTTGAGCATATTCATCAGTTAGCTACTATGGCGTCCGTCTGGGAGTGGGAGACATGCCGCCGCTCGAGTGGGCAGATACCTATGCCATAAAGGACCTCCAAAGGGACGCATTTGCAGCCGGCACCAAAATCACCAACCGACCCACCGCTAAATACAATAACGCCAACAGAAACACCACCACCATCAATGCCTACAACCCTTACCCCGCCATGGCTAACAGTAGGCAAGACTTCAATCGCGATACGGACGGTAAGCCCTGCAATGTCTGGAATTGGGGCAACGACTGTGGTTTCGCATCCACACATGGTGAACACCCCGACAAAAAGCCGCACATATGCGCCTGGTGAGCCAATAAATACAGACGCACCAACATCCATAAGGAGAAGGACTGCCAAAATAAGAGGCAATTTCTGGAGAAGAAGGCAGCCCATCCCAGAGCCACGGGCACAACACAACCGTACCAGGGTTTTTAATTAATGGCTCCATGAACAGTGCAGACCCAGGCATGGAGCCTGAGAATCAACGAAATAACAACAACGACACGAAACGACACGTAACGATCAATGTGAGTAATCTACCATGTAGTAACTTAATTCTGAACTGCTCCACCCCTGCACAAATTACCGCAGGTCCGCCGGAAATACACAGGCAGGCCCGATTGAATAAATACATCAAAGATGGCAGCAGCACTGACTCGGAGAACGATCCCAACCGACCCAAAAAAGCCGTTGGGAGAGGTGGGAAGCAAAAGGCTGAAGGCCGCCATCATAACAACGGTGGCTATGTACAGCCTGCACCGAGACTGGACGACAACACCACCGCAACACAAGGTGGCCACACCAGCGCTGCCGAAATAAGATATCCGCCGAATGAAGGGCTGACATCATTGGCCGACCACTGCCACGGGATCCAGGATGGTCGCCCTCCCGGACGGCCACTCCAACGGATGGATATCAAAAACAATGGCCGCCGACAAGCAAGACGACCATGCAGACAAGTGGACTCCACCTGGGCATGTGGGCCACGCGTGTGGGGAGCAGCCATGGGTATCGACAATCGCCCCCGCACCACCAGTGAGTCCAGTCGAGCACGATAACTTTACTGAGAATATTCATGAAATTCTTGATGATGTTCCTGTTTGTGAGGTGGACGGCCAACTGCCACCCCCACCCCTCACCCCCATTGCATATAGACCCATCTTGGACAGGATATGGCCCCACCCACTTGAGGCACAATGGGCGGGTCACCCCGAGTATCTAGAGATATATAGGCAAGTCAGACTCACAGCACTCCCCAACCACATCGGCGCTAGGATCTCTATCCCCTCAGGCCTCAATATACCTGAATGGAGGCGCCTTCTTACTGGTTACCATGACAAGCAACTTGTTGACTATCTTGATTTTGGCTGGCCCGTTGACTATACTGCAGACACGCCCCCCACGTCAACCACCGAGAACCACAGGGAGGACCCCGCCCACCTGACATACATTGAAGACTACGTCAACACGGAACTTCAACATGGGGCGCTCCTCGGACCATTCTGTGAGCCTCCCTTCACACCCTGGGCTCAGTCCAGCCCCATGATGACACGCCCAAAGAAGAACACCACAAGCAGGCGTGTCATCGTGGACCTCAGCTGGCCTAGGACGGCAAGCGTGAACAGTGGCATACAAAAAGGGTATTATCAAGGCAAGCCGAGAGTCTATACACTCCCCAATGTGATGGACGCCGCCGACGAGGTGGATAGGCTGGGCACGGGATGTTATATCTGGTCTGCTGACCTCGCACGCGCGTATAGACAACTCCGCACCTGCCCACTCTCCACTCCCTTGCTAGGCATCCACCTACATGGAAACTACTACACTGATACCGCTCCTCCATTCGGGTGTAGGACCTCCTCTATGGCATGTGCTCGGATCACGAATGCGGTTGTATACCTGCTCCGAAAACGTGGTCACTTTGTACACTGCTGCCTTGATGACTTTGTGGGCGTGGCACCCACACTCCAGACAGCGACCGCCGCATATGACGACTTCAAGCGACTAGCAGACACACTGGGTCTGGATCTCTCCCCCAATAAGTGCATACCCCCGACTAAGACCCTTGAGTGGCTCGGTTTTGTCATATCCGCAGATGACATGACGGTTACCATCCCCAGAGACAAACTTGACGACACCATGAATGACTGCCGCGCGTGGATGACGAAGCCTAAGGCAACCAAAAAAGACATCCAGAGACTAGTTGGCAGGCTCCACCACATTGCCAAATGCGTGGAGCCAGCCAGACGCTTCATGTCACGAATCTTCGACGCCCTACGCAGCGCTCCGTGCACTGGTAAACACGATGTGCCTGATGAGCTAAGATCTGACATCAGGTGGTTTCTTCAATATGCCGCGAACTCGAATGGCATAGTTCTGTTAGACCCCACTGAAAAACATATATGGGTAATAGAATGTGACTCATGCCTGAAAGCGGGAGGCGCTTTCTCCAGTGAGCACTACTACTCTCAAACCTACCCGGACGACATCACGAGGAAACATACCAACATTGCCCACCTCGAGGCGATTAACCTCGTAGCCGCAATGAAGAACCTCGCCCCTCACAATCCGGAAGATTACACTATTGTAATCAACACTGACAACATGGCAAGCCAACAGGTCCTCTCATCTGGTGCGGGCAGAGACCCTATCCTCACGGCCTGCGCTAGAGAGATCTGGTTGTATGCTGCCACCAAACACTGTCGCGTGGAAATTCTTCACAAGCATGGAAAGGATCTGATCCTTGCCGATGCTCTCAGTAGAAAAAGCATTGACGATACTGCTGTTAAGAAAGCCAACAAACTCACTCATGAAATGAATTTGACTGAAATTAACATAACATTCGATGACATTTTCACTACAGGTCTCTAGGATAACCTGTGGATCTCGACTATAATTGCTCCTCTATCCCCAGGTTACCCAGACGACACACACACCAGGGTGATGGAGCTCTACTTCGCCGGGCTGGCGGTCGGAACGTGGAAGAACAAGTCCCTGCAAGCAAAGAGATACCTACGATTTGCAGCAACCCACCATTTTGACCCTCTGGACTCCGCCCAGTATGACCTCCTCGCCTACATACTATCACTCAACGAATCCCTGATAGCACCAGGTACTGTAATGAATTATATTAGCGGGGCCAGAACATGGGTCCTCCTTTTCGGGGGCACCACTTCAGCATTTGACTCGTACCCCTTAACTCTAATGAAGCGCGGAGTACTCAGACTATCAAACCACAGAACACGACAAGCCCCACCCCTATCACCATCATCAATACAGGCAGTGGTCCGGCACCTGATTACTGCCGGACCAGATGCTGCTGTGCTGATAGCGGCTATATTGATTGGCAACACCACACTATTGAGACAGGGGAACCTGCTAGCCAGCCACGCCCCCCAAGACCCTGGCCACTCACTACGACGACACGACCTGACACTCACAAGCGAAGGGCTCACCGTAACAGTACGATCCACAAAGACCAGGTGGAGACCAGGACAAGACTACACCATATCCATTGCACCACGCCCCCACTCCGTGTGCTGCCCAGTGACAGCCTGGTGCCGTTACATCCGACTACACGCTCCCCCACAGGCAGGCCCTGCCTTCACACTGCCAAGAGGGGGCCCCCCTTACAGCGCCGATCCTCCTGGCAGCACTACGAATGGCCCTCTTAGCCACTGGACAAACTGCACCTGACGACTACTCTCTACAGTCTCAGAAGGGGTGGTGCCCAGGCATGTGCTGCATCTGGAGCCTCGCTTAAGGAGATAATGGAGCTCGGGGCATGGTCCTCTACGGCAGTCCACACATATGTCCCTAGGGACCAGATATGCCCTAGGCCTCAAACTCTCCCTTAAATTGGTCAAGAGTTCGAGTCCCGGTCCTTAACCACTTGACTCACACAGACTGGGGAAGCTTCGAATGCTCTGGACTGCCGGTTACCAATCTTGTACCATTATAACTGACCAATGTTCTGCATATCTGATATCATACTTGACTATATGTATCTATCTGACTTATTGAACCTACCTGTTATTATGTATCAGATTGGCCTTGTATCGTATGTGAGCCCTTTCCGATCAGAAGTAAATAACCTTTATATAATACCTCTGTCTCCGTCTCGTTAATTGTGGATGTTACGCGTAACATTGGTAATTTACGGCGGAGACAGGAACACCACAAACTGACTTACACCGGTGCGGTGGCGCCATCTGGCAGAAACCCTGATAAGCTACAAGCATAATGTGGTTCCTGGGGTTCCTCCAGATGGCGCCACGGGCAGTTACTGCGTCACGCGACCACCAGACCATTCCAGATTCGATCAGAACCGGCGCAGCCGCTGTCATCAAAGCACCCCTCTCGTTTTCTTCCCCCACTCACCCACACCGTTAAATGGAGAGTAACGATAGGGTCAAGAGTTCGAGTCCCGGTCCTTAACCACTTGACTCACACAGACTGGGGAAGCTTCGAATGCTCTGGACTGCCGGTTACCAATCTTGTACCATTATAACTGACCAATGTTCTGCATATCTGATATCATACTTGACTATATGTAGCTATCTGACTTATTGAACCTACCTGTTATTATGTATCAGATTGACCTTGTATCGTATGTGAGCCCTTTCCGATCAGAAGTAAATAACCGTTATATAATACCTCTGTCTCCGTCTCGTTAATTATTAGGATAGGGCAAGGACACTTGGCTCAGTGTCAGGATAATGTAACTGAGTGGGATATCAGGTCATGATGCTGGCACAACGAAGTCGCCATAAGTGTGCACTGTCACAAGTCGGAATCTGTCGTGATATGACCTTAAATGTTGATAGGACGTAAAACAAACAAAGCAAACCGGCTCTGCACATGCAATACAATGAATGATGGGTTGGTTGTTGGAGTTTTACATCCTGGCAACATCTAAGGTCATCAGGACGGCAATAAATGCCATGATTGAACATCCTTGGAGGTATTGTTGGAGCGTTCGTCATATTAAACACTGGACGTGGTGTTTTTAGTGGGTATTACACATATCTAAAATCGCTTTTTATTTTATAAAGAAAACTTGAATAAGCAACAAAGTTATACACCTGTCCGTTCGTTCATCGCAGTGCCAATCCGGACACTTTTATTGGCTCAGTTGGCGGATCAACATAGGCGATGTGTTAGGATGATATATTTGTTTGCTGTGCTGTTTTACATCATTCTAACATCTGAGGTCATATCAGGACTGGTATTAGAATGACGTGGGTGTTTAATAAATATTGTAGCAAACGCCATATAAGTTACATGTAAATAGCAGTAGGTTCATTTAGCCGGTTTCGCTTATATTGTATATTTTTCTGATTTTAAATGTTACCCTTTTCTTATTTAAAAAAAGTATCAAGTAGAATTAAAATTAGTTACATAGTAAATAGACTGACAACGTTTCACTTTGTTTGGAATATTATATTTCGGTAGCCAAATATAGCTATGGCATTTCTATATTTTAGTTCTATAGAGAAAAAAAGTACATCCATATTTTTTGTGGGGTTTGGGGGGGGGGGGGGGTAAGGTAAGGGAAAGTGTTTGGGGGGGGGGGGGGGGGGGTAACACTAAGTACTGGAGGCACGTCTCGCTCAACCTCTCGGAACTAACGGTAGAAGACGGGGTGTCACACTTTTATTGTCATCAACGCTAAATGAAACGCTCCAAGTTGAACGCCAGTATACCAACTACGGTATTATTCCAATACGAAAATGACCACGGTTATAAATCAGCATTAGTTACTTGGTTATAGTTTCAATTCATTGGGACTATGCACAGGAGTGTTACCAGGCGTGCCAGCCGATGAGGCAGTCAGCGCAAAACACGACATGGTAGCAACACATATACTATGATATAGATAGGTCTTTGATGCGATTTCATTCTGACTGGATTATTATTCACTTTATAACACATTATTACAAATACATTTCTACATTAAGTGATACATACTAGGGTATGTAGTCACCCGAAAGTTAGGCAGCATCCTCTCAAAATGTCCAACATTAGATACAAAAAGCATTTTTAATTATATTTTAATTAACCTTTGAACAAGGTATGGGGTTGCTCACGAATTCTTTAATTTAACCTCGGTGTGGAAACTAAGACTTTATTGCAGAATGGGGATCAAATTAAACGTATGTATACATACATGTACAGATATATTATTGAGGAGCCGTCATTTTCTCACGGCCACCGAACGAGGTCATTTTAACTTCTCCCTATTTTAACACTATATCATTGAGCAATATATTGAAGCAAATGCGGCTTACTTACTTTCATAGAAATGAAACCAATGTTGGCAATATGATTTCCCAAATACGCATATACATGAAATGACAGGTACGGTCATAATTTTCTATTGATTGTTTAGACCTTCCACACAAGGCATGTGGTGAGAGGGTTGCAGGGTATTTAAATCGGTTGTCTTTTGTTTTGTTTAAAAGAATAATATATAGCGGGAACGCTGTGTGGTGGTATCTTTGCCTATTGTAGGTCACATGTGATCATTTATATACATACCGTATGTGTGCGTATATAGATACCTGTATATATATATATAAGCATAAATATGGATTAGTTATGGTGGAGTTGAATAACTTATTTTATTGAAGGTTACAGCCGAGGACAGGGAGAGGAGCTCTATCTGCTGCAAATCAATCCTGTACCTACTCTATAGGGTTATTCCTAAGTTAGTAAAGTTAATTACTAAGCTGGTTTATTTAATTCATTTTGTATAACATGTGTTAATCAAATAATTGATCAATTTCCCATTTATTATGAAAAGTTCGGGAATCCTCTTCGATTAACCATTTAAATAACCTTTATTGTAGATGAGATATATAAACGAGTGACTGTTTATTCCTATGGAATTGTTCCCAGCGTAGTCCGTCTATACCTGGAGAACGATTTACCCCTATACGAAGCACGTTCTCCACGCGCCCTGTCGAATGGACAATTGACTTGTAGCGGATAAAGTTTCCTTTCGTTTACCTCAGGTAATCCTAGTGGCTAGAGCTTGAACTAATATTTATATACATTTAAATCTATTTTTTCCCCGTAAAAGACTAATGCATCCCAGTAAGATGTATATATATGGGTCGTTTCGTGGTAAATAGGGCCAATATACTTTCCAGTATGTAATGGTCAAATACAATTATGGAGAGAAGAGGGTGTATTTTCTTTATACAATTGGTATTCTTACACTTTGGAGGGATAGATATGAACAAATTAAGGCCTAATGTGACAGTAAACAAACCCAACATTTTCTTTTTTTTAATGGTGTTTTAAAGGCATGAATTTGTTAAATGGAGAATGTGGACTTTTCTACAGCCTACTAGACCTTTATTTTGCATAGAATATTATCCATTAACCAATGAAATAATAAAAGATGACTCCTACATGAAATAAATATTCATTTTGCATGCATGTATTTTTTTTATTACCTAATATTCCACGGTGATTAAACTGGTTCTGGACATAACTGTTGTCCCATGCTTGTTAAATTAGGAAATATGTTGTCCTGGGAATACCAGAGCTTCAGTAAAAATAAAAAAGTTGCTATTGGTGCATATGTAAGGCTATTTTCTGGTACCATGGCTAGTAATATAATTTTTCTAGAAAGCTTTATAAAAGAAAATTGAAGTTGAAATTCCATATTACTGTTGGTGTCCCTTTCTATTGTGTTACGTCCACAACTCAAAATTAGGAAGAATATAAGTATCCTATGAAGATTTCTTTGCAGTGCATTTCTATACTTAGGGGGTCACAATATAAAAATTAATTGCTTCATGCAATAAATTTGATTAATAAATCCACACTTGGGGCTGGCTAGTCAATTAGATCTTGTTTTTCTAACAAAATGGTAACCGCAACTATCTTTATCAAGATATATATGGACAAGAGTTGGCTACTCAGCGAAAGATTTAGGAAAATACACAATATTCTATTTTGACCGTCATCTCACAATTTGGCCCCATTTACCATGTAAAGACCCATACATCTTGCTGGGATTCATTATTCTTTTCTGAAAATATCACAATCAAGTATAGAACTCACAACATGCGAAAATTCAACAAAAAGATAGTGTGCCCCTGCTAGACTATTTGTTTTATAATACTTGAAAATGTAAACAATCAAAGATTCCCTGAGATAATTTGTTCGCTCCCCCCCTCCCCCCTTCACTTCCTTTGGGAAAAAGATCGTTCGTGGAACTAAGCCTATGCTGGGAATTTTTACGGTCGTGTACTTTTATATATTCGCTTCCATGTTCGTTTCTTATGCCTGACGTTAACTGGGCCGATTCGTTCTGATCCGACTTGATAAGAATGGGATTCCCAAGTCGCAGATACTTTTGTTAATCGATCAGGGCTGAAGTGACAGACGATTCGAAAATAGCAATAAAAATACTAAATTCTCAATGCACTGGAACAACCATATGCATATTTGGCACTCAGTGGTCGGATTGCTGGCCGGCGGTTTGGATGTCACATGGAAGTGTGCCTGAAGCTAAGCTTCCATAAATGCGTATTTGTGACCTCAGGGGTCAGAGTCGAATTAAGGGCGGGTGCATGACAAAGGTTCGCAGGCGGGGGGGGGGGGGGGGGGCTTTTTTTTGCCGTGTGTAAAATCGAATTAGGCCGGGTGGTTTTCGAGCACAGATTTGTAAAATGACATTACATAAGGTCGGGGAGGTCTTCCAACCGGAAACGGTTAGAGGAAGGTTTTAACGGGTTTAACATCCTAGCCGTGTCTGAGGTTTTCGGACGGGCACCGACTAGTGACGGTGGTTTTAGTATTTATTTTAGAATGTTACAAACCCGCTGTGCCGTTAATTGTATATGTGGAATCTTACAGTGGCACGCAGGATGCGCAATAGTGTTGGATCTGGGTGCAGCATCCGGCGTGTAGGGGTGGATGCAGTCCCCAGCTACCAGACAAAACAACTAGTCACAAATGGACATTCCTTATCGTTCTACGAGTGTAACAAAGGTTAGCTTTACTCGTTCGTTTGGCCAGTTAACGTCAGCATTTCGAAACAGCAATTGATCAAATAAATAGGCGCACAAGCCCAGATAATTAAAACACTCACAGGGGCTACATATCAACTACGATTGCCAGTTCTGTACTAGCCTCGGAATCAATTCATCACCCAGTTCATATTCCGCGCCTTTCACTTATTATAAAAAAGCTAATCAAGACTATATAAACATTTCTTAAATGCATCTTCATCGTCATAAACCAATGCTAACTTCATTATTGGCGATATTTGTTTGTGAATCTCAAATTACTAATACTTTGTAATTTGCAACAAATAATTCATGCGAAAAATATCATAAGTATCATAAGTTACCATAGATTTGACGGGGAGGGGGCAGAAGAAGAAAAAAAAACCTCAATCATTTTGACTCAAACACAATGTGTATCTAAAACAGATGGAATCCATGTTGACACCTAGAACCAATCCTGTATTCATTTGTGGAGGTTAGTAATGTAACTGGACGATGCTCCTTTCGTAACGCTTAGAGCAGCGTGTCAATGTGGCGATGGGCAGAGGACTGAAAGTTGTGACAAGGTTTCAGTGATCCCAGTTTGGGCACCACACAGGATCGATTACGTGGCGAGCTCTACGACAATGCAATTGGAGATGATGTCGTAAGCAGCCCGATTATGTTGGAAGAAGAAGACGGTGAAGCAGACGGGGAAGAAGAAGGCCAGTGAGAAGTTCTTGATCACCGAACGAACAAGGGCGCTGAAAACAAGGCGTGTATTCTGTAATAGGAACTTAGCGATAAATGTACATCGTACAGATTCTTTCGCAATAAAACAAACACGCCACCTAAGAAAATAGGGACATGATTTTTACAGCGATCTAAAGATTACATGAGTAAATTTAAAGGCGGCTTAGGACCAGATTTGAAAAGGATCGGAACATGCCTGATAAAAGAACCAAATTGTGTCCAAGTGCTCTCCATCATGCCTTTCAGTATTTGATAGGAGCTACTTTATGATGATTGGCAATCTTAGATTTTCACAAGCTTGCACTATTTTAGAAATTCTTTGAATAAAATAGTTAAAATAAACACATGTCCTAGCTAGTAGTAGTGACTGTTGCTCTATATCTAAATATAGATCTAAATTTAGAAAGTGTCAAATGTTTGGCTGGGACATTAGTACAAAGTCACCCATATTTATAGATGAGAATTGCCTGACAAAAAAAATCAGGAAAATATTTGATGAATTTTTGGGACTTCAAAACTGCTGGTGGCAAACGTTGACCATATCCAGAAAAAAATGGACAGATAAACCCGGAATTCCGGAAGATTCTCATCTATACATATTCATTATTATTCAAGCTGATTGAAAAGAAGCCGAGAAAATAGACAAGGCTTAGTTGCCACTGAATACCAGTGTTCATACCAAGTTCTTGTCCATATATTTATTTCCTCTGATATAAGACCACACACTTTGGAAGCAATTGTAAGCTACCAGCGGTTACGCAAACTGTTGTGCGACAGCTGGTTCTAGGGGCTTCCTTCTGCAGTTGTATATACATGCTTTAAAAAATGTAATCATAACCCAGGCTAAAGTGGCCCTGTATACCTCGAGGCGACGGGAATCGTACTCCGACAAATGCTCTTCAAGCACAACTCTGCTTAGTTTTTATGTTTATATAACCAGATATGTGGGGTGAGAGTTGGGAGACTCACTGCACCTGAACTGGGCAGGGTGCTGAGGCTGGGTGAGAAGTGGGTCAGTGCTGCGACTGGGCCTGTAGCTGGCAGCTGTTGTTTTGAAAATGGATGGGTGAGTGGAGAGAAGGGAAAGTAAAACTGGGGTGGGTATTTTCAATTTTGTAGTTCAAACAGGAAATATATTTGCTTTAATGTAAAATATATGTTAGTACAATTACATTGGATAATTAAATCAGAAACACATATAGAAAGAAAACATGTTTTTGTTGTTGAATGTAAAAAGGTTTTGGAATGTATGGGGTTTGAACCCACAGCACCAAACAACTTCAGATTACAAGTTCAACACCCTAACCACTAGGCCACATATAATTTGCTGACTCAGTTCAGGCTATTTGTATATAGAACGTCGTATAATACAACATATGTATATTTATTTATGTATGTATGCATGTACATTGCATAATTCAATCAGAAACACATATAGAAGGGAAAACGTTTTTTTTTGTTGTTGAATGTAAAAAGCAGTGAACTACATGGGGTTTGAACCCACAACACCAAACAACTTCAGATTACAAATTCATATATATATATATATATATATATATATTTATTTATTTATATATATATATATATATATATAGTATAGTTATTCGAGTCTTACCTTGGTTTAGATGATGGATAACTGTTGTTTTCCCGAGGTACAAGCCTCAGATAGACGTGGGCAAGCTAGGGAGAAGGAAGCACATCCGGGTCCAGCAATCTTTACCTACTTATTCAGGATAAAAATGACTTCATTGATAATGGATACTATCATGTTTTCATCTTGGCACAAGCAAACGTAATAGACGTGGTGGGCGTTCCCTAGCCCACATCTATCCGAGGTTTGTACCTCGGGAAAACAACAGTTATTCATCATCTATACCAAGGTAAGACTCGTATAACTATACTATTTTACCTCCGTACTAAGCCTCTGGTTAGCCTCAGGCTAGGGAGACTTTTACGTAAATAATTTTATCCTGTCATTATCTAAATTTTTATACACAGTTAAGCATGTATAAATGTCATGTTCTCACCTGTCTTGTTAACTTGTGAGTATGCGTGTCGCTAGGCCGCTTGACTTCTCTAGTCGTTTGTTGTAATGTTTTGCAAACGATATAGCTGTCTTCCAGCCTGCATGTGCCAGGATTCTCTTCACTGAGATTCCAAGGTCTCGCGCCTTCGATACCATGGCACCTCTAGTCGAATGGCATGCGTAGCGTTGTGCATTAACGCATGCAGCATTCAGGACTGTAATAGTCCATCTTGCGAGTCTCTCTCGAAATGGCTCTGTGTGGTTTAATAAAACTCACCAACAGTTGTCTTGAATTCTGAATTCCTTTTGTCTGGGATATATAAGCCCGAATGGCAGACACAACACAAAGTTGTCGGTCTTCCAGGAAACTGTTCAAATGAACTGTGGACAATGGGTCCCCTGTGCGGTTTGATTTCAATAATTGTTGTAATTCAAACGTCGCCTCCTTATGATCTATCTCTAAACCATCTCGAGACAATGCTACAATAGATTGTCCCCTGTGTCCAGTTACTAAAAGCAACAGCACCGCTACCTTAAAACTAAGTTGTTTTAAACTTAAATTATAATTACTAGGCCACTTCTTTAGTAATTTAAAGACTACTGAAACATCCCAAAACCTATCGTACTTAGGTTTTGGGGGGTTCCTTTCATAGACTGATTTCCTAAACCACTGAATCAGGTGGTGTTTACCAATTGTTTCTCCATCTGGTCTTGGGAGTATGATGGATAATGCACATCTTGCAGCGTTAATGGCTACAAAACCTAATCCCTCATCCTCTAACATCCTCAAAAATCTAACTACCTGTGCTATAGTTGGCTTTAAGGGTTTCACTTTCATAATTAGACAGTGAACACCCCATTTCTTTAAATACCTTGCATATAACTTTACAGTTCCTTTTCTCCAAGCATGTGATGTCAATCTTTGTTGAGTCACCTTATCCAATCCAAACTGCTGTAAATAGTTGTTCAGAAAAGGAATGCCAGAAGGGGTGTCGTTGACACGTCTCTGTGGACCGTTAGCGGGCCTTGATGTTGTAGATTCCGTCGTTCTCTTGGGAATCTGCCCGCCACTGTTGCGTGTCCCAATCCGGTACAGTCAGAATTGCGTGTGTCTGATCCATTCTGATCTTCCTGGCCAATCTGCTGATAATGCTGAATGGTGGGAAAATATAATAAAAATTATTTTCCTAAATTAAGGAGAAAGCATCCACTTGCCAAGCATTAGGTTCTGGATGCCATGAAACATATTTATGTAATTTGTTATTGTTCCTTGAAGCAAACAAATCAATTTGTGGGAATCCCCATTTTTGACAAATTTGTTGAAAAATATCATCATTCAATGACCACTCCAAATGATCATGGAAATGTCTGCTTTTCCTATCTGCCAAAGTGTTCTGTAAGCCACACTTCATTCTTCTCTGCCCAGTTCCAAATTAGCTTGGCTATTTTATTGCATGGCTTGGACTTGGTCCCTCCCATGTTGCGAATGTAGGCCATTGCCATTGTGTTGTCTGTCAGAATTCTGACATGGGATCTTGGCATGCGGATTAAACTGCATAGTCCCAAATAAACCGCTCTAAGCTCTAGAACATTAATGTGGTCTGAAATTTCTTTGTGTAGCCATCTGCCCCCCGTTGCAACATTGTCACGGCGAGCACCCCATCCTTCTAGAGAAGAGTCTGTTGTAACTACAGGGTTAGGTTCGCCCATACGAATAGGATTCGGAGAGGAACTAACGTGTTTAAGCCATTCAATATAGTTTATGCCTTATGGAGACAAAAACATTTGTGTCTCAAAATTCCCTCGAGTTCGGGCTAGCGCTAAGTTTTTGTCAATTTTTAGCGATTTAATGTGGGCTTTGCCATATAAAACGGCGGGGGCATATAAAATCATAATGCCTATCAAAACCGCGACCTGCCTAATCTTTGACGTTCGTATCTTTAACAAATGTCGCGCAGTATTGTTAAATTTTTCCCTCTTCTCATTTGTTAACACCACAGTAATGTGTTCCGTGTTTAACACAAAACCTAGGCATTTTAGTTCTTTAGTCGGACTAAAGACAGACTTTTTGTCATGAATGTAAAACCCTAGTGTTGTAAAAGTTTTACATAAATCATCTACCGCCTGTTGGCAAGCTGCTTTAGACTGCGCCACAATAAACGAGTCGTCAATGTACGGGAACATAATATGGCCTTTACGCACCATCAATGAGAAAATTGGGTTTGGCACTTTAGTAAATAAGCGAGGGTCACAAGCTAAACCATTGGGTAAACAAGTGAATTCATACAGTTGTTCATTCCAGATAAACCGCAGAAATTTGCGATATGCTGCGTAAGTTGGAATTGTATAATATGCATCTCTCAAATCGACACTTGGCAGCCAAGCACCTGGTGTAACTAAATCTCGTGCTGTTTCTAAAGAAAACATTTTAAAATGTTTATATTCAACCAACTTATTGAGGGTTGTTAAGTCTAGAATCATTCGAGCCTCTCCATTAGGTTTGGGTCGAAAAAAAATGTTGGAAATAAATTCTCCAGCTTCATGGTTGACCTTTTGAATAATGGCTTTTTGATCAAATAATCCCACTTGTTCATCTAGTGCCTCTCTCTCATTGTCATCAAAACGATATGGGAAAGGAATTCTTTTCTGTGTCGGTAAAGAGTTAAATGGAATACAAATTCCATTGACAATACTTAACACTGTCAAGTTATCAGTTATCAAGTTCCATTCCTGGATACAATTTTTTTACATTTCTTGCTCGAAAATTGCTTACAGGTGTTACGGTGGCCGGTAGAGTTTGGGTTGCAACTTCTACTTGTTCCCTGGATGGGGGAAAGGCTTGCTGGGAGTGTACTCCCTCTTGAACGGTCGGTTCCTGTCGTTCCAGCCGAATGACTGGCGTTGTCCCCGACCTCTCGGCTGGAAGCTGTAGGTCAATCCCGACCTGGCTCCTCGGCCGGGCCGGTGGCTGCGAAAATCCGCACGGGTTTTTCTGAAGCGAGTGTTGGTGTCCATAGGTTTCTTTTTAGGATCCATGTGTTTCCCACTCTTCGCTGCAGTCTCCACCTCTTTAAAGAGGTACTGGAGCTGACCACCAAACATCTTAGTCTTGTCCAGCGGCTTGCCTTTGATGGGTTTCGGTGGAAGGAAAAGAGTATACTATTTTCCATCATTGTCCACTTGGACCTGGCCACCTCTTTCCCCGCATCCGTACAGACAGCTTTGAAGACATTCTCAAAGCGTCTGTATGTGATAAAGTTACTGGCTGCTGTCAGCATCGCCAGCCCCTTATCCATAGTTGGGGCCAAAGAGGAGAACTGGTTCTGGGTTTGCATACGATTGGCCACTGGCACAATCGCTGTCAGGGTCCCCAGGACCGCCTTGTGGATGGTATGGAGGACAGTCTCAAACTTCCTCCGCTCATCACTCAACTGGACATCTTTGTCCATTTCTTTTACCACACTCTCCGGGATTCCCTTAATGCCCGTAAGTTGTTCACCGAACTTCGTAATCACCTCTGCAGGCTTGAAGGTCTTGAAGTGCCCTTCGATGGTCTCGCGCATCATTGTTGTGGTGAGCACTTTCTTGGCATTGGCTTGTACGCATTTCTTATGCACCTTCCCGCCAATTTTGGCGAACAGTCCGGTCCTTTCCGTTTCTGAGTCGGACTCTGTTGAGGAAGAGTCCGACGACGAATCGGAAGAAGAATCCTTCTTCTTCTTTTTCATCTTGCGCTTCTTGGTTTTCTTCTTGACCACCTTCTTACGTGCCTTTGTGAAATCGTCTCCGGACGAGCTCACTGCCTTCTTAGTGTTCTTTTTCGGCCTGGGAATCAGTTCTGGGGAAGAGTCGTCCTCCTGGGAGAAGTTGTCATCGTCTGACACATCCTCCCAATCCGAATCCAGTTCCATGGGAGTTGGCCTCTTTTTCGAACCCGTCTGTGCCGAGTTCAGCCTCTGGAACTTCAGTTCCATCAGACTGTCCATCTGTGCTTCCCAGTCACGTGGAACCACGGTCATGATCTCTGGGTCACTAGTGGCTTCCGTCGGACGTGATCCGTCCCCCGGCCTGAGGGGACGGAGGAACCGTCAACATCTGTGACGAGTCTGAATCGTCCGGCAGGTGGCCCTCTGCAGCTGCCGGTGCCCCCGTCTTACTATGCTTCGTAGCCATTACAAATCTGTAACAATCAAAAAGAAAATTACTAAGAGGTAACGAAACATAGTTTCAACATCTCAATGGTATTCAAGGAAACAATAGCGCATTACTTGGTGTTAGAAAACGTCTTTACACCGTTTCTACACAGGCATTTGAAAAGCTAACATGTAATGTCGTAGGTTGAAGGTATTGAAACCAAAACCAAACGAGGAGTAGGGACCAGTGTATCGGTCCCTGCCAGCGAAGAGAACTTATTCTCAGTCTGCATACGATTGGGGCCTGACATCTCTGTTTCGAACACTTCTCCCCCCTGTGGCTACTGCGCCAGCAAGTTGGGAGAAAATGCTACAAGACTCGGAGGTACGCCTAAAAAAATGCGGAGTCTATAAAATAAACCCAGGATAATTTCCAACGCGAATCCATAAAAGAAACCGCGGATAAACCCCAACGTGATGTGGCTCCAGCCAGCATCGCTCTCCGTTCGGCAACGGGCGGCATGTAGAACAAAGGAATGTCATCTTGTTCTATCGATGTTTTAGCAATCGTAAAACATCCATAAAAATCTCAAACTACACCTCCAAAGCTAAAAATATCTTCAAAATGTGCAGTAATGCAAAAAGCATGTATTGTAACAATCCTCCATGAATACTTAGTTAAAACAGTAGTATGTAGGTTAAAACTGCCGGAGAAACTCAACGAACGTCCTCCGGTCGTGAGCTGATTATGCTAATTGCTGGACCCGGATGTGCTTCCTTCTCCCTAGCCTGAGGATAGCCAGAGGCTTAGTACTGAGGTAAAAATTATATATATATATATATATATATATATATATATATATATATATATATATAGTATAGTTATACAAGTCTTACTTTGGTATAGATGATGGATAACTGTTGTTTTCCCGAGGTACAAGCCTCGGATAGATGTGGGCTAGGGAGAAGGAAGCATGTCCGGTACCAGCAATCTTTACCTACTTATTCAGGATAAAAATGATCTTAAACTCAAAATGGATACTTTAATGTTTTCGTCTTGGCACAAGCAAACATGATAGATGTGGCAGGGTGTGGAGGCTTGTACCTCAGGAAAACAACAGTTATCCATCATCTATACCAAGGTAAGACTTGTATAACTATACTATTTTACCTCGGTACTACGCCTCTGGCTAGCTTCAGGCTAGGGAGACCTTTACGTAACTTCATTTTTATCCTTAATTCATTCATATTCAAAACCATATCCATTTATAGTTTCTTACATTTCATAAAGTATTCATTAGTATTAATACTTTTAACTTTTCTCACCTGTCTTGTTAATTGGTGAGTAAGCGTTTGGCGAGGCCGCTCGACTTTTCTAGTCGTTTGTTGTAATGTTTTGCAAACGATCTAGCAGTCTTCCACCCTGCGTGTGCTAGGATCTGTTTCACTGAGATCCCTAGCAGTCGCGCTTTGGAGACCATGGCTCCTCGTGTCGAATGGGAAGCGTAGCGTCCCGTATCCACTCCTGCTGCCTTCAGAACTGTAATGGTCCATCGTGCCAGAGTGTCTCTTGAAATACCCTTGTGTGGTTTAATAAAACTCACCAACAATTGTCTTGAATTCCTAATGTCTTTTGTCTTGGATAAATAGACCCGTATGGCAGACACTACACAAAGTTGTCGGTTATCCGGGAAACTGCTTAAATGCACTGTAGATAATGGATCCCCTGTGCGGTTTGACTTTAACAATTGCTGTAAATCAAATGTCGCCTCCTTGTGATCTATCGCCAAACCATCCAATGACAATGCTACAATTGTTTGTCTTCTGTGTCCAGTAACTAACAGTAATAATACTGCTACCTTAAATCCTAGCTGTTTTAAATCCAAATTACTATTACTTAAATAATTTGAACACAATTGACACATCCCAAAACCTATTATATTTTGGCTTTGGAGGGTTCCTTTCATAAACCGATTTAAAAAACCAACAAACCACTTGGTGTTTCCCAATTGTCTGTCCATCAATTCGGGGAAGTATAATGGAAAAAGCGCATCTTGCAGCATTAAGCGCTCCAAACCCCAACCCCTGATCTTCAAGCATCCTTAAAACTCTAACTACTTGTGCAATTGTAGGCTTCATTGGTTTTTACCTTCATAAGCAAACAATGAAAACCCCATTTCTTCAAATAACTTGAATATAACTTAACAGTTCCTTTCCTCCAAACATGGGAAGTTAACCTCTCCTGAGTAACCTTATCTAATCCAAACTGTTGTAAGTATTTATTGAAAAAAGTAATTCCCGGAGGTGTGTTATTCACACGTCTCCGTGAATCTTCCACCGGCCTTGTGGGAATCGTATAGGTTCCTTGGCTCCGGGGGCCACTTCTACCAACCATGGCTGCGTGTCCCAATCGGGGACTATCAGTCTCCTGATCCTCATTTCTACTCCTCTGATTTGACTAAATAGTGGGAAAAAAGAAAATAATAAAATTATTTCTCCTCCCCCAATCACAAAAGAAATTAAATTCTAAAATTAAATATAAATTCTTCTCTCCTCGAAATCAAGTTGTGTGCCTTCCCATTCTTAGACAAAATTCTATCAAATTTGTTTTCGTCTGAACTGTACATTCTTAGTAACATTATAAGCTTTACCAAACATTAGGTGGGGTAACGGCTATCACTTAAAACAGTCAACTTGTCAATTATTTACCAAATCAAAATAACTGAAACAGGAAACACATCCTTTTCTTGCACCTTTGTAACATTTAAGCAATTCTTACAGGAAAATTGACAGCCATGGAGGTTTGCGTAGCACTATCTACTTGTTCCCTGGACGGGGGAACGGCTTGCTGGGAGTAAACTCCCTCCTGAACGTCGGTTTCCGTCGTTCCAGCCGAATGACTGGCGCTGACCCCAACCTCTGGGCTGAAAGGTCGGTCCTGACCTTCCTCCTCTGGCAGGGGGCCGGCGAAAATCCCCTTGAGTTTTCCGAAACTGAGTGTTAGCTTCCACCGGCTTACCTTTGTCCAAGTTCTTCCCACACTTAGCTTCAGCCTCCACCTCCTTAAAGAGATACTGGAGCTGACCGCCAAACATCTTGGTTTTGTCCAACGGCTTTCCCTTCACTGGCTTGGGAGGAAGGAAAAGAGTATATTCCTTCCCATTATTGTCCATAATTTTCTTGGACCGGGCTACCTCCCTACCAGCATCCGTACAGACGGCCTTGAAGACATTTTCAAACCGTCTACTCAAAATAAAGTTACCTGCAGCCGTCAACATACCCAGACCCTTGTCCATGGTTCTGGCCAGCGAAGAGAACTTATTCTCAGTCTGCATACGATTGGCCACTGGAGCAATCGCTGTCAAGGCCCCAAGGACCGCTTTGTGAACTGTGAAGAGAGTGTTCTCAAACTTCTTCCTCTCCTCATTCAGATGAACGTCCTTGTCCATCTCCTTCACCTCCGACTGAGGAACACCTTTAATCCCAGTCAGCTGTACACCCAGCTTGGTTGATTGATTGATTTCTTTACGCCGTGTCGGCAGCATAGGCCATATTCACGGCGAGAATTGTTTGTTTTTTATTCAACCATCGCCTTTACATATAATGTAAAAGCATACAATCAGTTAGGTGTCAATAGACACTTATTAATTTTTATTTTTTTATTTTTAAAGCCCAAAATCATATAATTAAATAAAAATAGATGAAATAATTAATTAATGAAAATTGTTTTAATGAACTATATGAGGTGGTACAGACCAGCTGCCCTCAAAAAAGCTAAAATGTCTTCTTGTTTAACTTTGGTAAAAAGGTCATGTATGCTGTTTGCAGTGTAAAATTGTTGGCGCAGTGCCATAAAATCAACACAGTTTAATAAAATGTGCTTGACTGTCAGTGGGGCCTGACATCCAATACATTTAGGGAGAGGGTCCCCCTTGAGCAGGAAAACATGTGTTAGCCACGAGTGGCCAATACGGCAGTGGCTAAGGACCACTTGGTCCCGCCGACCCCCCACATGAGAATGTGGTGGTTTTCCCACAGATGGTTCAATTTCTTTAAGTTTATTAATGTTTTCATCCCACTCATGTTGCCATTTGGATTTGATGTGGTTTCAGATCAGAGTGGGGTATCAGACACAGCTCAATATCATAGTTCAGAGCCTCCTTCACAGCCCGATCAGCTTGGTGATTACTTCCGCAGGTTTGAAAGTATTAAAGTGTCCCTTAATAGTTTCTCTCATCATGGTTGTTGTAAGGACTTTCTTGGCTTTCTCTTTAACGCATTTCTTGCGCACTTTTCCACCTATCTTTGCAAACAACCCCACTCGGTCGGTATCTGAGTCTGATTCTGTCGTAGACAAATCATTGGAAAAATCTGAAGAAGAATCTTTCTTCTTCTTCTTCTTCTTTTTCTTAGTCTTCCTTTTCTTTGTCTTCTTTTTCACAACCTTCTGTCTTGCTTTTGTGAACTCGCCTCCTGACGAGATCACTGTTTTCCTGGCTTTCTTCTTCTTTTTAATCCGGAGCATTGGATCCGAAGAAGAATTATCATCCAGTGACAATTCCTCTTTCCCACCAACCTCGTCCTCGTCAGTGTCTGGAGGAGGTGACCTTTTCTTCCCACGAAGAGTAGCCTGATCACGGTTAAGGAGCTGTAACTCCATCTCCATCCGAGCTTCCCAATCCGGTGGCGGCACTCGAAGAACCATCGAGTCACAACTGTCATCTGGATCCGACATACCATGCGTCCCGGGCCGAGGCGACGGAGGAACCGCCAACACCTGCCCCTCATCGGACTCATCCGTTGGGCGACCCTCTGCGGCAGCTGGTGCCACCATCTTACCGCGCTTTGTAGCCAGCAGAAATCTGGAAACAATCGAACGAGAGTTACCCAAACAGCCATGGTGCATCGACTAAATGTCATGAAAGATTAACTGAATAACCATTGTGCATCTAGTGGTGTAGTAAACCGTTTTAAACTGTTTCTACACAGGCGTGGATAAGCTAAGTTTATTGTTGTAGGTCGGTGTGAACCAAACCAAACGAGGGGTAGGGACCAGTAAACCGATACCCTACCACACTCTCTGTTCCGTAAACTTCTCCCCCCTGCGGCTACTGCGCCAGCAAGTTGGAGAAAATGCTACGAAACTCGGAGCATACACCTAACTATGGGGAGTCTATAAAAGAAACCCAAGATTATTTCCAACGCGAATCCATAAAAGAAACCGCGGAAATAATCCAAAAAAAGACGAGATGAGGCTCCAGCCAACATCGCTCTCCGTTCGGCAACGGGCGGCTTGTTGAAAAAATATTACCTGTGATGTGGCAACCACCAACATCGACATACACAACAGAGATGCAAGCTACTTCTCTAGTCTATCTGGAGCCTAATTCCCACAACCCCTTACGGGTCTCCATAAATAAATAAAATAAAATAAAATAAACCCAATAAAATTAGACTGGCAGGAGCAAACCGATAATCCAGTTCCAAAAACCCCTTATGGGCCTCGCTCCCCCGCCAACCATCAACAACGCTGAATCGGCGCATATTAATTTATAAAATAATTCCATAAAATCGAAAAAACACCACTAAATGCACTATTAATTCAAAATATTAAGAAATAAGAAGCATATGTACACAAGCAATACGTATCCTCCTGTATTCTTGGGTTTTTAAACTCATAACGACGCTACGGCATTGCGATAATCGAGTCGGCAAGAAATAAACAAAATGGCGATATCAAAACCAGCGTACCGGCACACGAATCGGTTTAA
Organism: Branchipolynoe longqiensis; assembly: GCA_030323885.1. Lineage (NCBI taxonomy): Eukaryota > Metazoa > Annelida > Polychaeta > Phyllodocida > Polynoidae > Branchipolynoe > Branchipolynoe longqiensis. The sequence continues at coordinate 39,275,989 of CM059198.1, forward strand.
CGCTAATAATTACTTTAATAAATTCGCCAATTTAATACAACTTGTACAGAATACTCAACAGATGTTCTTAAAGCAACATGTGAATTATTTCCTCAAACTTACTGCAAGTTCTGTAGATATTGTCGATAAAGACCGATGTCTACTCGCACAGGTCTTGTCTGTGCGAGAACCTTAAGCTAATTGTTGGTACCGGATGTGCTTCCTTCTCCCTAGCCTGAAGCTAGCCAGAGGCGTTGTACCGAGGTAAAATATATATATATATAATACATACAAGACATACATACACACACTTTGTTTATATGACGTCCTATACACAAAAATCCGGAACTGAGAAAACCAGCTACATGTGGCCTCTGTAGTCTAGTGGTTACGGTGTTGAACTTGTAATCTGAAGTTGTTGGGTATTGAGGGTTCAAACCCCATGCAGTCCAAAACCTTTTTACATTCAACAACAAAAAAACATTTTCCTTCTGTGTTTCCGATTGAATTCTGCAATTGAAATATTTTACATTAAAGCAAATATAAAATCCTGTTTGAACTACTTGAAAATACCTCAGTAATAATTGAAAATACCTCAGTTTTACTCTCCCTTCTCTCCACTCACCCAGCCATCGTCACAACAGCTCTCACATGACCAATCTAGGTCACTCTACACCACCAAGTGGAAGAGTTCAGTACTAAGCATGCACCACCCTGTGGCACAAATTAGACCTAGTCCGAGTTCGTTTGTTTTCCTGACCACCTATACATTTTCCCTTTAATTAAAACTACAAGTGAAACACATCTATAATTTATGTAGCTGGTTTTAGTAGTTGCATGTCCAGAACACAGCTATAAGGAATCGTATAGAAACTGAGTGGATAGCTTGGTTTTAGGCACTCGCTGCTTGGGACGCAACCAGTACACCCATCACACTGATGCCATACACCTCAGGGTCGCAAACCTACTTCCAGATTCCAATGTCGCCGGCGGGTAGGACCCGTATGAAGCGTGGCTCGGGCCCGTCGTAGATGTGTTCACACGAGATGACCCGGAGGCCCATCACCGACTTGCCGGGCGTCGTGCCACCCACCGTGCCGGCCACGCCTCGCCGCAGGCACAGTGTCTGAAAACACAGGCGTGCAACGTGTACGACCACACAGGGCTCCACAATCACAATTCAAGTCACAGACACTAGATGGCGCCGCCCTTAAGGTCACCAGGGCCGCGTTCAGAGTCCGTCTCGGAGATGCCACTGACGTCACGCTAGTCTGAACGGCAAAAGCAGTTTGTTGTTTCGAAAATGGCCGCCTCCCTAGGCAGCGGCCATTTGTAATGGAAAAGCTGTGCTGTGATTGGCTGAAAGCCATTTTCGAGGCTCTTTTTGTCTCCTATCAGAAAAGGGAGGTGTCGCCGAGACGCACCCTGTACGCAAATAGGCCAAAAAGCATCGCCGAGGCGGACTCTGAACGCGGCCCTGGGCCGCATTCAAGGTACACCTCGGACAAATTCCGGACGTCGCGGTAGTGTGAACAACTTGAACTGTCTGGTGCCTCAAAAATGGTGGCCTCCATAGGGGGAAGCCATTTGCAATTGAAAAGTACAGCTCTGATTGGCTGAAATCACTGAATCCGGCAGCCATTTTGGAGGCGCTCTTTGCATCATGCCTGAAAACCAAGCATAAGCATATTCAGCGCTATACGGAGCGACCCAACTAGCCACGGTGCGACCAAACCAGCCACGGTTGAACTCGTTTCAGCCCGTTTAAACTTGTTTCTGGTACAAAGGCTAGGGGACCAGGTTGGAAACTGAGCGATAATAGCACATGGTTGTAGTTGAACGGGGTCAGCGATTGGTTAATAATATATCAAAACAAATGCCTGCTGCCAAAGAATTTGCTAATACACATAGTGCAAAACTGAGATTTTATTCAAAATTAAAAGAAAAAAAGAACAATTTGTCATAAAGATGGATGCACAAATGCGATATTAATAGTTTATTCCGCGGAAATGAAAGTCGTATTCGATTATAGTGACTCAGGTCGCCCCAGTGGCTAGGATTTCAAATCGAACACCACGAGTGGAGTAAAAAAAATACACGCGCAATCATAAAATACTTTGCTGTAGTTATATCGGGGGGAAAATAAATGGATTAAAGAGTTTGAAGTATATTTGAAATTTATCTACATCAATTTCTGTTTAAATTACACAATATCAGTAATTACAGAATGCGAAACTCATCCTGCAAGGGTATGCTCGATATGACCCAGTGGTCAGCCGTTTTTGCTTCTTTCGTTGCTGTGGACCCTTCTCAAACCAAGACGTCTCAGAGTAGAGGAGGCATATGCTGGACGAAAATAGGCAAAAAAAACGTTGGAGCCGTTTCCGAGGTGCACCCTGAACGCGGCCCCGTTCATATATTTACCTATGTAGTAGGAATGAGAATAAGTCAGACCTAAACAGCCGGGTCATTGGCCAAAAGTCAGGAAATTCTCATTCGTGTATATAGGACTAAAAAGGCGGGTCATTGTCCAAAAGTTGGGAAACCACTGATCGGGTGGAAATTCCCATCCCTGGGGTATCTTACTTTTAAAGAGGCCCAGTTCTGGCCCATTTTTATCCAGAGATGGTGCTTTTTTCCATCACTATTCAAATGCTCATAACTATTTCGTCATGTATTTGATGAAATTGCATAACCTAAAACATCAAAATATGCTCTATCTGATGTTGTTGGATTGCCGAGTGGGTCTGGAGGCGATAACGACCAGGCACAGCTGGCATACAACTACAAGTGTCAAAGCCTATGACTAGTGGCTCCGGTGTGGCCGAAACTAGAACTTCATGCAACATGCAGTAAAGCCTAGATGTTTTTGATTTTTTTTGTTCAAGTGTTTTTATTCCTCTGAATAACGCTGTCAGTGCTAATGCATTGGTCTTCCAGCCTTAATCACAATTGTCTCTACACAGTAAACAAATCTACAACAATATATAGATAGACAATTACAGGGAAATAAGCAAAACATTGGTACATGAATGATAGGTAAAGAACAAGATAAGAGAAAAAAGAAACATATACGGGGAGGTAACTTAGACTAGTATGATAAGCCTTTGTAGGGGTGGGGCATAACTGATTATATTTCTAGTAGATAAATGGTATATAATAATAGAGCAAACTGAAGAGAGTTAGTGTCCTTGTATATATTTGGATTATGACAGTATTTAGTCAATATTTGCTCATCAAAGGTGATCTTTACCTGGCTCATGCTTCTTTGTGCTACATAGTAGAATGGTACCAAAAGAAGTGCAGTGACCTAATACCCCAGTCACATGGCATGCGTTCGTTTACGATCGATTCGCGACGTCAATACGTCCTCCTTACATGCTGGCGCTGTGAGGACTTTAACCTCCCGGCGACCATCTCAGAAGTTTTGTTCGTAAGGAGGATGCAGCTGTTGCACTTGCAACCTCCTTGCGATCAGTGGGGTAGGGGCCAATCGCCATTGGTTGGTGACCTGGCGAGCGGTCGGCACCAACACGTGCAATTCCACGCTCACCGTGTGGTCGGCACCGGGTCGCGAGCGGTCGGAGCCGACTGCACTCGCCGACCGCAATTTTGAATCAATGTATCAAGTGGGACGCTAGGAGGTTGGCGTCCTTTTGGTCGTAAGGAAGTCAGATGGGATGCTGGCTCTCGTGTGACTGGGGTATTAGCTTTCTATCCATATATAGCTTGCCCTAGGTCAAACAAGTCAACCAGGGCAAATCTTGCAATTTAAAGTATTTTTTTAAGTTTGAAAGTATATACTGAATTATAATTGGTATGGACAAATAGAAAATTTGATTCCCATTCCAATGGTACCAATCTTACTATTGAGACAGGTAGTGCAAAGAGTTGCAGACAGAATATTGAGATCAACCTCCTTGGGCATGTGCTGTCAATAGTGGTTTCACAATGGTGGCACACAAGATAGAAACATATATCTGACATTGATGACTATTAGAACACGGAAAATATAGTATAGATATACAAATCTTACCTGGGTATAGATGATGGATAACTGTTGTTTTCCCGAGGTAGAAGCCTCGGGTAGACGTGGGCTAGGGAGAAGGAAGCACGTGAGGTACCAGCAATTTTAACCTACTTATTCAGGATAAAAATGATCTTTCAATACAATGGATACTATGATTTTCCCGTAACGGTACACCAACGGGATAGACGTGGTAGGGTGTGGTGGGCGGGCCCTAGCCCATGTCTACCCGAGGCTTCTACCTCGGGAAAACAACAGTTATCCATCATCTATACCCAGGTAAGATTCGTATAACTATACTATTTTACCTCGGTATACAGCCTCAGGCTAGCCTCAGGCTAGGGAGACCTTTACATAATTCATTTTTATCCTTAATATCATCCATTCTTATATAATATTCAACGTTTTTGTTCTCACCTATTCTTGTTAGTTGGCGAGCAGGCGCTTTGCAATGCCGGTAGGCTTTTCTAGTCGTTTGTTGTAATGTTTTGCAAACGACTTAGCCGTCTTCCAGCCTGCATGCGCTAGTATTCTTTTGACAGAAATACCCAGCAACCGTGCCTTGGAGACCATGGCACCTCTAGTTGAGTGGGAAGAGTATTTGCCCGTATCCACTCCAGCCAATTTCAACACCGTAATTGTCCATCTGGCAAGGGTGTCTCGTGAAATTGCCTTATGTGGCTTTATAAAGCTCACTAATAGCTGTTGTGATGCACGTAAATCCTTTGTCTTAGATATATACGCCCATATGGCTGACACAACACATAATTTCCGATCATTCGGAAAGCAGTCTAAGTGAACCGTAGATAAAGGGTCACCTAACGTGTTCGATTTGAGCAATTGTGCTAAATCAAACGTAGCTTGTTTCTTGTCTATTTCTAATCCAGTTAAGGATAAAGCAACAATCGTCTGTCCTCTGTGTCCAGTTACTAACAATAACAGGACCGCGACCTTAAAACCTAATTGTTTTATATCTAACCACGAACGAGTTGTGAGGCCAAGCTGAAACAACTTAAAATACTATAGGAACACATCCCGAACGACTATACCTTGGTTTTGGAGGATTCCTTTGATAAAAATTGAACGAAGTAGATAACAAAAGCAATAATGTTTTCCAACTGTTTTCGCCATCAATTCTAGGGTAATATGATTGATAACGCAATCTTGCCGATTGATCGACCAAAGGATAGTCCTTCATCCTCTAGAGAACGAAGAAAACGAGCTACTGGTGAAAATTGTTGGATTTCTTGGCTTGACTTTCATTAACAAACAATGTACACCCCATTTCTTTAATAGGATGTGTACCATTTTGACAGTTACTGGCCCCACGTGGAGCATAAGATACTATCCTATTCTCAGTAATTTTGTCAATCCAAATTGCTGCAGCTGTTTCCTTAGAAAAGAATGCAATAGGGGCGTCGTTGACACGTCGCCGTGAACCACTAGCGGTCCGTGGGTGTGTCAGATTCCCGAGTTTTCTTGGGAATCGTTCATGTTCTTTTGCAGTTGTGAAACTGCTGGCAAGCCAAGGTTGCGTGTCCCAATCGGGCACCACCAGTATAGCCATGTGTCCTTTCCAAACCGATTTTCTGACAAATCGGCTGATAATGCTAAACGGTGGGAAATATAAAAAATAATTATTTTCCCGGTAATAAGCAAATGCATCTACTTTCCAAGCTCGGTTCATGGATGCCAAGAAACATAACAAGGTAATTTGTTATTATTTCGTGATGCAAACAAGTCAACTTTAGTGTACCCATTTTTCACAAATGAAGGTAAACAAAGGTGTGAGAAGACATTCTAAATGGTCATGGGAAATTTCTACCTTTATGGTCTGCAAGTGTATTTTGTGACCCTGGAATATGCGCTACAGGGCAGCCGACTTGTTGAGCTGTGCCCAGTTCATATCCAGTTTAGACATGATTGCAAGGTTTGTATTTTGGTTCCACCATGTTACGATATAGGAATTTATGCCATGGCCAGTAGTTTATCAGTTAGTATGTAACTTGTGATTTATGTATTCTTTACTAAACTACATAAGCCCAGATAAATAGCACGCAATTCTGCGCATAATATGGTTGATTTTTCATCATCAAGGCCATTACCCTCCTGTTGTGACCCCATCTCGATGAGCTCCCCAACCTTCTAACGAAAGGCATCAGTAGTAATTACCGTTAATAGGTTCCGCCATGCGAGATTGGATTTTGGTGAACTTGCTATGTGTTGAATCCACATGCAATATCCTGTTGCCCTTCATGCGAAATAAATCTTTCGTTCAAAATTCCCTTTAGTTTGTGTTAACGCTATAAATTTTTCATTCTATTTCTAGAGATTTAATATGGGCCTTCCCATTAGAATAGCGGGTGCTACGAATCATTATCCCAATAAGGACTGCGGACTGTCTAATTTTAGGTTTGGTCACTTATAAGCTGGGTCGCTGTTATTATAAATTAATTAGTTTTGTTCTGTTATCTGACACTGTAAGAGCCTGTGTATCCAGAATAAACTCTAAACATTTGAGCTGTTTTTGTTGGTTTTAAACCTGACTTTTGTGGATGTACATTAAAAAACCCCAATTTTAGTAAGTAATTGCCACATAAATCCAAAAACTGCATACACACAATCAATTTGTGTTGAGCTATAATAAAGCCCCAATCATCTATGTATGGAAACATTATATGACCTCCGCGCCATTACTGATGGAACACAGGTTTAAGCTGTTTAGTGATAAACGAAGGGGCACATGCTAAACCATTCGGATGCAGGTAAACTCGTAGAGTTGGTTTATCCCAAAGAAACCGAGAAATTTCGGTCTTTGTCCCTTAATGGAAGCGTATAATATGATCTTGTAAATCAAACACTAGCCATCACGCATCTGGCGTAATCAGATCTCGTTGCCGTACCTAGCTTGAGAACATTTTAAAATTCGATATTCAAAACCATTTATTAAAGGATTGTTAAATCCAGGGATCATTTGAACCTCGCCATTAGGCTTTGGTCTCAAGAAGATTGTTTGAAATAAAACTCTCTCTGAACAGTATGTTCACTTTTGAATAATTCCTTTCTCAAAGAATTTTTGTACCTGTTTAGGTTAGTGCCTCTCGTTCAACTGGTTCAATGTTATAAGTGAAAAGGTATCCTGCCCTTGTACGGAATTTGGAGAAGGGAATTGTGAACACCCTAAACTATTTGTAAAATTTCTTGGTCACTAGTAATTTTGTGCCACTCAGGAATATGATTATTAATATTACCAGCCACAAAGTTGCTTACAGTTTGTGTGGTTTTAGAGGCTGGAAGGAACTTGTACGTCTGTGTTCTTCTTACCATCCAGGTTTTTGCCACTCTTGGCTTGCAGTGTCTACCTCTTTTAGGAGGTATTGTAGTTGACGCCAAACATTTTTGTGTTATCTAAAGGTTTCCTGTAATCGGCTTGGAGCAAGAAAGAGCGTAAACTCTTTCCATCATTATGTCTCGCTTCTAGTATTCATCGTCTTGTTCTGTCTGAGCCAGAGACCTCGTCAATAAACGCCTCTTTCTCACCGATCTCTCTCTTAGCACCTCCCCACCCCCACAGAGAGGCTGTGCCACACCATATCTACCACCCACCAGCACCCCCACTAGCTACGCCTCTACGTACAAATTTCTAGTCCACATATCTATTCGACTCCCGCACACGCCACAGGTTCTCTCTACCCCCACTCCCTGCACCGCACACGCCAACCAATGCCATTCCATTTGTACCATCGTCCTTAGCCAAAGACGAGAACTTATTTTCTCGTTGCATTCTATTTGCACTGGAAGCAATAGCTCGTATTGGGTACCAAGCACCGCCTTTATGCACTGTGTGCAACACATCCCTCAAATCTCTTACGGTCCTCCGTCATATTGACTTCGAATCATCTCCTTATGATGGAGTTGGGAAACACCTTTAATGCCTGTTAACTTCATATGCTAACTTGGAAATAATCTCGCGGTTTTAAACGCGCGGGGAGGGAAATGGCCATTAATGTTCTCCAGCATAAGCGTAGTGGTTTCACACCGCTTAGCCCTTGGCTTCTCCACCTTCTTAGCCACGTTGCCAAAATGGCAGCATAGACACCTTCATATTGCGTGTCTGATGTCCGATTCCATGGAAGGGAATCTGGGGACGATCGGAAGAAGAAGAAATCTTTCCTCTTATTCTTCTTCTTGGACTTGGTCTTGCGCTTTTTGCGAAGTCAGTCTTCCCCCGTCCTTGGTGAATGAAATCATCACCAGAAGAAACGATATGTTTCTTCTTTTCTCGTTTAGGAGAAGGAGGGAGGAGCCCTATGCTCCATCGATGAGTCTGTCTCCGAGAAATTCCTAAAGAGAAGACGCCTCTTGGGACACTCGGCCATTCGCCGTTACGAGGACACCGGTGGGCTTGATGAGCCATTAGATGACTACTCCATCGCCGCCAAACCGCGGTCTCCAATTTTGAGCGCGGCGCCGTCAGGCCACTATGTCTCCTCGAGAGAGAATCATGGCCCCGGGCTGTGTCGAAAGGCCTGCCGACAACACGGCGTGAGCGAGTCGTACTCCTCGTCCCTACACTCGGAACACGCCCCTCGGCTGCTGCGTGACACCACGCTTACTCCGCTTCGTGGCATCGGGAACTGAAAACAAAGATTTTTGGTCAGTCCGGTATAATTTATATGTCACAATATGGCTGTTTCAAACTCATTTGGATATATCTAGTGGTGTTAGAGAACGTGTTTATAACGTTATAACAACAGGCGTTAAATAAAGCTAAAATTTGTGCGTGGGTTTGTGGGTCAAGCCCAAACCTTACGCGGGGTCGGGACCAGTGTATCGGCCAGCCCATCCCTCTGTTCCTGCACACTTCTCCCACCTGTGGACTACTACGTCAACAAGTTGTGTGGAAGAAAATGCTACGAAACTCGGAGAAAGAAACGCCTGAAAAAAGGTTTTGTGGGGAGTCTGATAAAAGAAAACCCAGGAGCATATCCAACATTACTCTCTATTAGAGTACGAGTAGAATTCCACAGGAGACGAGGCAGAGCCCAATCTCTACCCATTAATCACACGGTGACTCGCCTGATGTTGACAGAACGCTAATGATCGGTTTCAATCCTTCGAGAAGGAATTTTATCCTTGGTTTTTATAACCCAAATAACTCGTCCAAATTGGACCCAAAGAAGTCTAACACTTTCCATAATGATGCTCTATGCATTCATGATTAAGCTAACCACAGTTTTTATGCTACTTATGCGTTATTAGCTTGTATGTTAGACTAAAATTTTGCCGGAGCAACCCACGACACGTAATTCCAGTCGTGAGTTTTTGTATATGCTAATTGCTGTACCTCACGTGCTTCCTTCTCCCTAGCATGAGGCTTGTTTAATTATACGAGGTAAAATTACTTATATATATATTTATTATATATATATATATATATATATATATATTTTATATATATATATAAATAAAATGTTGTGCAAATATGGGGAGAAGATCAAATCATTGCTTCGGTGCAGTGAAGACCGTATTTTGGTTTCAGACATTTTTAATTTGTTATATACAATCAAAATGTACCTTATTTATATTTTTGTTAATATTATTGTTATAGCTTATTATGCATTGTTCCATAGCTAAGTGTGCAAAAATTTTGAAGAGGGTCCAGCAAATGGACCATGAGCCATAGTGACTGTTCAAAGATTGATGATTTTATTATATATATTTTTGGTTTTGGGACACCTTTTACTTGTGTATTATGCAATCAAAAATTGCACTTAAATCTTTTTTTCCCCTAAATAAACAAAATTGCTATGAGAATGTCTATTACTTCCAGATAAGGTGCACTGCAATTTATAAGAGGATGCAACAATTAGTGAGGCTATAGCCAACCATTGAACGTATTAAAGAAAAATTAGTTCAGAAAACAAAAATATACCAATTTGATAAATCTTTAGATGCAAGTTTTCATCTTTAGGGAAAAGAAAATCGCTCTAGAACAATATGCATTAGTCTCAGAGAATGGATTTTCTAATACTCTGCCAAATATTAGGATTGATGATTGATTGGTTGGTGGTTGCTTTATGCCGTGTCGGCAGCAAGGCCATATTCAGGTGTGAGAAATGTTAGTTTTTTTGTTCAAACCATCGCTTTACATGTTAAAAGCAGACAATCACTTTATGTGCCATAGACACTCAGTAAATTAGAAAAGCTCACAATTCATATATTTGTGGTCAAGGGAAACAACTTCCATAGAAAAAGAAAAGTTTTATTAATAATTGATAGAATTTATTTAGTAAACTAGATTGATGGTTGTTACAGTCCAGCTGCCCTCAAAAAGGCTAAAATGTTTTCTTGTTTTACTTTAGGTCATGCATACTGTTTGCAGTGTAGAATTGTTGGCGCAGGGCCAAAAAATCAACGCAACTTAGTAAAATGTGTTTGAGTGTCAGCGGGGACTAACACACAATACATTCAGGGGGGAGGTTCCCCCTTGAGCAGAAAAGCATGTGTAAGCCACGAGTGGCCAATACGGCAGCGGCTAAGGACCACTTGGTCCCGCCGAACTCCCGTAGTTAAAACAAAACTTTCGTGGGAATAAAATAGGTACATATTTTGTTTTAAAATCGCCTGCCAACACCCCTTATAATCATACCCCCCCACCCCACCATTATTTATACCACTACAGCAGCATGTATATACCAATGAATACCACTGCTCATTGCTAAAGGTAATACTATATTCAATCATGTACATCTATTTTCTATATTTATCTTCATCATAGGCTAGATGGTAGAGCAACACAGACTGCAATTATAAAAATAAATTATCATATATGTATACTATCATGAATGCACTCACCTCGAAAATACATATGAATATACGATTAATAATCTCCATTGCTATTAATTCCGATGTCATTGCAAAGGCTGTATTGTAATCGATGTTTTGACTTAACAGCAAGTCCAAATCGTATTTTTGAATATCACTGAAAGAAAGCACAACGAAAACAATTAACGAGACAGTTAATCACATCTCTCAATTCGTTATATTTGTTTTTAAATCGTGACTCAGCTATCTATTGATTTGGACCTCTTACTGATAGCTGATAGTACTTAAGATATATACTTTTAATAGCCAACATAAGAGTTATTAAAATTGTTTATATTTAACATACTATTTTTTGGTAAAATGTTTAATCCACCACAAAATATTTGTTCGTACACAAATCTAAAGACACATGGAAAAACATTCAAAAGAGCAATTATACTCAAAATTATTCATTACGTTTACAATACACAGCTATCCATAGGCAATATGTACGTAAGTAGCTAAGTGACCATGTATTAAGTTGCAAAGGAAATGGTTGAAGGTCAAGGTTACTTTGGCTATGAGTTTGGTTCCACAATAATGCGATAATAAATCAGACAGAATGTGATGGCGAATCAGTAATGGCGCCGCTTCCCGTGCTAGTGAATTCGACCCATAGCCAAAGAAAACCGATGACGTAGAAAATGTAATCTTGTTGCTATCTAGCCTAGTATTCAGCATTAATGGGAAAAGGCAACAACTGATTTTCTCAGTATCAGGATCATGTGACTGACTATGGGTACTGGCGGCACACTCCCAGTACTGAAGTAGGCAGTAGTATAAATCGCCACGATTGGTTGGTTGTTGGAGTTTTCCCTCCTGGCAACATCTAAGGTCATATTAGGACGGGAAAATCGTCATGATGATGCGTAGTCACATCCCGCTATAAGTAGGTATGTGCATGTCCGCGCGCTACGCGACGGCCGTTTTCTGCCAAATATCTGTTCCCGGAAAAATCCTTCTGATAACAGAGGGGTCCACCAAAATGCTTGCTTTTCAGTGCCTCTTAGGGGGTATCCCCTTGAATTTCAGTCTATGATGTAGATAAAATGTCCATCTACAACCTCATGTTTACAATTTGCAAATCCGTTCACATTTTCTGTGTCTGTGCACATTCAGAAGATTTGACTTGATTTCAACACTCAAACTCCACCGTCTATATATCTTGGGTAGCTTTAAAAGGTATATGGACATTTAAATCTGTTATTAATTGACCATTGTGTGAAGTTTCATGATGCTGTAAGGTCGAAAAGGTACTTTACTAGGTCCCCAAAGTTTCAGTGTGATAAGATCAATCATATCAATAACAACCAAAAATCCACAAATATGTCACTAATGTGTGCATAAACTTTTATTCTAATGGGTGGAATCGATAGGAGATAGGCATCTACTTACACTGAAAATTTCATTTAGATATCTCTATAATTTAGGAAGTTAGAACAAAAAATTACTAAATTATTAAATATATAGGTTTTGGGTCACACACTTGTAATGCTAAAACATTAAAACAAAGGAAGAAAACTTAATGTTTCATGGATATATAGTATAGTTAGACGAATCTTACCTTGGTACAGATGATGGATAACTCTTGTTTTCCCGAGGTACAAGCCTCGGGTAGTCGTGGGCTAGGGAGAAGGAAGCAACATCCGGTACAGCAATCTTCACCTAATTATTCAGGATAAAAATGAGCTTAATGATTGGAATTCCTCATGTTTTCTTTTGGCACAAGCAAACGTAATAGTCGTGACAGGGTGTGGTGGGCGGGCCCTAGCCCACGACTACCCGAGGCTTGTACCTCGGGAAAACAAGAGTTATCCATCATCTGTACCAAGGTAAGATTCGTCTAACTATACTATTTTACCTCGGTACAACGCCTCGGCTACTCGAGGCCGAGGGAGACTTTACGTAGCCTCATTTCTATCCTCTATTATCTGATAAACCTAGTAATTTTTCAGTTGTAAATTCCAATTTTGTAAATTCTCACACATCTTCTTAGTTGGTGATTAGGCGGGTTACAACCCCGCCTGTCTTTTCTAGTCGTTTGTTGCCATATTTAGCCAACGACCTTGCCGTCTTGCAGCCGGCATATGCTAGGATTCTCTTCACTGAGATTCCCAATTGTCTCGTCTTCGAGACCATAGCACCTCTTGTAAAGTGCGAAGCGTAGCGTCCTATGTCAAAGCCTGCTGACTTGAGCACGTGAATTGTCCAACTGGCGATCGCATCTCTGGATAAAGCCTTATGTGGCTTTATGAAGCTTACCAAAAACTGTCTGGAATTATGTATTCCTTTTATCTTGGATATATAAGCCCTAATGGCTGACACTACACACAGTTTCCTGTCATGTGGGAACCCATTAAAAAGAATCAAGGGGAGGGGATCTCCTGTAATGTTTGATTTTAAAATTTTCCAAATCAAACATGGCCTCCTTGTCATCAATGTCTAGGCCAGTAAATAAAAAGGTCAACAATTACTTGGGCCCTATGACTGGTTACCCAAAGTAACAATACAGCTAATTTATAGCCTAGCTGTTTATCTATAGATGTCCCTAACTAGACCATTTTCAAGAAAATTTAGATACCCCTGAGACATCCCAAAACCTATTATTCTATGGTTTAGGAGGGTTTCTTTCATATAATGACCTCCCGAAACACTGAAGGACTTCGTGTTTCCCAATTAATTCTCCGTCACTCCTTGGTAAGATGACTGAAAAAGCTCATCGAGCTGCATAAATGGCTCCATAACCTAATCCATCATCCTACATCATTCGTAAGAGGCGGACTACCTCGGCAAGGGATGGTTCCATTGGCTTAACTTTATGTATTTAAACAAAAAATGCCCCATTAATTTTGTGGATGGCATAAAAATTATTTATGTAACTTGTTATTCTTTCTTGATTCAAACCAATCAAATTATTGAACCAATATCATCATTTAATGACCTGTCCAAATAATCATGCCGAGTAACTTTCCAAAGTGTTGTAAATATGTGTTCCGAAAGGAATGCCAGAAGGGGTGTTGTTAACACATCCCCACGAATCATTAATGCTTAAAAAATGTTCCCTTTTATGTAGGAAAATTATAAAGTCCTTATCCCTTAAGGCTAATACTTCCAACCATGGCTGCATGTCCCAAACAGGGACCATCAAAGCCCTCCTTGCTACTCTGCTGATTCGGCTGAATGTTTTAGGAAAATGTAATAAAATTTATTTTCCTCCCAAATCAAAGAGACAACATCCACTTGCCAAAAATCTTGCCCTGGATGCCATGAACAACTTTATAAAATGTTATTATTTCATGATGCCAACAAAATATATGTGGCTTCCCCAATGCCAATTTAATTTCACTCTCTTATTATATGAGTTGGACATTGTCCTTCCCATGGTGCGAATGAAAGCCATTACTGTAGTACTACCTGTCAACATCCTGACATAGCATTAGGGCATGCCAGCTAAACACCTAACCCTAAATACACTGCTTCTCAACTCTAGAACATTAATATGATCTAAGTTCTTCATCAAGTCAACGGCCTTCCAAAATCCATTTTAGTTCTGTCGTATGCTTTCCAGCAACTCCTAACTTCGTAAATGTGGTACCTAAACCATTTGCTGCATTTTGACCAGATGCTTTTGATTGCACAGCAAAACATGAATCATCACTGTCCGGGAACATCCTGTCCTTCACTTTTCATGAGCGAACAAATTAACAATTTGTAAAGAAGGGAAAGCACAAGCTAAACCACTTGGTAAACAAGTAAATTCATATAGTTGTTCATTCGAAATAAACCTTACAAAAGTTTGGTCTGTTTCATAACTCGGTCGGTAACTGCCTGTGAGCAGCTCGACTATGACTGGACCATAATGAATGAATCATCAATTTATGGAAACCGTACTATTATATTTACCTCCTGGAAAAAAAACATTTCCATGGCCCTCTGAGTTTGCTTTGCAACCTCTCCTTATTCTCTTGAGATATTGAGTGAGAGCATTACTCTAGCTTCATGAGCCGATTCTCTATCCCAGCAGGCCGACATCTGGCCTGCATAGCTCCCCTAACACAGGTTATACCAGGGAGGGCTTAAACCATCACTACCGGTAACGAGTACTTATCATCAGAAATGGGAGCCTTGGGGTTACTTCCCATCGTAAGCAAACAACCCTTAACTCAAAGATCTCAGGATCATTGAAATATAGAGTGCTCAACCAACTATTTGTTTATTGTTTCCTCCTAGAAAAATCTATAATCATATCCAGACTGGTACCGTTAGTAACAGTACAACCCATGGCTAACCCAGCCAAATATCTCTCAGGCCAGAAACCCTATAACCATCAACAGAAAGTTTGAGTGTGGCCATCCAACAAATTGTTTTTATTTTCATCCCTAGAACCTCTAAGTTCATATCAGGACGTACATAATGTGGCTTCAACCAACCTCTGTCTTCGCTCGGTCACGAGCGGGTTAATCGTAATATGGCATCAGCCAACAAAACTCTCCGTTTGTCAATGAGCGGCATAACGTGATGCAACTTCTGCCAACCTCGTTCTCCGCTCAGCTTAAAAGTGATGTAACTTCAGGCAACCTCACCCTCCATTAGGTAACAGACCGCCTAAACGGGATGTGGCTTCAGCCAACATCATTCGCCGTTTGGTAACAAGCAGCCTAACCGGAATGTGGCTTCAGCCAACATCGCCTTCCATTTGGTAACGGACAGTCTAAACGGGATGTAACTTCAACCCACACCACTCTCCATTTTTAATGGACTACAAAAATAATGTAGTCACAAACATCATCTCTCTCCGCTCGGTCCTAGGCGGACAACCGTGAAGAGACATCAGCCTAAACAGGATGTGGCTTCAGGCAACATCTTTGGTATCAGGCGGCCAAAAGGAAATGTGACTACAGCCAACCTCGCCTTCCATTTAGTAAGGGACGGCCTAAACAGGATATGGCTTCAGCCAACATCACTCTCAATTTGATAGCAGGCGGCCAAACAGGATGTGGCATCCGCCAACATCACTCTCCGTTTGGTAACAGACGGCCTAAACGGGATGTGGCTTCAGCCAACATCACTTCCCGTTTGGTAACCGGTGACATAACCTGATGGGGTCACAACCATCATCGCTCTAGGCAACGGGAGGCATAAGCGTAATATGGCTTCAGCCAACATCGCTCTCCATTCTGGAATGGGCGACACAACGAGATGTGGCTTACAGCCATCATCGCTCACCACTCGGCCACGGGCGGGTAAAATATTGATGAGGCTTCCGCCAACATGGCTCTCCATTAGCCAACAGCGGCATAACTGTGATGCCATCATCGCTCTCCGTTGTGCAACGGCGGCTTAAACGTGATGTGGCTTCCGCCAACATCGCTCTCCGTTCGGCCACGGGCGGCAACTACTGGTGTTGGAGAACGTATTTACACCGTTCCAACACAGGCGTGTAAGCTATTGTGTCATGTCGTAGGGTAACGGTATGGAAGCCGAAACCAAACGAGGGGTAGGGACCAGTATATCGGTACCCTCCCACACTCTCTGTTCCGTACACTTCTCCCTCCTGCGGCTACTGCGCCAGCAAGTTGGAGAAAATGCTACGAAACTCGGAGGTACGCCTTAAAATATTGGGAATCCACAACAGAAACCCAGGATTAATTTCCAACGCAAATCCATAAAAGAAACCGAGGAAAAATCCCAACGAGATGAGGCTCCAGCCAACATCGCTCTCCGTTCGGCAACGGGCGGCTTGTTGAACCAAAAATCTTACCTGTGATGTGGCAACCACCAACATCTACATACAGATTTATTATAAAATAATTTCATAAAAATCGAAAAACACCACTAGATGCTCAATTAATTAGATTAATAATGTATTAAACATAACTACCCAAGAAAAAAGTATCCTCCTGTATTCTTAGGTTTAAATTCACAAGACTACTCGCTACCAAAGCGATAATCAAGTCGGGCAGTGGCTGCACCCCGAACCGTCAACAATGCCGTATGCTTGCGTGACCCCTTACGGGCCACGGTCCATAGAGAACCGTCAACAAAATTCCAGCCACCCCTTACGGGCCTCGCTGTCACAACACCGTTACGCGTGTCACATGTTTTATCATAACATAATTTGTTTAACTCGAAAACCACCAATAAACGAACAATATATTCGGTTAAGTAACTTGTAAGAACTAAATGTACCCAAGAAATCATTTCTTGGGTTTAAAAACAATAATAAACGCTAAAATACAATAGCAACAAGCGAGTCGGGAACACCGACAAGACATAACCCAATGGCGCTGTCAGTGACAAGTAGCGTACCGGCACACGTAGGTTTTCGCTAACAAATTCTTTAAAATATTTGCCATGTTCTAATATTCGTAGAGAATACTATTCTACACAAGAAATACGTATCCTCCAGTATTCTTGGGTTTAAAACATAATACTAACGCTAAAAAATCGAGTCAGGCTCGAGAAATAAACAAAATGGCGATACTCAACTCTAGCGTACCGAAAACAAATCGGTTTAACGCCCACAAGTTCATTAATATAATCACCAATATTCTAATATTCATAGAGAATATTGTCCTGTTCTTTATAAACAATTGTGTGAAACAATTTCCATAAACTAACCCTGACTTCTGGAGTTAATGTAGAAAAAGAACGCTGTACTTACTCGCAAACGTCCACCGCTCACGAGTGGAATATGCTAATTGCTGTACCGGATGTTGCTTCCTTCTCCCTCGGCCTCGAGTAGCCGAGGCGTTGTACCGAGGTAAAATGATAGTTATACTAGACTTACTTGTAAGTTGACGTATTAATGAGATTCTTATGAATCTACCAATACAAAGGTAAGGATGAAAGTAGTTACAATGGACCTATGGATATACTCATTAAACAATGAGAAATTTCTATAACCTCCTTCTAAATCACTAATGTATCCATTTAGTTTTATTTCAATGACGTATATCCTCCAAGTCACTTTTATTTTAATGGATGCAATCAACAGAGCAGCTAGGGATCTACTTACACCCACAATTTCAGTGAGACATATCGATTATTAAGGGAGTTAGAACAAAAAATAACCAAATATCTAGATTTTGGGTCACACACTTGTAATGCTAAAGCATTAAAATAATGGCAGGAAATTACCCCTCATTACCGAAATTGAAATAGCTCTAGCAAGCTTAATAATCAACCGATTGACACAATTGTTGGATTTTCTTGTATGGTTTTCAAAGCTCTTTCCAGCAATGCCATTCATTTTCAGATAGGTTTGGTTTGAAAATGTTGTCCACATTGCTACTATAAGCTAACATGATGGGTAAAAACCCGACAAAATATAAAAATTAAATAGCTTTCTAACTGTTATTGTTCTATGCAATTAGACAAACATTTAATCGGGCGTTATAACTAGCACACACCAAATAATACTTACACGATTCCGACATATTCTACCGTCAAAATTGTGACTGCTAGTTTAATGAGAAATAAAACGAAAAAGTCAATAAATTCAGCCGTTACTCTCTTCCACAACGACGGGATCTTGAAACGCACACCTGTAAATGAACACAAGAATTTACATTAATCAAAAACACATCGACTGCATAATATAAATTACTATTTCATTCCTCTCCCATCTCACCTGTAATTGTATTAGTTACTAACTTTATGATCTCACTTTAAATAAGTAAACCCTAAGTATAAGAAGCAAAATCTATAATTAGCAAAATAGGTGATAAAAGATGGGGGTTCGTTCTAACCTCTTAGGAAATTATTAATAGAAAAGGGAAGGACATCTTCATTTACAACCAATACTCCATCTGTAACACTAACAGTGTATGCGATTTAGTAAGGAGAGAATTTTATGTTAAGAAAATAATTTCAGATAAAATTACTTTTCCAACACTTGAGGGAGGGGGATGATATAAAGTTCAGCAAATTTGACCCAAAATTACTTTTAATTACAAAGTTTGTTCGTTTTTTACACCCTGGAAACATTTAAGGTCATACCAGGATGATTTGTGACAGTCCACATAATGGCGATTTCATCGTCTTGCCCCAATGAAAGACCAGGCCGTCGGCACCTTGACCGGATGATATCCCAGTCATATTAATATTATTATCCTGATATTGAGCTAACTTTTCCACACCCTATCGTAATAATGCTAAGCTCTAGACTAGGTAGCAACAACTATCAATTCTGTATGTCAATGGTTTGACTCGGCCTGGTTTCAAACTCCTGACCTTCCACATGGGAAGACTACACTCCACCGATTCTGCCACTACGTTCGGTCTTAGACTAAGTTAGAGCCATGTAAATCAAGTGCAAGTTGGACCAGACCTTTGTAAATAGGCTAGCCTCATCTTCATAACATATTCCGGGAAACTTTTTTTAAATACAGAAATAACATTTCTGGATATACTGAATTCTAAGTTTATGTGTGCAGTTTGTATATATGAGAAGACACAACTCTTTTTTTCTTAACCCCCCAAAAACAACGTTCTTTATATTGAGTTTCTGTTCATTCAACATCAGTCTCCACTTTCTGTCGGTATACACCATAAAACTGTGGCTTGTTTACAAATGTCCCACTCCAGTTTCAGTTTGCAAAAAGAAAAAAAGGGCGACTGGTTCATTTGTTACTAGATAAAATATGCACCTCTACCCAGAGTAGGCATGACAACCTAGTCTAAAACCGAGCAAAAACTTATTTAGTACAAATAGGAAGCGAAGTTGTATAACCAGGAAGTGGGGTTCCTGACTCAGAATCTAACTATATTGGCTTAGAGTTGGTGAAATGGGAGAGAATGTAAAAAGACAAGATGGCAGCCTAAGGATCCTCGCAATTCAAGTTTTAAAGTTTATTAATCTACATTATTCGATCATTATTTATTCAAAAGTAGCAGGTAAATATGAATAGGGATGTAAAGAATATATTTTGCTTCTTAAATTACAAATGTATGTGCCTTAGGAGGTTACAAACAAGGTGCACAAGAAGCAACAATGGTCCGTTACTAGCAATGGTAAAATCAAAATGCAGTGTATATGATCAGTGTAGCTGAATACTTGGAATAAACTGCCAGCTGCAACATGAAATACAGAAAACATAGCAGTGTTTAAGAAACTACTAAAAGATAATGACCTATTAACCTAGAAAATAAAAGATGTTTAAATGGACTAACACAAAGTATAGTAGAAGTTGGATTTTGGACTGTTTGCAATCTACAAATAGCTAAAAAGCCATAAACAATCAAGTGAGAAAACCAAAATTATCACTAAAACAAAATTAAAAAGATTTAATTGAAATTGGATTAGTGCTGACCAGCAGTGTTAACACACTTAAATCTGCTTTTAACTATGTGAAATTTATTTTCCTGTATATTTGTTTTTTATGTAAAGCACCTGAGAACGTCTTGCTGGATCGGGTGCTATATAAATGTTTTTTATTATTATTATTATCCGTTATGAGCAGGGTAAATAAATTCATCACTAAAAAACACCCAAGAAAAATGTGCTCATTCCACTTACCCAAGCATTCGCCATTTTTTCTAATGGGTTGTTCTTTGCCCCTACCCCGGGTAGGGGTGAATCTTTTATCTAATTTGTTATCACTCACATATTGTGCTTGTGCCATGTAATTATCACCGTTCACATGCATAGAAAAGGAACATAAGATAGTGATGCTGTTAGATTAACCAAGCCACTTTTTTAAAATGCAACCATCAATGCATAGCATGATTTTTCAAATCGCTATTTTTGGCTTTGATTGATAGTTTGAACCATGGGTGATAAGCTTCAGAGCTGGTCCTACCTACCTACTTTCATATTAGATTATCTCTATTTACAGTTATGTATCATATATCTGACACGGTTCCCATTAAAATCAGAAAGTGTTCCTGAAGGCTGAAATGATTCAAGATTATTCCTTTTTTTCTCTTTTTTTAAAAAGTGGGGGTGGGTATAAGTTTAAAAAATGCAATGTCCAGAACAACCCATAACACTACACATGCTTGCTAGACTAGTATCCTCACACAAAAAACAACTCATAAATTCATATAGAAAACGAATTTCGACTAACACAGCGATACCATCGGCGATGGTCTGTTAGCTACCGATCCTTTTTGATAGGCTGTTGTAACAATATTGTCAGAGACAGAACCTTAGACTTAGTACTGTTTTGCCTTCATCAGGTTCACGACACGTTCCGATGAGCGCACATTATGATAGGTTATATATATATTTATATATAATATATATATATATATATATATGTATATATATATATATATATATATATACATATATATATATATAAATATATATACATACACTACCCTTAAACATGTCTATGCTGCATCGACATCGATTGTGGGGATAAATATCAACGTAAAACTTGCCTAATTCGGCATTGTTTATGTCCCCAGCTGGTCCATTTATCAACCCGTTGCCGGCACCATTGACATTATTGGCGTTGGTGTCCGTTGGAGTATGGCCTCCTAAATTTGTCAGACCACCAGACATTCCACCTGATACGCCACTGATCTGTTGTAACTGTTGAAATGACATCATATTTGCTGCATACATCGGAAATGACACCATATTGGCCCAGTTCATTGAGTGCCATAGCTGACACTGCCATATCCATTGCTGCACAGCGAGAGCGTGTTCGTGTGCAGTTCTCGGCGTTGCTTGCGAAGTGGTGTTGTCCGACTGAGCGGCCGCAACCCCAGGAAACCCACTCCATGCTGTTAAACTGGATCCTGTGTCTCTATTGTGCCCGTTCCCAGACATCACATGGCCATTCGGATGTTCAGAACCTCCATTTGTCGTCCTCCGATGACGAAGATTTTCATCGTCAGATGCCATCTTACAAAGGTGTCTCCTTTGTGACCATGGATATGAAATAATGTTATTCCATTTCCGCTAGGTGTCAGGCGTATTTATAGACGATTTTCACCACCAACCCTCCACCTTTTGGCAGTGGAATGAACTAAGTCTAATGTAGGTAAGACCATGCATAGAAATACTGTATTTCTATGGGTAAGATCGCATACCTCAATGTAATGGATATCTAAAACAAGACATAGAAAAATACGCCAAACTTGATTATAATGAAAAAATATGTTAAAACATTTTATACAGACAAAGTGGTTCACACAGTGCCAGTTTAATATATCCATGCCCTTGAAGCAAATTCCGTTCAGCACATCTTAGGAGACTTAGACAAGTTTAGATTTAGATTATCAGTGTAGGCCTATTAATTTGGTACTACCATTTGGAGTTTTTTTAAAGCATTCTTGAAAACGCAATGACTGAATGCGTTGAGCGTCCGCCTCCCGCTATATTATTGATGACTTTGGAGATCTGGATGCTATTTATCTAGATTTCCAAAAAGCATTCGACACTGTTCCACACCAGCGACTGCTAAACAAATTTCATGGCTATGGCATAAGAGGAGATGGCCTAAACTGGATAAAGGATTTTCTGAGTCACAGAAGACAGCGAGTCATTGTAAATGGCAAACAATCAGGATGGTGCTCAGTGAAAAGCGGAATATCTAAGGGCAGCGTGCTTGGACCAGTCTTATTTGTGATATATATTAATGACTTACCAGAAGTTGTACATTCTATGGTCCAAATGTTTGATGACAATGCCAAAGTATTCCGCCATATGGAGAAAGGTAGTGACTCAGGGGACTTGCAGAAGGACCTCAACAACATGCAGAAGTGGTCAAGTGATTGGCAGCTGAAGTTTAATGCTTCAAAATGCAAAGTGATGCATTTAGGGGGCAAAAACAGCAAGCACATCTATGTAATGAACGATGGTGTGAATAATGTTCCGCTCTCCGAAACAATGATAGAAAAGGACTTTGGTGTCAAGGTGGACAACAAACTGACATTCAGCGACCACATCCAGGAAGCCACCAACAGAGCTAATGGTATACTGGCCATCATTCGAAGATCGTACATATACCTAGACGAGGATGTTGTGCGCAGACTGTACATATCCCTTGCATGTCCACTTTTGGAATATGGAAATGTTGTGTGGTCACCACTCTACAGGAAGGATGCTGAGTCAATTGAGAAGATCCAAAGAAGGGCAACGAAGCTTGTACATGAATTCGATGAAATACCCTATGAACAACGTATGCATCATTTCAAGATCCCAAGCATGTACTACAGACGGGCCCTGGGGGATATGATTGAAGTATTCAAATATCCCCATTGTATCTACAAGACAGGCAGCCCCCTTATCAGAGACTCCAATGCCAGGACCAGAGGACACTCCCTGAAGCTGAGGAAGCAGTACTCCAGACTGTACCTGCAACACAACTTTTTCGACTTTAGGGTGGTTGACCTGTGGAATGACTTGCCGGAGAGTGTCGTAGCAGCAGAGTCAGTGAACTGTTTCAAGTCCTGACTGGATGCATACTGGTATATCTTGGAGCCAGTGACAGTTGCTACAATCCACCACATCTGAAGAACTGTCTCCATTTCTATTAATTAAGAGCGGCTAACAAGTCCAAGGCCTATTATAGCTGTATTCTATTGATTGATTGATGGTAGGTCGTGGGATGCGAACTATTCGCACGGTATCACAGGTGATTAAATATCATTACTTTACCGTTTACGATACAATTGTAAGTTATAGCTTTAAAACTGCTTGTCTGGTATTGTAATTTCAACGTATACAAATTCATGTGCGCGATTAAGGTTCATGCCCATATTCCTGCCAGAGGAAGCAGAAGCTCCTTTTGTACTGTGCCACTTGTACTCTTCTCAATATCTCTGCCTGTCATGCTTAGTCAATAAGTTAAGGTCCAATGGGCTGAGGTAGCCCTAGAAGCAGCTCTGAAAGGAGCAGCAATATCAGAGAATGCGATTATTTATCCCTTACTTTAGCTGTACGAGCCAAATAAGTAGTCAGAACTCTAATCACACATAATGTCTTAGATTTTGGTTAAGCATAAAAAGGAAGTGAGTCCAATGGTTAACCCAATTTGTTATGGTTCGACAGCACACTCATCCTAAAGGTGATAGAAGACTTCCCGAATAACATCCTGTTCACCTTCAAATTCAAAATGGTTTGTCCCCTCTGTGATGAGATCACAAACAAGCAATACTTGTGTGTAAACATCTGAATGATGACCTATTGAAAATCAAGGATCCATGAGCTAAAGCCACCATGAAGGCATATACTGACACATTGAGAAAGGAAAAAGGGTCAGTGATGGACACTCGTAGCGTGAAACTAGCACACCAAGGCACAGACGGTAATAAACTGTCCTCCCCTTATGGTCCTAACCCTCTTCTGGTAGCGCATTAAAAAGGTTCCATGTTGACTGCCAGATGAGCTGGTCTCGAGTCACGAGGAACACGTCAATGTTTCACCCATTTCCACATGGGTCTTCTGAGGATCACCCAGTAATGGTAATGAGGATGATGATAAGGCTGATGGTGATGAGTCGGCATCTCCCACACAAGATACAGTGGATCATTAGTTCAAGATATGACAAGGACACTGTATTTCCTGATTTTGTTTTAACTGGTGCTCCCCTGTCAATCTCTACTGAAGTCAAGTAATTAGGACACTTCATGATTAATGACTTTAGAAATGACATGGATATTAATAGATATGTTGTAAGTTAAATGCTCAGGGAAACATGCTCATCAGAAAATTTCATATGTGCACAGTTGATGTCAAGGTCAATTTATTTAGGACTTTCTGTACTCCCTTGTATTCTGCCCAGATTTGGAGGAACAATAGAATGTATAGCATTAGAAAACTTAATGTAGTGTATAATGACATTATGAGGTTATTACTCCATCTACCTAGGAATCATAGTGCTAGTCAGCTATTTACCAATATTAATGTGCCAGCCTTCCAGGCTGTTATCAGGAATCTAATATTCAAATTTATTTACTAGACTTGACAAGTCAGAAAATTCTATAATACAGGGACTTGTGAAAATAGGAGGGAGGGAGCTCAGATTTACCTCTGCAATATGGAGGCATTGTTACGAGCTACTGTAGACCAGCATTTTGATAATGGTTAGTATTGTAGTATCCGTACCATTACTTTATGTTATTCACATTTGTTGTTATATGTACCTACTATGGACCAATCTATGTAACTGCCATAATGCTGAGTCTTGAAAAAAAAGTATTGAATTGAATTGAATAAACATAATTAGTGACAAGAGCCATGGAGCCATACCGCTCTTCTCACCCAAGGAAACTACCCGAGCGTCTCCTGGAAGAACTTGAAATGATGGGTCAATTCAGAGAGTCCTATATCTTAAGAAAGTAAAACAATGTATGCCTAGTAAATTGATTAATTATTTCAGCAGAGAGATTAAGATATAACAAAAGATATTATTTTACGCCATCTCAACTCTAAGTAATTTTGTTGTGCGGAAGGGATGCATTGTATAGTGCAAATAGTCTATTGACTTCGGCAGATTTCTTTTTGGGGGCGGGGGAATGAGGAGAGTTAAATGTTCTATTATTCTAATGTATATGTACCCCATGTGTCTACCCCTATATGGGGTGCTAAGTGAATATTGATATGTATATTATATCGTTATTTGCTACTGGTAATCGGCATATTTGCGGCACAGTATTGGCCACCATCTTGGATAATGCTGCCATTTTGATCATTCTAATAACATTTTCCAGGTAGTATGCAGCACGGCCTTTTATGAAAGTTTGTGCTTTTATGTAGATAATGTATGTATCCAACTGATAAATTATAGCTGCGTGGATTATTTGCTAATTTACATGGTTAATTGCCCACCATCTTAGATTATACAACGATCTGTTTTTATTTAATTGAGCTTTTCAGAAACAGCTGGAAGTAAACTCTTAATCCCCTGAGATAAACCTGATAAACTGTGCTAATTTAAGAGCTGATTACATAGGTAATGTGCCCGGTGTTTTCAGTAAACAATGTCCCATTTAAATGATGCTTTATTCAAAAAAGACAAATGGATCTAATTGACCTATTTACTCCATTACTTTCAATTATCGTGATGACATTCTTTAGATTGGAATAACATGAAATTCTGTGTCTTTAGAACTACAAGATTTTATATTTTCATATCCGTCTGTGACCCCTCTCTCAGTGTGTAACTGGAATACAATGTGAGGAGTCCATCTATTTTTTAATTCCTCCAAAATGTGTCATTTTGAACACCACAAAACAAATTAATCTATGCGGTAAGAATTTTGAATTGCATTATATATGAAGCAAGCCCTTTGAGTAGATTTTAAGTATTCCCACCCATGAAACCTCTTGAAAGGGCATATCTGATTGGGTCCTTGTGCAAGCTAGCATGAACAAGAAATCGATTTAGGCCTACTGATAAACTATCTGGACGACAAGCCCAGTGCACGTATCATCCAAACAGTAGCATTGTTGACTACTCCCCGTACAGCGTGCCAAATGTTGTCAAAAGGCTAAATATCTGTGAACAAGTGGATATCACAGATAGACACTGCCTCTGGGTGCCTGGTATCTGGCCATCATTGTTTCCTAGTAGGCCTAGCCTATAACCGGCTGGGACTGTATGCATGGGCTGGAGCTAGGGCCCTAACCGCGGATATTTTGGCACCACGCAGCTAATGGTCGAAAATCAGCATGCATGAGCCGGTGCCAGCGCTAGCCGCCGACCGTAGCCTAGGCTAAGTTACCCTGCCTCCAGACTAGGGTTAACGGGGTATCCCAAGTGGTTAGTGGCGCAATCCAAGATGGAGGTGTTTATGTTACGACGCTATCACAGAAGAGAACTGCGTAGGAACCATATTTTTCGGGACAGGACTCATCCGTTTGAGTTATTCGATGATGTAGAACTTTTCACATAGTTCAGATTTCGCCGGCATGACATTCTGGCGCTAACAGACAGTGTGCACAATCAGATAGAACACATGCCGCGGTTGGGGGCACTGACACCGCTACTGCAAGTGTTGGTGGCTTTACGCTTCTACGCGACAGGGAGCTTCCAAGATTTATGTGGTGAACTGATAGGCATCAATCAGTCTACTGTGTCACGGACAGTACCCAGAATTACGGATGCTCTCCTACGTCAACTGCCGCGGTTTGTAAAATTGCCTACTCAGGAGAACGCTAACAGGAGCAAGGTGAAAATATTCGTTAATCGCAAGAACTACCACTCAATAAATGTGCAGGTACGTTTGTATTGTAATTTGTGGCTGTTAATATATGTTATAGGCCGGGTATGGTCTGCAGTGTGTTATGTGTGTGTTCCACAGTGTGCTATGTGTGTGTAACACACAGTGTGCTATGTGTGTGTTTCTGTTTCACTGCAGATACTGACGGCATAGCACTGTGCTCATGTAAAGAGAAATGCTTCGAAAAACACTGATATTCTGTTGTTATTGTAGCGCAATATTGTCAACATTCATATGTCTGGGTCGTGCAAATAATTGATTAAAGTCTGTTTGTGACTGCATGCTGAAAGCCTAATCCATTCTGTGGATATATATCCAATAACATCAGTGTGTGTTGGGGTGGGGGCCGTGGCAGAAAGAGTGCCGCTGGCTCTGCGTTTTAGTATGTGTGTTAGCAATATTACATATATCTTATCTATCCCATCAACACTATCCCAAATATGCTTAAGCTTTAGGGGCCTACATCGTATATGATTTTGTAAAGTGACAATTACTCTTGTGAGTGGGGCGCGCGATAAGTAACAAATTCACCCCATCGCTGCCAGTCTGGGTAGGGACTAATGGTTGTCATTATTAGTACTGATCTGAATCCCATTACATTTACTGCTTACCATAAATTACAGTGCCATATGGTGTATGTGATTTGTCTTTGCAGGTGATCTGTGATGGCGGCCTAGTGTTCATCGACTGCATCGTAAAATGGCCCGGGAGTGTTCATGATGCTAGGATCCTTCATGAATCAGACCTATGCGACGCATTCGAGAGCGACGAACAGAAACCCGTCGACGGTGTCCTACTTGGGGACAGTGGGTATATGTTGCGAGACTGGCTCTTAACACCATTCCTGAACCCCAACTCGCCTCACGAAATACGGTCCCTGGTGGGTTCAGTGTCCGGATAATGCTTCTGAGGACTGTCAAGCCATGGTACCGGTGTGAGATAATATTCTGACTCGCATAATAAAGTGACTCCCCAATCAAGTTATTATGCATAATAAAATGACTCCGTATCATATCGTGACTCCCCACCAAGTTTCTTTTCTAAAGTGTATAATTATTTTCTAATATGAATTGATTGTTTCTTTTGGTTAAAAGAATCACAAAGAGATAAACACTCCCCCCCCCCCCAAACAAGCTGTCTTCTATAATATTAATATAGCTGCACACATATACATCAACATCTATGGAAATGAGTAGCTTTATATACCATGTCTTTAAGATAATAAGAAGAGTGGACATATATACCCTAACTTACCACAAAGATCTATTGAAGTACAACCACAATAATATAGGGGGAGGCACTTTATTATGCATAATATATGCATAATAAGATGGCCCCCACTTTATTATGCATAATAAAGTGACTCGGGGGTCACTTTATTATGGCAGTCAGAATATTATCTCGCACCGGCAGTACGGTATCGAAGTGGGGCAGCACAATAAAGTCGCCATCAGTGTGCATTGTCACAAATAAGTACCCGTCCTGATATGACCACATGTGTTGCTAGAAGATAAACCTCCGTCACCCGTTCACACTTGTAAATAAGTTGTCTGCTCCAACACAGCTGTGCCGGTCTGGCAGGAAATAGCAAACCCTGTAAATCGCAAACCCCCACTTGTGATTTCCTCGGAAATCGCAAACCCCCATGCCATATATGGGCATGGGGGGTTTGCGATTTCCTAGGAAATCACATTTCCCCCCTGGAAATCGCAAACCCTCCATGTTTGGCAGTCTTTATCCTTAAGGCCATGTCATATTATGGCATATGGCGGGAGCATATTCAAAACCTATGGTGAAAATGGGAAAAAACTTTGCGGGACGACGTATCATGACCTTTGTAACCTCTCGGGTGTTTTTGAGCCTATGGGTAACCTATGAGTAGCATACGTGTAGCGTATGGGAGCGTACCGCGGCGTACTGGGATATATTTTGACGGTTTTGATTGGCATGTGGAGCATATGAGTAGCGTATGTGAAACCTATGCAAAACCTATGCGAAACCTGTGAACCTTTGAGGAGTGTACGAGGAGCATATGCGTAGCGTATGCATAGCGTATGCGTGGCGTATGCGTAGTGTATGCGCGACCTATGTTATCTCTCCATGGTCCGCCGCCGGGTGGCTCCTGGGTATATATAGCCTGCAGCAACAGTCACCCCTCACTCTGCCACCATGCCTGCTAAGAGGAACACCACTGCTGCTTCTGCTTCTGCTACTGCTACTACTACTACTACTACTACTTCACGTACTACTACTACACCGGCCTCCAGAGCTGCTGTAACTACAGGAGGAGGACTAGGCCGTGGGAGAGGCAGAAAGAGACAGACTTTGCCATGCTCTCCATCACCAGCCTCCTCAGCTGCCTCCACACCTTGCCACTCTCCAGACCACTCTCCCGAACACCACTCTCCACAACACCACTCTCCAGAACACCACTATCCATTGGAGGAGCTGGAGATGGAAGTGGAGAGGTCGACGACACAATGCTGGCATCCCCGCTCCAGCTCGCCATCTCCTGCTTCTCGGGGCAGCTCACGGGCGTCGTCCGCTGCCTTCGCTGCCTCCGCCGCCTCCACCAGCACCGGTGGCCTCTCCTCGGCAAAGAGAAGGAGGGCAAAGAAGAGCAACTGTTCTCTGTCGGTCTTCAAGAAGGATCAGATGCTGGACTTCCTCCAGGAGAACCCCATCATCTGGAATTTGGAGCTGACGGATTACCGCCGCGCAGACAGGAAGGCCAAGATGTGGGAGGACCAGGCGACACTTATGGGGACGTCAACAGTCCATCTCCAGAAATGGTTCAAGTCGCTGCGGGACACCAACACGCAGCTCCATA
Organism: Branchipolynoe longqiensis; assembly: GCA_030323885.1. NCBI lineage: Eukaryota > Metazoa > Annelida > Polychaeta > Phyllodocida > Polynoidae > Branchipolynoe > Branchipolynoe longqiensis. The sequence continues at coordinate 39,305,874 of CM059198.1, forward strand.
AAAGAAAGAGTGGGCACGGAGCCGCTGAACTGACTGAGCGGGAGGAGTGGATCCTGCGCAAGTTCGGGTTCCTGCGGTCCATCGCCCGTCACCGATGCAGGAGTGTAAGTACATAATCTTTTATCGTTCTGACAATTGCGGTATTCTCATAAAACTGCTCGTATTCTAATTTTTTAATGTTATGCCTTTGTTGTATTTATGTAAATAATCTACTTATTTGTTAAATGTTATGTATTTGTTGTATTTCTTTAATGTTGAGTTGTTGTGTTGTTATTCTTGAATCGAGATATTGACAATAGATATATCGATATATAATCATTATAAATCCATTTTTGCATTTAACGTTAAATATTTTTGCTTTATATATTTTTGGTTTATTGTTGATTTGCGTTCATGTTACTTATGTTATTTTGTGATTTTGTCTTGCAGTTGGCCGTTCCTGTAGAGGCTCCACAGCTCGATGTCAGCATGGACGATAATGTGGCGACCGATGTCTAGGTGGCGATGGATGATGAGCTTCCACCCACTCCCCCCCGCTACATTCTGAGAGCGGGGAAAGGGGAGAGGGAAGCAATCTGCCCCAGTCGACAAGAACCTCCTCGCTGCCATCCACAAGAGATTCGACGAGTCTGGGGAGATGCTCAAGGTCATGCAGCCGCCGCCTCCTCCACCGCCGGTGATGAAGCGCGTCGCCTTTGCCAACTATGTCAGGGACATGGTCCTGACGATACCGGAGGAGCGGTTTGTGGCGATTTGCATGGTGTCGCACCATTTGGAGGTGGAAGGAACATTCGCGGCCCCAGTGGCTCATGTGGCTGCACCTGCACCTGCTCCTGTGTCTGCAAGTGAGGCATACCAGCCTCAACCCCACCAGCGGACTCACCAGCCACCACCGGCATCAACGTGGGCATCGCAGACACAGGAGTATGTGCATCGCTATATGGGGCAGCCACACATACATCCTCAGCCACATCTTCAGCCACAGCCTCTGCCGCCTCTGCCAAGTGTTCCGCCTCAGCCTCTGCCTCCAACTCTGCCACAGCCGCTCCTCGTGCGTCAGGAGCCGGCCACACCTTCACAGGTACTACGGCCGTCTTTGGCGATGCCGCAGATGCCTGGCCAACTCCGGACACTAGGGATGGCGGGGCATGCCAGGGCCTCTCCCGGAGTCGTAGTCCGTGCGGGTGGTGCGGCCACTTTCGGTGCGGCATGGCCGTCGACTTCCGTTGCCGCAGACGTCGGCTCTTCCATTTCAACTCCAACACAAGTCGACCCCACCCAAATGAACTTGTCCGAGTCGGCCAGCCCCGACGGACTATTGAACTTGTCAGGGTTGTCGGGGATCTCTGGCATGTTGGGGGCGAACCTGGACATATTCCCCCCGTCAGCCACACAGTCGCCAGCTGACGCTAGCTCAAATGGCAAGGGAGAGAAGTGATTGTAAATATTTGTAGATATGTGTATATATGTGTAGATATGTAGTCATAGTTTGTATTTATGTTTGTACATTTGTATGTATATATGTATATATGTGTCAAGATGTGTAAATAAATAAATATAGTGTAAATTAGAATTTTTGTGTCCGCGTTCAATAAAGGCATGCAATCATTTAATTGTTATACATTAAAGTACAATTAAAAGTAAAATTAAAACATAAATAACAACTGAAAATTAAGAATATTTATAATAAATATTAAGGACACAAGTCCCTACCCTCTCTTCCCCTTTCCCCTTTCTCCCTCCCTCCCTCTCTCCCTCTCTCCCCCTCCCTCCCTCCCTCCCTCCATCTCTCCCTCTCTCTCTCCCTCCCTCCCTCCCTCCCTCTCCCTCCCTCCGTCCCTCTCTCTCTCCCTCTCTCTCTCCCTCCCTCCCTCCCTCTCTCTCTCCCTCCCTCTCTCCTCTCTCTCTCTCTCCCTCCCTCTATCTCTTTTCTCCCTTTCTGTCTCTGTGTCACTCTATTTTTCCCTCTGTTCTTAGTATGTGTGGCTTTCAAAAGATTAATTCATGTAAAAAGAGAGCAGATTCATTACAATTACATTAACTAGATAACTTTCAATTAGGGAGCAAAAGAACGTAACAGACATGTAAAATTGTGTTTTCATATCTATAAAATGATATCGTTTATTTTACTAGACATATAAATATATTAGCATCTCATATAACAGGAGACATGTCACAACATCACGACGATAACAGTACAGTATCAAGAAAAGCACATAGGTTTGCAAAAACAGTACACAGACTGATAAAATGTTTTGTCAGATCATCCTGTCTTGCCATGACAGTGCTCCGGCGGGTGAGACGACCCAGTCTTTAATTAGATTGTGCTGTTCCTTTCCTAGCTTGGACGCGGTGTTGGGGTTAACAGGTAGAACGTCAATGTCAGGAAGGTTGTGGCCCTCTCGCCAACCTCCAGGCACAAAGTTGTTGTTGGCAGTCTTGGGATGATCCAGCTGCATGTTCTGTAGTGCTGGGTAGTGTGTCCTCATGAGCTTGTGCAGAACAATGCACGCCTTGACGATGATCTTCACGCTGAAGGGGTGGTGCTGCATAGTGGTCAGCAGCACTTGGAAGCGGTTGGCTAGAATGCCAAAGGCATTCTCCACCACTCTCCTAGCTCGGGAAAGCCGGCAGTTGAAGAGTCGCTCGTCATTGTTCAAGCCCCTCTTGCCATACGGCTTCATCATGGTCGGCCGAAGGGCAAAGGCATCGTCACCGGCACATCCTTCTGGCCGTCGAAGATTGGTTCAGGGTTCGGAAAGCCGATGGTGCCACCTTCAGTGCCCGCCTTCAGCTCGGAGTCGTTGTAAATCTGGGCATCGGACGCAGAGCCCAAACCGCCAATATCTGCCCAGATAAATTTGTAATCCGCATCTACAAGCGCCAACAGGACCACGGAGTAAAAGCCCTTGTAGTTGTAGTAGAGCGACCCACTGTTTGGGGGGCACCGGCAGGCGATGTGCTTCGCATCCAGAGCGCCACTTCTCTAAAAAGAGGTCCGCGACGGCGCGCCACCCTTCTGGAGTCGTCGGACACGTCATGACCTCGGCCATGTACTCGTCGACAATGACCTGACAGACTTCACGCAATATCAGTGACTGTGTGTTGTGGGGCATCCTCCACCCAAACTTCATGGAGGAGTATTTTGTGCCAGATGCCAGGTGCCACAGAGTAAGTGCTATTTTCAGCGCAGGCTCGAGCGGCACCCTGAAGGTGGTGCGTTTTTTTGCGATCCTTGGTGCCACTCGCACCACAATCTCGTCAGACAACTGGGGAGGCATCGGCATGAAGTTCACAACCGATGCGGTGTCCTCGCTGCAGAGCTCGACCATCAGCTTGTCGAACAAGCCAAACTGTGGCCGCCTCCCAATCCAGGGTCTGACCCACACTGAGTGTCGCCGCCGCTCCCTCCTCCTTCTCCTCTGGAGACGGGACGCCAGAAGAACCATGAGGTATAGACCAAGCTCATGGTGATAAAGGGCAACTCTGTAGAAATGCTGGAACTGTACTTGGAATGCCTGGGCATCCATCCTGTATGAGCAGCAGAGCAGGAATGACCGAAGAAGCCGTGTGTCGCCTTTATATCCCGAGACCATAGGTCGGGCATACGCCGGGCATACGCTACTCATACGCTCTGCATACGCTCCCATACGTTACGCGTAGGTTATGCGTATGCTACATACGCCAGAGACACGCCGGTGACGCAAGTTGAGCGTATGCGTAACCTATGCCGGCGTACCCCTAGCATATGCGGAGCGTACGCCGGCGTATGAGTAGCGTATGAGTAGCGTATGAACCATACGCTCCCATACGCCGAGAATTTTTGAGCATGCACAAAACTTTTTTGGACGGACGGACGTGAGAAAGCGTATGACGGCGTATGACGGCGTATGACAGCGTATGAGGAGCGTATACGGCATATGCGTAGCGTATGGCGGCATATGCCGACGTATATGACGTAAAGCGCTTACGCCGCCATACACTCCCGCAAAAAAACGTAATGTGACAGCACCTTTATGAAAACATCTTTGCAATAGTCCAGTTCATAATTCCGACCGCACATGCACTGAAAAAGGCCTTTATTCACAGATGTCGCCACTATGGCCATTCTAAAGGCCAGGTAAAGAGTAGTCAAGTTCCAGTACCCATGTTTTCCACTAGGTGGCGATCTTTCTTGAAACAAAGGCCAGGGGACCAGGGCCCGTATTCATGATGAATTACTTATCTGCTCCCGTGTTAAATGCCCGTTTCGGGTTAGCTATATCCGGTGTTCCAGATATGTCACGGCGTCTTCATTATCACACAGCGTGGCCACTATACTTAACCCTACGGCTATTTTTAGATATGGGGGTATCCCTCTGAGCCTGTATCGGCGACAAGCGCTCTTCGCGTAGTACCATATGTCAAAGCGGCCGGGTACTTTCGGTTTTGCTCCTACTGCTCACATGCGGCCATTCCTCCACAACTCCGACGAGAACGACTCACCGACTCTCTACTCTTCCAAGTATATTCACGCCCTACTCACGCTCCAACCACACTCACAACACCACTATTTGTCCGGCTAAACTCCGCACATCGTCGGAGCCTCGCAACTACTGTCAATGGCCAGAAACGACCTAACTCATCAGGTACATTTCCCTATTTGTCTACCATGTTTTCCCTCTCTGACACCCAGCTGGCTATGGTTGCCGACACCGCGGGGCAAATTTGCCACTAGAGTGACAATGAGCCACACGTACCGCAAATGCCGAGCTAATAACAAGTAAGTACTTTTTATGTCTTATGTGAATGCAAACGCGGGCGATCGGACGTTTAAAGTGCAGTTACATATATCTTGTACGATGGGTTCTACGATGTGTGGCCAGTCTATTATAGCCCATTCATATCCAAATATTTGTGCCGCTTAACTTTACGTTTATAATTTTTTCCTTGACTTGCACGTCACGTTGAAATTAATCCAACCATTTGTCGACTGTGTTGACTTGCTGCTCCTCTGCAGCTGCACATTTTTATGCATTTATCTACATTTTACCGGCAGCTGACGACAACTCGTACAACCCTGTGCGATACAACAATAGTAAATACTATTCTTACTTATTTCCTATATAGGCTACCTGTGCCAAACAAAGTAATAAAGTCTTAACACCAGTCTGCCTAATTACAATCTGCAATTTCCATTTATTCTCCCAACAAATCAGAGCTGCCTTTGACGTTAGTTACAAGCAAATAAAACCACATGATGCATGATTATAACAGCAAACCGTTTCCGAATTGGAGATTTAACATTCACTGAGACATGAGTTTACAAAGGTTATATTTGCATATTTACGAGAGCAAACAAAATTACATACGACGTACTATTCAGCATGCACCGTGTCTCATTAACGCAAGCACATTTGCCGCTTGCGCGTTACTTGTCAAGCAGTTTTCTATACAGACTATTTATATAGCTAAACATTTCACAGGTGCCTTAATATTGCGCTGCCTCCTTTTCACATGAACAAAAGTTGTCCTGACGATTTAGCGTTAACTGCGCGGCTGGGGTGACCCGCATAGCCCTCCTCAGCCACATCAATAAACAGCCTGGGACTAGCAATCGCACCCCAATTAAAAGTTTCTATGGAATTAAGTAATCCGGCAATTGTACATCATCGTAGATATCGTGTCTAAAAGGAGCGCTCGTGTAAATACAGAAATTCTATAACAGTTAGGGCAATCTGGGAAACGAATAATCTAAAGTTGCCATGCATTTTGGTATCGTAACTGTATTCACAGTATTTTTTTTAATTAACCTCACAATTGTTTATTTAAATTTCAGAACCAGGATATTATAAATGCACTTGAGATATATATATTGTCATTACAATCATATGTGTGTACACTAATTGCCAGACTTTGTGAGTTTCCCACTATGCATTTTACAAAAGTGCCGCACTTGCTCACGATCTCACACGTTTGTTCAAGTTTGTTTACTGACATCAAAGTAGCATGCTTTGTGGGATATTATACCAACAACTTGAGAAAATTGTTATATACATAAGTAACTGAATTCTTTAACTATTGAATGAGTGTCCGCCAGTTTATAGTCAACCCACAAACATATATCACTACCTCAACTTTTTGCATTACACTTATACTGTGCGGAAATACATCTTCCCAATGTGATCTTCATGAGCCATTCTAGGGGCCCTCCATGGAGGCGTACACGCTCCCTGCAAACGTAGCAGCACCTACAGAGATATTGATGGGGGGAGAACATTTAGGTAACACAACACTTGCAAGTTGTAACTAGTTGAAAACCATTAGTAAAAATCTGTTCGTCTTACATCATTTCAGATTGAGCCATTTACACAGGTTGTTGAGCAGTATTCATTAAACTTAACTCGTCTCTCTACTCTTACCAACAGATTTAACGTGTAAGACAACAAAAGCATCAATATGTCTTCGGAGCCTACTCCTTCTACCGCTGCCAGCAAAAGGCCGCGCAAAGCCAACTACGGTGATCACGAGATCCGTATTCTTCTGGAAGAAGTAATGCTGGCCCGGACCGTACTCTTCTCCGCCTTCAGAGAAGAACAAGGCATGGGATCGGGTGGCGGGGGCTGTCACCGCCTGTGGGATCGCGCGGCGATCGAGGGTCGAGGTGAAAGAGAAGTGGAAGGCGATGAAGGCTGATGTCCTCGGTCGTCAAAGGCGCTCAGGGCAAACTGGGGGCGGCCCCCCTGACACACCCCTTCCCTTTGAGGAGAGCATTCTGCAGATAATTGGCGCAGATTCAAATTTGTTCCAAGGCGTAACAAGTAAGTTTGTACTTGACGCTCTCATGTAGCTCTCGCTAGTAAACGATTTAACAACATGTGCCTCGGTGATAGTTTCCGGCAGTATGCATAGTAAAGTGATATGCGCTTATTCATGCGGATATTGAACCCAACATGCTTCGTAGCTATCAACAAAGTGCTATATTCCGAAAGTTTGTATCTTGTAACTTATGTACGCAATGCCCGTTGTGACATTTCATGTTATGCCGGTTCACTAATTTAATATTCACGTTTTAGTTTATTCACGCCTCCTCTGTTGCAGCTTCCTATGCCTTCAGCTATCTCGGGCCAGTTGCGGCGACAACCAGCTCGTCAGCAGTGACGCCTTCGACGGGGCCAGCGGAGGAGATGCCCGAGGCGGATCTTCGCTGGTCACACACGGTGGCCCTGTCAGGAGTGGAAGGAAGCTACACTTTCCCGGAAGCGGCCGCCTCCTTCTCCGTGGAAGACATTGCACGGCCTATGCGTACTTCGACGCCACTGGGGCCAGCGTCGCTGGAGGCGACAAACGTCAGTCTATGTGTACCTGTGCCATTCAACCTGTCAGCAGGGGGCGCCAGTGTAAGCCTGCGCGCAGGGTGTCCGGGGGAACCGGTGATGGTCATGGCAGACCCGGAGGACGCGGCTCGCCCTCCCTCCTCTGGAAGCAGTTCACGGGCGCGCGCTGCCAGAGGACGGTCTAGGAGTCGTCCACACAAAGAGTTTCCCGGACAGGCGGCGGAAAGGGAGGCCTTCATGGCCTGCCTAGAGAGCACAACCCAGAAAAATGCTGCCAAAACAACTGTGCTAAATGCACGCGTCGAACACAAGGCAGCCGAAAGTGAGAGCGCGCATGCGAAAAGCCTCCTTGAGATAGACTTACTGGTGCTAAAGTACCGCAGGGAGCTTCTGACCATTGAGAGACTTGAGCGTGAGGGGGAAATGGAGAGGGTTCGGGTGGACAGGGAATTAGTCACTATGAGACTGAGGAGGGAGACACTAGAAGTAGCAAAACTTGAGAGTGAGATGGGTGGAAGGGTATAGGATGAAGAGATTGTATTGAATAAACAAGGGTGAAGTTGGTCAACATACATCGTCGTTGTCGTTATTGTTTCCCTAATGTTGTGTGCAGTAATAACTAACCCTTTCAATCATTGAAACAGGTAGATAACCTAAGCATATGGAGACGTCACTCACCGAATTCAGAAGAAATTGTCCACCGTTCTCTGTCTAGCTGCCTTGCCCACTTGAGCGCGAACGCGCTCTGAACGTTGATAGTTGTCGGGACGGTTCGCTTCTGCGTCATTGTCGTGGCGTTCATTTTCATTGTCCGATTCGGCGTCCGACTCAGAATCAAAGGGTCTTCGAGGTTGAGGATCCGGGCTTTGTTGTGCAGAATGAGACAGACCGTGATAACGTTGCACGCCTTGGCGGGCTGCAGTTGCAGGCGACGGAGGCAGTGCCAACGTCTCTTCAAGACCCCGATCGATCTCTCCACAATCGACCTTGCCGCTTTATGATGCACATTGTATGCTTCCTGTCCAGGCGAGTTTGGATTGAGGAAGGGTGTGAAGAGCCAATCTCGTTGCATATACCCACTATCGCCAAGTAGGATACCATTTACTGGTTTCTGGTCACTCTCAAACGCTTCGAACAAAGGTGATTCCCGAAGGATGCGTGCGTCGTGCACGCTGCCCGGCCATTTAACGATGCAATCGATGAAACGCAGTTCGCCATCACATATCACCTGAAATATACAAGGGGTAAGTGATGGTTAGAAAGCGCCCAAACAAAATCCTAAGTGCAACTGACGCAGGCTGGAAGGGCAATTTTAATAACAGAAGGCCGACATATACGTGAGGAGATTACATATTACGAGCATCTACCTGGACATTGAGGGAGTGATAGTGCTTCCTGTTCACAAACTCGTGTTCGTAGTCGGCGGGTGCTTCTATGCGAATTTGCGTGCCATCTATGCATCCAAACACATTTGGGAAGCCGTAAGTGTTGAAGATTTTCGCTTTTGTCGCTCCCTCCTGAGTGGGCAGTTTGATAGATTGGGGCAGCTGTCGCACCAAAGCTGCGGTCACTCTGGGAATAGTCCTCGAAACAGTAGGCTGTGAAACCCCCACTAACTCCCCGCAGACATCCTGAAAAGTGCCACTTGCGTAGAATCGTAGGGCGATCATCACCTGCAGAAAAAAATGCAATACACAATAAGTCGAGAAAGAATTTAAGCCACCAAAAAAACAGACAGGTTAGCAGCAAGAAATAATAGAAACGAAATATAATAGCGTGCAAAAATAAATGGTAGAAACCTAAGGAAAGAGTTAGAACAGTCACAGAAACTAGATAAGGTTGAAATATAATGTGTGAGTTCGTTGTTTCTACAGTTGAGCAGTATTGTGGAAGTTATTAGCAGTTGTGAGTGTATTTACGATAGTTAAAGACGAAAAGTGATAGCTCGGAAGCCATGTTATTGACGCCCTAGTGTGGGACATTTAGTAGGTGACAGTCACAACGTCAGGCCAATAATTGCCGTAGTGAATGACCGGAAAGAGAGTTGGTAGATAGGGTTCCAAAGTTAAGATTTTAGTGGTATTATTAACACAACGATGTAGTGCACGCTGGCAAACTGGCAAACAATCTAGCAGTGACTCGGGTGAAAGGCCACATGAGCTACTTTTGAATGAAAACAATGCTGGCTGACAACCGATATGAAGCGTACAACGTTGCGCGTATTAGAAGCAAATGTCAGGTCAGTATAGCTCCCTGAGGCACAAAAGGAACTACACGGAGCAAAGCACAGCTGCTGTAATTTAATGGGAGAGGAACGAAGAGTGGAGAAATCGCGGTCTGAGTAAAATGTAAACAAGTACCTGCAGCAATGGTGGAAGCGACCAAGCGGCGACTCGGAACTTCGATTTGCTCAGCAATGGTGTCAGTGATGGCTAAAATGTCGTGTCTTCGAAAACGAAACTTCTTGAACAGATCCACATCATCGTACTTTTCAAATGGATGTGTCCGGTCACGGAAAATTTGATTCCTGGCCAAGTTACGTCTCTCGAGAAAGCGGCGATAAATGAGGATGTCCATGTTGAAACACTAACTCGCGCATTAAACTTGGTACAGAGCGGTGTTAGCCGAAGGCCTATTAAACTCGCCGAGTTACTGTAACACTGCCACATGAATACACATTTTCGGCCCCTAAACCAGAAATCCCCGCCAAAACCAGTTTAGCCTCGCTAAACGACCATCATGAATACGGCCCCAGGATAGGTAAAGAGGTGCAGCAATATCTAGAAGCATATTCAGCGCGATACGGAGCGACCCAACTAGCCACGGTGCGACCCAACCAGCCACGGTTGAACTCGTTTCAGCCCGTTTAAACTTGTTTCCAGTATAAAGGCTAGGGGACCAGGTTGGAAACTGAGCGATAATAGCTGAAAACTCCTGTGCCTCTGCCTGAAGGGGCTATCACATTAGGGTTTTTTGGGGGAGCGTATGGCGGCGTAGGCGCGTTACGTCATATACGTCGGCATACGCCATCATATGCCGCCATATGCTACACATACGCTCCGCATATGCCGTCATATGCTGGCCTATGCCGCTGTACGCCGCCATATGCTTTCTCCCGTCCGTCCGTCCAAATTTGTTTGTGCATGCTCAAAAAATCTCGACCTACGGGGGGGGGGGGGGTATGGTCCATACGCTACTCATACGCCGGCAGACGCTCCTGGTATGCTGGGGGTATGCCAGCATACGCTAGGGGTATGCCAGCATACGCTACTCATACGCTCAACTTGCGTCACGGGCGTATCTCTGGCATATGCAGCATACGCAGAACCTACGAGTTGCATATGGGAGCGTATGAGTAGCGTATGCAAAGCGTATGAGTAGGGTATGGCGGCATATGGCCGACCTATGGTCTCGGTATATATGCTCCTAAAATAATCATACGCTCCTCATGCCAATCAAAACCGTCAAAAAATGTCACAGTACGCTCCCCATAGTTTCCACATACGCTCAAAACCACCCGAGAGGTCACCAAAGGTCATTATAGGCCGGCACGCACAGGACTTACGTAGGTTTTCAATACGCTCCCGCCATATGCCGTAATGTGACAGGGCCTTGAGCAAATGAATGCCAGGGGACCAGGCTAGAAGTCCACAGAGCTAGCAGTGTAGTCAAATATTATTTGACTAGTTTATTGTTCAGACATTATCACATATTTATGTATCTTTTGCACAGATTAAATTGTTTGAAGTATATTTGAAATTGATCTACATTGATTTCTGTTTAAATCACACAATATCACTACTTACTGAATGGGAAACTCATCCTGCAAGGGTATGCTCGATATGACCCAGTGGTCAGCCGTTTTTCATCCTTTCGTCGCTGTGGACCCTTCTCGCAATATCCTGGTATTCACCCTATTCACGCCGCAGCCATGTTGAAACCAGACCGAGGGCACTTACACGTCGGCGAGGCGCCGCTGTATGTAAAGTGATGTGAATACTTTTTTGTCGACCAAAACCTCTCGAAATCACTCAAATTTGAGGGTATTCATTTTTGAAAGTAAAATATTCATCTTTGCATACCTGTTGGCTATCTATTGTCCAATTTTCACGAAGATTGGGTGACCCTTGCATGGTGATTTTTCCCATTCTTTAACTACAATGTGACTGTCAACTTCAAATCTGCATAGTTATAGTGGTATCACGTAATGCAGCACTGTCAGCGTAGTTATCTGTGCAACACAGTTGAACAACTAGTCTTAGTAATTACATATTAATAAAAGCTTTAAAAGGGTTAAAATATATTTTAAAAATATATCTATATTATTATTATTATTATTATTATCCTCTTCTTTGATGCAGGCTTGTGGTAGCCTATACAAAGCTCGTAGCTCTCAGCTCTAATGGTATGCAGCCTCGAAATCATACAGGAATGTTTCTCTGGCCCAGGCCCTGTCCAGCGCATTCTTGAATTTATTCATGGTAGCTGCTTCCACCGCTTCTTCCGGTAGCTCATTCCACATGTTTATCACTCGCTGTGAAAAGAAGGCCCCTCTGAGTGAGCTGTTGTACCTTAGCTTGAAAAGCTTCTTGGAGTGACCTCTGGTATTGCTTCCCTGTATGCGTCTGAATAGCAAGGCCTCATCCACATTATACTCAGCATTCAGGAACTTCCATGTGTTGATCATGTCCCCACGAAGTCTTCTGTATGTGAGGCTTGGTAACTTGAGTCTCCTGAGTCTGTCTGGATAACTAAGGTCCTTCAGATGTGGCACTAGTTTAGTTAACCTTCTCTGAACAGCTTCAATGGATTTAATATCCTTCTTAAGGAGGTTATGCAATTTTGAATTTAAGGAAAGATTGGCAGCCAAAGTGAGTGACTTTGTTGACATTGCCTACTGAAATACATCTGATCATCACACAATCTTCATGAAAATTGACCAATAAATAGCAAAAAGGTATGCAAACATGAATATGATAGTTTCAAAAGTGAATATCTTCAAATGTTACTCTTTAATTTCTGTAGTAGTTCATACACATCGGCTGACAGTAGTGTCTTATGGCCATTTCCAATACCGACGCTTACTCAGCCTCGTTCTGATGACGAATTAGGTCGCGCGTGAATAGGGTGAATTATCACTCAGTTTCAGGATTGGCAATGTAAACAATGGTCTTTTTAGTTCCAACTTCAGGCGCTGCATCCAGTAAATAGAGCCATTTTAATATTCCAAATTCTTATTGTCCATGTTGCCGGTAACATGCATAATTGAAAACAGAAATTCATACGTGTGGAAAATTAACATTTATTTACACAGAAGATTACTCAATCCTAACCGGGGAACAACGCGTCCGGTCTTACCAATAACAATGCACAGTAGATCTCAAAACTTTCGTCAACCTTACACCAGATCAGCATAACTGGCACTCAGCCAAGGTCTTAGCGAGTGCCAGTGGTGCTGACCTAAGAACATCGCGGGGTATATAGGAATAGATGGCTGAGGATGACCATCTGCCCAGCTCACGCAGACCCGGCAGGTCCACCCCACCATTTGCATACACACGTGCTCCACCTCGGCACAGGCTATGTACAGTGTACCAATGGGCATTGGGGTGTCCACCCTTGGTGAGTGCTAGGCGAAGGGCCACAAGGTACAGGGCTGGGGTAAGAACTTAAAGAAGTCTTCCGTCCATGGTCAGCAGAGCTGGGCGATCATGGTAGATCTGGGTACAGGAGCAGTAGTGTCTCCAGGCTCATACAACACAGTGCCATGCTCCTTTCATGGCCGGGAGACGTATCGTGTACACAACCGCTCCACCCCGCGATGTCTTGTGAGATCGCACTTCAATATATAGTGCATTCCTCGTACATGGGATGTCCTTTGTCAGGAGGACATGGTCGGCACCGTTGATGCAATTAGAAGATAACAGGTTAGACTTCCGCAATATAGTGTAAAATCCTAATAGCATAGCTAGTACCATAACTCTACTGTTGTTACCAGCTTTATCGAAGAACTTAATGATGCTTCTGAGCACAGAGATTGGGGATGTTTGTTGGACTATATGTCGTGCAAGCCTATGCACACCATGCCTCGCCAGAGTTACTACATACACATTAAAAACCTTGGCAGAGCCCCCACACATCGCCACCCAGATTCTTGCTGAGGAGAAATAGTTCTCCACCGTACCTGGGGCATTCAAGCGTTTAGACAAAAAGGCTACATATCTCAGCACACTATTGACAGTGGGTCGATAAGGTAACACATTAATAGTTTTACAGAAACCCATATACATAGCAATGTGAGAGAGTTTGTTTTTCCAAGTTCCTCTTGCAAGACCAGCTTGTAGTAGTTGATTAACCCGTGCAAACGTGCTGTATGTTGTGGGTCTGTGAATAAAAAGCAAGTACAAATTTATTCACAAACTCACAATTCAGGATTAAACACGTCCAAGTCAAATGAGGGGTACACTTGTCTAAGGTGCCTACCACGTATCCCAGCTTGAGCGATACATTCATAGGCACACCCAGTGTGCCTCCTGCTTAACGCATCAACAAACGGGATATCAGAACCAGCCTTATGAACCACATTAAGTGAACAGTTAGTCAGGGCAGAGTGGAGCCACAGCTCCCTTGCTATTTTACAAAGCATTGAGTCATGACCTGCCCCTGACTCGAGGACATGGTAAGCAGCCATATTATCTGTGTAAATGGTGACAATGTAACCTATAGCGCTCTTAGGAACCAGGGATTTAAAGGCGATCAATATATTAAATGCTTCAAATTGAGTGATACCAAATCCACAGTTCCTGAAGAGCTGAGAGTATTCCACAGAGTAAATAGCATTGGGAGAAGTGGTCCCGGCCCCAGTCAGGCACGAATCACATTCAATCAACCAAGTAATCAGACTTGGGGTCTTAAGTAGGACCAAGCCATTGGCTTGCCTTGCATAATGTATGAACCAAGAAAGGTCCTTTAAAAAATCATCATCTACCCTGGGGTTTGAAACTAGGGAGAGTGACCTAAGCATCGGCAGCAGGTGGTTAAGAAAGCACTTCCCTGGGAGTACACATTTTTTTATAAATTGAAGCTTGCCGATCAGACTTTGCAATTTTTTCCTCTTGACAGCCATGCCCAGAGACCACAGTTTACACACGGTAATAACCTCATCTAGTTTTTCTTCTGGAATTTGGATAGTTAAATCCGAGGCGCTAATTTGATAACCCAACCAGGTAATCACTGTAGTTGGAGGAAAGCATTTTTTAACTGACAATTCTAAACCAAGAAAACTGCATAGCAATACTATGTAGTTATACGCTTCCATAGCCTGGTCTAAAGTCACCTCAACCCCTATGAACTCATCCAGATAACAAAGGCATGAATAGTTTTTCTGATTCATTAAATACACGACTGCAGCTGTGGTACGAGCACAAGCCAAGGAGGAAGTACGACACCCGAAAGGCAAGGCTACATTTACCATTAACTTGTAACCCGAAAAGGGGAGAAGAAAGGGGGCAGGTTCGAAGTTGTCGATAAACTCTTGCTAAATCGACTGTCCACAAATAGCTACCGGAAGCCAATTTGGCAAGTCGAAAACACAGGTACATGACATTCGGGAGGGTATAAGTCAAGGGGACCCCCTGGTAAAAACCTTTTTTAATCCCCGAATTAATATTCACTCTCTTCGGGAAACTCAAGTCCACTATAATTCTACGATCTAATGTAGCTTTCTTGGGCCTTTTCATGATAGGGCTAACCTGAGCTCACGGTGTAAAGGGGGGTGAATCAAACGGGCCGAGTATAGCATTATGATACAGTTCTTTAACAATATAATTTTCTACAAAGGTAAAGTAGGAGGGGTCTTCTTTGTGATTCAAGTAACTGGGGGTAGGGGCCGTCCCTCTGGTATAGCCCACGGGCCAACCAAACTCCAAAAAATCTACAACCTGGGTGTCGGGAAAGTCTATAAGCATTAATCTCCTATTATTTTAAGGCCCGAAGGGACAGGAATCCTAGCTGATAGGTCGTTAGGTAGACCGGTAGCTCTAACTTTATTGTACATATCAAAGTAATCAACTGTGGTGTTAGTAGGGGAGACTGCCAAGGGCCAGAACTCCAACAAGGTAACTCTGAACTGCTCCGGAGACGGAGGAATGTACACTCTGGCGACGTCCGTTACAGGTGGAACATGTGCAATGACATCCAGCAGAGTTTGGTGAAGCGGGCTCAACACTTGGGCAGTGCTGGCATGAATGTTAGTCAAGACTGTGGAACCAGCCTTATGACCTAAACTGTCTGAGACAGAGCTAGAATTAACCATCAAGGGAACATATAACTTATTAACATTTTAAAAATCATCAACAATCAAAGTGTCCGCGCACAATGCCGAAGACTGCAATGGAGGATTCAAATTGATAATCATCATCATCAGCTCGTTGCGAACAACAACCCCGTCATCAAGGCTACTGTCATTCCAACTCAGGCAGTCACCATGTGCACAGGTCAGCCCAGGTACTTCAGTTATGTCACTCGATAAATTAGCATCATATCGTACTACACGACCCAGAGGCTCAAGGACCGTATTTAACTTTTTGACCATAACACGTCAAATGTCCAACAAATTTGAATCCTCCACAGCAGCCACATCAGTCGCCACGTCATCGATCACAACATTGCCCACATCAGGCGCACCATTACGAGAATATGAAAGAGAAAGGACATCGTGTTTAGAACATTGCAATAAAATATCCAGCCTATCTAGGCCGTTTTCACAAAATCCTGCTGATTTGATGCAGAAGCTGAGCTACCATCATCACTAACTTTAGTGTTTTTCCTTCTCTTCTGCCCTCTTCTTATTATTACATTCGATCTCTCTATGAACATTAACCCTCTTCATCTTATAAGCGCAATATGCACAAATATGGGCTCTTTTATCTGCACCTTCCCCTCCATGATCACATGTTTTTCCCCAATTGTATTTACCACATGGCTTACCGTCTACCTCCACAGAGAATTCTTTACCAAATCCCCCTTTCCCCATTGACTGTTTGGACTTCACTAACTCTCTTGTAGCTATAGCGAATACATCACGCTGCACATCTTTAATTTCATACATGTTATTCCACCCATTTTCAATGTCACCGTTATTAATCAGTTCAGTTCAGATTTTAAGGCTCCAATACAGACAAGTATGCCAGTCCCAAACCCCTGCCATAGTCGTCAAGTCCACCTGGTGTTTATACATGATCTCCTGCCACCCAATTGGAAGAAATGGATCCCTCGCCAAAATCTTGTATTGCCCCCAAGTATTCATACCAAGGAACATCAAACACTGCTTTAGCACTACTCTCTTTTTTGGGAAGATAGTTGACAGGAAGAAAATTAATTTTACCTTTCTTTCCCTTATACGACACTCCAGCAGCCTGTAGGAGTTCACCGACCAATCGATTATTCTCCTCGATGATAGATGGGGACCGTTGTGGCGCATCAGGCGTAACCGCTACTCCCTCGCCATCTCCACACTTGCGATGTTTCGGCGTTGTTGCCACGTCATCACTCTCTCGTCGTCGACGTGTCATCTGCCTGTCCGGGCTACTACCCGGCGTGGCACTCAGGAGTCGCACTGGGGAATCCATCAACGAGTCTGACCAGAATTCATCCAAGTCCACCTTGCGTCGAACCATCCTGTGTTGTCAAATGGTATCCTTCCGTAGTTTCTTGAAACTTTTCCCCCGTTTGACACCGGGTGTCGCCACTGAGGGCTGATCGCTCACCACAGCACGTCGGCACTCGGAATTGGTGAGTCTTCCTTCCAATAGTCTTTGGTCCTGCCAGTCGGACAGCGAGTTGAACTGCTGCGCGATAATATCTTGTGTCGATAGACTGCGGTCAGCCTCAGGGCTCGATAACGGGCGTACTTCACCAGAATAAGCAGCACCAACCCGAGAGGTTCTTGGGAGAGGTGAATCCATCATATCAGACATCCGACAAGAAGGCCGACACTTCCGTAGGCTTTTACGCAGTGGTGCCATACGGAACGTAGCACACCAATGGAACCGAGTGAAAGTTCTGAGATCTACTGTGTACTGTGAAAATAGGTGTAGAAGGTCCGGGATGCAGATATGAGAACTGACTTATAGCTGATGAGATGCTAACAGGAGACTACGTTTCTATGGGGAGGCATCCAGTTAAGGTAGGGAAACTGTGGTTACGCCAAGGTTACATACACAAGGGGGAGTTTGAATGACGTTTAATATCCTGGTGACTCAGCAGGTCGGTTACGGTTATCCTGGAATTCAATAATATCAAAGACATCCAGTAGGAGTAAGACAAAGTAGTGCGGCTAAGTTTCAATACAGAACGTCGATATGATTTTATATTTTTTCAATTATTCTTGTTAGGTTAACAAGGACAATTCAAAGCCTTGACCATGGGCCCCATAGTGATGCTGCTCATAGATACCAAATGTAGTAGAGCATTCGGTAACCCAGACCTGAGTTGATTTCTGGTTGCCCGACGCGTTTAAAATCACCCAGCTGTGAAGACCTGGATGGCTGTACGCAGTGAGAATTAAAGATATTGAAAGTTTGATATTGTGTCTGATGTCGAGAGGATACCTAAAGTTACGAAGACTCAGGGACATGGCAGTGGTCGGTTTTCCAAGGAATTACTGGCTTCTGCAAGTCATTGGAGCGCCTCGCCGGGATGTGTCTCGACTGTGCGTAGATCGTGTTCATGGTCGGCAGCAATTCAACACGCTGGGACATCGATGTTTTCGCCGTTGACGGTGAGTGAGTCGATTAAAGGGGTGTCGTTGGAGGATATTTCCTGCCTCTTAGACTCTAAACTTTCTTCTGTAGCTAGGCTCGACAGTCTTGAGTCAAACATTTCTGATTCACCATTCTTATTGCCGGACTTGGGCGGGGTGGATGTGACATCAGCGGACATTCCTGGGTCGTCGGGTATTCGCACAAGACAGAAATCTGCCTCGTCGACGAGGCCGTGTATTGGTTGTGGGGTTGATAATGGTTTGGGAACATGTCGAGGCAAATGAGCACGGGGAGTTTTCGTCCAATGACGAAGTGACGATACTGAATTCGCCAACAAAACGTAACAAGAAAAAACCCGGTTTGCCTCAAAAGAAAACATCTACAGAAATGAATGGAGCAGGAGCATATAAAGTGTCGGCTCTGTCGGACGATGACCTCAGAACTCAGTTGAAAGACCATGGAATCAACCCTGGCCCCGTCTCAGAGTCAACATGCCGGGTCTACGAGAAGAAGCTGCGGCGCATACTGGAGGGGCGTGTGCACAGTCAGGCGGTGCAGGTCGATTCACCAACACCTATACCCAAACAAAAACCACTGCCACGCGCCGTGCCACCAGCACCACCAATAAAGTCAGAGTTCAGTTCACCTACTCCAACCCTGCCCCCCTGCCCCCCTCACTCCTCTCCCTCAATCTCACCACCCCCAAACCCAAGATCTGCCACCCCTACTCCTCCCACCCACAGACCAGATCCATCTCCATTCAAACTGTAGCCACTGCTGACTCCTTCACCCAAACCACCTTCCCCTCCACCCCATGCGACCCCCCTGCCTCTGACCCAAATCCCACCCCGATATTCCTCTGCATTCTTAATGCATCACTTTCGACCATAACACCCAGAATCTCTGTTGAGGCCCTAGCCTTCGGCTTAATTAACTGGCCCCAAGTCGACTCCAACATCCAGCACCTCCTTCCGCATGCCCCAAAAGACATGCCAGCTTCTTTTCGTGCTGCCCTAACAGCCCAAAATGGAGGTACACAATAATGCCGCCACCAGCCCGCACTCCCATCCCTGTTCCACTAACAACTCCTTAACCATTCTCTCCTGGAACTGTGCCGGACTGAAATCCAAGATAGCGCTTCTTGGCAACACCTTAAAAAGAGAGAAAATTGATGCCGCACTTCTCCGAGAAACCTTCCTCATCGATCCACCCCATATCAAAGGCTACACCACATACCACATCCCCGCAGTAAGATGTGCAGCAGCAGACAGACCCTCACGAAGAGCCACCACATTCGTAAGCAACACATCCACTCCACCAAAATCCCACCCAACAGATTCAACCCTCATGCTGAGACCCTTCGCATACATCTCCACCTAGCACACTACGTCATAGATGTATACAACATTTACAACCCCGTCAACACTACTTATACTCTAAACCATATCTTCCGGGCGCTCGGCAACGGCACAGATCACCAAGTTATCATGGGAGACTTTAACACCCACCACTCCTCCTGGGGACGCAACAACTTCGATTCCCCTCGAGGCTGTGACCTCCTAGCAGAGATCCTCGACTCAACATCCCATTCTATCCTCAACGATCGTTTGCCTACCTACAGAGCAAGCACATCAATCAATCTCTGCATCACCGACTCCTGCCTTGCAGCCGCAGCTTCCTGGGAGCTCACAACACTATACTCAGACCACCATGCAGCTCTCCTCCACACCAATGCACCCAAAGTCACCCACCCCCCACCATCACCCAGATTCAACCTAAGCCACGCAGACTGGGCAACCTTCAACCTTCGTCTAAAAAACTTAATAGATCTGAACCCACCGACCACATGTGATGAGTTCACAACACTCACTTACCAAGCAATGACAGGCACCACAAAGCAAACCATCTCCTGTAATCACACTGGCCGCACCACCTCCAATGCAATGAGGAGAGCAAAAAGATTCTGCAACAAACTCCTCTACAAGCTACGCACGAACCCCAACCGAGGCACTGAGAATCTCGTTAAAATAGCCACCAGTTGGGCCAAAGATGTCGAGCTTGCCGAATCAGACAGGAAGTGGAAACTCTGGTGTACCAAAATAAACTCTCACACCACCTCCAGACAACTCTGGCGCAAACTGAACAGTATCCAGAGGAGACTCACCACCCCCCCACTCTACCCACACCCTGGACAAATTGCAGCAGAACACAACAAAATGTTCACGGACAGAACAGACCCTGCTATCAACCTCCCTTATGCCCACCAACAAGCGCTCACCAGGAACTCCACCTGGAGAGCTGACCTCATAGACATATCAATAGCCACAACATCCACCCATAATCTTGACACTCACCTGACCAGGGCTGAGCTTGACCGCGCCCTAGGCACCACCACAAAGAAGACAACCCCGGTAGCTGACAGAGTCCCTAACACTGCATGGACAAAGTTATCTGCCACTAACAGGGAAACTCTCCTTCCCCTCCTCGACAACATCTTCTACAACGCGGACATACCCCAATCTTGGAAGGATGCTGATATCATCCCCATCCCCCAGAAAACCCCGGGCGAAGTCAGACCCATCTCCCTTCTCCAATCCCTTGGGAAGGTTAGTGAAAGAATTGTCCTCGCCCGTCTCCAGATGGTCACAGAAGACCCCACCACTGGCCTACCAGAGGAGGTCATCAGCTACCGAGGAGGACGAGGCACCCAGCACGCCGTCACCACCCTCATTGAGAGCATTTCCTATGGCCTCAGTAATGGACACGAAACAGCAACCATCTTCCTTGACCTCGAAAAAGCCTTTGAGCTTATCAACCACAATGTGGTACTGACATCAATGGCTGATCTTGGCATCGCTGGCTGGCCTCTTGCATATGTCCGAAATTACCTCCAGAACAGGCGAGCCAGAGTGAGGTGCTCAGCCCGCTCCTCTTCAGTGCATCTCTCGTGAGGACAAGACCTAGCCACCCGAGAGATCGCAGACACAACCATAGTCTGCTACGCAGATGACATCGCCATCACCTGCTCCCATGTGATCAACGCACAGGATCTCGCTGAGCAGGTCCTCCACCTGGTAGGAAACACCTGCCAGGACCTTTGACTAAAAATCTCCCCCACCAAGACCAAGATCATGCACATGTTCAGAGGTCAACCACTTCACCCGCTCTACCTAGATGGATCCCCTATCGAATGGGTCTCCACCTTTGACTACCTAGGTATCCATCTAGACTGAGACCTGAACGTGAGAGCCCTCTGCTGCCACCTGGCCACCAGAATGACCAACAGACTCCTCCTCATGAAGAGGATCTCCAGCTTCTCCTGGGGCGCCCCAGACAGTGTACTCACACTTTTCTACCGCCAGGCAGGCCGCTCCCTCTTCGACTATGCCGCGCCCACACTCGCTCTCACAGCCCTCGGGCTTGACAACCCCCAAACTCGACTACCCAAGAACAAGATCTTCCTGAACGAGTTCCGGAAACTTGAGAACATCCAACACCGGGCTGCCAGGCTTGTCCTCCGTGTTCCCAGCACCACCAGGATCGAGATCCTCCTCCTTGAATCCAGCCTCCCTCCCCTCCACCTCCGAGGCAAACAACTTCTCACCACCCACCTCACAAGAAGCCTCTCCTCAGGCCTGTCACCAACAATCCGCAGAGCCGCGGCCTACCTCCGAGATGGGACCCGCGGTCACCCTCACATCTCCTACCGCCTCCAGGACTCTCTACCGCCTCCACCACCCTCAAGGACTCCCATGGACTCCACATTGCAGACTCTGCCCTGAGCCCTCACAAGCCACCATAGGTTTCCATCCCAGTGGAAACCCGAACCACCAACCTAGTTGCTGCCAAGGTGGCTTACACCACCCAAGAACTCCACTCCCTGGCTCTCGAGGCCATAACTCAGGCGAAGGTGGAATTTCCTGTCGCAAAGACGGTCTACACCGATGGCTCCCTTAACCCAACATCAGGTAGAGCCGGAGCCGGAATCTTCATCCCCTTCTCCAACACAAAGAACACCACCAGGGTGTCACTCTCGATACCGAGCTCGCCGCCATTCACTTTGGGACTATGCCCCCTTAAGACCTCCACAACTCAAGTGCCATCATCATTACCGACTCTCTGAATGCGATCAAAGAGATCGCCCACCGAAATGCCCGACACTCCCTTGCCGACGTGATCCAGATTATAATCTTGACCAGACATCAGGCACACCTCAAAACAGTCCTGCTATGGGTGCCCACGCATATAGGACTGTATGGTAATGACCAGGCCGACTGTGCCGCTCTAGCCGGTGCCAACCGAGCAGACATGGAGACGGCCATCCTTCCATCCATCACCAAACTGACCGCCGCCGCTTCTCGAGCCACCACCAAACTCTGGGAACGAGCCACACAGAAGGAACAAGTACGGAACCCTTATTCAATAAGCTGGCTCTGGTACACCCTGGTCAGAACGAACATCCCCCATCCAGTCGGCCTTCCTGCTTCTATCCAAGTTGTCGTCAACCGCTTCAGGACTGGCTACCGCTGTTGGATTGATTTCCCCAACCTCTTAGATCTTCAATGTGGCGCCGTCGACAGATCTGCCATCAGTGACTTCATGGAGGACGCTGACCGCCAACTCAGTGACAATAGGGCTGCTCTGGCTATCCTCTCCAGGATTTCCAAGTCATCCTGGAATGCACTTGCTCGCTTCTACCGCCAGAACGCAGACATCATCAACACTGCCGGTCACCCAGACCATGACATCGATGACTAGCAAGCCCCAGCTCATCGCCATAGCTGACTCGACACCACTACCAACTAACCACAAATTTTCACTAACAACAAACAGGTAACCCAACCCACTGCCTAACTAATCCCATCCTCACTTCGCTTCTTCCTCTGGCCTTGGCCGGACTTACTGTGCATACCGGTGAATCTGGAGGGACTGAAGTTTGGATCCTGGTTGAGTCAAACCAATGACTTATAAAATAGGTACGTGTTGCTGCTCGGCCCTTGGCGTTATGAGATCAGGACAGGGACTGGGTGCACAGTGTCAGGATAATGTGACTGTGTGGGACATCAGGTCATGGTGCCGGCGGCCTGATTTCCCAGTGAGGATTTCCCATGAGTGCACGCTGTCACAAGTCGGTGCACGTCCTGGTATGCCCTAGGGTCTTACTGGGGCGTAAAACTACACCAACCACCCAGCCTCCCCCGGCCCTCTCAGAGGACTGTGGTTGGGTTCTTAGACTGGCTTTTTCTTTTCCCCCCTCTCCCCCCTACCTCCCCAATTCCTCTGATCACTACCCATCAGAAGCCAACTCCCGATCACATGGGACTGCTTTCAGCAGTGCCCATTCAGTGCTGCAGATTTGCAGCCTTCAGTGCACCAATGCGACTGAAAACTCCCCAAAACAACAACGATAATGGTGGGGATTCAGCAAAAGGAGCAGGTCGGGAGTACAGCGATATCGCTATGTAAAAATATATGGATTTTCGGTAAAGCATTATATATTGGCAGAGAGCATTATTATTCTTGGGCGATGGAGTGGGGAGAAGGTTATGTAATCTAAAAGCAATGGTGCCCCCACTCACATGATGACATGATATAAGCTATGTGAGATATATGTTCATACATGATGCCTAAAGTTAATGAAGAGATGTTCTTATATAAGAAGCAGTTCAAGGTTGATGAAATGTTCCTCTATGTATTCATAAAGAATGCAATTGGAGAAAAAGGACATTTTTGGATATACATATATATTTTTATATATATATATATATATATATATATTTGTAACTGTCTACAACTACCTGTCCCTACCGGACCCAGGGCCAAGCACACCAGCCATACACCATTCCTTAGGGCCACACCCTGCAGACTGGGTTGGGTGGGAACTCCCCATATTAGGGCATTGCACTGACCAGTCTGTAGGGGGGTGTCTGATTGGCTGGCTGTGGGAGGTCCGGCCACCTGACCCCCTTTGGCCTATCATGACCACAAAAGTCTCATTCTAATTATTTATTCAAGAAACTTCTCCAGAAACACTGGAGAGGGATCACTCTACTCCTGGCTCTTGAGTGAGACACACCTACTCTTGAGCAGGAACCCCAGACACTCTGTCTGATGCTAGCAAAATTCATATATTCCAATTGAGTGTGTACCAGTGTACACAGCCATAGGACTCCTGTCCCATGGACTGTAGGCACTGCTTTCTATACAGGCTAAAGTAGTAATGAGATACTGTGTGGACAGAAGGTGAGGGGTTAGGGTGATAGGTCACTGATAGGTGCCAATAAAGCACAACATCCTCACTGTCTATCTTTGTGACTTGTCTTCCTTTCTTCCTCAGTCGCCTCAACTAGCACTTATATAATGGACAAATGCGGACTGATGACTTTCTAAATTCGCAGCAACCATTATTTTGTCTTTATGTGTGCTATTTCTACTCGTGGGGGTTCCTACCTTTATTGGAGACTGCTTCCTAACAGGTCCGCGCTCTACCTTGTCCTGACTGTCCGTAATTATCAGTCGCCTCCTCCAGCCTTATATCAATGGACAAATGCGACTGATGCTTTTCTATTCGCACCCCGTGTCGCATGCCGCATGCCGGACCGATCGCTACAGGGACCGATCGAGTTGTCGCATTCGCATTCGCATTCGCATTCGCATTCGCATTCGCGTGTAAGGGTTGCACCCCATTGACTTCAAGGCGTTTCGATTTTTTGCCGCATTCGCATTCGCATTCGCAGACCGAATACCGCGTGTAAGGAATCTCAGCTTTAGTATTGGTTAATGAGTTGATAGTCGGTATTTGAATAACAGCATCACAGGTGATATGAAGGGGCAGAGTATTGTAGTATTATCTGGTGTGCATGAGCGGCCGAACCCAGTAATATTATAATTGGTGACCACTGACGATACTCTGAGACGATTCTCAGAGATGACTGAAGAACTCGCGGAGGACTAGAGATGCGCCGCGGCGAGAGACGTGCCGCGATGAGGGGAGACGCGTCGGGGATGCTCCGGGGGACGAGAGACGCACCCGTGGTGATGAGAGGCGCACTGCTGACGATGGATGATGACAGACTTCACCAATGGTCAGGTAGGGCCCGGTTTGCTTATACCGCTTGTTCTGGACGCTGGGGCGTCAATCGGGGGTGAGACACGGTGTACCGCCGTTTGTAGGAGTGTGTGTGTGATATATTGTCGATGAAAATAGGTGATATGTGTTGAAATTGTTGTGGATACATATATGTATGTAACAAAGGCACACACAAGGAGGCAAGGAAACGCAACCACACGGCACACACACCACATACATCGCATAAAGACAAGTACATATGTATAGAGGAGTGTTGACCTTGCATTGTATGTGTATGTTTTGAGGGGAGGATAATGAGAGAGAAAGAGTAGATGAGATGTCAGAAGCATATTATAAGATAATGGAAGGGATAAGAGCTGTGAAGATAGAGGAGAAACTAAGGGAGAAGAAAAATAAGAAAGATAGGGTTGCTAGTGTGTTCTGTGGCATCCTAATGCGTTCTGTGTCAGGCTAGTACGTTCTGTGTCAGGGTGGTGCGTTCTGTGTCCGGTGAGACTGATAACAGTATTTTTTTAAATATATTTTTATTATTAAATCGGTTAGTCTGTTGTGTGTGCGATTGTCCATCCAGGCCGCCGGACCCGCACGATGGCTCAGTCCGGCTTCTGGCCCGGTGAGACTGATATATATATATATATATATATATATATATATATATATATATATATATATATATATATATATATATATACATATATATATATTATGAAGTTAGGGTAGTCCGTTGTGCGTGTGTGCGCGTCGCCGCCAGAACCACACGGTAACTCCGTCAGATGTCTAGCCCGGTGAGGCTGATATAGGGCTATATATAATTGAAATTCGGGAAGGCCGTTGTGTGTGGGCGCGACGCCGCCAGACCGGTGTATGAGAATGATATAGATTTATATATAGTTTGAAAGATAAAATAACGTATGAAATGGTAAGATAAGGTAATTAAAGTTGCATGGTCCGATGGCCTTTGAATTTTTGTCTTATTTTTGAGATAACTATATCAAATTGATCGTTACAAGCTACTAATCATTAGTCCGGAGTGATTTTGATTAAAGATGATTAGTTTTGAAGTAATCTGAGCTGAAAGAACCAAAAATAATTTTGACAAGCTTGTCAAAAGTCCTGTGGCTATGACCCAGATGGTCATCTCGCAGTGACCACGTGATGTGAGATGACCTGGAACCTGACAGGACTGTAGGTAGGTATTTCTCGTTGGATGGGCACATTCTGGGAACGGATTAGTGCCAAAGGCCTATGGCACTCAGGGTTTTTAACAAAAAATAATGTGTGTGTGTTGTCTGCATGTGTTTGTCTGTCTATGTATGTATCTGTGTGTGTGTATGTCTGTGTGTGTCTATCTGTGTGTTTCTGTGTATGTGTGGGAGTGTATGTGTCTGTGTGTGTCTGTTTCTGTGTGTATGTGTATGTATGTATGTGTCTGTGTATGTCTGTATGTGTGTGTATCTATGTGTAGGTATGTGTATGTATGTGTGTGTGCCTGCCTCTGTGTGCGTCTGTCTATGTGTCTCTGGCTGTGTGTGTCTCTCTCTCTCTTTGCAAAGGCAGGTCGGGTGTATGTGTGTCTGCGTGTTTCTATGTCTGTGTGTGCTGTCTGTCTGTGTATGTCTGTGTGTGTATGTATATATATATATATATGTGCGTATGTATGTCTGTGTGTGTATGTGTGTGTTGGTATGTGTGTCTGTGTATGTCTGTATGTGTGTGTATGTATGTGTGAATGTATGTGTGTGTATCTGCCTCTGTATGTGGGTGTCTGTGTGTGTCTCTCTCTCTGCAAAGTCAGGTTGGGTGTATGTGTGTCTGTGTATGTCAGGTGTGTGCATGTCTGTGTGTTTCTGTGTCTGTGTGTGCTGTCTATGCATGTATGTCTGTGTGTGTCTATCTATGTGTGTCTGTCTGTGTGTGTCTGTGTGTATATATATGTGTGTATGTCTGTGTGTGTGTCTGTGTGTGTATGTATGTGTGTCTGTGTATGTCTGTCTGTGTGGGTATCTGTGTGTGTATGTATGTGTGTCTGCCTATGTATGTGTGTGTCTGTCTATGTGTCTCTGTCTGTGTGTGTGTCTCTCTCTGCAAAGTCAGGTCGGATGTATGTGTGTCTGTGTATGTCAGTTGTGTGCATGTCTGTGTATTTCTGTGTCTGTGTGTGGTGTATGTGCATGTCTGTCTGTGTGTGTCTATCTATGTGTGTCTGTGTGCCTGTGTATCTGTCTGTGTGTGTATGTCTGTGTGTATGTCTGTGTATGTATGTATGTGTGTGTCTGTCTGTGTGTGTCTGTATGTGTATGTCTGTCTGTGTATGTATGTGTGTGTATATATGTGTGGGCATATATGTATGTGTGTGTCTGCCTCTGTCTGTGTGCGGCTGTCTATGTGTCTGTGTGTGTGTCTCTCTCTCTGCAAAGTCAGGTCGGGTGTATGTGTGTCTGTGTATTTTAGGTGTGTGCATGTCTGTGTATTTCTGTGACTGTGTGTGCTGTCTGTGCATGTCTGTTTGTGTGTGTCTATCTATGTGTGTAGGTATGTGTGTGTATGTCTGTCTGTGTATGTGTGTGTATGTCTGTGTGCATATCTGTCTGTGTGTGTATGTTTGTGTGTATGTCTGTCTCTGTGTCTCTGTAAAGTCAGGCCAGGAAACACAGACACATAAACACACACAGACACATCCACCTCATTTCCCCTTCCCCTCTATGGCCCTGCACAGCAGGCCTACTTGGTTGGGGGGAGGCTAATGAGGTCATGAGATTGGCCTAGTTGGTTAATGGCCTCCCTGCATAATGGGTGTTTCAAAGTGAGTGTCTAAAGGGGTGAGTTTATAAATTCACTGGTTATACTGTATACACTGTCCCAAATCATTAGCTATTACACCAGTATCTAAGTTGGATATATAGGATCAAATGTAAGTAGTTGTTTTAATTTTGACAAAATTATATTTCATCGGACCATGCAACTTTAATGGTAAGGATAAAATAACCAGGTAGCTAGTAAAAAGGAGTGGCGAGGGGGCAGTGACCAATAGAATATTGGTAGTCGCACTCCTTTGGCTAGGATATTTTACCAGGATAAACCGACTGCAGAGTATAGTGTTACAGGGGCCTAAAGGAAGTAGGCTATAGACCTATTTCAATGTTTGTAAACATTGTGTATGCGCACGCAGCTCGGCTGCAGAACGAATGCACACTGCCACTGAGTTTGCCAGTATGTGCAGTGCAAAAGGTTTATTTAATTTAAAATTAATAGAAATCCAGAACCCTAACCATATAAATTTAATATAATCTATTCGTTGATTATGTTTTCTATATGTATTCCAAGCAGTTTGTTTCTAGGTGGTGTGGTTTTAGAGATATTTCAGTTCTGTATGAAGAATGCTCACCCCCATTCTCGATGTAGGACATCCGGGCACTTTTTGGTAAGGCTATCACTGGCACTGACACTCAGAATATCCCAAATTTCACTATTATCTCTGTTTTTAATACTTTCAGCGTAAATTGCTCTTAGGTTACATTAAATACTTCAGATCTTCCTCTTCAATCGCGCATTAAGATATTTTTAATCGATCCAATGAAAGCTTTAAAATTTATTTTACAAAAATAAATGCTCCGCATAGACATAGCATTGCTGCAGCACCCATCACTGCAGTGTTTTACCCTTCGCGGGTTTTCTATGTGTATTCCAATCTGTTGGTTTCCAGGTGGTGGGGTTTTAGAGATATTTCACCTTTTCTCTATGAAGATTGCTCATAGCCAGTGAGTTTGCAGTGTGACCGGATGTTGTCCTGCAGCCAAGCAGCGCGCGCACTGACCTAAATACCTATGCTGACGTCACATGAAATTGGTCAATTTTAACAGCTAGACAGAGCTGGGTGGTTAGACGCGGCAATTACACCATCCACCGTGTTAAACAGCCGGCATGACTCAAGGGGACTGTGTGTGTGGGGGGGGGGGGGGGGGGGGGGCTGGGGGCTGCAACCACCAATCACTCCGCACACTGTTTATGTCCAGCCGACAGTGATACTGGGCCAGTAAGTTAAAGGTGCATAGTCCCAAAGGTTTGGAATTCTGTCACTGCAAAGAATAGGTTCTAGTGGGTTGGCTTGGTATTCCATTTCAGTGGACGACGAGGTTGGTAAGTGCACCGGCATCTGGGTTGAATAGGTCAAAATCAGAACTAGAAACAGTCTGTTGGTTGTGAAAATTGTGTGTTGTCAGTGAGTGTGCAGCTTTAAAGTAAGTGGGGGTTGTACGGGACCCACCGTCTGCATAAAACAACCCACAGGGGTCTGTGTGTGTGGGTAAGGGGGTGAGGCGATAGAGCGCACGCGGCAAGCGCACCACCCCCCCGGCTGTGAAGATGCCGACACAGGGGTCTGTGTGTGTGTAGGGAGGTAAACAAGAGGTCTGTGGGTGTGTGGAGGTGTCGGTGCGTCGGTATTTATTGTGTTTTGGTATATATGGAGAGATAAAATTTCTGATTGAAATTGCTTAGTCCGTTTCTTGTCTGGTTCTCGTCCAAGTCCGTTTCTCGTCCGGTTGCGATTAAAATAAGGATTTAATGCTAAGTTAACACATTTTCTAGGTAAAATAACGGAGAGTAGGCATACCATAGCCGGGTAGCTAGTAAATATAGGGTATGCACTGACGCCACGCTAAACGGAAGTGCGGCCATTGTGGCGATAGTAACCACAATAATAACACACTGTCACACTGCAAACTCAATGGCTATGAGCAATCTTCATACAGAAAAAGTGAAATATCTCTAAAACCACACCACCTAGAAACAAACCTCTTGGTACACATATAGAAAACATGTCTACCAAAAAGATTATATTAAATTGATGAGGTTAGGGTTCTGGATTTCTATTAATTTTGAATAAAACTCATGTTTTGCACTGCGCGTACCGGCAAACTCAAGTCATTGTCAATGGTCGTGAGCAATCTTCATATAGAAAAAGTGAAATATCTCTAAAACCACACCACCTAGAAACAAATCCCTTGGTACGCATATAGAAAACATGTTTACTAAAAAGATTAGATTAAATTGATATCATTAGGGTTTTGGATTTCTATTAATTTTGAATAAAACTAATGTTTTGCACTGCGCGTACCGGCAAACTCAATGCATTGTCAATGGTCGTGAGCAATCTTCATACAGAAAAAGTGAAATATCTCTAAAACCACACCACCTAGAAACAAATCGCTTGGTACACATTTAGAAAACATGTTTACCAAAAAGATTATATTAAATTGATAAGGTTAGGGTTCTGGATTTCTCTTAATCTTGAATGAAATAGATGTTTTGCACTGCGCGTACGGCAAACTCTATGGGTTGTTTACTAGTTGATATCGCCACAATGGCCGCCCATCCGGTTGATGACATCACGTGAATACCCTATATAGGGGTGGCGAGGGGGCATTGGCTAATAGAATATTAGTAGTCGCACCCCTTTTGACTATGCTATAAGTATAAGATAGGAAAAAGGAGAGCTGGGGGCTGCACCCAGCTGCGAGGCGCACCCACCCTAAGTTAAAGGGGCATAGTCCAAGGGTTTGGAGTCTTGTCATTTCAGAGAAGGGGATCCTGTTGAATTGAATTGATATTCGATTATTTCAGTGGACGACGAAAGGTTTGGTAAGGACAAAGGTATCAAACATATATATGTGATAATCAGCCCTAGAGACAGTGGGTTGGGTTATAAATTGTGGTTTCAATAGAGTATGCACCTTTAAGGAGCGGGGGTTGTACCCAATTACAGCGACGCGACCCACCCTGACTGTGTGTGTGTGTGTAGGGATGCCAGCAGGGCTCTGTCTGTGTGTTTGGTGGGGGGGGGGGAGGGGGGGGGGCAGTACCCAGCAATTACACCACCCACCGGCTTTGTAGATGCCGACATAGGAGTCTGTGTCTGTGTAGGGGAGTAGAAACTGAAATTGTGTCGGGTGTTTTAAATTGTGCCAGATAACAGTACAGCTGTCACAATGGCAGAAGCAGAATTAAATAGGGGGTTTGCCGACTGGTTCACAGCTGGGGTAGCCACAGGGGAGATACCCTCAGATGGGGATCGGCTAGTATATTTAACCAAATATGCAGCTGGACAGTTGGAAGCCCAGGCCAGAGTGCTCAGGGAAACCAGGGAGCTTGGGACCGGGTTCAACCAAGAGCAGGCACAGATCCTGCAAGAGAGAATGATGAGGGAGGAGTGCCTGGCGCTAGGGAGAGATCGAGTTAAGGAAGAAGAGAGGGCTGTACAGGATCTTAAGGACCAGGGAAGATAAATAGCCACTGTGGTGGGTCAGACCTGGGAATATTGAGGACCTGGGTAGAGCAGGTTGGCCGGGCAGGTAGAGTGTCTGGGGCCAGAGGGGTGGATGTTGTAAAATTTGCACTCAGTCACTCTAGCGGCAACCTCCATGAGGTCATATATTCAGTATATGAAGATGATGCTAACAGCTCATGAGAGGAGGTCCGGGAATGGACTGTTCTTAACAGCCAGAGAAGCCACTGCATTAGTTGATATAGTGTTCACACTAAAGCAAGAGAAAGGGGAGCTGATGTCGGCGTACTGTATGCGATACAGTACGGCGATACAGAGGACTTGGCCAGAGAAAGGACTAATCAAGCTGGGCGCAGTATATAGCATGGTAATTAAGAAGTTTGAGGACTCTTTGATTGAGCCAGTGGTCAGGCCAGGGCAGTTAGCCTAGAGGCGGCCATGACTGTAGCCAGGCAGAATGAAGAGGGACTGGCAGGGCCAGGGGGCAGGCTGACCGGGGCTCATAGGCTGGAGGAACCCATGGAGATAGGGGCTATAGAGGGGCACACAAGGGTGGAGGCAGGTGCGTCTGGTGCAGATAGTGCTGGATTTAAAATGCTCCAGGGGGAGATAAAAAGCCTCCGGAAATTGGTGGCAGAATGCACTGAGCAGCCAGTACAGGCTGCCCAGTTGGCGGTTGCACCGGCACCACCATCAACAGTGGTGGTGCAGACTGCACCAACACTGCCCACAAATAACCATGTAAATAGGGGTGAGAGAAGGAGGGCGCCACATCAAGTAGTGGGATGCGCCCCTTGACAGGCTTTCCAGGGTCCTGGGCGAGATACAGTAAGGTGTGGTTATTGTGCACATAATTATCACAGGGATTATATAGCTACCCATGAGGAGAAGGTGCAAGCAGGTATGGCCGACCATACCAGTGAAATCAGGTCCTGTGCAGATGAGAAACTAGGCAAGGCAGCAGATCGAAGACCATGTATCCAGATGAAATTTGGCGGAATTTCATATTCAAGTCTAATCGATACTGGTGCCAGTAAAGTATGATAAAAAGTAAGGTATACAATGCTCTCAAAGTGAGAGGATATGCCAGAGGTAAGCTCAGGCAGGGATTGAAGCTTTGCTCACTTTCAGGACATTTGATTCCGACAAGGGGAGTGGGGAAGGTCACCCTGGGGGGAGCTGAGTGTGAGTTTTGCATGGTAGGAGAATTGCAGCATGATATCCTAATAGGGACGGATGTCCTGCAGCAGTGTGATGCCGTGCTGTCCTACACGGATAGGAGTATTATCCTAAATGGGGAGGAGCACAGGTGGTTGGGTACAGAAGATACATGTGCTAGTATGGCAGGGGTAGTCTACTATATTTCACCAGCTTATTTACAGTTTGGCAGACATCCAAATAATATAGCCAGAGCAATTTACAGGGCTGATGCTGTGGTTACTGTGGTGGGCCCAGAAAATAGAAATAGAGTGGTAAACCGAGATCAAGTGAAATTGCCTGATGGGGAGATGGAATGGGATTTAAGCAATTCTAGACTAACCCGTGGACAGAGAAAGAAACAGAAGTTACAACAGAGGCAGGCTGGGTTACCAAACACACACACAATGGTGACTCGGGGAAAGTCTCAGCTACAGGTTGAAAATAGAGGGCCTGAAAGCACAGAAAATGCCAGCTACAAAGGGAACCATAAAAGGCCTGGAAACACATTAAAGGCAGAGCACACTAGGGACCAAGATAGTGCAGAGGACAATAGGGACCCTAAAAGCAGGTGCATGATTGAACATGCATTCACAGGTGTAAATGGAGAGAGAGAGGAGGCTAAAAGGAGTGACATTTGTGTTGAGGGTAATAAAGGTATATATGGAGAGTGCAATAACAGAGTGACTGAAAGGGGTGCATATGGCGGTACTTGTGTGTCTCTCCCTTCCTTTGTTCCCCAGCAGCACAGGCAGGTGGTGGGGCATGATGGGCCCGATCCTGTGGTGACCATCGACCCGGAACGCGTTCCGGTGGTGACCATCAACCCGGAATGTAGACCGGTAGGCAGCTCGGTAATGGAGGTCGAGCCAACACATGGACGGAAGAGGGCCGCCCACCACGCACCCTCCCCTGGCATGACGGGCAATAGCGTGACGGGGGAGACGTGGGAGGAGGTGAGGGAGGCGTGGCGGGAAATACGGCGGGACGCGGCCGAGGCAGCCAGCCGCCGCTCACCCACCAGCCACCCACCCACACACCACCCACCCACACACCACGCACCCTCCCCCATCACGCACCCTCCCCCAGCACGGGGACATGGACGAGGCGGCCAGCCGTCGCCCACCCACCGTGCACCCACCCACCTCGACAGCGCACCCACCCACCTCGACGGCGCACCCACCCACCGCGATGGTGCACCCACTCATGCTGACATGGCTGCGGTGCCCAGCCGCACACCCACCCACCAGACGCCAACCCCCCACCCACCTGTTATGTATCTAGGCCAACCCGGCAGGTACGGGGAACCAGCGACGTATGGATTGTAACCAAGGGATACGTTAATCAAATAAAGGTCAGTTACTAACTGGAACTCGAAATGTCGACTCGTATCTTACATGGTGTCAGATGTGGCTTGCCTTCAAGGATTATGGCATTATCTGGATTAAAACCCCCGATGCCACTCAACCTAGATGGCAATCTCACTCTCAACTGGTATCAATGGATTGATTCTTACCGGATTTATGCTACAGCGGCAGGAGTAAGTGCCAAATCTGAGAAAGTTCAGTGCTGTGTGTTTTTGCACGTTGCAGGATCTGAGGCTCAGAAAGTTCATCGCACTCTGGATATCGATGTAGCTGATTGAAGTGCTGATAGCAGCCTTTAGGAAATATTGTGATGGAAAGACAAACATTACGGTGGTAAGGTATAAATTCAATTCTCTTAACCAATCCACCGAGATCATGGACACGTACATCAGGAATCTTCGTTGCCGTGTCTCTTATTGTCAATACGGTGCGCTCGAGGATTCTCTACTCTGTGATAGGATTGTATGTGGTATCAAAAGCAGGATTCTACGGGATCGTCTATTACAGACAAGTGATTTGTCATTGGACAAGTGCATTGATTTGTGTCGTTTAAGTGAGCATAAATCGGATTTATTGGAGGATGATTCTCGTAGTGTGTCGAGTGAGAACATCGATGCAATTTCAAAATTGAATAACGGCGTGACGTCACAGCGCCAGTCGGCGCCATGGAAACGGCCGTCTCATCAATAAGGTCAGTCATATAGGTCAAATATATCGAGTGTCTCTGGTACGCGGTGTTCCAATTGTGGTTATAGGCATGTCCAGGGGCGATGTCCTGCCAAGGACAAGCAATGCCTTGCTTGCAGGAAGACAGGGCACTTTATTAAGATGTGTCATAGTGATTTGAATAGGAAGACGGTTGTGAATGAGTTGAACATCGAACAGCACGATGAACAGGAGGAGTGGATACGTGATTACAGCAACCAGGATTTAACCTGCGATTTGTTCGTGGGTGCGTTGAACGACAACAATGCTGATCAAGATAGCCTGTGGTATGCTGATATCGTGGTGAACAACAATGTGATCAAGTTCAAGCTGGACACAGGATCCCAGGCAAATATCATCCCGATGGAGGTTTACGACGAGATAGGGTGTTTGACCATGTCTCCATCACGATGTCACCTCGTCACGTATTCCGGTCAACGCATCCAATCGTGGATAGAGATCCGAGGACGTCGATTCAAGTTTCAGATAACAAGGATGGGGAGCCCCCTTCTCGGAAAGACTGCATGGGTTGACCTGAAATTAATTACGAGAGTGGGCTCCATATCGAACATAGTGGATCCAGGTGCAAGTGCTAAAGAACTGGTAAATATTTATGCGGATGTTTTTCAAGGTCTTGGTAAAATAAAAGTGAATGCTCATATTTATGTTGATACCAATATAGCCCATGTTGTAGATGCACCTAGAAGAATACCCCATGCTATAATATAGGACGTACGTAGGGAATTGGATAGGATGTTAGATTTGGGGGTGATACTGAAACAGACAGCACCAACTCCATGGGTCAGTTCCATTACTATTGTGAGGAAGCCTGGGAAGATACAGATTTGTTTGGATCCTACTAAGTTAAATAAAGCTATTTTGAGAGGCCCGTATCCCACCCATACAATTGAGGAAGTTGTGGCTAATACCAGTGGGGCCAGGGTGTTCTCGGTCATAGATGCTAATAGTGGATATTGGCAAATTGAACTAGATGAGGAGAGCTCTCATTTATGCACATTTAATATGCCTTGGGGCCGTTACAGGTATACCCGTTTACCCTTTGGAATAAAGACAGCTGGTGACATATTTATAGAAGAGATGAATGGTATCCTGGGAGGGTTAGAGGGTGTTAATGTGATCACGGATGACATTTTAGTTTATGGTAGAAATATTAAAGAACACAACAGTAGACTTGAAACAGTTTTAGAGAGAGCCAGAAAATTCAATTTGAAACTTAACCCTAAAAAGTCTGTAATTTGTAAATCACAGGTTAATTATGTTGGTCATTTGTTAACATCTGATAGTCTGTTACCTAACAAAGACCGTATTCAGTCACAATTATTGATTTGCCCACACCCCAGGATAAAAAAGCGGTACAACGATTTCTGGGGATGGTTGGTTATGTCAGTAAGTTTATACCTAACATGGCGGAGTTAACCAAGCCTTTACGTGTCATCCTCAGCAAAGATGTCGCATGGCACTGGCAGACAGAACAAATTAAAGCATTTGAATCCCTTAAGCATCTCTTAACTAAAGCCCCTATACTGAAGTATTTCGATGTCAGGCAAGACATAGTTTTACAGGCGGATGCTTCCAAGTCTGGCCTTGGGGCGATGTTATTTCAGGAAAGAAGGCCAGTTGCCATGGCGTCGAAGGCTTTGGATAAAACACAATCGAATTATGCTGTAATAGAAAAAGAGTTGCTAGCCATTTGTTTTGGGTGTAAAAAATTTCACGAATATATTTTTGGAAAGAATGTCACCATTGAGACTGATCGCAAACCATGGGTAGCCATTATGAACAAGCCGATACATACCTTGTCTGCCTGTATGCAACGCATGAGGATGCGGTTGCAGAATTATGACATCTCTGTGGTCCATATTAAAGGCACCCTAATGTTTTTTGCAGATGCACTATGCAGGGCGCATACAAAAGTAACGAGCCCTGATGAATTATTCGACAATGATATGACGGTGGCCGCAGTGGACATAGAGCATGACATTATGAAAAAAATTAAACTGGAGGTGGCAAAGGACAGTGCTCTACAAAAAGTTATTTTGTTGTCTAGGGAGGGGTGGCCCAAACATCACAGGGGTTTGCACCGAGATGTAAAACCATTTTTTACATACAGGTACATTACAATACAGGATGATATTTTGCTCAAAGATGACTGCATTGTTATTCCTAAAACGTTACAAAAAGACATGTTGGACAGGATGCACGAGTCCCATTTGGGTGTAGTCAGGTGCAAGCAATTGGCGCGTGATACCATTTTTTGGCCTGGGTTAAGTGTCAAATTGAGGACAAGGTATCACGCTGCCAGATATGTCAGGGGCTGCGGAATAAACAGGCCGCTGAACCTTTGATTAACCATGCAATTATGGATATATTGTACTATAAGATTGGGGTTGACCTATTCTATGTTGAGCACACTACATATTTGCTATTATTGGATTATTACACAAAGTTCCCGGAAGTTGTGGAATTGACAAGTACAACAAGTCTGTCTATAATAGCTGCTATGAAGCAAGTATTTGGTAGGTACGGTATACCC
This sequence comes from Branchipolynoe longqiensis, assembly GCA_030323885.1. Classification (NCBI taxonomy): domain Eukaryota; kingdom Metazoa; phylum Annelida; class Polychaeta; order Phyllodocida; family Polynoidae; genus Branchipolynoe; species Branchipolynoe longqiensis. The sequence continues at coordinate 39,343,149 of CM059198.1, forward strand.
AGATATGTGGTTTCAGACAACGGACCACAATTCAGCAGTGCTGAGTATTTACGTTTTGCAACTGACTATGAATTTGTTCCGATCTTTTCAAATCCAATGTTTGCCCAGAGTAATGGTCAAGTGGAGAGGTACGTACAGACTGTTAAATGGACGATTAAAAAATCATTGGTCGACAATAAAGACGTTAACATTGCCCTGCTAAATTATAGGAATACAACATTGCAGGGCATGGATGTTTCTCCAGCTCAGTTAGTAATGTCTCGTACACTAAGGTAAAAAATCCCCGGCCTCGGTCACCAATGCCTTCTCGGGCGCGCGCGCCTGGGACCGAGAGGCGGGGGGCGATGTTGTGCCCTTCGACGCCCCCTTTGCGGCACGCGTCCGGCGCGGGGGCGAGAGACTCTTTGCCACGCCGGTTCGACGCGCCCCTGGCATCACCCCCGAGATGCTGCCCATCCTGCACGCCTACATGCGCACCCTCGGCGACCTCGGCGTCGCCCCCTGGGCGGCGGGAAGCCCGAGACGGTCACGTCCCCAAGCACTGCATGCTCCCTCCTTCCCCTCCCCCCCTCTGACCTGCAATCGGGCTCCTGGTTCGCTCCCATATGGATTTACCACGCCCGCTCACCCTCTTTTTTATTTTATTTATTCTAATCACTCCAGGGGGTCGGCTCCCGGGCCTACCTCCTCCCAGAGTGCTCCCTCTGCAGACCTGGACCAGGTCGATTGACAATTCACTTCATTGACACTGTTCCTTGTGCTGTTATCGCTTACCTAATAAAACCCTTTTCTCCCACCCCCGTCTCGGGCTTCCTCTGTCCGGATCAACTGTGTGTAGCTTCCAGCACCGCAGGTGTTGCTAGGAGGTGAAACCACAAACTGACCAACAAGCCGTCCGGAGGTGGGACACGGCACAAACATTGTGTGGTTTTCCCTCCCAACCCGGATGAGTTGGAGTGAGTTTTATATATATATGTACCTTGGTGGTTTTCAGCCCGCAGGTGTTGCTAGGACATGAAACCACAACAAACCAACGAACCGACCGACTGAGTGAGGTATGCAAACATTGTGTGGCTTGTTCCAACACGAAAAAGTTGCAGAAAATTGTGTGTTTATTTTTGTGTGGTTCACAGCACCTGAGGGGTGGCTGGGACGGAAGACTACAAACAAGCTAGCAACCTACCGGATAGAGAGTGCACAAACATTGAGTGAGCCCCTACCCATGCAGAGGTAGTTGTATATATTGTTGAATATTGTTTAGGTTAATGCCAGTAGAGATGATAATTTCCACAAACATTAGGTGCTGATACATATTTACACAAACATTGTGTCGATTCCAGCACCAAGGAAATCATTTTTCACAAACATCACCTACTGATAGGAATGTACACAGACATTGTGTGTTAAAACTGCTGCTAAAGAACAGTGATTATCTAAGCAACAATGGTTAAATATAGCAGCAGGCTGGTGTGTGTTGTTCGGGAGGCTAAGTGGTCGACCTCTATGTGTACTGGAGCGTGTACACATAAACACTGCAAGGACTGTCATGTATGTAGGTCAACTGGGACATACGGAGAACCAGCTACGACTGGAATGTAACGAGGGACAACCGATGGTAAATAAACGTCAGTCATGAACTAGAACTCAAGGTGTCGACTCGTATCTTACATGGTGTCAGATGTGGCTGACCTGACAAGTAATATGGCATTATCCGGATTGAAACCCCCATTGCCAATAGACTTGGAAGGTCTCCGTCGGTGTCCACCCCGTACTAAAGGCGGCCAGCCAGAGTTTCGTCTAAATACTGGAATTTGCCTTCACGCGCATTTATCGGCCTAAAGAATATATATATTAGGTTATTTCAACTAACTGGCTGTCCCTTCGCCGTTCGGGGTATGTTAATGTTACTAAATTAATCCAGATCTAAGCAGTCAAGCTAGTGCTGCTGCTGCTGTCATGGTTAATCCGTCTAAGTGCGTTTCGTTATTTTAGCCAAAAGTAACACTACATTAATTCCGTTAATATGTCTGTTATTATATTCCCGCAGATGTGTTAATTAACTGCATAAAGCCTTTTTAGGCATTAGGCCCTTAATTACATATAAAGCAATCAAATATCAGGTTTTTGAATATCTACAATAAGACTGGAGGATAGTAAAGAATGCAAGGAACGTTCCAATCCACCTTTCCAAGAGCTCACGACTTTATTCTTACCAAAACTAAGAAGATGGCATAGTAGCAGGTTATATTAGTATAGATAAATCCCCTCCCATGGTTATTTACGTTAAATAAGTTTAGAATTTCAAGATAAAAGGCCTAAATCTCGGCTAAAACATCGGAGTGTGCAAAAACACGTCCCATGGGTCTGGGTCCGAACGCCCGACCTCCCTCCCATTGCTTGGAAAGTCGCAATCGATTTATCCAAGCATCACTTTACGGCCGAGAACCCGCGGCCGCGCAAATGGTGGCGATTTCCACGCCCGTGGAACCGAGTAGCCAGCATCTCCAGATGTGAGTCACTCGGCACCAGCGCACAAATGCCCAAGGCGAGCAGTCTTGCCCACTTCAGATTGATTCATATCGGATTCACGCCATAGCAGCAGGAGTGGCTGCGAAATCAGAAAAAGTACAATGTTGTGTATTTCTCCACATCGCAGGAACGGAGGCACAGAAAATCCACAGGACACTCACATAGATGTGGCTGACCGAGACAAAATTACAGTGTTAATAGAGGCGTTTAGAGTTTATTGCGAGGGAAAGACGAACATTACTGTGGTAAGATACCAATTTAATTCCCTATATCAAACACACAAGAGCATGGACACATACATTCGGGAGCTTCGTAACCGTATTTCACACTGTCAATATGGGTCAATTGAGGACACGTTGTTGTGTGACAGAATTGTATGCGGTGTGAAGAGCAGCAATTTAAGACACCGTTTGTTACAGACGCATAATTTGTCATTAGAACTCTGTATTAATATGTGTCGACTGAGTGAACACAAGGGAGCATTATTGAGTGATAGCACAAACACTAAATATGATGAGAATGTCGATGCAGTATCGAGGATAGACGGCGGCGTAACGCCTTGGAAACGAACGTCGCAACAGCAACACTACCGTTCAAATATGCCAACTACCAAATGATCTAATTGCGGATATCAACATTACCAAGGCCGGTGTCCTGCGAAGGATAAACAATGCTCAGGATGCAGGAAGGTGGGGCATTTTATCAAGATGTGTAGGAGCAGCAATGTACACAGGAATGCACCAGTCAACGAGATAAACATTGAACGTCAAGACAAACAAGATGGATGGATTCATGCATACGATGGGAAGGACACTGCACACGATTTGTTCGTTGGTGCACTCAATGACGACAGTGGAGATACAGAGGGACTTTGGTATACGGATGTTGTGGGGAAGGACAATGTCGTTAAGTTTAAGCTTGACACAGGTTCTGAGGCGAATATAATCCCACGGAGGTTATACGATCGGATAGGTGATATGAACATGTCTCCACCTCGTTGCCACCTCGTCACGTATACAGGACAGCGTATACAACCACAAGGGGAGGCATTGATCGACATTCGTGGACATCAGCTTAAGTTCCAGGTGACAGAGGAAGGCAGCCCCCTCCTTGGAAAGAATGCTTGCGTTGCACTCAACCTGATTGCAAGGGTGGACTCTATATCCAACAGTCTGGATCCTGGAACAAGTGCTTAAGAATTGGTAAATATGTATAATGACGTATTCACAGGTCTTGGTAAAATAAAAGTAGATGCACATATTCATATTGATAAAAATGTATCCCCAGTAATTGATGCTCCTAGACGCATACCACATGCTATAATAAATGATGTATGTAAAGAACTGGATAGGAAGTCTAGAGGTAATAGTCAAACAAATGGAACTGACTCCATGGGTGAGCTCCATCACTATAGTAAGGAAACCAGGAAAGATAAGGATATGTTTAGACCCTACTAAATTAAATAAAGCAATATTAAGAGGCCCATATCCAACCCATACTATAGAGGAGGTAGTAGCCAATACTAGTGGGGCAAAATATTTTTCGGTTATTGACGCTAACAGTGGGTATTGGCAGATTGAGTTAGATGATGAGAGTTCAAAGTTGTGCACATTTAATACACCATAGGGTCGATATCGTTATACTCGATTACCATTTGGCATAAAAACAGCCGGTGATATTTTTATCAAGGAAATGAATACAATATTAAGTGATTTGGACAGTGTGAATGTCATCACTGATGACATCCTGGTATACGGTAAAGATATACAAGAACACAACAACAGACTAAAGGTAGTATTGGACAGAGCCAGGGAATTCAATTTAAAATTAAACCCCAAAAAATCAAAAATTTGTCAAGAACAGGTAAATTATGTTAGTCATTTGAAAACATCTGAGGGATTGTTGCCTAGCAAAGAACATATACAAGCAATAATTGATATGCCAACACCTAATGATAAAAAAGCAGTCCAAAGATTTTTAGGGATGGTTGGGTATGTAAGTAAATTCATTCCTAATATGGCAGAGTTAACTAAACCGCAAGTTTATGCATTTAACAAACTTAAGGAGTTATTAACAAAAGCACCTGTTCTAAAATATTTTGATGTAAAACAAGAAATTGTACTACAAGTAGATGCATCAAAATCTGCCCTAGGGGCAACTTTGTTTCAAGAAAATAGACCTGTTGCCATGGCATTCAAAGCATTGGATAAGACACAAACAAATTATGCTGTAATTGAAAAAGAGTTATTGGCCATTTGTTTTGGGTGCAGAAAATTCCATGAATACATATACGGGAAAGAGGTAACAATGGCGTTTTCTGTGGCGGAGTGGTTAGAGTGTCTGACTTTTTTCTAGGTCAGACTCCTGATCTGAGGGTCGGCGGTTCGATTCCCTGTACCCCCAGCTATGCCAATTTGGATTTCCACCGCTGTGTATAACTTACAGCGTCATCAAAGGCCGGTTGCTCTCATACCATGTCTATGTCGGTAAAAGTGTAGGCTCGGGCTTTCTATCGACCAGCAGTGGAATGAGGAAGACCAGTCGTCTATGACTGAAATTTCCCCTGCTTAAACAACTAATGGACCAAAAAAAATAAAAAATACAAACTGACCACAAACCATTAGTAGCTATAATGAATAAACCTATACACACACTATCAGCAAGGATGCAGAGCTCACACCAAAATAACAGCACTGGACAACTTGTTCGACACTGACATAACAGTTGCTGTGGTCGATGTAGAAGTCAACAGAGTGACCAGAGTAAGACAAGAATTCGACAAGGATGAAACATTACAGCAGGTTGTATTGTTGGCAAAAAATGGTTGCCCCAAAAGTAGCAGTAGCCTCAGTCAGGAAGTAAAACCATTTTTTACATATAGAAATGACATAACTATACAAGACAATGTGTTATTAAAAGATAATCGCATTATAATTCCAAGTACAATGCAGAAAGAAATGCTAGATAGAATATATGAGTCGCATTTAGGTATAGTAAAATGCAAGCAATTGGCAAGGGACAACATTTTTTGGCCTGGTATGAATAGTCAGATAGAGGACAAAATATCACGTTGTCAAATTTGCCAGGATTCGTGAAACAAACAGCAATCCGAGCCACTGATAAACCATAAAATAACATGTATTCCATATTACAAGGTAGGGGTTGACTTGTTTTCTGTTGAAAAGGCTAATTTCCTGTTAATAATTGACTATTATACCAAATTTCCGGAAATAGTAGGATTAACAACGACTACCAGTCAGTCAATAATAAAAAATTGAAACAAATGTTTTGCAGGTATGGTATTCCTAACATTGTAGTATCAGACAATGAACCGCAGTTTAGCAGTTCGGAGTATTTACAGTTTGCACATGAGTATGGCTTCACACCAAAATTTTCTAACCCAATGTTCCCACAAAGTAATGGCCAAGTAGAAAGATACGTACAAACTGTAAAATTGATGATTAGGAAATCATTATTGGACAATAAGGATTAAAATATTGCATTGTTAAATTATCGAAACACCGCAATACATGGCCTTGATGCATCCCCGGCACAATTACTTATGTCGCGTAAGCTAAGAACACGGATACCGATTTTAGACACGCACTTGAAGCCAGATTGCAAAAAATCTAAACACACTGAACTAGACAAAATACAACAGAACCAGAAGAAATACTTTGACGAACATGCAAGGCGTGAACACCCAAACTTGCAAACTGGAGATGCTATACGGTATTTACATCACACAGGAAGATGGGCATCAGGAAAGATAATAGAGGCAAATGTGCCTGGTCCTAGAAATTACACTATACTAAACACAAAACCACATGATAAGACAAAATCGAAAACACATTTTCATATCAAATAAAATTAGTACAAGCCCAGTTGAACATGAAATACCGACTCAAAAAGACAGGTATTCTACACGTTATAGCCGAGTCATTCGCCCAAATCAACGACTAGGGATTAATACTTTGACATAATTACGTTGGTTATGACGTTTGCATAGTAGTATTAAAATTTGATTGTTGTACTGTATCGGGTACACATGAAGGACTGTACAACCATGTTAATTACACCAAGTAGGTGTAGATGTTGTATAAGTTCAGAGTTTGTCATATATAACATTTCTTTTATGAAAATGTGTATGGACTAGAGCATACAAATTGTATTCATAGATTCGTACTTTACAATATAAGTTATTTGGCAGTGAAATCAAGTTTAGCCACGTTGTTGTATTGCAACAGAAATTATTTACATGAAATAGACATAAGATATTGAATAAAAGTATTTAATAATGTTTGTATAGTATTGTAGTTCTATAGAGATATCAATTTTAATACAACTTTAAGTATATATAAGAGGGGTGTAGTTGTGGTATTTCTTATATTTCTTGTAATTATCATAAGTTATAGATTGTAATGTATTCATATATACCGGTGTAAAAAATCAGGTAGTTATTGAAGGCGTTTAGTATTCTTAGGAGTGATGTAATGGGTTATGTAGTATATTAAGTATATGTTATAGTTGTTGTATTTATTGTGATTGTCTTAAGTATTTATTGCATGAATCTAATGAAAGGGAGATGTCATGTATGTAGGTCAACTGGGACATACGGAGAACCAGCTATGACTGGAATGTAACGAGGAAGAACCGATGGTAAATAAACGTCAGTCATGAACTAGAACTCAGGGTGTTGACTCGTATCTTACAAGGACCTGATATAGGCCACGCGGTGTTCGTTCGGAAACAAGCACCAAAACTGGCAGTAAGTAATTCATAGAATAGTGGGCTGCATAGTGTCCGTGCGGAGGAAAGCACCAAAATCGGCCGAAATTATTTTGTTGAGAGAGTTCAGTGATGATAGTGTCCGGGAGGCTACGGATGTGACCTCACGTGGGTGTGGCGATGCACGCCTGATGACGGCGCGGAACTTGAACTAGGCCGGTGCGATAGTAGCACACGCCGTCAGCTGTGACTGATTATTGTGAACAATATAATTTTTTTGTGTGTGAAGATTCATCCAGGCGCAGTTCGGGAAGCTGGAGAGTGTCCTCTAGTGCACTGGAGCATGCACGCCTGAAGACGGAGCGGAACTTGAACTAGGCCGGTGTGATAGAAGCACACACCGTCAGTCCGTGACTAATTATTGTTGAACAATATTGTTGAAGATTCATTAAGATGCCCGTCCTGGAAGCTAAGGCTTGTTTTTAAGACTGAAATTGAGTTTTTATCGCTTCGGGAACCTCCGGGGTGCAATTGATTGCATTCAGGAGTTGTCCAGTTTGATTGCAGCAATTTTAGATTTTTCAAAATATACCATCTGAGTGTTCATCGGATATAGCGGTTGAGACTGATATCAGGATCTGTCCAGTCTCACTGTTCCATATAGTGCTGCGGGATGCGATCTCCTCGAGGGATATCACCCAGAACTGCAATTTTATATTCAAGTCAATTTCTACCATGTGGTCATTGTACTGGCTCATAGGCGTCATCTGGTGCTTCCTGCCTCTGGGCAGCAGCACCGACCTCTTTAAGGAAGATGGTGTCCTAGGTAGAAAGAAGCCAAGGAGAAGTGAGGACGGTGTCTGCTGTGTGGCAGCTGGTGGTATTGATCACACCTCCAAACCGGTCACCAGTGGAGCACTGGTTCTCACATGTATGGGGCCATGTGGACAAATTGACTAAGAAAAAGTGGTATGTTAATATTCATCATTGGGAAATGAAACTCAGTGTCCTTCAGGCCAGGTTAGAGCAAGCTCCTACTGAAGGTCTACAGGTGTTTGCGAAACGGCCTAAGGAGGGACTGGTTAATGCAGTAGGGGTGGCGGCATCATGGCTGTTTGGTACACTGAGCCAGGCACAACTAAACAAAGTGCAACAGGCTATTACCACCAACAGTCTACAGACGCAAGCCCTGAAGCATAACCAAGAGCACATGCTTTCCATTATGAATAGAACCCAAAATATTCAGCTGCAATTAGCGGAGCATGTTTCTGTAGTTGAATCAATGATAGCCTTAACACAGGACGAAGCAGAGGAGATGACGGAAGTCTCCAATGATTTAGTGCTGCTGCAGCGAGTGAGGCTGGCAGTGGAGGAGTTGGATGGTGTGGTGGACGACTACATTTCAAAACGAGCTTGCACCATCGGGTGGAGATGCAGCTGGAGCGCGGCATGCTCATGGAAACACTACTGATACCGGCTCGGCTGGCACTCATGATAGAGGCAGCCAGGGATGTGGGCTTTCACGGTCTCGATCTGCACTGATACTACCAACACGCAAGGGTAGAGGCAGTGTGGGGTCTGGATGCGACGATCGCCTTTTGCCTGGGGCTGCAGATGGTGAGTCAGGAGACGTATTCGGCATACCACTTGACATATCTGCCGGTGCTACTAGATGCGGAAAATTCAAGGACCGTGGTGGGGAAATCTGTGGTAGCGGTAAGCACGAGAAGGAAGGCAAGCTTCTATCCTGAAGCTTGCATGGGCAGTCTGCCCACGGTGTGCTATCCTGCCATGGAGATGACCTACCAGACATGTGAAGCGGCACTCGTGATGGGGCGGAGCCGGAAGACTGCAAGCTGCAGATCACGAAGATCCAAAAGACTGTGTCTGCCACCGTTGTGGCACCTGTGGAGGGCATGGGTGGTGTGAGCATTGCACCCCATGAACCTCATATCGATGTGACAATTCGTTGTGCCGGAAAGCCTCAGGTCAACAAGAGGATCACCGGCCCAACAGTGCTGCAGGTGCCGGAGGCATGCATGGTGGAGGGCAGAGGTTGGCTTTTGCGAACATTGACAGTTAAACATGAGACCGTGAAAATATGATGGATGCCATCAAGGCTGGACCTACCGGCCTTGAATGTCTCATGGCCGCCTGCTCTCCACCGAGTGATGAAGGCGCAGCTCGAGCGGCTGCCAGAGTTGCAGGTTCCCCTGATGTCGATGGACGGTCTAGTGCAGGTGCCAGATGATTACGTCCAGATTGAACATTTTAGTATGTTGTGGTATTGTCTGTTGGCAGTGGCCGGTATAATCATGTTGTGTGGTATGATGTATTGTTATTACAGATGCCAAGCTTGTTGTACCAGATGCAGATGCCCAAGAAGGAGGCAAGGGACGGTACCGGTGAGTAGGGAGGCGGTGGTGTGTGAATCCAAAGCCCTGCCCCCTCCCTCCCCGCTACCAGTTCATAGAGACACCGTCGTATGGTACGAGGCGCAGGGCTCAGTGTTGGAGCTGGCTGCGCTGACGTATATGATGTAAGACAGTTACTACCGTGTGTATTCAGTGCCTGTGGTGTCGGAACCGAAAATTGCGGGGATGAGCAGGGACGCTGTATAACTCGCATAGTTATTTAAAAGTTTCCGAGCTGTCTACTAGGGGTAGTGTATATTCCGCATGTTGTATGCACTTCTTATGCGTCAGAACCAAATTGAGGGGGATGAGCAGGGACGTTGTATAAATTTCAAAGACAAAATAATGTTTCTCATTCAGCAGAACAATCGGTCGTCATTGACCGATGTTTAGGTAACGGACTGAGAGTCGCTTGGAATCGCTGGAGCTTGCCATCATAGGATTTCTAGTCACCTACTCCTAGCCCTTCCCATGCCTCTCAGTCTGGCGACGGGTAGCTAACTCGGGATCCTGGTAGTGCTCGGGGGATTTGGGAATATCGGGAATTTAGGCTCCCCGCCCAACCCACAATGAACAAGTATGGGGGGGAGGGTTTAATTAGACATTATACACCTCTCTGATTCCTGCTTGAAGAATACAAGTATAGGGGCGGGAGCTAAATATAGCAATTGGTCTTTCCTCGGATTCCGCGGACGGTACGGTGATGCGCTGTGTGTTCACCGCCTCCCTCCATTTACATGTACTCATAGGTTAGTGTGCGGCAGGGACGTGATCCGAGCACCAGTCAGGATTTTGTTGTTGTTGTTAAACCAAGGATGTGGTTTTGGGGTAAATCCAATAAGGTGCAGGCGCTGATCGCAGTGCGCGGTTTATCACGATTGGATCGCAGATCCTTAGTCGGCTCCCGAATGTCCAGTCGGTGGTAAGCGGTGCCGGGCAGGCTGCAGACATGCATGGGCTCATGCCGATGTGCACACCACTGGTGTGGGCGTCGGCGGTGGGGTGCCACAGTGGGCGCTGATGATATGATCATTTTTGATTGATTCAAGTCATCTGATTGATTCGGATCATTTGATTGATCTTGGGTCAAGGATTGACGGGGTCAATCATTCGGAGGGTCACTGGAGTGACGGGACCAGTGGTTGGTTAGGGCAACCATTAATGGAAGAAATGATTGGTTTCATTTGATGGATTCGAGTCATTTGATTGATTTGAGTCATCTGATTGATTTGGATCATTTGATTGATTTTGGGTCGAGGATTGATGGGGTCAATGATTCGTGAGGGACACTGGAGTGACGGGACCAGTGGTTGGTTAGGGCAACCATTGAGGAAATGATTGAGTTCATTGGATTGATTCGAGTCTTTTGAGTGAGTCGAGTCGTCTGATTGATTCGGGTCATTTGATTGATGTTGGATCGACGGACCGATCGGGTCGATGATTGGTTGGATCAATGCCATCTTCGAGGTTTCGGCAAGCAAGGCCTCACTCGTTTCAATGTGATAAATGTGGATATAATCACCCACGAGGGAGTTGCCCAGCTCGTGGGAAGGCATGTGCTGGGTGTCATAAAATAGGGCATTTTCGGAAGGCATGCCGAGCTCAGTTAAATACAGCTGTGCCAGTTAACGAAGTGATGGTTGACCCAAATTACATTGACAACGCGCAAGAAGATATGGGTCAAGCTTATGATCTGTTTGTCGGTGCAGTTTACAGCAGTGACGGGTTGGAGAATGGATTGTGGTTTATGACTGTGCGGATTCAAGATTGTGATGTGTCCTTCAAGATGGATACAGGTTCAGAAGCGAACATTTTACCATTGGATGTGTACCGCAAACTGGTAAATGTCATGCTGAATCCTTCTAAATGCCAAGTAGTGACGTACAACGGTGATCGAGTAATGCCAGCTGGGGAGGTGCATTTGGATGTCAAGGGGAGACGACTAAAGTTTCAAGTCACAGATGCGGGCAGTGCTATCCTAGGCAAAGAGGCTTGTGTTGCTTTAGCCCTAGTAGCTCGTGTTGATGTTATTCAAGACACCTCGGTTGTATCACAGGCACAACATATTGTAAATAATTTTTCTGATGTATTTGAGGGTTTAGGCCTTATAAAAGTAAATGCTACAATTCATGTGGATGTATTTGTACCTCCTGTAATTGATCCTCCACGTAGGATACCTGTGGCCATTATGGCTGATGTAAAGAAGGAATTGGACCGCATGTTAAATTTAGGTGTAATTGTTAAGGAGGAGGAACCAACCCCATGGGTCAGCTCTATTACGATTGTTAGAAAACCAGGCAAGATTAGAGTGTGTTTGGACCCCACCAAGTTGAATAAGGCTATCCTACGAGGCCCGTATCCTGTACGAACGGTAGAGAAAGTCATAGATCAAATACACGGGGCTACATTTTTCTCTGTTTTAGATGCAAATAGTGGGTACTGGCACATACAGCTCGATAATAGTAGTTCCAAACTTTGTACATTTAATACCCCATGGGGTCGGTTCCGTTACACCAGGTTACCATTCGGTATTAAAACGGCAGGAGACATTTTCATTAAAGAAATGAATGATATGCTACATGACATTGAAGGAGTTCATGTGATATCGGATGATATATTGGTACATGGAAGAAATGTAATTGAACATAATAAGCGGTTAGAAGCGGTATTGTCCTATGCCAGGGCGATGAATCTAAAGTTAAATCCACAAAAGTCAAAAATTTGCCAGACAAGTGTCAATTATGTAGGGCACTTGATTACTGCTGATGGGTTGAGGCCGAATGAAGAGCGAGTGCAGGCGATCGTAGACATGCCTGATCCTACTGACAAACCTGCTGTACAGCGATTCTTGGGGATGATTGGTTACGTCAGCAAATTCATAAGTAACATGGCACAAGTAACAAAACCATTACGAACAATCATACAGAAAAATGTAGCCTGGCATTGGGACGAACTGCAGATAGCGGCGTTTAAGACACTGAAACAGCTATTAAGAGATGCACCTATCCTCAGGTATTTTGATTGTAGAGAACAAATAGTATTGCAGGTCGATGCTTCCAAATATGGATTGGGGGCGACCATTTTCCAGGATGGTTGACCAGTTGCAATGGCTTCGAAAGCTTTGGATAAATGTCAGATCAGTTACGCAGTTATAGAAAAAGAGCTTCTTGCTATTTGCTTTGGTTGTAAAAAATGTCACGAATATATATACGGTAATAATATTATTGTGCAAACGGATCATAAGCCGTTAGAATCAATTATGCTGAAACCTATCCATGAGCTCCCAGCTCGCATGCAGCGTATGAGGATGAGGTTGCAGAATTATGATTTAACGGTGGTTTACACTAAGGTGTCAACCCTTTATTTTGCAGATACATTGTCAAGGGCGCACACATCTAGCATAGAGCCAAATGATCTTTTCGATCAAGAGGTTTCGGTGGCAACCGTGGATATTGAGACGGATATGGTACAGCGAGTCATATCAGCAACCAAAGTGGACAAAACCCTGCAGGAGATAATTTGTTATGTTCTTGATGGTTGGCCCAGTAGTAACAACATGGTATCACCAACGATTAAGCATTTCTACACTTACAATAGGGACATCACATCGTCTCACGGTTTGGTACTAAAGGGTACACAGATAGTTATTCCTAAATCGTTACAGGCAGATGTTTTGAATAAGCTCCATGAGTCCCATTTATGGATCATTAAATGTAAGCAATTGGCGAGAGATACTGTTTTCTGGCCTGGCATGAACACTCAAATTGAGGATAAAATAGCTAGATGTCAAACCTGTCAGAATTTTAGGAGTGCACCTCATAAAGAGCCTCTCATGAGTCACCCAGTAGTGGACATACCGTTTTATAAAATAGGGGTGGACTTATGTCATGTTAATGATTTGAATTATTTGGTTGTGGTTGATTATTATACCAAGTTCCCAGAGGTTATTGAGATGCAGAACACCACTAGCAAAGCTGTTATAATTGCGCGAAAGCAGGTATTTGCCAGGTACGGTATACCTAAGTATGTCGTTTCTGACAATGGGCCTCAATTAAAAAGTATTGAATATACCAATTTCTCTACCGGGTATGGCTTTGCACCTATATATACTAACCCGATGCACGCCCAGAGCAATGGCCAGGTTGAGAGATATGTGCAAACTATAAAAAATATAGTAAAAAAGTCAGAACAGGATGATGGGGACATGTATCTAGGCCTGTTGAACTACCGAAACACTGATGCTGATGTCTCGCAGGTTGAGAACCTGCATACCTATGTTAGATGTTCATCTGAAACCGTGTGTACAATCTTCAAAATTGATGTTATTGAAACAAAATCAATTAAATCAGAAAGAATACTTTGATAGGAGAGCTGGAGCACCGTTGAACACGCTTAGGCCGGGTGATAACATTAAGTATAAGGATCACATGGGACAATGGAGGTCCGGTCAGATCATTCACACTAATGCACCTGGACCCAGGGATTATGAAATTGTTAACAGTGGCCATAAAATTGTGCGCTGAAATAGAAAGTTCATGTATAAATGTCCCCGGGACAGTTCACATAACACGTCCAATAATAGGCCAGCTAGGGGTGACAACGGTGACCACAATGGTGATATGACATATACATATAGAACACATTACGGTAGACATGTTCGTCCGCCGAACAGGTTGGGTTTTCTTTCATAACTTGGTTTTGACTTACTGTTACAGTGTTGGGATGTGCACCTTTGGGGTTCACATCGGTTCCAGTTGAAACACTGATGATTAACCGTTATGATGTTCGTGGATATGATTGTGATTTGTACTTGATGTATGTCAAACATATATATATCATATTATTTAAGGAATGCTGCATGGAATGAGTACACTGATGTTAACCATCAGAAAGGGGGGAGGAAGTGTTGTGTTAGATTAAGTATATATTACATTTAAGACAGGCTTTCTTTGTTAAATTGATTAATTAGAGATGTGTGGTAATGCGTGTTACGCTAAATATTTCCATGGAAATGAGATGTTATGTATCCGTGTCATAGGTAACCGTGACATCATGTACGGGGCATGCTGGGTAAGAGGTATGTAAAATAAAGAGTTCCATCACGCTACTCAAGGTGTTCAGATGTACATTACAACTACGGGGAAATAGTGGTTTGATTGTCTTATACAAGTAGTCTAAACCTGGTTGATTGGATCAATCGCTGCTGAATGACATGTTTGTTCTGATTATCTTGTGCAAGATCTGAACTGTCATGGTTCCCTGCTTGTGTTGCTATTTTGTCCTGCTTATCCTATTTTTAAAACTAATTTTTGTTATTATCATGAGTTTTAAAGGGGGCCTGGGTGCACAAGAGAATTAGCAGACACAGCCTGGACAGTGACAGGAGGATGAAAGACATCCTTTTTAAATATAAATTTAATATTAATTAAGGGGGGGGGAGTAGAACTAGTATAGATAAGTAGCAAGATAGCCGGTTCAAAGCCACCGTCTACATTGGGACCGCCATTCTAATATAGATTTTGGGGCTGTTCTTGTCTAAAACAATTACTGTAAACAAATAGATAGGAATGGTCCTCAAGGTGGGGGAGAAGTGGAGAAAGACAGAAAACTTGATAGAAAAACTTTGACAGTAATGATGGGAGGAGTGGCCAATGCCATGGAGAGTATACTCAAGTTAAAATACAATGCATGGGCAAACGAATGAGAAGGGTACCAAAACTTATAAAGTCTAATAAAAACTTATATTGCTCCACTGTATGGCACTCGCTTAACTGAAAAATACGTAATGTTTAAGGGCTTCCATTTTTCTTGGCCGTTTTTCGCAAGTAGAAATGGAAGAGGGACGTTGTAAAAATATACAGATTTTCGGTGAAGAATTATATATTGGCAGAGGGCATTATTATTCTTGGGCGATGGAGTGGGGAGAAGGTTATGTAATCTAAAAGCAATGGTGCCCCCACTCACATGATGACATGATATAAGCTATGTGAGATATATGTTCATACATGATGCCTAAAGTTAATTAAGAGATGTTCTTATATAAGAAGCAGTTCAAGGTTGATGAAATATTCCTCTATGTATTCATAAAGAATGCAATTGGAGAAAAGGGACTTTTTGGTATATACATATATATATATATTTGTAACTGTCTACAACTACCTGTCCCTACCGGACCCAGGGCCAAGCACACCAGCCATACCACATTCCTTAGGGCCACACCCTGCAGGCTGGGTTGGGTGGCAACTCCCCATATTAGGGCATTGCACTGACCAGTCTGTAGGGGGGTGTCTGATTGGCTGGCTGTGGGAGGTCCGGTCACCTGACCCCCTTTGGCCTATCATCACCACACAAGTCTCATTCTAATTATTTATTCAAGAAACTTCTCTAGACACACTGGAGAGGGATCACTCTACTCCTGGCTCTTGAGTGAGACACACCTACTCTTGAGCAGGAACCCCAGACACTCTGTCTGATGCTAGTGTAGTAGTCTGAACATGAGCTCTACTACCACGCGGTAGCAGCGGAGACTACGCCGTGCACCAGCGCAGTACCAACGCACTGCGCCAGGTGGCGGCACGGGTAGCCACCGGTCAGACCCCAACTGGGCTGACCTCTACTGCGTGTGGCTGACCCCCCCCCCCCCCCCCCCCCCCACACACACCTATAGAGTCGATGTGGGATCTGGCAAGTCAGGGGGCGGGTCAGACAACTACTGACGCCGTGAAGAGCAGATGGTTCAATAAACCCAGGGTGAAGCGTACACTGAATTGAATCTTGGTGTTCTTCCGTGTGAGTGAGAGATTCGGAGGGCCATGGGCCATTACACTAGCAAAATTCATATATTCCAATTGAGTGTGTACACAGCCATAGGACTCCTGTCCCATGGACTGTCGGCACTGCTTTCTATACAGGCTAAAGTAGTAATGCGATACTGTGTGGACAGAAGGTGAGGGTTAGGGTGATAGGTCACTGATAGGTGAGCAGGAGTTGATGCCAATAAAGCACAACATCCTCACTGTCTATCTTTGTGACTTATCTCCCTTTCTTCCTTAGTATTGGTTAATGAGTTGATAGTTGGTATTTGAATAACAGCATCACAGGTGATATGAAGGGGCAGAGTATTGTAATATTATCTGGTGTGCCTGAGCGGCCGAACCCAGTAATATTATAACTAGTACAATTAGTGCGTTGTTGGCGGCTAATACGGTGAAGGATGTGAGTGGGCCATTACGTGTGGAACATTGCGATGGAGATGCGTCCGATTCGGACGGTGAGCTCATGAAAGATTTAATGCGGGTAGCTGGGGCTAAAGCAAGGAAGGCTGCTAGCAAAGGTAAATTACTGCCATATCGTTGTCATTCGGGGTGAACGTAAAGGTAAAGTCTCTCAGGGCCAATCTACATGGTTTGAGTATTTAGCCGCCATTAGCCACATGATTCGGAGGGGTGATGATATTCCAGCTTCTTGGGTCCCTAAGGTGGAGGATCATGTAGATCCCTTGCTGGATATGGCGCAAAATTACACTTGGGAGACTTGCCTGTTGTTTTCGGAGTGGATTTTCAATATGCTTTTGGACAAACGGTTACCTAATAGGTGGGACGACATTAGCATAATTCAGAACATTCGTCGGGACGAAAGTAGCTTGGGCTGGCGTTTGAGTAAGACTATAGTATGGCAGGGTAAAGAGAGTTCTGGCACTGACTTTAATAAGGAGTTGGACGGTCGCATGTGCACGATCTGGAATCGGGGTAAAGAATGTGGGTTCTCATCAAGCCATGGGGTGGGTAGGGACAGATTTGTGCATATAAATTATGTACTTGGTGTGTATATTTATTATAACTTGCATATAATTATCGCAAGGAGCTGGACTGTAAGAGTAAATTGTGTGCTAAGGATATAAAGAACACTGATGTTGCTAGTACGTCTGCTTTTAAGAATTTTTAGACATCGGTCGGCATGGGGGCCGTATTGGGCGAAACTACAGTGCCTATATCGGTGGACGATGCTGCCGGTTCGTGTCGTTGGCTACAGGGGGCATGACCATTGGAGATGAACCACAGATCAAGCCGTCGGGCCCGGTCATTGCTCATGGATGTCAGGTCAGTAAGAGTGTGTTCATTGTTCAGAATTCCGACTAGGTTATCCCCCTGATATTTTGTATGGTAGTCCAATAGTTGATCCTTGTACAAATTGTGGAACCTTTGTGAGGTCCCTTTCGTGTCTCCCGGAAGATTTTGTTAGTGGAGATCTTGTCGAGATTCGTAAAAGACCGAATATGCCATCTGGTGTAAGAAAATATAACTGCTGTTGTTCTGTCGTTTCACCAGGTGGCGCAATTGGTCCAAAAAGGTGGCGCAATTGGTCAAAAAAGGAGTTGTATTGGTATTACCAAGATAAATTGGAGAGATATAGGGACATTTAATACTATTAACAAGTATAAATGGTATAATAAAGATATACGGTAGTTGATTAATGCCTCTGATCCGGGGGGGGGGCACTATTGGTAAGGATAATGCATATTTGAATTTAGCTTTGAATGTGACACCTCTTGCTGGCGTAGACATAGCGACCGGGTCTACTCCCGTTCATTGTTATGGTGATGGTGCACAACAAAAACATCCGCACACAGTTCGGTCACCAAGGGCTGCTATTCAAACTGCTGCGGGGACTTCCAAAGTCCCTGCACCATGCAGGTTCAATGGACCTCCTTGTGGTGGTGCATCCCGACGATTACAACCTGACTTACATATTCCAATGAAATTGACTCCAACTTCCACATCATTGTACATGTTGCCGGGAACATGCGATATTCAAAACCCTGACTACAGGATCCATATTGATGCATACCATAGATACCGATTAGTAGCATTCTGTAGCCATGGTCGAAGTTAACTTCCAGTGGTAGATTTGGAAGCTAGGCCATTCCTTACCTGACGCTTGACTGAGACAGACCCAAGTCTGATATATATACAAATTTCAGCGGTGTGAGAAGATTCGTCATTATTATGCCTAAAGCAGCTAAGGTTTGTGCTGATGTCGGCCGATACTCCAGGGCCTTGTCAGAGTCCATGAATGCCAGTCATCGTACTGCTTTGTCCAGTAGTCGGAAGAGAGACGATCATCCAGTTTCTTCGGGTCGTGTCCGGCTGGGCGATCTAGCTTCATCCTCTCCTGTGTTGTGTGCTCCTGTCTCTGGTCAAGCGGCCACTTTGGAGGATATTTCCCGCTTGCTTGACCCAAAGTTAGCGGTTGCTATGGAGCCACTGATGAGTCAATTAAGTATATTGGAAAATAATACTATTTTTTCTTCGCCATTGTTAGGTCAGCAACCGAGCAGGATGGGAGTGGCGACGATGATGTCAAGGAGGAAGGCGGTGTAATGACTTATGCCGACGAGAAGAAAGTCGGTTCGCCTGGCCCGCTCATGCATTGGCTGCGGAGAATCAAATGGCTCGCAGGTAGCAAAAGGTAATATTGACAATCTCAGTGTAGGCACGATGTCGTGAGTAGTAGTTACCACCGCCAAATCGTCCCGTGGCAGTAAGTGTGGTAGCTCTAAATGCCCGGCAGTACGTATGCCATTTGATGACCAATCTGATTCTGACGATGGCATGATGAAAGACATTAGAATAGCCAGCAAGAAGGCTGGAAAGATTAAGCTACTTCCTCACAAATACGTCATTCGGGATGAGAAGAAGGGTAAGGTAGGCTTGGGCGAAGCTAAATGGTTTGAGTATTTGGCAGCTATTCGTCATATGATAAAAAGAGGGGATGTGCGGTAGCTTGGGTGCCAAAAATGGAGGAGCATGAAGACACTATATTAGACATGGCTCAAAGCTACACATGGGAAACTTGTTTGAATTACTCCGAGAACATTTTTAACATGATTGCTGATAATCACCGACCTGATGCATGGGATAATGATGTTAAAATAAATTAAGTTAGGTGCTGTGTGTGGGCTGGGCCAACGGCTACATAAATCAGTTAATCGCAATGGTAGGGATTATGTATCATCAGATTTCAGTAGAAACTCAGATGGCAGGCCATGCACTATTTGGAACTGTGGTAAACAATGCAGTTTCTATGGTAGTCCTGGCAATGGTAGTGACCATTATATTCACATGTGCTCTTGGTGTGCATTTAAGCCGTGTTCACACGGGCAAAATGTGAAGTGAATTAGACAAATCGAATCAGGTGAGTAGAATTAGCCGCCCGTTCACACGACAAAATGAATCGATTCACAGAAATCGCCTCACGTAAACTACCTCGCTAGGTGGTTTACAGTATCCGCATCACGTGAATCGATTCAGCCCTAATGCGCCTCAGACGTCCGTTCACACGAGAAATGTGAGGCGAACTAGGCAAGTCGCTTTCTACGAATCGATTTACATTGCCCGTGTGAACACGGCTTTAGATTAAAGAAGAAGCACTACCATAAGGAAATTGAATGTAAATCCAAACTTAAAGTGAAAGAAGCAACAGGGGACACTGATCAGCGTACACATATTTTTTAGATTGCAGTCGGCACGGGGCTGCATCCGTTTCAAGTACAGTGCGAATGGCGTTGGTCGATGATGGCGGTTGTGTACAAGTTCTACAAGAGGGCAGTGTCATCACAGTTGCCGAACCACCGCATATGCCGTCAGTCCCAGTCAGCAGGCGCTGTAATGAGGTGAGAGGGAGTGTTGTCACAGGCGTTAACTCAGGGGTAGTTTGACCAAAATCTGTAACTCGCACTGTTCCCACTGTTAGGTCTATAGAAATTACCAATGGTAATACTGTCAGTAACATTGTGTCAAAGTCAGGTGCTGATAAATTGCCACTTTCTTGCCCCAAAGTCTTTAGCTAGTGATTTCTTTACAAATTTTGGGAAAAGATGGTATATGCCACCTATCGGGTTTCGGGGAAAACGCAAGTGGACATCAATGGGGATTGGTGGCGCCACCGGTTTGAAAAGTAGAAATTTGAGTTGTAGCGTTAATTATTTTAATGATTTAGGGTACGTATTCATGGTTTAATAATAAAATAACATGTATAGATAATGACTGGTTCGAACACTAAGGGATTGAGTCAGATAAATGTAGAATTAACTCGTCAGTTACAGCGAACACCTTGCACGGCCGTTACCAAGCTGCATCACCCTTGTCATCAAGGGCAGGGCACTCGGCTCCCATCAGACATTAATTGTCGCTTTGCCTGTGGTAGCTCTACCACCAGCGGGGGCTGTAGTTCCCTTGCTTTGGAGTGCAATTCGCCTCTGAACATTATTTAAAAAACATTAAATGCTAGTCCTGCCACTGGCACAGTGATTGGTTCCGCATTAGGACCCACCAGTATTTCTAGCGTTGAAAATCAGTGACAGTTTAAACATTTAAATAATAGTAAAAATAATTCAAAAGTTAATCTTCTAAAGTTAGAAAATAGCTTGCAGATTGATGTTGATCTATTAGACTTTGAAGATAATGATAGTGTGCCATTTTGTGAAAAAACACCAGTAGAATATAAAAAACATATATTAACTATGTGGCCTACTTTGAATATCAATAGTAATATGTCGTTAACATATTCAAAAATTTATAAAACTGTTCAGGCATCTGGTTTGCCTAATTACTTGCAAGTGCAGATATATGCTCCGTGTGGTTTAAGTATACAAAATTGGAAGAAATATTTGGTAAATTGGTCGTAATGCTTGCATTGCGGTTGATGCGAGACGGGGAAGGAGACTCCCCCCCCCCCCCCTCTTCTCCGACCGTTGCTTCTTACATAATCTCCCGCGCTTCTTCCCTTATAACCAGCCCACCTGGCTGCTTCAAGCCACTCGCCATCCGATCTCCCCACGCTGCTCCTCTCCGATATTTTTCTTTGGCTCTAAACACACGGGACTACACACTATCTCCCGGCCGACACATCCCGGCCGACGCACACTATGCCTTCCGTAAAAAAGGCCGAGGCCGACACGCCGCACGGAGGGAGGCACAGAGAGCATCGGAGATCAGCTCGCCCCCATCCTCCACACCTTCCTCTCCCCCGGGAGCCCGCAGCCGCCCCACAGCCGAATGGGCGCAGACGGTGGAGGCCACCATGCATGAAACCGTCAAGGCCCTGGAGCGTCTCACCTCCAGATTCGATGCCATGAGCTGCCACGACACGCCTCGCTGCCCTCAACGGCAACACACACATGGCATTACCCAACCCAGCCGCGGGCCATCACCCCGGCCCTCTCATCTCTGCTGACCCGTCGGACACCCGACACCCCACACAGGCCCCGCCTCAGATCTCACCGCCACTGTCGCCCCAGCGGCCACTCACGCCACCCACGCCACCCACGTCTCCCCGGGAGCGGCCTGCCCGCAGCCCAAACTGGGCCACCCCGGCCCGCCGCCTAGCCACCACATACACAACCCCTCCCCCACCGCCCTCCCCCACCGCACTCACCGCCCTCGCCGCCATCACCGTCCCGCCCAGCCCTCCCCCGGCGACACCGCCTACCTCATCTCCCTTCCCGGCCTCCCCGCCGACTCCCCTCCCCCCAGCCCTCTCCCCACCCCTGACCGCTTCTCTGGCCCCCTCGCCGCCCCCCGCCACACCTCCTCCCCTGCCCCTGCGCCGCCCCTCCCCCCCCTACCACGACCTCAGCGAACCTATCGCAGATGTGGTTGACCCCCACATACAAGACACCCTCCCTGCCGCCCCCTCCTGCGGCCCCTCCCCCCACCAATACAGCCCCACCCTCCTCGCCATCTGGCCCCACGCCTCAGGCGAGGCCTGGGCCAGGTACCACACATTCACCTGAGCCTACTCTGCCCTCAGGGAAGCGGGCCCCCCCCCTTCCCTCCAGCCTCCACATCCCCGCCTGGTGCGCTCGCCTCCGTGACTACCCCGAGCCCGCCCTCCTAGACCTCCTCGAGTTCGGCTTCCCCTCGAACTACTCAGCCCCGACCCCCCCTGCCCTACCTTCACCAACCACCGCGAGGCCCCCGAGCACACCCCCCACATAAGGGATTTCATACGCACCGAGCTCGCCCTCAGCGCCCTCGCCGGCCCCTTCACTGTCACCCCCTTTACCCCCTGGACACAGGTCTCACCCACGATGACCCGCCCCAAGTCCGCTCCGGGCAAGAGGCGGGTCATCGTTGACCTATCCTTCCCCCCAGGGGCGAGCGTCAACGCAGGCATCCCTCGCCGGGAATACCTCGGCAGACCCCACACCTATAGCCTCCCCTCAGTCGCCGACGTTGGCCGCCGCCTCATCGGCGAGGGCTCTGGGGCCTACACCTGGTCTGCCGATATTTCTCAGGCTTACCGTCAGCTCCGTGCCAACCCCCTCTCCTGCCGGAATTACCCTTGATGGCCTCACCTACGTAGACCTCGCCCTCCCCTTTGGCTGTCGCTCCTCGGGCGCGGCATGCGTGCACGTCATGGCCGCAGTCGCATGGATCCTCCGGCGCGACGGATTCCACGCGCTGGTCGACATAGACGACTTTGTCGGGTGCGAGGGCTCCTACCTGAGGGTGTGGCAGGCCTTTGACGCCTTCCTCGCCCTCGCCGCTGCCCTCGGGCTCGAGGTTGCCCCCGAGAAGTGTCATCCCCCCGCTGTCTGCCTCACCTGGCTCGGCTTCGCCCTGGACAGCGAGGCGATGATGATCCGCATCGCCCCCGACTAGGTCGAGGACCTCATCCTGGCCTGTGAGACCCCCATCGCCCGCCCAGCCCTCGGCCGGCGCGAGCTCCAGAGCCTCCTCGGACGCCTGAACCACGTCAGCAGTTGCATACTTCCAGCCCGCAAATTTATGAGCCGCCTCCTCGGGGCGCTCCGTGGCTGCTTCGGGTGCGCCTCCCTCACCCTCGACGACGGGACCTCAGGTGGTTCACCCTCTACAGTCGCGCCTCCAATGGCCTCCACCTCCTCCGGGCCCCGGAGGGGTGTCGTCACGTCATCGAGTGCGACTCCTGCCTCTCGGGTGGGGGGGGGCGTACTCCGCCACGCACTGTTATGTCCGAGGGTACTCCCGCGCCTTCCGGGCGCGCTTCCCGGACATCCACGAGCTGAAGGCGGTTAGCCTCGTTGTCGCCCTCCGCGCCCTCCTTCCTGATGATGTCGCGGGGGCGACCGTGGTGATTAATACGGACAACATGGCGTCCGCCGCCTCCCTCGAGTCCTGTCGCGCCCAGGACCCTAACCTCGGGACCTGTGCCCGGAGCTCTGGCTCCTTGCTGCCACCGGCTCCTTCTCGTCCTCGCAGATGCCCTCAGCCGCGCACACCTCATCGGCCCATGGGCCAAGGTGGGCCGCGCCGAGGTGGCTCGCCTCGGGCTCCACTACGTTCACCCGACCCACGACGACTTCTCCTTTAACCCGGGCCTGTGATTCAGGTTTCACCTCGGCCGAAGTCGCCAGCGTGGATCGTCGCCGCCTTGCCTCCCTTGCCCCCGCGACCTGGAGGAAACGCCGCCAGCAGGCCCAGGACTACGTCGCCTTTGTCGCGGCCTGAGGGCTCGATCCCCTCGCCCCCTCCGACTTCGATGTTGCCGCCTACGCCGCCTCCCTCTACTCCCGTGCCCTCGCCCCCGCATCTGTCAAGAACGCGCTCTTAGGGGCGCGCTCCTGGGTAGAGGCGGGGGGGGGGGTGCCCCTCGCGCTTCGACTCCCGCCTCGCCAAGGATGTTTGCCAAGGCGGCGAGCGCACATCAGCCCATGTCCCGTGCCAGGCGCCGCTGCTCACTCCCAAGCACCTCGCCCTCGCCATCTCACACCTTGCCTGGGCGGGGCCCGCCTCCATTGTTCCTCGGGCTGCCCTCCTCCTCGGGTACTTCGGGATGCTGAGGCAATCTAACCTGCTCTCCCCGAGCCCCGAGGGTTGGGGCGGCCCCCACAACATCACCCAAGGAGACGTCCACTCCACCCCCGGAGGGCTCCGGATCCTCATCAGAAGGTCCAAGACCATCTCCGCGCCCTCAGGGGCTCTATTCGTCTCCTCCTGCTCACGCGCTGAACTCTGTCCAGTCACGGCCTGGCATGCTGCCATTCACCAGCATCCGGCCCCGACTGACGCTCCGGCTTTCATTATGCCCTCGGGCTGTCCCCTCGACCCCCGGACTCTCACCGTCCTCTTCGCACCCTTCGCGCCCGAGGCGTCCCTGCCTCGGAGGCCTTCACACTCCATAGCCTCCTGCCTTTTCTCCACCCACGCCTTATCTTCCTTCTTTGTCGCGCATCATGAAGATAATGATTTAATCAAATTTCTGGAATACGGATGGCCTGCAAATTATTCTGGTGATTTTCAGCCTGTTCCTTCGACTTCAAATCATACATGTGATGAGAAAGATATGTTCGGGATTGATAGATATGTAACCACAGAACTTTCTCATGGTACAATGTTAAGTCCATTTAATGAGCCACCTTTTTCTCCTTGGGTGCAAATTAGTCCAATTATAACCCGACCTAAGAAAAATACTGAAGAACGTAGAATTATAGTAGACCTTAGTTATCCAAGAGGGAAGGGAGTAAATGCAGGCATAGTTAAGGGTTTTTATCAAGGGAAAAAATATAGATACAATTTACCAACTATTATATCTTTAGCGAAGGTAGTTACGAAATTGGGAAAAAATTGTTATATGTGGTCTATAGATCTGGCAAGAGCGTACAGGCAATAAGAACCTGCCCTCTGAGTGTGCCTTTATTTGGAATTAAAGTGGGAGGTAAATATTATTTTGACACATCACCCCCCCCCCCCGCCCTTTCGGTTGTAGGATGTCAGCTGTTATGCATTTAATGAGGAAAAAAGGGTTTTTTCCTTGATGCTATTTGGATGACTTTGTAGGGGTAGAGAGCACATTATTAACGGCACAGCAGGCATATGATTACATAATTAACTTAACAAAAGAGTTGAGTTTAGATTTGTCAATTAAAAAATGTACCCCACCGATTAGGAAATTAATTTGGTTAGGATATGAGATAGATTCACAGGAGATGTTAGTTAGGATCCCAAAAGATAAGTTATTAGAAATGTTATTAGAATGTCAGAAATGGAAGGTAGGTAGTAAAGTAACTAGAAATAATGTCCAAAGATTAGTTGGGAGGTTGCAAGTCATTTCTAAATGTGTGGTCCCTTCACATATTTTTATGAATAGGCTTTTGGCTTTTCTCAGATTATGTCTGTTTGTAGGGAACATTTTGGTTAGTGAGGAATTAGTTAGGGACATAAGCCCCATTCACACTGGCGAGTTAAAATGATTAATTTAAATCGACTTGCCTAGTTCGACTCACATTCGCCGTGTGGACGCTACACTAAAGTGATTTAGGGCTGAATCGATTCATCTAGTTCGCTTCAAGTAAACCACCTCCCGAGGTAGTATAGATGAAGCGATTTAGCTGGTTCCCGGGCGGTGATAGTGTAAAATAGTGGTGCTCGCCGGATACAGGCTCAGGTGTAACTATTGCTGGTGCCCGGCAGTGTTAGGGACCGATTAGGCCAAAATCTATTGAATGCGATCATATTTAACAGAATTACATACTCAAATAATGAAATTTAATTAAATTAACCCTAAATTCCAAGCGATATTAACGTAGCAGCTACATCGGCGTCGTTATTCATATTGTCGAATCGACTAGTGTAAACTAAACAAATAGCAGTGCTCGCCAGATACAGGGGGGGACTTGCTCATGCACAGATATCGATTTCCGGCTAAAAGTACTGCATGTGTGGACACGACTACTAATTCGCTTCATCTATTTCGCTTCATCTAAATCAGCATAAATTTGTGCCGTGTGAACGGGGCTATAGCTTGGTTCTTACGCTTTGCAGGAGAGAGTAATGGACTAATTTTGTTGTAGCAATTCCCTAAGAAGAAGTGGGTCATTGAATGCAACTCTTCATTGTTGGCAGGGAGGGCATTCAGTGGGTCGCATTATTATTCTGATTTGTACGCCAATGATTTCTTAAATAACTCTTTTCACATTGCACAGCTTGAAGCTATAAATTTAGTAGTAGCATTGAAAAATTTATATCCCAAGAATCCCCAAGATTTCATCATTATTATCCACACTGATAATGCAACTTCCCAACAGGTGTTGTCTTCTGGGGCTGGGAAAGACCCACTCTTGTGTGCCTGTGCCCGAGAAATCTGGCGATTTGCAGCTTTTAACAGCTGTGAGGTACAGGTGATTCACAAGCCTGGGAAGGACTTGGTCCTAGCAGATGCCCTTAGTAGGTTGTTCTTTGATCCTAAATCAAAACTAGTAGCAGATAAATTGTGTCAAGATCAACTATTAACCAGAATAAATGTTTTTCATACGTGTGATATATTTGATTTATTTTTATCAAGCTTGCTCGTTGCTAATTTATGTGTTTGCCTTCATCAACTTGCCGCTTACAATATCGCATTAGTAAATAGGCTAAGCATATATTTCAAGGCGGGACTGTCGGGGAGAACATGGAGAAATAAGAGGGTACAATTCGGGGTATATTTGAAATTTTGTAAAAAAACAATGAGATAACACTAAAAAACCCTAACTTAAAACGGTAATGTTGTATGCTTTATATTTAAATGATAAATTAAAGACAGACGGAGCAATTAAAAATTATATAAGCGGAGCAAGAACATGGGTGAGATTGTTAAGGGGAAATTGTGATGCTTTTGACTGTTATGCATTGTCGGTGCTTAAAAGTGTGATATTTAAATTTAAAAATAACACTGTTAATAGAGCGTTTCCGTTAAAGATTAAGCATATTAAAATAATTGTATTATATTTCAGGAAAATTGATTCACATGGTGTGGTGTTAATTTCTGCTTTGTTAATAGGATATACATGTTTGTTAAGACAGTCAAATTTATTTTATTCCGAGATACTGGGGGATGGCGCTCACATGTTGCTCGGGAGTGACATCAAGGCGCATGCGACACACTTGACGTGACAATCAGAAGCTCAAAAACCACATGCAGACCAGAGGACATCTACCACATCGAACTGCCTCGGGTACCAAATTTCGCATTCTGTCCATTGCATGCATGGAATAAGTACTGCCGCAGATTCCTGGTGCATGAGGGCGCCCCAGCATTCGTACTGTCGAATGGAGCCCCATTGACTGGCCGAATCTTTATGAAATGCATGCGGATAGCATTGCATGCTGCTGATCTTCAATGGTGGCCGCTGGTAACATGCCATAGTCTATGACGAGGGTCAGCACAAGAATATGCAAGTGTGGGGATGCCGTTTGACTGCATTAAGACACTGGGACAATGGAAATCGAATAGTGTCTTTAATTATGTGAATAAAAGACTCATTAGGAAAGGACCATCAGCTTTCTTGTCCCAATTTGGCCGAGAGTAATGGTCTTATTTATTTCCCTTATATGAATGTGAAAGAATGTACTGCAAGTGTGAGTGCGTGTGTGTGTGCCTGGTGTGCGTCAACAGTGTGACTGTGATCCACCCATAGATGATGCCTCATGTCTTCAATTACCAAGAATTTCATCAATCTTCACCAATATATAACTATCTATATATTTCGTAATTAGCTAGTGTCTGGCAATCTGCATATAAGTAATGATAAATAGGACTTCTAACCAACATCTGGGTTGTACTACCTGGCTGCATAGAATAGATAAAAGCTAATAATCTCATCTGTACTGATGAATGAAGCTTCAATTGATATATTTTCCAGTGATAGAACTATATAGGCTCTTGTAAAAATTTATTAAGCCTGATTAATAAATTGATTAGCCCAAAAAGTGATTATCTGTGTCTGGTTTTGAATTGTACATGTTGCCGGTAACATGCGTAATTCAAAGCCCTGACTAGGGGCTCCATAATGATGCATACCATAGATACCGATTAGTAGCATTCCATAGCCACGGTCGAAGTTAACTTCCGGTGGTAGATTTGGAAGCTAGGCCATTCCTTACCTGAAGCTTGACCGAGACAGACCCAAGTCTGATATATATACAAATTTCACCATCCCACCCTCCATTACTAATTTATTTTAATTAGATAGGGCTGAGAGCTAATGGTCTTATTTATTTCCCTTATATGAATGTGAAAGAATGTACTGCAAGTGTGAGTGTGTGTGTGTGCCTGGTGTGCATTGATACTGTGACCGTGATCCACCCGTAGATGATGGCTCATGTCTTCAAGTACCAAGAATTTTGTCAATCTTCGCCAATATATAACTATCTATATATTTCATAATTAGCTAGTGCCTGGCAATCTGCATATAAGTAATGATAAATAGGACTTCTAACCAACGTCTGTGTTGTACTACCTGGCTGCGTAGAATAGATAAAAGCTAATAATCTCATCTGTATTGATGAATGAAGCTTCAATTGATATGTTTTCCAGTGATAGAACTATATAGGCTCTTATAAAAATGTATTATGCCTGATCAATAAATTTATTAGCCCAAAAAGTGATTATCTGTGTCTGGTTTTGAATTACAACTTGTTGATCCAGCCATCAACTCTGTGCACAGGCCGCACGCTACTTAGTGCTACTCAGCACTCATATATGGCGAACTCTTGCCCCATTATTAATTCTGAATTGATGACTAATGTTAATCCGTTACCAGTTAGCCATACTAAAGTTAAACTGTTACTGACAATAAGTCGAAATTCGTTGACGGCAAACGTTTGTCCAGTTAGGTCGTAAAGGGGCTGTCACATTAGGGTTATTTGCGGGAGCGTACGGCGGCGTAGGCGCTTTACATCATATACGTCGGCATATGCCGGCATACGCCGCCATATGCTACATGTACGCTCTGCGTATGCTCTGCGTACGCTCCGCATATGCCGTCATGTGCCGGCTTATGCCAGCCTATGCCGCTGTACGCCGCCATACGCTTTCTCCCGTCCGTCTGTCCAAATTTGTTTGTGCATGGTAAAAAAATCTCGACCTACGGGGGCGTATGGTTCTTACGCTACTCATACGCTTCTCATACGCCGGAATACGCTCCTCGTACGCTGGGGGTATGCCGGCATATGCTAGGCGTACGCCGGCGTACGCTACTCGTACACTCAACTTGCGTCACGGGCGTATCTCGGGCGTATCTCAGGCATATGCAGCGTACGCAGAACCTACGAGTTGCGTATGGGAGCATATTCGTAGCGTATGAAAAGCATATGAGTAGCGTATGGCGGCGTATGCCCGACCTATGGTCTCGGTATATAAAGGCGACCCACGCCATTCCTTCGGTCATTCCTGCTCTGCTGCTCATACAGGATGGATGCCCAGGCACTGCAAGTACAGTTCCAGCTTTTCTACAGAGTTGCCCTTTATCACCATGAGCTTACTCTATACCTCATGGTTCTTCTGGCGCCCGTATCGAGAGACGAAGGAGGAGGGAGCGGCGGCGACGATCAGTGTGGGTCAGACCCTGGATTGGGAGGCGGCCACAGTTTGGCTTGTTCGACAAGCTGATGGTCGAGCTCCGCAGCGAGGACACCGCGTCGTTTGTGAACTTCATGCGGCTGCCTCCCCAGTTGTTTGACGAGATTGTGGCGCGAGTGGGACCGAGGATCGCCAAAAAATGGACCACATTCAGGGTGCCGCTCGAGCCGGCGCTGAAAATAGCACTTACTCTGCGGCACCTGGCATCTGGCACAAAATACTCCTCCATGAAGTTTGGGTGGAGGGTGCCCCACAACACACAGTCGCTGATAGTGCGTGAAGTCTGTAAGGCCATCGTCGACGAGTACATGGCCGAGGTCATGACGTGTCCGACGACTCCAGAAGGGTGGCGTGCCGTCGCGGACCTCTTTTCAGAGAGGTGGAACTTCCCCCATACCTGTGGCGCTCTGGATGGGAAGCACATCGCCTGCCGGTGCCCTCCAAAGAGTGGGTCGCTCTACTACAACTACAAGGGCTTTTTCTCCGTGGTCCTGTTGGCGCTTGTAGATGCGGATTACAAATTTATCTGGGCAGATATTGGCGGTTTGGGCTCCGCGTCCGATGCCCAGATTTACAACGCCTCCGAGCTGAAGGCGGGCACAGAAGGTGGCACCATCGGCTTTCCAAACCCTGAACCGCTCGTCCACGGCCAGAAGGATGTGCCGTATTTTCTGATCGGTGACGACGCCTTTGCCCTGCGGCCGACCATGATGAAGCCGTATGGCAAGAGGGGCTTGACCAATGACGAGCGACTCTTCAACTACCGGCTTTCCCGAGCTAGGAGAGTGGTGGAGAATGCCTTTGGCATTCTAGCCAACCGCTTCCAAGTGCTGCTGACGACTATGCAGCACCACCCCTCCAACGTGAAGATCATCGTCAAGGCGTGCATTGTTCTGCACAACCTCATGAGGACACGCTACCCAGCGCTACAGAACATGCAGCTGGATCGTCCCGAGACAGCCAACAACAACTTTGTGCCTGGAGGTTGGCGAGAGGGCCACAACCTTCCTGACATTGACGTTCTACCTGTTAACCCCAACACCGCGTCCAAGCTAGGAAAGGAACAGCGCAATCTAATTAAAGACTGGGTCGTCTCACCCGCCGGAGCACTGTCATGGCAAGACAGGATGATCTGACAAAACATTTTATCAGTCTGTATGCGCTGTGTCTGTCTACTGTTTTTGCAAACATGTCTGTGATGTTGTGACATGTCTCCTGTTATATGAGATGCTAATATGTTTATATGTCTAGTAAAATAAACGATATCATTTTATAGATATGAAAACACAATTTTACATGTCTGTTACGTTCTTTCGCTCCCTAATTTAAAGTCATCTAGTTAATGTAATTGTAATGAATCTCCTCTCTTTTTACATGAATTAATCTTTACATACATACTAAGAACACAGGGAAAAATAGAGTGACACAGAGACAGAAAGGGGGAGACGAGTTAGAGGGAAGGAGGAGGGATAGAGGGGAAGGAGGGAGGGGGGAGGGAGGGGGAGAAGAGATAGAGGGAGGGAGGAAGGAGATAGAGAGAGAGAGGGAGAAAGAGGGAGAAGAGAGATAGAGAGAGAGGGAGGAAGAGAGAGATAGAGAGGAGGAAGAGAGATAGAGAGAGGAGGAAGAGAGATAGAGAGAGGAAGAGAGAGAGAAGGAGGAAAGGGAGAAAGGGGAAGGAGAAACATTATAATAAATATTTTAAATTTAAAGTTTTTATTTATGTTTTAATTTTAATTTTAATGTTAATTGTACTTTAATATATAACAATTAAATGATGGCATGCCTTTACTGAACACGGACACAAAAATTAAAAGTGACAGTATATTTATTTATTTAAACATCTTGACATATAAATGTACAAACAATATATAAACATACAATATATATACATATATACATACAAATGTACAAAGATAAATAAAAACTAAGACTACATATATACACATATTACAATCACTTCTCTCCCTTGCCGTTGGCATCAAATGGCGACTGTGTGGCTGACGACGAGGCGAATAAGTCCAAATTGACCCCCAACATGCCAGATATCCCGGATAACCCCGAAAAGTTCAATAATCCCTCCGGGCTGGCCGACTCAGACAAGTTCACTTGGGGGTCGCCGCGTGTCAGAGTCGCGATGTCTGCGGCAGCGCAAGTCCCTGGCCATGCCGGACCCACAGTGGGCGGAGCACCCCCGCGCACCACAACTACGGGAGAGCCCCTCGTGTGCGCCACCATCCCTAATGTCCGTACTTGTGCGGTGTGCGGTGTGCGGTGTGCGGTGTGCGGTGTGCGGTGTGCGGTGTGCGGTGGTGATGGCCATACCAGTGGAGCTGCGGCCACCTCGTGACCCACAGAGGTTGGAGGTAGAGGCTGAGGCGGAAGACTTGGCAGAGGCGGCTGTGGCTGTGGCTGTGGCTGTGGCTGATGATGAATGTGCGGCTGCCCCAAATAGCGCTGCACATACTCGTGTGTCTGTGAAGCCCATGGTGATGCCGGTGGTGGCTGGTGAGTCCACTGGTGGGGTCGAGGCTGGTATGCCTCACTGGCAGACACACGAGCAGGTCCAGGAGAAGGTCCAGGAGCAGGTGCAGGAGCAGGTGCAGGAGCAGCCACACAAACCACCGGTGCCACGAATGTTCCTTCCTCCTCCTCCTCCAGATGGTGCGACACCATGCGGTTGAGTGCACCGCAAATGGACACAAACCGCTCCTCTGGCATCGTGAGGATCATGTCCCGCAAATGTCGGTGGAGGTGGAGGAGGAGGCGGCTGTATCACCTTGAGGATGTCAGCAGACTCGTCGAACCTCTTGTGGATGGCAGCGAGGAGGTTGTTGTCGACTGGGGCAGATCGCTTCCCTCTCCCCTCTCCCCTTTCCCCGCTCTTGGGATGTAGCGGGGGGAATGGGTGGAAGATCCTCGTCCATCGCCACCTCCACATCGGTCGCGACATTCTCCTCCATGCTGAGATCCAGCTGCGGAGCCGCGATAGGAGTGGCCAACTGCAAGACAAAATCATAAAATAACATAAGTAACATGAATGCAAATCGATATTTCGACAAAAGACACGACAAGTCAACAGTAAATCAAAAATATATAAAGCAAAAATAATTAACGTTAAATGCAAACATGGATTTATAACGATTATATCACGATACATCTATTGTCAATATCTCGATTTAAGAACAACTACACAACAACTCAACATTAAAGAAATAAATAATATTTAACAAATAACTAGAATATTTACATAAATACAACAAAAGCATAACATAACAAACTTTAGAATAAGAGCGGTTTTACGAGAATACTAACGGCCGCACTTGTCAGAACGATAAAAGATTGTGTACTTACACTCCTGCAGGGCTCCGGTCGGTGACGGACGACGGACCGCAGGAACCCGAACTTGCGCAGGATCCACTGCCCTCGCTCAGTCAGGTCAGTGGCTCCGTCCCCACTTTTCTTCTTGTGGAGCCGTGTGTTCGTGTCCCTGAGTGACTTGAACCACTTCTGGAGATGGACTGTTGTGGTCCCCAGAAGTGTCGCCTGGTCCTCCCACATCTTGGCCTTTCTGTCTGAGCGGCGGTAATCCGTGAGCTTCATGTTCCACATGATGGGGTTCTCCTGGAGGAAGTCCAACATTTGATCCTCCTTGAAGACCGACAGAGAACAGTCGCTCTTCTTGGCCCTCCGTCTCTTTGACACGGAGATGCCACCGGTGCTGGTGGAGGCGGTGGTGGCAGCAGAGGCGGCTGAGGCAGCGGACGATGCACATGAGCTGCCCTGAGAGGCAGGAGATGGCGAGCTGGAGCGGGGACGCCAGCGTTGCGTCGTCGACCTCTCCACTTCCCTCTCCAGCTCCTCCAGTTGATAGTGGTGTTCTGGAGAGTGGTGTTCTGGAGAGTGGTGTTCTGGAGAGTGGTGTGGAGAGTGGCGAGGTGGCGAGGCAGGTGAGGAGGCTGGTGATGGAGAGCATTGTAAAGTCTGCCTCTTTCTCCCTCTCCTACGGCCTAGTCCTCCTCCTGTAGTTACAGCAGCTCTGGAGGCTGGTGTAGTAGCAGTAGTACTGGTAGTAGTAGCAGTAGCAGAAGCAGCAGCAGCAACAGTGGTGTTCCTCTTAGCAGGTATGGTGGCAGAGTGAGGGGAGCCTGTTGCTCCAGGCTATATATACCCAGGAGCCACCAGGCGGCGGACCGCGGAGAGATAACATAGGTCGCGCATAGGTTTCGCATACGCTCCTCATACGCTCCTCATACACTCCTCATATGCTCCTCATACGCTCCTAAAATAATCATACGCTCCTCATACGCTCCTCATACGCTCCTCATGCCAATCAAAACCGTCAAAAAATGGTGCAGCACGCTCCCATACGCTCCTCATATGATCCCATACGCTCCTAAAATAATCATACGCTCCTCATACGCTCCTCATACACTCCTCATGCCAATCAAAACCGTGAAAAAATGTCGCAGCACACTCCCATACGCTCCTCATAGGCTCCTCATACGCTCCTCATACGTCCCCCATACGCTCAAACCCACCCGAAAGTTCACAGAAGGTCATCATAGGCCGGCACCCACACAACTTACGTAGGTTTTCAATACGCTCCCGCCATACGCCGTAATGTGACAGGGCCTTTAGACCCTGATGTTTATGTTGAACTGTTGAGTACAGTGAATTTATCAAGTGCGCCTGTGTCAGGTAGCAATGTTACCAGAACTGTGGATAACAGATGTTTAGATAATTTACATGATGTTACTTTATTACATAGGGCTTCCAGTACTGTTGATGGGCGAATTGGAGTTCGCCAGCATAATTCAAAACACAACAAGCGAGAACAGTGGACCAACATTTAATATCTTCAACTTAAGCCGTGTTTACACGGGCAATTGTGAAGCGAATTAGACAAAGCGATTCATATGAAGCGAAGTAGCGGCGCGTTTACACAAAGCGAGTTTGAAAGTGTTTCGGCGCCGGGAACCAGCAGCCTTAGTTCTGCCTGTAGCCGGCGAGCACTGCTATTTGTTTACTTTACACTCAGCGATTCGACGCCGATGTAGCTGCTACGTTAATATCGCTTGTAATTTAGGGTTAATTTAATTAAATTTCATTATTTGAGTATGTAATTCTGTTAAATATGATCGCATTCAATAGATTTCGGCCTAATCGGTCCCTAACACTGCCGGGCACCAGCGATAGTTACAGCTGCGCATGTAGCCGGCAAGCACTATCCCCGCCCGGGAACCAGCGGAATCGCTTCATATAAACCACCTCGCGAGGCGATCTACAAAAAGCGCATCATATGAATCGAATCAGCCCTAATACGCTTCAGCGGCGCGTTTACACGGCGAATGTGAGGCGAACTAGGCAAGGCGATTTATATGAAGCGATTTAACTCTCCCGTGTAAACACGGCTATAGATACATGCTGCTATATCATGAGCAAATTCCAATAATCAATAATAAATCGTCGATGATTAATAACAACTACTAGCTGAAGAGACCAACCTGTCTCAAGCAATCAAAGTTTAGTATCTATGTCGAGCTAGTAATATAAGAATAATTGCTATCTTCTCGACAAATATTTAGCTATATCATGACTACATTACTGTGGACTGTGTGCGTCAAATAAGTTACACTCAATTAAAACTCGAGATAGTAATATATCTGAAAAGATTTCATAGAATCTAGAAAATGACAATAAGTAAATTTCTCATGACTAAATTACTAACGACTGTGTAACTGATGCCTATGCCGTTGTGGAAGAAAAACATACACAGATAAAGATTTTAATAACATTCTCACAGAAGCATAGTGACTCAGAAATAGGCTACTCGAACACTCGGCCCAACGAAGGTAAAATGCATAGTTCAGCTCAGTAGCTAAGATATTGTGATGTTACTATGATGGAAAAACTAGTTACTGTAGTTTTTAAGGGTGTAGATACTGCTCAACAGGATTTAATTTGAATTACAGACCGAATACCTGCGATACCAGCTACAGACGGTAACTACGTTAGTTACTGTAGATACCTCTTACGTGGTTACGCTGTGGGCTCGCTTGTCGTGATGAATTATTCATGTTACGGCGTAACATGTACAATTTAATTAAATATAATAAAGTTGCAGACGAGGTAAAGGAGTTACATGAGAGTAGAAAGACAGTAGTTACCATTCCATGTACAAGGATTGATAATATTGTGGTGGGTGAAGATTTATTACAGGGTGTGAAAGTACGTCTGAACATTTTGACTTCTGGATACTGAATGAATTTATTCCCCTTCAGGGCTCAAACCATAGCCGGCCAAACTTTTCCATGACGTCATCTCATTTGCATATATTTATTACAGACATGTCTAGATGTCTAGACGTCTATTACGCATATATCACATCCCCCCCTCAAAGTATTTCTGAGACATGAAATGTTTCAAAATCCCCATAAAACATACAAGGTTTACTCATTCATCATACAGTAATGCAATAAAATATACAAGCACTTAACTTAAGCGAGTAGGCATAAGTAAGTAAGTAACTTAAACCACAGGTTTAGCGAGTGTCCGAGCGCACTATGGCACTGAAGTCCTTTGAACTGTCCGGCTTAGAGCAGGCACACGCAGTTTCCCGGGGATGCAAAGTTGCACAACCAGCGGACGTCGCATTTTAGGTCGAGGTCCACGTCGGTCGCACCGGAGACGGGGGCCGCCCTGAGGCTGCGGAGGCTGAATTTCCGGGCCGCCAGGACACACATGCTTATGTGCGCCAGGCGGCCCACGAGCCTCTGGAGGGCCTTCCTTGTGAAAGTGGGGCGGGCAAGCCAGCACTCGCAGTCGTCGAGGACGTCCTCCAACTTCTGGTCGGGGACACGCAGTTTCCCGGGGATGCAAAGTTGCACAACCAGCGGACGTCGCATTTTAGGTCGAGGTCCACGTCGGTCGCACCGGAGACGGGGGCCGCCCTGAGGCTGCGGAGGCTGAATTTCCGGGCCACCAGGACACACGTGCTTATGTGCGCCAGGCGGCCCACGAGCCTCTGGAGGAGTCCTTCTTGGATGCGACGCGCGCCTTTGATGCCATCCGTGAAGTCTGCGCCCTCCTTGGACTGGCCCTCGCCCCTGACAAGTGCTGCCCCCCTACCGTCAGGCTGACCTGGTTGGGGATTGAGCTCGATACACAGCCCCCCCCCCCCCCCCCCCCCCCCCCCGCCCCCCCCCCCACCCACCCCCCAATCGCGGCCTCAATGGGTGATCGAGTGCGACTCTTGCCTGACGGGCAGGGGCGCCTTCTCCCACGACCAATGCTTCTCCGAAGCCTACAGTGACACCATGATCGCCGCATACCCCTCCATCCACGAGCTTGAGGCTGTGAACCTCGTCCTGGCCATGAAGATCCTCAGGCCGGAAGCCCTGGGTGGGTACCAGGTCGTCGTCAACACCGACAACGCGGTCTCGGCCCTGGCCCTCCAGTCCGAGCGGGCAACGGACCCCACCCTCGGCGCTTGCGCCCATGAGATATGGCTCGTGGCGACTCTCGGGTCATTCACCATCACTGTCCACCACAAGCCGGGGATCGAGCTGGTCCTCGCGGATGCTCTTAGCTGCGTGCACTACTCCCGGGTCACCTTGGACATTGTCCGCGAACAGTGTCGAGTATTGGGGATTGCTCGTGTTAGGGCCACGCACTCCCCGAATATCTTTACAAGTGACTTCTAATTCTCTTCCCCAGACTACGATCGGCACGCCCACGAGCACCTCATGACCATCCACCGGGCCGCCCTCACCCCCCCCGGGACCTGGCGCAACCACGATCGCCACGCGAGGAGGTACCTCGAGGTCATGCTCGAACGGCGCATCGACCACCTGGCCCCAGCCCCCTACGACGTCGGACAGTTCATCGCCCACCTCCACCGTGAGCTGCCCTCCCCCGCCTCGGTCACAAACGCCCTCTCTGGTGCTCGTTCCTGGGTCCGGGAAGCGGGGGGTACCTCACCCCCTTTGACGCCCCCTTCGTGGAGCGGGTCAGGAGGGGTGGCGAGATGATCTTCGCCACCCCGATCAGGAGGGCCCTCGCCATCACCCCTGTGATGATCCCCAGGATATATGCCCACATGCGTTCCCGGGGGCACCTTGGGGTCGCCCCGTGGGCCGCGGTCGTCATCGCGTACTTCACATTCATTAGGCAGTCAAACCTGCTGTCGCCCTCCCACGCCCCGGGGGGGGGCTCGCACATGCTGCGCCGCGATGACGTCCAGCGCGCCCCGGGCGGCCTTCGCACCCGCATATCTTCGTCGAAGACCATTCGCTCCCCGGCGCAGATGGTCTCGCTCTTCGTCCCCATGCTTCCTGCGTTGCCCATGTGCCCCGTTCGCGCGTGGGAGAGGGCGGTGTCCTTGGTCCCTGCCCCGGGTGATGCCCCAGCCTTCCTCGCCCGCCTGGGAACCCCTCTCACCCCCCGTGACGTCACACCCCTGCTTCGGGCTGCCATCGTGGCCGCTGGACTCCCGGAGACTGCCTTGTACACCCTCCACGGCCTCTGTAGGGGTGCCACCCAGGCTTGCTCTTCCAGGGGGGTGGACCTCTCTGCAATCATGGCCCAGGGGACCTGGGAGTCCGACCCAGTCCACACGTACGTCCCGAGGCTGGTGCCTGTGGATGCCCCGAGAGCCTTGGCCTTGTGCTTTGGGTCGGCTCCCGGGCCTACCTACTCGAGCTCCAAGGTCCTCCCTCTACCATCAGCCGACATCGAACAAGTGGACTGAACTCACCCAGACAATTATCATTATCCTGAAATTTAACCTTGTAACACTGTATACCTGCCTCAAATAAACCCTCCTTCTCCCACACCAGTCTCGAGCTTCCTCTGTCCGGATCACTGTGATAACACGCTAAGCCATTGAATGTAGTATCCTGAACCATTGTCTTTGAGTTCCCGATTCCAATACCTATTGTATTTAAAGTTGCATAATCCGATGGCTTTTAATTTCTGTCGTTTTCTGACATGAAAATACCAGGTCGATCAATGCAATCTACCTTGCTTTAATTTGAAGTAACCTATATTTAAACTGACTAACTTGGGATATACTTAAATATAAGCATGGCAAATTAATGTTGGTGTCCTTATCAAAACTATAACTATAGGCTTCAGCAGTAACATGTTATATTGAACTGACTTTGTACACCCTCCTATGTAGCAGCAAATATTAAATAAGTGCACCAATATCTAAGCTAGGTATTGTGAAAGTACGACGTCTGAACACTTTGACTTGTGCTGGATACTGAAAGCTTTATTCACCGTCCAGGGATCTGAACCACTGGCACCCTGTGCCTCTGACGTCATCTCATTTACATATTCCTTTGTTCTCTGCTCGTGCCTCGATGTCTTTTACGCATATATTACAGGTATGTATGTTCAACTCTAGATAAATGTTTAAGTCATCGGTTTGACTCGTCCATGGTTCGAACCCACGACCCCACGATCTACCAACACGGGAGATGGATGCTCTAACTCATTTGGCCATCCCGTCTGGTCCCTGGGTACAGATGATGGATAACTGGTGTTTTCCCGAGGTACTAGCCTCGGATAGTATTGGGTCAGGGCCCACCCACTCTACCCTACCATGACTATCATGTTCCGCTGGAGTAACACCCCCCCCGCTTAAGGCGAGCCTTCGTGTTAATTTATATAATTATTTCCATGTGAATTTCCCGGGCCTGTGTGGGCCGCCGCTGCCTCTTGTCCCGTCTGCAGGTAGTCCGTCTCCGTCGGTGTCATTCCCGGGCTAAGGTCGACCAGCCAGAGTACAGGTTTTGCCCTTCTCGCATTTATCGGCCTAAAGCATTTACTTAGTAATTTCAACTAACTGGCTGTCCTCCCCGCCCTACAGTGTATTTTAATATGTTTAAATTGATCCAGAACTAAGCAGACGCGCTAGTGTTACTGCCACTGTCACTGATAATCAGCCTAAGTTACTGTCATATTTTAGCCAAAAGAACTGTACATTAATTCCGTTAATATGTCTGTTATAATCTTCCCGCAGATGGGTTAAGTAGCTGCATAAGGCCTATTAGGCATAAGGCCCTTAATTATATATAAAGCAATCGAATATTAAGTTTGACCATAGCGGTTAATCTATAAGAAGTCTGGAGAATAGTAAAGAATGCAAGGAACGTTCCAATTCACCTTTCGAAATAGCGAAATAGCAAATGGTAGACAGGAAGTGTGAACACTTATTTGTCTCTCATTTTTGCTTGAGTGCAAGTAAATATGCAACACAAGGAATAATTAGTAGCATGTGGTGAATAAGGGGTCAAATTTCCCTGGATCATCAGCCCATGCTTTTTCTAATCTGTTCTTGAATGAATTTATTGAGCTCACGCTTTATTCTTACCCTAACTAAAAAGCAATTGTAGCAACATGTCATATATGCATTATTAAATCCCCTCCCATATCATTAAGTTAAAACAAGTTTAGAATTTTGACAATAAGAGGCTAAATCTCGGCTGAAACATCAGAGCGTGCATAAACACGTC
Organism: Branchipolynoe longqiensis; assembly: GCA_030323885.1. NCBI lineage: Eukaryota > Metazoa > Annelida > Polychaeta > Phyllodocida > Polynoidae > Branchipolynoe > Branchipolynoe longqiensis. The sequence goes on from CM059198.1 coordinate 39,383,725, forward strand.
TGATGGGTCTGAGTCCGAATGCCCGACCTCCTCTCGCTGCCAGAAGAGTCGCAATTGACGTCTCCTAGCAACGCTTTACGGTCGGAAACCCGGGGCCTCGCAAATGTTGGCATTTGCGAGTCTGCCATGGCGAGTAGCCCGCATTTCCAAATGCGGGTTAATCGGCCCAAGCTCGCAAATGTCACAAGGTGAATAGTCTCGCCCACTTCACTGCTCCCCCAGACGAACAACAAGGATTGATGTTCGTCTAAAAAAGGCAAAGTGGGCGCAACTACAACGGTTTGCGGTTGCAGCACAACAACAGTTATTACCTCCCGTGATATAGTCCCGCGTCCTACAAAATTGCAGGAGGCAAGACGCATACATGCATTCTCGTTGTGTTCATTTCCTGAAATAAAGAAACCAGGAACCTGGTCAAACGGTAGTTACCTAGTTGGTTACAAATAAACATTTTAAATACATTTAAGCTACAATGTAAGCAATTCACATTTAGCTAAAGAAGATGGTACCAATAAAAAAATTCATTACACCTAAAAAAAATGTTATCTCTATATTTTACGCCTAAAATAATGAAAAATGTTACCAACATATTTTATGTTTAAAACTACTGACATAGTTATAGGAGCCTGTAAGGTATACGTAGAGTGCGAACTGCACCCGATGCGGTTATCAACACGGGAGTGGCGCATGTCCAGCGGCTGACAAACAATGTCTACAGTGCAATAGATATGGCCACTTTCAAAAGGTGTGCCGATCTAGACGAGCAGATCGTGCTCGAGTGGATGAACTTGACGTTAACGAGAGCGTAAAGGAAGATGTTACCATTGACGACGAGGATGACCTGTTCGTAGGGGAAATAACAGCTGAAGCGACAAGCAGCAGCAGTTTGTGGTACGTGGAATACACATTGCAAAACATTCCTGTAAAGTTTAAACTGGACACTGGGTCCCAAGCCAATATTATTCCACGTACAATCTACAATGCCCTGACAAACACCGTGTTACATCCTTCACGTTGTTGTCTAATCACGTACTCAGGTGATCGGATACGTCCCGAAGGCGAGTGCACGTTCACCATTGAGGGGGTCCCGTTGAGGTTCCAAGTGACAGCCAGCGGCACACCGATCCTGGGTAAACAGGCGTGCGTACAACTCCATCTGATCCGACGAGTAGAGGAAATCACTCTTCGGACAAGACAAACAACAACAACCGGGAAGGCGGCAGAACATTTGGTGAAACAGTATTCAGACATTTTCACTGGTTTAGGCACTATAAAAAGTAATGCTACGATACATATTGACATTAATGTAGAACCTGTAATTGACCCACCGCGGCGAATTCCCCATGCAATTGTTGAAAAGGTAAAGGAGGAGTTAGACAGAATGATAGAATTAGGCGTTATTGTCAGGCAGTTTGAACCAACCCCGTGGGTAAATTCTATAACAATTGTTAAGAAGCCTAATAAAATTAGAGTTTGCCTAGACCCAACCAAACTAAATAAGGCCATTTTAAGTACACCATATCCCACAAGAACTATAGAACAGGTTATAGCGAAAACAAACAATGCTAAATTTTTTTCTGTCATTGACGCAAATAGCGGTTACTGGCAGATAGAACTACATTCTGAGAGCTCAAAATTGTGTACTTTTAATACCCCGTGGGGGCGTTTCCGATATACCCGGCTACCATTCGGGATTAAAACGGCTGGGGACATATTTATTAGTCAAATGAACAAAATATTGTACGGTTTGCCAGGAGTAAATGTAATTGCTGACGATATATTGGTATATGGAACCACTGAGGCCGAACGCAATAATAATTTAGAAAATGTATTTAAAAGGGCTAGGGAGGCTGACCTACGCCTCAACCCAAAAAAGTCTGTCATCTGCAAAACCGAAGTTAATTATGTAGGACACACATTAACCCAGTCCGGGTTGAAACCCACTGCAGACCGTGTCAGAGCCATAATCGAAATGCCCACCCCCACTGACAAGGCAGCAATTCAACGGTTTTTAGGCATGGTGGGCTACGTCGGTAAATTCATTCCGAATCTATCCGGCATTTCTAAACCACTAAGACAAGTTATATGTAAAAACAGTCCTTGGTTCTGGCAGCATGAACAAAACCATGCATTTGAGACTCTAAAAAAACTGTTGATATCGGCCCCTGTGTTAAAATACTATAATGTAAATGACAAAATAACTCTGCAAGTAGATGCTTCCAAATCAGGCCTAGGGGCAGCAATTCTTCAGCAATGTAGGCCTATTGCTATGGCATCAAAGGCTTTGGATACGTGCCAATCAAGCTATGCAGTAATAGAAAAAGAGTTACTAGCAATTTGTTTTGGGTGTGTCCGTTTCCATGATTACATTTATGGTAAAGAGGTAATAATCGAGACTGATCATAAACCACTTGTATCGATAATGTCGAAGCCGTTGCATCTGTTGTCAGCCAGAATGCAACGGATGCGCATGAGGCTGCAAAACTATAACATAGTAATGAAGTACGTCGTGGGTAAAGAAATGTTTTTTGCGGACACACTTTCCCGCGCACACACCACCGACATAGCACCAAACAAATTATTTGATGACAACATCTCCGTGGCAACCATAGATATTGCCCATGACATGATTGACCGGATCACAAAGGCTACAAACACAGATACCACACTCACTGAGGTTACAAAGTTAGTAAGAGAGGGTTGGCCCTCCCAAAATAATTTGGTTATGTCGTGCGCTAAACCATTCTTTACCTATAAAGACGAAATAGTAAATAGAGCGGGTATATTATTTAAAGGAACTCAAATAATTATACCCTCTAGTTTGCAAACGGAAATGTTAAGTGTATTGCATGAAACCCATTTGGGGATAATAAAATGTAAGCAGCTGGCCAGAGACAATGTGTTTTGGCCTGGGATGAACCGGCAAATTGAAGACTTGATAGCCCGGTGTAGCACTTGTCAGAACTATAGAAATTCCCTTAGTGCTGAGCCCATGACCCCTCATGACATACCCGATATACCATTCTGCAAAGTGGGGGTCGATTTATTCCAATACCAGAATACGACGTATCTCATCCTGGTGGATTATTATTCGAAATTCCCCGAAGTAGTAGAACTACAACATACAACGTCCAATGCAATAATTAAATCCCTGAAGGAAATCTTTGGACGATATGGTATACCGACATCACTAATGTCTGACAATGGGCCACAATTTACAAGTAATGAATTCAAACATTTCGTGAGCACATATAAATTCAATCACGTTGTCTCTAGCCCATACTATCCTAAAAGTAATGGTCAAATAGAACGTTATGTTCAGACAATAAAAAAAATTATGAAAAAAGCAGGGGATAATGACCAGGACTACAACCTGTACTTATTAAACTACCGAAATACTCCTCTCACTAAGGTGAACGCCTCTCCAGCTCAACTGCTCATGAGTCGTCGCCTTCGATCTAAAATGCCAACAACAACAACAAAATTGCACCCAGAGGTTCAAAAATCCAAAACGAAAAACCTTGCCAAATTACAGGAGCGTCAAAAGTACTACTATGATAAAAGAGCTGGTAAAGAAAAAAAGTTGCTACAAATAGCAGACCACGTCAGGTACAAAACACACGACGGTAAATGGAGGGGTGGCACTATAACACATACAAACAAACAAAACCCCAAAGATTATGTAATTGTAAACTGCGCGGGGAAGGAATTACACCGAAACCGGGTGCACATGTTTAAAGTACCACCAACTGATAACACACATTGTCAGCCCCTGAATAACGGTGCACCACAAAATAGCACCAAAGCTAATCAAACAATTTTCATGAACAAACACAGCATACCTGACAAAACAACAAAACTATACACGACTCAGAGTGGACGCGTCTCACGTCCGCCGGAAAGATTTGGGTTTCCAGAAAGAAAATACAAATACAAATAAACCAATACCAGTGTTTACATGTCAAGTTTCATGTGTTTAACACATCATAAATGTTGATGTTCCCCACGTAACTATGTTATACTGCTCGCTATATAATAACTTACTCGATCATTCATCCATGTTTCCAAGTTCCAGGTTCACTATGTTACCCGTTCAATATATATATATATATAAACTAATTATTAAGACAATGTGACATAATGTATAATAATAAAAAAATAAAAAAAATAAAAAGGAGAGGGAAGATGTAAGGTATACGTAGAGTGCGTATAGCCAGGGGCTCGAGGGGTGACGTCAGAGGTTGGAAGGTAAATAAACACACTTACAGACTGGACGTCAAGGTGTTCAAGTGTCATCCATATACTACAGAGCCTAAAGAAATCTATCAAGAAAGATAGATTTTTTATAATGGAATAATTTCAGGGTGTATTTGCCCTACGAGGGTACACTGATCATCATTAAATATTCCATTTTTTTATTTATTCTTTTTATTTATTTAATCCAATTTGTATTATTTTTCTTTAATATATTTTCTCTTTTATTTTGTTTTTACTGATAGGTGTCCAGTTGTTTTTGTTTTTTATGTACACCATGTGTTGTTTTTTTTCCTTTTTTTTATGTGTCAAGCAAAAATAAAACAACAGGAAAGGAGCCGTGAGCCCTTATAACGGCTTAAAATTAACAATTGCCCCTGCAACTCGGTGCAAGGGGCCGTCCACTGGTTAACAGTCGGTTCCCACCATGCCGTCTACGCTATACATCCGTTAGCACCATTGGCAGCTGTAGTGCTCTACTTAAGCACGGTGGGACTACTCTAAGTAAAATAGAGATATATACATTATATATATATAGTACCAGCGTTAAACTGCCAAGTGTGGTAATGGACAAACAAAACAGTAGTATTATTTATCGTTAAATTTGTATTTACTTTTCGTGTTTTACCTTCCAGAAACTATTGGTCGTACCAAATGACATATACATTCTTGTTTACATGATGCCTAGCAGATGGGCCTAAAATGCGTACTCACGCAAAGTACACTAAGATCAACTTTTGAAATCACGGGCCGACCTGGTCGGAGCCGGTCGAACTGGGTAATCTAGATTCACGACATAATATCTGGCTTACCATCCTCCTACTAGCGACTAATGGAAGAAAATAACGTGGCCATTTCCTGGGTTGAAACCAGTTATTTCTCATCTTCCCCAGGGGAAGGAAATAACAATAGCCAGTTCCCATGATGAAGCTAGTTATTTCTCGGCTTCCCCCGTGTAGTACCCGGACTAGTAGGTGCCCCCTGGCACTTACAGTAGACAAATACAATTTTCCTTGGGTCCGCAATAGAATGCGGACTCCGTACCCAGTCGACTCCTGGCCACCGATGAAGTCAACACATGTTTGACACCAGTCAATACAGCTAGCACAAGCTGATATGTTTCTTTTCATATAAATTACATCAATGACCATTTAGTACGGATGTACCGTTCCGATAATTTACCGCAGATGCGGGGCACATGGCCTAATAAAACATTGTATACCTTGACCAAAGGTTAGTGCAAACTGCACATATAGCGTTCACCTATTCTTTTTAGCATTAATAAGATTGCAGATCGTATCCGCCTACTACCACAGTTTATAACAAATATAATACGAGCCAAATGCTCGTTCACAGACGTCTACTAGCTGACCCTAGTGGGAAGTCGCACATGGAAAAGGGCAAAAATATTATGGAAATTTATGAAAAATATATTGATATGAAAGTAATGACATCCTGCAACATTGCTATGAGCCCTGGCGTTTCGTCATGGTCGTTCAGCCGCTCTGTGCTCAATGTTGCAGCAAGGTTGCAGCAAGGTTGCAGGTTGTCTTTGCTCTAACAATCCAAGAGAACTATTTAGATTACACAAAAATCAGGTGGAGCCCTGCCATGCTTGATTAAACCCGTTAATAGCTGTTCTCTGCACCTGAAATTAAAATTTTAGTTAGCGGTTTGTTACCTGCCTAAAGACGGCCTAATATATTCTAAATTTAAATATACTAGTTTAATTTTGAATCTAACTACTCGAGTTTGCCGAACATCCACGCCATGGGCAAAATAGCGCAAACGAAAAGCCGAGCCGTCGCAGTTAGAGCGCTCGGGATATTTGTGGAAATTCACGCTGGGTTCCAACATGGAAGTCTACCAGAAATTAATGTCGGGTTTGACCCAATGTGGGCCAACGCACGGACCGTGAAGCGCCCGGCTGTGGTTCCAAACGCACCATACACTACAGTAGACAATAACCGGGGGAGCGTGCCGTCAAATCCTGCAGAAAGCCAATGCCAAACAATAGATGCAGTCGTCGACTCACAAATAAATAAAAGCCCGTGTATATGGAGAAACACATATATTTATTGCAAGTGATGTGCCGGTTTCGGAGCGGCCAATACCTGGTAATGGAATGGGCCAAACCCATAAAAATTGACATTACCAGAAAAAAAATAGGCTAATGCGGGTACCTGAAATTAGGTCCTAGCGGGACTAGTTGTACCCGATCCTCGCTCTTCGGGGATACCCACCCTCTCAGAAGGAGATCATCACAGGGCTGTGGAATTTCTGCAGTGCTCACTGTTTCTCGCCAGCTAAGCTGCCTGATATTTTTGTACCAGACAGGCCGGTACCGCCAGAGCGACTGCCATTAATCGTCAATGGATGGTCAAAAGGCATAATCCGGGGGGCCGCATCTCTCATCCCCATGAAAACCGGGAATATTCCACGAATAAACTGGAGGGAATGCAGTTATTCAATAGCATATATTTAATTACTGGTGAAATTCGTTTTAGAATAGCATCAATTTCTATCAATGGAATATGGGAAAAATTTCGCGATAACTAACATCGCGGGTCGTTTTGTATGTTATATTTTTTCAAAATATGGTCCAATAATTGTGCCAAACAATTTGGGGCATTTCCAGGGTACTACTCAATGTATCTCGATACTTCATCTCCTAATGGAAGAAGCTGGAATGTCGCGATATCCCTAATCGCGGGCGGTGTAGTTTGGTACAAACCTAATTTTTACAATCTGCAACATTTCTTTACGTGGTAATTTCAACCAAAATTACGTGAACATTATTTCGCGGTGTGTCGCATGAGACATCTCACATTACTCTGTCAATTGAACCTAAACCCGCTTCACCACAAGTGGTGAAGCCTGCGGGCCCGCATGTGGCCGAAAGCCTCGCATTTGGAAATATTAGAATGACAGCACACATGCTGGTAGCTCATAAACGCTAGCTCGCCATTTCGCGGGGAACCGCATTTTTACATTATGTTAGGTGCACATGCCTAACTTACGATCAAATGGTTTCATGTTTAACCTGATATTATTTCAATACGGATTTAATATCCTGACCAATGAAACACTAATTTTACAACTCTGATGATTAGTGAAATATTTAAGTTTACCGTGTCTACTCGCAAATACTAAGTTAGAAAAGTTCAATGCGATGTTTAATTTTGTTAGTTTAATCAAATTTACGTACTAAATGCGAGCCCACATTTAGCGGGCTGGCCCGTTGCCATTTGCGTTAGTTTTGAATATTATTTAAAACAATGGAGTTTTGGTGCCATTACCACCAGTTTCAACATCCTTATTACACAGCACCATCACATGCGGTCCATGATCCGGCTATATGACTTTTACACACCTCGTCATAACACTCCATGGACCAATGTGTCCAAAACCTTTTTCTGGGATAATCTATGATATTTACATGATATATGTACATTACTCGACTGGTTTGTTGTTTTTGCCAGAAATTTAATTGCTGTGTAGTGTTATTCATCTTTACTTTACTTTTACAGGAGTTCATTTATTAATTATTTTATTACTTTCACCGAACTTCGCAATACCTTTATCTCTATAGAATTCTGATACGGTTGCGTTATTTTACTCCTTAAATTTTTGGTCTGGTGGTTGTGCTTGAGGGTTTATTTACCAGTATTACCTACGATATAATATCTTAAAATTTTAAAATAAGTTTGGTAAGAGAATGTTGACTTATTAGGATGAAATTTGGAATACTGATTAATTTAAGAAGTACTTTGACATTTGGAATAAAATTTGGAATACTTTTTAATTTATGACGTCATTTCAAAATCCCATCACCTCTTCCACATGACCAATTTTTATTATGTAATCCTCTGGCCGCCTAAACCATTGCCATGTGGATAACAATTACGTGTTTGTATTTGTTTTAAATGGTTTAAGGCTTACTTTTTATTTTTATTTCATTTTAAGGATCCCAATTTATGTTAGTTATAAACGGTTTATTTAAATGAAATTTTCTACTACCAAGCTGATGCCCTCAGAGAGAATTTATTACTAGATTTTAATTTCCCCCTATAATCGTAAATCCCCGAAATGAACAAATTAAATTACCCCTCTAAAATGGTCGAAATAAATGCTTGCCATAACTGATTCTTGGATAGAATATAGAAATAAATATACAACATGGTATTTACAAAATATATATACAACCCCAAATGTGTGTTATGTGGTGGCGAGTGTGAAAACAAGTATTCATGTGTACAACCGTAAAATAGGCGAACCCCCGCAAATATTTCCCCCGCAAATGGATATGTACCCAGAAACAATAACCATTGTGGTGCCCTGGAGCGATGATGGTGGTGGCCGGTTTCGCAGGGCTACGTATCCCAGTCCCGCATCTGGCGTTGCCTTGGTCTTGGGGTTGGACGCAGTCCTGGAACATTGATGTCGGCTCCCCGCGAAACTGCTGACGTCTCGGAGAGGAGACGTCGCCGTGGCTCCCGAGCATGGTGTAATATTATGTTGTGATGTATATGAAAAGGACATAAACATGATTAAAATATATGGATATGAAATATTAAATATATATTTTAAGAATATATTTGTTATTTTTTAGCAGAGAATCAGGTTATTTAGAGTTATTAAAACGAACACATAATACATTTTCTACTATTTTATATTACAAGTTACATTTTTATTTTAGTATTAACACCCCATACAAAAAACATTACCCACAAGTGTTAAATTTATATTTATATTTTTATGTCATTAATGTAAATTAGGCGGCTAAGCCTGTAAATAGTGGAATATTAATTTATAGCACTACGTATATGTAGTGCTGGAATTAATTTAAACAAGGATTAACCTGTTATGTTTTAAATATTTATATTTATATTGGAGTATTATAAATATTTTTATTTTTATTTTGGAGAAGGGAGGGGGGTTTCGACTGACTCCCGAGGGGGGCTTGGGTTGTCCTCCGACTCTTCTGTGATGGGGTAGGTGGACGCAATGTTCCCACCAGGACGCCCAATGGATCAGTCACCTCGTAGCATACGGAATGTGCGGGGAGGAGACGATGGTGACGTCCGAGAATTCGGTGTCAGCATCCTCCCAATCCTCGTCAGATGCAATAGGGGAGTCCCCTTCATTTGGAGAGCTCCTCGGGGGGACCAAAGTAGGGAGGGTATCGGCAAGACTTACCTCCAGTGCAGCGACACCCACCGGTGGTGGAATGTCGTATGAAGTTGAGGGCACCTCCGGATGCTGTGCCCCGCAAATAGCCGGCTCCTCATCAAGGCGAATGGCAGCCGTAATGTTGACCAGGGATAAATCCTCTGGTTCCTCAGTTGGTGGTGTAGCTGGTCTAGCCACCACCAAACTTCCCTTAGGGGTACCCGTCTTACCCTTGGTGGAGGTAGACGGTGAGACGTAAGGTCTCAGGGGAGCTGTTTTATAACTCCCTGGTAGCCAACGGGGTGTCGGCGGCGGTGGAGGGGCAGCTGGGATAGCCACGTCTCCTGAAGCCGCAGGATGGTTGCCAGCTGCTGTGACCTGGGTAGGTCGGAGCTCAGCTGGCAGGCTAGCTAATAGCTTAGCACTCGACATACGGGTTAGATCCAGAGATTCTGGGTTCCCGTCCCACTGCAGTGCTTGTAGGCCAAAGGCGAACGCAAACTTCATGTTCATGTCCTCCCATCGACGGATTTGCTCCTCATGTTGGGTGATCAGGAAACGGTAGCTGTCTTCCGCTACCAAGGTTTTGGCTTGTGCACAGGCTTGTGCACTGGAATTGCTTGTTGAGCGCTTCGTAGAGGATAAAGGACTGGTTCACCTTGACAGCCTCAAGGCGGTTCAGCCAGAATGTAGCCATGTCTCCAATCATGACTTTAAACATATCCATGGCCGCGGTGGACTCCTCGCTGGAGTCCATCTGCAGAGCCTGCTGGACGGTTGGCGGTAGGCATTCATACCGCTCAAGGACCTGCTTCTTTGACGCTTCCGTCAATTCCCGGGGGAAGGGACTCCCCGCGGCGGCAGCTGGTATGCGATTCTCAGATGCGGTACTAATTTCAGCAGCCCGTAGCTTCAAGTCTCGACGGATTGAGGTTGTGATGGTCCCCACTGTGGTCAGTGTGGGATACACTTGACGCGTTGTTTTGCGCTTAGATGGACCAGCCGTGCTAGTTGCAGGTTTGGCTGCTGCAACAGCTGGCTGTAGAGGTGGAAGAGGTGGCAATCCTCGCTCTTTCCTTATCGCCAACAGCCTTGATGTGCGTGGCTTCGGCGATTTGGTCGACAGACCTCTCCAAAGGCAGATCCTCGACATATTCCATGGCCGCGGCATATGAAATATCCAGCTCAATCTTCTCCGCCACGAAAATGCGGGGAGGGTGTTTTCCAGGCATCCCTTGGAAGATTTGGGACCCATAGATACACACTGTCAGAGTGTGCTCATGATGTGGCAGCCTCAAGGTCTCCATAGATCCCTGACGGCGCCGCTGGTACTTGAGTTCCGGCTCATAGGTGAACCGGCACCGGTCTGCAACTGACGGGTCTTTTGCCACGCGAGCCAAACACGCAATGATCGATTGATCGCGTCTATGGACTGTTCACGCGCAGACTCCAAACGACATTAAGTGTTGCAGCATTAATCCCCTCCTGGGAGTCTCGAAGGGACGTCCATTGGCCTTAGCATAGGGACAAGGTGTAGACTTGTGATCGTCGCATGACTCACAAATGTGACGAGCAAGAACATCCCACCATTTAAAGTGACGCCTGGGAGCTACAAGGTTATCCGGGAGGGCGCTACCTCGCTGCAGAAAATAACCACAGAATGCGCAGCGGTCATTAGGCCTGAAGGTATGCCTAACAAACTTTAAATGTGCAATATCGTCTGCTTGATATTCAGACCTATTCATACCGGGTTTAGCAGTAATAATATCTACCAATTGATCGACGTAAGGCTGAAGGCCGGTTTGATGGTCATCAACCCAGTCTTCTTCGTCAGAGATTCCCGTTCTTATTACGGCGAATAGGAGGGAGACGTAATTTATTAAACATTTTAGGCATATCTGGTAGCCTGTGGGCTGCTTGTGTGTACTGCTTGCATCTGAGCAGATCAGCGAAAACTAAAACCACCATTTTTTCAAAGTTATTGGACTTTAACTGTTTGTTATGAGTATGGTTTCCAAATTCAAGTGTTACGATGTATTTATTAAAATGCATGTAACCAATATAATGAACTATTTTGTGTGTAGTTATATATGTGAGTCGTCGGAAGAACATGCATACACTTGTTGCTCTTGTCAGTGCTTTCACTCATGTAGAAGACCAGTATTTTGAAACTGTTTCCACCAACAAATCTCTGTTACGCAAGTGATCTTGAAGTGAATCAAAACATCCTGACTGCACTTGAAGGTAAGATATTGTTATATATTAATGCTATTAAGCAGATGTTTAAAGTATGTGGCTGTTTTTATGTGTTTTCCGTAGGGTTTCCCGTTCACATTCTGTTTTAGAGTGCAGTCGGTGTCTAGTATGTGTAGTTTGGGTGTTTGATCATTGTAAAACATGCACAAATTTACGGTGGTGATGTGATTTTGATGAAGCAGTTTAAATGTGACAAAATCATTGAAATTATAACTTACCTTCATCTATTTTTAGTTATTGACTTTTACATACATGCATTGAATGTGGCTATAGAACTTATTATGTAGGCTGAGTGTTTGATCATTGTAAAAATGTGCACGAAAAATTGTTATCTTGGTACGATGGTGATAAAACAGTTTAAATGTGACAGAATTTGTAATGCAAATCATGTTTGATTCAAGTCGTTCTTATTTTTGTTCACTGGTTACATTTTGGGGATGCAGTTATGTCAGATATCAAAGTTATTATGTAGGAATCCATATGTTCATAGTGTTTTTTAATGGCGATATAAATGTAAAAATTAGTCAGGTTCAGAATTTCTAATGCAAATTATCATGTTTGTTTTAAGTCATTCTTAGTTTTGTTCACTGCTGAGATTTTCGGGAGGCAGTTGTGTAAGAGAATCAGTTTTTCCATTTGCATCATCACCAGGAAATAAAATTAAACCTTTTGTTCTGTTTATGTATTTTCTGTCAATCTTTTTAGATGTCGTCAGCCAGAAATCAAATTACAACATTTGTTCTAATGTTTCTGTATTTTCTTTCAATCTTTTTAGATGTTCAACCGACAGAGCAGTAGGATTGCTGAAAAGCATCAGCTTCCAGAAGCAGCTGATCCATCATCTCTTCAACCAATAGAAAAAAAGGAAAGAAAGACAGCAGCTCAAGCTACCAGAGACTGGAAGGATCGGATGCAGCAGAACAACCCTGATGAATATGTGCAGTACAAGGTGAAATGCAGAGAGGCATGCAAGGCCTATCGTGACAACTCTTCTGAACATATGAAGGCATGACAGAGAGAGCAGGCGAGGCTGAGGATGAGAGCAATGCGAGCCAGGAAAAAAGAGCAAGCGGAAAAACCTAGACTGACAAGGATTAGCCAAGAAAAGCAGAGGAGTAAATGGCGTGAGGAGAAAAAAAACCAGAAAGAAAACATGACCTCACAAAAGCGACGGAGGTTAATGAGAGAAGAAGGAATCAGTATCGTAAGAAGATAGTCGCTTCTCAGGTAGAAACCAAAGCATCATCAGTTGTCCACAAGGAGCAACCACTGAGAACACCTCGGCAAGAAGAAAGGCCCTGTCATGGGCACGAGCAGCTCTCCCGTCAAGCCCAAGGCAGTTTGTAAGCAGGGTCACAGACCTAGTAACTAAAGCCTCTCCAAGGAAAAGGATCCTCTTCCATCATCTCAGGACAGAAAACAGAGCTGAACAAGAGAGAATGTTGGGCCAAGAAGTCATCAGAAAACTGAAAGGACTGCAGAGGAAACAGTCAGCTGCTGAATGCCACATATGCCGTGTTCTTCTGTCAATCTGCCGAAGAAATGCCTCGGTAAAAGCATGTTCGTCTAACCTCAGTGTCAGCAGAAGGACGGCAGTAAAAATGTATTCTGGCACAACTTTCTCCAGAAAAGTAAAAAAAGAAAGAAAAATGGCATCCAAAGCAATAGCTTTCCTCGAGATGGCATCAACACCACTGCCACACAAAAACTGGTTTCAAAGAAAACTGGGACAGCAGCAGCAGTGCTGACAAAGCCTTTGCAAGACTTGCACAAGGAGTTCGTTGAGGAAGTTGATGAGGCCGTCAGCTTCAGTCACTTTGCCAAATGTCGGCCGGCACATATTCACCCGATGAGGAAAAACCAGCTGCGACAGTGCCTGTGCGAATATTGCACAAACGTTGAACTAAAACTGCGGGCAATCAATGGGATTGCAACCAGGATAAACAATAACTGTTGTATCCGCCACATTTACCATTCTGTTGACCTAATCACCTGTGGCAAGCAAGAGGGCGAATGGAAAAAAGATTGTGTCTACCGAAATTGCAACACCTGCAGTGCTGACAATATGGCTCATCACCTGCATCCACTTCTGCAGCAAGGCTCCTGTGGGAGACCCAGGTCACCATGCTCAATGGGAAAAGGGTTTGCCGCAAAATGTTGAACCGGAAAGAAGGGACTGTGGCACAGCTGGTGGATGAACTGAAGGAAGAGGTCATCTTTCTTGCCCAACACCTCTTCCGAGCTGATTGGCAACATCAGCAGTTTGAAGTAATGCGGAAACAGGTTCCCTTTCCCCGCAACACTGTTGGAATGGTATTGGACTTTGCGGAGAACTTTACCTGCTCGCATCAGGATGAAATCCAGGCTGCCCACTGGTATCATGAGCAGGTAACAGTTCACCCCATAGTTACATACTATGCCTGCTCCTCTTGTGGAGAGACTGTATCTGAATCTCTTGTCTTTGTAAGTGATGATAAACAACATGACTTTGATGAAGTCTTCAGCTTCACAAAAGTGGCCATCGACCATCTCTGCCAAACAAGAGTTATCCAGCTGGAACATGTTATCCAGTGGACTGATGGCTGTGGTGCCCAGTACAAGTCAAAGGGGCCTTTTGCTGACATATCATGTGCTACTGTCGACTTTGCTTGTACGTGGGAGCGCAACTACTTTGGCTCATGGCATGGGAAGGGACCATCAGATGGAGAAAGTGCAGTCATCAAACACCATGCGGCCAATGCAGTCAAGACAGGCTCCGCTACCATTGCTTCTGCAAAGGACTTATTTGACTACTGCTTTGAGAGCAAACTAAATAAGCAGCCTCATGCAGGAGAATGCAAGCACTTCCTGCGGTCCTTCTTTTGGGTGCCAAGAGATGACATTGCAAGGAAGCGAAACAGAGCTACCCAAACACTGAAAGGAACACGCTCACTCCACTCTGTTAGATGTGTTAAGCCACATGTGTTCTTAACCCGTGAACTATCCTGCTTCTGTAGCCAGTGCCAAGCAGGTGTCGGAGCCTGTGAGACCGCGCATGTGACAGGGGAGTGGAAAAGAGAAATTCTATGCCCCAATGCTGATCCTTAGACTGCCACTTCTCTGCCTGTCACCTCCCCATAGAATGTGTTTCTGACATTTGGATTGTCTGTTTCAGTTCTTTGGTTTCCATGTTACCATGGTGATAAACAATCTAAAGCTTAGATTAAGTCACAGTCTTCTAATATTTTTTCCCTTTTTGTTGTCTAACCTGTATTCTGGGTAGTTAGTATTCATTTTTACACTAAAATAGTATATTCATTCAAATGTCAACACAAATATATAAATGACAAAATTGTCCACATGAATTGTAATTTTCCACTGTTAAAAAACTCCCAAATAATCCAAAGCTATTCACTTTTTTCTCTGGATTTCTATCAGAATGTACTAGATGACAAAGAATAAAGGTCGAAAAGTGAAAAAATGCACTTAGGAGTGATAAAATATCAATGTTTCTTGGGTTATTTGGGTTCCATGTTACGCGAGTGATGATATCATTTCCAATAATTGACACCCCCCTCACACCCTAGGAATGAAAATAATTATCTTTTTTTTCATGGTACGGGAACAGACATGTATTCAGCTCTATTATTACAAAAAGAAATGAAAGGTTTTCAGATTTTAATTTTGGGTGGCCCATGTCACACTTTGGTGCCCAGTTTCAGAGAATGACCCATATATATATGTATGTATGTGTGTGTGTCTATGTGTCAAGAAAACAGTCCCACATGGGGATATACCAGCACACTACTACGCTACTCATACTATTTATGGATTTATCCAAAGATACCTGCCCATCACCTCCTTCTCCGCCCCACCCCTTGTCCCCTCAACAATATACGCTCCGCAGCCCCCCCCCCCCCCCCCCCCCCCCACCCCGCCGCACACCGCGGTTGTTCATGTGGGTGGTGACGCCAACAGTACGCGACCAGTAATCGTCAGTACTCATCTGCGCGCCCAGGTGGTAGCATTCCGTACGGCCACCAGTCACGGATTTACCTGTAGGCAACACACCTGTCCACAAGTACGGCGCACCCAGGAGGAACATGACCACACAACGGGGTGACGCAACGCAGGTGAGTGTTGTCTAGATAAGGCTTTGCACGGCACCGCTTGTTGGGTACTTAGTTGCCAAGGAAACTCAGCGAAACCGCCACGATGACACCTACGGTGCACGCAGACGTAGCCGCGCTGACCGTCGCACTGTCTGCAGTAAGCGTGCACCAGTGAAAGCTGAGCAGGGTAGGCTGGTTGGTTGTTGGAGCTTTACATCCTTGCAACATCTAAAGTCATATCAGAACGGGTACCGACTGGTGACAGTGTGCACTCATGGTGACTTTATAGTGCTGCCCCACTGGGAAATCAGGCATCCGGCACCATGACCCGATATCCCACTCAATCACATTATCCTGACATTGAGCTAACCAGCCCTTGTCATATCCTATTAGTACCGTGCACCAGGCTAGGAAGCGACAAGTATCAATTTGATAAGTCATTGGTTTAACTCGACCGGGAACCGAAGTCCCTGTCTTCCGCACTCGAGGCTCGCGCTCTACCGATTCGGCCGCTGCGTCCGGTACTGAGGAGGGACATCCGTATTGAATGCAAGGTGCTGTTTGGGTGATGCAATCTCCAGCTGCTTCCATTGCATCATAAATTGGTATCTGCGTGTACGCCTGTGATGGCAAGAACCAGAGGTAAACTGTGTAGATGCTGGCTTCATGCCATAATTAAAACTACCAAGTGAAGTCACAGCATTTTGCAGCTCGTGGCTTCTCTATGGAAAAAAAGGCAGGGCTGAAAACATGACTGACTCATGACTTTATGTTTCAAAGTTGGTGTCTATATGTTAAATCAATTATTCCAACTGCATAGTAGTACTGCTCTTCAAAGCACGCCTTTGAATATATACTAGTGTTGTCCTGACATAACAACTGTCTTGTTATCGGATGGCTGTTGGAGATTTACGTCCTAGCAACATATCAGGGCACTAGGTCATCTAGGCAGTCTAATGAGACCAAACTAGTTTATAAATTGAACAATTGTTCACATATTGCAGGAGGCGCTAAAGACAAGTACTACAGTAATACTATTATCAACTGTGAAATAAATTGCGGAACCATTAGCCCATTATAACGACACACATATAATTATATGCATAATGTATAAATAAATGTATCGCGTATCAGTGAGATAAGGGAAGAGGTGCAATCGCGACCTGGCGACAATTACAAAAAGTTGTCTGCAGACACCTGTGACTGTTTGCAATATGTTAAGAAAGCATTGAATCAATTATACACGTGCACGCCTCTGGTGTGTGTGGGTTTGTTGTTGTTTTGTTTGCTGGTTTTACTATTGAAGTTGGCGAGTGTTAAGCCCCAGTCAGACCTCACCGGACTGAGGAAATGGACAGAAAACGGACACTGTCCAGTGAAATACGGCAATGTACGCTTTATATACGGTACCCATCTGCTGTGTCCGTTCTATCTCCGGTGGTGTCCGGTACAAGTTTTGAACATGCACAAAACTTGTACTGGACACCACCGGACTGATGTGTATGGTTGGTGTCTGTTTTAAGTCTGTTTTGTCCGTTTCATGTCCGTTACTCATCCGTTAGGTGTCCGGTTTGTATCCTGAAGAGTCCGTTGACGGTGCTGAGGGAATTCGGTCGGTCAGTTTTTGGCGCGTCCATGAAGAGTCCGGTAGGTGTCTGGTTGGTGTCTGTTTGGTGTCAGGTTGGTGTCCATTTGGTGTCTGGCCCGTCCGTTTGACATTGTTTTCCATCTGGTTCTTGTCTGGTTCTCGTCCGTTTACCGTCCGTTTCGTCTGGTGGCCATTGCAACAGTTCGACACCGGACACCACCGGACTAGACAATTCTTTGTCCGGTGGTGTCCGGTACTCACTACGGTAAGGTCTGACTGGGCCGTTAGGAATACACCTAGGACACACTGGTTAAGTGAGAGGGTAATTATCCACCTGCAGGGGTAATCTCACGTGACCATCAGGTGCTGATTGGTGAGGCTATTTACCTGCGCACATGCATAACTGCGTTAGCTGATTGTGGCTGTTTGAACTTCAATGAGGATTTGGATGGTTTGTTTTGTTTGTTCGTTGTTGTTTTATGTCCTAGCAACATCTAAGGTCATATCAGGACGGGTACCGACTTGTGACAGTGCGCACTCATGGCGATTTTATAGTGTTGTCCCACTGGGAAATCAGGCTGCTGGCACCATGACCAGATATCCCACTCAGACACATTATCCTGAGACTGAGCTAACCAGTCCTTGTCCTATCCTATTAATGCTGAGTTCCAGGCTAGGAAGCGACAAGTATAAATTTTAAAGTCATTGGTTTGACTCGACCGGAAACCGAACTCCCGACCTTCCGCACACGAGGCCCGCGCTCTACCGATTAGGCCACCGTGCCCAGCCGGATTTGGATGTTGATTTGTCATTGAAATAACAGTTCAAACGACTTTCGCGACATCACATTTATTATCTGATTACAAAACTGTAACTTGACTATGACATTTGCAATCACCAATAAGACTGCTTTTAGTCAAGCAGCAGGTTATTGGCATGCACATGCCTACATGCCTTGTCGAAATCAATTAACCAAAAGCCACGCCTGCGAGTTCTTGCACCGTTCAGACATGTCCAGTGGCGACTCACTGACGGCCTTTCAGTGACGTTTCCAGTGTTTGGTGTTTAATTTAAGCTAGCATTTAATGTGTGATTTGCAGAGAAACTTGGTTCAGGTTTAGGCTGAAACATCCATGTGAAAAATCGACAGTATATTTGTTTAGGTAATCTTTCATATTTTAAATGGTCCTTCTGTAAAAGCTCATGAAAGCTAATGACAGACTACAGAAAGTATAATGACTACAAACGATGCAATAACCAAGCACATCTTATCACTTCTTATCAAATCATTCAAGCGCTATATCAATACCCTTAGATCATAGACCATCACATAGTACCTCACTATCTAAACTATGCAATCAATCACGCATCATATCCCACACTTTGACTTTAATTGTTCAATATTTGCACAAGTAAGCAATACAAAAACAACCACACAACCACTTGAACTAGTATACCGTAGTCTATGTAGCACATTGCAATAATCCTATTATATTACATTATATAATGCTATTGTAGGCATATTAAATCAATTGTTGCAGTAAGAATGTAACAGGTACCAAGATTCCTAATATATACAACTCGAAACACTGTATGGCCATCGAGGGATCGGCTGAGATCCAGTACGAACAATTCAAATTGCCACAGGTGGAGGCAATGATCCGACCCTGACGGGGAAACTACTGTCTCCGCCTGTGGCATTGGTACCAGGATTAGGAGTGTGTGTGGGCTTGGGGTGGAGGGGCTGGCTACTTTTTGATGCAAAATATGTCTTATTCTTTATTGCACTCAAATGTGATATATATATATATGTGATATATCAAATTTGAGTGAAATAGAGCATAGGATATATATATTGGAGATTCCATCTTACGTCTGACCTGAATAAGTACAAGTATGGGGTGCTAGACTAGACTGAAGAAGTCTAAAGGCCCGGTCACATACATGTTAGTGAACGTAGTTGAACATAGTGGAGGCTAACCTAGTTGAACGTAGTTTAACTTAGTTGAACATAGTTGAACGTAGTTGAACGTACCAACATCCATACTTCTCCATGATGAGAATGTGATAAGAACGTGTGTGGGCCGTGAGATCCGATTTAAGCTTTGGACATATTCAAAAGAGTGGTACGTTTGAGGCAGACGTAGCGTCTGTGATGATAACATACTCTAGTGTACTCCATCAAACTCTAGCGTACTTCTTAATGTACTCTAACACACTCTAGCGTACTCTAGCATACTTTAGCGTACTTTGACCCACACAAAACCTTGGCCGTTCTGCCATGGTCACATAGCCGTTAGTGGACGAAGTTGAACGTAGTTGAACGTAGTGGAGGGTAACGTAGTTGAACGTAGTTGAATGTAGTTGGACGTACCGGGATCCATACCATAATGTACTGGGATCCGTACTGTAACGTATTTATCGGTGTAATGTATTTATCAACCAAAACCTGCCGTACCTTAAAGTAGTTTAACGTAGTGATACCACCTTTCACCCACATTAATCTATCCTACGTTCAACTACGTTCACTAATGCTTATGTGACCAGGCCTTTAGATCCAACACAAAAACTTCGCTTCTTTTTGGTTTCAATGGATTAAATAATTACATGTTGGAGACAGTTAATTCATGGTGTGTGACAAATACGCCTATTTTAGCATTCGTGCATTATGTCTGGTGACTGTGATGACTTGCTAAATATGGTATAGACTGTGTGCCGGTCTCTACTTAGACTGCACTGTTGTACTGTGTAAGAGCTGCATAACTGTAACTAGCTGACTGAAGATGTTGTGTAGTACTTAATGTAATCCCGCTGCGGTGTCAAACTACCACTATTTTTGCAGGTACCATTACAGACAACCAGATGTAAGACACTCCCATGTATGATCAAATATATTTTGCTTTTCACTAAGCAAATTTCGTATGTTCACTGTGTTGTTGATTTATTATGCATCGGTAATACCATATACTATGGCAGTATATCCAAGTCAGGTCACATACCATTTGTTATATCTTCTTCGCTTCCTCTTTCCTTCCGGTTAAGTTCACTTTTCAGTACATAGGTCATTTGCAAGTCATGTGAATACATTTGTTGTTATAAATATGCGAATAATTGATAACATAGGTTCTGTACTTCCTTTGCCATTTTAAAGTTGCAAGGTCCGATAATTTTGAATTTACGTAATTTTTTCTGAGATAACTGTATTAAATTGATCGTTATAATCTACCTTACTTTAATTTGAAATGCTTTTTATTTTAAATGGCTAAGTTTTGAAATATTTGAAGTGCAAACATTGGAAATTAGCTGTGGCAAGCACACCAAAACTCTGACATCATAAGCTTTAGCAGCAATGGGTTACCCAGATAGCACACAGCCGTCGGCCTGACGGCGGCCCGACGGCGGCCGCTCGGTCGGGCCGACGGTGGAAACCACCGTCGGACCGACGTTGTTTTGTCCAACCTCCCGCCGATGAGCCGACGGCGACAAAACGCCGTCGGCCCGACGGCGTTTGTCGCCTTCGGGCCGACGGCGACAAAACGCCGTCGGCCCGATGGCGTTTGTCGCCGTCGGGCCGACGTTGTTTTGTCCAACCTCCCGCCGTCGACTCGACGGCGGCTGCCGCCGTCGCCCCAACGGCGGAAACCGCCGACGAGCCGACAAGACACTGTCAATACGTACGGTACAGGTGCAAAAATATTAGTTTTATTCAAAATTAATAGAAATCGAGAACCCTAACCTTATAAATTTAATATAGTCTGTACGTATTGACACTATAGTGACAGTGTCTTCTCGACAAACGCCGTCGACTCGACGGCAACAAACGCCATCGGCCCTAAGCCTAAAGCGACAGTCACTCTAGTGTCAATACGTACAGGTGCAAAAATATTAGTTTTATTCAAAATTAATAGAAATCGAGAACCCTAACCTTATAAAAATAAATATAAATATTTTGCACCTGTACGTATTGACACTATAGTGACAGTGTCTTCTCGGAAAAACCAAGGTGGCGGTCCTTCGTCAACATTCCGTACCGGGTAGTTCAAATAGTATTAACACGAATAATTCCATTAATACATCGTAATAAATTACAAAACTTTTACAAAATAATCTAAACATATTAATAAACAAACCTGTTAAATAATTCCTTTAAATTCCTGGTATTTCTGGCGTTATTTGTTAAAAAAAGAACGCTGTCCAACGATCGCACGTGTTGGGGCGATTCGAAGTAAACAAACCATATCGGATAATTCAAATCGTATTAACACGAATAATTCCATTAATACTTCGTAATAAATTACAAAACTTTTACAAAATAATCTAAACATATTAATAAACAAACCTGTTAAATAATTCCTTCAAATTCCTGGTATTTCTGGAGTTATTGGTAGAAAAAGAACACTGATCAACCATCGCACGTGTTCCGCGGGCGACTCGAGCCGCAATCCAAATTTAAAGAACTGCGCATGCGCGGCCCACCACCGTCGGCTCAACGGTGGCTCGACGGTGGACCAGATGTGGAAAATGAATGCAAACCTGCGGCGGCCCACCACCGTCGGGCCGACGGTGGCTCGACGGTGGACCAAGTGTGGAAAATGAATGCAAACCTGCGGCGGCCCACCACCTTCGGGCCGACGGTGGCCTGACAGTGGCTCAAAAGTGGAAAGGGATTGAAAGCCAATGTCGGAACACCACCGTCGGCCTGACGTTGGCTCGACGGTGGCTCGACGGTGGAAAGGGATTGAAACCCAACATCGGAACACCACCGTCGGCCCAACGGTGGGCCGACGGTGGAAAGTCGGTGGCGACGGTGCGACCAACAGCCGCCGTCGGGCCGACGGCTGTGTGCTATCTGGGTATTAGATTGCCTCAGTATTCTGTTATATTTGTCCCCCAATAGCCGATGTTTACCTTTTGTGATGGGGGTGGGGTTGTTGTTAAACAATCTGTTATATGTGGCACCAAATGCTTAATATGTGCACCACTATCTAAGTTAGACATGTAGAATCAAATCTAGATAATTGTTTTGGTTTTGAAATGTTGATGCTTCATCGGACTGTGCAGCTTTAAGGGACTGTCACATTAGGGTTTTTTGCGGGAGCGGACGGCGGCGTAGGCGCTTTACGTCATATACGTTGGCATATGCCATCATACGCTGCCATACGCTATGCATACACTACGCATATGCTACGCGTATGCTCTGCATGTGCCATACGCTTTCTCCTGTCCGTCCGTCCAAATTTTTTTGTACATGCTAAAAAAATCTCGACCTATGGGGGCATATGGTTCATACGCTACTCATACCCTTCTCATACGCCGGCATACGCTCCTGGTATGCTGGGGGTATGCTGGCGTATGCTAGGGCTACGCTGGTGTATGCTACTCGGGCGTATCTCGGGCGTATGCAGCGTACGCAGAACCTACGAGTTGGTTATGGGAGCGTATTCGTAGCGTATGCAAAGCGTATGAGTAGCGTATGAGTAGCGTATGCCCGACCTATGGTCTCGGTATATAAAGACGATGCAAGCCCTCTTCGGTCATTCCTGCTCTGCTGCTCATACAGGATGGATGCCCAGGCACTGCAAGTACAGTTCCAGCTTTTCTACAGAGTTGCCCTTTATCACCATGACCTTGGTCTATACCTCATGGTTCTTCTGGCGTCCCGTATCGAGAGACGAAGGAGGAGGGAGCAGCGACGACGATCAGTGTGGGTCAGACCCTGGATTGGGAGGCGGCCACAGTTTGGCTTGTTCGACAAGCTGATGGTCAAGCTCTGCAGCGAGGACACCGCATCGTTTGTGAACTTCATGCGGCTGCCTCCCCAGTTGTTTGACGAGATTGTGGCGCGAGTGGGACCGAGGATCGCCAAAAAACGGACCACATTCAGGGTGCTGCTCGAGCCGGCGCTGAAAATAGCACTTACTCTGCGGCACCTGGCATCTGGCACAAAATACTCCTCCATGAAGTTCGGGTGGAGGGTGCCCCACAACACACAGTCGCTGATAGTGCGTGAAGTCTGTAAGGCCATCATCGACGAGTACATGGCCGAGGTCATGACGTGTCCGACGACTCCAGAAGGGTGGCGTGCCGTCGCGGACCTCTTTTCAGAGAGGTGGAACTTCCCCCATACCTGTGGCGCTCTGGATGGGAAGCACATCGCCTGCCGGTGCCCTCCAAAGAGTGGGTCGCTCTACTACAACTACAAGGGCTTTTTCTCCGTGGTCCTGTTGGTGCTTGTAGATGCGGATTACAAATTTATCTGGGCAGATATTGGCGGTTTGGGCTCCGCATCCGATGCCCAGATTTACAACGCCTCCGAGCTGAAGGCGGGCACAGAAGGTGGCACCATCGGCTTTCCGAACCCTGAACCGCTCGTCCACGGCCAGAAGGATGTGCCGTATTTTCTGATCGGTGACGACGCCTTTGCCCTGCGGCCGACCATGATGAAGCCGTACGGCAAGAGGGGCTTGACCAATGACGAGCGACTCTTCAACTACCGGCTTTCCCGAGCTAGGAGAGTGGTGGAGAATGCCTTTGGCATTCTAGCCAACCGCTTCCAAGTGCTGCTGACGACTATGCAGCACCACCCCTCCAACGTGAAGATCATCGTCAAGGCATGCATTGTTCTGCACAACCTCATGAGGACACGCTACCCAGCGCTACAGAACATGCAGCTGGATCGTCCCGAGACAGCCAACAACAACTTTGTGCCTGGAGGTTGGCGAGAGGGCCACAACCTTCCTGACATTGACGTTCTACCTGTTAACCCCAACACCGCGTCCAAGCTAGGAAAGGAACAGCGCAATCTAATTAAAGACTGGGTCGTCTCACCCGCCGGAGCACTGTCATGGCAAGACAGGATGATCTGACAAAACATTTTATCAGTCTGTATGCGCTGTGTCTGTGTACTGTTTTTGCAAACTTATGTGCTTTTCTTGACACTGTACTGTTATCGCTTATTTACATGTCTGTGATGTTGTGACATGTCTCCTGTTATATGAGATGCTAATATGTTTATATGTCTAGTAAAATAAACGATATCATTTTATAGATATGAAAACACAATTTTACATGTCTGTTACGTTCTTTCGCTCCCTAATTTAAAGTCATCTAGTTAATGTAATTGTAATGAATCTCCTCTCTTTTTACATGAATTAATCTTTTACATACATACTAAGAACACAGGGAAAAATAGAGTGACACAGAGACAGAAAGGGGGAGACGAGTTAGAGGGAGGGAGGGGGAGAGAGAGGAAGAGAGATAGAGAGAGAGGGAGGAAGAGAGATAGAGAGGGAGGAAGAGAGTTAGAGAGAGAGGAAGAGAGATAGAGAGAGGGAGGAAGAGAGATAGAGAGGGAGGAAGAGAGATAGAGAGAGATAGAGAGGGAGGAAGAGAGATAGAGAGAGGGAGGAAGAGAGATAGAGAGGGAGGAAGAGAGATAGAGAGGACAGAAGAGAGATAGAGAGGGAGGAAGAGAGATAGAGAGGGCAGAAGAGAGATAGAGAGAGAGGAAGAGAGATAGAGAGGGAGGAAGAGAGATAGAGAGAGGGAGGAAGAGAGATAGAGAGAGGGAGGAAGAGAGATAGAGAGAGGGAGGAAGAGAGATAGAGAGAGAGGAAGAGAGATAGAGGGAGGGAGGGAAGGGAGAAAGGGGAAGGAGAAAGATTATTATAAATATTTTAAATTTAAAGTTTTTATTTATGTTTTAATTTTAATTTTAATTGTACTTTAATGTATAACAATTAAATGATGGCATGCCTTTACTGAACGCGGACACAAAAATTAAAATTGACAGTATATTTATTTATTTAAACATCTTGACATATTTACATATATACATAAAAATGTACAAACAATATATAAACATACAATATATATACATATATACATACAAATGTACAAAGATAAATAAAAACTAAGACTACATATCTACACATATTTACAATCACTTCTCTCCCTTGCCATTAGAAGTGGCATCAGCTGGCGACTGTGTGGCTGACGAGGGGAATAAGTCCAAATTTCCACCCAACATGCCAGATAGTCCTTCTGGGCTGGCCGACTCAGACAAGTTCACTTGGGTGGGGTCGCCATGTGTCGGAGTCGCGATGTCTGCGGCAGCGCAAGTCCCCGGCCATGCCGCACCCACAGTGGGCGGAGCACCCACGCGCACCACGACTCCGGGAGAGCCCCTCGTGTGCCCCGCCATCCCTAATGTCCGTAGTTGTCCAGCAGTGTGCGGCGGTGACGGCCGTACCACCAGCGGAGCTGCGGCCGCCTCGTGACCCACGGAGGTTGGAGGTAGAGGCTGAGGCGGAAGACTTGGCAGAGGCGGCTGTGGCTGTGGCTGATGATGAATGTGTGGCTGCCCCATATAGCACTGCACATACTCGTGTGTCTGTGAAGCCCATGGTGATGCCGGTGGTGGCTGGTGAGTCCACTGGTGGGGTTGAGGCTGGTATGCCTCACTTGCAGACACACGAGCAGGTGCAGGAGCAGGTGCAGGAGCAGGTGCAGGAGCAGGTGCAGGAGCAGGAGCAGCCACACGAACCACCGGGCCCACGAATGTTCCTTCCTCCTCCTCCAGATGGTGCGACACCATGCGGTTGAGTGGACCGCAAATGGACACAAACTGCTCCTCCGGCATCGTGAGGATCATGTCCTGCACATAGTTGGTGAATGCCACTCGCTTCATCACCGTCACCGTCCGTGTCGGAGGTGGCTGCATCACCTTGAGGATGTCCCCAGACTCGTCGAACCTCTTGTGGATGGCAGCGAGATGGTTGTCTTCGACTGGGGCAGATCGCTTCCCTCTCCCCTTTCCCCGTTCTCGCGATGTAGTGGGGGGAGTGGGTGGAAGCTCCTCGTCCATCGCCACCTCCACATCGGTCGGGACATTCTCCTCCACTCTGAGATCGAGCTGCGGAGACGCGACAGGAGCGGCCAACTGCAAGACAAAATCATAAAATAACATAAGTAACATGAACGCAAATCGATATTTCGACAAAAGACACGACAAGTCAACAGTAAATCAAAAATATATAAAGCAAAAATAATTAACGTTAAATGCAAACATGGATTTATAACGATTATATCTCAATACATCTATTGTCAATATCTCGATTTAAGAACAACTACACAACAACTCAACATTAAAGAAATAAATAACATTTAACAAATTACTAGAATATTTACATAAATACAACAAAAGCATAACATAACAAACTTAGAATACGAGCGGTTTTACGAGAATACTAAAGGCCGCACTTGTCAGAATGATAAAAGATTATGTGCTTACACTCCTGCAGGGCTCCGGTCGGTGACGGACGACGGACCGCAGGAACCCAAACCTGCGCAGGATCCACTGCTCCCGCTCAGTCAGCTCAGCGGCTCCGTCCCCGATTTCTTTCTTGTGGAGCCGCGTGTTTGTGTCCCTGAGCGACTTGAACCACTTCTGGAGATGGACTGTTGTGGTCCCCAGAAGTGTTGCCTGGTCCTCCCACATCTTGGCCTTTCTGTCTGAGCGGCGGTAATCCGTGAGCTTCATGTTCCACATGATGGGGTTCTCCTGGAGGAAGTCCAACATTTGATCCTCCTTGAAGACCGACAGAGAACAGTCGCTGTTCTTGGCCCTCTGTCTCTTTGACACGGAGAGGCCACCGGTGCTGGTGGAGGCGGTGGTGGCGGCGGAGGCAGCGGAGGCAGCGGACAACGCCCGTGAGCTGCCCCGAGAGGCAGGAGATGGCGAGCTGGAGCGGGGCCGCCAGCATTGCGTTGTCGACCTCTCCACTTGCATCTCGAGCCCCTCTAGTGGATAGTGGTGTTCTGGAGAGTGGTGTTCTGGAGAGTGGTGTTCTGGAGAGTGGTGTTCTGGAGAGTGGTGTTCTGGAGAGTGGTGTGGAGAGTGGCAAGGTGGCGAGGCAGGTGAGGAGGCTGGTGTTGGAGAGCATTGTAAAGTCTGCCTCTTTCTGCCTCTCCCACGGCCTAGTCCTCCTCCTGTAGTCACAGCAGCTCTGGAGGCTGGTGTAGCAGCAGTAGTATGTGTAGTAGTAGTAGTAGTAGCAGTAGCAGAAGCAGCAGCAGTGGTGTTCCTCTTAGCAGGGATGGTGGCAGAGTGAGGGGAGACTGTTGCTGCAGGCTATATATACCCAGGAGCCACCAGGCGGCGGATTGCGGAGAGATAACATAGGTCGGGCATAGGTTTCGCATACGCTCCTCATATGCTCCTCATACGCTCCTCATACACTCCTCATACGCTCCTCATATGCCCCTCATATGCTCCTAAAATAATCATACACTCCTCATACGCTCCTCATAAGCTCCTCATACGCTCCACATGCCAATCAAAACCGTCAAAAAATGTCACAGCACGCTCCCATACGCTCCTCATATGCTCCTCATATGCTCCTCATATGTTCCACATACGCTCAAACCCACCCGAGAGGTCACCAAATGTCATCATAGGCCGGCACCCGCAGGACTTACGTAGGTTTTCAATATGCTCCCGCCATACGCCGTAATGTGACAGGGCCTTTAAGCAAAATAATGGTTCATAGCATAAGTTCATCTTACTAATCTTTCGTTGTTAACTTGTGAATATTAATGAATGACACTTCCTTTTTTTAAGCTGGTTTTAAAGTGCCTTTAAAAATACAGACATAACCACACCTTTTGGAACGTGGCCCTCACAAGAGCTGGATACATGGATATAACTCAGTGTTGTGGACATTAGATTGAGTCTGCAAATATATATGATATATATATTCATATATCATGATATAAATGTATGTAATTTTAAAACTTCACAAAGAAAGTCTCTCTAGTTATCACTGTGGAGATGGAGTTAGGCCTCCATTATATAAATGCAATGAACCCTGCAACAAACAAAACTAAATATATTTTCGGACACATAAAAAGGTGCGATAATCTATTTATCCACTCGTTTCTTTCTCCCCAGTGCATATTTCCCCCGGTCCCCCTCTCTCTATCCGACTATCTCGTTTCCTGTACAACGCTATTGGCAGAACGTGTAAGGGAGGTGCAAATAGTAAATAGTGTAACACAATACTTGGGAGCAATGCATAGCAACTGACGGAGTTCATACTCGTGGAATAAATTGTATGCCATCAAGAAAAATAGCACACTGTTCCGATTGGTATCAGCATAATAAGTGAAACCAAATCATACCAGAGACAAGGTAAGTAATGACTATTATAACCTGATAGTGGTAAGCTTTACAAATGTCCAAAATAATAATACAAACAAAACAAACATCTTGTTCGAAAAAGAAGAATAGGAAAGTAAATATACTGACTCGCCTCCTGCAGAGTTCAATGTGACAGCCCACAATAAGAGGCTTTGATGTCCTTAATGGAGTTTCCATACACAAAAGTTGCAAATTGAGTCGTGGCGCCAGCCAGCCCCCCGCCCCCCCCCCCTCCCACCCTTATACACATCCCGTTGAAGGAAGTTACCATTGCTACCCACTCTTTGTCCATAAAGGAGCTGCAACATATCCTCTCCCTCCTACGACCATCTCTTACTTTGCGAGGTGTGTTTTGTTTTCCATACAGTAAATCAACAGGCCAATTTTGTGATGCCTGAGGGTACAAAGCAAGATGATAAGCAGTATGGTGGTTCAGCACGCCACCTACCAATCCACATAGCTGATAGTTAGTCTCGTAGCACTGTCTCTGTGACAGGGCTTCTAAATAACCCTATAGAAAAAGAGATGGGAGCCTGGGTTATTGGAACAACCAGTTGAATTTGCAATCTAATATGCTAAATATATTGTTCAATTGCTTACCTATCGTAGCCCAGTATTTTTTAAGTGCAAAATTGGTGAAATCACGTAGATTAACTGACTTTAAAAGTCAAGTTAAAGTCAATTTAACAGCATCGAACGGCGTCATCCTTGACAACAGCATGTCGTTCATTTCCCATATTAAACACCATACATTTGATGTCTCAACGAACTAGATATCCTAAGGTGCTCTCTAACTCAAATTGGGGAATAGACAGACATTTTGTTGATCATGTACCAAACTTGGGTTCAGTCCAGATTAGACTATGGTAGCAGAATATTTAGTTATGCAAGGGACCCGTATATTCAGTTGCTGAACACAGTGCACCACCGAGAATTGTGTCTGGCCTTAGACTTAGGTGCTTTCATATATCTCATGTTTCTAAATCACCATCACTTGCTAATCAGAGAATCAAACTAGCTCTTAAATATGCTTTGAAGTTGAAACAAACCCAACTGAATCGTTCACATAAAAATGTGTTTGAAAACACAGACGATGCCATTTATGAAACCAGGCCGACTTTACTTCAGGCTCTCAGACTTCATATTAAGCCTCACTTAGAGGCTTTAGATGTGGATTTGGATATTTTGGCATGAACCCAAGTCTTAGAACATCCCCCATAATTGTTGAGGAATTCCTCGATAATCTTCTAGCTAGCGGAACTGAGGAACTCTAAGACATATCCACTTTTCTAACATAGAGCATAAGTAGATGTTCATACCCGGTATGCAGACCACTTCTCCATTTTCACTTAGGTTCCAAAGACTAAGACGAGCTGCAGCAATCTCTCATGGTTATAAGCTAGGCACTCGCATTCCCAGTCAAAGTTCAATTTTCACAGTGGAAGCCAACTCACTCAGACATATTCTGCTTGTGTGTATTGATTCCATGGCCTTGATTCGAATAATGTTTGAATATAAATAGCATGCAAAACCTCTTAACCAATGTAAAGCACAAACAAATTTGAGTGTTCCTAAGAACAATTGGGCTGTATTGCTTCTAGTAATTTTAGGTATGTTTTGCAAATTAAATTTTGCTGCTATTTACCACAAATTTAACTACTTAAAATTGCATCAGAGATAATTTTTGCTGTCATTTGACATCGATCTGACCATTTTAGAATTCCAAGGTAGACATGATTGTGCATGTAATTAACAAGCCTGACAAATAGATATCACTAGCTTTTTGCTATGAATATGGCCCTTGCTGCTGACTCAGCATTAAACCATTAGCAACATGTGCAATACAAAAGCTCAATATTTTACTGCCCATCAAGCACTACGCCCTCTCACTCGGACTATATGTCTACCCTCATGCAGGCAAAACCGTGTCTTTCGATTGTAAAACATCACATTTGGACGTATAAATATAAAGCTCACCTGGAGCTGAGTAGATAGGGTTGTTTGTTTGGGTTTTACATCTTAAGAACAACTCAGGTCATATCAGGATGGGTATTAACTTGTGGCAGAGTGCACTCATGCATTTATGGAGTAGCTAAGTATTAATAAAAAAAGCTGCAAGCCTTCATGATGAGACATCTGCGTTCGATCTTGAGGATAACCTGAAAGGACATATTGACAAACAAGGAAAGCACTGGGTAAATTACTGCTACAGTCAGCGCTCGCCGCACGAAAACTATAATTTCTACTAGGTCCCACTTAGACAGGCCAAACCTGCTAACAGGCATTGATGCCTAATTTCTTAAGCCCGGCACACACCTCCCGTATACGATTCACGCGCTAAAACTGACTGACCGATGCGACCCGTCACAACCCGACCCGTCCCGAATCCTGACTAAAATTGAACACAGGGACAACACACATATACCGACTGCTAAAGACTGGGGCGACCACATATATCGTCCGTTTCGCGACTGGTATCCGGGCACCTGGTGTCATTTGCCTGGACTCTTCCATTCCCCCCTCTTCCATTCCCCCTCTTCCATTCCCCCTCTTCCATTCCCCCTCTTCCATTCCCTCTCTTCCATTCCCTCCCATTCCATTCCCCCTCTTCCATTCCCCCTCTTCCATTCCCCTCTTTCCCCTCTTCCATTCACCCCTATCTTCCATTCCCTTCTTCCCCCTCTTCCATTCCCTTCTTCCCCCTCTTCCATTCCCCCCTCTTCCATTCCCCTCTTCCATTCCCCCTCTTCCATTCCCCCTCTTCCATTCTGCCCTTCTTTCCCCTTCTCTTCTCATTCCCCCCTCTCCCAGTCCCCTCGTCCATTCCCCCTCTCCATCTTCTCTTCATTCCCTCTCTTCCATTCCCTCCCCTTCCATTCCCCTCCTCTTCCATTCCCCTCTTCCATTCCCCTCTTCCATTCCCCCTCTCCCATCCCCCCTCTTCCATTCCTCTTCTCTTCCACTCTTCCATTCCCTCCCCCTTCCATTCCTCCTCTTCCATTTCCCCTCTTCATTTCCCCCTCTTCCATTTCCCTCTTCCATTCCACCCTTCCATTCTCCTCTTCCATTCCCCCTCTCCATCCCTCTTTCATTCCCCTCTCTTCATTCCCTCTCTTCCATATTCCCCTTTTCATTCCTCCTCTTCCATTCCCCCTCTTCCATTCCCCCTCTTCCATTCCCCCTCTTCCATTCCCCTCTCTTCCATTCCCTCTCTTCCATTCCCTCCCTTCCATTCCCTCCTCTTCCATTCCCTCTCTTCCATTCCCTCCCCTTCCATTCCCTCCTCTTCCATTCCCCCTCTTCCATTCCTCCTCTTCCATTCCACCTCTTCCATTCCTCCTCATCCATTCCCTCCTCTTCCATTCCCCCTTTTCCGTTCCCCTCTCTTCCATTCACTCCCCTTCCATTCCCCCTCTTCCATTCCCCTCTTCGATCTCCCTCTTGCATGGGGAATGGAAGAGGCAGAATGCAAGAGGAGGGGAAAACAAGAAGGGGGAATGGAAGATGGGGAAAGCAAGAGGGGGGGAATGGAAGATGGGGGAATGGAAGATGGGGAACGGAAGACGGGGAATGCAAGACGGGGAACGGAAGATGGAGAATGGGGAACAGAAGAGGAGGGACGGAAGAGGAGGGACGGAAGAGGAGGAACGGAAGAGGAGGGACAGAAGACGGGGATCGGAAGAGTGGTGAATGGAAGAGGGGGTAATGGAAGAAGGGGAAGGGAAAGGAGGAATGGAAGAGGAGAGAATGGAAGAGGGGGGAATGGAAAGGTGGAATAAAAGGGGGCAGTGGAAGGGGGGAATGGAATGGGAAAGCAAGAGGGGGAATGGAAGAGGGGAGAATAGAAGAGGGGGAATGGAAAGGTGGAATGGATGATTGATGATTGATTGGTGGTTGCTTTACGCTCTGTCGGCAGCATAGGCCATATTCACGGCGATAAATTTTGTTTTTTGTTCAAACCATTGCTTTTACATGTAAAATCAGACAATCAATTATGTGCCAATAGACAGTCATTAAATTAGAGAGCTCACAATCATATATTTGTGGTCAAGGGAAACAAATTCCCATAGAAAAAGAAAAGTTTGATTAATAATTGATAGAATTTATTTAGTAAACTATCTGATCAGAAAGAACCTCCGGTGGACTGGACACGTTGTAAAATATTCCGATAAAAACGCATTGGTAGGGAATGCAAATGGTCTATTAAGGAGTACAAATGGTCTATTAATGTAAATGATGTATAGGGCCAGGTGCATGAATGTATTTATGTAGTTGCTGGTGATTCTTTACTTGTGGTCAATAGTCATTGTGTATTAGGGAGATAGTGTGAATGAGGCACTAGTTATAGTGTGTAAGGAGCCCCAAGAGCTCTACTCAGTACCTCCTCCCCCCAACTGTTAGTCACTGATCACCACACACACACACAGCAGGCAGGTGCAGGCCAAGCAGCCACACTGCATGGTGGTGGTGGGTAGATCACAGTAGCCATGCTGACCCCAGAATGCTTACCGTTCATTGGTGGAACTAGAAATGCTTGTTGATGATTGGAGATAATGGTCAGGTGCTATGCCATATCAGATCCATGTACCACTATATAATAATAAACCTCAGGGTGCAAGCTCTCACTCTACTTTCATTCTTCATACTCTTCCTTTCTCTTCTTGCCTCTATTGAGTTCATATAGCCTGCCTACACCACCCGCAGATGCCAGCCATCAACTTTACAACATGATGAGGATTTCAATAGACAGGCTACCAAAGCAGATCCTCTATTCTCAATTGTCTTCTGGTCAGAGAAAGAGAGGATGCACTCGTTTCCGGTTCAAGGATACTATCAAGAGAAACCTGAAGCTGAGAGACATTAAGACCGACTCATGGACATCACTCTCAGAGCAGAGAGCTAAATGGAGAGCGGCGGTTAAGTAGTGAAAGCAGTCTTTGTCACATTGCAACTGACAGCATGATTATGATGATGATGATGAGGTATTATGCAGAGTGGTGTGTAAACAAAAGCTCACAAGACAAATGCTCACAAGGCAAAAGCTCACACCCTTAATGAAAAAAGAGACAAAAGTTCACAGCAATTAATGTTTTATTATAATATGCATATACATATAAATATCTCATGTATAATAAGCTGGACCATTTTGAAAGGTATCTCTTAAGGGACTGGTCAGTTTTTCTTTGTTTTCTAATAAAACAAAGGACGAAATTTCACCCCGATTGTTAATTTTCAAAATGAAATAATTTTCTTCATATTTGCATAGAATCAAAATTTAAAGACCATTTTAAGAGTAATTCAGAGTTATTTTCAATAGAAGTGACGGGATAGCGGAGGCTTCCCATGTGGAAGGTTGGGAGTTCAAATCCCAGGCGAGTCAAACCAATGACTTATAAAATAGATACGTGTCACTACCTAGCCCGGCCCTTGGCATTATTAGGATAGGGCATGGACTGGTTATCTCAGTATCAGGATAATGTGACTGAGTTAAGCGAGTTCGTCAAAACTTCCTCACTGAAAGAGCCGGAAACACTTGGAACAGACTACCAGCTGATGTTTGATTGATTGATTGATTGGTGGTTGCTTTACGCCGTGTCGGCAGCATAGGCCATATTCACGGCGAGAAATGTTTGTTTTTTGTTCAAACCATCGCTTTTACATGTAAAAGCAGACAATCAATTATGTGCCAATAGACACTAATTAAATTAGAAAGCTCACAATCATATATCTGTGGTCAAGGGAAACAAATTCCCATAGAAAAAGAAAAGTTTCATTAATAATTAATAGAATCCATTTAGTAAACTATATAAGGTGGTACAGTCCAGCTGCCCTCAAAAAGGCTAAAATGTTTTCCTGTTTTACCTTAGTAAAAAGGTCATGCATACTGCCTGCAGTGTAGAACCGTTGGCGCAGGGCCAAAAAATCAACGCAACTTAGTAAAATGTGTTTGAGTGTCAGTGGGGACTGACACCCAATACATTCAGGGGGAGGTTCCCCCTTGAGCAGAAAAGCATGTGTAAGCCACGAGTGGCCAACACGGCAGCGGCTAAGGACCACTTGGTCCCGCCGACCTCCCGCATGAGTCTGTGGTGGCTTTCCCACAGATGGTTCAATTTCTTTAAGTTTATTGATGTTTTCATCCCACTCATGTTGCCATTTGGATTTTATGTGGGTGGCTATTAGTGGTTTCAGATCAGAGTGAGGGATCAGACACGGTTCAAGATCACAGTTCAGCTGATGTAGTGAACGCCCCGAGCTTAAACTCTTTGAAAGGACGCCTCGATAAGCACTGGGTAAATTACTGCTACAGTCAGCGCTCGCCGCACAAAAACTATAATTTCTACTAGGTCCCACTTAGACAGGCCAAACCTGCTAACAGGCATTGATGCCTAATTTCTTAAGCCCGGCACACACCTCCCGTATACGATTCACACGCTAAAACTGACTGGCCGATGCGACCCGTCACAACCCGACCCATCCCGAATCCCGACTAAAATTGAACACAGGGACAACACACATATACCGACTGCTAAAGACTGGGGCGAGCAGATATATCGTCCGTTTCGTGACTGGTATCCGGGCACCTGATGTCATTTGCCTGGACTCTTCCATTCCCCCCTCTTCCATTCCCCCCTCTTCCATTCCCTCTCTTCCATTCCCTTCCATTCCCTTCTTCCCCCTCTTCCATTCCCCTCTTTCCCCTCTTCCATTCACCCCCATCTTCCATTCCCTTCTTCCCCCTCTTCCATTCCCTTCTTCCCCTCTTCCATTCCCCTCTTCCATTTCCCCTCTTCCATTCCTCCTCTTCTATTCCCCTTCTATTCCCCACTCTCCCAGTCCCCTCGTCCATTCCCCCTCTCCATCTGCCTCTTCATTCCTTCTCTTCCATTCCCTCCCCTTCCATTCCCCTCCTCTTCCATTCCCCTCTTCCATTCCCCTCTTCCATTCCCCCTCTCCCATCCCCCCTCTTCATTCCTCTTCTCTTCCATTCCCTCCCCCTTCCATTCCTCCTCTTCCATTTCCCCTCTTCATTTCCCCCTCTTCCATTTCCCTCTTCCATACCACCCTTCCATTCTCCTCTTCTATTCCCCCTCTCCATCCCTCTTTCACTCCCCTCTCTTCATTCCCTCTCTTCCATCCCCCCCTTTTCATTCCTCCTCTTCCATTCCCCCTCTTCTATTCCCCCTTCCATTCCCCCTCTTCCATTCCCCTCTCTTCATTCCCTCTCTTCCATTCCCTCCTTCCTTCCCTCCTCTTTCCATTCCCTCTCTTCCATATCCCTCCCCTTCCATTCCCTCCTCTTCCATTCCCCTCTTCCATTCCTCCTTTCATTCCACCTTTTCCATTCCTCCTCATCATTCCCTCCTCTTCCATTCCCCCTTTTCCGTTCCCTTCTTCCATTTTTCACTTCCCCTTCCCATTCCCCCTCTTCCAGTCCCCTCTTCGATCTCCCTCTTGCATGGGGGAATGGAAGAGGCAGAATGCAAGAGGAGGGGGGAAAACAAGAAGGGGGAATGGAGATGGGGAGGAAGCAAGAGGGGGGAATGGAAGATGGGGTATGGGAGATGGGGAACGGAAGACGGGGAATGGCAAGACGGGGAACGGAAGATGGAGAATGGGGAACAGAAGAGGAGGGGGACGGAGAGGAGGGACGGAAAGAGGGAGGACGAAGAGGAGGACAGGAAGACGGATGAGGATGGAAGAGTGGTGAATGGAAGAGGGGGGTAATAATGGAAGAAGGGAGGGGAAAGGAAGGTATGGCTAGAGGAAAGAATGAAGAGGGGGGAATGGGAAAAGGTGGATAAAAGGGGGGCCAGTGGAAGGGGGAATGGAATGGGAAAGCACGAGGGGGGAATGGAAGAGGGGAAGAATAGAAAGAGGGGGAATGGAAAGGAGGGAATGGATGATTGATGATTGATGGTGCGGTTGCTTTACGCTCTTGTCGGAGCATAGGCCATTTTTCACGGCGATAAATTTGTTTTTTGTTCAACACCATTGCTTTTACATGTAAAAATCAGACAATCAATTATGTGCCAATAGACAGTCATGAAATTAGAGAGCTCACAATCATATATTTTGTGGTCAAGGGAAACAAAATTCCCATTAGAAAAAGAAAAAGGTTGATTAATAATGATAGTATTTATTTAGTAAACTAATCTGATCAGAAAGAACCTCCGGTGGACTGGCACGTTGTAAAAATATTCCGAATAAAAACGCTATTGGTAGGGAATGCAAATGGTCTATTAAGGAGTACAATGGCTATTAATGTAAATGATGTATGGGCCAGTGTGCATGAATGTATTTATGTAGATGCTGGTGATTCTTTTATTGTGGTCACTAGTCATTGTGTATTATGTAGATAGTGTTGAATGAGGACTAGTTATAGCGGTGTAAGGGTGCCCCAAGAGCTCTACTCAAAAAAACAAAAAAGTAAAAAATCACACACACAAAACACCAACACCCCCCCCCAAACAACCACACACACAAATAAAAAAAACAAAACCCCCCAAACCCCCCCCCCCCCCCCCCCCCCCCCCCCCATACCTCCCCCCCCCAACTGTTAGTCACTGATCACCAACACACACACAGCAGGCAGGTGCAGCCAAGCAGCCACACTGCATGGTGGTGGTGGGTAGATACAGTAGCCATGCTGACCCCAGAATGCTTACGTTCATTGGTGGAACTTGAAATGCTTGTTGAAGATTGGAGATAATGGTCAGGTGCTATGCCATATCGATCCATGTACCACTATATAATAATAAACCTCAGGGTGCAAAGCTTCTCACTCTACATTCATTCTTCATACTCTTCTTTCTCTTCTTGCCTCTATGAGTTCATATAGCTGCCTCCACCACCCGCAGATGCCAGCCATCAACTTTAAAATGATGAGGATTTCATAGGAAAGGTACCCAACGCAGATCCTTATTCTCAATTGTTTTGGTCGAGAAAGAGAGGATGCACTCGTTTCGGTTCAAGGATACTAGCAAGAGAAACTGGAAGCTGAGAGACATTAGACCGACCTCATGGACAGCACTCTAGAGCAGGAGCTAAATGGAGAGCGGCGGTTTTAAGTAGTGAAAGCAAGTCTTTGTCACATTGCAACTGACAGCATGATTATGATGATGATGATGAGGTTTTATGCCAGAGTTGGTGTGTAACATAAAAAAAGCTCCAAGACAAAGCTCCACAAGGCAAAAGCTCACACCCCTTAATGAAAAAAGAGACAAAGTTCACAGCAATTAAATGTTTTATTATAATATGCATATACATATATAATATTCATGTATAATAAGCTGGACATTTTGAAAGGTTTATCTCTTAAGGGACTGGTCAGTTTTTTTTTTCTTTGTTTTCTCATAAAACAAAGGACCGAAATTTCACCCCGTTTGTTAATTTCAAAAATGAAATAATTTTCTTCATATTTGCATAGAATCAAAATTTAAGACCATTTTAAGAGTATTCTGAGTTATTTTCAATAGAAGTGACGGGGGATAGCGGAGGCTTCCATGTGGAAGGTTGGCGAGTTCAAATCCCAGGCGAGGTCAAACTCAATGACTTATAAATTAGATACGTGTCATACTAGCCCGGCCTTGGCATTATTAGGATAAGGGCATGGACTGGTTATCTCAGTATCAGGATAATGAGATCTGAGTTAAGCGAGTTCGTTCAAACTTCTCACTGAAAGGGCGGAAACACTTGGAACAGGATACAGCTGATGTTTGATTGATTGATTGATTGGTGGTTTGCTTTACGCGTTGGCGCAGCATAGGCCATATCACGGACGAGAAATGTTTGTTTTTTGTTCAAAACCTTCGCTTTTACATGCAAAGGCAGACAATCAATTATGTGCAATAGACACTAATTAAATTAGTAAGAGTCACAATCATATATTGTGGTCAAGGGAAACAAATTCCCATAGAAAAGAAAAGTTTTCATTAATAATTTATAGGGGGGTGGAAAAAATCCATTTTAGTAAACTATATACGGTGGCACAGTCAGCTGCCTCAAAAAAAGGCTAAAATGTTTCCTGTTTTACCTTAGTAAAAAGGTTCATGCATACTGTCTGCAGTGTAGAACCGTTGGCGCAGGGCCAAAAAAATCCACGCAATTAGTAAAATGTGTTGAGTTGTCGTGGGGACTGACACCCAATACATTTCAGGGGAGGTTCTCACTTGAGCAGAAATGCATGTTGTAATAGCCGACGTGGCCAACACGGCAGCGGCTTAGGGACCATTTGTTACGCCGACCTCCCGCATGGTTGTGGTGGCTTTCCACAGATGGTTCAATTTCTTTAAGGTTTATTGATGTTTTCATCCCATCATGTTTGCCATTTGGATTTTTATGTGGGTGGCTCAATTAGTGGTTTCAGATCAGAGTGAGGGAATCAGACACGGTTCAGACACAGTTCAGCTGATGTAGTGAACGCCCCGAGCTTAAACTCTTTGAAAAGATGCTCGCAAGCATGGGTAAATTACTGCTACAGTTCTGCGCTCGCCGCACCAAAACTATAATTCTCTACTAGGTCCCACTTAGGGACAGGCCAAACCTGCCTAACAGGCATTGATGCCTAATTTCTTAAGCGGCACACACCTCCAGTATACGATTCACACGCTAAAACTGACTGGCCGATGGACCCGTCACAACCGTCCCGTCCCGAATCCCGAC
Organism: Branchipolynoe longqiensis; assembly: GCA_030323885.1. Lineage (NCBI taxonomy): Eukaryota > Metazoa > Annelida > Polychaeta > Phyllodocida > Polynoidae > Branchipolynoe > Branchipolynoe longqiensis. The sequence goes on from CM059198.1 coordinate 39,422,951, forward strand.
TAAAATTGAACCACAGGGACAACACTACATATACCGACTGCTTAAAGACTGGAGGGCGAGCAGATATATCGTCCGTTTCGTGACTGGTTATCGGGCACCTGATGTCATTTGCTGGACTCTTCCCATTCCCCCCTCTTCCATTCCCCTCTTCCATTCCCTCTTTCCATTGCCCTCCCATTTCCATTCCCCCTCTTTCCATTCCCCTCTTTCCCTCTTCCATTCCCCCCATCTTCCATTTCCCTTCTTCCCCCTCTTCATTCCCTTCTTCCCCTGTTTCCATCCCCTGTTCATTTACCCCTCTTCCATTCCTCCTCTTCTATTCCACCTCTCCCATTCCCCCTCTTCCCTTCCCCTTCCATCCCCCTCTTCCATTCCCCTTACTTCCATTCCCTCCCCTTCCATTCCCCCCGCTTCCTTTCCCCCTTCATTCATCCCCTCTCTTTCCATTCCCTCTCTTCCATTATTTTTTCCCTCCCCTTCCATTCCCTTCTTCCATTCCCTCTCTTCCATTCCCTCCCCCTCCATTCCCTCCTTTCATTCCCCCTCTTCCATTTCCCCCTCTTCCATTTCCCCTCTCCATTCCGCCCCTTCCATTCATCCTCTTCTATTCCCCCCTCTCCCATTCCCCTCTTCCATTCCCTCTATTCTTTGCCCCTCTTCCATTCCCTCCCCTTTCATTCCCTCCTCATTCCATTCCCCTCTTCCAATTTCCCCCTCTTCCATTTCCCCCCTTCCATTCCACCCCTTCCATTCAATCTCGTCTATTCCCCTCTCCCATTCCCCCTCTCCCATCCCCCTCTTCCATTCCCTCTCTTCCATTCCCTCCCTTCCATTCCCCCTCTTCATTCCCCCTTCTTCCATCCCCTCTCTTCCATTCCCTCTCTTCCATTCCCTCCCCTTCCATTCCCTCCTCTTCCATTCCCTCTCTTCCATTCCCTCCCCTTCCATTCCCCCTCTTCCATTCCTCCTCTTCCATTCCACCTCTTCCATTCCTCCTCATCCATTCCCTCCTCTCCCATTCCCCCTTTTCCGTTCCCCTCTCTTCCATTCACTCCCCTTCCATTCCCCCTCTTCCATTCCCCCTCTTCGATCCCCCTCTTGCATGGGGAATGGAAGAGGCGGAATGCACGAGGAGGGGAAAACAAGAAGGGGGAATGGAAGATGGGGAAAGCAAGAGGGGGGAACGGAAGATGGGGTAATGGAAGATGGGGAACGGAAGACGGGGAATGCAAGACGGGGAACGGAAGATGGAGAATGGGGAACAGAAGAGGAGGGACGGAAGAGGAGGGACGGAAGAGGAGGAACGGAAGAGGAGGGACAGAAGACGGGGATCGGAAGAGTGGTGAATGGAAGAGGGGGTAATGGAAGAAGGGGAAGGGAAAGGAGGAATGGAAGAGGAGAGAATGGAAGAGGGGAATGGAAAGGTGGAATAAAAGGGGGCAGTGGAAGGGGGGAATGGAACGGGGAATGCAAGAGGGGGAATGGAAGAGGGGAGAATAGAAGAGGGGGAATGGAAAGGTGGAATGGATGATTGATGATTGATTGGTGGTTGCTTTACACTGTTTCGGCAGCATAGGCCATATTCACGGCGAGAAATTTTGTTTTTTGTTCAAACCATTGCCTTTACATGTAAAAGCAGACAATCAATTATGTGCCAATAGACAGTCATTAAATTAGAGAGCTCACAATCATATATTTGTGGTCAAGGGAAACAAATTCCCATAGAAAAAGAAAAGTTTGATTAATAATTGATAGAATTTATTTAGTAAACTGTATGAGATGGTACAGTCCAGCTGCCCTCAAATGGAATGGAAGAGGGGGAATGGAAGAGGGGGGAATGGAAGAGGGGGAAAGCAAGAGGGGGGAACAGAAGATGGGGAACGGAAGACGTGGAACGGAAGATGGGGAACAGAAGATGGGGAATGGAAGATCGGGAATGGAAGACGGGGAATGGAAGACGGGGAACGGAAGATGGAGAATGGGGAACGGAAGAGGGAAGAGAGGGATGGAAGAGGAGGGACGGAAGAGGAGGGATCGGAAGAATGGGGAATGGAAGAGGGAGAATGGAAGAGGGAGAATGGAAGAGAGGCGAATGGAAGAGGGGGAATGGGAGAGGGGGGAATGGAAGAGGAGGGATGGAAGAGGGGAATGAAGAGGAGGGAATGGAAGAGGGGGAATGGCGGGGGACGGAGAGGGGGAATGGACAAGAGGGGGAATGGGGGGGGGAAACGCAAGATGGGGGGAACGCAAGAGGGGGAACGCAAGATGGGGGGACGCAAGAGGGGGGAACACAAGAGGGGAATGCAAGAGGGGGAACGCAAGAGGGGGAATGCAAGAGGGGGAAGCAAGAGGGGGAAAGCAAGAGGGGGGAAGTAGGAGGGGGAACGCAGGAGGGGGAATGGCAAGAGGGGGAAAGCAAGGAGGGGGGAATGCAAGAGGGGGAACGCAAGAGGGGGGAACGCAAGAGGGGGAATGCAAGAGGGGGGAATACAAGAGGGGGAACGCAAGAGGGGGAACGCAAGAGGGGGAACGCAAGGCAGAACGCAAGGGGGGGAATGGGGGAATGGAAGAGGGGGGAATGGGGGAATGGAAGAGGGGGAATGGGGGGAATGGAAGAGGGGAATGGGGGGAATGGAAGAGGGGGGAATGGGGGAATGGAAAAAGGGGTAAGAGAATAGAAGACTTGGATGGCAAATGGACGATGGGTATCACACATATACCGTATAAGATATGACTGACCGCTCACATATACCGTTTCTCGAACGTCCCGATTCATTTTTCGAATCTTATAAGATTCCAGTTTTAAGCCCTAAAACTGACTTTTATATGCGAATCGCAAGGCTCAGGTGTGTTAGGGGGTCACACACCTAAAGACTGAAACCGACTAAAACTCAAACTTAGTTGCGAAACGGGCAGTTTTAGGTTTTATATGGGAGGTGTGTACCGGCCTTTAAGCAGAAGTAGGCAGCACTATTAAAGTCACCATGAGTGCACACTGTCACAAGTCGGCACCAATCCTGATATGGCCATTGATGGTGCTAGGAAGGAAAACCCCAACAAAGTACAGACTAATCTTTCCAATGGTACCAAATATAAAATAATTACATGAATTAAAATTCTTTAGTCAAGTACCTAAGATGTGTGATGCAGGAGGTGCGAAATGAGGTGGGATAGGTGAGAACAATTGACTCTGGTAGCACCTCTGAGCTTGTGAGCTTTTGTCTCTTTTTTCATTAAGGGTGTGAGCTTTTGTCTTGTGAGCTTTCGTCTTGTGAACTTTTTGTCTTGGGAGCTTATGTAGTGGAACCATGCAGAATAGTCCAAAATGGCAACACACCCCTGGCACAAAATGATGGTTGCATATACTACTACGGTAATTATAGATAATACTACACATAATGGACTAACAGAATGAGAAGTCACGGGTTCGATCCCCTTTTGAGTCAATTCAGATGCTTAAAGCAAGTCGGTACCTACCCCAGTGTGACTCCACACATAAAACCACACTCACTCACATATCCCTGGCGTTGTGAGTAATGCGGGCCCGCATTGTGAGTAATGCGGGCCCGCATTGTGAGTAATGCGGGCCTTCTGACAGGAAATGTTCTTATTTCGATGTGCGATAATTTGTAATGTCATGACGTGTTCATGTGGAGCCAATATTAGGAGTGTGCCCTCAAAAATTCATCATGAGCCTCTATAATTGGTTTAATATCTAATGATTATATATGAGAGTAAATAAAAGACAGTGAATGCTTAGGCAGCCTTGAAGTTGTCAACAATAGAGTGGAAATAATTACGCGGGGCTCCATTCGCCATCCAGATATATTATATTAACCAATCTGCATTTTGTGGGTATTCAAATCCTTCTGTTGACAATTTTGTTGTTAATGTGGTTACCATGGATTAGCTAAACTTATTGTTCAATAGTTGTTATTCCTTTTTTTTAAACAGGAATTGTATTGTACTTTAACTTTTAATAACTCTAAATAGCAATTAGGCATGTTTTAAGTCTATTAGTGTAGGCTAGTTATTGTGAACACTCGCTCACTTATATAACTCATCAGTATGTGTGGTGCTTATTGAACTATACCTGTCAATATACATGTAGGCCCGTATATTCCTATGTTTCATACTTAGAATGCATCTTGTTGTGAATAGTCAAACATTACAGAGGACCCTAATCGTATATGTTATGTAGTAACATAAATAATTCAAAATGCGACAACAAGTGTCAATGGCCCAACTAACTAGGCAGGGTATGTAACATCTCTAGTTATCCTGGCAACACACGCATCCTGTAACCGTGGTAAGGTAGCTAACATTCTAATTCTTAGGACTAACGGTCAGTCACGAAGAAACATCCATAGAGTCGGGTTACTACGATTAGCACTACCTGGATTTACCATCCCACCCACCCCACATTAGGGCAGATCGCCAGGATAAGGGTCAAGTGTAAAAGGTGCGGCCCTGTGTCCCTTCTTAATGCATGATCAATGTCGGATGTAATTAAATCATTTAAACCCTTGAGTCAATCTATGAGTAGAGGGCCCTGGTAAAGATAATTTTACATATGTCAAACGCATTTGAACAATTTCAGTAAAGCCTAATGCGAACAAAAAATAATTAGTATAGACGTTAAAGTATTTAATAATTAATTAACCACACCCCTTCTTTGTGTCTCATGTGATGGTAGTAGTTAAGGCTTATCGGAATCAAAAATGCTTAGGGGAAACAAACAGTATTCTGTTATATTAGATAACTTATGCTGACTATGCTGTGGTCGTCTATAAGAGACTAGTGCCGGTTGAAACTCAATAAACCTTGGCCCACTGTATATGCCTTATGTTTTGAATTATGGAGCAGGAACCTTCACGGCGCCATGCCCGGTCATTTTATCAATGCTGGTTGTTGTTGATGACCTTGATAATCAAGTGTTTTATCACGTATCACCAAGGTGCCTAAATAGAATGAAAATCAATGATACTACACGGCCTTGTGACCTAGATAGTAGAACCTAAAGGACTGTCGTAAGTAAGAACAAGAACAGACAATACAGTGTTTTGGATAAAGTACAGTGTCGGCTGAGACTCGTGAGAGTACTACGTGCCAGTTCACTTTGCTCCACGCGGCGTGCTTTTTGTGGCAGTAGACAGCTATTTCAGATACACCAGTGTTGTTGGGTGGGTGGGTGGATGGGTGGGGAGGGGTGAGGCGCTATATTCTACTGGATTATCATCAGTAACTGACTGATGACAATCACTGATAGCCAGGCTTTGTAAATACAGGAGCATTTATTATACTACTGTGACACACACATATATGTATATATATACAGTAAAACCTCTCTAAATCGACCGACCTTGAGACCCACTTTAAGTGGTCCATTTAGGGAGGTGGTAGGTTTAAGGAGTTAGAATATGGTTAAAATGGTATTGTTGGGACCCAAATAAAGCGATCGATATATGGGAGTGGTCGATCTGTGGATGTGGTCAGCTAGAGAGATTTTACTGTATATTTAGATAAATATATATACAGTAAAACATCTCTAAATCGATCGACAATGGGACAGACTTTAAGTGATCCATTTAGGGAGGTGGTCCATTTAGGGAGCTAGGATATCCTTACAATGGTATTGTTTGGATCGAATAAAGCGATCGATATAGGGGAGTGGTTGATGTGTGGAGGTGGTCGCTTAGAGAGGTTTTACTGTATACATATTTCTACATACATACATACACACACACACATATATATATATATATATATATATATATATATATATATATATATATATAGAAAGAGAGATTGAGACCAGTAGGATGACCTGATTGCAAACTTATACTAGACTAGTTCTATTAGGATAGGGCAAGGACTGGTTGGCTCGGTGTCAAGTTAATGTGACTGAGTGGGATATCAGGTGATGGGGATGGTGGCCTGGTATCCCAGTGGGGCAGCACTATAACGTCGCCGCGAGTATGAACTGTCACAAGTCGGTACCCGTCCTGACATGACCTTAGATGTTGCTAGGACGTAAAACAACAAGAAACAAAACAAAGTTTGGTTCGGTCGGTGATGCACGTTACTATGGTTGTACAAGTAATGCACATTACGACCCTTGTCGGAATGCATTACACAACGGTTCAATGTTTTTTTAATGTTACTGCATTAGCAGTCTCATCTCGTCTGGTGTGGAATCACGATGTACCACATTTGCCTGCCCCATGTGCAAATCGCAGATTGTGTTAGATATATTTGTTGTTTTGGGCACGGTGCCAAAAATGTAGTGCGATAGTTGATACATACATTTATATACTATATTGATCCTTGATACATATTTAACCGTCGGGCTATTCCACCCCCGCTTAAGGCGAGCCTATGTGTTAATTTATGTAATTATTTCCATGTGAATTTCCTGGGCCTGCCGCGGGCCGCCGCTGCCTCTCGTCCCATCTGCAGATAGTCCGTCGCCGTCATTGTCATTCCCGGGCTAAGAGCGACCAGCCAGAGGTTTTTTTTTTGTTTTTTTTGTGACAAGTTTTTTTATTGTGGAGTGTAAACATGTTACGCAAGTATTATTAAAAGCTGAGGCTAGTTTATTCGTTGGTGAAACGGTCCGGTGGGCCGTTGATGCCGACGTGTTTGTGCAGCACTGCGCTGCTTTGATGTGTTTGTGCAGCTCGGCGCTGCTTTGATGTTACTGGGCTGTGCCTAGCTGGCTCCGGTAGCGCACCGGGGCCTCGTGCGCCTGCGTGTGTTTGTGCAGCACTGCGCTGCTTTGATGTGTTGGTGCAGCTCGGCGCTGCTTTGATGTTACTGGGCAGCGCCTAGCCGGCTCCGGTAGCGCTCCGGGGCCTCGTGCGCCTGCGCGACTCTGTATCTGCATTCATTCGGCAGGAAAATTTGCTTGGGTCGGGCGTGTGTTAAGTCACGCCCAAGGGAATCGCGTGTAGTCTATCAACATGGGTGTTGACCTGGGTCAAGCATGCGGGGACGAACACGAATTGCCACGAGGAGCAAAATGCAAGGTGATCAAAGCAAAGACATCAAGGCGTACTGTTAAGACTGAACAATTGGAGGACGAGGAGGAGTCAGTGCCAATTATGTCTCTGGACGACGCGACTGACAGACTACAGGGAATGTCGATCGGCGAGTTGCCTAAACGGTAGGAGGCGATGTGTAACTGGTCTAAAGTGGTCGATGTGGAAGCCGATGAGGAGGAAATCGAGCTGCGCCACAAATTGGCGTAACGAGTGTTGGAACGTCGCAAGGCAAAATTGAGAGCAGAACTGGAAAAGGACCTAAGCTCCGAGGATGAAAACGTGGTGGTGCGCAAATACAAAAGGAAAAGCAGAAGGTGGACCGTCGGAAGGAAGGAAGAATCGGCCTCAAGATACAGTGACTCGAGCCCAAGCAGTGATTCGTCGAGCTCGTTGTCCGACAGCTCGTCGTCCGACACCGACAGCAGCAGGGAACCCAGCAGAGAACGCAGGAGGCGCCGTAGAAAAAAACGCAGTAAGTTCCCCAGAGTTTTCTTTTGGTTTTTTGGTTTTTTTTTGTGACAAGTTTTTTATTCTGCCCATAACGTATAAGCTCCTGTGAGGGTGCTTGTTTTCAACGCTGGACAGCTGTGATACTTGATTGGTCTGGTCCCGTACTCAGGAGTCTTTACCTAATCTTTCTCGGGCCAACCTTTGCGGTTTTGGGTGTTAGTAGTTTCTATATTAGTTTTTTTTTAATTTTCAAGTTCTTTCCTAACCTGTATATGATAACTTTGACTACTATGTACATCTACGCAGATGACATATAGGCCTGTGGGAGAGGATCCCATCCCATTGTGGTTTGTTACAGCATCCTTTCACCCATGCCCTGTCCTTAGATAGTACACCAGTGTGCCAGAACACCCCTGGACCCTTCAGGACTGCGACTAGGTGGGATGGCTGTCTTGTATTGTTAGCCATTTTGTATTTCAGGGTGATTCGGATGCATGACAGTGGCCTGCCTGTTCTGCTTTGGTTTGTGCCAGTACACATACCCAGACGGACTGCGCCCTATGGTGATAGTCATTTCGAATTCCTTAGTACTTAGCAGGGCTAGTTTCCGTATTTGTAATATCTACCATCTTTTCTGGCCTGTCTTTTGCATTTTGTGCCAGAACACAGCAAGCAGTGACTCCGCCCAAGATCAGGTGAGATATTATTTCTTCAGTAGGTGGTTGCGTATTATGTTTTCTTTAAGGACCTTTTATAGTGGTCCATGCTTTTGATTGCCCGTTGTTGTGTGGGTTGATTATTCCAGGCATGTGCCGCCATGGCCAGTACACTTCTCTCATAAATTTTGGTGTTACTTATTTCTGTCAGTAGCACTGGGGGTGCCATTTGCCTGGTGTCCCTATGAGGGGTTGCTGTGTAGCCTGGTTTTGTGGTGTAATGGTGTGCCAGTATTTTGGAGTGCGTTTCCCTTCTACTCGTTAGTAGTGTTGCATTGCATTTTTTGTGTAATTCGATTGTGGGATATCTTTTGTTCACTTGAAGGCATACTTTGAGGGCTCTATTTGGTAGCACCTGTAGTTTGTTTAATAGTTTTGTATTTCCTCCCATGTATACTACATCACCATAGTCAAAGTAGGGGAGGATCCTGCCTTTATATATTTTAATTGCCATGTTTTCATTCATGTAGTATCTCAGTTTAGCCAGTAGCCATATTTTATGGTTTACCTTTTTGATAGTATTTGTTATGCAGAGGTCATAATTTAGGTGTCTGTCTAGATCCACTCCCAGATATCGGTAGTTGTCTACTTGTCCCAGTTCGGTGTTTCCCAGAAGACACTTTATTTTCTCCTTACTTGTTAGCCTGGTACCAAATAGTACTGTTTTTGACTTGCTGTTGTTTATGGTTATCCTATTTAGTTGGCACCACTCGATTAGTTTTGTTAGTGTTAGATTCAGTTTCGTTTCTATTTCTTCGGTTGTTTTGCCTGCAGCATATACCACAGCGTCATCTGCATATAGTTGGATGTTTTCAATTTCTAGCCAGTTGTTTAGATCGTTAATATATATGAGGAAGAGAAGTGGCCCCAGGACTGACCCTTGGGGTACTCCGCAAGTTATCTTTTCCTCATTGGATATGGATCCATTTACTGTGGTGCATTGCTTTCTGTTTTCTAGATAGCTCGCTATCCATTTTCCTGTTACTCCTGTTATTCCCATTTGGGTTAGTTTGCTCGGTAGGATAGGGTGGTCCACCATGTCAAACGCTTTGCTGAAGTCTATGAACACTGCACCCACTAGGTTCTTTTTATTGATACTGTTTGCAATATCAGTTATTAAGTTAGCAATTGTTTTTATTGTCGAGTGGTATTTTCTGAAACCGCCCTGTTTACTGTTTAATATTTTGTGTTCATTTAGGTGGTCCATAATATGTCTATGCATTATTTTTTTCATTAGTTTACCAGGCAGTGGGAGTATGGAGATCGGTCTATAGTTTCCCAGTACCTGTTTATCCCCTCCTTTGTGGAGCGGTGTTACTTTGGCTAGTTTCCAGCAGTCCACATAAGTACCTTCTGTGAACGATTTGTTGTACAGCTCACATATAACATCTGGGATGCATCCGAATGCATCTTTCAATACTATACTTGAGGTATTTTCAATGCCCGAAGGCTTGTTGCAATCAATTGATTTTATGAGCTCACTTATCTCTTTTATTGTGGTTGTGCAATCTCCAATGTCTGTGTTTAATTGTGGCGCTTTCGTGGTCCAGTTTGTGTTGAACTGTTTGGATAGTTTATTGCCTATGGTAGAAAAATGTTTGTTCATTATATTAGCAGCAACATTGTTGCTGATTTCCATCCCCTCGTTGTTGTAAAGGGTAATCCATTCTTTATTTTCATTATTTGGTATTAGCATTTTCACATTCTTCCAGAATTTGTGTGAGTTTTTCCCCCATTGCTGGTCTTGTTTGACAATGTTCCATCTTTTGGCTTTTCTCACTGATTTCTGGCTATGATTTCTTGCTTTATGGTAGTTTTCTATATCTAGTAGTCGCTCGCTTCCTTTGGCTAATTTACCTGTTTTATGTTTGTCCATAATTAGGTTGCCCATGGGTCTTGGTTGTTTTTGATTTTAAGTTTTTTTATTGGGCAGGTAGTGTCCAGATGCTTTCTGACTTCCCCAATGATATTGTTCCATTGGTCATTTACACCTATCTCAGTTGGATTTAATTTATTTTTCTCTTTCAGATGAGTTTCTAGTGCCTCTTTTGTGTAGTTTTTGTATGATCTACCCATACGGGGAGTAGTTTTGTTTTTTGTTTTTATTTTCTTTCTAGTAACATATATCAATTCATGATCGCTAATGCCCCAGTTTCTTGTTCCTGAGGTGTGGGTATGATTTGAGTCTGTTATTATTAGGTCTATTATCGAGCTGTTTTCTCCAAGCCTTGTTAGCTCACTCATTTTTTGCTTTAACCCTCTGCCTTTGATTAAGTTCTCTAGTGAGTGTTTGCTTTTGTTGTTTGTTTTGTAGTTTATGTTGAAATCCCCTAGTAAGATTATCTCAGCCTTTGTCAGTTTCGACACGCTTTCTAGGGATGTCTCCAGTTGTGCGATGAAGTCTTCGATGTTTCCATTTGGCGGTCTATACAGACTTCCTACAGCTATATTAGCTTGTTTCTCATGTTTTATGAGTGTCCATACTAGTTCAATATTTGTGTCGGATCTGTTTGCTTCTTGTAATGGCTTATGTTCGGAGTTTAGTTTTTTTTTGGTGTATATTGCAACTCCTCCACCCCTCTTCTGTATTTGTGCATTGGTCAGTGTTTTTCTATCCTCTCTCACAAGCCTGTACCCACCAATTTCTAGTAGTTGGTCACTATGCAGTTCAGGAAACCATGTTTCTGATAGTGTTAACACATCAAATTTAACCGTCGGGCTATCATCTAAATACGGGTTTTTGCCCCTACTCGCATTTATCGGCCAAAAACAATTACTAGGTTATTTCAACTAACTGGCTGTCCTCCCCGCCGTTCGGTGTATATTAATATGATTAAATTAATCCAGAACTAAGCAGACATGCTAGTGTTGCTGCCACTGTCACTGTTAATCAGCCTAAGTTACTGTCATATTTTTAGCCAAAATAACACTACGTTAATTCCGTTAATATGTCTGTTATTATCTCCCCGCAGATGGGTTAATTAGCTGCATAAGGCCTATTAGGCATAAGGCCCTTAATTACATACAAAGCAATCGAATATCAAGTTTGACCATAGCGGTTAATGTACAAGAAGACTGGAGGATAGTAAAGAATGCAAGGAACGTTCCAATTTACCTTTCCAAGAGCTCACGGCTTTATTCTTACCAAAAACTAACAAAGGATCGTAGCAACATGTCGTATATGAACTATTAACTCCCCTCCCATATCATTAAGTTTAAGCAAGTTTAGAATTTCGACAATAAAAGCCTAAATCTCGGCTAAAACATCAGAGCGTGCATAAACACGTCCTATGGGTCTGGGTCCGAACGCCCGACCTCCTATCCTTGCCAGAAGAGTCGCATTTGATGTCTCCTAGCAATGCTTTACGGCCGGAAACCCGGGGCCTCACAAATAGTGGTAATTACGAGTCTGCCCTGGCGAGTAGCCTGCATTTCGAAATGTGGATTAATCGGCCCAAGCTCGCAATTGTCACAAGGCGAGTAGTCTCGCCCACTTCACTTACATGAATTTACATTTCTAAATAGTTGTATATATGCATAATAATAAAAAATCAATTATTATTATTGTTAAGTTTTATGGAGCTAAATGTACTCAACCATTGTTGTATTGAACACCTTCTCTGAAATAGTGATCAAAATCATGAGATCACTGAACATCTGTAAGCGAAATGAAGACCACCAGTGGTCTATTGAACAATACAGACTGTTGGAATGAGAAATAAGTAGGATACAATATTAATCATGCAAGTAAGCCAATAGGACAATTGGCAGGCATACACCAACATACCCCATCCAGATTATTCTATGTTTGTTCTAAAATGTGCAGTAGATTATGTAGGCGGTTACATAGGGAATTGTGTGATGGACTATGTAGTAGATTATGAGGTGGGTTATATTATGGATTATATAGTGAATTATGTAGTGGATTATGTAGTGGATTATGTAGTGAATTATATGGTAGATTATATAATGGGTTAGGCAGTGGATTGTTCAGATAATGTGGTGGATTATGTAGTGGATTATGTAGTGGATTATGTAGTGGATTATGTGGTGAATTATGTAGTGGATTATGTAGTTTAATATGAGGTGGATTATGTAGTGGATTATGTAGTGGATTATGTGGTGGATTATGTAGTGGATGATGTGGTGGAATATGTAGTGCATTATGTGCTGGATTATCTAGTGCATTATGTGCTGGATTATGTAGTAGATTATATGGTGGACTATGTAGTGGATTATGTAGTGGATTATGTGGTGAATTATGTAGTGGATTATATTGTGGACTGTGTAGTGGATTATGTAGTGGATTATGTGGTGAATTATGTAGTGGATAATGTAGTTTAATATAAGGTGGATTATGTAGTGGATTATGTGGTGGATTATGTAGTGGGTGATGTGGTGGATTATGTAGTGGATTATGTGGTGGATTATGTAGTGGATGATGTGGTGGAATATGTAGTGGATTATGTGGTGGATTATGTAGTGGATGATGTGGTGGAATATGTAGTGGATTATGTGGTGGATTATGTAGTGGATTATGTGGTGGATTATGTAGTGGAATATGTGGTGGATTATGTAGTGGATGATGTGGTGGAATATGTAGTGGATTATGTGTTGGATTATGTAGTGGATTATGTGGTGGATTATGTAGTGGATTATGTGGTGTATTATGTGGTGGATGATGTGGTGGAATATGTAGTGGATTATGCGGTGGATTATGTAGTGGATTATGGGGTGGATTATGTAGTGGATGATGTGGTGGAATATGTAGTGGATTATGTGGTGGATTATGTGGTGGATGATGAGGTGGAATATGTAGTGGATTATGTGGTGGAATATGTAGTGGATTATGTGATGGATTATGTAGTGGATTATGTGGTGGATTATGTGGTGGATTACAAGGTGAATTAGGTGGTGGGTTATTTAATGGCTTAGCAGTGGATTGTCCAGTGACTTATGTGGTGGACTATGTAGTTTAGTATGAGGTGGATTTTGTAGTGGATTATAAGGTGGATTGCCTGGTGAATTATGTGGTGGATTATGTAATTTATTGTAAGGGGGGTTATGTGATGAATTATGTGGTGGACTATGTAGTTTACTATGAGGTGGATTTTGTAGTGGATTATAAGGTGGATTGTCTGGTGGATTATGTAATTTATTGTTAGGTGGGTTATGTGGTGGATTCGAGGAAGGGAAGCCAGACACTGCGTGGGAGTAAAACAGGTTTATTGTACAGTAAGGGAGGGCTACATTAGGGGGGTCAATCCAGCTCGTCGATGTCAATCGGGGCCTCCGGAAGCACGGGAAGCTCCGAGGCCGCCGGAGCCAACCCCTACGCAGTAGTCCTTAAATAGAGGGTGTGTGGGAGTGGTGAAATGTTTCCGCTGTCAAGAAGCGAAACCGAATGGCTAGTACAGGGGGAGGTTTTGGTTGACGTTCGTCTGTGCCGCATGGAGCGTGGTGTGTCCCCGGCTTCCCTCCGAATCAACCACAATTCGGAATTATGCGCCGATTCGAGGAAGGGAAGCCGGAGACTGCGTGGGAGTAAAACAGGTTTATTGTACAGTGAGGGAGGGCTACATTAAGGGGTCAATCCAGCTTGTCGATGTCGATCAGGGCCTCCAGAAGCGCCGGAAGCTCAGAGGCCACCGGAGCCGACCCAAAACACAATGCTAAGGCTCGGGAGGCCTCGGAGGGGGCGAGCCGGGGGATGTAGTCAAACACCACCGACGACTCCCAGGTGCCCTGTGCCATTATGGCCGCCAAGTCGGCGCCGCACACGGCACAAGCCTGGGTGGCCCCCCGCTGGAGGCCATGGAGGGTGTAGCGGGCCGCCTCCGGGACCCGAGCCCCCGCGAGCGCCTCCCTCACCATGGGGGTCAGGATATGCGGGGTCAGGGGAGCCACTGTATGGCAGATGAATGCCGTGGCATCAGAAGGTGCCAGGACCTGCCGCAGGGCCCGGTACCAAGCCCGGACTGGCCACAAGGGCGATCTGGGCAGGGCTGGGACAAAGAGGGCGACGGCCTGCGATGGGTTCCTGATGGTCATGGACGAGGAGATGGCGACCCGGAGCCCCCCCAGGGACCAGGGTGAAGTCCCCGCGCTGCACCTTGTGGGGGCCCCCCACCCGCCATGGGAGGGGGAGAGGACGTTGGACTGGCGCATTAGGGTGAAGAAGCCGATGATGACCGCCGACCAAGGGACCATGCCCCGATGACCTCGGGCGCGGAGGTGGTCGTATATGTGCCGGATTATGGGCGGCGTGATGGAAGGGGCATGCCTGATGGGGACCGGGAAGAGACGGTCACCGCCCCGACGGATGCGCCCGGGAAAGAGCACGTCGAAGCGGCCGGGGTCACCGCTGGCGTCCCGGACCCAAGAGTGCGCCCCGAGAAGGCGTTCGCCACCGAAGAAGGTGACGGCAGCAGCCGGTGGAGATGGGTGACGAACATGCCAACATCGTATGGGGACAGCGCCACATGGTCGACCTGCCGGTCCAGCATGAACTCCGCGTAGCAGACGGCGTGCCTCGAGCAATTGCGACAGGTGCCCGGCGCCAGCGCCGCTCAGTGGAGGTTCATCAGGTGGGCATGGTCCCCGGGGTCGACATCTGCAATCATAGATGGTGGTCGAACATGTCAGGGGTATGGTGAACAGGTATGCGGGAGAGGTCGTTCAGTTTGCAGTGTTCGTGAACATAGTCAAGGGCGAGCGGGGAAGAGTGGGCCCGACTCAAGGCATCGGCCAGGAGGAGCTCGGCACCAGGCTTGTGCCTGACTGTGATCATGAAGGAGCCGAGCGTCGCCTCGAGCCAGAGCTCGCGGGTGCAGGCCCCCAGGGTGGCGTCGGTCGCTCGGCCGGACTCGAGGGCGGCACCGGAGGCGGTATTATCAGTGTTGATGATGATCTCCAGACTGCTCGACACCGCTGGCCTGAGCGCCTTGACCACCAGCACGAGGTTGACGGCCTCGAGCTTGTGGATAGTGGGGTATGCCTGCCTAAACCGGTCTTCGTAGGCCTCTGAGAAGCACTTCCCTGGGGGAGAACGCGTCCCCACCAGTGAGGCACGAGTCGGACTCGATGACCCAGGTGGGGCGGACCATAGCAGGCAGGAGGTAGAGTCCATTCCCCCCGGCCGCGTAGTCGAAGAACCAGCGGACGTCCTTCCGGAGCTCAAGGTCCACCTCGGCGAGGCCTGGGGGGGAAGAGCGCGCAAGCTCCAGAGCAGGCGGCACATGAACCTGCACGCCGAGGGGATGCACCCGCTGATGTGCGCGAGCTTGCCAATGAGGCGCTGGAGGGCCTTCCTGGTGATGGAGGGCCTTGATAGCCATCTCCCGCACTCCTCGATGACCTGGTCGAGCTTTGCCCTGGGGATACTGATCATCATGCGCTGGGAGCAGATGTCGAAGCCCAGCCATGAGAGCTTCACCGAAGGGGAGGAGCACTTGTTAGAGGCGAGCTCGACGCCGAGGCTGGCGCAGAGGGCCAGGAAGGCGTCGAAGGCCTGGCAGGCGTGGAGGTAGGAGGCCTCGCAGCCCACAAAATCATCAACATAGACGATGGAGAAGAACTCAGTGCGCGCCAGGAGCCACGAGATGGCCGAGGTGACGCGGACCCAGGCAGCGCCGGATGTCCTTCAGCCGAACGGGAGGGCGATGTCGATGTAGATCTTGTTGTCGATGGTGATGCCGAAGAGGGCGGCGGAGAGGGGGTCTGCGCAGAGTTGCCGGTAGGCCCGGGTGACATCCGCGGTCCACAAGAATGCGCCATGTCCTTCCCGAACAAGCCTTCGGCCCAGATCGGCGATGGAGGGGAGGGTGTAGGCGGCGGGGAGGCCGAGGTACTCACCCCGGGGGATGCCCGGGTTCACACTTCTCCCAGGAGGGTATGACAAGTCGACGATGATGCGTCATTTGCTGGGTGTGGTCTTCGGCCTTGTCATTATGGGGCTGCACTGCGCTCAAGCGGAGAAGGGGGGGACCTCGAAGAGGCCCAAGAAGGCGCCCAGCTCGAGTTCCCAGGTGAAGTACTCGGTGATGAAGTGGGCGTGGCCTGGGTCCTCCCGATGGTTGTGATAGGTGGGCGTGAGGGGTGCCGATGCGGAGTAATTCGCCGGGAATCCGAACTCCAGCTGGTCGACCAGGGTGGTGTCCGGGTGGTCGGCCAGGGCCTTCCTCCACGCGTCGATGTTGAGACCCGATGAGATGGGGATGCGGGCGGCCATTATGTGGTGGATTGTGTAGTTTATTATGAGGTGGATTAGGTAGTAAAGTATGTGGTGGATTATGTAATCAAGTGTCACGTATGTGATATATATACATATATATGTGTGTGTGTATGGGTCCCTGAAAAAAGATTTGAATCAAATAAGCACCGACGTAGTTTGATAAATGAAACATGATAATAGCGCTGCTTGTCACACACCAGCGCAGATGTCGGTCGGTGTATGCAACCACACTGAACTAATAACACACGTGTAAGTGATACGGAACGGTCGTCTATCTGTCCACATTGTCCATGCAATTAGATGAGTTGTTGTCAAAGCTTATCGGTCTGTATCTGTGGGTGGGCATACGCACACTGATAACCACCCCGCAGTCACTGACGGGTATCGTTATCAGCTAGGGTAGTAGGCCTACCCATGATGCTCGAGGTCACTGCCCTGATTACGACCTGCCTGAGTGTATTGAAGTCACGCAGCGCTCGCTCTGTGTCATCTTGGGTTGCGGGTGCTACTGCTTCTTTACAACCATAGTAAATGGGTACCTGTCAAGTAGTCGTAAAATTCTTGCCAAAATAAATTGTCTATCGAGTTTCACAACTTCTAATTATGTCAAATTAACTACCCTCTTATGGTAAACTAGATCTTAGCCACACTGATCAACCCAATAAACTGATAAATTTTAACAGACTTTTGGTGAGATAATAGTATACATTTTTTTATGGGATTTTCTCATGGTCATCTGAGAGATTCACCAATTCAATTACTGGATAGTTGTCCCTGTAGACAAATCATTGACAAGATTGTGATTTCCGTGTAGCCAGCTGCACCCATGTCCTCCTACAGGTGTGTTTGTGGAGCCTACTCGGTTTAAAGTCAACAAATGTACATCTTGTGGATGGCCGTTTTAACATCGTTGGGTTAGAGTAGTGAATTAAATTGTGCAATACCTTAATTGGATTGTATAGTAAGATAATCCATTGAGAATGGCATTATGGTCAGTGCACTGAATTGTGTAGTAAACTAATCCATTGAGGGAGCCATCTGCATTACTGCACATCCATAGTATGAATATATTGTATTTTTGGATGAATGTTTAGAAATTAACTACATCCTACTGCTGTTGTTGGTTTTGTTGTTTTGTTGTTTATTTCTGGTGTAATATCGCTACTAAATATCAGGGGCACCCCATGCACATGCTATATGCGCTATTCTATATCCCTTCCCATCACAAAATGGCTTAGAGTTGAGAATGTCTAAATGTCTTTTTTGGGGAATGTCTTACTGGCTGAACTAATTAACAATTCACTATGCTGTTTGACTCCCTTCACATATTGGACTCTTCCAGTTAGCGAATCACTCAAGTTCTTGAAGGAGATGCCCGGTTGGTTTCCTCAGGCGAGTAGAGTGTCTTGGCTCCATTGTTACTGTCATGGGGGTCAAAGATGGCGTCTCAGGAAGCATTAGCTGGTCATCCTCAGTCTTACCATCCTCCTCATTATCATCACTGTCACCTACTAAGTGGTCCTCGGGAGACTTTTGTGGCAATAAATGAAACATTGGCACATTCTTTGAGACTTGATCCATCATCAACCCATATAGCAGTCAGCATGGAACCCTTTCCATCCAAACCCTGTAGAGGCTCCCAACCATCACTGTCAACTATGTTCACTGTGATGTGGCATAGACATATTCATTCTGATAAATCATCTGAACCACTTTTGCTGTTGGAGACATTCTGCACTTAATTATGTATGGCTGTTATGTTGAAATGTCCCATTTTACCTCACTTGAAACGCTTCTTATTCTTCATGCTGCAGGCATCACCATAGAGTCCAACAAGCCCACACCTGCTACAGGAAGCACCATCTGGTGCAGCCTTTGGTTTCTTAGAGGCAGACTTGCAGGCTGACTTGACGTCTAGGCTTGTTTGATTTGGATGGTTGTCCGTAGCCATCCCTGACTGTATATGGGTTATTCTCCAAAACTGGGCACCACATATTTGGTCTCCACATTACCATGCTGATAAATAAGTCTTTGTTTTAGTGATAGCAAGTCAAATAATTATTGTAGCCTCTGTCTGTTAGGTATGTTAGCAGTTCTACATGTATTGAATTTATCTCACGAAAGATATCAAAATTATAATTGTATGATTTTGCGCTGGAGTGAAAATATGAAAATTTACACATTGACACCATACATGCAGCCAAACTTTTTTTCAACTTATTTTTCAACTTTTTTCTTGTAAGTCATAACCTTGTCTGCTTAATTGTAATCAATCAAATCTTGTTTGACTATGTTGTATATGTTAAAATGAGGTTCTGGATGTGTCTTTGATTTTCATGTTACACGAGTGATATTAATGTATTGCTCAATTTGTATAAGATCTAATTCAAAAAGTGAAATTCATTTTGTTCAACTCTAACATATGCACAACATGCAAACCTTCATAGGACATTGGATTAGGCTATTATTTGGATGGTTTTTTACTATTATTTGGAAGGTTTTCACTTTTGGTTTCCATGTCACACTTTTGTGCCCAGTTTTAGAGAATGACCCAATTACACATTACACTTCAGCTGATATCTGTGTTGACTCATGTTCTGATGCTTCTGTAGTAGTCTGTCCAACCTCTCAGGCAAGGAACCACATAGACAGGCAGGGCGTGGGTAGGGTTATGACATCAGGGAGCCTAGGTGGTGAAATGGTTAGCACACTGGCCGTGAATGGAAGAGATGTGGGTTTGATTCCTCCTCTAGACGCAAGATTTCCCATTTTCATCACCCCATGATACTTCCATAGCTGATGGCGATGTTACTATTTTTTTGTGCCACACACTGTTGCAGCAGGTCCTACTAGTCGCACTCTTTTTGTGCTTCACAACATTACTTTTCTAATTCTGTGACTGCTGGAGTCTATAGTGTCAGAGTTTTGAAATGCTAGCCAAAATTAATTTAGCTTGTTTTCACATTAAATATCTTAAATGTTGGCCATTTAAGATAAAAGTTGCTTCAAACTAAGATAAGGTAGAGTACAACAATTACCACACTATATTAATTGTTTTAATAGATCCAACTTATATAGGCCTACTGGTGCATTCAGTAATGATTTGGGCTGGATAATAGGAATATTAAGTCAATTTAATCAAATATGCCTGGTGCTCTTGCGTTATCCTGCTCAATGCCAAACACATTTACTTGGCATGGTTTTACATTAAATTTCGCCATTAATACAAATTTGTCTAAAGCTTACTTTGAACTAAAACACAGTCGGTTAGAATTGATACTTGTCGCTACCTTAGCCTGGTGTTCGGTATTATTAGGATAGGGTGAGGAGCAGTGGAATGGGGAAGACCAATTGTCTGCCGTTGAAATTTCCCTGCTTAATCAACTAATGTACAAAGAAGTTTGCCAAAAAAATCAACATTTTATTAAATGATAAAGGTCGTACTTGACTGACACCCCTCCTTCTTCCCAGTCGTATGCTTTCTACCACCATGAAAATGTTGCAAACGTTTGATTACTCCTTAGGCCTACTAACACCCCAGTCACAAGAGGCCTGCATTCGCTTACGATCGATTCACAATGTCCATACGTCCTCCTTACGACTGCCTTACGCCCTCCTTACGGACTGGTGCCGCGAGGTTGCCAACCTCCCGGCGACCATTTCTGAAATTTTGGACGCAAGGAGGTTGTAGCTGCTGCACTTTCAACCTCCTTGTGACCAGTTCGTTCGGCGCCATTAAAAAGTGGTTGGTGACCTGGCACCGACCTGGTGCTGCCCTGGCACCGACTTGGCAGTGCCAGGTCACCGACCCCTTGGTTGACGAGTTGGTGCCGACCTGGCGCCGATATGGTGACAACGCGGTGCCAACAAATGCGATGCTTACCTGGCGCCGCCCTGGCCCCAGCCTGGCGCCAGATCGTGCGCCGACCCCGCGCTGACGCCGTGCAGAGCCCACACCGACTATGTGCCGCCCTGGCGCCAACCACGTTTTTGAATCAATGTATCGAGTGGGATGCTGGGTGGTTGGCGACCTTTTGGGTGTAAGGAGGTTGGTGGCGAATGCAGGCTCTCATGTCACTGGGGTATCAGTTACTTAGCGGTGGTTGCTACAGCCCCAGTCAAACCTACCCGGATCAGGGGCCGGACGAGCCCCGGACCGTGATCCGGTGTGGTCTGTGGCGATCCGGTATGATCCATGGCTCATCCATGGCTGGTACTTGGTGATCCTTGGTGATCCGTGGCTGGTGCAGGGGATTTTGCGATCCGGGCTCGATCCGGCATCATCCGGGATGATCCGGGGGTAATCTGAGGGAAATCCGGGGGTGGTCCGGGTAGTCCGAGGGTGGACCGGGGGTAGTCCATGCCATGTCCGGGCCAGTCCGGGGCAGTCCGGGCCTGTTTCGCCCAGGATGAGACATGTTTTAGCCACGGTTCAACCCGAACCAGCCCCAGACTTGCCCGGACTAGCCCCGACATAGCCACGGACCACTCCCGAACTGCCCGGATAAGACCTGAACAAGCCGGATGAGCACGGATGAGCCACGGATCACCATGGATCACCACGGATAGCCTGGTTTACCACGGATCAGTCCAGGATGAGCCCCATTTTTGTATATATATAGCAGGAGGAAGTCCACTTCCAGTCCGGGACTGATCCGTGACTACTCCGTGGGTGAACTGGGTAGTCTGGGGGTGGTCCGGGTAGACTGGGGGCTAGACTGGGGGCTAGACCGGGGTCTAGACCGGGGGCTAGTCCGGGGGCTAGACCGGGGGTCTAGACCGGGGGCTAGACCGTGTAGGTGTGACTGCGAGGCCAAAAACGACCAGAATAGCGATTTTATCCGGTGCTGTCCGGGACAGTCCGGGCGACTGGTCCGGGG
The DNA here is from genome assembly GCA_030323885.1 of Branchipolynoe longqiensis. Lineage (NCBI taxonomy): Eukaryota > Metazoa > Annelida > Polychaeta > Phyllodocida > Polynoidae > Branchipolynoe > Branchipolynoe longqiensis. The sequence continues at coordinate 39,444,273 of CM059198.1, forward strand.
GTGGTCTGGCTAAAACTCCGGGGCTCTCGTCCGGGTAGGTGTGACTGGGGCTTTAGAACCGTGTTGGCAGCAAAGGCGATAATCACGGCGCGCTCTCACTACACATCTTATTGTGCCTGGTACGAGTTGTGATATAGCGAATAAAACACGCCGAAAAGGTTATTCCCGTCTTCCCATGTCTGAATTATTTATATTAATGTGGTGAAAGTCAACCAGGTAATCTGGCCTAGTTTGGTTCGAGCTGTATTCAAGCGGTCTTTATGAGTCTGGATTATTTCCTACGTGTTTAAACATAGCTATCTGAGCCTACACATTGGTATTATTGAATAACAACTTTATTAAATAATTGTTGCCACCTATATGTTATGGGTCCACAAATGATTTAGCTGACTCTCTGATTATCTAACCGTTAGGTTAATCAGAAGAAGGGTGTTAAGAAGTCACTATAGTTTGTTAAGCATTTTCAAGAGATGTGGGGTTTGGGAGGGAACGCAGGTTTGAATTTATTTGAAATAGTGAGGGAACTTGCAAAAATTGCTAATGCTAATTACTGATCTTAAGGAGCACTAGCCAATGATACATTCAACGTGTGTATATATGCGAGGTATACATGTATAAGTACAACAATAACTGGTGATTGGGATTACCTGAGTGACCTCCAACAATGTTCTCATCATGTAGCTTCGCGCATAGTTAATCCCAGCAGGGTATTTCAAATTCTCATTCCATTGTGCCAATGACTTGGTAATGGGAATGCAGAGGGTGCTTATGTATCTATTGTATCTATTGTATATATTTACTATGTCTACAGTGCAATAGATATACACTAACCGTAAATTATTTGGACAACTTTTCCATCGTTAATAAAACTGAAGAAGTATGTAAGTGTAATCAGCTTATGGTCATATCAGGTTATGTCAGCTTATTTTCATGTCATGACACAATAAATCATGAATTGCTGTCATCATAGCCACTGATGGAGAACCACGAAGAAGAAAAAGGAGATTAAGACACTGGAGATGTGGGCCATAATGGTAGATTATCTTAGGTAGGCCCATTTATGAAAAAAATAACTAGTAGTTATGATTATGGAAAATGCAACCGTTAGGTCTGCTGGTAAATCGAGAAACAAAACAATAATGCCACAGGGAAGGACATTGTTTTGGTTGTGTATTAAATATAATTTTGATAGCCAATCTGTGTGTGGAAAAAGTGAGAACACAGTCTGGGAACTTTCAATCACAGACAACTGGTCCTATTTTGTTCCACTGCTCTTTGCCCTATCCTCGCAATGCCTAGCGCCAGGCTAAGTAGCGACACGTATCAATTTTTAAATCATTGGTTTGATGAGGTCAAGGTTTGAACTCAGAGGTTCGAATCCCACGACCTAGCAAAACGGAAGTTGGACGCTCAACTCATTCAGCCATCCAGTCCTTATGCTGTTCATTTCTGTTTGTTTAATGTCTAAATTCTCGTCATATAAGGTCAATACCAGTTAAAAAATACGTATAATTTATACAGGTTTCAGGTGCTTCTGATACCCCAACCATGAAGCGATGAAGAGGTAGCACTGTATCTCACCTACTTACGCAGGGCTTGAACCTACTTAGCTGTCTCTAATTACTTAAGTGGCTAATATTACTTTCTGAAATTGGTGAGATCTAATCCAATCGATTGCAGGTTGGAGTGCGTTGGGGGAGGCGGGGCTAAACATCCTTTCGGCTTTGTTGTGCACTAGATGGCACGTGTTCTGCCAGTCCAGTTTATACTTATGTTTGTGTACACCAGGATATCATGGTACTAGAATACCAGGAAACGGGTCATGCTTGTGATTGTACATGTACAATAATAACTAGCTTCCGTGAAGTATTCCGGAAGTGTCAACTATTAATTCAAATTTGATGCTACACCATTGTGACGTTAGTTCTGACTGGGGTGGAGGCATTTCTATCACCTGTCGAAAACCATTTAGCTTACATTGCAGAGAGGCAACTAGTGGTAGTGACAGCAAAGGTAGACACTAAGGAACTGTCTGCAGTGCACTGGTTCAATTTCACTCAGTTATGTGTACATAGTAGCGAACACCTAGCATTTCAGGTCTGTGGCCCAATGGGTGGTCATGCACCTCATCTAATGAATAAAGAAATTTCAAGCAACAAAAAAGGTCCTTTGTCATAGAATAAATCTGGCTTTTCTAGTCATTCGCCAAGAAGGAAGGGCTGCACTTACTTGGCTCTCCATGGTGCACCTATTGAGGAAACTAAGATTCGGGGTGACTGGTCTTCTGAAATGGTGTGTGTTAAGCTACCTTTGAGTGAGCGGGTTATGATGAATATGAGAACACGAATGACATCAGTCAATTACTAGATCGGAAGGAAATCGGCTTGTGGCTTTCGAGATATCTGAATCTTGACATTTTCCCTTGAAAGATTTGAATAAATCAGCCAAATCTTTCTCCTCTCTCTCTTTTTATTATTGTATATCTGCATTGTTGTTTATTATTCGTGTAACTGCAATTACTCATATATATATTGTATATGTGTATTTATATATTTATATATATATAAGTAAACATGAGATAGAGGCAGAAGTAATGGTAAATAACAATATTTGAAAAATAACGTTCATTTAGTATAAAAGGTCATCTTATCTCGTAGTTATCACTGGATCCAGACTGAGCTTTACCTTTACTAATCTAGAAAGTAGCTGCAGAACACTAGATCAAGACATATTTATCATCATTTGTGTTTAATTTGAACATATTTCGATGTTCCTGCATATTAGTACATTCTTGTTCATCATGAATACATACTAAACATATTTCATCACCCCCACGACATTGCCGTGATGACCATTATGCGCGGATTATTTTCGACCACCTAAATGACTGTTTCCTGCAACAATTTATTCAGGAACCAACCAGGTTCCGAGGAAATGAGACCCCAAATCCCTTGGACTGGGTCATTTCCAATAAGGATAACCTCATAGATAACATCAGGATAGGTGCCCCGATCGGAAAGAGTGACCATGCTGTCATATCCTTCAAAATCGATGTTAAAACAGAAAATGAGACCATCCCACTAAGATACTCATATTATAGAGGGGATTACATTGCCATGAGTAATGATATCATGTCCCATGACTTGCTAAATAAATTTAAGGAGAAAAATGTGCAAGAGTGCTGGGACCTGTTTCAAAATGTGCTATCAGGTGCTATCAAAAGGCACGTACCACTAAGAAAATTCACAACCAGGAAACAACCTCCTTGGTACTCCAGGGATATTACCACTGCCAGAAAATTGAAAAACAAAGCATGGAATGTCTACTTCAATAATAAGACATTGGAAAATTGGGAAAAATACACTATCGCTAGGAATGCCGCAAATGACATTGTCAGTGGACACAAAGAGACTTTTGAGGACAAAATTGTCCAAGACATTAAAAATAACCCGAAAAATTTCTGGAGTTATGCTTCACATAAATCAAAAAATGGCAATGGCATACCAGCTCTAGCCAATAGTGATGACGAACTAATCGTAGACGATGAAGGCAAAGCTGAACTACTCAATGAGTTCTTCGTCAGTGTGTTTACCAATGAAAATACGAATAATATCCCACCCTCTCCAGATTCAGGAGTCACAGAATTCATCAGTGACGTTGACATAACAGACGATAAAGTTGACAAATTAATTGAAAAACTAAATGTCTCCAAGGCACCTGGGCCAGATGGGATCCATGCAAAAATCATCAAAGAGTGTTCTGAGCAAATTGGACCTATTTTGACATCTCTATTCCGTAAAAGCCTATTTGAACGGAAAATACCCAAACAATGGAAAGATGCTGAGGTAAAACCCCTGCATAAAAAGGGACCAAAACGCCTGGCATCAAATTACAGACCTGTGAGTTTAACCTCCCTATGCTGTAAAATGCTAGAAAGAATAATCCGAGACTGTGTCGTAGAACACTTGGAAAAACTAGGATTGATATCTCCAGACCAACACGGATTCACTGGAGGAAAATCTTGTCTGTCACAACTACTAGAAGTGATGGAAATTTGGACTGACTGGCTGGATCATGGCCTGGCATGGGACACCGTCTATCTGGACTTCTCCAAAGCCTTTGATAGTGTGCCCCACAAAAGACTATTAAACAAAGTCAAAGCTCTGGGAATATCCGGATCAATTTCTGAATGGATACAGGACTTCCTGTCTGAGAGAAAGCAAAGGGTAGTTGTAGGTAATAAAAAATCTTCCTTTAAGAATGTCACCTCAGGAATACCTCAGGGAAGTGTGCTGGGACCAATATTATTTATAATATTTATAAATGACCTGCCAGGCAGTGTCTCATCAAACCTAAAAATATTTGCGGATGACACAAAGGTCTTTCGAGCAATAAAAGATGTAAGAGATAAAAATCTCTTACAAGAGGATATTCTGAAACTCTCACAATGGTCTGAGAAATGGCAATTGCCCTTCAATGAAAAGAAGTGCAAAATTATTCATTACGGGAAAAATAATCCTCATTACGCCTATATTATGCAGAACACTGTCCTGCAACAAGATAGCTATGAAAAGGACTTGGGTGTAACCTTCGACTCCCAACTCTCCTTTCAGAAACACATGAGGACTATCATCTCAAATGCTAACCAGAGAGTAGGAATAATTAAAAGAACCTTCCATCGCCTCAACAAGAACAATTTTCTCATTCTATTTAAGTCTCTTGTTAGGCCAATTTTGGAATACTGTCCACAAATTTGGAGCCCAATTTTTCGGAAAGATATTCTGGAGATCGAAAAGGTTCAGAGACGTGCAACAAAACTAGTTGCAGTTATAAAGGACTTACCCTATGAACAAAGGCTCAGGAAATTGAAACTTCCTACCCTTTCCTACAGAAGGAAAAGAAGTGACATAATTGAAGTATTTAAAATTATGAAAGGTTTTGATAAAATAGATATGAACCAATTTTTCACCTTGAATAAAAGAGAAGGCAGCCGGGGCCATACTCTCAAACTAGTAAAACCCAGAGCCGTTTCAAAATTAAGGCAACACAGTTTCTCAAACAGGATCATAAATATATGGAATAGTCTCCCACAAAATGTTATAGATGCCGGCTCAATAAATTCATTCAAGAACCGATTAGAAAAAGCATGGGCTGATGATATAGGGAAATTTGACCACTTATTCACCACATGCTACTAATTTATCCCTTGTGTTGCTAATTACTTGCACTCAAGCAAAAATGAGAGACAAATAAGTGTTCACACTTCCTGTCTACCAATCACTATATCACTATATAAACTACATGTATTCCTTATATAAATTTAGTCAGGAAGAGGCTCTAGATATGCCCTGTGACAATTTGAACGGACACAATGTTGAAACTGTTGACGTTACTTACATAGTGAAGCTGCTGCATATACATAAGGCATCCAAGCTGTTCTGCATTGTGTTCAGACTAGGGATGTCTATACGTGGAAACTATTGTAGTAGTCTGCACTGACCTCTCAGCAAGTAACCACATAGACAGGTAGGCGTGGGTATTGTGGTGATAGCAGGGAGCCTAGGTGGTGTAATGGTTAGCACACTGGCCCAGAGTGCAAAGAGATGTGGGTTCGAGTCCTGCTCTAGGCGCAATATTTCCCATTTCCATCACCCCCACAACTCTGGTTGCCGTGAACATGATCCTGTACAAGCTATGCGCTGTATGGTTGTTGAACCTACCCTGTGTATGTATGTGTTAGTGCATTGCCTGTATGTATGTAATTGTAAGCATTAAAAGACTTACAATTCCAGGGGGACGAGTGTAGTGGTCTGCACTGACCTCTCAGGCAAGTAACCACATAGACAGGTAGGCGTGGGTAGTGTCGCGATATCAGGGAGCCTAGGTGGTGTAATGGTTAGCACACTGGCCCTGAATGCAAAGAGATGTGGGTTCGAGTCCCGCTCTAGGCGCAATATTTCCCATTTTCATCACCCCCACGACACTATTGATGTTCCACTCTCACCTGTTAGAAATGCGCAGAGAAATGCTGAATTTCTCAGTGGCATACAGGTATTGGTCAGCTACTGAGCACAGTTAGGAGTCTAGTTAATAATGTATGTAATCATCTTCAGTCAATAAATGGTCATACACATCTGTGTATACGTGGACTCAGTGTTGCTAGCCCGATATCACCAAAAGACTGGAGTGCTTGTGAACACTCATCAATATTTCCTTCTGATATACGAGCATCAGCCCTTCTTTTATCAACGCAGAACTGCTGAGCAGTTTTAAATTGCACCCTGGACATCATCGTGTCCAACAGTTCAACAGAGATGTTGAATGGTGGAATTACATAGGTTAAAAAGTCGAATGGTTTCAAATTCACTGTTAGTTAAAGTAGGTTGTGTGCAACTTCACCTTGTGAAACTCTATTGCAGGGATCTGTTTCTTTATAATCATGTTATTTTAAATAAGTGATCCATGAGTCTAAACATGTTTCAGTTCTATTTAATACAGAAAGCTAATCCAACTGCGTAAGCCTTCGCTGGCCTCTAACAACTGAGCATCATCATGGCTGAAGCATGACTAATCTTAACAGTCGGCTTTCATTGGCTTGTGCATTATTCCCAGGGAACATGTAGTTACAATTCGTCACTAGTTGTAGTCGATCATCGTGAATAAGTACAGTTGTGTCTGTTATGTGACGGCCCCTTTAACCCACCTAAATAAAACAGAATTGGTAACAATGGTAATTATCACCAGATATGTATATAGTTATGCAATTAAAGACTAGAAAGGTGTTTAATGGTCTTGTTTCTATAATCGGTTAATCGCTTGGTGCACTTTACGCACCAACACAAGGTTACTAGCATGAAAAAAGGGACATGCACTAATCAATGTTTGACCTGCAAAATAAAAAGGTGCATGGTTCCCAAACACTGATTGTTACTCTTTCTGTGCCCCGTAAACAATGCCTGTTTTTCTTGTGTTTTTTTTTCTACAAATGATAACATGAATGCGATTACCAGCCTAGCCACATTATGGGCTCTGAACCCTATTTGTGGGTATGTAAATTCTAAGCGCTATTATGTATATATAGTTGGTTGGTAGGAGTTTTACGTCCTAGCAACATCTAATGCCATATCAGGACAGACTTGTGACAGTTCGCACTCATGTCAACTTTATAGTGCTGCCCCAGTGGGAAATCAGACTGCCGGCATCATGAACCGATATCCCTCCATCCTGACACTGAGCTAACCAGTCATTGCCCTATCCTATTAATCCCCAGCACCAGGCTAGGAACCGACAAAATGAATATAAATTATATAGGTCATTGGTTTGACTCAACTGGGAACCGAACTCCAGATCTCCCGTATGCGAGTTCCACGCTCTACCCATTCGGCCACCGCGCCCGATGTATATATATATATGCGTGTATGTACCTATGAGACCACCCAGACTGTGAGCATTCTAAAGGGACTCCCAAAGCCTGTGCCCGCTCTCTTGATGTGTGTGCAGGCATGTAGTTGAGATTCTTAGAAATCACAACTTTGGGCTATTTTCGGGTGCGTGCAAGCTTTAACCTGTGTCAAACCCACACACACAACTACACACATTACTCTCCACGAAGAAAGCTACCTGGAGGTGACTGACAGCGTGTCTACTAATAAACAACCATTGCTGACAAACGCTGTTGAATTTAAACCGCAAAGTTAAAGCTGCAATCCGATGAAAGCGTCACATTTTCGAAACCAAAACACTTATATCTAGATTTGATTCTACATATCAAACTTAGATACTGGTGAATAGAACGAAATACTAACTCAATTTAAATAGAACCTGTTACTGCTGGAGCCTATGGAACTAGAATTTTGACATGCACATCAAAATTAATTGTGCATGCTTTCACTTCAAATATCTCCAAAGTTAACCATTCATAGCAAAGGTTACTTCAAAGGTAGATTACGACGAACAACCTAATACATTTATCTAAACAAAAAATGAAAACACTAAAATCATCGGATTATACAACTCTTAAAGGCCTGTACCGGCGGGCATTAACCTTAATGGTAGAACTTAGAAAATAGGAGCAGAAATATAATAAAGCTGCATTTATGAACACACACCGACATTTTGCATGTGTATTTTCCTTTTTATTTAAATTTAATTTTTCTATGTAAATGATTGTATATTTGATACTACGTGACGTGAGTTCATTTTCTCCCAGAGGGCTATTGGGACATCTATTTGAAGTAAGTATGGATTGCTTTGTATCCTGGTTAAAACAGCTCATCAACCCATAGTGAAGCAGGCCGCAAACCTTGCTTCAGTAACTCCGGCGACGCTATGCATTCTACTGTACCGAACTCGAGCCTGTTAAGGTAGATTAAGACTGGTATCGATAATATGTGTTAAGGGTGGGTGGGGGAGGGGGAGGCAGCATCTTAACCTTCGCCCCCTTCCCCTTCTCTCACGCATTCCTTCGTAGAACTTGTAAGCAAGAACTAAGAAGAACGGTGGGTATATACAGAAAACAACGCAAATTAGTGTCACATACGGTGCATTATATCATGCCATATAGGTAGGGTGTGCGCTTCAAATGAGAGAGGTTATGGGTTCAATCTCCGGACGAGTTAAACTAAAGATTTACAAAGTTGATACTTGTTGCTACCTTGTCGGGTACTCGACATTACTAGGATAAGTCAAGGATTGGTTGATTCAGTGTCAGGATAATACGACTGACTGGGATAACGCATCAAGGTACCGGTGGTACTGTACCTATTAGGCAGCACTGTGACGTCAGCATCACTGTTCGCTGTTTCAATATACCTTTAGACATTAGCTGTTGCTAGAAAGTAAAATCCCGATGAACAAACAAACATCTTGGCGTGAGGATAAATGTAACATATAGCAGTAGTAGCTAATCACTTATATGCCCAGTGACTGTTTCGTGGAGTTTTACTTCCTAGCAACCATCTAATGTCATATCAGGACGGGTACCTACCTGTGGCAGTGCGCACTCATGGGAACATTATAGTGCTGCCCTATTGGCATTTGGAGACAAGGCCATTGACACGATGACCCGATATCTCGCTCAGTCACAGTATCCGGATACTTAGCAAGCGAGTCTTTACTCTATTTTAGTGAAGCCAAGTGCCAATCTAGGTAGCGACAAATATAAATTTGTAATGGCATTGGTTTGACTAGGCCGGAGTTCGATCCACGTCTTTCCGTACGAGAAGGCAGTTACAGCTCTTACTGATTCATCGTTGAATCATCCTTAAGGCCCAGTCACACCTTGCCGGACTGGGGAACCGGACGAGAACCGGACACTGGCCGGTGGTTACGGTGATGTCCGGTACATGTCTGGTACCCAACCGGCGGTGTCCGGTGGTGTCCGGCGGTATCCGGTACAAGTTTTGAACATGCACAAAACTTCTACCGGACACCACTGGATTGACGTGTCCGGTTGGTCTCCGGTTGGTCTCCGGTTTGTCCAGTTCATGTCCGGTATCCATCCGGCTTGTCTCCAGTAGCCTCCGTAATTGTCCCGGTGGTGAAAAAGTCACCGGACAGCTACCAGGAGATGTACCAGATGCAACCGGACACCAACCGGAGACTAACCGGATTTACCATACAAGGACCGGAGAAAGGCCAGACAGTACCGGAGACGCACCGGACATGTACCGGACAGGTAATCATATAAATAATGTGACAAACAGCTCCTGACATCAGTCTTTCTCACTCTGTTGTCGCTGTCACCACCATGGATTCCCCTGAACTTCTTCGGCTGAGAGTTTCAGTTCTGCAAGTGGAGATGCAACTGCTGCAATTACAGTCTGAGCTGCAGGTCCTCCAGACTGCCAGAAGAAGGAGAAGGAGGCCAAGAAGGTGGTGGTGTAGGTCCTGGCTCAGTCCTCAACGTCAGTTGGAGTTTGGTCTGTATGACCAACTGATGGTGGAGCTCCGCAGAGAAGATTCACAGTCCTTCACAAACTTCCTGCGGATGCCTACAGAGATGTTTGACGAACTTCTGCGACGTGTTGGTCCATGGATCACGAAGCAGCATACGTTCTACAGGGCGCCCATTGAGCCAGGCATGAAGTTGGCCATCACTCTTCGTCATTTGGCATCTGGGGCCAAATACAACGACATGCGGTACGCATGGCGGGTGCCACACAACACCATCTCCATCCTAGTCAGAGAGGTGATTGTCTTTAATGTTGTCTTGTAAATTGTATGTAATACCACAGATGTAACCGTATTTTGTAGATATTATTAACCATACTGTGTATTTATTGTCATGTCAGATGTGGTATTTTTTTTATATACATTCATGCACTTGTATTTGTTTAATATTTTTATTGAGACCATGTCTGTGTAGTATATGTCATTTCAGGTGTGGTGGTTGTGTAATATCTTATAGTAAATATACATAATGTACTTATATGTTTTACATTAATTTCACACTAACCATTCTGTTCTTTTTATGTCATTTCAGGTGTGCCAGGCTATTGTAGACGAGTATGTCAATGAGGTTATGCCGCTGCCGACCGAACATGCTGATTGGCGTGCGATAGCAGAGGGTTTCATGCAGAAATGGAATTTCCCGCACACCTGTGGGGCGATCGATGGCAAACACATAGCCTGCAAGTGTCCACCTAGGTCAGGTTCGACCTACTACAACTACAAAAAGTTCTTCTCTATCGTCCTGATGGCTTCGGTCGATTCGGACTATAAATTCATTTGGGTGGACATAGGTGGACGTGGAGCTGCATCTGATGCGCAGGTCTGGAACGAGTCCGACCTGAAGCAGGCCATGGAAGAGGGGGACATACAGTTGCCAGACCCAGAACCCCTTCCACATGATGACCAGGGCATGCCCTATTTCTTTATTGGTGATGATGCGTTTGCCCTGCGGAACTTCATGCAGAAGCCCTTTGGCCATCATGGCCTGCGTCGTGACGAGCGCATCTTCAATTATCGTCTGTCGAGGGCTCGCTGGGTGGTAGAAAATGCCTTTGCCATTCTGGCCAATCGCTTTCAAGTTCTGATGAGTACAATGCCGCACAGCCCGCCAACAAATCGCTTAATAACCTACTTCATGTGTTGTGCTGCACAATTTGATGCGCATCAGGTATCCCCTCATGCAGAACAACTTGGTCGACCAGGAAGATGATAACTGGGATATCATTCCTGGTGCGTGGAGACTGAGCCGCAACCTGCGAGACTGCGAGTTTGTTCAAGGCCCTAACAGAGACAATCGTGAGGGCAAGAAGGTCAGGAACACTCTTAAGCATTGGGCAAACTCCCCTGCCGGTTTGGGTCCATGGCAGGATCGCCCGGTTCTCGTCCGGTTCTCGTCCGGTCACCCGGCGGCAATTACGCTGCATTTTGATACATTTCGACACATTTTGTCACCGGAGAGCACCGGACTAGATATTCTTTGCCCGGTGGTCTCCGGTACTCAGTCCGGTAAGGTGTGACAGGCGCATTATGTATATACATATATACATGTGTGCATATATATATACATAAATACATACATGCATACGTAACACATGCACACCACTCACACCCCCACACCACCGCATGTTGCACCGTGTGGCTGGGAACTCGGCTACTCACGTGGTGTACAACCCGTTCGTGGTTGCCTGCAGTGGTGGACCTAGCAGAAGTTGGAGGCGCTAGTGTATTGATTAGTGGGGATCGCGCGACTGACCAACTTCTGAAGATATACACATAACTGCAGGACTGTTATTCTCGTTTCGATCCGGGGTCATTGAGTGCACGGAATACTGACGGATTGTTACTTTGATATGTCTGAAACTGGAGATTGTGATGCAACGGTAAGTGGCGCAGTGCATGCATTCAAAGCACAGCCAAATGACTGGCAATGTTCTTTATAATCGTGATTGTGGTGATGGTGGTGGTGATGGTGGTGGTGATGGTGGTCGTGGTGGTGATGGTGGTCGTGATGGTGGTCGTGATGGTGGTCGTGATGGTGATAGTGGTGGTGGTCGTGACAGTGGTCGTGACAGTGGTGGTGGTGATGGTGGTGGTGGTTGTGATGGCGGTGATGATGGTTATACTGGTGGGGGTGATGATGGTTTGTAATTGTGATGGTGGTGGTGATGATGGAAGCGACCAATGATTCAGCGTTCTCTCCAATGCTTTAACTTGGGAACTTATAGCAATAGCTGTCTTCAGTGGCCCCGCCATCGTGGGTGAATATTTTGTTCAACGAACGAATTGTCTGTGCCTCATTAACCGTCCTTCGAATTGCCAGACACCTGCTATGCCAGGAAAATATTGGTACAAATCCAGAGTTCAGATTTGCAAAAGAAAACCAGATTCTATTTAAAATAGTGTGATGCAATCTACTCGCTGGTGAATAGAACTTGAATGAACACTCCATACAAGACGGTGGCGGTTATCGCATTGACAGTGGGTGGCTGTTTGTCCCACACTACCTCGCCAGTTTTTACATGAACTAATAGTTGATCAAAAGTGCGGGCCATGTTCCATTCCGCTCCTTCTAATACGGATATTCTGTTCGGCGAACAATCAGTTTTTTAGTAGGCCGTCACCTGAAGATTGTACTGTCATCTTTACAGACTGACTTTGAACATTCGCCCTGTTCCCCACCGTCTACTCTACCACTCCATTTCAATGAGCCGTGGCCTACCTTCAATAGACTGTGTTCTTATTACAGCAACATGTTGCTTTTTCAGTGCAATGGCATTCAGAAATTAAATAAGCAGTTCGCCCATATAATAAGTTACGAATAACCAAAAGTGCAGTTCAACTTCCCTAACTATGGATATAAACAGTGTATTCAGATCTCCCATTACACGTGCTGCTGCTAATACTCATATTTCACTGGTGCCGAAGATGGAGGTGGAGAAGTGAAGGGGTTCCAAGCTCTGACATCTAGATGTCTGGAATGAGCGGGGGTGCTCATTCGGGTTCATTGCTGGACATGGCGGGCAACGAGGCTGACACTCCCCCCTCTCCCCCCACCCCCGCTCGCGCAGGGGGTAGGGGGTCAGGGGGGCAGGGCGCCTCCTAGCCCAGCCCGCCATCGGCCCCCCTCCCTCTCCATCGGCCAATCTCAACCCAACATCCGCGCCAATCCCTTCCGGCCACGCAACCAATCAAAACACAACACAATCTGTGGGCCTCCAGACCACACACAAGCTGGTCAGTCGACTTCAACCTGCCGCACTGACCACTTCCGAGCTCCAATTTTACCCAACCACCCACCCCTGCCAATGATTGGCCCCATGCCAATCAACAAAGAATTAACCTCAAATCACTACGATAAAATATAATCTTAATTACTTTGAATTTAATACACAACTGACACCCGCGTAGTTGATAATTCTCAGTTAATTAACATTTACTTATTATTTCATTATCTTAACTTTGCTAATATACAATTAATTAACCAATTTCTTGTGCATGTGTTATTACTTTTATTATGTTATCATGTTACCTCGTTCATATGTTTCATCTGCCCTCATACTTTCTCAATTTCCCCCCTTTACTATCATGACCGTTGCTCGACTGCTTCTCGCCCGACATTTACACACGCTCGAATGTGCATGCCACCAGGTGGTCTGGCCCGAATAAAGGTTGTGATTTACCCATCTTAACCTCTGCGTCAGTTGTGTCCGTGAGCAATGATATGGGTTGCTATGGTTGCGGGGAGGGGGGGGGGTTACTAACAACAGGCATGGCTAAAGAAGGACAGGTACCGACTTATGACGGTGCGCACTCATGGCGGTTTTATAATGCTGCGGCTCTGGGATACCATTCCACTGACGTCATGGCCTAGTATCTCACTCTATTACGTTATTCTAGCACGGAGTCAACCAGTCATGGCACTTTCCTAGCAATGCTGCTGGTCAGGAAGTCCATTTTTATGGTTTACTTGTTGGGTGGAACTTCTTGGTATTAAGCGTTGTGAGAAATGCTGGTCAACTTCCGTTGAGCATCTTATCTCATACTCACTCACTCATACTCATCCGCTTCTGATTTTGTTAGGCTTATAAGCCTGTATCAGGTCGATGCATGTCAAAATTTGATTTACTAGGATTAAATGCATCGAGTACCGGATGTGTGCAATATTGCAGCCCCCTCCAATGCTTATCCAGTCTGCCTTTGAAGGCGTTGACGGAAGGCACTTCTATGACATGTTCAGGCAGTGCGTTCCAGGCATTTACTATCCTGTTACTGAAGAATAGGTGTCTGACAGGTTTTATTGCTCTTTCCTTCTTCAGCTTGTCATGACTGCACATAGGATAGTAACAGTAGATTTCTGCTGTTAGTAAGGTGTCAACACCTAATCATGTCATACTGTCTCCTAAACCGACGACAATAGCCAATCAGATCGCATGTTATAAAATTGCCGGGAGTGAGTCCTATCTTACCCAGCTTTGTTACCAGGACTTAATCCACTTATTATACCACTTTTACAGCGGCTTAAAATAGTCAGTGTGGTCACTCGCTGTAACTATGGAATCAACCATGCGGTTAGGCCAAATGCTTTAACTGCCCGCCTTCTGTGTGCATGCTAGTGGGATTTGAATCCTGGGCTCAAACACTGGCCGAGTCAAACTAATAACTTCAAATGTATGATTAACACTACTTAGCTTCATGCTCAGCATTACTATGTTATAGCAAGGAGCAAAGGCATCAGGAAGACCATTTTTCCGTGATTGAAATTTCCTGTCCTTATTCAACGAACATAACAAAAAGAAACAAAAAAGGTTGGCAGACCCCCTACCGGACAACACACAGGGCATTGCCCTCAAGCATGAAGAGCTTATGTCACGGTCTGAAGACATGGTTAGGCGGTTTTATTAACATTTATGATCACACTACGTTAACCATATTTAGTGAATGTATTATGCCTTCCAGTGATGATTACAGGCTATACAATTAATAGGGATAAGGCATTATTATTAGACCACCGACTTATTTTATTTTTACGATCCCTATCATTCTAACTATGTTACTAGGCGAATATGAATATCAAACATCGATTTAGATATAATCCATTATATTGTGTAATATATGCGTAGAAGACATCCAGGCATGTGTGGAGGACAAAGGATATGTAAATGGGATGACATCATGGACAAAGGGTGCCGGCGGTTCAGGACCCTGGACGGTGAATAAAAGCATTCAGTAACCAGAAGTCAAGGTGTTCAGACGTCGTACTTTCACATAGTGTCAGATAAGGATGATGCCGCCCGTTAACACACTGCCGCGTCTCAGGCCCCCAGGACAGATCATCTTCTGCAACAATGCACGATCAAACTGGAAAACATGGATCAGGGCATATGATATATATGCCACGGCTTCAGGTGTCGTAACGAAGACAGAATGAGTGCAATGCTGTATCTTTCTTCACGTCTTTGCCAATATGTCCATCGTGCTCGCTGAGTGAGACAAGATCGGACCACTCACCGACGCGTTTCAAGCATACTGTACCGGTAAATGCAACTTAATAATAACACGCTACCTCTTTAATTCTCATAACCAAGCTACTGAGAACATGTCCACGTATATTACTGTGTCAAGGGACAGAGTAAAAGATTGCGAGTATGGACTGGTGGAGGAATCGCTTTTGCACTATCGCTTGGTGGCTGGCGTAAAAAACACTAATTTGAGAAACAAAATGCTATAGACAGCCGACCTGACCTTGGAAAAGTGCATAAACATGTGCAAGCTCAGTGAGTTCAGTTCTGATCAGTTGGAGGACAAAAAATCAGACGTTGAAGTCAAGGAAATCGATTTTGTAAATAGATGTGTGACTGCACATACCGGTGCACCGGTGGTTCATCCGTCTGGGCTGCCATCTTGGAAGTCGCCATCTTGGAAACCTGGCGGCACCGGTGCAGGTGAGTTCAAGATACACTGTCAAAACTGTGGCTACAAACACTGCTGGGGAGTCTGCCCAGCTAAAGGCAAGACGTGCATTGCCTGCAAGAAGGTCCGGCACTTCGGGAAGGTCAGCCGGAGCAGACTGGGCAGAGTCAACGAATTGACCATGGAAGAACCCGACCCTCACAATGCTGAGCAAGACCCGGTTCCAGTGGAAGTCAATGTGTTGATGACGAATATGTTTGTCGGTGCCGATGGCCGTAGCACAGGAGGCGATGAGGAACTCTGATATGCGACCATCCGAGTGAACGGTCATCCAGTCAAGTTCAAGCTCGACACGGGGTCGGAGGGGAATGTGCTGCCGAGGAACATCGTCGACAGAGTTGCACCTGGACAGCTGACGAACACCCGCTGTTCGCTTTTGAATTTTCCGGGGCATCGGATCAAATCGGACGGTGAGGCAGTAATTAGGATCAACAGCAGAGACTTCATGCTCCAAGTGGTGCGGAACTGCCACCTATTGTGTTGTGTTGAGGTGCGCTCTAGTGTGCCGATGAACAATTCCACCATGAGCGACAACCACAGTTCGCGAGCCGAACATCTGGTAAGCAAGCAAATACAAAGACATTTTTCAAGGTTTAGGTCTCATAAAATCAAATGCTGTCATACATGTTGATAAATCTGTACAACTTGTTGTCCATCTGCCGAGGAGGATTCCATATGCAATTCAAAACAAAGTACACGACAAGTTTAAGCGTATGGTCGAAATGGGTGTAATTGATAGGGACATGACATATTCCTGTAGTGGTAGGTGAATTTGTATAGCCATGGAGAAAGAGTTTGAAATTGAATTATTCAAAATAGACTTTGTGATACCTTCGTTTTTTTTACATCAGTGGATTAGATGTTTATGACCTGGTCAGTGATGTTGGCGTCTAAGCATGTTGCAGTGCTACATGGGGTGTAACTACATTGTCGCCCTGTAAGCATGTGCAAACAATTTCTCTCAGTGTCATATTTTTCCATACTAAATCTTGTATAATACCCCTGTCACACTACAACGTAATGAGTGAACGTGAGCCTAACGTGGTGATATTTCGTCATTACGTTGATGGACGTTGGATTACGTTATGATGACGTCATAATGACGTTAGAGTGACGTCGAGCTACGTCACATTACGTCGTGTAACGTCGATTAACGTCGAGGTTTTGGACATGTTCAAAAGTTTCGACGTAGGACGAACGTAATGGTTTACGTTCACCGTACGTTCTGTTCACGTTCAGCGAACGTCAATGACGTTAAACGGACGTTATTCCAACGCTCCTCACTACGTTCAACTACGTTCCACTACGTTGACCCCCATTAAACCGAGTGCAAATGCCCACGGGGCGTAATGGGAACGTCAGGAGAACGTCAGGAGAACGTCAGGAGAACGTCAGGAGAACGTCAGGAGAACGTATTATGACATAGCTAACGTCACGTAACGTTCTTCTCGCGATGGAATAACGTTCATAACGTTCCGTGAGCGTCATTACGTTGACCTCTCTCGTTGAATGACGGTATCACTACGCTTTACCGACGTTACGCTCTCGTCCACTACGCTGCATCCACGTTCAACTTCTGCCCAAATTTGCATACTACGCCGAGAAGTTCACGTTCTCCCTACGGCGACGTCGTTACGTCGTAGTGTGACAGGGCCTTAACACCCATATAAAAAAACACCATTGTGTTCACAATTTCTTTTATTTCCTGTAATCATGTGCAAACAATTTTGTGCTTACACTTCTTCAATTTCTGGCTCGCCCCTGTCTACTTCAGAGTGGAATCCACCAAAGTGTGTGAGTGCTCCCTGGTGTACACCACTCATGTAGTTGAAGAGTGACACACGCTCCCTTATATTCGTTACCCATTCCAGGCCCCCTGATAATAGAATAGAAATTGTGCCACTTTGTGTGTGAGCTTATTCTTGTGCGGTTATAAATTTAAATATAGCAATTCTGGAGAATAATCTCTTTAAAGGGTAACTTCACAAATGCTATGCTTTCACTCGACTCTTACATCCGTTACTCCACTCCTGATTACATTTAGATTTACAAGGCCCTAGGCGTGTCACAGACTAGGCGAACCAAACATGTCATTGGTGAAATTCCTTCCATTTTTAACATATTAAGCTTCTTGCATTTGCACATACTATGTGTGCCAGGATTGATCGCATTCCCTTAAAGGTACATTAACATGATCACTGACTTTACATCACGACAAGTCAACAAATATGATTAATCATAGATTTGCCTTTTTTAAACTATCTCGTCTCTGATTAGGGTGAATGGCTTAATGGTCAGGATTTCACATCAGAGATCCGCACTAACCCCCATCTTAAATTAGGTCATGATAGCTATTATTTGGATATATATTTCCGGCCTGTCCTTCCTCGTTTGTGCATATCGAGATGCTATTATCTCGCACCAAGTGGATTTAATCTTTTATATAAAAAATCGCTGTTTGCTTATCAGTTATTTCAGTCCACAACTCTAACTAATCGAGTTATATAAAATTGTATCTGCCTGAATAGTGTCCGTAACCACTTGGTGAATATAAATAGAATCAATAGAATATAACACTTGAAATGCACATGACAATAAAATAGAAAGTGTGCCACTCTGCGTGTGAGCTTATTCTTGTGTGGTTATATGTTTAAATATAGCAATTGTCTTTTAGAGTGAGAAGCATAGCATCCTGTGTTGACGCCTACTGATTTGAGCACGTTAATCGTCCATCTGGCGAGCGTGTCTCTGGAAATAGCCTTATGTGGCTTAATGAAGCTTACCAAAAGCTGTCTGGAATTACGTATTCCCTTTGTCTTGGATATATAAGCCGTAATGGCTGACACTACACACAGTTTCTTATCATGTGGGAAACTATTAACATGAATCGAGGAGAGGGGATCTCCCGGGCGGTTTGATTCGAATAATTTGTCCAAATCAAACGTGGCCTCATTCTTGTCAATGTCTAGGCCATTAAGTGAAAGGGCTACAATTGTTTGTCCCCTATGACCGGTTACTAGGAGTAAGAGCACAGCTAATTTGTAACCTAACTGTTTAACAGATAGGTGTCTGTTACTAGGCCATTCCTGGAATAACTTAAATACGACTGACACATCCCAAAACCTATTGTATTTTGGTTTTGGATGGTTTCTTTCATAAACAGATCTCATGAACCAGTGCAGAACTTCATGTTTCCCAATTGTCTCTCCATCAATTCTTGATAAGATGACTGAGAGTGCACATCTAGCTGCGTTAATGGCTCCATAACCGAGTCCGTCATCCTCCATCATTCGCAAGAAACGGACCACTTGGGCAATGGATGGTTCCATTGGCATTACCTTGTGCAGCAAGCAATAAATGCCCCATTTCTTTAAATAACTGGAATATAATTTGACCGTACCTGGTCTTCATGCATGGGAAATCAGTCTATTTTGGGTAATTTTATCAAGTCGTTCGGATTTTTGCAAATATCTGCTTAAAAAAGGAATGCCAATAAGGGTGTGGTGGATACGTCACCTTCCTTTGTCAATGGCCGTTGGTGTTGTAACCCTGGGGAATTTTAAAGAGTCTTTCGCTCCCCACACCACTGCGGCTCGCCAGGGTTGAGTGTTCCATTCTGGCACTATTAGGACTGCATGTGCTTGGTCCAGCCTGATCTTCCTGGCTACTCTGCTGATTAGGCTGAATGGGGGAAAGATATAATAAAACTTATCATTCCAACTCACAGAGAAAGCATCCACCTTCCAGGCGTCTGGTTCTGGATGCCAAAATACATATTTATCAATTTTCTTGTTTCTACGTGAGGCAAACAAATCTACTTCCGGGATTCCCCATTTTTGGCAAATGATGTGAAAAATGTTATCATTCGTTTTAATTTTAATAAACTCAAGGCTGTAGTTTTAAATTATTCTATTTTCTCAGGTGTTAAAGAAATCGTCATTTGCTCTGTGTCAATAAAGAAGCCTAAACATTTCAATGTTTTTGTTGGTATAAGTATGGATTTAGTATCATGTATGTAAAATGGTATGCAGGTATAGCAATACCTCAGGGAGTTTGACGCCCCTGCCTTGCAGAGTTCTAAACCACTGCCTTGTGGTACAGGTCCTTGACAGAACCGAAGGCTAAGGGAGCAAACCCTAAACAGAAAACCATGTCACTGTGGCAGCATTAAGGGCGGTTGATGTATGGAACTCCCAACATCTCCCGACCAGCCACTGCAGGGACAAATAGTTTTGCGCCTGTCTTGACATGTTCTTGCCGGTGTGAAACCTCTATTTGCTCCCCGAGAGAGTGCCGCTGGTAACTTGCAAAAGCCAGCAGCACTTCAACACTTTTGCAGGCAGCTTTCATGAAATGTACAACCGCACAAAACACCATACCGGCTCGGTCGTCGCCCGGGTTATCAAGGACCGCGCTGCTCGAGCTCATCTTCCGTCGACAGCGGAAAATCAGCTAGGAGGAACACAACGCAACACAACACAACTACTGACAATTGCCCAATGGAACGTCAGGACTCTTCTCGACCGAGAAGCAGCTGACCGACCAGAAAGACGTACGGCACTAGTAGCAATGGAACTGGCAAAATACAACATCGACATTGCCGCCCTATGCGAAACAAGGTTCTCAGAGTCTGGTAGTCTCAATGACCTGGAATACTCTTTCTTCTGGAGTGGCAAACCCGAAGGAGAGAGAAGGGAGGCAGGAGTGGGCTTTGCTATCAAAAAGGACATCGTCACAAAGCTGACAGAAATGCCACGGCCAGTAAGTGACAGAATCATGACGATGAGACTACCTTTGAGCAAGGACAACTTTGCTACAATTATCAGTGTGTACGCTCCAACAATGACAAACCCAGATGATAACAAGGAGGCCTTCTACAACCAGCTGGCAAGTACGCTCAGTGACATCCCTCACACGGATAAGCTACTGCTGATAGGAGACTTCAATGCAAGGATAGGAAGAGACAATGACAAGTGGCCCTTGGTCATGGGCAAACATGGAATCGGGAAATGCAACTCCAATGGTGAGCTCCTACTGGCTTTGTGCTCTGAGTTCGAACTGATAGTAACAAACACCATGTTCAAGCAGAAGGATGAACGCAAGACCACTTGGATGCATCCTCGTTCCAGGCACTGGCATATGATCGACTTCATCATCACAAGGTGCCGGGATAAGATGGACATCCACAGTACTCGAGCCATGCGTGGAGCTAACTGCTGGACCGATCACCAGATGCTAAGGTCAAAAGTGGCATTCAGAATACGAGAAAAACACAACAGGCAAGGGACAAATAAACCGACAAAGCTCAACACAGCAAAATTAAGTACCATCAGTCACAGGGAGAGCTTCAAGCGGGAGATGGACAGCGCTCTCGCACAATGGGAGGAGAAGGAAAGCCCAACACCAGATGAGGAATGGGCAGCGTTGCAGCAGGTTGTATACAACACAGCTAAAACTTATCTCGGCAAGCCAGACAGAAAACATCAGGACTGGTTCGACCCCAACAATCAGGAGCTACAGAATCTTATGAGCAGAAGAGACCAAGCCCACCAGAGAGTGTTGCAGACCAGGAACACTAGATCCACCACTGCAGCATACAAAGATGCCTGCAGATTGCTACAAAAATGCACCCGTGCATTGAAGTCAGACTGGTGGGAAATGAAGGCAGAGGAGCTGCAGAGAGCTGCAGACAGAAACAACATGAAGGGCTTCTACAGCGGACTGAAGGAAGTGTGGGGACCCGTGAAGAAGGGAGCTGTTCACCTGAAATCAACAGATGGAACGGAGACCTTTTCCGACAGCAAGAGAGTTGTGGCAAGATGGAGCGAACACTTCCAGAAGCTACTCAACGTCCCTGGCGACATAGATCACGAAGCTCTGAACAACATCCAGCAGCGCATTACCAAAACATGCCTCGATGAGATTCCAACCATGGATGAGATGGCTAGAGCAATCGCCAGCCTGAAAGATGGCAAAGCACCTGGGGGTGATGGAATTCCTGCCGAGGTATGGAAGCATGGAGGAGACAATCTGCTCAACAGACTGCACCAACTAATCACCAATGCCTGGGAGGAGGGTTCTGTACCCCAAGCATGGAAGGATGCCAGCATTGTAACCATCTACAAGAAAGGTGATCGAACAGACTGTGGGAACTATAGAGGAATCTCTCTTCTTTCCATAGCAGGGAAGATCTTCGCCAGGATCCTACTCAACAGACTATCTATTCACATAACACCTGGTGTGGTTCCAGAGTCACAGTGTGGCTTCAGAGGTAACCGGAGCACTGTGGATATGATATTTTGTCTCCGACAGCTACAAGAAAAGTGCATTGAGCAGGACCGACCACTGTCGATTTCACTAAGGCATTTGATACAGTCGGGAGGATCGGGCTATGGCAGCTACTGAGGAAGTACGGATGCCCAGAGAAGTTCACAACTATGATCGAGGCTCTACATACAGGAATGATGGCGAACGTTAGTGCTGGAGGGGAAGTCTCGGAATTGTTTGGGGTTACCAATGGGGTCAAGCAAGGTTGTGTGCTGGCCCCCACGCTCTTCTCCATCTTCCTATCAGCAATGCTAGACGAGGCTTTCCGAGACATGGGGGATGGCATTTATATACAGTCCAGACAGAGCGCTGACCTATTCAATGTCGCACACTTCAGAGCGAAGACCAAGACTACTCAGATACTGGTGAGAGAGCTACTATTCGCAGATGACAGTGCACTGGTTGCCCACTCTGCTGAAGAGACCCAGAAAATAGTGGACGCTTTCTCCGATGCATCAAAGAAGTTTGGCCTGAAAATTAACATCAAGAAGACGGAGGTGCTGTACCAACCCAACTCTACAAGAACCCGAGAGGAGGAGATCATGGTTGACGGAAACAAGCTGAACTCTGTTCCGGAATTCACCTATCTCGGAAGCACTATATCAAGTGATGGACGCATTGATGCTGAGATACAGAGGAGGATGGCCAAGGCTAGCGCATCTTTCGGCCGACTACGCCAGAGACTCTGGAACAACCACCATGTGTCCATTCGGGTCAAAGGTAAGATCTACCGCGCAATCGTGCTATCCACCCTACTATACGGAGCCGAGGCCTGGACAGCGTACAGACAGCAGGTGAAAAAGCTGCATGCCTTCATGATGCGACATCTGCGTTCAATCATGAGGCTAACCTGGAAGGACAAAGTGACGAATAAGGAAATACTCGAACGGATGGGGCTGCCCTCTATGGAAGATCTTCTGATCAAAAAGAATCTCCGGTGGACTGGACACCTCATGAGGATGTCATCAGACAGGCTACCAAAGCAGATCCTCTATTCTCAACTGTCTTCTGGCTACAGAAAGAGAGGGCGCCCCCGTCTCCGGTTCAAAGATACCATCAAGAGAAACCTGAAGCTGAGAGACATTAAGACCGACTCATGGACACAACTCTCACAGCAGAGAGCTAAATGGAGAGCGGCAGTCAAGTAATGAAAGCAGTCTTTGTCGCATCGCGACCGACAGCATGATGATGATGTAAAATCCAACCCGAAGCAATGCCTGACATAAGTCATCTATTGCTCTTTGGCAATCTTGTTTCGTTTGCGCAACAATGAAGGAATCATCAATATATGGGAGCATTGCATGTCCTTTCTTAGCCATTTCTGAGAAAATTGGTTTTAACAATTTTGTAAATAAGCGTGGCGTACACGCTAATCCATTTGGCAAACAAGTAAACTCATAGAATTTTCCTTCCCAGAAAAATCTAAAGAATTTTCTGTGTGCTTCATATATCGGAATTGTGTAGTACGCATCTTTTAAATCAACACTTGCAAGCCATGAACTGGGTGTGACTAAGTCCTGAGCTGTCTCTAACGAGAACATTTTGAAATGTTTGTATTCTACTAACTTATTGAGTGTGGTTAAGTCTAAAATCATTCTTACATCGCCATTAGGCTTAGGTCTGGAAAAGATATTTGAAATATATTCCCCCTCGGTATGTTGAACTGGTTCAATAATTCCCTTATTACAAAATTGTATGACTTCTTTATGTAGTGCTTCTTTTTCGATTGCGTCTAGGCTATAGGGAAAGGGTATATTGGTTTGGATAGGGTCTTCTATGAATGGAATAGTTACCCCACATACAATATCAAGGACAGTTTGATTGTCCGTAATTAGTTCCCAATCAGTTAAATGGTTGGTGATGTTCCCTGCTCGAAAGGTGCTTACAGGTGTCTGTGTTGCAGCCTCTACTTGTTGCCTGTCCTGGGGAATGGCTTCTCGGGGTTTGATTCCCTCCTGAAGGGGCGGTTGCTGTCGTTCCAGCCGTATTGGTTCCGCTGTCCCCTTCCCCTCGCCTGGTAGTTGAAGTTCCCGCTTCCGAACCGGTTGCCTCATTGGCCGGTCCGTCGACTGCGAAAATCCGAACGGACTTTCTTGTAGCGGCTTGTGTTGTCGGCCTTTTTTTAATCAAAATGTTTGGATTGCTTAGCCGTGGTCTCCACCTGTTTAAACAGGTATTGTAGTTGGCCGCCAAACATTTTCGTTTTGTCTAAGGGCTTGCCCTTGACTGGTTTGGAGGTGAGGAATAGGGTATATTCCTTGCCGTTGTTATCCACTATCTTCTTTGAGCGGGCTACTTCTTTCCCCTCATCGGTTGTTACCAATTTATAGACATTCTCGAATCTCCTATATGATAGGAAATTGCTTGTAGCTGTTAGGAGCACAATGCCGGAGTCCATGTCCGAGCACAAGGTCAAGAACTTGTTGTCTGTCATCATGCGGTTGGCAATCGGGGTGACTGCTGCCAGAGCCGCAAGGACACCTTTATGGACGGTGTGTAGGTGCGTCTCGAAGTTTTTGCGGTCCTCACTCATGGTGACGTCCGCATCCATCTCCTTGGTGGTCACCTCTGGGATACCCTTGATCCCTGTGAATTGTTCAGCCAATTTTGTGATAATCTCGGCCGGCTTGAACGTGTGGAAATGGCCTTTGATGGTCTTCCTCATCAGGGTGCAGGTGTTTATTTTCTTTTTCTTCTCGACCATTATCTTTGTCACGACCTTCCCACTGATCTGAACATACTTCCCGGTATGTTCGGTGTCCGATTCAGAATCGGTAGTGGTTGAGTCCTTGGAGGAATCTGAGGAAGAAGATTTACTTTTCTTCTTCTTTTTGGACTTGGATTTCTTCTTAGTCCATTTAACCTTCCTGACCTTGTTATGAGCCTTATAGTACTCGTCCCCATCTGATGAATCTTTCTTAGATCGTTTCCTCTTACGTGAGGGGAAGCCGATCTCTGAGTTGGTTGTCTGCTGAGCTTCAGACATGTCCTCCCACTCCGACTCCTCGGAAGCTGAGGCGGGAGTTTTCACGGAGGCTTTGCTCGGGGTAGTAGGGAGCAGGTGTAGCAGCTGCTCACGTATGAGACGAACCATATGGTCGTCGGCATTGGACGGCCCTGGCTCGGTTGAGCGATCACGTGATGGGGCCGAATCTAGGCCAGGGGTCGCATCCCCCTCGCTGAGTGTGTGTGGTACACCCGGCTTACCCCGCTTCACGGCCATCTCGAGTCGTCTGAAAAACCACAAAAGGTTATTAGAAACGAGCTCAAGGAGCAACTGAACACATGGAACATTGCTCTCTGGCACCCATGGGTATTAAATCCGTATTTACACCGGTTTAATCCAGGCGTGGTAAACTAAATTGTATGTCGAAAGTGCAATGGTTGGACGAACCAAACCGAAACCAATCAAGGGTAGGGACCAGTGTACTGTTTCCTCCCACACTCTCTGTAACATACACTTCTTCCTCCCGTGGCTACTACACCAACAAGTTGAAGAAAATGCTATGAAACTCGGAGGTACACCTTAGCCTTGGGAAATCTATTAATATTCCCTAAAACTAATCTAAACGATGAATTGGCTCCAGCCAAACATCTCTCTGTTCGGCAACGGGCGGCATAAAAAATGGAGGTGCTTCCAAAAATCTACGGCACCGGATAACGAACACAAACTCAAGAATAACTATGTTATTACAGTAGTTAACAACACAAAAAGTTAATCAGTGTGTGCTATATGCATTCGTATTACTCCATGTAAGTTTCTGGTCCTGTACTTACTCTGGATCGTTGGTATTACTTGGTAAAAACTGCTGAGCTGCTTGTACCGTCCTCCCGTTATGAGCGGAATATGCTAATTGCTGAACCTGGATGTTGCTTCCTTCTCCCTCGACCACGAGTAGCCAGAGGCTTAGTACCGAGGTAAAATATATATATATATATATACATATACATATATGTGTATATATATATATATATATATATATATATATATATATATTAGTATTGGCTGATCAATATATATATATTTGTTTGTGGGTCCACCAAAACGTACCTTGTATATATACATTGTATATATATGACGTATATACTAGTGCATATATAAAATATATTTACTGCATTCCCAGAATGTTCAAATCCAAACAGAAATACCTACCTACAGCCCTGTCAGGTTCCAGGATTAGTAGGTCATCTCACATCATGTGGTCAGTGCGAGATGACCATATGGGTCATAGCCACAGGACTTTTGCCAAGCTTGTCGAAATTATTGTGGGTTCTTTCAGCTCAAATTGTTCCAAAACTAGTCATTTTTCATCAAAGTTACTCAGGACTAATGAATATTAGGATATAATGGTCAATCTGAGGTATTTATCTCAAATATAACTAACAAATTCAAATGCCATCGGAGCATGCAACTTTAAACATCTTAATCAAATCCAAGACCAGCGGACTTTGCAACTTCAACAATAAACCTTTGTGCATTATTACCGCCGCGTAGCAGTGTACAGCACTGGTTGTACATGGAGGACGTGTAGCAGTAATAGTTGGTGGTTAGAGATTCCTTCTGCTGGAGGCTGGTGTCTGCAGGTAGGTCATTCCAGAGGGCCGTGATTAAACCTTCTGGCCGTAATCGATTAATACGACCCGGGCGACTCGGGTCACCCGAGTCGTCAGAATTTCAAATAGAACACCGCGAGTGGAGTCGACAAATACAGGTGCTGTGTGCAAAACAACCCGACCCCAGTAACCCACCTCTTGGCTGGGGTTTGCAAGGAGCGATGACATCACATTTGCGCTGGTACCGTCCTGCAGGATAACAGCCACCAGTACCAGTCATATATATTTTTTTTTGGTGATAACATAGATTAATGAAATGGAAATATCACTAAACTATGCCATCATAAAAAGAGTTCAATCATATTTTGCTGTAATTATATTGGCTACTAAAAAAACAAATAAAAGGGCCACCATTTGTGTCACCAGAGCATGGAGAAGCTTATTCGATTATTCGACCCGAGTCTGCAGGATGTGCGCATGCGCCAAAAAGTGGCTCGGGTGACCAGAGTCGATTAATCGATTACGCCCTCTGTGACACTGGCTTCTTGGTACGTCTATCACACTAGTCACCACGACTTTACAGATTCACAGGAAGCGTAATAATCATACTCTCTCAGTTCTCTATTTATAACATACCCTCCAGGGCAGTCGTGTGGATAAGGCGTCTGCACCTCGCATGAGAGGTCATTGGTTCAAGCCCAACGATGTCAAATTAAAGCATAGAAAATATATGCCTTTTGCTACCTTCCCTGACGCTCGACATTACTAGGATAGGACAAGGAGTTCTTAATTCATTATCAGGATAATTTGACTGAGTGAAGTATCGAGCTAATGCGTTGGCAGCATGGTATTTCAGTAGGGCAACACTATTAAACCATCATGAGAATGCATTGTCTTGTCAGAATTTGCTAATCAACCTGATATGACCTCAGATGTTGCTAGGACGTAAAACCCCAATCACTCCCTATGCGCGCAACATTGTACAAGCAGAGAGATTATCCTAACTCGCCCCGATAGGAATCTGCAGCATTTTGTTTAGCATTTTGTTTAGCAGACCTGCCTCAACCTGTGTACAACCCCCCCCCCAGCACCAGCACCTCAGGCGTGGGGAGTGGCAGAATTTACATTCGTCGCACCTTCCCACAAGTCCGACCATTTCAATATGTCCGTTGAAGGGGAAGTGGTGCTAGAATTGCCTGGAGTGGTTGGTCATTGCACATTTCTTTTATAACTCTCCCATTCGTGGCAGTTCCTCACTACGTGATAAACCTACTCAAACTCCTTCAATCGGGGCTCAGGAAATCTGTGTTCAGCTTAATTGAACTGCATTAATAATGGCATGTGGGGTCCAATCTGTGACTTTGGGGGCTTTATACGCGGTCAGCAATCACACGGGTACATGGTGTATGTTAGAATATAATACTTTAATAGAAGTACTCCACATCCCCGATTTACAATGTCCACACGAAAACGGGGCCTAGTGTGAGGCGGGATTGTGGCAAAGCCTCAGGTAGCCCAAGGGGGGCAGTTTGAAAGGGGACTCACAGTGGTGGGAAGTCACGTGGTCATAAGGCGGACGCCATTCCGGACCGCTGGCTTTCAGAGAGATGTGCAGCTACAGCACCACTCCCGAATTATTACTGGTGATAATTTAGCACAAGTAATGTGTTATCTGGTATTTTATACGAGCATAAATATGGACAACAAGCTGATATACTATTTCCACTATCACGTATGGTGTCTACTGTAACCGTGCACAAAGCCGCGGTAACACCTAATGGCCCTGTCACACTACGACGTGACTACGTCAGCGTAACCACAACGTGAAAATAATGATATTACGTTGACGTTATGGGCGTAATATGCAAATTGTGGACGTGAGCGTAACGTGAAAGTAACGTCGGTGTACGTCGTGACCTTAGCTGTAACGTGACAACATTAGGGGGGAGGGGTAATTGGCGACGTGACCGGGCGTTAGTGTAACGTGAGCGTAACGTCGCCGTAACGGGTGCGACGTGGACGTAACGTGACCGTAACGCCACCGTAACGTGACCGTAACGTGACCGTAACGTGACCGTAACGTGACCGTAACCGTGACCGTAACATGACCGTAACGTGACCGTAACGTGACCGTAACGTGACCGTAACGTGACCGTAACGTGACCGTAACGTGACCGTAACGTGCAAAACGCTGCCCACACGTTGCTCCAACCCCGGCCGTCGGTCTGATGTGACATAACGTGACTCTAACGTCATTTACGCTGCTATAACGATCGCGAAACGTCTACCTAACGTCATTGTCACGTCATCCCGACGTAACGGCTTCACGTCGAGATACGTCGAAAGTTTTGAACAGGTTCAAAACCTCGACGCGTGCCGACGTAACACGACGTAACATGACGTAGCTCGACGTCACTCTAACGTCATTATGACGTCATCATAACGTAATCCAACGTACATCAACGTAATGACGAAATATCACCACGTTAGGCTCACGTTGGCTCATTACGTTGTAGTGTGACAGGGGTATTACCAGTAGCACCACCTATGAGTCATCCTGCTCCAGGGGTGCTCTACTTCTTTCCTTATAAAGCAAAACTACGTAGTGTTCACTCAATATTGCTAATGTTATTTACCTATTTGTAGAGCAAAACTGCATTGTTTTCACTCAATATTGCAAATCTTATTTACTTATTTATGAGACTGCAATTACTTATATGAGTATGAATAACATCTTTTTAATATAAATAATTGGGACATTCACACCATGCCGTGTTTTATAATGTTCTCATATTCCTTCCGCCTAAGATTATGCAACTCATTTCAATTAAAAATGTCTGGTTTGATATCTCCAGAATATAGGACTAAACATAGGCACACTATAAATAGAAAGAGAGAGAGCATGCCCAAAAATATTACGCCTTTCATTCATCATTGGTATGGAAGCTACTCTCATCCCAGATTTGCGTTTATCTGTATATATATATGTGTGTGTGATGTATAACGTATTATGTGAGTATTGAGGATTTGCGTGTGACGTAGGTATCACACTACTCCTGCATCATGATTGGATAGAAGCAGTTCCTTCTACTTTCAAGTGTATGTAAATAAAACAAAAAGCACAAATATCTTCACTGCTATGATCTAATTCTGTTATTTAGAACCATGAGTATTCACTCGGGGGTTGAAATAATGTTATTTATGAGAATAGCTTACTCAAAAAGTGAAATCATGTCAAATTAAACCCAAAATCTAAGCGATATTGACAAATGTAAACAAAACAAAAAGCACAAATCTATTCACTGCCACGATCTAATTCTGTTATTTAGAATCATGACTATTCACTCGGGGGTTGAAATAATGTTATTTATGAGAAGAGCTTACTCAAAAAGTGAAATCCTGTCAAATTAAACCCAAAATTGAAGCAATATTAACACACGCCACTGCATTGGCAGTCTTATAACTGTACTTTCTATCTAACCAGGATGGCCGACGAGGCACTGGTCATGTGGTGCTAATCGTTTGACGCAACTCCTCAATAAACATATGGAAGGGAATATTACTTATTATTATGATTATTATTATACTCTGTAAGATGCAACACTGTACCAGTGGTGCCATCTCAGCCCACCTCTCCTCCACCGGATGTTGACCAGTGTCAGTCGCACCTGAGGATTATATCAATCAATCAATAGTTCCGTCCTCTAGTCGAGGGTTGGATGCAATGGTTCTCCACTTGTCCCAATGGTGTGCTGTTCTGATAGACTGTGAATAATTCAAGCCTGTCCACTGTGAAATATTTGTAAACCATGATGTTCTTGGTCTCCCTCTCCCTCTGCTGCCATTCACCTTCCCTTCCAACAATGTACGGTATATTGAACTCTGACGAATGATGTGGCCAAAATAAATAAGTTTCTTTGTCTGTATAGTGGCAAACAAGCTTTTCTTATTTTTAATTTTTCTGAGAACTTCTTTGTTGGTGATCTTCTTTGTCCATGATATTTTCATCATCCTTCGATAAGTCCAGATCTCAAATGCTGCTAAACGTTTGTACTTTTTCTTAGAGATTGTCCATGTTTCAGCCCCATACATTAGAGTAGACCACACATAACACTGAAGAATACGCTTCCTTGTTTGGATTATATATATAGCACAAATTTACTGAATAACAAAATAATGTCCATTTCTTTTCACAGGCAGAGAAAGAGAAAATCGCCGTGCACCCAAACAACAATGGCGGAGTGGCAGTTGGGGAGAAGGATGGGGCGGACGACATGCCGGAGGAACGGGCTGAGTGGGGCGGGCGGCTGGACTTCTTCATGTCAGCTCTGTCCTTTGCAGTTGGCATGGGCAACATGTGGCGCTTTCCGTACCTGTGTTACAGGAATGGTGGAGGTGAGCTATTGATGTGTGTAATATATGCTAATGAGATGCACAATGGGATCCAGGCATTGAGAGAGAACAAAGGAATATGTTAATGAGATGAAGACATGGACAGTTTAGCCGGTGGTTCAGAGCCCTGAACGGTGAATAAAGCATTCAGTATCCAGAAGTCAAATACTCGAACAGAAGGGGCTGCCCTCTATGGAAGATATTCTGATCAAAAAGAATCTCCGGTGGGCTGGACACCTCATGAGGATGTATTCAGACAGGCTACCAAAGCAGATCCTCTATTCTCACCTGTCTTCTGGTTACAGAAAGCGAGGGCGCCCTCGTCTCCGGTTCAAGGATACCATCAAGATAAACCTGAAGCTGAGAGACACTAAGACCGACTCATGGATGCAACTCTCACAGCAGAGAGCTAAATGGAGAGCGGTAGTCAAGTAATGAAAGCAGTCTTTGTCACATCGCGACAGACAGCATGATGATGATGATCATGATTCA
This sequence comes from Branchipolynoe longqiensis, assembly GCA_030323885.1. NCBI lineage: Eukaryota > Metazoa > Annelida > Polychaeta > Phyllodocida > Polynoidae > Branchipolynoe > Branchipolynoe longqiensis. The sequence goes on from CM059198.1 coordinate 39,475,959, forward strand.
GAAGTCAAAGTGTTCAGACCTTGTACTTTTACATGGTGTCAGATGAGGAAGAATGCCGCCGCTAATACACTGCCGGGTCTGCCGCCGCCAGGTCAGCTTTTCCTCAGCAACAATGCGAGATCGAACTGGAAAACATGGATCAGAGCTTATGACATATACACCACAGCAACAGGTGTCATAATGAAGACAGAATGAGTACAATGCTGTATCTTTCTGCACGTCGCTGGCGAAGAAGCGCAAACAGTTTTCGCCAATATGTCCATCGCGCTCACAGACCGAGACAAGATCGGACCACTCACAGAAGCATTCCAGACATATTGTATAGGCAAGTGCAGTTTAATAATCATAAGATACAAGTTTAATTTGCATAATCAAGCTACAGAAACTATGGCCATGTACATTACGGCGCTGAGAGACAAAGTGAAGGAGTGTGAATACGGAACAGTTGAGGAATCGCTATTACGCGATCGGTTGGTGGCTGACGTTAATAACGTTAATCTGCGTAACAAATTGCTGCAAACAGCTGATTTAACTTTTGAGAAGTGTGTTAGCGTGTGTGAAATGAGTGAGTTCAGTTCGGATCTGTTGGAGGACACCAAATCAGACGTTGGAGTTAAGGAAATAGATTTTCTTAATAAATATGCTACTGCATGTACTGGTGCACCAGTGGTCCGGCCGTCTGCGCTGCCATCTTGGAAATTGCCATCTTGGAATTCTGGTGGCACCGGTGCAGGAGAGTTCAAGATCCGTTGTCAAAACTGCGGATACGAACACCACCGGGGAGTCTGCCCAGTGAAGGGCAAAGCTTGCATAGCCTGCAAGAAGATCAGGCACTTCGGTAAGGTCTGCCAGAGCAGACTGGGCAGAGTCAACGAATTGACCGTGGAAGAGCCCGACCCTCACAATGCTGAGCAAGACCCGGTATCGGGATAGTCACGGACAACATTTTGGTATATGGGTCAACAGTGGCCATGTTGGACCGAGCTAGGTCGGTAAATCTCAAATTAGACGAGACATGATTGATTGATTGATTGGTGGTTGTTTTACGCCGTGTCGGCAGCATAGGCCATATTCACGGCAAGAAATGTTAGTTTTTTGTTCAAACCATCGCTTTTACATGTAAAAGCAGACAATCAATTATGTGCCAATAGACACTCATTAAATTAGAAAGATCACATTAGAAAGATCACAATCATATATTTGTGGTCAAGGGAAACAAATTCCCATAGAAAAAGAAAAGTTTTATTAATAATTGATAGAATCTATTTAGTAAACTATATGAGGTGGTACAGTCCAGCTGCCCTCAAAAAGGCTAAAATGTTTTCCTGTTTTACCTTAGTAAAAAGGTCATGCATACTGTCTGCAGTGTAGAACTGTTGGCGCAGGGCCAAAAAATCAACGCAACTTAGTAAAATGTGTTTGAGTGTCAGCGGGGACTGACACCCAATACATTCAGGGGGAGGTTCCCCCTTGAGCAGAAAAGCATGTGTAAGCCACGAGTGGCCAATACGGCAGCGGCTAAGGACCACTTGGTCCCGCCGACCTCCCGCATGAGTCTGTGGTGGCTTTCCCACAGATGGTTCAATTTCTTTAAGTTTATTAATGTTTTCATCCCACTCATGTTGCCATTTGGATTTTATGTGGGTGGCTATTAGTGGTTTCAGATCAGAGTGAGGGATCAAACACGGTTCAAGATCACAATTCAGGGCCTTCTTCGCAGCCCGATCAGCTCGTTCGTTTCCTTGTATGCCGGCATGGCCAGGCACCCAGCACAGGTGGATGTCATACCCATCCGTTGTCAGTTGGTTCATTTTATAAATGACCGTTGCTAGAATAGGGTGATTCGTTTTCAGTCCAGCAACAGCCAGGAGGCAAGAGAACGAATCACTGTATATAACATAGTTAGTGTGGTTGGATACCTCGATACACTCCAACGCGAGAAGGAGTGCTCGGGCTTCTGCAGTGAAAATCGAGCTCTGATCGGGCAAACTTACACCAAATTTGTCCCGTCGGCAGACTGCCGCAGCAGCTACCCGGCTTTGGTCTTTTGAACCATCAGTGTATATGGAGAGGTGGTCTGCAAACTGGCCTTGAATCTCTGCATGCAGTCCTTGGTACTCGAGTGGATGTGTCCCAGACTTCCTCAGTTCCGTGAGTCGGAGGATAACCGATGGCTTTCTCAACGACCACAGGGGATGTTCTGGGACTTTGGCATCCTCCAACACATCCAAATCCACGCCCAAGGCCTCCAAATGAGGTTTCATTCGGAGCCTCAGTGGCCGGATGTAATTCGGCCTGGCTTCATACCTGGATTCGTCATGTTGCTCGAATAGACAATTGTGTGCAGGATTCAATGCATTAGTTTTTATCTTGACTACATATTGCATGGCCAGTTTGATTCTCCTGTTGTTAAGTGATGGTTCATTGGCTTCGATGTAAAGGCTCTGAATCGGTGAGGTGCGGAAGGCCCCAAGGGCCAGGCGCAGTCCCTGGTGGTGGATCGTGTCTAGCAGCCCAATATATGATTTCCTTGTGGAACCGTATACTATGCTGCCGTAATCCACTCATGACCGAACCAGGGTTCTGTACACGGAGAGCAGAACATCTCTGTCCGCTCCCCACTCTGAGCTGGACAGCACCCTCAGAATATCCAGTGCTTTCAGGCATCTTGTTTTCAGGTACTTTATATGTGGCACAAAAGACAGTTTTGCATCGAGAATGAGGCCCAGAAATTTGGTTTTCTCAACGACTTTAATGGGATCCCCATCCAGGGTCAGCTCCGGTTCCGCATGCATTCTACGCAGCAGGCAGAAGTGCATGCAGACTGTTTTGGTCTTGGAAAATTTGAAACCGTTCAGAACTGACCATCGATGGATCCCATTTATGCTTGGTTGTAGCTGTCTCTCTATGACATTCATGTTAGCACCGCTGTAATATAAAACAAAGTCATCCACGAAAAGACTACAGGAGACCCCCCGCTTTACAGCAGCAGCAATACCATTGACCTTGACCCCGAAAAGGGTCACGGCCAGTATGCTGCCTTGAGGTACTCCTAGTTCCTGTGAGTGTAGGCTGGAATAGGTAGTCTTGACACGGACGTGGAAATGCCTGAAGGCTAGAAAGTTCCTGATGAAAATTGGCAAGTGGCCACGAAGGCCAATCACATGAAGATCCTCCATGATGCCATGCTGCCACGTTGTGTCATAGGCTTTTTCGAGGTCGAAAAAGACAGCCACAACGTGCTCCTTCTTAAGGAAAGCATCTCTTATGAAGGTCTCCATGCGCACCAAATGGTCGAGGGTGCTGCGGCCCCGTCTGAAGCCACATTGAAGGTTGGACAGGTGGTGTCCTGACTCCAGTAGCCAGACGAGGCGGTTGTTTACCATGCGCTCCATGGTTTTACAGATGCAGCTTGTGAGGGCTATGGGACGATAGTTGTTGGGCTTCACTCTGGTCTTTAATTAAACGAGACAAGATCTCTGTTATGCAAAACCACAGTAAAGTATGTAGGTCATCAACTTACCCAACAAGGTGTGAAGGCTGATCCAGACAGAATACAAACAATAGTAGAAATGCCAGAGCTGCGTGACAAACAAGGCATCCAAAGGTTCCTGCCCATGGTTGGGTATGCGCACAAGTTCATACCTAACATGTCAGAGATTGCCAAACCACTGCGCACGCTCCTTGCTAAAGATGTCGCGTGGCACTGGCAAACCGAACAGCAGGGTGCGTCTGATAAATTGAAGGAAAAGTTAAGAACTGCTCCTGTGTTGTCATATTACAATGTCAAGAAACCCATTGTTATTCAAGTAGATGCTTGTTAGTCAGGTCTGGGTGCCGTGTTAATGCAAGATAACAAGCCAATCGCACTCGCATCTCGTGCGCTTGACTCAGCGCAGTGTGGCTACGCCACTATCGAAAAAGAAATGCTCGCCATATGTTTCGGATGTCAGAGATTTCATGACTATATCTTTGGCAAAGAAGTTCAAATTCAAACGGACCACAAACCGTTGGTGGCGATAATGCAAAAACCGATTCACAAACTTTTGGCCAAATGCAGAGAATGCGAATGCGTTTGCAGAATTACAACATACAGCTGTGTCATGTTAAGGGTTCTCTAATGTTTTTTGCAGACACGTTGTCCAGAGCACATAGTGCTAGTGTAGGTCAGGCTACCCCGTTCGATGACACATTCAGCATTGCTGCAGTGGACATGCAATCATCAAGTTTGTTCAGTAAAATTGTCAGAGAATATGAAAAAGATGTATCCATGTCCATGTTAATCACACACATTGAGAATGGGTGGGACACTACACGCATACAGACACCGCCGTGTCTCAGACAGTGCATCCCACACAAAGACAAGTTAACTGTAGAGAACAATCTAGTCAAGAAAGGCAATCGGGTGGTGGTACCTCCCGGGCTCTGCAGCAAAATGATTGAAGCATTACACGAGACGCACTTTGGCATTAGTAAGTCCAAACAGTTGGCACATACTGCATGTTCTGGCCTAACATAAACAAGCAAATTGAGGAAAAAGTCTGTCGTTGTGACACATGCCAGAACAACCGGAAAAGTTTACATAATGAGCCATTGATAAACCACCCAATAGCCTGTCAGCCTTATGACAAAGTAGGGGCAGATTTATTTGAATTAAATCATGAAAATTACCTGATAAATGTGGATTATTACAGGAAATATCCAGAGGTGACATTGTTGAGGGATATGTCATCTCTCACAGTTATTGAGGCGATGAAGGATAATTTCGCTAGGCACGGTATTCCAAACCAGGTCATTTCGGACAACGGTCCGCAGTTTAAGAGCCATTGGTACAAAGAGTTTGGACAACATTATGGTTTTAAAGCCATATATTCTAGTCCGCAACATCCCCGAAGCAACGGCCAAGTGGATAGATTTGTGCAAACAGTAAAAGACATGTTAAAAAAATGCTCAAAAACGAAAACAGACTTTCAGTTAGCTTTGTTGAATTACAGGAACACTCCATTGCCCATCTTGAATGCATCTCCGGCTCAGCTGCTCATGAGCAGAAGGCTGAGTGGGAGATTGCCGATGGCGGAAGAAATTTTAATACATGAAACACAAAACCCGAAGAGAGCACAGGCCGCGAAAAGACAGCAAAGTCAGAAAAATGTTCACAACAAGAAATGCGGCAAGGCACACAAACCTATGAGAACTGGTGACAGTGTCAAATACAAAAATAATGCAGGAGAGTGGAAGAAAGGCTAATTTTGGGGCATACGGTATATCAGGGAGAGAATATCAGATTTTGAACGAGTCAGGGAATATGTTATACAGGAACAGAGTTCAGATTATAAGGGCGCCCAAAGGGAGGCAGCCCGAACCAGGGGGGCAGGCACAAAGTCTGCCAGCGGCGCAGTCGAATGTAAACAATGCAGCTAATCTAACTAGGTCAGGTTGGGTGATTAGACCGGCGAGCAGGTTAGACCTATAACTTAGTCAGTCGCAAACTATCAGCACACACAAACACATGTGCATGTTAGTTTAAGGATTGTTTATTTTCAGATTCATTTTGTGTATTTATATTGTTTCAATATCGACAATGTGTCATTGTGGAGGCTAAGCAGCCGAACAGTTCAAAGGACTTCAGTGCATAGTGCGCTCGGACATTCGCTAAACCTGTGGTTAAAGTTAAGTACCTGTATATTTTATTGTATTATTGTATGCTAAACATGCAAACTCGGTATCTGTGGTGATTTTGAAACATTTCATGTCTCAGAAATACTTTGAAGGGAGGATGTAATATATGCTGATGAGATGCATAATGGGATCCAGGCATTGAGAGAGAACAAAGGAATATATTAATGAGATGATGTCATGGAAAGTTTAGCCAGTGGTTCAGAGCCCTGGATGGTGAATAAAGCATTCAGTATCCAGAAGTCAAAGTGTTCAGACGTTGTATTTTTATAATGTGTGTTTGTGTGTGTGTTTATTTATTTATTTATATTTTTGGTTGTTGTTGCTGTTGTTATTTTCTCAGGCTGCTTAGTATTTACCATAGGCTGTATTCTGTCGGCCATCGTGCTGTTTAGTGGTGTTGGGGAGTACACTCACCTCACCAGGTAACATGACACATGGACATGTAGGTCTGTATATCAAATAGCCTAGGTAACCTAATGGTTAGGATGCTCGCCCATGAATGGCAGAATGCGTGGATTCGAATCCCGTTCTAGGCATGCTCTCCGTTTGTCTACAACACCCCCTTGACATTGGTGCTGTGACCAGGATGATGTACCTGCAGAACGTTGTATAATCGGCGATCTTGCCTTCAATAGCTAATGTATTAGTATTATCTGAAGCTCTGTAATCATACACATAGACAGGTAAGCGCGGTACGTTGGACACAATGTTTAGGGCGTCCACCCCGAAATGGTAGAAATATGGATTCAAGGGCGATGGCGGGGTATAGGTCACCCAGTGTCCCTAAGAACTGGTACCTTCCCTAAGCACCTTCTCATATGGAGTCATTGAGCACTAAGCCCTAGCTGGTGACGCTTTGTAGTGACCCCAGTCAATATTGGTGTGATTTTTCAAGGGGAACCGTCTGCCTAGATCGGAATTTAATGAACGCTTATTGACATCCATGTGATTAAAATGTCATTAATTGATTACAATTTTGACATCATGGTGGGAGATGTTGAAAATCTGAGGATGTCAAATCCTGCCACTAGTTCTTATCGCTACATAAGGAATCAGTGGAAGCACACCATCTCTAGTGCAAAGTTGTTTAAATCTAGATGCGAACATCAACTATGCTACTATCAGAGTCTATCCCTCTGTACATGTGTGTCTAAGTAATGACACTATGCGTCTAAGTAATGACACTAAAGTGCATGTGTGTCTAAGTAATGACACTAAATTGCAGCTTATTTCTTAGCCTCGTGTTAAATAGAAAATAGACGATGATGATCATGATATTTAATCAGGTTAACAGCCCTTTAATTATTATGAATAAACTAGTGTCTCGTGTATGCATATATATATTCAAGTTATTCTGATGTTTTGAACATACTTGTATGCATACAGTCCATGTACAATCATTAAAAATAACGTTGAAATAATGCTTAATTATTCCGAAAGGAAGTTATAAAATATTCATGTCATTTTAACTGTTTTGCTTTCACATTTTTGTATTTCGTCTGCAATGCTTAAAAAGGGCATGGCAACATTATACAATTTCAAAAACAGCACAAATGCCCTCTTCCAGAAATGTCTCAACTATATACTCTCGGTGTGGGACAATGATAAATTAATTCTATGGTTATAAAAGCAACATTTTGAATAGTTCTAAAGGTTGTTAAAGATTCAAAATGTGCCAATCAAATTAAACAGCTTTGAATTGCATCCGCACTTAAGCATTTAGATGACTAATATTTGTAATCAATGAATTGAGATTTGTCGACGTGACTGGTTGTTTTCTGTTCGACTGTAGGCGCCTTCCTGATCCCCTACCTGATCATGATGGTGCTTGCCGGCTTCCCCATGATGTTTCTTGAGTTCTGCTTCGGGCAGTACGGTCGCCATGGCATCGTTTCTATTTGGAAGGCGTGCCCACTCTTTGAAGGTAAGCGACCAGAAAACATGGTAACAATATCATAGGCTATGAATCCCACTAACCAATTGACCGTAGACTTCTGTGTATGAATTGGGTATTCCTGATGACAACAAGGCTGGACAGGCTCTGCTGATCTACACAATAGGTAGAACTTATCTATCAAATACGAAAGTCCTGCTTCCTTTCAGACACACAATGAACGAGCTTTGTTTCTCAATGACATATACAATTTTCTATTGTTTCACAAAATTAAAAGATTAACCTGTCTATGTCAGATACCCTCTTTTATTGACACTCACAATAAATTAGCCTTACCTCTCAATGTTATGCCGTTTTCTGTGAATACTTTCATTGGACCAGCCTTATAGCTCCATGTCAGAGATCCTTTCTATTGATAAACGAATCGAACAATCCTTGTCGCAATGCCACAGAAGCATGTTCTATTGAAATGCTGTAGACTTGCTTGTTTGTCCGGGCGGATGACTTAGTCATACAGTGTCCACTTCCCATAAGAGAGTTCATGTATTCGATTTCCGGCTGAGTTAACCCAAAGATTTGATCAAATTGGCTATTGTCGATACCCCCCCTACAGCTGCTTAGTCTCAGAGTAATGTGACTGAGTGGAGATATTGCATCATGATCGCCACGTTTCGCTACCTCACCTGGTGCTGGATTGGTTGGCTTAATATCAGAATAATGTGACCGAGTGGGACTATTGTATACAGTAAAACCTCTCTAAATCGACCGACCATGGGACCGACTTTAAGTGGTCTATTTAGGGAGGTGGTCGGTTTAGAGAGTTAGAATATCCTTACAGTGGTATTGTTGGGACCCAAATAGAGCGATCGATATAGGGGAGTGGTCGATCTGTGGAGGTGGTCGGTTAGGTTTTACTATATTAGTAAATAATTAGCACGCATCACTCGGCTGGTGCTAGGCATTAGTAAAATAAAGAAATTATGGCCTACTATTTGGAGCAGTGTCAGGATAATATGACTGAGTCGAGGTATTAGTGAGCAGCATGGGGCCAGCAGCATGGGATCCCAGTGGGGAAACACTATGAAATCACCGGGAGTAGTCTACCCACTGTAATAAGTCGCTACGTGTGCTGATATGACTTCTAATGTTGCTAGGGTGTAACACCCCACTCATTGGCTGTCTCGCCTGCCTGTGCCTCAGGTATCGGGTGGGGGATGTTCCTGGTGTCGACCATCACGTCCGTCTACTACAACATGCTGAATGGGTGGTGCGTCTTCTACATCGCAGCCTCCTTCGCCAAAGATGTGCCTTGGAGAAATTGCGAAAATGAGTGGAATACAGATAGTGAGTTTGCAGTTTTATTTATTCACCACTGATTTGGTAGATTGTAATTTAAAATAACGATGCCTATGACGGTTTATATTCATGGGTGGTCACCCACCCAGGTACCGACCAGGCTGAAGGCTGCTTGACTAGCTACACTGGTCGGTGTGAAAATACAACGTCTGAACACTTTGACTTCTGGATACTGAATGGTTTATTCCCGTCCAGGGCTCACTGAACCGCCGGCTAAACTTTCCATGATGTCATCTCATTAGCATATCTTACAGACATGTCTAGACGTCTATTACACATATATTACATCCCCCCTTCAAAGTATTTCTGAAACATGAAATGTTTTAAAATGACCATCAAATATATATACATTCCTAGTAAAATGAATAGCACAATAATACAAACATATATGTGAACTTAGCTTAACCCACAGGTTCTAGCGAATGTCTGAGCGCACTATGGCACTGAAGTCCTCTGACTGTCCGGCTGCTTAGCCTCCATATGATATATTGTCCATTATAGTACAACACACACACCAAATGCGGCTGAAAATACAATACTTAAGCCTAACATGCGCATGTGTTCATGGGTATATATTCAATGTGGCTGACTCACTACAGGTCTAACCTGCTCGCCGGCCTAATCACCCGACCTGACCTACTTAGATTAGCTGCACTGTTTACATTTGGCTGCGACGCTGACATACTTTGTGTCTGCTCGACTGGTTCAGGCTGCCTCCCCTCTGGCACCCTTATAATCTGAACCCTGTTCCTGTACAACATATTCCCTGACTCATTCAAAATCTGATATTCTCTCCCTGAAACACCTGTACGACCTAAAATTACTCCTTTTTTCCACTCTCCTGCATTATTCTTGTATTTTACACTGTGCCCAAATCTCATAGGCTTGTGCGGCTTACCGCATTTCTTGTCCTGAAACACTTTCTGGCTTTGCTGTCTTTTCGCTGTCTGTACTTTCTTCGGATTTTGTGTTTCGGGCATCAAGATTTCTTCCGCCATCGGCAACCTCCCTCTCAGCCTTCTGCTCATGAGCAGCTGAGCCGGAGATGTGTTCAAGATGGGTAATGGAGTGTTTAACAAAGCTAACTGAAAGTCTGTATTTGTTTTTGCGCATTTCTTTAACATGTCCTTTACCGTTTGCACAAACCTCTCCACCTTGCCGTTGCTTTGTGGATATTGCGGAGTGGAATTTTCAGCTTTAAAACCAGTGTTGTGCAAACTCTCTGTACTCATTGCGGACCATTGTCCGAAATGACCTGACTAGGAATACCGTGCCTAGCAAAATTATCCTTCATCGCCTCAATGACTGTGACAGACGACGTGTCTCTCAACAACGTTACCTCTGGATACTTTGTGTAATAATCCACGGTTATAAGGTAATTTTTATGGTTTAATTCAAACAAGTCTGCTCCTACTTTCTCATGTGGCTGACAGGCTATCGGGTGGTTTATCAACGGCTAATTATGCAAACTTTTCTGGTTGTTCTGGCAAGTGTCACACAGACTGACTTTTTCCTCAATTTGTTTGTTTATGTTAGGCCAGAACATGCAGTCTTGCGCTACCTGCTTGGATTTCATCACGCCCAAGTGCTTTTCGTGTAACGCCTCAATGATTTCCCAGCGGAGACCCGGAGGTACCACCACCCGATTGGCTTTCATGACTAGATTGTTTTCCTCCGTTAACTCATCTTTGTGTGGGATGTACTGTCTGAGACACGGCGGTGTCTGTATGCGTCTAGTGTTCCACCCATCCTCAATGTGTGTGATCAACATGGACATGGATACATCTTTTTCATACTCTCTGACAATTTTACGTAACAAACTTGATGATTGCATGTCCACTGCGGCAATGCTGAACATGTTATTGAACAGAGTTTCATGACCTACACTGGCACTGTGTGCTCTGGACAATGTGTCTGCAAAAAACATCAGAGAACCCTTCACATGACACAGTGGAATATTGTAGTTTTGCAAACGCATTCGCATTCTCTTCATTTTGGCCGAAAGTTTGTGAATCGGTTTTTGCATTATCGCCACCAACGGCTTGTGGTCCGTTTGAATTTGAACCTCGTTGCCAAAGATATAGTCATGAAATCTTTGGCATCTGAAGCATATGGCGAGCATTTCTTTTTCTATCGTGGCGTAACTACACTGCGCTGAATTGAGCGCACGAGATGCGAGTGCGACTGGCTTGTTTTCTTGCATTAACACAGCACCTAGACCTGACTGACATGCATCTACCTGAATGACAATAGGCTTGTTTACATTGTAATATGACAACACAGGAGCAGTTCTCATCTTTTCCTTCAACTTATCGAAAGCACACTGCTGTTCCTTTTGCCAGTGCCACGCCACATCCTTAGCGAGGAGCGTGCGCAGTGGTTTGGCAATCTCGGACATGTTAGGTATGAACTTGTACACATACCCACATGCCCAGGAACCGTTGGATGCCTTGTTTGTCGCGTGGCTCTGACATGTCTACGATTGCTTGTATTCTGTCTGGATCAGGCTTCACACCCTGTTGGGTAAGTTGATGACCTACATATTTTACTGTAGTTTTGCATAGCAAAGATTTCGTCTCCTTTAATTTGAGATTTACCGACCTAGCTTGGTCCAACACGGCATTGAGCCTCTCGTTGTGCTCCTCCACTGTTGACCCATATACCAAAATGTCGTCTGTGACTATCTCGATACCGGGTAGGTCGCCCATGACACGGCGCATTTCCTGAATAAAATGTCACGAGCTGTTTTGATGCCAAACGGCAGGCGGGTGTACCTGTACCGGCCCCACAGAGTGTTAGATGTGTACAGACGCAAACTTTCCTCATCTAATTCTATTTGCCAATAACCTGTCATTGCATCCAAAACTGAGAAATATTTTGCATCTGCCGTCTTGGCAATAATTTAGTCAATTATTTTGGTAGGGAAAGCCCCTCTCTTTATCGCTTTGTTCAACTTAGTCGGATCCAGACAAATCCATTTCTTATTTGTTTTTTTTATGATAGTTATAGAATTAACCCACTCGGTAGGTTCATCCTGCTCAACTATTACACCCATTTCTACCATGCGATCAAATTCACTACGTACTTTACTTTGAATCGCAAATGGGATTCTTCTAGGCGGATCTATAACAGGTTGTACAGATTTATCAACATGAATGACAGCATTTGCTTTGATCAGACCTAAACCTTGAAACATGTCTTTGTATTCACTTACCAGCTGTTCAGCCTGGGCACTGGGACTGTCGTTCGGCTTGGAAATGTTCGTCGGCACTGCAGAGTGCACCTCGTCGACAGGCGCCAACAGGTTCAATGTCATGCAAGCCTGTTTCCCCAAAATAGGCTGACAGTTCCACACCATTTGGAACCTGAAGTTTCTGCCATTCATGTCGACCGACGCCTCACCATCAGGAGTGATCCGGTGTCCCGAGAAGGTCACCAATGAAGACCTGGTGTTTGCCAGCTTCCCCCGGAGCGACTCTCTTGAAGATGTTCCTCGGAAGCACATTTGCCTCCGACCTAGTGTCGAGCTTGAACTTCACCAGACGACCGTTCACCCGGACAGTCGCGTACCACAACTCGGCATTTTGCTCGGCACTGTGGTCAAAGGCACCGACGAACAGATCCGTAGTCAAGACGTTGACCTCCACTGGATCCGGGTCTTGCTCAGCATTGTGAGGGTCGGGCTCTTCAACGGTAATCTCGTTGGCTCTGCCAAGTCTGCTCCTGCAGACCTTACCGAAGTGCCTGATCTTCTTGCAGGGTATGCAAGCTTTGCCTTTCGCTGGGCAGACTCCCCGGCGGTGTTCCGTTCTGACCAGTTCTGACAGCGGATCTTGAAGTCTCCTGCACCGGCACTGCCAGAATTCCAAGATGCTGATTTCCAAGATGGCATCGCAGATGACCGGACCGCCGGTGCACCGGTACGCGCAGTAGCATAGTTCTTAAGAAAATCCATTTCCTTACTCTCAACATCTGATTTGGTGTCCTCCAACAGATCCGAACTGAATTCACTCATTTCACACATACTCACACACTTCTCCAGAGTTAACTCAGCAGTTTGCAGCAGTTTGTTACGCAAATTAATGTTTTTAACGCCAGCCACCAACCGATCGCGCAACAGTGACTCCTCCATTGACCCGTATTCGCAATCCTTTACTTTGTCTCTTAGCGCCGTGATGTATGTGGCCATAGTTTCTGTAGCTTGATTATGCGAATTAAACTTGTACCTTGTTATTATCAAACTGCACTTGCCTATGCAATATGTCTGGAATGCTTCTGTGAGTGGTCCGATCCTGTCTCGGTCAGCGAGTGCGATGGACATATTGGCGAAAACTTTTTGCACTTCTTCGCCAGCGACGTGAAGAAAGATGCAGCATTGCACTCGTTCTGTCTTCAATATGCAGCAGTGGCATATATGGAGCAGTGGCGTATATGTCATATGCTCTGATCCATGTTTTCCAGTTCGATCTTGTGTTGTTGCTGAGGACAAGCTGACCAGGCGGCCACAAACCCGGCAGTGTATTAGTGGGCGGCATTCTTCCTCATCTGCCACCATGTGAAAGTACAATGGCTGAACACTTTGACTTCTGGATATTGAATGGTTTATTCCCGTCCAGGACTCACTGAACCACTGGCTAAACTTTCCATGACGTCATCTCATTAGCATATCTTACAGACGTGTCTAGACGTCTATTACGCATATATTACAGTTGGGTAAGAACCAGTGCTTCCAACGTGATATTAACAAATGTTGAGAATTTGCGGAACACATAATTAATTATACCTATGTTGGTGTTTTGTTATGCTTGTTTGGAGGTGGGGGTTTTCAACATCTATATTTATTCTGAATTGTTAAATATGTCAAACAACAATATCCAAATTTAATAACAGCGCAAATGTCCTCTCTCCAAAATGTCACAATTTGTTTTACACCCGAACCAGGTGTAAGGTATCACATCTTCTCAGTTGAGTGGATTACATTTTTAAATGAACAAAGGGGACGATCTCATAATCAATGCGTGGTTAGAGTAAGATGTTTGTTCGTTGTTCATATAATATGGATGGACAAATCCGTTGTTTCAAAGCCTCTCAGTAATATCAATAGTATTGATAACCAATAATTGCCGCCACTGGTGGTAATCATTCGGCTGGTATGTCTATATAAACCCCCTACGCATAGCATAGTCTATGTATATATATACACATAATCCCGTCCTGATACGCCCATATATGTTGCTAGGACGTAAAACCCCAACAAACAAACATATATACGCATTTGTGCATACATATGGGTGTATGTCTCTGTAGACAGAAAATGTGGCCCTTATTCGAACAAACGACGACGACCCGGATGTAAGGTAGTATAGCTTCTCAAAGGTGCCCTGAGGAGCTGAACCTTTCCTGAACCTTCGTGAAGTATATTTGAGGTTGATATGCTGCAAGGGCCCGATGGATCGCCGACCCGGTTTTTAGTCGATAAAGTGTTAATTAATCATCTAATCGCCGAACTGGCTACCTACTCGCCTGGTCCTATTCCATCAGTCCAACACCCGCCTCCCATCTACTTCCCACCAACATCGGGAACAACGACCCTATAGACCTATTTTATGTGACGTCAGCATAGGTATCTAGGTCAGTGCGCAGGCCTTTTGGCTGCAGGACGACACACTGTGACACTGCAAACTCAATGGCTATGAGCAATCTTCATACAGAAAAAGTGAAATATCACAGATGGTCCAGTGTATTATTAACAACCCCACCCCAACAACATAACTAGCTACATTAGAGTTGCACTAGAATTTTCCTAACAAACCAACATTTATATACCGCTTGCCTAACTGCAACTCAACATTCAAACTTAGTACAAATTTACCAACTGAATACAGAAGATAACTTCTGCTTACATTCTAAATACTATGTAAATACTCACATTGATGAGACCAGACGGGATGGCCGAATGAGCTGGAGCGTCCGCCTCCCGTGCTGGTAGATCGTGGGGTCGTGGGTTCGGGCCATGGTCGAGTCAAACCAATGACTTGAAAATTGGTGCTTGTCACTTCCTAGCCAGGCGCTCGGCATTACTAGGACAGGGCAAGGACTGGTGTGCTCGGTGTCAGGATAATGTGACTGAGTGGGATACCAGGTCATGGTCCCGGCGGCCTGGTTTCCCAGTGAGACAGCACTATAAAGTCGCCAGGATGCGCACTGTCACAAGTCGGTACCCGTCCTGATATGACCTTAGATGTTGCTAGGACGTAAAACAACAACAAACAAACAAACAAACTGACTAATATTGATCTGGTTATATGACACTACTATACCATATTGTTATGGAACTTTTGGGTTTCAGAATTTCATTGTGTTACATGGTGCAAATTGTCTATTCAACAAGTATTGTACACCTTATTCTATATACCTTTTGTGTAAATAACCCTGAATTGAAAAATGGCTGGAAGACCAGTGCTTCGGCACTGACAAAAGACTTATTCAGCAGAATAAACATATTTACCAACAACAACAAAATCCTTAAAACCACACCACCTAGAAGCAACCCGCTTTGAACACATATAGAAAGCATATTCAACAAATAGATTATATTAAATTTATACGGTTAGGGTTCTGCATTTCTATTAATTTTGAATAAAATAGACGTTTTGCACTGCACGTACCGGCAAACTCAATCTTCATACATAAAAAGTGAAATATCTCTAAAACCACACCACCTAGAAACAAACCGATTGGAATACATATAGAAAACATATTCAATGAACAGATTATATTAAATTTATAAGGTTTGGGTTCTGTATTTCTATTAATTTTGAATAAAATAGACGTTTTGCACTGAGCATACCGGCAAACTCAATGCATTGTCAATAGTCGTGAGCAAACATCATACAGAAAAAGTGAAATAGCTCTAAAACCACACCACCTAGAAACAAACTGATTGGAACACATATAAAAAACACATTCAACGAACACATTATATTAAATCTATAAGGTTAGGGTTCTGCATTTCTATTAATTTTGAATAAAATAAACGTTTTGCACTGCACATACCGACAAAACAATGGCAGTGTGCATTCGTTCTGCAGCTAAGCTGTGTGCGCATACACGATGTTTACAAACATTGAAAGGGGTCTATTCATCACCAAGCTATTTACAGCCCAATCTGGAACACGGTAACCCTGTTTACAGTAGATTACCCCCAAAACAGGCACTAGACTAAGGTCCACCAGTTCCGCTTTATGGTCACTAAATAGCTTAACGCAACTCACCACAAATTATCAAACTTGTAGCTAGCATATTATGGGGCTGTCACACTACGACGTAACGACGTCAACGTAGGGAGAACGTGAAGAACGTTGAACTTCTCGGCGTAGTATGCAAATTTGGGCACAAGTTGAACGTGGATGCAGCGTAGTGGACGAGAGAGTAACGTCGGTAAAGCGTAGTGATACCGTCATTCAACGAGAGAGGTCAACGTAATGACGCTGTCGGAACGTTATGAACGTTATTCCATCGCCAGAAGAACGTTACATGACGTTAGCTAGGAGTGAGACGTTGAACGTACGTTGAATGCACGTTCTCCTGACGTTCTCCTGACGTTCTCCTGACGTTCTCCTGACGTTCTCCTGACGTTCTCCTGACGTTCTCCGACTTTCCCATTACGCCGCATGGACGTTTCCACTGGCTTTAATGTGGGTCAACGAGTGGAACGTAGTGGAACGTAGTGAGGAACGTTTACCTAACGTCCGTTTAACGTCATTGACGTTCGCTGAACGTGAACAGAACGTACGGCGAACGTAAACCCTTACGTTCATGCTACGTCGAAATTTTTGAACATGTCCAAAACCTCGACGTAACTCGACGTAACACGACGTAATATGACGTAGTTCGACGTCAGTCTAACGTCATTATGACGTCATCATAACGTAATCCAACGTACATCAACGTAATGACGAAATATCACCACGTTAGGGTCACGTTCGCTCATTACGTCGTAGTGTGACAGGGGTATAACCTAGCTTAGCTTCACTTACCTCCCTCTTTTAACTAGCTGTTTTAAGTTGGTCGGAAGACAATTATGTAATATATGGGTCGTTCTCAGAAACTGTGTACAACTTGAGGTAGCCTACTTGAAATGCATATTTCAAAGAAACCCATTATTGGAGTGTCAATATTTAGATTTCATCATTTAGCCCAATAATGTGGGATATATTTTAGATCAAAAGTAAATGTTAATATTGTGTATTAGGTATCTTATTGGGATGGATGTAGCTAAATAAATAGAAAATTACATAACTAATTTGTGACATTGTCAACAGCATTGAAAATAAAGTGTCACAAACTTAGCGAAAACCTCTGAACAACAGGACATTTCACTTCAAATGGTCATATACAATGTCTTCATTAAGTTGAAGACATTTATTCCTAAAAAAAGTATAAAAATTATGAAATGGTTAACCTTTTCTGGAGTCATTAACATCGTAACATTTCGTTTCCACTTGCAAGTACTATGAAACGCTGTATCAAACACCAAGTACAGATACAGTACAGGAACTATTTTCACCATTTGACACTCTATGTATGGACCCAGTTATGGTATAGTAAAAGATAAATCTTGAAATTGCCCCTAAACATTGAAATCTGAACCGAACATTTGTGTAAAATTGTTGATTCCACTTGGAATGCATTCCTTGCTAATATTTTTCTGCTTTTCTCTTTAATCATTAAGACAAAACCATAGCAATGGTTGGGAATGAGCAAGTGCTCATTCGGGGTCATTGCAGGGCACGCAGGGTGGCGAGGTTCTCTCCCCCCCACCCCTGACGGCCGTGGGTTGGCGGGGGGGGGGGGGGGGGGGGGGGGGGGGGCTGACCTGCCACTCACTCACTGCAGCGGACCCCTCACTCACTGCCCCCTCCCCTCCCTATCACTCAGGGCTCACCAGCCAATGACATCCCCTCACAGCTCACAAGCACCAACTGCTATGCCACTCTGGTCAGTCCGCATCACACATCCGGACTTACCACTCCTCGCTTTTTGGCACCAACACAGAATTGTCATGCCGAGACACGGATCCGCCGGGAGAAAGAGGAAGCCGGGGCGCCCTGCCAGGGCACCGCCCCTGCTGGACTGGACGAGCCGGGCTCCCCCTTCCCCTTGGGGAGAGCCCCGACGCCCTCGCGTCGCCCGGGGCGGCCAAGGGCTCGGCCATGGATAGTGATGACTCCTACATACCGCCGGGACAGCCCTCCCCGCGACCGGTGGCTCGCGATCACGTGGCGCGATCCCCGCCAGCTCATGCCCCGGAGGCCGAGGAACGCATCGACCACCGCCTCAAGGACATGGAAGCAAGTTTTGATGACCGGATGGCGGCATTACAAGATGCCGTACAGCAGATAGCCGAGGGGGCTGCCGAGGTGCGTGCCCCCCCCCCCACCCGGCGGCAGGGGCGGTGGTGAGGGACTGACAACAACTACCTCGTGCCCCTGCCCAGCCAGCGCCGGCCCCTATCCAGGCCGCTGCCCACGGGGTGGGGCCGTGACCGGTCGCCCCCACCCGACTCGTGCATGGACTGGCAGCGGACCCGCTGGAACGTCAGGTGCATGCCAGGCCAGTGTGGGACGGAGTTGCACGACGGCAGGCGAGCGCCGAACAAATAGAGATCCTCGATGACGAGATGGATCGTGACCGCGCCAGGTACCACAGACTTGAAGGTAGGCGCACCATAATGCATGACATGTTTGTCACCAACCCCATAGCTAAGCCCTATATGTACCTCGAACGCACCGAGTGCCAGTCGGCTGCTCAGAAGCTGGCTGCGCATGGTACTATCGCGGAGAGGGAGTACCTCTGCGCATTCATGACACTGCTCGATGATCAGCCGGTGTACGACCCCCGGGACTACCGGGACATGATCGACCACTACAGGTGAAAAACAGAGGAGTGCATGACCAAGCCCTGGCCGATGGTGCGCAAATGGTCGCAGCGCATCTTTGACCGTATTGAGAAAAACAAAATGATGTGGGCTGATAAGAACGCTATGCTGTAGGAGCAGCTCACTTACTATACTGCCACATCCACCCACGACCACACTGACACACGTGCGCCTCAGGAAAACAATAATAAACAGCAATGCGCCCGGCTCAAGGCGGACACACATGAGCGCCCATGCCCGGCCTACAACTCGGCGCACCAGTGCAACTTCCCCCAACACCACTAGGATGGGCCCGGACGACGTCGTACATGAGTGTGCCCACTGCTTTAAGATCACACAGACATGCTTCGATCACTCAGAGCAGCAGTGCCATCGCAAGGCACGTGACATAGCAAGAGACTGAGGGTGGGGGTGGTGGCCAACCGACGAGCCCACCCCCCCGCACACGACCCCCCCATGGCCCCACTGGCCCGGGCCCCCCCCATCCCCCCCATCACACCCGGGCGATAACACCACCATCCACACACAACCGGATGGCCATGACCCGACCGCCCCCCGCCCCCCATGCCACCTGTTGGCCACACTGCCAGATGCACCACCGCATCGGCCGCCGCGTGTGGCCGCCTCCCAGCACCACCGCCCCCCGCACTCCGCGGCCAGGATGGCACCGGTTCAGGTGACAGCAACCACATCAAACAACGTTCCCCATGGCACTCGTCATCTGCTGGCCGTGACCCCTATCACGTCACGCCGCTGCCTGCCAGGGGCCGCCCTGACATCAAGCTGGCACTGTGATGTCACACAACCACCCACGCACCGCTGGTGCATGGCAGGCCCTCCAACTGCCGCCCGGCCCCCCACCGGCGGCCTCAAGCCATTAAACCGCCCCCATGATGACTAGGGAGAAATCTGACCCCAGCAAGAGGAGGATCATCACAGACCTCTCCTTCCCCGCTCATGCCTCAGTCAACGCCTACATACTCAAGAACACAGCCCTTGGCCACACTCGCGAACACTGCCTCCCCACCGTAGATGGCTTCACGCGGGAGCTGCGGGCCAGCAGCCCCCTCAGCTACATGTCCACCATGGACATAAGCAGGGCATACAAAGTCTTCAGATCCTGCCCGCTCGACTGGCCGCTCCTGGGGGCCCGCTGGCGAGGCCACTACTACCTTGACACTTCCGTCCCCTTCGGGGCACACGGCTCAAGCTGCCATATACAACGTGTCACCAAGGTGGTCATATATATACTCAGGGCTTGCGGTATGGCTGCCACCATGTACCTCGACGACCTCATAGTCGTTGCACCCGACCGCAGCACAGCCGAGCGCCACTTCCGCACCGCCCGCGCCATCTTCAGCGACCTCGGGCTCCATGAGGCCAGGGAGAAGACACAGCCCTCCGCCACATCAGTAAGATGACTGGGCATCATCATAGACGCCCCAGCTATGACACTCACCATGCCCTCCGACATGATTGCAAGCACCATCCGCATGGTCCGCATGACCGAGGCCAGGACCTACATCACAAAGAAGCAGCTCCAGTCCTTGCTGGGCAAGCTCCTTCACCTCTCCAAGTGCATACAGCCTGCAAGGCTGTTCGTCGGCTGCCTCCTCCATGCCCTCAGGGCCATCCCCGGAACACACACACCCATGGACGACGAGATAAGGGCCGACCTCGCATAGTTCCCCGCATTCACCAATGGATGGAATGGGACAGCCATAATCCCCCCCAACGACCCCGGCAGGGAGGGGGGGGGCAGATGATGCCCGAGCATACTCAATGCCCCTGCATAAGGGGTACTGCCGGCAGGAAGACAGCATAACCCAGATAGAGGCCCTCAATGTGCTCGTCGCCCTACACACCCTCACCCGACCTGATGACAATGGTGGCCACATAGCCATCAGGTGTGACAACATGGCCGCCGCCCACGTGCTCTCAACCGGCCGGGGCCACGACCCCCGCCTCCTCGGTATTGCTAGGGCGGCATGGATGTTCCAGGCTGTCCGCAACATACGAATCACATTCCACCACATACCCGCCAACATCAGCCCAACCCACCAACACACTGCCATAACACTGTGTATCAGACATTGTCTTACCCCTGTTGCACCAGCTCTCCTCGATTATGCCCCGCTCCAACCTCTCTCTGTTCGCAGGGACCGACTACCGGCACTGATCCGGGTGGCCATGGCCAGGCAGACCGGGGCGGGGGCACCAGGAACGTGGGCCAACGATAACGCCACGGTCAACAACTACATGCTCCACTGCGACAACTACGCTGTCCCACCCCTGTCCCCCACACCATTCCAGGTCAGGTGTTGGATAGAAGAGCGTGCGGCCCGAGTGTGCCCATCATCTGTGGCGAACTCGGTGTCGCACCTCAGACTTTACTTCAGGCTCATGGAGGCCAGCACCGACTCAATCAACCACATCACTGTGTGGCTGGCAATGGATGCCCTCAGGAGGTCCAAACAGCACAGGCCCAAGGCGCCGCTGCATGCACCACTGCCGGTGATCCTCTAGGCGGTCCTCGACCTGAGGGCTGACCAACCTGGCATGGTGGTGGCGTTCGCGTCCTGGTCATGTTCTTCACTGGGGCCCGCCAGTCCGAGGTCGCCCCCAGATCGGTGGTGACCTTCGAACCCACACGGCACACGACCAGGGACGACATGTGGGAGCAGTCGGGGGCACTGCACATCGATCAGAAGTGGGCAAAGAACATCCAGGCCAACAACCAGTCCCGCACACTTCTGCCCGGTCCGGGTCTACCGCCAGCTCATGCGCCTCACCCCCACATCGGCACCCCGGCAGCCCCTCCTCCTATTCCCGGCCGACCCCCAGCCGATGACCATCCCGTATATAGCAAGGAGGTGCAGGGAGGCCCAGATGGCCCGCTCGGACCATCCACCATTCAGCCTCCACGCTATCCATAGAGCAGCGGCCACTGTGGCCTTTGCCTTGGGCAGCTCGGAGCTGGAGGACTTGCAAGCAGCACTCGGAGTACAGGCTGACCATAAAACCACTTATGTAAGGCCACCGGGGGCTGCCCGGAATAAATGCCATGTTATCCCACTCCTGCCTCCTCGTCCTGTGTGCCATAGCTGCATGTGAAATGTCCTAAAAATGTCAAGCTTTGCATGGAAAATATTTGATTTTGGAGTCAGATTGGTTTCCATGCTATACTGCTATTTATTGGATATGATCATCATTTGACCTACATCAAAAATGTCAGAATATGATTATTTTCAATTATTCAGATGCAAAAGGAAATACACATTGAGGAAGCTTGTATATAGGACTTTGACAGCATTTTGATTTTGTGGTACTGATGGCACAGTATTCGTACACAACTTCTGAGAATGACCCCTATATAGTATATATTATATAGAGAGAGAGAGAGAAAGAGAGACAGAGAGAGAGACCCAAAACATACATAACAAGCAATAAATAAATAGTACCAGAGGACGGTTTCTCTTGATGCTGACAAAGTACTTACGTTGATGAATAAGACTTACCAAAAAGTAGCTATGAAATATATTATATATATATATATATATTTATATATATGTATATATATACATATATATACACACACTTATTGATATCGAAAATACTTTTTTGCTAGTAACTGGAGAATGAAAACTGAGAGGGTGTATGGGGGGGGGGGCGGGTTAATGTGCATCACTAAAGTTAAATCTGCATTCCTAAATTATGAGACAATTGTAGGCGACGTCATCCTTATGGGGTTTAGGCCTCTATGACACGGTTTATTTATTTATGCGACCGACCGCTGATTGAAGAAATGAAACAAATAATATAGCCAGGGGTAAATTTCACTTCTCTATTCAATTAATTAAATAGAGAAACACTAGTTGTATTATTAAAAGCTTTCCATTAGTGTTTGTATTATTAAAAGCTTTATTAAAAGATTACAGAAAATACTATGAACACCATACAACTATATTTAAAGCGAATAAAGCATTATGTCATCAAATATTTTGCAATACAGTTTCCAAAGGTTTATTTATTAAGTTAACTCAGATTTCGTTCGGTTTATCCGATGTCCGGCTTAAGGGAATGCATTTTAACGAGGATGCTCTGTATTGTGAAAAGGGTATGTATATGGACTACCACCATTAGCAGGTGGTCATGCCACATGCCAGTCCTATTATATATGTCCCACAGGGTGTATTTGTATGCCCTTTTGCTGTTAGACTAATTTATCCACACCCACACTCATGAGAGACAATCAAAGCTTTCTAAAGGCTGCTCAGAAACATAACACGCTCCAATTCTCACGCCTGCGCCTTTCCTCATGACAGATGTGCGTGCGCATCTATTGTGCGGAATTTATAAGGCCACGTGGCCACCGTGACCTTTCAGTCGGTTTGAATTCGTCGCCTGGAATGTGCATCCTGCCAGATGTGTTTGGTGTAGGCCAGCCTTAAAACTCTACAGTTCGGAATATTCTTAAGATGTTGTGAACAGACGGGATCACGGTTCCGACTGCGCATGCGATGAAAACGGCGTTGGTAGCGAAGCAAATGCGAATGGCCATTGAGTTTGTCGATATGCGTAGGGAAAAACTTTGATTTTATTCAAAATGAATAGAAATGCATAGCAATTTGGCATAAACATGTATGCACACATGCAATATAAATCCACATAAAACAATCAGTGATATCCATATCACCATTATTAATTCTTGTTCTAAATATTAAAATGCCAAATGTGTCAACATACATTGTTTCAGAGAAATATATAACCAATATCTGATTAACCCTACTCATTTTCTAGTTCTACATATGTGATTAACATACCCGTCCTGATATGACCTTGGATGTTGCTAGGACGTAAAACAACAACAAATAAACCATAGGATATAAATAAAACATTAATAAAATAAGTAAAACTGACTCTGACTTTGGCTCTAACACTAGTATGAGTGCCCAGATTTGTCTAAATCTAAATGCACATGGTATAAGATGCATATTATATTGATGTAAATGCAATGCTGGATAAAAGATTAATATCTTAATTTATTATATATTTTTTTAATTAGTGTTCTATGTTTCAAACAAGAGCTGAGATGAGCTGAAACTAGCACATTTCATAGCTGCACCCAATGTATTAGCATGTACCATGTGCTTCTCACGGGTTTGTTTTGCTCTGACACATCCCACAATGCACTGCGCTGCTGGAACGGTGATGTAGTCTATTGTAGTCTTCACAATTCACATAAGTCCTATCCACCGTACACCTGTGCTGTTCAGTGGAACGATTAGACTGTATTTACTTGAAGGTCTCTCCATTTCTCAATGTGAATACCGGCTTTTTTCTAGGATCACCCGTTCACACATTCCAGGTCAACGTAGTGATTAAATCCGTGTACACTCTGATTAGGGTATGTGTCCATGTAGGCTACTGGCACCCATATGTGTGCACGATCCGGACAGAGGAAGCCCGAGACAATAAGTGGGAGTAAAGGGGGGTTTATTAAATCAAAACAAGAGTACATAGTCAAAAGGTGAGGGTTAGATGACAGTCCCTCAGCAGCTTAGTCCACCTGTTCTATGTCGGCGGAAGGAGTTGGGAGGACCTGGGAGCCCGAGGAGGTAGGCCCGGGAGCCGACCCCCACGTGGTGGGCTAAAATAGAGGCTGGGTGGGCGTGGTAAAATCCATAGACGTTTGAGTCTGAAACCCGAATGCAGGTCAAGCGGGGTGATGGGGAGGAGGAGAGGCGGCACATGCGCTGCCGGGTGATGTGAGCGTCTCGGGCTTCCCGCCGGATCAACCACAATTCGGAAATTATGAGCCAATGTGAAGCCGGTACAAAGGGCCATTTGACTCGAAAAGGGATACAGTGTGAGACACGAAGATATGGAGACATAGAGTGAGACACAGTGTGAAGTACAGTGTGGGATATAGTGTGAGGCACAGAGACAAAGTGATAGTCTCAGTGCATAGACACTCGGTGGATGGCCGTACCTTGCTCAATATGAACGCTTTTTACACCAACAGTAAGAATAAAGTACAATTTGCCATGCAGAACTTCTTTTCTCCGTACCAACGGACGGAAAAAAAGTAGTGCAAGCAGAAAAGGAAGTTTTCTGTCGGTGGGTGGCCGTTGTGATATATGCGTAATAGACATGCAGACACGTCTGTGATATATGCTAATGAGATGCATAATGTTCTAGACAGTGAGTGAGACAAAGGAGTATGTAAATGAGATGACGTCATGGAAAGTTTAGCTGGTGGTTCAGTGAGCCCTGGATGGGAATAAACCATTCAGTATCCAGAAGTCAAAGTGTTCAGACCTTGTACTTTCACAGCCGTGACGGGACGTGACGCGCTTAAGGGCCTGTCACATTACAATGTATGGCGGCGGCGTATACGTAACGTGGCGCAATAAAATGAAAGACGTTATAGGTCGAGATAAGCTGACCTTTTGGCACTGCGGGTGGTCGGGGCGTCTTCTGAAGCATATGCGAAACCTATACGTAACCTATGCATAATCTACTGCAGGCCTATGGCCACGTATTCAAAGCGTAATACGACATATGCGCGGCGTACTGTGATGTGGGTTGATGGTTGTGATTGGCAGGTCCAGCGTATGCATAACCTATGGCGACCTATGGCCAACCTATGCCTAGCGTATCAACTTATGAGTAGCATATGCACAACCTACGTGAAACCTATGTGCAGCATATGTAAATGTGGAATGACGTATGATATCGCCGTTGGGTCACGTGGTCGGTCAGCGCCAGGGTATATATACCCTGGAGAATTTGGTTTCTCCACACTCTACCACCATGCCATCAAAGAAGAACAGCACTGCTGCTGCTACTACACCAGCCTCCAGAGCTGCTCTCACTGGAGGAGGACTAGGCCGTGAGAGAGGCAGGAAGAGGCAGACTATGCCTACTTCACCATCTACACCATCACCAGTCTCCTCACCTGCCTCCTCACCTCACCACTCTCCACAACACCACTCTCCACAACACCACTCTCCACAACACCACTCTGCATTGGAAGAGATGGAGATGGAAGTGGAGATGCAGATGACGTGCCAGTGGCAGCCCTGCTCCAGCTCTCCATATCCTGCTTCTCGGGGCAGCTCATGGGCGGCGTCTGTCGCCTCCACCACCTCTGCCTCAGCCTCCACCAGCACTTCCGGCCTCTCCTCTGCCAAGAGAAGGAGGGCCAAGAAGAGTGACTGTTCTCTGATGCTCTTCGAGGAGGACCAGATGCTCGACTTCCTGCAGGAGAATCCAGTCATCTGGAATGTCAAGAGGACAGACTACCGCCGCTTGGACAGGAAGGGGAAGATGTGGGAGGACCAGGCGATGCTGTTAGGGAGGACACTTACTTATGTTATTTTATTATTGTGTCTTGCAGGTGGCCGCTGCCATAGAGGCTGCACAGCGCGATGTCGGCATCGAGGAGAATGTCGGCACGGATTTTGACTTGGGGATGGAGGAGGACCTTACCACCACTCGTCCCGCTCCAGTCCGAGAGTGGGGAAAGGGGACGGGGAAGCTCTCAGCCCCAGACGACGCGAACCTCCTCGCCGCCATCCATAAGAGGTTCGACGAGTCTGGGGACATGCTCAAGGTCATGCAGCCCGGTACAGCCCAGCTTCCCTCAAAAAGGCTAAAATGTTTTCTTGTTTTACTTTAGTAAAAAGGTCATGCATACTGTCTGCAGTGTAGAATAGTTGGCGCAGGGCCAAAAAATCGATGCAACTTAGTAAAATGTGTTTGAGTGTCAGCAGGGACTGACACCCAATACATTCAGGGGGTTGGTTCCCCCTTGAGCAGAAAAGCATGTGTAAGCCACGAGTGGCCAATACGGCAGCGGCGGTGGTTTTTCCACAGATAGTTCAATTTCTTTAAGTTTATTAATGTTTTCACCCCACTCATGTTGCCATTTGGATTTTATGTGGGTGGCTACTAGTGGTTTCAGATCAGAGTTAGGGATCAGACACGGTTCAAGATCACAGTTCAGGGCCTTCTTCGCAGCCCGATCAGCTCGTTCGTTTCCTTGTATGCCGGCATGGCCAGGCACCCAGCACAGGTGGATGTCATACCCATCCGTTGCCAGTTGGTTCATTTTATAAATGACCGTTGCTAGAATAGGGTGATTCGTTTTCAGTCCAGCAACAGCCAGGAGGCAAGAGAACGAATCACTATATATAACATAGTTAGTGTGGTTGGAAACCTCGATACACTCCAACGCGAGAAGGAGTGCTTGGGCTTCCGCAGTGAAAATCGAGCTCTGATCGGGCAAGCGTATGCCAAATTTTTCCCGTTGACAGACTGCCGCAGCAGCTACCCGGCTTTGGTCTTTCGAACCATCAGTGTATATGGAGAGGTGGTCTGCAAACTGGCCTTGAATCTCTGAATGCATTCCTTGGTACTCGAGTGGATGTGTCCCAGACTTCTTCAGTTCCGTGAGTCGGAGGATAACCGATGGCTTCCTCAACGACCACAGGGGATGTTCTGGGACTTTGGCATCCTCCAACACGTCCAAATCCACGCCCAAGGCCTCCAAATGAGGTTTCATTCGGAGCCTCAGTGGCCGGATGTAATTCGGCCTGGCTTCATACCTGGATTTGCCATGTTGCACGAATAGACAATTGTATGCAGGATTCGATGCATTAGTTTTTATCTTGACTACATATTGCATGGCCAGTTTGATTCTCCTGTTGTTAAGTGATGGTTCATTGGCTTCGATTTAGAGGCTCTGAACTGGTGAGGTGCGGAAGGCCCCAAGGGCCAGGCGCAGTCCCTGGTGGTGGATCGTGTCTAGCAGCCCAATATATGATTTCCTTGCGGAACCGTCTAGCCAACCGCACTTGGAAGCGGTTGGCTAGAATGGCAAAGGCATTCTCCACCACTCTCCTAGCTCGGGAGAGTCGGTAGTTGAACAGTCGCTCCTCATTGATCAACCCCCTCCTGCTGCTTCATCATGGTCGGCCAGAGGGCGAAGGCATCATCACCGATGAGAAAATAGGGCACATCCTTCTGGCCGTCCACGATCGGTTAAGGGTGCGGAAAGCCGATGGTGCCACCTTCAGTGCCCACCTTCAGCTCGGAGTCGTTGTAGATCTCGGCATCAGATGCAGAGCCCAAACCCCCAAGGTCTGCCCAGATAAACTTGTAGTCCATGTCTACAAGTGCCAACAGCACCACGGAGTAAAAGCCCTTGTAGTTGTAGTAGAGTAACCCACTCTTTGGAGGGCACCGGCAGGCGATGTGCTTCCCATCCAGAGCACCACAGGTATGTGGGAAGTTCCACTTCTGTAGGAATTGGTCCTCGATGGCACACCATCCTTGTGGAGTCGTCGGACACGTCATCACCTCGTCCAAGTACTCGTCGATGATGGCCTGACAGACTTTGTGCACTATGAGCGACTGTGTGTTGTGGGGGACCCTCCACCCAAACTTCATGGATGAGTATTTGTTCCCAGACGCCATGTGCCACAGAGTAAGGGCAATCTTCAGCGCAGGCTAGAGCGGCACCCGGAATGTGGTGCGGGTTTTTTAAATCCTCGGTCCCACTTGCGCCACAATCTCGTCGAACAAATGGGGAGGCATCTGCATGAAGTTCACGAATGATGCATAAGCTTCTCATACAAGCCAAACTGTGGCTGCCTCCCAATCCAGGGTCTGACCCACATTGTCTGCCGCTGCCTCCTCCTTCTCCTCTTTAGATGGGCGGCCAGAAGAACCATGAGGTAGAGACTAAGCTCATGCTGATAAAGGGCTGTTGTGTACTGATGCTGGAACTGTAGATGCAGTGCCTGGACATCCATCCTGTCTGAGCAGTGGAGCAGGAGTGACAGAAGAAGCCTGTGGTGCCTTTATATACCGAGACCATAGGTTAGGCATACGCTGGGCATACGCTTGGTATAGGCTGGGAGTACGCTAGGAGTACGCTCGAGCATGTTACACGTAAGCCAGTGGTATGCTATATACGCTAGAGATATGCTGAGGACACCGGTGCAATGTACGCCTAACCTATGCCGATGTACCCCTAACCTATGCGTAACCTATGCTGGTGTACGCCCAGCATCTGTCAAGCGTATGAGCAACCTATGAGCCATACGCTGGCATAGGTTGGAAATTTTGAACATTCACAAAAATATTTTGGTGGCTCGACCTATGCCGAACTATGATGACCTATGACGAGCGTATAAGACCTATGCCGAACCTATGCCGAACCTATGACGGCGTATGACGGTGTATCTGTCGAAAACCGCATGTGCCGGCATACGCTACCGCCATAGGTCGTAGTGTGACAGGCCCTTAACCACCATTTCTGCCAAGTGTCTTAACTGTGTCACGTGACTGCCAGTCACCACTTTCTCTAGTCGATTTGATTTTTACGTGTATGTATGCTATATAAACTATTACGTGAATATAGATGTGGGTCTTTTGAACCATGTTAATGTAATTCGCTTAGATGTTGTAAGGCATCTCATATAGATTGTTGTTTGTCCACTACTTCTAGTGCCTAATACCCCAGTCACACGAGGCCTGCGTTCACTTATGATCGATTCGCGACGTCAAAACATCCTCCTTGCACCCTCCTTATGCCTTCATTAAGTGCTGTCGCCGTGAGGACGCCAACCTCCCGGCGTCCATTTCGGAAATTTTGGATGCAAGGAGGTTGCTGCTGCCGCACGTGCAACTTCCGCTGGGTCTAACTGTCACTGACCCAGCGGCGCCCTCGCGGCGCCCTCGCGGCGCCCTCGCGCCAACAACATATTTGACTCAATGGCTCGAATGGGACGCTGGGAGGTTGGCGTCCTTTTGGGCATAAGGAGGTCGGAGGTGGACGCTGGCTCTCATGTGACTGGGGTATTAGAGATTTATACCCCAATCACACTACTGCTTGCGACCACTTTGCGACCACAAAAAAAGGTGGTGCAAAGAGGTCGTGAAATGGTCGCAAGTGGTCGCAAAGTGGTCCTCGGTAGTCGCCGACCTCTTTGCGACTATTTTGGTCGTAAGAAGGTTGAAGCTACTGCACTAAAAACCTCATTGCAACCAAAATGGTCAACCAGAGGCTGATGACCATTGCTTTGGTCGCAAGGAGGTCGCAAGGAGGTAGCAAGGAGGTCGCAAGGAGGTGGGTTCTTTGGTCAAAAGTGGTTGCAAAGTGGTCTAATGTAGTCGCAAGCGGTCACAGGCCGTATAGTATGACTGGGTTGTACATGGTACATTGCACACATAGTGGAAGAA
Source organism: Branchipolynoe longqiensis (assembly GCA_030323885.1). Classification (NCBI taxonomy): domain Eukaryota; kingdom Metazoa; phylum Annelida; class Polychaeta; order Phyllodocida; family Polynoidae; genus Branchipolynoe; species Branchipolynoe longqiensis. The sequence continues at coordinate 39,506,081 of CM059198.1, forward strand.
GGCGCACAGTAGTCGGTGTTTTACGTTCATATAATAAATTATATTATCTACATAGAAAATTGGCAAGAACAGTGTTCTTGGTATTAGTTTAGGTTCCAGCCCATTTGCTGATTTGGATTAAACAGTTATTGCCCGATATTGAGATTGAGACTGAAGAATTAGCATAGATCTAAGCAAACCCTTGGTTGATGCGCATTCTAAAGACTGGAAGCCTCAAACACCATACTAACGTGGCACACAGTCAGTGGATTAACTACCACCCAGGACCCTAGGCCACCACCATAGGCCCTAGACGACCATCCGGACCCTAGACTACCACTCGGTCCCCTAGGCCACCACCCTGGCCCCTAGCCCACCACCGGGGTCCTATGCCACCATCTGGGCCCCTAGGCCACCGCTCGGGCTCCTAGGCCACCACTCGGGCTCCTAGGCCACCACTCGGGCTCATAGGCCACCACCCGGTCCCCTAAGCCACCATTCGGGGCCCTATGGCACCACCCGATTCCCTAGGCCACTACCCGGCCCCTAGGCTGAGTGATCTTTAGTACACTCAATTAAAGTTGCATGGTCCGATGAAATATAATTTTGTCAAAATTATAACAACTACTTACATTTGATCCTATATATCCAACTTAGACACTGGTGTATTAGCTAATGATTTGGGACAGCATATACAGAATAACCAGTGAATTTATAACCTCACCCCTCTGGACACTCACTTTGAAACACCCATTATGCAGGGAGGCCATTAACCAATTATGCCAATCTCGTGACCTCATTAGCCTCCCCCAACCAAGTAGGCCTACTGTTCAGGGCCATAGAGCGGAAGGGGAAATGAGGTGGATGTTGCCCCTCCCCTCCATGTTGGATATTCAATGCTGTTTGGTCAATTCTATAAATATAAAGTAGGGCTATGTAAGAAGGAAGGATAGAGATGAGTGTTGGGTCGGACACTTTATTGAGCATCTAGGGCATAGCACAATAAACAGGCATACCGGTAAAAGTTTGAAATCAGGCAGGAGACTGACTGCCCGGTTCGGCAAACGGCCGGCGGTGGCGATCGCAGCCGGCAAGCCGGGGCAAAGACCGGGCAGGTCAGCGATTGGACAATAATATGTGTAAAGAAAGTATACGAAATGATAAATAATAATAATACTCTGCCTATTTATATCTGCATAATTAATTATACATCCCATAAAGTAGGGCTATGTAAGAAGGAAGGATAGAGACGAGTGTTGGGTCGGACACTTTATTGAGCGTCTAGGGCCTAGCACAATAAACAGGCCAAAGGAGAACGCCTAAGCGTCTCCCCCCAACCCAACGTGTGACTCATCCGAGCAGAGTGCCGCGACCACCCTCAAGTCATTAACCATCCGAGTCTCAAGGGGGGTCTTTAAGTAGCTGTAAACTGTCTCCGAGGCCCAATCCCCCCTGACTTTTAGCTCTTCAATTGTGGCCCCGCACATAGACAGAAAGGTGCAGCCTTCCCTCCTAAGGGAGTGGGACGAGAGGGTGGAAGCGTCAAACCCTGCCCTGGTGGCAACATTTTTAAGGGTCTCCTGGTAAACGTGATAAGAAAGAGGACAGGAGAGCCCACCCAAACATGGGATATGGAAAGCAGGAGCAGATGGATCCGCCCTGATCTGGTTGAAATGCATCTCAGTCCAGTGGACCGACCAGACACTGGTGTCGCAGCACCTAGCGATCGGGATCCCCAGCACCCGTTCACTGAATTGTATTGTATCAGAACGGCGAACCGTCAGGAGCATCCCCCAGTCATGGAATATGAAGTCAGATCTGAGGAGAGTGGAATCTGACATAGTAACCTGCGATTTGCACAGGAGGCCCCTGAAGGAACAGAGAACCGCTGCCCTCCATGCTACGTGGCCAGGGTTGTTTGTGAGGAGAGAAAAAATCTTTCGCAACATGTGCGGGAGCAGCGGCATCGCCCGGTGAGGAGCATCGCCCTTGACCCCATGGATCCCCTTCAAAGTAGAAGACAGAACAAAACCCTTGTAGTCGATAGGGGGCTCGTCGTTCAGCCTTAAAAAATTATTTAGGCCGCTCAAGTAGTTGAGGATAGATCTATATTTCATCGAACGGGCCAGCCACGAAGCATAGAGGGCAACCTGCTCACCGGAGCAAGGGATAGGCGCCCTCGAGGAATTAAACAAGTCAGCATATTCTAAATATTTCCGAATTTGCACCCCCCTTGCGATGGCCGAACTGGCGAGTAGAACTGGCGCTGGTATTCCTGCTGCTCGCTCTTTAGCGCCGCTATCCCTGCAAGAGACAAACGAGGCATCAAAGACCTGGCTACAGCAGAGCGAACCAGTGACGTCCATAGCCCTAATCCTCTCAGCGCTATCATCCTCATTTAACCTACTTAGGGAGTCACAAATCACGTTTAAGCTACTACGTATATAAACAGAGCTAAACACAAAATTATTTTCAACTGCCAGCCAGAATAATCTGCAGAGGAAAAACATGATCCCCTTGCATCTGGACCTGCCCCTGTTCAGCGCTGCCTGAACCACAGCACGATCATAATGGTGCTGTTGGCCCAGCCAGCACCCCAACGAAGGCAGGCCGCATAGACCGCCCACATTTCCTGAACGTTGATGTGTGACGAACCAACATCCGAAGGAGGGATGAGGTGGTGGTGGCTGGCGTAGGCCTCGAGAAGTCTGCTGGCTCCGTCGACGAAGGAGCCAACTAACCAGTCGTGGCCATGGAAGGCCCCGAACCCCCACTTAGATGCATCGCTATAGGTTGATATCACTGGAGCAAACTTTCCCAAGATCCTGGCCTTGCCGTTAAATAGACTAGCAAAGTTTAACCACCAATCTATGTCATCCCTTATTCCCTTGTTTAAACGGGCTCTATGGTAAGGTTGTTTCAGCTTGGCCATTAAGTCATAGATACATCTAGTGAATGTTCTACCGCCTCTAATGACCTTAGAGCAGTGGGCAAGGAGGCCACCAACCCGTTCCAGTTCTTTTTTGGAAGCTTTCCTACGTCCACGGAGCCTATGAAGGACTTCTATTGTCTTTGCTAGCTTGTCCTCGGGTAGACTGAGCTCTAGACTCAAGGAATCTACATCAATCCCGAGGAACCGGGCCCTGGTGTCGGCTTTGCTTACCTTCTTGAAACTCACAAAACACCCGATCGTTCTAAGGGTCGCTATTAGTTTCATCTGAGCCCCCTCGACCTCGAGCCTAGTGCCCCCCACAACACAAAAGTCGTCTAAGTAGTTAACTACTCGATCGAGTCCCTCCCGTACACAGCATCTAACGACAAAATCGGATATTTTGGAGAAAATGTACGGGCTTGATGAAAGGCCCATGCTGAGTCGATTATCAAGAAAGTAAGTAAAGTTAAGATCACCAGGTCTCTTGTATCGGAGACCCTGGCATTGCCGGTCTTCAGGGTGGATCGAGACAGCCCTATATGCGTCCTTAATGTCGACGGTTCCAAGAGCGTCACCCCGTTCCAACATGTCTGTTACGTCATCCAGACTTTTGTATGAAAATTGTTGGCAGACTTGATCAGTGAAATTATTGACAGAAACATCGGCAGGAATACTACAATCGATGACCACCCGCCCGCCGCCGTCGTCCTTGGGGACGACAAATGCATCATGAGTTCATGAGGCAGGAACACTTATGATGGAGATGTAACCATCTATTTCCTCCTCCCGAAACTTCTTGTCAATAATGCCACTCTCCCAGGCTGACTTCCTGCGAGTCTTAGTTGGAACGTAGCTAGCAGAAAATGCGGGATTAACTACCCGGAAACCGAATGTAACTCCGATCATGATGTACAACCAATCGGGGTCGGTGTCGCCCCGCAAAAACAGCTCAGCAAAGATTGTACAAGGTCTAAGCTGAGTAGCGACACCGGCAATCTTATAGACGCATTCGCAGGAACCACCGACACACTCGTTGGTGACCTTAATCGTCACGGGAGGCTCCCCATCCCATTCCCTAATGTGAACTAGTAGGCTACCAAGATGTCCTTGCTCTACAAACAAGCGATCATCCCGACTGGAACCCGCTGGTCGCAACCAGCGCAATCCAGCACCCAATGCTCCCCCCTGCATCTGGCTTTCCCTAACCTCTCCCAGACCAACTGCCTCAACCCCAGCTGAAACATAAAATTCAACAGCAATATGGTGATCATTATCAATGGGGAACGAATCAAGCACGTCAGTATCGGTTAGGTTAGGCGTATCAACAGAACAGTCAGGATAGTCAATGGGAAGATCAGTGATAACAGAATCATTGTTCAAGTGGCCAGGCATGGTGCCCCATGGGCCGTTATCATTGAAGAGCGGCAAATTGTGACCCGCATCAGCTGCAGAAGTTTTTGAAACCTCAAAGCTCCCGAGTCAATCCTTGCACTTCTGGCGGGTGTGTGCTCTAGATCCACAAAACGAGCAGGTGTGAGAAAATCGACACTCTGACCGCCCGCATCCAGTGTCGCTGTTCCATGCGTAGCATGCCTTATGCGCTGCCCTGCCAGGTGACTGCTTCCCCGCACTGCGGTTCCAGGGTCTGGCTTTCTTAGGCTTCATGTTGTGAGCCCCATAATGTTCAATACTTTCATCCTGGTGCATCTTCGAGAAGGCCGCAAACCCGATGCTCTCACCCAGCTTGCGGATTGCAAGTATGTGATCCACGTGGGCGATGTCCTTGTAGTGGTCCTCTCTCGCTCTGGCAGAGATAAAACTGATGTGCTCGATGAAAGCCCTATAGTCCGCTATCGTCAAGCAGGGAATGTCAAGGCACCATTGGCAAGAGGCTTTTACAAGTTTGTGGGTGTTCATCTTCCGCATGTCCTTCCCCTGCCCGTATTTCCGAAGTGACCACTTACTTCGCCTGCGTCTTGAGGAGCTGCCATCGCTACTTGAATGAGATGAGTGTCTTCTCCTTCTACTTGAACCTCTCGACCGTCGACGCGATCGCCCGAAGGTAGAGTGTCCGTCATCCCGGTCACTTCCCCGTGTCCAGGACGGTGGTGGGATTGTCGAGTCCGTCGTCCCTCTGCAGTCGTCTGTCTGCAAACGGTCGTCCGTGGGTGGGTGGACATAGTCCTCTTGTCCATTGTCCAGCTTGATTGTCGTCCGGCGCCTTGTCCGTCTTCTTTCACGTTCCGACCTGAGCTCCTCCAGCTCGACCTCGATCGCTTCCCTCGCATTCTTCTCGCGCTCGACCAGCGTAAGGCCCCCCATAGCTGTCGTAGTCGACTCAATGTCGACCGTATCCTGGTCGACTACCGATCTCGAAGCCTTTGCTGAAGCTTTACCGCTGCACGTGGACATCCCAATGTTACAGGTGAGCGTGTCGATGCTTCTCCGGTCGCAGGTACCTTGGTCGTGTTTATCATGTGGAACGCCACAGTCTGTGCAGTAGCCTGTACCTGGCATCATACGGTCCGTACTAAGGGCCGTACTACGGTCCGAATCCGTAACGACCGTTGAGAAAATATATATAATACACAAACGAATTTCTGTCAAGAAATATCGAGAAAAACTGTACGGATGATATTAACTTTTGCAAAGTACGGTCATCTTGTCGATCCCATATCGACACACAGAACCGTTAGCCGTTATACTAAATCAAAAAGTATAAGGTTACTAACGGTATAACTGCTAGATTCGAATCAGATTGTTCTCATGTTAGTGACAGTTCCCGTCATAGTCTTGGAGAATCGACAACAATAATCGACACACTTAGCAGAAACAAAAAAGGGTCGGTGATCAAAGCGACCGTCGAGTATGAGTTTAAAGCACGATATCGTCTTCCGTGTGAAAAGTCGTCATTCAAGCGACCGTCGAGTATTAGTTTAGATCACGATACCGTCTTCCGTGTGAAATGATCGTTCCTCCAATATTTGTCCTACCGACACGCAGAAGTCGACCCACGTGTGCGGTCGTCCGATTCATGGACGACAGGTAGAACAGGCAACACAGGTAGCTCGTAGACTGTGTTGCCTCTTGCCAGTTTGAAATCAGGCAGGAGACTGACTGCCCGGCGTGGCAAACGCCCGGCGGTGGCGCTCGCAGCTGGCAAGCCGGGGCAAAGACCGGGCAGGTCAGCGATTGGACAATAATATGTGTAAAGAAAGTATACGAAATAATAAATAATAATAATACTCCGCCTATTTATATCTGCATAATTAATTATACATCCCATAATTAATCAATTTGGGTAATTACAATTTTGAAAATTTTCCATTTGTCAATTAAAATTGCATCTCTCATCGGGACTATGTATGGTATGAGGGAGGATGAGACATATGGATGAGATAACAGTAAATAGTAACAGAGCAATAATATGTACATGAGACATGCAAATTCATTAGATAGCAATGCGAAATGTTAAAGGGAATCGGTATACCTGTCCGGGAAAACAAACAAACTTGGAATAGTTCTACTTTGTGCCACATACATAGTGTCTACCCATACCGTATGTGAGCAGTACGCATATCCTTGGCAGTCTAAATGTATGTGAGGATGCACGTGCATGTGTTTTGCATGCATCCATTTGAAATTTGGTTGTGCCAATGCGTTATTGTTTGGATGGGATCCATCGCAAATGTGCCATGTTCTGCTCTTAATGCTATGATGGCAGCAGCCATATTCTCTGGGACACATCCGCTTGAATATCAAAGACTACATGCAGAGATTCAATACCAGTTTGAAGACCACCTCTCCATACACACTGATGGTTCCAAAGACCAAAGCTGGGTAGCTGCCACGGCAGTTTGCCAAGGGATAAAATTCTGTGTTTGCATGCCTGTTTAGAGCTCGATTTTCACGGCAGAAGCCCGAGCACTCTACCTTGCGTTGGAGTGCGTCGAGAGTTCCAACCACACTAACTATGTTGTATACAGTGATTCGTTCTCCTGCCTCCAGGCTGTTGCTGGACTGAAAATAGACCACCCAGTGTGAGACACAGTGTGAGGCACAGAGACAAAGTGATAGTCACTTATTAGAAAGGTAGGGTCTTCCATTCAGTCCCAACTTAATAATTTAATTACTGTGTGGTGAGTTCCTCAACAAATATTTGACATCTGCATTTAAATGTAGAAATGTCTAGATTTAGACCTAGAGTAATAGTTAGTTTGATGGTAAGTTTTTCTTAATTAGGCTATTCATGTTTTCATTGTTTATGATGATACATAGACAATTACAGAGAATGGGACTGGCCCAGCAGATATTGACTACAGCCTAAGCCTATGAAGCAAGTTCCTGTTGACAAAAAAAAGTAAGATTTGTCTGCATGTAGGCAAAGACCCTAGAACACAAATAGCTTATAGGGTCTTTGATGTGCTCTAGATAATTCTAGAAATATATCAATCTAGATTTAGATCGAGATAATTGCCTAACAACTAGATAGTTGCCTATGTCTAGAGTGAGTAATTCAGTTGTTACTGTTAGGCATCAGTCGCACTACGACCACTTTGCGACCAAAAGCTGCAGGAAAAGCAATGGTCGGCGATCGGTCGGTGATCGGTCAGCGATCGGTCGCCACCTGCTCACCGACCAGTCGCCCACCGCTCGCCGAACGGTTGCTAATAACTAAAGCAATGGTCGCCGACTTCTGTGCGATCATTTTGGTAGCAATGAGATTTTCAGTGTAACCTCCTTGCGATCAAAATGGTCGCAAGGAGGTCGGTGACCACTTAGGACCACTTTCCGACCACTTGCGACTTCTTTTCGTCCACCCATTTCAGTGTGACTGGGGCAGTAATTGTAGGCCTACTCTGGTTCCCGTGACTCTTAAATTCGCAGCATTGATTGTATATCTCCATTGGTACCACAGATCTTTCAGCGTAGCTGCTGTGGCACGGATCGAATCGGGCGTCATTTTATAGCCCTGTCACATTACAATGCTTCTCGCCAACGCGCGTTGACGTATGTGATTTTTGGGCAGAACGTCGGGACACGTCAGGAAGCGTTACGCGCGCCTAACATTGGGATACGTTGATGGACGGTGACGGTCGGCGAGGATCGGCGGCACGCATCGTGGCACGTCGAAAGTTTTGTGCTTGCACAAAACTTTTGACGTGTGCCAATGTGTGGGTGCGAGCGTTATGGGGACGTTAGGAGGACATCGAGATACGTTAGACGCGCATTGGACGAACGTTGTTCGGACGTTGTTTAACGTTGACTGACGTTGACTTTTTTTCGAACGACGGCGAGCGTTCCGTCAGCGCGTCACTAACATTCGACTGACATATGCATAACGTATGGCGGATGCGCTATTGGCGTTTCTCCAGCATTTCTCGATGTGTTGGATGTGTTGGCCGTGCGTCTCGCACTCGCTTCACGTTCGCGGGCGTTCTGCGAATGTTTTGTGAATGTTTAGCCAACATTTAGCCAACGTTTAGCCAACGTTTTGTCAGCTTTGTGGGTTTGAGTATATAAAGGTTGTGATTTTCATGTTTGACCAGAACAGCTCAGCTCTTGGGAGATGATGAATGTCCCTGCAAGGCACCTGGGGGAATACCAACTAGTCATTCTCCAACATCACCATTATGTTAACCAATTAATACTTTACCATATCAGAAGAAGGAGACGACGTCGACAGACCAGAAAGTGGATGAGAGCATGGATCCGGAGGCGGCGAGAGTTTGGTCTGTACGACCAGCTTCCGGTCGAACTGCGTAATGAGGACACAGCTTCTTTCATCAACTTCATGCGGATGACTCCCCAGATGTTCGACGAGATGCTAGCCAGAGTGGGTCCTCGGATAACTAAACAGTACACAACGTTCCAAGAACCGCTGGAGCCTGGCGTGAAGCTTGCCCTCACTCTGCCTCACCTAGCCTCTGGGACCAGGTATGCCTCCATGAAGTTTGGGTGGAGGGTCCCCCACAACACACAGTCACTCATTGTGAGAGAGGTGTGTAAAGCAATCATCACCGAATACATTGACGAGACCATGACCTGCCCCACGACTCCTGATGGATGGCGTGCCATCTCAGACAAGTTCATGGCGAGGTGGAACTTCCCCCACACATGCAGAGCACTAGAAGGGAAACATATCGCCTGCCGGTGTCCCCCAAAGAGTGTATCCCTCTACTACAACTATAAGGGATTCTACTTGATCGTTCTCCTGGCGCTCGTTGCTGCAGACTACAAATTCATTTGGGCAGATGTTGGTGGAACGGGATCGGAATCAGACGCGCAGGTTTACAATGCCTCTGAGCTGAAGGCGGGTGTCGAAGATGGTACTTCGGTCTCCCTGCCAGTGACCCTATCATGGACTGGCAGAACGCTGTACCCTACTTCCTGATCGGTGACGATGCTTTCACCCTACGGCCCACAATGATGAAACCGTACAGCCCGAGGGGTATGACCCATGAACAACGCATCTTCAACTATAGGATTTCGCGAGCTAGGAGAGTCATGGAGAATGCTTTTGGGATCCTGCCCAAGTGATTCCAGGTTCTGCTCAGAATGATGCAGCACCACCCCTCCACCGTGAAGCTCATCGTCACAGTGTGCATGGTCCTACACAACAGGATGAGGATGCAATATCCCTTGCTCCAGAATTAGCAGCTAGACCATGAAGAGAATGGAGAGCACAACGTCATCCGTGGACCATGGAGAGATGGCATAAACCTGCCAGACCTACCCGGTCACGTACCGGGCATGAACACTGGCTCCAGGGCAGGAAAGGAGCAGCGCAATCTCCTCAAGGACTGGACCAACTCCCCAGCCGGTTCCGTTGAATGGCAGGACAATATGGCAGGACAATATGATCTAGTGATGTGTTTTGTACTGTGATGTTATTGTACGGTGATCTCTGTCATTTGTGATAGGTACTGTGAAATTTGTATGTAAATAAATGTGATAGTTCTAGTTCTGGTTTAAATAAAAGGTATCAATATCTGTTGTTGATACCGAACCATACTTAACATGTTAGTTATTAATTTCAGTGGCGTAGGTTTCTTTTATGTTTTCTGGGCCCAATTATATATAGACTGACAAGGTTACATGTCAGTTTATTAAACTGGGTGGGGAGGATTACTTATACAGTGACAAAAACCAAGGTGGGGGGGGGGGAGTATCCCCCCAAGAAATTGTTTAAAAGCTTAAGTTACAATGGTGCAATCTCACACCTACTAGGTCATATTTTGGGCTGGAAATGTCAGTTATTACTATTTGGTGGGGAAGATAAAACAGGCAAATTTACATGTCAGATATAAATAGGGTGGGGAAGGTTACTTTATGGGGAAGTTTAAATACTTTTGAAGACAAAAATTTAACTGTACACTTATTTAAAGGGGGTGGCCGGTGCATAGTTACTTACATGTGAGAATACGTTTTGTATTTTGTACTGATAATTTCTTTAAATTTATTTGTAGCACATTACATTTGTATCATAAGGATAAGTAATGTTTACAAAAAATTACACTCAGAGACCAAAATCTGGAGTAAAATACAGACACTTTTATTTACAAACATTTGATAAATAGTTTACAGGCACATATTAATAACATTTGAACAAATAATCATATATACAATATCTACAAAGTACAAACAATAAATATATACACATATATAGCACAAGAAATCAGTCCTGATTGTCTGTTGATTGGGGGGGGGGGGGGTCCAGTCGCCCCGCAGGAGCAAACAGGTCCTGTGCCTCTATGTTTATATTGGACCCAGTTGAGATGGCCGACAGTCCGGCCAGATTGAGTGAAGTGTCCGCTCGTGTTGGAGTGCTCGTTCCCGATGAGCAGGTCGGCGCAGGACGACTCGGCAGCCCCCAGATCCCCCTGAGCTGCGCTGATGGTGCCAAACACCTGCAAGACACAATAAGAAAGCACAATAAGTAACATGAAAAATATGTATTGGGGACAATTTTAAATACAAACAACCACATCACTGCAAATTAGAATCCCCGTACAATATATAATGAGTCAGACTCACGAAAATAGCCCAATTGTCCACAGTTGTCGCCGTCGAGCATTGGATGTCATTAGAGTTGACATAAAAACAAATTGATTGGCCAAAATTAGGTAAATCATTAAAAAAAACACAGCATTGCAAATCCTAATGGGATTCAAATAAATAAAAACGAGCTTATACATTATGGCCACAATACAAAACTTGTAAAAATACAGATGTATCCAGAAAGACCTCTATAATGAATAAAATGCACAGGCTTGGAAGTTACAATGTCAGTAAAATATATAATACTTACAGTTCTGCAGGGCTCAGGCCGCTGCCTGACGACTGCACTGAGGAACTGGAACTTCTCGAGTACCCACTCCTCCCTCTCGGTGCGCACCGGGGCCCCGTCACCGCTTTTTTTTTTGGTGGAGCCGCGTGTTGCAGTGGCGCAGGGACTTAAACCATCCCTGCAGATGGGCAACACTCTTGCCCATCAATTTGCCCTGGTCCTGCCACAGCTTGCCTTTCTTATCAGTGCGCCTGTATGCAGTCAAGCGCACGTTCCAGACAATTGGGTTGTCGTGGAAGAACTCAAGCATGAGTTCCTCCTCTGGTTCGGTGAGAGTGCAGTCGCACTTCCTCACCCTACTCTTCGTTCCCCCCTGCGGCGAGGATGTGGAGGCGACAGATGAGTGGTGCGACCTTGGAGGCGACGGAGATGTGGACTCCACCTCCATCGTCAGTGCAGGCTGGCTAGATGGCGCAATAGGAGCTTGTGGAGATCCTGGAGATTGTGGAGATGGTGGTGGAGATGGTGATCTCTCCTCCGTCATCCTCTTCCTGCCTTTCCCCTTGCCTTTGCCGTGTCCCTGGACAAACTGGCTGTGTCCTCCTGAGCTCCTCTTCCCTGGCATGCTGGATGAGTTGTGAGGAGAGACCCAGACTGCAGCCTTATTTATACCCCACGCGCGGGTGCCTTATCTCAGCCACCCACGTCGGGAAACATTAGCCACGCGTTACACCAACATCGGGTGCGCTCAGAGCATGCTGATAGCACGCTGATAGCACGGTGGCGCCACGCCGAGACGCGCCGAAAGACGCGGGAGGGAAGTAGGTCACGCGCTCCCATACGTCGTGTAACACATCCGCCGGTCGCTAGCGGAGCGCTGGAATAACGCTAAGCGACCGCTATGCACACGCCGCGTGCGCCGGAGGTTCGTTGGCACACGTTGCGACAACCTTTTTTTTTTTCCCCCCACGTGGCGACACATGTTGGCCGCACACTACCAACACGTTGTGCTGACATCAAACTTTTTCCCCCGTTGGATGTGTCTCGACGCGTACAATTTATTTTACGCATTGGCGGCGCACGTCGTAATGTGACAGGGCCATTACACTTGCATATATACTACATGATTATGTTTGCTCCTTCCTCATTCGTCGGTAGTTAAACGCTACATTTACAATAAAATGTTCTTGCAGATTGTGCCGAGCAGTCGGTCCTGATTGCTCAGAACAACTGCACCATGCACAACGGGACATGGTTTAACCGGACGTGTTTCTCGGCGTTGGACACCACCCCGGTCATCCTTCAGAAACTCACCCAACTCGCCAACCAGACGCTGCTCAAGTCGCCCAGCGATGAGTACTTCCAGTGAGTTCAAGTGTTCACAACTCTCTTTTCACACCACCACCATGTACAAAACAGCTTCCCTGGGGCTGGGCGCACACATTGATTAATTCTATGATTAATCCATACTAATTATTCCTTGTGTCGACATATTAACTTGCACTCAAGCAAAAATGGGAGACAAATAAGTGTTCACACTGCCTGTCTACCATTCGCTATTACTTGGTGCTGTCACACTACGACGTTTCTGCCGGCGTGCCGGCAACGCGCAAAATATTTGCAACCCGTCAAGAAACTCACTAGGCCCTGTCACACTACGACGTTTCTCACGAACGCGCTTCGACGTGTGGCAACGTGTTGCCTTTTTGGGCGAAACGTCGGTACACGTCCAGTACGTTACCGGCCCGTTACCGGTGCGTTACTGGCACGTTACTGGCGCGTCAGTACACGTTGAGGGATAGCAACGTGTGCATCGACACGTCGGCGGCCGTTGGCGCGCGTTGGGGCGTGCCAATCGTTTTGTGCTTGCACAAAACTGTCGGCGCGCAGCGACGCGCTCCAACGGGTTGGAGGACGTGTTACGGACATGTTACCAACACGTCGATACACGTTGCCGGCGCACCGGCGGAACGCTGGCAGAATGCTGATCAACGTCGCTTAACGTTGGCCTTTTTTTCGCCAAAATGCGACCGTTCCGTCGCCGCATCGGCAACGTCCCATCGACGGGTATTGGGCGCGCCATTGGCGTTGCTCCAGCGTTTCTCGGCGCGTTGGATGTGTTGCCGGCATGCCTGGACCCGTTGGCGGCGGGTGTGGACGCGCTGCCGGCGTGTCCTGACGTGTTGGTGGCGGGTATGTACGCGTTGACACGCTACTAACACGACACCAACGCGCCATCCCCACGCCGTCGGCGCGCCACCGGCGCGCCGACAATGCGCCAATAACACGCTGATGGCACGCTGGGAACCCGCTGGCGGGACGTTGACACTTTGTTCCGCCGCCCGTCGAACCCTGTTGGCCGCGCGCTCATAGCACGCTACTAACACGCTGTGCCCCGTCAAACTTTCTCCCAAAGCGCCGAAGAGTTGGACATGTGTCGACGGGTTGCAAATATTTTGCGCGTTGCCGGTGCGCCGGTGAGAAACGTCATAGTGTGACAGGGCCTTAAGAGTAGATTCGGCGTTTTGGGAGAAAGTTCGACGGGGCGCAGCGTGTTAGTGGCAGGTTGGTGGCGCGCTATTGGCGCATTATTGGCGCATTAGTAGCGTGTTATTAGTGTGTCAGTAGCGTGTTATTGCCGTGTTTGTAGTGTGTTGGTGGCATGCTGATAGCGTGTTGGTATCGTGCTTGTACCGTGTCAATGCGTACACACCCGCCATCAACACGTCAACACGCGCCGGGGACATGTCCAGACCCGCCACCAGCACATCCATACGTGCCGGCAACACGTCCAACGCGTCGAAAAACGCTGGAGGAACGCCAGTAGCGCGCCCACTACATGTCGATGGGACGTCACCGACGCGCCGACGGAACGCTCGCAGTTTGGCAAAAAAATGCCAACGTTAATCGACGTTGATCAACGTTCTGCCAGCGTTCCACAGGCGCGCCGGCAACGGGTGTCGACGTGTTAGTAACGCATCCGTAACGCGCCCTCCAACACGCTAATTAATCGTTATAACCTACTAATCATTAGTCCCGAGTAATTTTGATGAAAAATGGCTAATTTTGAAGCAATTCGAGCTGAAAGAACCCAAAATATTTTTGACAAGCTTTCCAAAAGTCCTCTAGCTATGACGCGTATTGACATCTCGCGATGACCATGTGATGTAGGATGACCTAATTCAAATGTAGCCTGGTATCCTGGTATTTTCTACTGATGCCGCCATTGCAACATCATTTGTTTGCGGGCATGTGATGTGATGTGGGCTGACCTACTGATGTAGTTGTGGTAGGTCATGGGATTCAAACCCATGGGTTTGAAACTTGTTTTAGAGTTGCATGGTCTGATGAAGCATAATTATTTTGTCAAAATCAAACCACATACTTACATAGAATACTATTGCAGAAAATCCAGACAGCAGGACTGGGGAAGAAAACCTGTACATTCATGACCAACTACTTAACTAATAGGAAACAATGCACAAAAATTAATGACACCGAGTCAACCATCAGGACTATTAACACTGGAGTTTCGCAGGGTTCAACCCTGGGCCCCCTTCTGTTTTTAATCTTTATAAATGATCTACCCCAAGTATCAGAAGATGCAACATTCACATTATTTGCAGACGATGCAGCACTCACAGTACATAATAAAGATTTCCAAATAGCAATGGATCAGGTTCAGACAGTGCTGACCAAGGTTAACCTGTGGTGTAGTGAAAACAAACTATCCCTTAACACCAATAAAACTGAGTTTGTCATGTATGGCACCAAAACAAGGAAGGCAACAGCACAACCCATTACACTGCATATTGGTGGAGACCAAATTAAGGAGGCAAGTGCATACAAGTACTTAGGAACAGTGATTGATTCTACCTTAAATGGGAATCAACAGCTGGCTAGACTAACTCAATCATTGGCACTAAAAATGACTACAATCAGGAAGATGCGGAGCTTCATAAGCGAAAACACTGCCCTACTGCTATATAAATCAACAGTTCTACCAATAATAGACTATAATGATATAATTCATGGATTGCTCACAAAGTAGCAACTGACTAAACTACAAAGGATCCAAAATCGGGTGTTAAGAACAATTTATTGGGGCAAAATACTAAGTGTAAAGGAAATGCATGACAAAGCAAACCTAGATTACCTAATAGTTAGAAGAGATTCACATCTCCTATCACTTATGTACAGACGAGCCACAGAGACCCAATATATAGACAACACAAAAAGGAATACCACATTGGCTGATTCCACTCTACTCAAAGTCCCCAAGCCTTCCACAAACAAACTAATTAAAGCACCAATTTACAAGGGTAGCATGATGTGGAACAACCTACCAGCCAGAACCAGGGCAGCGTCCTCTTGCCTAGAATTTAAAAACTCACTAAGAGTACATCGGATTGGGCAGGCCCTTATGCAGTTAGAGTAAAGTATGTTCCATGGCTTCACCAAACCATAAGTGACAGACCACCGAACCCTCGGCCTCTGTTCTCCCCCCCCCCTTTTTTTAATTTTGTTGCTGTTCCTCTGTTATTTCCAGTCAACCATATACAGTGAGAGAGACAGTACGGATAAAAACGTAAAATTTAAGACCTAAATGCACTGGGATTGGTCCCACTGCTTCCCTGGTCACAGCTGGTCCAGTGTATTATTAACAACCCCACCCCAACAACATAATTCATAAACTCACATAACTAACTAAACTAGAGTTACACTAGAATATTTCTAATGGTGCTGTCACATTACGACGTTTCTCGCCAACGCGCGTCGATGTGTGTCCTTTTTTGGCGAAACGTCGGGTGATGTCTGGAGGCATTACGCGCGTGTTAGGCATGCATTGGTATTTGTTCATCTACGGTGTTGGTCGGCAGTACGCATCAGGGAATCGGCAAAATTTTGTGCGTGCACAAAACTTTCAACGTGCGCCAACACGCAGGTGCCAATGTTATGGTGACATTAGGGGATCGTCGAGATACGTTAGAAGCGCGTTGGATGTACGAATACTTTTTTCCACTGACGCCGCGCATGCGTGAGGCTTGTTCCCACACATTGCGCCAAACTGTTGCTTTTTATTGTCTGTTGTCTGTTTTGTTTTTTTCTCACGTCGGCCGCATGCTAACAAAACACTGAAAAGTTTTACGTCTCTCGACGATTAAAAGTGATTTTGAGCATTGGCGGCGCGCCAGAGAGATACGTCGTAGTGTGACAGGGCTATAACAAACTGACATTTATATTGCCTAACTGCAACTGAACATTAAAACTTACTACAACTTTACCAACTGAATACAGAAGATAACTTCTGCTTACATTCTAAATACTATGTAAATACTCACATTGATCTGACTAATATTGATCTAATTATATGACACTACTGTTACCATATTGCTATGGAACTTTTGGGTTACAGAATTTCATTGTGTTACATGCTGCAAATTGTGTATTCAACAGTTATTGTATACCTTATTCTATATACCTTTTGTGTAAATAACCCTGAATTGAAAAAATGGCTGGAAGAACAATGCTTTGGCACTGACAAAATACTTATTCAGCAGAATAAACATATTTACCACACACAAAAATCACCCGGATCTGTGGAGAAGGTAACAATGGTGTCAAAATATTCAACGTTTGAAATATGGCAAGTTATCACACACAGGCTTCCGGAATTGACCTCGATAGATGGTTGTAGCTTATCACATAGGTGATATTTTAAAATATGATGTTGACATTGTGCGGGTGCCTTCCAAATGATGACCTTCACCTTTGACCTCTCCATCTAGCGAGCGGATGCTCGGGATAGCGCCTGACCTCAGCGGCTTGGGTCACATCCAGTGGCACCTCGCACTGTGCCTTCTGCTGATGTACATCCTGGTGACCGTCTGCCTCAGTAAGGGCATTAAGACGTCAGGAAAGGTGAGGCCTTCCCATGTAAATCAAAGTAAAGATGGATACCTGCTACAACCAAGCCCTTCACACTAAATGCCAGGACTTTGGGTGGGTTTTTTAAACAGACCGTTGATCTACATCATATGAATAGACTCGTGCATGTATTTGGCCATTTTTGATCTTCCAGAATAAATAATACCTCTCGAGAACTAAAAATGCATATTTATCTCCAATTTTAATTTCTTTTCTTTTCTTTAAATTTCTAATTTGCCTCTTTGATGTTACCATTTCAGGCGACTTACATCACAGCCATGTTCCCGTATGTGGTGCTTGTGATTCTGTTAGTTCGTGGTCTGACATTGGAGGGCGCTTTGGACGGGGTTATATTTTACCTCAAACCTGAATGGAACCATCTTGCCTCCTTCCAGGTAAGTCCACGTCCATATTAACAAGATACTCAAAGGGTTGAATGAGTGTGGGCGGGGGAGGTCGAGGAGGGGGAGCTGTTGTAGTTGTTGAGGCGCAGAAAGCAGCAAAGCACAAACCCCCTCCCCATGGCCCACCAATCACATTCCAACACGCGTCTGGCTCCTCGCTCATTGGCCTGCCCTCACATCCAATCAGGCCTCGCGCCTCACCCTAATACCCGTCATGGCCATCCTTACCCACAAATATCAGTCATCCACCGACTGCCTTGATTTTGTCATGTAAATAGGCTGTGAGCCTTATTGCAGTCTTTAATTACATTACAGTATTATTTCTATGCACAAAGAAGAAATTAACTTACAGAATAAATATAACTGCCTGGTGGCAGCGACGCTAGAAATAGTGAACCTGAATGTAAATTTAATGGACAGTGGCTGAGGAATATAACATTTCCTTGATTGGTTGCTAGGGCGGTACATTTGATTATATGTCTGTTGGTTAGTTGAGTATAGGTAGCGCTGCTATTTGAGTTGAGAAAGGTAATTAGTAGAGGACTGTTTACTATTTTATTTACTGATAAATTGCATTAAATTTATTTATATATTAAAATGATTTATTATTTGCACAGTGATGAGAATGGCAGCTTCAGCATGCGTCTGTAGTTATTTTTATTATATCTAGCTGATATGAATGAATCATGTGCGATGTAACTATTGTAAACAACTGTGGAGGGTTTATATATAGGTCATTCAGAAATGCCGACCACCTGAATGCGTTCCTATTCAGTGGAATGTTCGATAAACCAGTTACGGTTGTTTGCATTAGCATTAGCTAATCAAACTAAATATTGATGTTGCCACAATGTGTGATATATGCGTAATAGACGTCTAGACCTGTGGTTAATATATGTTAATGATATGCAGGGTTGGGGACAAAGAGATATGCAAATGAGATGACGTCATGGAAAGTTTAGCCGGCGGGTCAAGCGTGCCCTATGCCGTGAATAAACCATTCAGTATCCAGAACTCGAAGTGTTCAAACGTTGTACTTTCACATGGTGTCAGATGAGGAAGAATGCCGCCCGCAAATACTTTGCCGGGTTTGCGGCCGCCTGGTCAGCTTGTCCTCAGCAACAACGCGAGATCGAACTGGAAAACATGGATCAGAGCATATGATATATACGCCACTGCGGCAGGTGTCATATTGAAGGTAGAACGAGTGCAATGCTGCATCTTCCTTCACGTTGCTGGCGAGGAAGCGCAAAAGGTATTTGCCAATATGACTTTTGCTCTCGCCGATCAAGACAAGATCAAACCGTTAACTGAAGCATTTCAAGTTTATTGTGTCGGTAAGAGCAGTATAATTATCACACGATACAAATTCAATTCGCATAATCAAGCGTCAGAAAATATGGCGATGTACATCACAGCGTTAAGGGACAAAGTTAAGGACTGTGAATACGGAGTGGTGGAGGAGTCGCTTTTGCGCGATCGAATTGTGGCTGGTGTGAAAAATGTGAATTTGCGGAACAAATTGCTTCAAACTACTGAGTTAACATTGACAAAGTGCATAAGTATGTGCGAAATGAGTGAGTTCAGTTCAGATCTGTTGGAGGACACCAAATCAGACTTGGAAAGTAGAGACATAGATTTCATTCGGAATTATGCTAATGTGCGTACCGGTGGACCGGCGGTCCGGTCAGCGGCGACGCCATCTTGGATTGCCGGCGGTGCCGGTGCAGGAGAGTTCAAGATCCGCTGCCAGAACTGTGGATATGAACACCGCCGGGGAGTCTGCCCAGTGAAAGGAAAGGCTTGCATTGCCTGTAAGAAGATCGGGCACTTCGGGAAGGTCTGTAGGAGCAGGCTCGGGAGAGTCAACGAACTTCACGTCGAAGCGCCCGACCCTCACAATGCTGAGCAAGACCCGGATCCGGCGGAAGTCAATGTACTGGCAACTGATCTGTTTGTGGGGGCCGTTGACCGCGGTGCTGGTCGGGATGCCGAGCTGTGGCATGCAATGGTTCGTGTGAACGGTTATCCTGTCAAGTTTAAACTTGACACAGGTTCGGAGGCAAACGTGCTTCCAAGGTTTGTGTTCGACAGAGTCGCGCGGGGGAGACTGACGAACACCAGATGTTTGTTGGTGACGTTCTCCGGTCACCGGATCACGCCGGATGGAGAGGCACTGCTTGACGTCAACGACAGTGTGCTTCGGTTCCAAGTGGTGCCAGACTGCCAACACATCTTGGGCAAGCAGGCTTGTGTGACGTTGAACCTGCTGGCACGGGTGGATGAGGTGCACAGCTCTGTGCCGACGAACATAGCCAAACCGACGAACATTGGCAAACCGACAAACAGTTCCAGCGCAGGGGCAGAGAAGCTGGTAAGCGAATACAAAGACGTATTTCAGGGTTTGGGGTTGATCAAAGCAAAGGCTGTCATTCATGTCGATAAGTCTATTCAACCTGTCATAGATCCGCCTAGACGGATTCCGTTTGCCATTCAGGGTAAAGTATGTAGTGAGCTTGATCGTATGGTAGAGTTAGGCGTCATAGTGGAACAGGATGAGCCTACTGAGTGGGTACACTCTATTACGATCGTAAAAAAAACAAATAAAATTAGGATTTGTCTGGATCCGACTAAGTTGAACAAAGTGATAAAGAGAGGGCCATTCCCTACCAAAACTATTGACGAAATTATTGCCAAAACGGCCGATGCAAAGTATTTTTCAGTGTTGGATGCAAAGACAGGGTATTGGCAGATAGAACTAGATGACGAAAGTTCACGTTTGTGCACGTTCAATACTCCGTGGGGCCGGTACAGGTACACACGCTTGCCTTTTGGCATCAAAACAGCCAGTGACATTTTTATTCAGGAGATGCACCGTGTCATGGGCGACATACCCGGTATCGGGATAGTCATGGACGATATTTTGGTATATGGGTCAACGGTCGAAGAGCATAACGAGCGGCCCCGAGCTGTCTTGGACCGAGCTAGGTCGGTTAATCTAAAGTTAAATGACGCTAAATCATTGCTATGTAAGACTACAGTAAAGTATGTAGGTCATCAACTTACCCAGCAGGGTGTAAAGCCTGATCCAGACAGAATACAAGCAATAGTAGACATGCCAGAGTCACGCGACAAACAAAGTGTCCAAAGGTTCCTGGGCATGGTAGGATATGTACACAAGTTCATACCCAACATGTCCGAGATAGCCAAACCACTACGCACGCTCCTAGCCAAGGACGTGGCGTGGCACTGGCAAGCCGAACAGCAAGGTGCGTTCGATAAGTTGAAAGAGAAGTTAAGAACTGCTCCTGTATTGACATATTACAATGTTAAGAAACCCATTGTAATTCAAGTAGATGCTTGTCAGTCAGGTTTGGGAGCCGTGTTGATGCAAGATGGTAAGCCAATCACACTCGCATCTCGTGCGCTTACTGCAGCGCAGTGTGGATATGCCACTATAGAAAAAGAAATGCTCGCCATATGTTTCGGATGCCAACGGTTTCATGAGTATATATTTGGCAAGGAAGTTCAAATTCAGACAGACCACAAGCCGTTGGTGGCCATAATGCAAAAACCAATATATAAACTGTCGGCTAAAATGCAGAGAATGCGAATGCGATTGCAGAATTACAATATTCAGTTATGTCATGTGAAGGGCTCGTTGATGTTTTTTGCAGACACGTTGTCCAGGGCACATAGCACCAAAGTAGGTCATGATAGCCTGTTCGATGACACGTTCTGCGTTGCTGCAGTGGACATGCAGTCATCGAGTCTGTTGAGTAAGATTGTGACTGAATATGAAAAAGGTGTATCTATGTCGATGTTGATCTCACACATTGAAGATGGGTGGGACACCACACGCATACAGACACCACCGTGTCTGAGACAGTACATTCCGTACAAACACAAATTGACAGTGGAGAATAATCTTGTAATGAACGGCAATCGGGAGGTGGTTCCTCCAGCTCTTCGGGGTGAAATGATAGAGGCGTTGCATGAGACGCATTTGGGGGTGACTAAGTCCAAGCAGTTGGCATGGGAGTGTATGTTTTAGCCAAATATTAACAAGCAAATTGAGGATAAGGTCAGTCGGTGTGACACTTGTCAAAACAACCGGAAGAATTTGCATAACGAGCCATTGATAAATCACCCGATTGCCTGTCAACCATATGATAAAGTGGGTGCCGATTTATTTGAGTTAAATCATAAGAATTACCAAATAACTGTAGATTACTACACCAAGTTTCCAGAGGTAACGCTGTTGGGCGATACGTCGTCTGTCACTGTTATTGAAGCGTTAAAGGACAACTTTGCAAGACACGGTATTCCTAGTCAGGTAATGTCAGATAATGGTTCACAGTTTAAGAGCCATGAGTACAGGGAGTTTGCACTGCATTACGGGTTCAAGGCCGTGTATTCCAGTCCACAGTATCCGCGTAGCAACGATCAGGTAGAACGGTTTGTACAAACAGTTAAGGACATGTTAAAGAAGTGTGAGAAAACTGGAGCTGATTTTCAGTTGGCATTGCTGAATTATCGCAATACTCCATTGCCTGTCCTGAACGTGTCTCCAGCGCAGTTGCTCATGAGCAGGAGATTGAGAGGCAGATTACCTATGGCAAAGGGTATTTTGGTGCCTGAAACGCAGGATCCTAAGAGAAGGCAAACAGCCCAGCGGCAGAGTAGTCAAAAAGCGTTTCATGACCGGAAGTGCGGTAAGGCACACAAGCCTATGAAAGTTGGAGATAAGATAAAGTACAAAAGTAATGCTGGGGAATGGAAAAAAGGGGTTATTTTGGGACGGACTGGTGTTTCCGGGAGAGAATATCACATTTTAAACGAGTCGGGCAACATGTTATATCGTAACCGGGTACAAATGATTGGAGCACCTGTGGAGGGGCGGCCCGAGTTAGTCGTGCAGATGGAATCTGGGTCAGCGTCAGGGACGAATGTAAACAGTATGGCTAATCTAAGTAGGTCAGGTCGGCTGATAAGGCTGGCGACCAGGTTAGATCTATAGGTGGTCAGGGTGCTTCCGACTGTTACATGGTTAACATGTGCATGTACAGTTAAGTTTATTTCAGCTCTTGTGTTTACTGTTGATACATATGGACAATTTGGGATATCAGGCATTACGGTTGGAATGTTGAGGACTTAAGTGCATTGTGCACTCGGACATTTGCAAGTTAAGTGCGCATATATGTTGATATTGTATATCTTATGTTTCTTCATTGATATTTTGTAACATTTCATGTTTCAGAAATACTTTGAGGGGGGATGTGATATATGCGTAATAGACGTCCAGACCTGTGGTTAATATATGTTAATGATATGCAGGGTTGGGGACAAAGAGATATGCAAATGAGATGACGTCATAGAAAGTTTAGCCGGTGGGTCAAGCGTGCCCTACGCCGTGAATAAAACATTCAGTATCCAGAACTCGAAGTGTTCAGACATTGTACTTTCACACAATGTTGCTACTCAATCTCCCGGCCCAATGTAGAATATGATTTCCTTCTGTTGACGTGCATTTTTTTAATGCTGACTGGAACTTGAACTAGGTGGACGATGTATTGAGTCCTTTTATAATTTTGAGCTGACCTTTCTATAATGCGTTTATGACGTATATAATTATTTCATTTAAACCTTTCGTACGCATTGATTTTATGACGAATCTGCATGGCTTCTTCATGACCTCAGTGACCCCGTGTTGATCCTCAGGTGTGGCAGGATGCCGCAGTGCAGGTGTTCTTTTCCCTGTCAGCATGCTGGGGAGGCCTCATCACTCTAGCCTCCTACAACAACTTCAAGAACAATGCCCTTAGGTAGGTGATGCTCGCCACTAAGGAGAACAATAATAAACAGGCCAAACTACATGTACAAGGGGGGTGCACAATTACAAGTTTTCAATAGATGGTGCTGATATGCAATTTGAGCATCTTACTGGTGCTCGCCGCCACCACCCTCGGTGATAGCTGCTTTTATGACTTACTTATATCTTGCTTATGTATCTTGCTTATGCATCTTACTATGTAGCTACTTCCTTTGTGCTGTGCCTGCTCATCGTATTGTCAAACCCCCGTGCCTCAGACCTATTGACTGATGCTCACTAATTCTATATACCAATGCTCTCACTATACAAATGCTACTCAATCCTATCCACGAACCAGACGGTGTAAGATACGAGTCGACACGTTGAGTTCCAGTTAGTAACTGACCTTTATTTGATTTCCGTATCCCTTGGTTACATCCATACCTCGCTGGTTCCCCATACGTGCTCGGTTGGCCTAGATACATAACATCTCCCCCTTTATATTTTTAACATGTAATCCTAAACAGGTTACCAACATTAAACTTAGGCGACATGTACTGAACCTAACTTAAGACTATAAATGCTCGTGATAAATACCCAATCCATATATGCAGAAACAAAATTACACTACATATACCTTGGAGTCTATACATTTTAATCAAAACAACAATAATTCTATTACCCCCCCCAAAATGTGCATATGCCATTACAATGTCCCCCTGTATAAAGTACCATATCCCTAATAGTATCCTTAGCCATATATTTTATTATATGTTAGTTACGACATTATCAGTGCTGTACAATGTATCATACATAAATTACATTACTGGATGTAACATACATGGGACAAATACATGTTTTAAATGTAAATACCTAATAACTAGACATTGATGTAATATGTATATACGCACAATGCCACATATGTGATATGTACAATAAAAGTCGATTCTGTCCAGTACATACATATAACACACTATTAAAAATGACTAACCTTCAACAAACATGTTGATAATACAAGCAATGTGAAATACTTGTATGAAAACTAACCATTTACACGCAGTATATATATTAACATAACACAATACAACAATTAATATGACTAAGCCTAACTGAAGTTTGTTCACATGAACATACTAATCACTATACAATTGAGTGACACTCAGAACCCCAGTCTGTGGACAGAGCGAATATCCCGGCCGTACCTAGTCCTATATGGAAACGTTATCCGTGTTTTTGTTTGTTGTGTTTGTTGTGTTGCATTCTCTGTATTTGCTTTAAAAATGTGCGCCTATTTCTTTTTATTAAATGATTTTGTGTATTTAGAATAATGTAGTCACGTGAACCCGGTGCACCTGCCTTCAAAATTTTCCCAACTTGCCACTCCCCTCTGTGGTCTAAAAACCTTATCCTGTCTCCTATCCCCAATTTCTTGTGTTCAGGACCTGCATTTCTATCGTAGTATTTCTTTTGTATTTGTTGTCTATGATGTATTTCGTTTTTCTTTGACGGTTGTATTTTAGGTCTCAAATGCCTATCAAAAACAGGGATTTTCGATCTGAGCACACGAGACATTAATAACTGAGCTGGAGAAACACCCAGTCCTTGCAATGCTGTATTTCTATAATTGAGTAGTGCAATGTCCACATCCTTATTGTCGACTAAAGACTTTTTAATCATCCGTTTAATAGTCTGTACATACCTCTCCACCTGACCATTACTTTGGGCAAACATTGGATTTGAAAATATGGGAACAAATTCATACTTATTTGCAAAACTTAAATACTCAGCACTGCTGAATTGGGGTACATTGTCCAAAACCACATATCTGGGTATACCGTGCCTACCAAATACCTGCTTCATAGCAGCTATTATAGACTGACTTGTTGTACTTGTCAATGTCACAACTTTAGGGAACTTTGTGTAATAATCTACTAATAACAAATATGTTGTGTGTTCAACATAGAACAAATCAACCCCAACCTTATGGAACGGTATATCCATCATTTCATGGTTAATTATAGGTTCAGCTGCCTGTTTATTCCGCAATCCCTGACATATCTGGCAGCGTGATACCTTGTCCTCAATTTGATTACTCATCCCAGGCCAAAAAATGGTATCACACGCTAATTGCTTGCACCTGACTACTCCTAAATGGGATTCATGTACTCTGTCCAACATCTCTTTTTATAAAGTCTTAGGAATAACAAGGCGGTCAGCTTTTAGCAAGACATTGTCTCGCATGGTAATGTCATATCTGTACGTAAAAAATGGCTTCACATCTGGGTGCAAACCCCTTTCATGTTTTGGCCACCCGTTTTTAGTTAACAAGGCAACTTTCTGTAAAGTGCTGTCTTTTGCCACTGCTATTCTGATTTTGTTCATAATGTCATTTTGTATGCCCAGTGCTGCTACCGTCATATCGTCGTCGAACAACTCATCAGGGCTTGTTACTGCTGTGTGTGCCCTGGATAGTGCGTCTGCAAAAAACATTAGGGTTCCTTTAATATGGACTACTGAGATGTCATAATTCTGCAAGTGCATTCTCATTCGTTGCATCCTGGCAGACAACGTATGTACTGGTTTGTTCATAATGGCTACCAATGGTTTGTGATCAGTTTCAACTGTAACACTTTTCCCAAATATATATTCATGAAATTTTTTACATCCAAAACAAATGGCTAGAAACTCTTTCTCTATAACCGCATAATTCGACTGTGTTGTATCTAAAGCCTTTGACACCATGGCAACTGGCCTGTTGTCTTGGAACAATGTTGCACCAAGGCCTGATTTGGAAGCATCAACTTGTAAAACTATGTCTTTCTTGACATCAAAATATTTTAGAATAGGGGCCTTTGTTAATAGATGTTTCAATGTTTCAAATGATTTTACCTGTTCCTCTTGCCAGTGCCATTCGACATCTTTTTTTAGAACAACACGTAAGGGCTTGGTTAATTCTGCCATCTTAGGTATAAATTTACTGACGTAACCAATCATCCCTAGGAACCTTTGTACCGCTTTTTTGTCCCGCGGTGTAGGCAAATAAATAATTGCCTGAATATGGTCTTTGTTAGGCAAGAGGCCGTTAGATGTTATCAAATGACCAACATAATTAACCTGTGATTTACAAATTACAGATTTTTTAGGGTTCAGCTTCAAATTGAACTTCCTAGCCCTTTCCAATACATTCTTCAATCTATTGTTGTGTTCTTCAATACTTCGACCATAAACTAAAATATCATCTGTAATAACATTAACACCCTCTAACCCTCCAAGTATACCGTTCATTTCTTCTATAAATATATCACCAGCTGTTTTTATTCCAAATGGCAAACGTGATACCTGTACCGACCCCATGGGGTATTAAATGTGCATAAATGAGAACTCTCCTCATCTAGTTCAATTTGCCAATATCCACTGTTAGCATCTATGACTGAGAAGATTTTAGCGCCACTCGTGTTTGCAACAACTTCCTCAATAGTCCGGGTAGGATATGGACCCCTTAAAATGGCCTTATTCAATTTAGTCGGATCTAAACAAATCCGTATCTTCCCAGGTTTTCTCACAATAGTAATGGAGCTGACCCATGGAGTTGGTTCTGTTTGTTTGACTATAACTCCTAACTCTAACATACGATCTAACTCTTTACGTACATCCGATATTATAGCATGTGGTATTCTTCTAGGTGCATCAACAATAGGTGTAACATTTGTATCAACATGAATATGCGCATTTACTTTTATTTTACCAAGACCTTGAAAAACATCATTATATATATTTACCAAATCAGCAGCTTCTTTTGCAGTATCCACACCAGTCGATATACAGTCTACCCTCTGTATTAGGTCAAGTGCAACACAAGCACATTTACCTAAAATTGGACTGCCTGTCTCCGTTACTTGAAACTTGAGTGTTTTGCCATTGACATCTATCATGGATTCTCCAATCGGACGTACACGTTGTCCAGTATATGTGATGAGGTGACAACGCGGTGGTGTAAGGCTCACGTTGCCAATGTCCTGATACAACCGCTGTGGAATTATGTTCGCCTCCGACCCTGTGTCGAGCTTGAACTCGACATCCACGTCCTGTATTTTCACCTTGGCATACCATAATCGGTCTGTCTTGTTGTTGTCACCGTCCATTGCCCCGACGAACAAATCGTGTCCGCCGTCTTCATTACCTTATGTACGTATCCATCCATCCTGCTCGCCATGCTGTTTGATGCCCATTTCATTCACACTTGTTTTCTTATTAAAATTATTTCGACACATTTTAATCAAATGTCCTGTTCGTCCGCACGCAATGCACTGCTTCTCCTTTGCAGGGCATCGTCCTTGTAAATGCCTATATCCACAATTAGGACATCGATAAGTTGACATATTTGAACGGTAGGACTGATTTTGTTGATTCGATGATCAGTTTCATGGCGCCGACTGGCGCTGTGACGTCACGCCGTCATTGAATTTTGAAATCATATCGACATTCTCAGTCGAAATACTACTCGACATATCACTTACTAATTCAGATTTATGTTCGCTTAATTGACACATATTAATACACATGTCCAAAGATAAATTGTTTGTTTGCAATAGACGATCTCGTAGGTTCCTGCTTTTGACTCCACATACAATTCGATCGCATAACAATGAATCCTCGAGATCACCGTAATTACAAAATGATATACGGTCACGAAGAGTCCTGATATACGTGTCCATCGTCTCGTTCGTCTGGTCAAGAGAATTAAATTGATATCTCACCACTGTAATGTTCGTCTTTCCCTCACAATATGTTTTAAATGCCGAAATCAGGATTTCTATCTTGTCACGTTCAGCGATATCCAGTGTGCGATGAACTTTCTGCGCCTCTGCTCCTGCTACGTGCAAAAACACACAGAACTGAACCTTCTCAGATTTTCCAATCACTCCTGCTGCTGTAGCGTATATCCTGTAAGAGTCAATCCATTGACACCAATTTAGTGTTATATTGCCTTCCAAGTTGAGTGGCATCGGGGGTTTCAATCCAGATAGTGCCATGTTCCTTGAAGGCAACCCCACATCTGACATCATGTAAGATACGAGTTGACACGTTGAGTTCCAGATAGTAACTGACCTTTATTTGATTTCCATATCCCTTGGTTACATCCATACCTCGCTGGTTCCCTGTACGTGCTCGGTTGGCCTAGATACATAACAGACGGGATGGCAGAATGAGTTAGAGCGTTCGTCTCCCGTGTTTGGTAGATCGTGGGGTCGTGGGTTCGAACCCTGGTCGAGTCAAACCAATGACTTAAAAAGTGATACTTGTCACCTGCTGGCCTATTATTAGGATAGGGCAAGGAGTAGTGGAATGAGGAAGACCAATCGTCCATGATTGAAATTTCCCCTGCTTAAACAACTAATGTACCAACAACAACAAAAAGACCCGAATTGCTTCATATCACCCTCTGTCGGTTTACTTCTTGAGCTACTCCATTCAAAATGGAGCCTGCTGTTTGTTTGCTTGTTTGTTTGCTTGTTGGGGCTTTACGTCCTTGCAACATCTAAGGTTATATCAAGACGGTGAGTGGAGATTGAAAGTAGTTGAAATGCATAGACACTAAAGCTACCCTAGACACAGAAGCAGAGATACAAATATCACGTGACATATAGGCTCCTTTCACAGTCGTATCAGGAACCCAAAGCAACACTATTATGAGCGTTATCCTCGGCCGAGACGCTTCGGGCAACGGCGCTTTGGTTGTTTTGGTTTTTGGGATTGTTTTTTAAAACTTAGGGGTCATATACAGTTTTCAAACATGTTAAGGTTGTACAAAGAGTACTAATTTTCCAGACCACTTCCGTCCATACATACACAAAATACACATCAACATTTAACACAGAACATGGCTGGTTAATATTATACATTTTATTACACAATAAAAGTAAGACATTAGTAACATCCAACCTCCTGCTTTGTACAGCCATGAAAATGTTGAAAGCTTGGACAACCCCCTTAGATGTTGGCACGAAGCTCGGAAAGGGAGTCGGTGTGCTTCCACTACAGCTGCTGCAACAGTGAGATTCGGCTTTTGTCCAAATCAACTTGTATTTTCATTAAGTAATCAAATTTGAAAAATATGCATGGCTACATGTATAACATGTATTATATCTTAAGTATTTTAAACGCAAGTGTATTAACAGAAGAGCAGTTCTTTGGCACTCACGGACAAATATATTGATTTCGAACACCAGAAACAAATCCTCAGCTATTAGTGATTAGAATTAAATTATTGGATGTTAATGCACATTTGATTTGATTTTAAAATTGATAAACTACATTAGTAGTAATTAGCTCCATATATGTATGCAGCCGTTTCATTATGAACTATTTATTTGGATATGGGTAATGAAGGGTTTTAATTTATAGCTAAGTTTGCATATGTGTAATTTGTTGTGTTAGACGGCCATGCACTGCTACACCACCTCTACTTCACCTCAGGTGACATGTACGTTTCTAAGTGGAGACTGGGAGGGTGTGTCCACTAGACACCTTTAGAATGAAGCTACTCGTCATTGTGGTGACTGCACGCCTGACTGCGGTTCCGCCATGTTTATGAGCCCTAGCCATGCTAAGCAGGCCATGCTCTATTGATTTCTGGATCCATGAGGGTCAATCCCAAAGGTTCTTCGAATTTGGGCGATGAAATCTTTCGGGGATATGAAGGTTCTGAACATATCTACCTATTTACAATTGTGGATTTTTTATCAGATGATTGGCTTTTTAAAATTTGTATTTCAAAACTAGCTGTATCACCATATCCCCATGTTTTGCTGAATCGGTTCATCTTACCCTCCTCAAACCATCGTTGCACCAAATGCGCTCTTATGGTGCAGTCACACTACGATGCTTCTCCCGGCGACCGGTCAGCGTTGAAAATAAAATATTGCATGTCGAGAAACGTTAAAGAAATCGGGGAAATATGGGGAAATTTGACGTTGGCGCAGCGTTTGAGTAGCGTGTTGCTAGCGCGCGGCCAACGTTGTGGTAACGTATATGGGCGCATTCTCTCTGTGTCTGTGTCTCTGTCTGTGTCTCTGTCTGTGTCTCTGTCTGTGTCTCTGTGTCTGTGTCTCTGTTTGTGTCTCTGTCTGTGTCTCTGTCTGTGTCTCTGCATCTGTGTCTCTGTCTGTGTCTGTGTCTGTGTCTGTGTCTGTGTCTCTCTGTCTGTGTCTCTGTCTGTGTCTCCATCTGCCTGTGTCTGTCTGTGTCTCTGTCCGTGTCTGTGTCTGTGTCTGTGTCTCTGTCTCTGTCTCTCTGTCTGTGTCTCTGTATGTGTCTGTGTCTGTCTGTGTCTGTGTCTGTGCCTCTGTCTCTCTTTCTCTGAGACACAGAGACACACACACAGACACACACAGACACATAGACACACACAGACAGAGATACAGAGAGACACAGAGACACACAGAGACACAGTGACACACACAGAGACAGAGAGACACACACATACACAGAGACATACACAGAGACACAGAGACACACACACAGAAACACAGAGACACACACAGAGACACATACATAGACACAGACAGAGACACAGACACAGACACAGAGACACAGACACAGAGACACAGACAGAGACACAGACAGAGACACAGACAGATACACAGACAGAGACACAGACACAGACACAGACACAGACCCAGACACAGACACAGAGACACAGACACACAGACAGAGACAGAGACAGAGACACAGACAGATACACATACAGAGACACAGACAGAGAAACAGACACAGACACAGACACAGAGACACAGACACATAGATACTGTGGTATATACTGCAGGCAAAACATCTGAAGAGATCGAAACAAAACTAAATCAAACACTAATGAAACTAACTGAATGGTGCCATCTAAATAAGATAACTATAAATAGCAATAAATCGAAGACGGTGCTATTCGGTACCAGACTAACCGGTAACAACAAAATAAAATGTCTCCTGGGAAACAACGAGTTAGAACAGGTAGACAACTACCGGTATCTGGGAGTGGACCTGGACAGGCACTTAAACTATGACCTTTGCATAACAAACACTATCAAAAAAGCAAACCATAAAATATGGCTACTGGCAAAACTAAGGTACTACATGACTGAAAGCATGGCAATCAAAATATATAAAGGAATGATCCTTCCCTACTTCGACTACGGTGATGTAGTATACATGGGGGGAAGTACCAAACTACTCAACAAACTACAAGTGATGCAAAATAAAGCCCTTAAAATATGCCTCCAAGTACACAAAAGATATCCCACGATAGAACTACACAAAAAATGCAAAACAACACTATTAAGAAGCAGAAGAGAAATGCACCTGAAAATACTAGCACACCACTACACCACGAAACCGGATTACACAGTAGCCCCCCGCAGGGACACTAGACACATGGCGGCCCCAATACTCCTAACGGAAAGAAGCAACATGAAAATACATGAGAGAAGTATACTAACCATGGCAGCACATGCCTGGAATAAACAAAATGTAAAATTGCGGGCGATCCGTAACCCTGACCACTACAAAAAATTCCTAAAGAAAACAATTACTTACTAACACAACAAAACCGCACCTGCCCCTGAGCGCCGTGAATGCTTGCTGTGTACTGGCACAGAAAGCAAAAGACAGGCCAGGAAAAGTGGTAGGCACTAAACAGAAAAAATAGGGAAATTAGCTCTCCTAAGTATTAAGGAAATCAGGAAAGCTATCACCACATGGCGCAGTCCACCTGGGTATGTGTAATGGCACAAACCAACACAGAAGTGGACAGGCCACGGTCATGCAACTGATCCACCCTGAAATACAAAATGGCTAGGGAAGCAACACAGCCATCCCACCTGGCCGCAGTCCTAAAGGGTCCGAGTGTGTTCTAGCACACGAGTGCACTATCTAAGGACAGGGTTTAGGTGAAAGGATGCTGTAACAAATAACAAAAATCTGAATGGAACGGGATCCTCTCCCACAAGCCTGCATGTCACCCAAGTAGATGTACATAGTAGGCTAAGGTATCATTACTCAGACTAGACAAAAAAAACTGGAAAATTACAAAAAAACTAACATAGGCTATTACTAACAACCAAAATTGCAGAAGGCTGACCCGAGCAGACACAGGTAAACACTCCTGGGCAAAGGAACAGATCAAGACAGCACCACAGCTGTCCAGCGTTGAAAACAAGCACCCTGACAGGAGCTTATACGTTATGGGCAGAGTAAATACCTCGTCAATAAAAAAAACAAAAAAAAAACAAAAAACATAGACACAGCCAGAAATACAGACAGAGACACAGACAGATACACAGACAGAGACAGAGACACAGCCAGAGACAGAGACACAGACACAGACACAGACACACAGACACAGACAGAGACACACACAGAGATACAGACAGAGACACAGACACACACATAGAGACACAGAGACACACACAGAAACACACACACAGACACACACAGAGACACAGAGACACAGTGAGAGACACACACACACAGACACAGACAGAGACACATACAGAGACACATACAGAGACACAGACAGATACACAGACCGAGACACATACACAGACAGACACAGAGACACAGACAAAGACACACTCAGAGACACACACACAGACACACACATACACAGAAACACAGAGACACAGAGAGAGAGAGACACACACAGACACACAGATACACACACATAAAGACACAGAGACACACACAGAGACACACACAGAGACACACACACAGCAACGTGCGAGCAACGTTCCTCCCACGCGCGCAGCGTCTGCCTAGCTTTCCCATAACGTCCTTCCGGCGCGTCCAACGGAGCTCGACGACCGCCTAACGTCCTTCTAACGTCCTTATTCTTATGGCCCTGTCACACTACGACGTGACTACGTCAGCGTAACCACAACGTGAAAATAATGATATTACGTCGACGTTATGGGCGTAATATGCAAATTGTGGACGTGAGCGTAACGTGAAAGTAATGACGGTGTACGTCGTGACCTTAGCTGTAACGTGACAACGTTAGGGGGGAGGGGTAATTGGCGACGTGACCGGGCGTTAGTGTAACGTGAGCGTAACGTCGCCGTAACGGGTGCGACGTGGATGTAACGTGACCGTAACGCCACCGTAACGTGACCGTAACGTGACCGTAACGTGACCGTAACATGAGCGTAACGTGACCGTAACCGTGACCGTAACGTGACCGTAACGTGACTGTAACGTGACCGTAACGTGACCGTAACGTGCAAAACGCTGCTCACACGTTGCTCCAACCCCGGCCGTCGGTCTGACGTGACATAACGTGACTCTAACGTCATTTACGCTGCTATAACGATCGCGAAACGTGTACCTAACGTCATTGTCACGTCATGCCGACGTAACGGCTTCACGTCGAGATACGTCGAAAGTTTTGAACAGGTTCAAAACCTCGACGCGTGCCGACGTAACACGACGTAACATGACGTAGCTCGACGTCACTCTAACGTCATTATGACGTCATCATAACGTAATCCAACGTACATCAACGTAATGACGAAATATCACCACGTTAGGCTCACGTTGGCTCATTACGTTGTAGTGTGACAGGGGTATTAAACTCGCGCACGCTGACGGTCGTTGGTTTTTTTGACACGCTTAAAACCTTGGGCGACCGGCAACGCGCGCCGACGTTGACCGCCGACCATCAACGTCAAGGATAGTGTACCGACGTGTACCAACGCGCTCATAACGCGCCCCCAGCGCGTCCCGACGTTTCACTTATTATCGCCCAAAAACACCACACGTCGCCGTCTCGCCGGCGAGAAGCGTCGTAGTGTGACTCCACCATAATACAGTCACCACATGAACCAACTCAAACATGAATGCAAAACTGTGCACAAAATAGTCATGTTCGATCACCTTCATTCTCACCAGTCACCCACGCAGTTTAAAGGAGCAATAACTTCACCAACACAACTTTACTTTTCACAATTATATTTATAACCATCAAAGATGACTAGTCAGAGTTATTATGTCTTGAAAGGACATTTTCTCTGGGAGTTATTGAGGCCCCACTCATGGCCGCTGTGGTCAAATTGTGACGATCAGGATCAGTTATTCCTTGTGTCCCTTCTCAGGTGTTAGAGTGATGTAGACCTAATGACAGTTAGATATATGCTGTCTCTATAGAAATGAACTGAAACATGCTTAGACTGATGGATCAGTAAGCATAGAGAAGGACTATAAAGAAACATTTAACGGCAATACAGGTCCCTGAAGAAAGTATTATCAAGCCTATCTTGGCTAATAGTAATAGTCAATTTGAAGCCCTTTGAGTATGCATTATTACCTATGTATTTCCACATATCCCTTCCCTGCATGACGTCACAGAGTAGGCTATTTGAGCTTCAACCTGTGGGTAAGGACCGATCTGTCCAGGACCATTATCCCGAGTGTCCCATGATTATTCTATGTAGTTGGGAGTGCAGTGGAGTTAGTAATACTTGTAGGATTGCAATATTTTCGTAAGACAACAAATAATGATAGAGGGAATACCTGTTAAAATTGGGTGACCAAATCTTTAATGTAACTGACTAAAATGTATGGAACTTTTGTTCATAATTGGTAAGAGCGCTGGCTGGCTTCTTGTATGGAAAGTCGTGGGTTCGAACCTGGGCCGAATCAAACCAATGAATTGATAATTGTCGCTCCATAGCATGGCTCTCAGCATTACTAGGATAGGGCAAGGACTGGTTTTCACAGTATTGGGATAATGTAGCTGAGTGAGATATCGGGTCATGGTGGTTGTGGCCTTGTCTTCCAGTGGGGAAGCACTATTAAGTTGCTATGAGTGTGCACTGTCACAAGTTGAAACCCGTTCTGATATGACCTTAGATGTTGCCAAGATGTCAAACCCAAGCAAGCATACTTAATAGGACAGTAGAAGCTATCCGTTTGCGGGGATTTACGTGGTGTTCTATTTGATATCAGTAGGGCAACGCAGTGGCTCAAACCACAATCGTCTATATATGTTTAACGGGATAGAGTGACACCTATGTAGCTGCGTAGAAAGACTTATTATTTTCGGGATAAATAATTTGAAGAAATTGTATTAGATTGGGGAGAATTTAGCAAAGTAGGTGACGAGAACGAAAACCTTATACGACTCTTTTATCAAATTCAAGCATTTAGAATGGGATGGCCAAATGAGGTGGGTGTCCACCTCCTACTTTGGGATGTCATGGGATTTGAATCCCTAGGTTCGAACCCTTGCCGAGTCAAACCAACGACATAGAGATTTATACGTGTCCCTATCTAGCCTGGCACCCAGCATTACTAGGATAGGGCAAGGAGCAGTGGAATGAGGAAGACCAATCGTCCAAAATTGAAAGTTCCCCTCCTTAATCAACTAATGTACCAAGCAAACAAAAACAAAAAAACAACAAACAAAATACAAAACAACAAAAAGTAAAACAACAAAAAACTAAACAACACAAACAAAACAACAAAAATAGAACAAAGGTAAAAACAAAACACAAACAACAAGAAAACACTTAGGAAAAAACTAAACTAAACAACAAAAGTAAACAAAAGAACCGCTATAAACGGCGTGCAGTTTGTAAAACGGCACCTTGGAATCAGGTTGTAAGAAGGTCGAATCGATGAATGGAACTCAGGTGCGCAGGGTCAAAGTACCGCTCAATTACGAGTAATGCTCGCCGTATGTATGATGACAATATAGTGCAAATTTCATTAATGGCTCTCGTAGCCAAATAAAAGCTCATGAGAGAAGCACGCTGGAAATGGCTGCCAAGGTGTGGAATGCCCAAACAGTAAAGGAACGACAAATTCCTGACCTAAAAACATACAAAAAATATCTGTGCAAAATAAGGCTAGGAAACCCCCACTAAGCTGTACTGCAAAGGGGCATGTGATATGTCATGGCCCACCAGCGGGACGCCCAATGGAAGGTAACCATGCCAAAAGTAGCCAGATAGCACACCACACAGATACGTACAGGCCTATGATATGTAAATAGGAGTAGGCTAGTCTAGTAGTAAGAGTAGAAAAAATAAAACACATATATGCCAAGAAAATCCAAAAAAATTAACATAGATTACTAACCAGACCAACCAACTATCTATCTGCTGCTGAAATGCAGGCAATCAAATACCTTATCAGCAGCTACTGTATGATAAGATAACACTGACACTACAGCTGGCCAGCATTGAAAACAAGCCTGAATACCCAGGGTTATATGCTATGGACAGTATAAATACAGCCTCAATAAAAAAAAAATTGTTAAAAAGATTCTGTTACGACTGTCAGTGCAAACTGTCGATTCTTATAAGCCGCGCTTTCTATGGTCCAGAAAGCTGTGATTTTCGCCATCTCTCTTCGGTTTGCCCATTATCGATATGCGTATGGAGCACACGTGTGTTCGCCGGTATTCTATAGATAAAGCCCAGAGATTAGCAAACAGGAGAACAAGGTCACGTACTAGACACTTTATTGTGAATCATTTGTGCAAGAGGGTGCCTGTAGAATCAGAACTCAGCAATACTGCGAACCCCGCTAGACTGCCTGCTGGAATTGAGAAAACTCGGATTATGTACGCCAGGAACACCCTTTGATATGCCATCACTCTTTCATCCCACAACAACTATGGTTGAGTGTCTAAACGATGCACACAAAGTAACAGAGACTCTGGCCATTCTGTACAATAAATATATCTGTTCATTATCTAGCGAAGCACACCCGTCGCTCGTTGAGATAGTATTATATTTCGCATCAGAAGATACCACACCCTAAAAGTGAGAGCGCGTATGACCAGTGACAAAAGTACCGGATAACCAAGCTTCTGAATTATACATTCATAAATTCGGCAATAGAAGTTGAATACATTGAGCAACATCTGGATGTATTTTCGCATATATATCAGGTCATATCTGAACATAAAATCCTCGTCCTAATATGACCTTAGATGTTGTCAGGACGTGAAACTCCAATAAACAACCAACATAAAATGTCGCAGTGGAGTGAACCCGTGCAAGATCGTAAGACGTAAGACGTTGCAATGGTCAACAGCATAACAAATGCATCACCAGTGCCTTTAAGTATATATATGATATATATTACATCAGTACATATTATACATTGAATAAATATTAACATTTTGCTGGAGATAAAAAAAGACCATGTTTGCATATATAGGTGTGATTGCTAATATGGAATCTTACCCTGAACAATAGGCTGGACGAGATTGGGTGGTTGTTCTATGCTCGGCATGTTTTACCTTTTCAAGAACCCATTTATGGAGAACTGCAATACTGTATATAGTATTGAACCCCCTCCTCTGTGTGTATATATGTGTGTGTCTGTATATAGGCAAGCACGTAGTCATTGTGTATAACAGAATATACAGTGACAGATCATATATATATGGGATGTATAATTAATTATGCGTATATAAGTAGGTGGAGTAGTGTCCTTATTATTATTGCTATGGTTTGTTATTCCCGAAATGCATTATGTCCAATCGCTGACTTTCCTCGATTTGCCCCAATTGCCTACAGCAGCGCCGCTAACGACAATAAAAGTGACCGACCCACCACTCGTCTGTCTCTCTCTATTTGTTACACAGCCCTACCTTATATATCTGTATACACATATTATATATGTACATATAGCACACATCGCTCTGAGTTCAAATACTGTAGGTGCGTCTAGTTGGATACAACAAGCCTAGTGAGCTGAGATTAGAGTAATTGTAATCTCCCTGGATGAAGAGTCATCAATTGTCATATCGGTTCCAAATTTTGTAATTGACATTCTTGCAAATCTGTTGGTTTTTTTGGGTGGGGGTGGGGTGGGGCGAGGTGGATGGGGGGGGGGGTGTGATGCAGATTTACTCGATTCAAAAATGTTGTATCTGATCTCCCAGTACTAGTGTATATGAGGCCCTGTCTACATCATTACACATACAGACTGAGTACGGGAGGATCCCTCATTGCTACAAGGTTGTATCTGACACACACAACCTTGTTTGGAGAATAAAAAATCAATTTCGATCACTTTGAAGTGTTGCGATGGTCTGATGCCAGTACGACTTAACCCTGTTCCACAGGCAGAATTACACGATTACACAAGCAATATGTAACAACTAAATGTCACCTCTTCTTATCACTGGCCAAGGTGATGTGCACTAAACTAGAAAGGTCGCCATTTCTTGATTCCCCACCGTTTATTCTCATTAAAATAATAGTTTGTGTTTAGTGCGATACCACCATTCCTCGTGTGGCTATTTCGTGAATTAATAATGGCTGACATTGCCGCTCCGTTGACCCAAGCGTCTGAACCGAGCATTGCAGCCACACACACAGCCTTCAGGCCGTGCTAAAATGGAATCAAATAAACATAGATGGTCATCCCCCACCGTCTAAGCCATGTGCATAATTTATAATTAGAACCTCATTAAAGGGCTTAGTTCTGGCGTCCTCACTTCCTGTTTGCTCAGTAAATCTATCACCAGTTTCACACAACTGAAATATTAAAGACCATGTAGATCAGCTTAATTTAATATAGATATTCCTGATGTTATTTCGATGTTTAGGTATTCTTGTTTTTATGTGTGTTCGTGGTACTTTCTTGACTAATAATTACCCTGTCAACTAAGAGTATTAAGCAGGTCAGGCCAATAGTTGTGTTCTCTCAATGGGGGACCTCCGACTTTTTAGTTCAAATTCCTGCCGTTCGCATCGCCACTGAACCAGTGGGCCTATTCGGCACACTGTCACACTGCAAACCCAATGGCTATGAGCAATCTTCATACAGAAGAAGTCAAATATCTCTAAAACCACATGACCTAGACACAAACCACTTGGTATACATATAGAAAACATACAACGAATACATTATATTAAATTTCTAAGGTTAGGGTTCTGTATTTCTATTAATTTTGAATAAAATAAACGTTTTGCACTGGGCGTACCGCCGAACTCAGTGCATTGTCAATGGCCGTGAGCAATCTTCATACAGAAGAAGTCAAATATCTCTAAAACCACAAGACCTAGAGACAAACCGCTTGGTATACATATAGAAAACATACAACGAATACATTATATTAAATTTCTAAGGTTAGGGTTCTGTATTTCTATTAATTTTGATAAAATAAACGTTTTGCACTGGCGTACCGCCGAACTACAGTGCATGTAATGGCGTGAGCAATTTATACAAAAAGTCAAATATCTCTAAAACACAAGACTGAGACAAACGCTTGGTATACATATAGAAAACATACAACGAATAGATTATATTAAATTTCTAAGGTTAGGGTTCTGTATTTCTATTAATTTTGAATAAAATATACGTATTGCACTACGCGTACCGGCGAACTCAGTGCATTGTCAATGGCCGTTTAGGTGAACATTCGTGTGGGTGCTCATCCAATCAGGCTGCAGGAGGTGTACCAGGAGTTACATGAGAGCTGCGCGCTACCAATGTCGCTGGCCGGGTGTCCGACTTGTCAGGCCATATCAGCAGCCCATTATTGATCGTCTTAAATTCAATTGGCACCAGATTGGATAGCCGAATCAGTAAAGCGGTGGCTTAATTTGCAGTAAGTTATGAGTTCGATTCCAGGTTGAGTCAGAGTAATGACGTACACAAATTACACGTACACAAATTACACCTTGTTTTGTACTCAGCATTACTAGAGTAGGTATGGTTAGTGTCTGGATAATGTGACTGAGTGGGATATCGGATAATGGTGCCGGCAACAAGGCTGTCTTGACGGGGTGGTTGAGGGGTTAGAGCGTCCAGTTCATGTGCGCTGAAGCGCACGTCGGAGCAAACCAAGATGTGGGATCGATCCCCCACCGGGTCAAAGTAAAGCTTTGCAAAATCTGTAATTATCGCTATCCTGTCCTGTGTTTGGCATTACGAGGCTAGGCAAATGATTGGTTAGCCCAGTGGCAGGATAATGAGAGCGATCGTGCTCCCGCGACATGGTATCCCAGTGGAGAAACACTATAATGGCCTCATGAGTCTGTCCTACCCACCGCACTTGACACAAATCCGATCAGTTCGGATGTTGTGTACATTTCAATGTCGGCATCTAAATTGATAGAAATGGAATAAATAGTACTAACTTTTCAGCGTAAATATGACCATTACGCAGTTACTGTCGAGAGGGCGTTAAACCATTACCAATCAAATCAACCGATCACATGTCGGTATCACCTCAGATATTACTAATGGAGAACTCCAATAGATCACCCAATAGCCACTCATCTAGTTAGAAGCAAGTTACGAGTGGTTTCAGTTCAGTTAACACTGGTCCCCGTACAACTGGGCGCTTTCACTACTCTGCTGCGAGTGTCTTGTGGTAGGGGGTACTCGGTTTGTTTGTAAACACCCGGGCATTGGCAGTGATCTAAGGCCGCGCGTGCCAGGATAGCTTGCAAAGTCATTATTTATAAACCCTCTGCGAATCGATACATCATACAATGTGCACCCGGTGGACTTTGGGCAAGGGGGGGGGGGGGGGGGGGGGGGGGGGGCAGATCAACTCACTCGACCACGTGCACAGCGCTAGAGCGGATGCGGGCAGGTACGTATGTTGATGCGTAGTGAGTGGGTGGGCGTGGCACGTGGAAACGTCCTTAAATTATACCCACCCCTTCACCCCA
This sequence comes from Branchipolynoe longqiensis, assembly GCA_030323885.1. NCBI lineage: Eukaryota > Metazoa > Annelida > Polychaeta > Phyllodocida > Polynoidae > Branchipolynoe > Branchipolynoe longqiensis. The sequence goes on from CM059198.1 coordinate 39,547,116, forward strand.
CACACCCACACATCTGCTCCTTCACGGCCAGTTTACAGGATGGAACGAAGACATGGCTATGCTTTTATAAGAAGCGACACTCGCATTGGATCCCAACATAAGGTTCTTCTCCAGGCGCCTAGACCGGTGGCGCCACTTTTCCACCTAGTACTACGTAGTACTAGTAGTATTTCATGGCCCTTCTGTGCGTCCCTACAACACGAGTGATTGTAGATCTATGAGTGTCCAATCTCACTATATACGTATACTATAGTCTTTGACTATGTTTACTCCGTTATGCCAAAGACCAAGAATGAACGCTGAGTGGCATTGCACTTGTGTTCTAACTTCTAATGGGAACCTTTCATGAGCCATTTCACTCGCTATACACTTGGTGGCAGCACCCTTTCCCGGTCCACGTCGGCCATCATGGTTGGATAGAAGGGGGTGGGGGTGGGTGGTGGGTGGTGGGTGGTGGTGGGGGTTTAGGGATGTGGTGGGGGTTGTGTATGTGTGGTGTTGTGTAGGTGGGGGTGGGGGGCCATAGGTGTGTTAGTGGGTTGAGTGTAGGTTGTGTGTGGTGAGGGGTGTAGGTGTTTGTGGGTGAGGGGGATGTGTGTGTGATGAGGGTTAGGTTGTGTGTGATGGTGTAGGTGTGGTGTGTGTGGTGTAGGTGTGTGTGTGGTGGGGGTGTAAGGGGTACTGGGGGTATAGGTGTGTGTCGTGGGGTGTGGGGGTATAGGTGTGTGTTATGGGGTGTGTTGTGGGGGTGTAGGTGTGTGGTGGGGGTTTAGGGATGCTAAAGATTGTGAGGTGCCGCTCTGCAAGACACCCCTATACCTCCACCACAAACCACCTACACCCCCACCACACACACCGTCAACCCCGACCACACACACATACACCTCTATCCCCCACCACATCCCTACACCCCACCACATCCTTACACCCCCACCACATCCCTAAGCCCCCACTGCACCCATACACCTCACCACACCATACACACTCACCACAGACCCCTACCACCCCCCTATCCTCCCTAAATCCTCCCCCCACCACCCACCCCTACACACCCACCATACACACCTACACCCCTCAACCCAACTACACCCGCTTAACCCCCACTCAATCCCTTCTTATTTACACACACTTGATAGTAGAAGGAACCAGACGGGATGACTAAATGAGTTAGAGCGTCCGTCTCCCGTGTTGGTAGACCATGGGATCATGGGTTCGAACCCTAGTCAAGTCAAACCAATGACTTAAAAATTTATACTTGTCGCTTCCTAGCCAGTCGCTCAGCATTATTAGGATAGGGCAAGGACTGGTTGGCTCAGTGTCAGGATAATGTGACTGAGTGGGATATCAGGTCATGGTTATGGTGGCCTGGTCTCCCAGTGGGGAAGCACTATAAAGTCGCCATGAGTGCGCACTGTCACAAATCAGTACCCGTTCTGATATGACCTGAGATGTTGCTAGGACGTAAAACAACAAACAAACAACTTGATAGTAGAAGGAACTGCTTCTATCCAACCGCAGCATTACCGAGACCGGCATGGTGCGCCATCTGACGAGAGAGTCATGCAAACTGAAAGGTCCCCATTCACCCGAACCCTGACCTTGGACGAGAGTCTGCTTGTGATTGGATGCGCACCCTTTAATGTTGCACTGGAGGGTGAAGAAAATGTATATAGAATGAACAATGTCAAAGCCCTATGACTTGGTTTTCAAAATATAGATATAACCGCTATTCAATATATACATATATAATAATATATATGGTGATAGTCACATTGGCTCGAATTTATTTTTATTACATTACCTCGTATGTATTGTTATATTTTCTCATTGCCGGATGAGAGAGTCACACAGGCGCTACCCTTTTTTTCATTACATTACCACATATGTATATATGAAGAGTTCAGGCGCAAAACCACGTAAACGCCAATCCCAAAATGTAGTTTAAATAACAGATTTTTACATAAAAATGATTTTAATTCTGACTAATTCCACTTTTCATATGATCACGTAGTTATGGAGCAATGAACAAAAAGGTAGGGCTATAAAAGAATTTACTCTCTGAAGGTTTGATTCCAATATACATTTTTAGATTGGCGTTCACGTGGTTTTACGCCTGCACTCTTCATATATTATACATATATATTATTATTGTTATCATTGGCCAGATTATAAAGCCGCATAAGCCTCTACACTAGTCGCAAAAACTATAAACTCCAAGTAAACACCATTTCTCTATGTCTATGTAAGTTGTATTTATTATGTATTAAACAATTGCTTGGTACTTCTGAGCAAAGTATATTGGGTAGGCCTTTGGAGAGGGATAATGCCAGTCATAATTTAGGTGGGGGTGGACTTGGACTTCCCGACAAATTGAAGCATTTGTACTTAGTTGAAGGTGTTGCCACCTGGTAAATGACTTTCCACAGAAGTCTCTACTGCATTGATAATAATAATTTTTTTTAAGTGAATTTTAATTGGTTTATTTGTTGGGTTTGTCCTTTACAGGGATGCAATTGCAGTGTCAATGGGTGATTGCCTGACGTCCATCTTCGGCGGCGTGGTCGTGTTCTCCTTCATCGGCTACATGAGCCACACCATGGGCATGAGCATCGACAAGGTCGCCACGCAAGGTCAGTCAAAGTCATGAGTCAGGGTCACGTAAAAGGACATGCCTCCTAATTAAGGCAATGGCGTTAGTCAAGATTATGAAACAAAGGTCATTTACGAAGAGCATGTATATATATCTAGGACATTGGCATATGGGTCAAGCAACACCTATCGAATCATTCTGGGTCATAAGACAATTGAATAAGAACCATGGTAATGGTACAAAGGAATCCTCAATTTATTTCCTATCTACTCCAGTTTCGCCATGGATATAGCATCTGTTGTTGACATGGAGTAAAATCACGATAGTGGTGTTTCATAACCGTGTGCTCTCTGCTTCTATTGATAACTTGGTGCACTACATTACCATTATTATGTATGTATGTATATATGTATATAAGCGCCTAAATGTCATGTTCAGATGAATAAATACTTTACCAAAAAAAAAAAAAAAAGTTGTATGGTCCGATGGCGTTTGAATTTTTGTCTCATCTTTTAGATAAATATATTAAATTGATCGTTATGAGCTACTAATCATTAGTCTGCAGTCATTTTGATGAAAAATGACTAGTTTTGAAGCAATTTGGGCTGAAAGAACCCAAAATAATTTTGACAAGCTTGCCAAAAGTCCTGTGGATATGACCCAGATGATCATCTCACAGCCACCACGTGATGTGAGATGACATAGTAATCCTGGAACCTGACAGGGCTGTAGGTAGGTATTTCTGTTTGGGTGTGAACATTCTGGGAACGGATTGGTGCCATAGGCCCGTGGCACTATGGTTTTTAACTAAATATTATTTTGTAGAAAGTTTAATTTGATTTATATCTATCGAATTGACCAAGTAGCTTCGAATATCCAACATCACATATACATCGGTATATGATTGACATCATCCCAATGGCAGAAATTTCAAAACATCAAACTATGTAACCCCCCACCAAACTGCACATTCTATGATTACGCTGGGCATGAGCATTAATGGTTTGACGGGATCCGCCGCAATTGCGCTGGTTTCTGGGTTTAATGCTATGATTGCACTAGCCATTTTGGTTGTTCCTATGTGTTATCGTTTGGATGGGATCCATCGCAAATGTGTCATTCCACAGCATATGCCTTGGAGGACGGCCTGGGGTCATAGCACCATATCAGTTTCTACACTCGCCTATGACGAACTGCATGCTCTGCGATCCCGAGACGTCTGCCAGCGCATAACGGCTGTTGCCGTCATAGCATTAAGCCCAGAACCTGGCGCATTTGCTATGGATCCCGTCCAAACGATAATGCATGACCAGAACAGTTGCTGCCATCATAGCATTAAACCTGGAGCTCTATACATTTGCGGCGGATCCCGTCAAGCTATTAATGCTCAGGTCCAGCTGGATCATAGAATATGGCTGCTGCCATCATAGCATTAAGTGCAGAACCCAGCGCATTTGCGATGGATCCCGTCAAAATGATAATGCATAGGCACAACCAGAATGGCTGCTGCCATCATAGCCTTCAAACCGGAAACCTGTGTATTTGCGGTGGATCCCATCAAACTATTAATGCTCAGGCCTGGCTGATGTGGCCAGCATGGAATGGCTGGTGCATTTGCTAATACAAAAGATCTGAAAGTCAAAAACTTTCAAATGCACATTTCTCACTCCATATGGTTCACTCCTTTTTACATTCAATAACAAAGAAATGTTTTCCTTTTATATACAGTGTAACTGACAAATTTCAAACGGATGCGTGCAAAACACATGCGTGCACATCCTCACATACATTTAGACTGCCAAGGATATCCCTACTGCTTGCATTTCTCATGTACTGTTATGTCATCCATGTCTCATACTCCCTCATACCATACATAGTCCCGATGGCAAATGCAATTTTAATTGACAAATGTAAAATTTTCAAAATTTAAATTACCCAAATTGATTAATTATATTCATAGAATTGACCAAACAGCATTGAATATCCAACTTGGAGGGAGGGGCAACATCCACCTCATTTCCCCTTCCCCTCTATGGCCCTGCACAGTAAGCCTACTTGGTCGGGGAAGCCTAATGAGGTCATGAGATTGGCCTAATTGGTTAATGGCCTCCAAAGGAATGATGTTATAAATTCACTGGTTATTCTGTATATGCTGTCCCAAATCATTCGATAATGCACCAGTATCTAAGTTCGATATATAGGATCAAATGTAAGTCGTTGTTTTAATTTTAACAACATTTTATTTCATCAGACGATGCAACTTTAATCACGGTTAATAATCAGGGAGTAGTTAATGGCTCTTCCCATATCACCCCCCCCCCCTATCCGGACGGCTGTTGGCTGAACACTGAGTCTTGTTCTGTTGGGGGTTTAACTCCCTTCAATGCATAACCGCGTCCTGACTCACAATTATATATAGAGAATAACTCGGCATCCAAACCAAGGTTGTCCCGACATAGCAGGCGTACTGTCATTGGAGAGACAGCCAAACGAGACAAAAGCAGTTTGTATATTGACCAAAGAAATTATTGGCATATAGCAGTAGTTGCTAGTGACAGGAATTACATTACATAATATTACTCGAGCTCCGATCTGAGAGTATCAGGAATGAGTGTTAATCAAGGCCAGTCAAATGTCAATCGTTCTTTACTTTACTCCCCAGCGAAATGTCTTTGATGCTCATACCTAAAAGCATGTGTGTCCCAAACCTCTTCTTTTTTGGATATCGCATTTAACCTATATTTATTTCTATTCCTTACAAATTTTCTTCTGGGTAAGCAGAAATTTGAATATATTTTAACATTAACAGCCATAGCGGAGCAGGAGCAATGTTTGCTGGATTGAGGCCAGTCCAATATCACTTTTAGCAGATTGGAGACAGTCCGATATCACTTTTAGCAGACTGAAGCCAGTCCGGTATCACATTTAGCAGACTGGAGCCAGTCCAATATCACTTTTAGCAGATTGGGGCCAGTGCAATATCACTTTTAGCAGATTGGAGTCAGTCCGATATCACTTTTAGCAGACTGGGGGCAGTCCGATATCACTTTTAACATATTTGAGCCAGTCCAATATCACTTTTAACAGATTGGGGCCAGTCCGACATTTAGCAGACTGGGCCGCTGAGCACCGCAGTGAATATCACCAAGCCATAGGTAATCTGCTACCAGGTGTATTGCATTTATTCACGCCTTTGGTAGTCTACCAGGGATGAAATTTCACGTTTTTAAGCAGATTTGCGTTTTTTCACAGCCTGAGAGCATTATATAGGTGCAAACGGAAATTTGACATTGGGATAATAAACTCGGCTTGATTTGCGTATTTTTTGCCCGAAACTACTATCATCCCTGTGTATGTGTTGATTTCCTTCTGCAGGTGTAGGCTTGGCGTTCATCGTGTACCCGCAGGCTGTCACCACCCTGCCCATCTCACCGCTCTGGTCAGTCCTCTTCATGCTCATGCTGCTCAACGTCGGCATCGGGACACAGGTATTAAAGTGGCCTCACCCTCTCAGAATTCAAGTGTGACTCTATTATTGCTTTGAAACTGTCTCCTTACCGCATGACTGGGGAAGATTAAACATTATATTGCATAGTTTAGTTAACTGAAGGTGCGTGTGTTATAAAGTGGTGTAGTATTGAGTTTCCCCCTGAAAGGCTTTTCGCAGTTAATTAGATACTGGTGCACCCAGTTACACTCATGTGTATGTGTTGTGGCATAAAAGGAGTGGGTCTACTAGGCGAAGATAATAGAACTTCTCATTGCAGAAGCCTATGATATTTACCATTTTGACCTGTAAGCCTACACCAAAATAGATTTAGCATATTTTTACTTCAAATATTCACAATTAACATTTTTTAAATAAGAGTTAATCCAAAGTAAACTAAAGTAAATTATTATGACCACCCTAATATATTTATCTAGAAAATCAGTCAGATACAACTTTAAGTGGAAGTGATGGGTTAGTGGGTCAAAGGTCAGGAAACAGTTTAGTAATAATTCATTCAGTGACTTGATAACAATCACTAGTTTCCTAGAAAGCTTCTCTCGGTGAGCTGTAATCACGTCCAATTGTGTTCTCTCCGCCAGATATCGCTACTAAATATGTTACAGTTCTCAGTAATCGGCTTTCATCCCAGAAATCAATATATTTCAATTAGATCTTTCTCAGGTCTGTGTGGTCAGGAACCTCATAAACCCACAAAGCTTTCACGAAAATCTTGATAAGTGCATAGTTTCAGAAATCTTGTAAACCCAGGAATTACCATATGTATGGTGTCAGAAACTGCATTAACCCAGGAATTCGTAGATTTCACTGAAATATTTACCACATGTATGGTGTCAGGAACTGCATTAACCGATGAATTAGTAGATTTAATTTTTTTTTATAATTTTTTTTTGGTCCATTAGTTGTTTAAGCAGGGGAAATTTCAGTCATAGACGACTGGTCTTCCTCATTCCACTGCTGGTCGATAGAAAGCCCGGGCCTACACTTTTACCGACCCAAGGGCTTTTTTAACCTCCCACACCACATAGACATGGTATGAGACCAACTGGCCTTTGATGACGCTATAAGTTATACACAGCGGTGGAAATCCAAATTGGCAGAGCTGGGGGCATGGGGAATTGAACCGCCGACCCTCAGATTAGGAGTCTGACCTAGAAAAAAGTCAGACACTCTAACCACTCCGCCACAGAGAATCAAATATTTACCAGATCTAAGGTGTCAGGAACTGTATTAACCCATGAATTAGTAGATTTCACTAAAATATTTACCACATCTATGGTGTCAGGAACTGCGTAGACCGAAGAATTTGAAGATTTTGATCAAATCATTTACCAAGATTTTGGAGTGTATAAATACATCGTGAATCCCTGAAGTGCATGGCCACCGCATTGCCGATGGACCCCAGATCCAGAGGGTGCGTAGAAGGCACCGGGTTATACTGGTGCTGACTCGGCTTTAGTACCTAATCATACCTCATTCTATTACTGAGGTCATTCGGTGCACCGTGGTAGTCCTGTGTTTTGGCACACCTCAACCTAGCCTTGTGTATGGTTCAAAAGCTTTTATGTTTGATCTCCGGGATTCACGTGTTACAAACAATTTTTCACTGAAATGTGTAAACATAAAATCTAAAGTGCTATGTAATCTATATGTATATTAATAGTACACACATATATGTGTGTGTATTAATATATATATATATAGATTACATAGCACTTTTGAATTATATATATATATATGGATAGTGAAAAGACTGCTTTTCGAGTCAATAAAAAGGCTCCTCCCACAACCCGGGTCCACATGCGTGTGGATGTGGACTGACCGGTCCTCCATAAGGGTATTGCCAAAGACCCTATTACACTAAGACGGCTCACTTAGCCTGTACTGTGTGATCAAGAGAACAGCCAGCGCACCAGGTGGTGGGCTTGATCATATTGATAGTTTTATAATGGGTTGTGCGAATGGTATGTGTGCTTGAGCATGTGTGGGTGTGCGTGTGTCAGTGTGCTGGAAGAAGGATGCTGGGGGAATGTGTGTATGGTGGCAGGGGTGGGTGGGGTGGAGAGGTGGAGGGGCAGGGTCGGGGTAGTGGTGGTGGTGGGAGTTCTATAGGAGTAGCAACATGCAACCAGTGGGGACCTCCCCCTACTTGTATCAAGGAGGGGGTGGTGAGGTGTGGTGTGAAAGCGCCGACTGAGGTGGGTGAGGAGGGGGAGGGGGAGGGGCAGAGGGAGTGTTAGGGAGGAAGAGGGAGTGTGGCGGAGGAAGGGGGGAGGGGAGGAAGAGGGGAGGGGGAGCGGGAGCGGGAGGCGGAGAGAGTGGGGGAGGGCGGGGGACTGAGGGAGGGCGGGGCAGAGGGAGGTAGGGACCAGGCCGTAGCGCAACATTGGCATCCAAATGACAGGCAATCTCTCTTTTTTTATTTTAAACTCACCCTCTCGCCTTCTATCTGTTTACATGTGAAACACCAGCCAGCAGCCAGGCTGATCAAACCCACCACAAGATGGCACTGCAAAATTTACATTACCATGGGAGAGATAGGGAGTGAGCCGTCTTAATGTTATAGGGTCTTTGGTATTGCACACCTCACTCCCCTTCAACTGGCACCCTCACTGCTTCCCTCACTCGCAATTTGTATATGAGGCTATACATAAGATTATATATAGTATTATATGTACTCTTATATATCGTCATATAGATATAAATTGTTATAAGGTTTTATATAAGACTACATATAGTCATATATATATATATATCTTATATGATTTTATTGTTATAAGGTTTTATATAAGACTATATATAGTCATATATGTATATATATATATCTTATATTATATGACTTTATTGTTATAAGGTTTTATATAAGACTATATATAGTCATATATATATCTTATATTATATGACTTTATTGTTATAAGGTTTTAAATAAGACTATATATAGTCATATATATATATATATATATATATCTTATATTATATGACTTTATTGTTATGAGGTTTTATATAACACTATATATAGTCATATATATATATCTTATATTATATGACTTTATATAAGACTGTACATAGTCTTCTATATAGTCATATATATATATATAATTTGCGAATGAGGAAAGTAGCGAGGCTCCCAGGTGAGGGGTGGGAGGGCTACAATAGTCAGATGCTGGACTATATATTATATATATAGTGTAGTAGTCTGTACTTACCTATAAAGAGCCACACATACAGGAAGGCGTTGATACGGTGATTGCACCAGGAAGCCTAATTAGTGTAATGATTAACACGCTAGCCCCGGAATGGCAAGATCATGTACAAGTTACATGTTGTACGGTTGTTGAACCTACCCTATGTATATGTAAGTGCATTGCCTGCATGAATGTAATTGTAAGCATTAAATGACTTGTGGACATAAACCATTTATAAGACTTATAATTCGAGGGGACAAGTGTAGTAGTCTGCACTGAACTCTCAGGTAAAGAGTCACATATACAGATAGCCGTGTATAGAGTGGTAGCATTAGGGAGCCTAGGCAGTGTAATGGTGTGTAGTCCTCCTATAATATAAATCAATTCCATGATGTTGATTTCTGAATATATAACTATTCACATTTGGTTTTGGTTTTTGGTTTTGGTTTTGTGTGATATCAAACAAAAAGATGTATCGTATCAGGGTGGTTGTATATCAAATATTAAAGACCGATTGCTGTTTCACGAAACCACGATAAAATGCGGTAAACAGAGTAACACAAATTGATTGGTTTATTTATACTGGGATCCGCTCAATATGGCAGTAGAAAAGCTAGACATGGGCTGCCAACCCCCGCGCATACAGTGTAGAACAAGCCACTTACTTATATGCAGGCGTGACGCCTAGAATCTGAAACATGGCATGATTGCAGTGTTAAATGTGCTGGATACGGACCAGGACTACCAGTCCTATACTCTGACAAGTGCCCTCCAGTACCGTGTGAGATACCAGTCATTTAGGTAGCACAACCCTAACGGATCTACCTTCGTGGGAGCAATGGAAGGAAAAGGACCAATTACCCACATTAAAATCACCCCTGCTAATGCGTGGATGTTTTAACAACAAAACATTATGCAGTTGTTAGCAATATATAATTTTGGGCGCGAATAATAATAGAGAATGGGAAGAAGGGGTGCCTTGTTAAAACATGTATAAATAAATGGAAATGAAGAAAGCCTTGCTAACTGTTCTTAAGACATGATGTAAGTATATCATGCCCTATTGTGTTCCATATGACCGCTAACAATGAAAAGAAACAAACAAAAGCGGACAGCTCTCATTAATGGCTACTCTCCGACTGAATTATCACCACAAGTTTGAAGTGGTTGGAAACTGTACCCGCAGTGCACACTACGGTCACTTCACATATCTCGTGTAGCAATCTTTAGTGTCAAAGGTAGGCTGTCACTAGTGTCATGTGTATGATGAAATAGCACCTCTAGTCCATACTCTAGATATGTGCACTTGAACCGTCATTCACACGGTGATGTGGACGATACTCGGCCTTCGACCTCCACTTGGACGAGTGGATTTGGACCTTACCTGAAATAGACACAACATTGGTCGTAATGCGAGCATTGCGCTTGATGCGTGGAGAGGAAGAGACCCTCCCCCCGCCTTCCCAGTCGTCGCGCAGCATTCGCACCTCGCGCGACGCCTGCCTCTCACCCTCCTTCCTCCCCCTCCCCCGGCCCGCTGCTTTCGCACCTCACCTGCCACCGCCCTCCTGACCTCCCTTATAAGGCCGCCCGCCGGCCTCCCTCAGCCACTCGCCTTCCAGCCCTCCTCCGCGCTCTGCCCTGTTTTCCTGTCTGGCTCTCCACCACCGCTGCTTCACCTCGGACCGCTGCCCCCCCTCGGGCTCCTCCAGCATACGCGGACACGGAAAGGGAAGGGGCCGCAAGAGCTCCCGGGCGACCGCCCTGGCCACGCCGGGACCCTCCTCGGGCTCGCCGGGAGGCGCCTCAACACCTCCGGCCCTGGCCTTCCCCTCGGCGACCTCGGGCCGCCCCTCGGGCGCCGAGACAGCCGCGATACTCGAGGCCCTGCACCACCTGACTACGCACATGGACGCCCTCGAGTCGGGGGGAGCCCGAGGAGCATCGGAGCAACTTGAGGCCGCCTACACCATGCCGCCCGCCCCAGCTCCTCGGGCGCGGGCCGCCGCCGGGGCCCGGCCCCTGCCGCCACCTCAAGCGACTCTGCTCGGGGCAGCCCACCCCCACTACCAACGGTACGACTGCCTCGCCGCCCGAGGCGGGCCCGCTCCGCCACCCGCATACCTCCAGGACGTCGCCGAGCAGCACACCCCAGCATCAGCGGGCGACGCCGTCCGCGACATCCTCGCTTCCGCCGAGGCGCAATGCACCGTCAGGCGCCAAGGCATTCCTTCCGATTACATCTTCCCCTCGGACCTCGTGGAGAGGGGCCCTGAGCGGAAACCGGTGAGGAGGGGCGAGGCGACCAGGGACGAGTACAACCTCGCCCTCCTCACCCTCGCCAGCCATCCAGCCTTCCCCGCGCACTCCGTCCAGGGCCTACACCACCACCACCTCACCGTGATGAGGGACATCCTGGTGCATCCATGGCCTACTGTCCGCCGTAATTCCGAGGCCATATTCACCTGGATAGCGGACGGGAGGCTCCCCCACGGATGGCACGATCCAGTTGCCCTCAACATACTGAGGATGGACTCCCTCACCACGCCCGCCGCCCTCACCCAACCCGCCCCGGCAGTACCAGCTCCCCGAGGTGAGGATTGTGCCCGAGGCGCCCCCCTGCCCCGGCCCCAGGTCGACACCCGCATCGCCTATGATAGGCAGACTCACGGGGCCCCCTGCCCCGCCTGGAACCGCGAGCCCGCCTCGTGCGATCGGGCCCCCGTCGGGGAGGCCCACGGCGAGGTGGGAGACAGGCACCGGCACGTATGCGCCTATTGCGCCAACGTGCGGCGCATACTGACGATGCATAGCGAGGCCGGATGCCTCACCAAGCAAGCCCCTTACCTGAAATAGACACAACATTAGAATTGGACTGGAGACTAGACCTTAGACCGACATTTGAACTTCGCCATGGTCTAGAATGCGTTCTTTGTGTTCGTTTTTGTCTTTTAGTTTTTGCCTCTTTTTGTCAGGGCTGAACTTGACTTTTAATTACTTCATTAAATATTCATCGAGTATTTTAATTTATAGAGATAGACCTCATTTGTTTGTTTGTTATAAGTGAAGGTGCATTGCTGACAGAACTTCGACAAGAACGTCGCCATATGTCAGAGCATGGTGGGAGTGGTGATTGGGTGATATTATGGCTACCAGTGTGCAAGAGTTGAACGAGAAAATGAGATTTGTAGAGAAGATGTGGGGTGTTCTCTCCTAACATCTACAAAGGGCGTTGTTACTGTTCTCATGGCAATTGCAGCTCATATGGATAGTATTCTGTAAGGGGCATCCCGACTCAGAATTTGATGCACAGGTCATTCATATACTCAACGCAATTAAGATGCATGTGGTATACATGTGTGATATATGCATAATAGATGTTTAGGCATGTGGCTAATATATGATAATGAGATGCAAAGGTTTGGACAAAGGATTATGTAAATGAGATGACGTCATGGAAAGTTTAGCCGGCGGGTTCAGCGAGCCCTGGGCCGTGAATAAACCATTCAGTATCCAGAAGTCAAAGTGTTCAGACGTCGTACTTTCACAGTATGCACTGCTAAGTTAGACTGTACATGATGGTGAGTGTCAAGAAGGTGGTTTAATCACCGTTGGGTAAGGAATCCGTCAAAGAAAAACCTGATATTTTCGGTGATTTACCAGAGTCGACCGAAATCCTAACTAACGGAGGTATATATGATACAGAACATTCTGACGTTTTCATTGGGAAAGCAGTTTATTAGAATGCCAGGTCTTATCAAACGGTTTATTTCCGAAGCCGCGAAGTTTTACTAAATTATTAAAATACTGATTTTGCTATTCTGGGAGAGATTAATTGGATCAGCTTTCCTTATGTGACGACAGTTTTATCAGAGGTAATTCAAAATGAGACTATCAGCAAGCTATTTTAGAAATAGTCAAGCTTTTTGAAAAACTGGGATTCACAATTAGCAGAGATAAGTCAGTACTGAGACCAACACAATGCTTAGCGTTTTGAGGTTTCAAGTTAGATTCGATAAATATGAACGTAGCCCTGAGATTGGGTCACATGGTGCAGCACCTGCAGGGTCCACTCACGTGGGACGTTCGAGGGGGCTGACAGGTGGACAGACAGAGACACAGAGAAAGAGAGAGAGAGGTAGACAGAGAGAGATAGAAAGAGAGGGAGAGAGATATAGATATATAGAGGGAGATATATATAGAGATATAGAGATAGATTGGCTGGTTGTTGGAGTTTTACGTCTTGGCAACATTTGAGGTCATCAGGACGGGTACCGACTTGTGACAGTGCGCACTAATGGCGACTTTATAGTGTTGCCCCACTGGGAGACCAGGCCGGCAGAACTATGACCGGATATCCCACTAAGTCCCAGGGACGATGGGGGAGGTGGGGGTCACGTGGAATATGTGAGGAGCGCGCAACAAAGAGGAAGAGGTGGAGAGCAAAGGTTGGCGAAGGGGATACACTTTTAGGGAAGATGCTGGAAGGCTACAACATATTTTTTAAATACATGGAAACAGCCACAAGAAAATCTATGTAGCCCATATAAATAGATGGGGTCTTTGAGCAGTAAGAAATGGGGTCAAGATATTAAACTCCTCTATTACAGTGGTGTTAAAACAAATACGGATCCTATTTTGAGAAGTGGGTAGGTTATGTAACTATAAATACAACCAGATGTTCTTTAACCCTCGTTTGATCGGGTGCCAATATTGGCAAACATTTTTTAATCAAAGGAATTTGCTAATTTTGTTATGAGTTGAGGCCACCACAGCCTAGATGTGACAAGTTTTTGAGCATTCAAGATGCGTTGGATTGAAATGATTGTACAAGAGGATAATAGAATATAAGAAGTAGGAGGAAGTAACAATAAAGTGTGGTGAATTGTTTTATCGATAACCAATCCTTACAGACTGAATGTTTGATTGATTATTGTGATTGAATTGCTTAAGTACTATCAACCCTTGGTAACTGAATTGTTTGATCGATTACCAATCTTTACTGATTGAATTGTTGGACATTATTTAGTGCGCGGTCCCCCAAGTTCTTTAATCCGAACCAGATATGGTCGCTTTAATAGACAGGTGAGATGAGGTGGGGTCTTCTGTGATCCCTCTGAGGTATGGGGTAATAGGGTAAGGTAAGGGGTAAGAGGGTATGGGGTAATAGGGTCTTTGTAGACTACGGATACTGCGGTAGACAGCTCGCTACAGTAGCACCACTTTTGATTACCTACAGTTCACCCTCGTCACGACGACCCACACTACGCTGATAGACGCCTTCCCCCGACACCTAAAGAAGGGGCGGCGCTCCCTGATGCTTCTTATTGCCATCTGCCTCATTCTCTACCTCCTGGGTCTCTTCATCGCTACGAGGGTAAGTGATTTTGCTTTTGTTGTTTCTTTTTTCATTATTGACCTTTCTTTCTTTTTTTCGCATTAAAGCTGCATAGTCCGATAGAAGCTTAACATTTTCAAAACCAAAACACTGGTTTGATCCTACATATCCAATATCTAATCAGTTATTAAGCATTTGTTGTTGCATAGAAGGATATACTAAGTCAATTTAATATAATCTGTTATTGCTTAAGTCTATAGGGTCAGAGTTTTGGTAAGCACGCCAAAATAAATGTTGCATACTTTCGCTTCAGATATCTCCCAAGTAATTCATTTAAAATCAAATTTACTTCAAACTAAAATATGGTAGATTATAGTGATCAACCTAATATATTTATCTCAGGGGAAAAAAAGCTCGAAACTATCAGGCTATGCATCTTTAAGCTCTTTTCTGGCTGTCTCACCGACCAGTGCATTGTGTAATGCCATCACTGCGAGCGTATATTCGTAGCTTAAGCTTCATACCGTCTTTGACTGAGTGCATTCATGAGGCTTGCTTCTTGTCCCTGCTTACACTAATAATAATAATAATAATAATAAAACATTTATATAGCGCCCAATCCAGCAAGCCGTTCTCAGGTGCTTTATATAACAAACAATTATACAGAATTTCACCTAGTTAAAAGCAGATTTAAACAAATGTGTCTTAAGACCTTTTTTAAAAGCACCAACAGATTTACAATCTGTGATATATCCTGGCAGAGCATTCCATAGTCTTGGGGCAGCAATACTAAAAGCACGATCCCCAAAGCCTTTGAGTCTGCTCCGAAGAACTCTAACTGGCTGGAGACTGTGGAGCGCAGTGTTCGAACATTTGTTATCTCCTGGAGCATATCTCTCATATATTCTGGAGCCTGATCATGCAAGGCACTATATACAAGAAGCAGCACCTTGAAATCAATTCTCTTCTCTACAGTCCTCCCGTACGTAGTGAACTTTGTCTGTCCTGCCAACTCCGGAATCGCAGAGAGAACTTGTTGTATTTACGATCGACTTCAATATTAATACGTCAAGCCGAGCGGCAGGCATTGTGAAAGTACGTCTGAACACTTTGACTTCTGGATACTGAATGGTTTATTCCCGTCCAGGGCTCACTGAACCACTGGCTAAACTTTCCATGATGTCATCTCATTTACATACTCCTTTGTCTCACTCACTGTCTACAACATTATTCATCTCATTAGCATATATTACAGACATGTCTGGATGTCTTTTACGCATATATCACTCCCCCCTTTAAAGTATTTCTGAAACATGCAATGTTTTAAAATGACCATCACTATAACTATAAATACCCAGTAAAATGAACATACAATAATCAAACATATATGCGTACTTAGCTTAAACCACAAGTTCTAGCGAATGTCTCAGCACACTATGGCACTGAAGTCCTCTGAGTGTCCGGCTGCTTAGCCTCCCCATGATATATTGTCCATTAATTACACCACACGCACCAAATGCAGCTGAAACACAACTTAAGCCTACCATGCACATGTGTTCGTGTGTATACACTCAACGTGACTGACTCACTACAGGTCTAACCTGCTCGCCAGCCTAATCACCCGACCTGACCTACTTAGATTAGCCGCACTGTTTACATTTGGCTACGACACTGACCTACTCTGCGTCTGCTCGACTGGTTCGGGCTGCCCCCGCTCGGGCGCCCTTATAATCTGAACCCTATTCCCATACAACATATTCCCCGCCTCATTTAAAATCTGATATTCTCTCCATGAGACACCCATGCGACCAAAAATTACCCATTTTTTCCATTCCCCTGCATTATTTTTGTACTTTATCTTGTCCCCAACTTTCATAGGCTTGTGTGGCTTACCGCATTTTTTGTCATGAAACACTTTCTGGCTTTGCTGTCTTTTCGCTGTCTGAACTTTCTTCGGATTTTGTGTCTCGGGTACCAAAATTTCTTCCGCCATCGGCAACCTCCCTCTCAGCCTTCTGCTCATGAGAGGCTGAGCTGGAGATGCATTCAAGACGGGCAATGGAGTGTTCCGATAATTCAACAAAGCTAACTGAAAGTCTGTCTTTGTTTTCTCACATTTCTTCAACATGTCCTTTACCGTTTGCACAAACCTCTCAACCTGGCCATTGCTTCGTGGATACTGCGGACTGGAATACACGGCTTTAAAACCATAGTCTTGTGCAAACTTCCTGTACTAATGGCTCTTAAATTGCGGACCATTGTCTGAAATGACCTGACTAGGAATACCGTGCCTCGCAAAATTATCCTTTATCGCCTCAATGACTGTGACAGATGACGTATCACTCAACAACGTTACCTCTGGATACTTTGTGTAATAATCGACAGTTATAAGGTAATTTTTATGGTTTAACTCAAACAAGTCTGCTCCTACTTTCTCATATGGCTGACAGGCTATCTGGTGGTTTATCAACGGCTCATTATGCAAACTTTTCCGGTTGTTCTGGCAAGTGTCACACCGACTGACTTTTTCCTCAATTTGTCTGTTTATGTTAGGCCAGAACATGCAGTCTCGCGCTAACTGCTTGGATTTTGTCATGCCCAAGTGCATTTCGTGTAACGCCTCAATCATCTCCCCGCTGAGACCCGGAGGTACCACCACCCGATTGCCTTTGATGACCAGATTGTTTTCTACCGTTAACTCGTCTTTGTGTGGGATGTACTGTCTAAGACACGGCGGTGTCTGTATGCGTGTAGTGTCCCACCCATCTGCAATGTGTGCGATTAACATGGACATGGATACATCTTTTTCATATTCTCTGACAATTTTACTTAACAAACTTGACGATTGCATGTCCACTGCGGCAATGCAGAACGTGTCATCGAACAGGCTACCATGACCTACATTAGCACTATGTGCTCTGGACAACGTGTCTGCGAAAAACATCAAAGAACCCTTCACATGACACGCTTGAATATTGTAGTTTTGCAAACGCATTCTCTGCATTTGGCCGAAAGTTTGTGAATCGGTTTTTGCATTATCGCCACCAACGCCTTGTGGTCGGTTTGAATTTGAACCTCCTTGTCAAAGATATAGTCATGAAATCTCTGGCATCCGAAACATATGGCGAGCATTTCTTTCTCTATCGTGGCATAACCACACTGTGCTGAATTGAGCGCACGAGATGCGAGTGCGATTGGCTTGCTTTCTTGCATTAACACAGCACCTAGACCTGATTGACAGGCATCTACCTGAATGACAATGGGTTTGTTTACATTATAATAAGACAACACAGGAGCAGTTCTCAACTTCTCCTTCAACTTATCAAAAGCACCCTGCTGTTTGGTGTGCCAGTGCCATGCTACATCCTTAGCGAGGAGCATGCGCAGTGGTCTGGAAATCTCGGACATGTTAGGTATGAACTTGTGCACATACCCAACCATGCCCAGGAACCTTTGGATGCCTTGTTTGTCGCGCGGCTCTGGCATGTCAACGATTGCTTGTATTCTGTCTGGATCAGGCTTCACCCCCTGTTGGGTAAGTTTATGACCTACATACTTTACTGTAGTTTTGCATTGCAAAGATTTTGTCTCGTTTAGTTTGAGATTTACCGACCTAGCTCCGTCCAACACGGCCTTGATCCTCTCGTTGTGTTCCTCAACCATTGACCCATATACCAAAATGTTGTCTGTGACTATCCCGATACCGGGTAGATCGCCCATGACACGGTGCATTTCCTGAATAAAAATGTCACCGGCTGTTTTGATGCCAAAAGGCATGCGGGTGTACCTGTACCGGCCCCACGGAGTGTTACACGTGCACAGACGCAAACTTTCTTCATCTAACTCTATTTGCCAATACCCTGTCATTGCATCCAAAACCGAAAAATATTTTGCATCTGCCGTCTTGGCAATAATTTTGTCAATTGTTTTGGTAGGGAAAGGCCCTCTCTTTATCGCTTTATTCAACTTAGTCGGATCCAGACAAATCCTTATCTTGTTTTTTTTTTTTTACGATTGTTATTGAATTAACCCACTTGGTAGGTTCATCCTGCTCAACTATTACACCTAACTCTACCATGCGGTCAAGTTCACTACATACTTTACTTTGAATAGCAAATGGGATTTTCCTAGGTGGATCTATAACAGGTTGTACAGATTTATCAACATGAATGACAGCATTTGCTTTGATAAGACCTAAACCTTGAAACACGTCTTTGTATTCGCCTACCAGCTGTTCAGCTCGGGCACTGGGACTGTCGTTCGGCTTGGAAATGTTCGTCGGCACGGCAGAGTGCACCTCGTCAACCCGCGCCAGCAGGTTCAATGGCACACAAGCCTGTTTCTCCAAAATAGGCTGACAGCTCCGCACCACTTGGAACCTCAAGTTTCTGCCATTCACGTCGACCGACGCCTCCCCGTCAGGAGTGATCCGATGCCCCGAGAATGTCACCAACGAACACCTGGTGTTCATCAGCTGCCCCAGAGCGACTCTGTCGAAGACATTCCTCGGAAGCACGTTTGCCTCCGACCCGGTGTCGAGCTTGAACTTGACAGGGCGACCGTTCACTCGGACGGTCGTATACCGCAGCTCGGCATCTTGCTTGGCACCGCAGTCAACGGCACCGACGAACAGATCCGTTGTCAGCATGGGTATTGCTCAGAATTGTGAGGGTCGAGCTCTTCGATGGCCAATTCATTGACCCTGCCCAATCTGCTCCGGCAGACCTTACCGAAGTGCCCGATCTTCTTGCAGGCTATGCAAGCTTTGCCTTTCGCTGGGCAGACTCCCTGGCGGTGTTCGTACCCACAGTTCTGACAGCGGATCTTGAACTCTCCTGCACCGGCACCGCCAGAATTCCAAGATGGCGATTTCCAAGATGGCATCGCCGATGACCGGACCGCCGGTGCACCGGTACGCGCAGTAGCATAGTTCTTAAGAAAATCAATTTCCTTACTCTTAACATCTGATTTGGTGTCCTCCAACAGATCCGAACTGAATTCACTTATTTCGCACATACTCACACACTTCTCCAGAGTTAACTCCGCAGTTTGCAGCAGATTGTTACGCAAATTAATGTTTTTTATGCCAGCCACCAACCGATCGCGCAACAGCGACTCCTCCACTGTCCCATATTCGCAATCCTTTACTTTGTCCCTTAGCGCCGTGATGTATGGGGCCATAGTTTCTGTAGCTTGATTATGCGAATTAAACTTGTACCTTGTTAATATCAAACTGCACTTGCCTATACAGTATGTCTGGAATGCTTCTGTGAGTGTTCCGATCCTGTCTCGGTCAGCGAGCACGATGGACATATTGGCGAAAACTTTTTGCGCTTCTTCGCCAGCGACGTGAAGGAAGATGCAGCATTGCACTCGTTCTGCCTTCAATATGACACCTGCCACAATGGCATATATGTCATATGCTCTGATACATGTTTTCCAGTTTGAGTACAAGCTGACCAGGCGGCCGCAAACCCGGCAGTGTATTAGCGGGCGGCATTCTTCCTCATCAGACACCATGTGAAAGTACAACGTCTGAACACTTTGACTTCTGGATACTGAATGGTTTATTTCCGTCCAGGGCTCACTGAACCGCCGGCTAAACTTTCCATGACGTGATCTCATTTACATACTCCTTTGTCTCACTCACTGTCTAGAACATTATGCGTCTCATTAGCATATATTACAGACGTGTCTGGACGTCTATTACGCATATATCACAGGCATTGAACCACTTCTCATAGCAAAGTGTTGGGAGTAGAATGCATATACTAGTTGATATAACCTGCCAACTTCTTTCTTTTTTACCCTTTGATGTACTTTCCGCTCTAATCAATCTGATATCACGTTTTGCTATTATGGTTATTTGTTTAAATGATATAAATTTCACTTTCTCCACTTCAAATAGCTAAAGATTTAATGCTAAATTGTTTTTGTTTTTTTTCATGTTATTAATGCTCTAATGTGGAGTTTTGTACCTAGGGCCTCTGGTATGCATATATATTTGGACTACGTCTTGGCTGAGAGCCATCGTATATATCGATAGTGATAATACCTTTATTGTATTTATTACCTGGTGCCATTCAGTTCGTGATCATATACAATAGGCT
This sequence comes from Branchipolynoe longqiensis, assembly GCA_030323885.1. Classification (NCBI taxonomy): domain Eukaryota; kingdom Metazoa; phylum Annelida; class Polychaeta; order Phyllodocida; family Polynoidae; genus Branchipolynoe; species Branchipolynoe longqiensis. The sequence goes on from CM059198.1 coordinate 39,567,847, forward strand.
GGTCAGGAACCTGAACGCCACTAAACCCTTGTTCAGTATATGTATGTCTACAGGTGCGAGCAGGTTTGCTCGGCTCGCTCATTCTCAAATATCTGACATATTCATTGCACATGGGATACTACAATAATGGAACTGCTCTCTTGGGTGATACATATGAAGTCATAATAAACGGGTGGGGCAAAATGTCAGGTACATTTCAGTCTCACTCTTCATGGTCAATTCTTACAAGTATGTTTGCACAATTAACCCAGAAAAAGAATGTACATGTATATATTCAACTGTCACCATTCCTGGTTCTTTGGGAAATTCCAAATACACATGATGAAAAGGCGTTAGGGTAACTAGGGAAGGCTTAAAGTGCACTCAACTACTGCCTAACTGTTGTGTTGGGTTAGTTATTATCCCTTTCTGCTGGTGTATATTTGCCACCAATGTTTTATGAAGGGTTGGGAATGGCAATGCAAATTTAACCAAAGGAATTGTCAATGTTGAACCGTATCTAATACTTTAGTAAGGGTTTATAACCGAAGTTACATTTGTTTTTAAATCAATGGTATGGCTACATATTAGGTAGGCCAATTCACTCGTGATATATGCGATGTTGCTGATGTAATGCTTAGATGCATAGAATTGGGGAGGGACCAGACATGGACTACCAGATCACATGGTCTGAGACCTAAGACTGGTGGGGTGGGGGTGGAGGTGGCGGCTTGCAAAATGAATGTGCTTTTAGGTCGAGTGATGTAAATGCACTATCACTATCAGCATGACATTGCGTTAGGAGGCTGGGGGGGGGGGGGGGGGGGGGCTAAACTAAGCCAAGATATTAACCAATATTATGTGGTTATAAAAGTTTCCACAGAGTACTTCTGATTTCACATAGAAGACTTACTACTGCACACACAGGGCCTACTTCTACTACTAGTACTAGTACTACACACACGAGGCACCCAGTCTATGCTAACTGATACAGTGTCCACGACACTGAGATTTTAAATTAGTCCAACACGCTCAACTAGACTGTGTTAAGCAGATAGGATAACTACTCTAATTTGCCAACATGTGTTGTACATGTAGGATTGATTACTCACTCGGCATTGTAGCTGTTACTTCCTGGAGAGAAAGCCAACGACCAAGTGGTATAAAAGATATATGCACAGCGTTACCACACACAGGTGGTTTCGGCGTGTCGGAATGAGGAATTGATCTAGACATATAGTCTAGTGTCTAACACTGTTAGTAACAGTCAGGGACCCATGAACACAATTACTGGCTAGGCTGATTAATGGGTATTACCTGTCCCTCCGCCTCCTTAATCTCTGTGGGTGGGGTGTGGAAGGTGGACAGCTGTCACTTGAAATTAACATCAGAGCCCTGCTCAATGTGAGTCAGTGTATAGTAAGTAGTGAGAGATAGCATTGAATAGCATGTTGTTTGTTTTATCTTCAAATAAGCATATATAAAAATTCGAACCAACAGAGGAAGCAGGTTGGCCGAGCAACGTCCGAAGCAAGAGTGGTTGGACCAGGCTGGCGGGTAGGGACGAGGCGACGAAACGCCACCTGATGGATTCGAACCCAACTACCTACTATCAATGCCATTTAAACACAGAAGGGGGAGACACTGCTTATCCACTACACCGGCAGATCACGGATATACGCGTGTTTTTATATATATATATATATATATATATATATATATATATATATATTTTACCTCGGTACTAAGCCTCTGGCTACTCATGGTCGAGGGAGAAGGAAGCAACATCCGGATACAGCAATTAGCATATTCCCTCATAACGGCAGGACGTTACGAGCAGTTCAGCAGTTTTTACCAAGTAATACCAAAGATACCAGAGTAAGTACAGGACAAGAAACTTACATGGAGTGCTACGAATGCATATAGCATACACTGATGTTCTTTTTGTGTTGCTAAGTATCATGTTAACATAGTTATTCATGAGATTGTGTTCATTATCCGGTGCGGTAGATTTTTTTGGGGCACCTCCATTTTTTGTGCCGCCCATTGCCGAACGGAGAGATGTTTGGCTGGAGCCAATTCATCGTTTAGATTAGTTTTAGGGAATATTAATAGATTTCCCAAGGCTAAGGCGTACCTCCGAGTTTCATAGGATTTTCTTCAACTTGTTGGCATAATAGCGACAGGAGGGAGAAGTGTATCTTACAGAGAGTGTGGGAGGGATCAGTACCCTCGATTGGTTTCGGTTTGGTTTGTCCAACCGTCGCACTTTCGACATACCATTTAGCTTTCCACGCCTCGATTAAACCGGTGTAAATACGGATTTAATACCCAATAGTGCCATAAAGCATGTTAACGCACTGTTCTGTGTGTTCAGTTGTTCCTTGAGCTCGTTTTAATAAACCTTTGTTGGTTTTCAGACAACTCGAGATGGCCGCGAAGCGGAGTAAGGTGGGTGTACCACACACGCTTAGTGAAGGGGATGCGACCCCTGGACTGGAGTCGGCTCCATCACGTGACCACTCGCCCGAGCCAGGGCCGTCCAATGCTGATGACCGGGTGGTTTGTCTCATCCGCGAGCAGCTACAACACCTGCTCCCAAGCAAAGTCTCGGCAAAACAAACTCCCGCTTCCGCTTCAGAAGAGTCGGAATGGGAGGACATGTCTGAAGCTCAGCAGACCACCGACTCTGAGGTGGGGTTTCCCTCAAGAAAGAGGAAACATGCAAAAAAAGGACTCCTCCGATGGGGATGAGTACTACAAAGCTCGGAATAAGGCCAGAAAAGTCAAATGGACCAAAAAGAAGTCCAAATCCAAGAAGAAAAAGAAGAGTAAATCCTCCTCTTCCGATTCTTCGCAGGATTCGACCACCACCAATTCGGAATCGGACACTGAACATACCGGAAAGTATGTAAAGATCAGTGGTAAGGTGGTTAAGAAGATCATGGTACAGAAGAAAAAGAAAATTAATACCTGTACCCTGATGAGGAAGACCATTAAGGGCCATTTCCACACTTTCAAGCCTGCCGAAATCATCACTAAATTGGCAGAGCAATTCACCAGCATCAAGGCCATCCCAGAGGCCACCTTCAAAGAGATGGACGCGGACGTCACCATGAGTGAAGTTTGAGGCTTGCCTCCACACGGTCCACAAGGGCATGCTTGTGGCTCTAGCAGCGGTTACACCTATTGCTAACCGTATGATGACCGATAACAAGTTCTCTACCTTGTGTTCGGATATGGATTCGGGCATTGCTTTCCTAATGGCGACGAGCAATTTCCTTTCATACAGACATTTGAAAACGTCTTCATGTCTGTCACCACCGATGCTGGGAAAGAGGTCACCTGGTCCCAAAAGATTGTCGACAACGACGGCAAGGAATATACGCTATTCCTGGCTCCCAAGCCTGTCAAGGGCAAGCCCTTAGACAAGACCAAGATGTTCGGGGGCCAGCTCCAATACCTGTTCAAACAGGTCGAGACAGCAGCCAAGCAATCCAAACATTTGGATTCCAAGAATGCCGACAACACAAGCCGGTACAAGAAGATCCATCAGGATTTTCGCACTCAACGGACCGGTCAACAAGGGAACCAGTTCGGCAGCGGCAACTTCAGCTACCAGGCATGGAGAAGGGGACAGCGGAACCAGTATGGCTGGAACAACAGCAACCGCCCCTTCAAGAGGGAATCAAACCCCCAGAAGCCGTTCCCCCGACCAGGCAAAAAATAGAAGTTGCGACACAGACCCCTGTAAGCAATTTTAAAGCGGGAAATATTGCTAACCATTTAAGTGACTGGGAAGAAATTACTGATAATCAAACAGTCCTTGATATTGTACGAGGGGTACCTATTCCCTTTATAGAACAGCCTATCCAAACCAATATACCCTTTCCCTATCGGTTGGACGCACTAGAAAAACAAGCATTACATAAAGAAGTAATTAAATTTTGTAACAAGGGAATTATTGAACAAGCCCAACATGTCGAGGGAGAATATATCTCAAACATATTTTCCAGACCCAAGCCCAATGGCTATTTAAGAATGATTTTGGACTTAACCACACTTAATAAGATAGCAGAATACAAACATTTTAAAATGTTTTCTTTAGAAACAGCTCACGACTTAGTTACACCCAATTCTTGGCTTTCAAGTGTTGATTTAAGAGATGCTTATTATACAATTCCAATATATAAAGCAGACAGAAAGTTCCTCAGATTTATCTGGGAAGGACAACTTTATGAGTTTACATCCTTGCCAAATGGCCTAGCGTGTGCACCACGTTTATTTACAAAATTGTTGAAACCAATTTTCTCAGAGATGGCAAAGAAAGGTCATGTGATGTTCCCTTACATTGATGATTCCTTTATTGTTGCACAAACAGAACACGACTGTCAACAAGCTATAGATGATTTATGCCAAGCATTGCTGCGGTTAGGATTTTACATACATTATACTAAATCTGTGCTGATACCAACAAAAACATTAAAATATTTAGGTTTTTTTATCGACACAGAGGAAATGACAATTTCGTTGACACCTGATAAACTAGATAAATTTAAGACTACAGCCTTGACTTTATTAAAGATAAAAAGACCAAGGATACTCTAAGTAGCAGTCCTTATTGGAGTGATGGTAGCTTATGCACCAGCCATTTTGTATGGTAAGGCACATATTAAGTCCCTTGAAATAGACAACAATTTAGCACTAGTCAGGACCAAAGGCAATTTTGAGGGGCTTATGAAGATCTCGCAAGATGGCTATGATGATATTCATTGGTGGCTAACCCACATTGATTATGCACAAAATCCCATCAGAATGGGTGAACCCAATACAATAGTTACTACAGACGCATCTTTAGAAGGGTGGGGTGCACACAGGGATAACCTTGCAACAGGAGGTCGCTGGATAGACGACGAGATTTCCGACCACATAAATGTTTTAAAACTATGTGCTATCTATTTAGGACTGCAGAGTTTAGTGCGAGTGCCTAAATTCCATGTACATTTTTGACATTATTTGCCACAAATGGGGAGTCCCAGAAGTCAATTTGTTTGCATCACGTAGGAACAAAAAGATTACTAAATATGTGTCTTGGCATCCCGAACCAGACGCCTGGAAGGTGGATGCTTTCTCTATGATTTGGAATGATAAATTTGATTATATCTTCCCCCCATTCAGCATAATCAACAGAGTCGCTAGGAAGATCAGGCTGGATCAAGCACATGCAGTGCTAATAGTGCCAGAGTGGAACACTCAACCCTGGCGAGCAGCAGTGGCATGGGGAGCGAGAGACTCTTTAAGATTCCCCAGAGGACCAACAAACCTACAACACCAAGGACGGGTGACAAAGGAAGGGGACATATCCACGACACCCCTATTGGCATTCCTTTTTTAAGCAAATACTTGCAAAAATTTGGATTAGATAAAATTTCGCAAGATCGACTAATTTCACATGCATGGAGACCAGGAATGGTCAAATTATATTCCAGTTATTTAAAGAAATGGGGCATTTATTGCTTGATAAACAAGGTAAAGCCAATGGAACCATCCATTTCCCAAGTCTCCGGTTCTTAAGAATGATGGAGGACGAAGGACTGGGTTATGGAGCCATCAATGCAGCTAGATGTGCGCTCTCGGTTATTTTACCCAGGATAGATGGAGAGACAATTGGGAAACATGAAGTTCTTCATTGGTTTATGAGATCCGTTTATGAAAGGAACCCTCCAAAACCAAAATACAGTAGATTTTGGGATGTATCGGTAGTGTTTAAATTATTTCAAACATGGCTGAGTAATAAGCACCTATCAGTTAAACAGCTAGGTTATAAGTTAGCAGTTCTTTTACTGTTGGTAACAGGTCACAGAGGACAGACAATTGTAGCCCTCTCACTTAACGGCCTGGACATTGACAAGAAGGAGGCGACGTTTGATTTAGACAAGTTATTGAAATCAAACCGCACAGGAGATCCGCTATCCACGATTCATGTAAATAGCTTTCCAGATGACAAGAAACTTTGTGTAGTGTCATCGATTACGGCTTATATATCCAAGACAAAGGAAATCCGGAATTCAAGACAGTTTTTGGTAAGCTTTATTAAGCCACATAAGGCTATCTCCAGAGACACACTCGCCAGATGGACGATTACCATGCTCAATACAGGACGCTACGCTTCTCACTCTACAAGAGGGGCTATGGTCTCAAAGGCGAGACAGCTATGGATCTCAGTGAAGACAGCAAGGTCGTTTGCTAAACATTACAACAAACGACGAGAGAAAACGAGCGGTGTAGCCACCCTCTTGCTCACCAACTAGAGAAAATGGGTGAGAATGACACGATTTGATATTAAAACTGAAACATTGCTATGTTCATCAGAAAATTGAGGATAAAAATGAGGCTACGTAAAGGTCTCCCTCGACCACGAGTAGCCAGAGGCTTAGTACCGAGGTAAAATAGTATAGTTATACGAATCTTACCCTGGTACAGATGATGGATAACTCTTGTTTTCCCGAGGTACAAGCCTCGGATAGTCATGGGCTAGGGCCCGCCCACCACACGCTGCCATGACTATTACGTTTGCTTGTGCCAAAGACGAAAACACTAGAAATTCCATTCATTTAAGCTCATTTTTATCCTGAATAATTAGGTGAAGATTGCTGTACCCGAATGTTGCTTCCTTCTCCCTAGCCCATGACTATCCGAGGCTTGTACCTCGGGAAAACAAGAGTTATCCATCATCTGTACCAGGGTAAGATTTGTATATCTATACCATATATATATATATATGTCTAAGACGGTTTTATTGCATTTTGATAGATGAAAATATTTAAGGTTTTTAGGATATTTCTTTTGAGTGAACGACCACAGAAGATCCCACCCCCAATGCTGCCACGTAGTAGTAGTTGTGGCAGCAATCGTGATATATATATATATATGTACTATATAATTTATTATGTGGATATAAATAACGGCAGCCCCTTAATGTCTCTCTCTAACCACCTTACCTTCCTTGTTATTCACTGTGGAGCGGGCATTCTCTCCTGCTAGATATATAGTAGGAGGCAGCAAGTAAGGGGTGATCTAATCAAGAGACACCAATGCCTTTCTGCTTTCTGCGGTAAGCCATGTTCGCTGGTCCTTGGTTTGCTACAATCAGTCTGTTCCTGTTCAGAGCGGGATCTACGTCCTCCAACTGATGGACAACTACAGCGCGACGTATGCCCTCCTTGCCCTCGGAATCATCCTGTGCCTCGTACTCAGCTGGGTGTATGGTGAGTCGTCGTGGTAGAGAACACCAATTAACTGTAATTATTCCCCATAATATCATCAGGCTGCTTCCCAAATACCATCTTATTAAAGCTGCATAGTCCAATAAAGGATCAAATTTTGAAAACCAAAGCAATCATCTAGAATTGATTCTACATATCTAACTTATATATGTATGCACTTATTAAATATTTGTTTCTGCATAGAAGGGAATGCTGAGTCAATTTAATAGAACCTGTTATTGCAGAAGTCTATGGTGTCAGGGTTTTGGCGTGCTTGCCAAAACTAATTTGAAATGTTTGCACTTCAAATATCTCAAAAGTTAGCCAATTAAAATAAAAGCTATTTCAGACTAAAGTAAAGTAGATTATAATGATCAATCTAATATATCTATCTCAGAAAAATGACAGTGTCCAAACCATCGGACTATGCAACTTTAAACTAGTCTATGCGACTTGACCAACTTTCCAACATCTAGCCACATAGAAACTAACAAAGATCATGGTCTATGCATGTTTGCTTGTTTTCTGCTGGCGTTAGTAGACCTACTCTTGTTGGTTTCTATAAATGATGTGCATGTCATGGGCTGGTATAAATATTCAAATGATCAGTTGGTCGGACAAATTCAGTCTATATTTAGCACTTGGGTGTAATTGGGACAAGTCCTATTGACATTTCCGGCCATGGCCGCATGTTACTGTCATATTTCTTTCAGTTAAATATATTGCATTATTCCTTATAATCTACCTTACTATAATTTGAAGTCATTTTTATTTAAATTCCTAACTTTGGGTATTGCTTGCTTTTGGGGGTGTGTAACCTTATGACGGTTACCGGCTGCAAAACTGCAGCAATGAGGAAAGGGCACCGATAAATCGGTCCAATCTTGGGTTGAAGATTAATCTTCAGGTGGGACGGTTGTAGAAGCTGGGGATGTCTTTACAACATTCAAAACGATGAATCGTTGGGGCGACCCCGAATCACTCCAGTCCGGCAGTAGCAGAGCACTCACATTCAGTCACAGCAGCAAGGGTTCAGGAGGAAGGGACGGGTAAAGGTGGGTCCAGCAGGTTCCAGCAACAAGAATAAAGCGAGAGAAACGATAAGGTACAGGGCCCCACCCAACCAAACAACTCCCTTGATCAGGGGGAGAAGTAAGCCCGGGAAAAGAAAAAAAGGGTACAGTATAGGAGAGAGAAATTAGGAGAGTTGGGTCAAAGGACCGTGTCTCTTTGCTCTATCGTGACCAGCCGGTGAGCCAAAGACACGGACAGAGTAAGAGTAGAAAGCGAAATGCTAGCAGGCTCCCCCTCCTGGAATTCTTTTCAGACATTATCAAGGAGGAGCCTTATCAAGGAGATAGAGAGAGGTGTGGATGAAGTGCGGTCCGGATAGCAAGTGACTTTGGGTATTAGTGATGTATTTCATAAAGGGAGACACATCGAGGGTTGGAGAAAGTCATTCACTCGGTTGGCTCTAAGGACTCACCCTTACAGTTTATTTAAAGTCACTGCCTCCCAATACCCAAATAGATTGTTTGTTTGTTGTTGTTTTACATCCTAGCAACATCTAAGGTCATATCAGGATGGGTACCGACTTGTGACATTACGCACTAATGGCAATTTTATAGTGCTGCCCCACTGGGAAATCAGGCCACCGGCACCATGACCCGATATCCCACTCAGTCACATTATCCTGACACCGAGCTAACCAGCCCTTGCTCTATCCTAATAATGCTGAGCACCAGGCTAGGAAGCGACAAGTATAAATTTTTAAGTCATTGGTTTGACTCGACCGGGAACCGAACTCGTGATCTTCGAGGCCTGTACTCTACCGATTCGGCCACCGCGCCCGGTCCCAAAATAGAAGATGCATATGAGAACCTACATTAGTAGCAGAATGATAGAGATGGACGATGCAGTTAAAACACCGAATAATTACATAATTAATAATACTCATACACCGGGTTTACACTTCCATATTTGAACTGAAAACATGCAAAATTACATTCGGTGTACACACCGAAATGGTGGACGCCATAGTCTTTAGCAGTGATAAGTTCTATTAAATTGACTGAGTATTCCTTCTATGCAACAACAAATATTTATTAATAATTGCACCAATATCCACGTTGGAAATATAATATAAAATGTTGGCGAGTGTTTTGATTTTCAAAATTTGATACTTTAATCAAACTGTGCATTGTTTTTTCCGGACGTATAGGATGCACGTGAAAAGTGAGTTGTATATGGCAACAGGCAGCTCTCGAAAAGCTTGGGGGAGTCGGAGGGTGGGGCTGGGGGGAGGGGGGGGCTTTGTATCTAGAGTAGGAAATAACTAAGGGAAGATCTCTAATTGCTGAACACCTAATCAAAATTAGTTCCAAATGTTTCAAATCAGTCTAATAGTTGTGGAAGAGAACCTACTCACCTTATTCACGCGCGACCTAATTCGTCATCAGAACGAGGCTGAGTAAGCGTCGGTATTGGAAATGGCCATAAGACATTACTGTGTGCTGATGTGTATGAACTATTACAGAAATTAAAGGAGTAAAATTTGAAGATATTCACTTTTCAAATATCATATTCATTTTTGCATACCTTTTTTCTATTTATTGGTCAATTTTCATGAAGATTGAGTGATGATCAGAGATGCATTTCAGTAGGCAATGCCAATGTCAACAAAGTCACTCACCTTGGCTGCCAATCTTTCCTTAAATTCAAAATTGCATAACTTTCTTAATATAGATATATTAAAAAAATATATTTGAACCCTTTTAAAGCTTTTATTAATTTGTAATTACTAAGACTAGTTGTTTAACTGTGTTGCACAGATAGCTATGCGGACAGTGCTGCATTACATGATACCACCATAACTATGCAGACTTGAAGTTGACAGTCACATTGTAGTTAAAGAATGGGAAAAATCACCATGCAAGAGTCACCCAATCTTCCTGAAAATTGGCCAATAGATAGAAAACAGGTATGCAAAGATGAATATGTTACTTTCAAAAATGAATACCCTCAAATCTGAGTGATTTCGAGAGGTTTTGGTCGACAAAAAAGTATTCACATCACTTTACATACAGCGGCGCCTCGCCGACGCGTAAGTGCACTCGGTCTGGTTTCAACATGGCCGCGGCGTAAATAGGGTGAATTAACCAGGCGTTCTTAAAAGGGGATAATATATTATTATTCACTTCAATACGATGCTTTATTTCAGACTCAGCATTATGGCAGTTACATAAAGTAGTCTGTAGTGGGTACATGTAAGAATAACTGTGAGTAATATACAAGTGATACTTGTTATTCTTGGTGTAGCTAACAATACTGACTGAATGACAGGTGGCTCTCGAAGCCTTCTGGGACGCCACCTTGTGTTTCATACCATCAACATTAGACACGGTTAACACGACCCGGTGTGGTGGTTTCAGCCGTGCGCCAGTTTCAGCTGTGCGCATAGACTCAAACTCAAGGCATTGTCAATGGTTGTGAGCAATCTTCCTACAGAAAATACAGAAAAAGTGAAATATCTCTAAAACCACACCACGTATTAACAAATCGTTTGGTAGACATATAGAAAACATCTATACCAAAAAGATTATATTAAATTTATAAGGTTAGGGTTCTTGATTTCTATTAGTTTTGAATAAAACTAACGTTTTGCACTGCGCGTGCCATCAAACTCAAGGCATTGTCAATGGTGGTGAGCAATCTTCATACAGAAATTCCAGGAAAAGTGAAATATCTCTTAAACCACACCACCTAGAAACAAATCGCTTGGTGCACATATAGAAAACATGTTTACCAAAAACATTATATTAAATTTATAAGGTTAGTGACTCACGACCATTGACAATGCCTTGAGTTTGAGTCTATGTGCACAGCTGAAACTGGTGCACGGCTGAAACCGCCACACCGGGCGACTCAGGTCACCCGAGTTGCTAGAATTTCAAATCGAACACCGCGAGTGGAGTTGACAAAAACATGTGCCGTGTGCAAAATGACCCGACCCCAGTAACTCACCTCTTGGTTGGGGTTTGCTAGGAATGATGACATCACATTTGTGCTGGTACCATCCTGCAGGATAACAGCTACCAGTACCAGTCCTACATGGTTTTTTTGGGTAATGACACAGATTAATGAAATGGAAATATAACTAAACTATGCAATCATAAAATACTTTAAATCCTATTTTGCTGTAGTTATATCAGTTATTAAACAACAACAAGTTTGGATTAAGCCACCATTTTTTCCACCCTGAGCGTGGAGAAGCGTATTCGATTATTTGACCCGAGTCTGTAGGATGTGTGCATGTGCCGAAAAGTGGCTCGGATGACCCGAGTTGATTAATCGATTATGCCTGGTGTGTCCCTGTGCAGTGTACGGCAGCAACCAACTCGTTAGAGCTCTCCTGAGTACAGAGGTTCTGGTTCTGTATAGGGTATTTAAAGCTGCATCATCCGATGAAAATATCAAATTTTCAAAACCAAAACAATTATCTAAATTTGATTCTATATATCTAACTTAGATACCGGCCACTTATTAAACATTTGTCACTACATAGAAAGGAATACCGAGGCAATTGAATAGAACCTGTTACTGCAGAAGCCTATGAGGTCAGAGTTTTGACAAGCTTGCCATAATTAATTTTGCATGGTTCCACTTCAAATATCTCAAAAGTTAGCCACTTAAAATAAAAGTTACTTCAAGCTAAAGTAAGGTACATAATAACGATCAACCTAATGTATTAATCTCAGAAAATTTCAGAAACTCAAAACCATCGGACTATGCAACTTTAATCACCATGTTAATTACATCTAGCCATTGGATAACCCCAGTTTTGATTACACAACTATATATTTCAGGCTTCAAGCGTCTATTTAGTGACATTGAGGAGATGCTGGGGCATCGACCAAGTCGCTTCTGGATGGCTTGCTGGGGCGTAATCACACCGACAATCCTCGCAGTGAGTTCGCTGACTCTAAGCTTCCCTTTCAACTTATCTGAATGAACGTGGCATTGCTACATAAATGAGACTGTCCTAAATGTAACACCCAGTGCCGTCCAGGGTGGAATGTACATGTAGCAGACCTTCACAAAGCTACGAGAGAAGCCTTCTTACTGTGGAAGGAACAGGGTAAACCCAGGCAGGGTTGTATTTCTGAAATGAAAAAGAGGACAAATTCCCATTTTAAATATGCTTTAAGATACATTAAATACAATGAGGAATCTATGAGTAGAGATGCCTTAGCTGCAGAATAACAATGTAGAAGAGTTCTTGAAAGAGGTCAAATTGATAGACAATAGTAAAACACCACTTCCCACAAATATTGAGGGTGTGGTCGGGTGTGAGATGATAGCCGAGCTCTGGAAAAATAATTATAAAGAGTTATTTAACTGTGTATGCAGTAATGTTGATAGTGTTACGTTTAATGTCAAAATGTGTAGTGATATAAATGTTGGTGCTAAGGAAATCAGGGATGCCATATTAAAACTTGATAGTAACAAGACTTGTGGTGCTGACAATATTTATGCAGAGCATCTCAAATATGCCAGAGTTTTTTCCATGTTAGCTATGTGCCTCACAGGCTTTCTCATACATGGAACTCTGCCTGATAATATGATCTCTGTTATTCTTGTACCAGTAATTAAGGACAAAATGGGATGGATTAACAGTAAAGATAACTATAGACCTATAGCACTTGCTAGTATTTTGTCAAAAATATTTGAACATGTACTGCTAGATAGACTGGAGTTGTATTTAAAAATAAATGATAATCAATATGGCTTCAAGCGAAAGCATGGGACAGATATATGCATTTATGCTCTTAAGGAGATTATACAGAAGTATCATAGTTTAAATTCTACTATGTTTTTGTGTTTTCTTGATGCCTCTAAGGCATTTGATAGAGTGAATCATGCAAAACTGTTTGAAAAACTAGTGCAGCGTGGTACTCCAGGCTATCTCCTCAGGATATTAATATTTTGGTATTCGCACCAATCAATGGTAGTCAGGTGGGGCGATGCCATGTCAGAACCCTTCCAAGTCAGTAATGGTGTATGTCAGGGAGGGATATTGTCCCCCTATTTATTTAATATTTATATGGATGACTTGTCGAAAAGGTTAAATCAGTGTAAAACTGGATGTATTAATGGATCATTACTTCTAAATCATCTTATGTATGCCGATGACTTGGTAATATTCTCACCATGTAGTAGTGGACTGCAAATGCTACTTAATAAAAATCTCTGAATATGTCATAGAAGCTGATATCAAATACAATGCTATTAAAAGTATGGTCATGATCATTCGATCAAAATATGACAAGGATACTGTGTTTCCTAATTTTATGTTAACTGGTGCTCCCCTGTCAATCTCTAATGAAGTCATGTACTAATGGGGCTGTCACATTACGGCGTATGGCGGCAGCGTATATAAAACCTACTGCAAAAATTTGAAAAACATTGCGGCACGACGTATGGTGACCTTTGTGCACTGCGGTATCTTTTAGAACGTGTGCATAACCTATGCGTAACCTATGCATAACCTATACATAACCTACCCCTAGCCTTTGGCAGCGTATTCAAAGCATATGACGACGTATACTCGGCGTATTAGGACGTATTTTGATGGTTGGAGGTGACAGGACCAGCGTATGAGTAACCTATGCCGACGTACCACTAACCTATACGTAACCTATGCCAGCGTATGCATAGCGTACGTCTAGCGTATGAGCAGTGTATGAGCCATACGCTGCCATATGCTGAGAATTTTGAGCATGCACAAAGATTTTTGGATGGACGGGCATAAAGACGGCATATGACGAGCGTATACGGCGTATGCCCAACCTATGCCTAACCTATGCGTAGCGTATGATGGCGTATGGGTCGAAAACTGCATACGCCGGCATATGCTAACGCCATAGTGTGACAGCCCCATTACACAATGTTGTGAGTACGCCAGAGACACCCGGAGGGTATCGGTGCAATGTACGCCTAACCTATGTCGACGTACCCCTAACCTATGCATAACCTATGCCAGCATATGCATAGCGTATGTCTAGCGTATGAGCAGCGTATGAGACATAAGCTGCCATACGCTGAACATTTTGAGAATGCACAAAAATTGTTGGACGGACGGGCATATGACTGCGTATGACGAGCGTATACGGCATATGACCAACCTATGCCTACCTATGGTTTATTACAAACCTGGTTTATTACAAACCCTACAGACCACCATCCGGGGATATTGAAACATTCCTTCAAACTCTAGAGAAAAGTATAAATACAGTGAGAAAACTAACAAATGCAGAAATCTTTGTGCTAGGGGACTTCAACATAAACTACAGTAGCAACGACAAAAATAAACTAATGCTACAAACCACTATCAAAATCCTAGGGCTACAGCAACTTATTACAGACAGCACAAGACTAGGAAACAATAGCTCAACAATTGACCTAATACTACCCAACTCAAACCATGCCACAAAATGGGGCACTAGAAGCTGGGGTATAAGTGACCATGAGCTAATATATGTAACGAGGAAAAAACTCAAAAGCACAAGCCAATATATATATAACATGGGCAGATCCCTAAAAAACTACTCAAAAGAAACACTACAAAACCACCTATATGAAAATATAGACCTCACAACAGACAGAGATGACCCTGATATCTACTGGAATAACATTGTCACAGAAATAAAACAATCATTAGATGAGATGTGTCCCATAAAGAAACTAAAAATACAGAGAAACCAAGACCCGTGGGTAGACAGGGAACTGTTAACGCATATTGCAACAAAACGAAGGCTAGGTGACAAAGTGAAACGTACTAAAGACCCAGAGGATAAAAGGGCCTATAATACTGCCAGAAACAACTCCCTCAAAGCAGTAAGGGCAGCAAAAAAGAAATATATAATAAAACAAGACAAGGACTGGGGAAGCAACGCAAATAAGTTCTGGAAAAATGTAAGCTAACTATTCCACAAAAATAAGATAGAAGAACGGATAAGCTTCCAGGATAAGGATGGAAATACGCACACAGATAGTGATGCAGCAAACAAACTAAATACACACTTTGCCACCGTAGGACAAAGGTTATCAAAGAAATTCACAAGAATCTGGGAAAACAAGTCAGAAAATATCCAGGATGAAATCCCCACCTGCAAAACTGACCTAAAAGAACTAACACAGCTAATAAATGACATAGATGAAGACAAACCAAGTGGAATAGATGGAATCCCCACAAAAATACTAAAAGAGGCACTCCAAGCCATCCCAGATACCATGGTCGACCTGTTCAACATATCATTTGAGCAGGGACACTTCATCACAGCATGGAAGATGGCAACCATCACCCCCATATACAAATGTGGTGACAAACAAAACATGGGGAACTACAGACCAATATCAATCTTGCAAATACCAGGCAAGCTCATTGAAAAAATATTCCACAGGCACATAAATGCGCACCTGGAAAAAACCAATATACTAAACAAGAGGCAAGGAGGTTTCAGAAAACTCCACTCCACATCAAAAATAATAGCAAACCTAACAAGTGATGTGCTGGCATCATTGAACCAAAAGAAATTAGTTGGAGCAGCGTTCATCGACTTCAGCAAAGCCTTTGACACTGTAGACCACAGCATATTAATAAGAAAATTAAACAACATGGGCATTAAATCCAAATCAATAAACTGGATAAAATGCTACCTAAACAACATGCAGCAAAAAACTAAAGTAAATGGTACACTCTCAGACCAACAAACTATCACATGTGGTGTACCCCAAGGATCAGTCCTGGGACCACTACTATTTATACTATACATAAATGACCTAGAAAAATGGCTGGAGACAGAATGTCTCCAGCTATATGCGGATGACACTGTCATATATGCAGAAGGAAGCACAGTAGAGGAGGTAGCTACCAAACTGAACAACCTCCTGCTAAAACTGGACAGCTGGTGTGAATCCAATAAAATAACCATCAATGCAAATGAATCTAAAACAGTACTCTTCTCACATACAGCAATCGCAGGAAGAAACCTACCATGCACACTAGGAGGCCAAACACTGGAAAGTGTAAATCACTACAAATACCTAGGCCTAGAACTGGATAGCCAGCTAAACTACAATCTGTGTTTAACAAAAATCATACACAAAATAAATCACAAATTATGGCTATTTGCTAAACTAAGAAACTATATGACACAAGATATGTCAATAAAAATCTTCAAAGGCTTGGTACTCCCCTACTTTGACTATGGGGATGTAATCTACATGGGTGCTAAAAAAAGAGCTTGCAGATACTACAAAAGTAGACAAACTACACCCCACTTATGACCTACACAAAAGAACTAAAGTAAAGTTACTAGAAAACAGAAGGATAATCCACCTAAAAACATTAGCATATGGATATAGCCAAGACATTAAGCGTCTTACCCAACCACTAAGGGACACCAGAGCAAGCAAGGCACCACTACTAAGACAGACAAGAAGCCAGATCAAAGCCCATGAAAGGAGCAGACTGGAAATGGCCGCCAAGGCATGGAATGCGCAAACGGTGAAAGAAAGACAAATCCTTGACCTAAAGACATACAAAAAATATCTGTGCAAAATAAAAAACTGGGAACCCCAACTGAACTGCACCACAAGGGGGCAGGTGATATGTCACGGCCCACCAACTGGACAGCCCAGGGCGGGATAACCGGAAATATAAAAGCCAGATAACATATCCAACAACAATATAAATCAAATCAAATTCAAACAAACATAACTCAACCACCTATTTCGTCCAGGCCTATGGACATGTAAATAAAATAGGCTAGTATAGAATTAAGTAGAAAAAAGTGGAAAACTCTTCCCAAGAAAACCCCAAAACACTAACATAGAACCTTAAGAAACAACTAACATAGTAATAAGAATAGAACAAAAATACAATGCCAAGAGGGCCCAAACAAAAATAACATAAGCTACTCAACGTACCAACAGACTAAATCTATCTGCTACTGAAATGCAGACAATCAAATAACTTATCAGCAGCTACTGCTTGGTAAGACAACACCAACACTACAGCTGGCCAGCATTGAAAACAAGCCTGGGTACCCAGGCTTACATGCTATGGACAGAATAAATACAGCCTCAATAAAAAAAAAAAATTTTAAAAAAATGGCATATGATGGCATATGACAGGGTATGGGTCGAAAACCGCATACGCCGGCATACGCTAACGCCATACGCTGTAGTGTGACAACCCCATTAGGACACTTTATGACTGATGACTTTAGAGATGACAGGGATATTAATAGACAGTGTCGCAAGTTATATGCTCAGGGAAATATGCTCATCAGGAAATTTCATATGTGTACAGCTGATGTGAATGTAAATTTATTTAGAACTTTCTGTACTCCCTTGTATACTGCCCAGATTTGGTGGAACTATAGAATGTATAGCATTGGTCATAATGTTTGCAGAAAACTGAATGTAGCATATAATGACATTATGAGGTTATTACTCCGGCTATCTAGGTATCACAGTGCTAGTCAGCTGTTTGCCAATATTGATGTGCCAGCCTTCCAGGCTGTTATCAGGAATCTAATATTCAAATTTATTACTAGACTTGACTAGTCAGAAAATGTTATAATACAGGGACTTGTAAAACTAGAAGAGAGTGATCTCAGATTTACATCTGCCATATGGAGGGATTGGTACAAACTACTGTATGTAGACCAACATTTTGATATTGGGTAGTATGGTAGTATTAACACTATTACTTATATCCTATTCACATTAATTTTTATATCTACCTACTATGGACCAAATTATGTAACTACCATAAACCTGAGTCTGAAATAAAGAATTGAATTGAATTGAATATATATATATATATATAAGCAGTTCTAGGAAGAGACAAGACAATACGAATTGGTCTGAGGTCTTTTATGTAACACTCTGGCAAGAAACAGCCTTGCCTTAATCAATACAACATTTTTTTCTGGTGGAAGTATGGGGAGCTGGCGCAGAACAACGAATATATATCAGCGGCGGCAGCGCGCCGGCACCAGCTGAGCCGGCCAACGCGCATGCGCGCAGCTGTGGTCCAAACTCATACAACCTTGAAACGACTTCTTCTCCGATACCTATACATATATAATGTTATTATATCATTTATATATATATATAAATGATATAATAATATATATATATATATATTGTGATGGCCCATGGTCTTCCCACACTGTCAGGCACTCACGGAAGAACGCCAAGATTTAGTTTCAATACGCTTCAACCTGGTTTATTACAAACCCTCTGTGCTCTCCATGGCGTCAACAGTCAACTGACCCGCCCCCTAACTCGCCAGGTCCTATGTCACCTCTATAGGTGGGTGGGGGGTGAGCTAGCCACACACAGTAGAGGTCAGCCCAGTTGGGGTCTGCCCGGTGGCTTGCCTGCCGCCACCTAGCGCAGTTCAGTGTAACTGCGTAGGTGTGCGGCTTAGTGTCTGCTGCCACCGCATGGTAGTGGGGCTCATGTACAGACTACTACACTATTTTACCACGGTACTACCCTCTGGCTACTCATGGTCCAGGGAGAAGGAAGCACATCCGGGTCCAGCAATTAGCATAATCAACTCACAACGTGAGGACGTTCGTTGAGTAGCTCTGGCAGTTTTCTACAACCAGGTTAGTATCATTATAACTGGATACGTTGGTTTAGTTCATGTTAGCATTCACGTACAAAACCATATTAAGATATTACAGTTTTACAGCTTAATTACGATTGTTTATGTAACATCGTTAGAACAATGTTCGTTTGATAATGCTGTTTGGCAGGAGCCATTTACATCCATAGGATTTAATCCTGGGTTTCTTTTAGATTCCCCAAATAGTTTTATGAGGCGTACCTCTGAGTCCTATAGTATTTTCTTCAACTTGTTGGCCAAGAAAGCCACCGGTGGGAGAAGTTTATAGGACAGGGAGTGTGGGAGGCACCGCTACACTGGTCCCTACCCCTTGTTTGGTTTTGGTTGGTTGTCCATACCGTTTACCTACGACTGTCTGTCTATTAACCACATGCCTGTGTTAAAAACGGTTTAAATACGGGTTTAACACCATGATACACACTTGGGTTAATTTTGGGTTAATTAGCTGTGTGAAATTCATCCGAATTATGCCTAATATTTGGGTTTTTGGTGTTTTACAGACTCCGAGACATGGCTATGAAGCGGAGTAAGGTTGACACACCTCAAGCGCTGAGTGAAGACGAAGACCCTTCACCACCGGAGCAGGTGCAAAGGTTGCCAGAACAAAGAGATCCCGACCCAGCTGACCTAGATGAATGAGTTGCGCGCTTAGTTCAACAGAAAATGGAGGAGATGTTTCCCTCCAAAGTGGCGGCTCGGAAAAGCAAGAAGCCAGTCCTAGACTCGGAAGATTCTGATTGGGAGGATCTTTCAGAGGATCAAGCCTCTTTGGATGATGGGTCAGAGGAGGATGTCGTTGTGGTTGCACGCAAACGCAAACGCAACGCAAACACAAAAAGAGGGCACAATCATCAGATGGAGATGAGTTCACCAGGGCACGCAAGAAGAAGCCGCTGGTGAAGAAGACTAAGAAGAAATCCAAGAAGAGGAAGAAGAACAAATCCTCTTCTTCGGACTCTTCGTCGGACTCATCTTCAACAAGCTCTGACTTAGACACTAAACGCGTGGGTAAATATGCGGAGTTGAGTGGTAAGGTGATGAAGAGGTGCAAGGTTCTTCGAAGGAAAAAGATCCATACCACCACGATGATGAGGAAGATCATCCAGGGGCACTTCAATACCTTCAAGCCAGTTGAAGTGATTATGAAGCTGGCTGAGAGGTTCACGGGGATCAAAGGGATCCCGGAATCTGCCATCAAGGAGATGGATTCCGATGTGAAGCTGAGTGAGGATGGTAAGAAGTTCCAAACGGTTCTTCACACAGTACACAAAGGTGTAGTCTCAGCTCTCTCGGCCATAACATCGATAGCCAACAGGATGATGGCTGAGAACAAGTTCTCTTCGCTCTGCGAAGAGATGGATGGAGGAATTGCGCTGCTGACAGCGACCAGCAACTTCCTTTCTTACAGACGCTTCCAAAACGTCTTTAAGGCTGTCTGCAACGATGCAGGGAAAGAAGTGGCAAGATCCAAGAAGGTCTTGGATAACGATTGGAAGGAATTCATGTTATTCCTTGCCCCCAAGCCCTTTAAGGGAAAGCCACTGGACAAGACCAAGATGTTTGGTGGTCAACTTCAGCACTTGGTTAAACAAGTGGAGACTGGATCCAAGTGTGGGAAACACATGGAAACGGACAAAAAGAAGTCCGCAGATACAAATTCTACCCGCTTTAAAAAAACGAGGCAGGATTTTCGAAGCCGTCGAACCGGACAACGAGGAGGCCGGTTCGGAACGAACTACAGCTACCAGGCCAGTGGAAGGGGCCAAAGGCAGACCTTTGGCTGGAACGAAGGGAACAGACCCTTCAAGAGGGAGTTCAATGCCCAGAAGCCGTTCCCCTGCCCAGGGAACAAATAGAAGTGGCAACGCAAACACCAGTAAGCATATTTAAAGCTGGAAACCTCAATAATTGCTTACCGGAATGGAATAACATTAAGGAAAATTTAACTATACTTAGTTTAGCGGAAGGAGTGAGAATACCACTGATTGAGGAACCTATTCAAAATAGCATACCTTTTCCTTACCGATTTGATGATTCAGAACGCGAGGCGTTAGACTATCCGGTCCTTAGATTTTGTGGAAAAAGGCATTATGGAACAAGCACTTCATGTGCCTGGGGAATTTATTTCTAATATTTTCACGAGACCCAAACCAAATGGAGATGTAAGACTAATTTGAGATCTAACGTCGTTTAACAAATTCGTAGAATACAAACATTTAAAAATGTTTTCATTAGACACAGCTAGAGACTTAGTAACACAAGACTCCTGGCTAGCCAGTGTGGATCTCAGAGATGCATACTATACAGTACCAATTTATGAACCTGATCGTAAATTTCTCAGGTTTTGTTGGAATGACGAGTCGTATGAGTTCACGTGTATGCCTACTGGACTAGCTTGCGCTCCACACATTTTCACAAGGTTACCTAAACCTATATGTTCTCAGATGGCTCGGGAAGGACATTGTATAGTCGACGGCCGGCAGCTGTGGTTGTGTAGGCAGGCTAAATAGGAAATCACTACAGGCAAGTAGAAGAACAGCAGAGTATAGAGTGTGCAGAAGGAACCAGAAGGAGCTTGCTTGTTTTATTATTATGTAGTCTCATGAATCCAAGATGGCTGTCATACCTGATCAGCTCCTCCAATCAGCACTAGGCATTCTTCAATTAACCAATGAACATGTACCCTGCTTGCATCCAAGCTTTGGTTGTTGATGGCTACAGTGCCCTGTTGTGTCTGGGTGTGCAGTGATCCGTGAATAACAATTGGGGGGCAGAGGGTATGTGAGCTGAGCTGCTAAGGCCCTGTCACACTAAAAGTAGTGCTCCTCTCACACTATCTATAACTACACAATGTCTATCTAACTCAGTAAAGGATCACCAGCACCACATAACACCCCAATGTCTCTGGCTTTACATACCATTATACACAATTGTAATTACTATAGACTAGTTCACACCATCCTCAAATGTCTTAATTATCGGAAAATTGTACAACATGATATGTTTCCTTATATTGATGACTCATTTATTGTTGCACAAACACAACAACATTGTCAAACAGCAGTAGACAAACTATGTGAGACATTACAAAAACTGGGATTCTACATACATGAAACTAAATCAGTATTAACACCAACAACAAAGTTAAAGTTTCTGGGATTTTGTATTGACACCACAGAAATGACCATTTCATTAACGAAACAAAAAGTTCATAAGTTTACAACAACCACAAACCAATTATTACAATTGAACAAACCAAAGATAAGACAAGTTGCAATACTGATAGGAATTATGATAGCATATGCACTGGCTATTCCATATGCATGGCCCATATTAAATCGCTAGAAATAGATAAGAACTTAGAGTTGGCTCGCACTAAAGGAAAGTTTGAATGGCCCATAACGATTTTGCCAGATGGCCAAAAAGATATTATGTGGTGGCTATCACACATTAATAATTTGCCCAACCCCATTTGAATGGGAGAGCCCAACACTGCAGTTACAACAGATGTTTCACTATAAGGATAGATGCTCACAGAGACCAACAGGCAACAGGTGGTCGGTGGATGGATGATAAAATCTCAAATCACATTAATGTACTAGAGCTTAGAGCCATTTATCTAGGATTACATAGCCTAGTTCACCTAACTAAAAATCATGTAAGGGTTTTGACAGATAACACCACAGCTATGGCTTACATGCGTAATGTGGGAGGGACTCATTCCAAACCATGTAACCATTTAGCCAAACTAATTTGGGACTGGGCAGAGGAACACAACATATGGCTAACAGTAGTTCATATCCCAGGCAGTCAAAATACTTTGGCTGATAAGAAAAGTCTACATTTCCACGACCATCTAGAATGGTCATTAAATCAGAGTATTTTCAGCCACATTTGTGATAAATGGGGTAAACCAGAAATTGACTTATTTGCATCACACAACAACAAAAGGTTACCCAAATATGTGTCTTGGCTTCCAGAGCCAGAAGCCTGGAGAGTAGATGCATTTTCTCTGATTTGGAATAATAAATTTTATTACATATTCCCACCATTCAGCATTATCAGCAGAGTGGCCAGGAAGATCAAGATGGATCACTCACACGCAGTACTGATAGTACCAGCATGGGACACACAACCATGTCTAGCAGCAGTAACCTTAGAAGCAAAAGATATGCTCAGGTTTCCATGAGAAAGGAACAACCTACAACATCAAGGACCACTAACAGTCCAGGGAGACGTGTCAATGACACCCCTTTTGGCATTCCTTTTTTAAGAAAACACGTAGACTGGTTTAGACAAGATTACACAATAAAGACTTATTTCACATGCCTGGAGGAAAGGAACGGTGAAATTATGCACAAGTTATTTAAAGAAATGGGGACTTCATTGTCTCCTTAAAGGAGTCAAACCGTTAAAACCTACAATAGGCCAAATTTTAAGATTTCCAAGAATGTTAGAAGATGAAGGCTTAGGATTTGGTGCAATTAATGCAGCAAGATGTGCACTTTCTATTGTTCTACCAAGAATAGATGAACAAACAATTGGAAAGCATCAGTTAGTACACTGGTTCATTAGATCGGTGTTTGAAAGAAATCCACCCAAACTCTAATATAATAGGTTTTGGGATGTGTCGATAGTATTTAAGTTATTCAAGTCATGGCCTAGTAATAGACATTTATCAATGAAGGAAGTAGCTTTTAAGTTAGCAGTGCTGTTACTGCTAGTGACAGGACACCGAGGCCAAACGATTGTGGCACTCTCACTGGATGGATTAGAGATAGATAAGGATGAGGCAACATTCGATTTAGAGACATTGCTAAAATCGAATCATGTAATAGTTTTGCGGAAGATAAATGGATTTGTGAAGTTTCAGCCATTAGGGCTTATATATTCAAGTCACAAGGAATAAGGAATTCCAGACAACTACTGATCAGCTTTATTAAACCACATAAAGCTATCTCGAGAGACACACTCGCAAGATGGACCATCAAGGTGCTTAAAACAGGTAGGCGTCAATACTGGATGCTACGCATCTCACTCAACGCGTGGAGCCATGGTCTCCAATACAAGACAGTTAGGAATCTCAGTTAAAAGAATCCCTTGCACACACGGGGTGGAAGACGGCTAGATCATTTGCAAAACATTACAACAAATGACTAGAGAAGCCAAGTGGCCTGGTGACTTGCCTACTCACCAACTAAAGAAGGGTGAGAAACAACAAATTACTATGTTTGAACTAAAAACATTATGGAATGGTTGATATTAAAAATAAAAGGATAAAAAATGAGATCACATAAAATTCTTCCTGGACTACAAGTAGCCAGAGGGTAGTACCGAGGTAAAATAGTGTAGTTATATGAGTCTTACCTGGGTACAGATGGGTCAGGGCCCGCCCACCCTACCCTACCACGACTATCACGTTTCGCTTGTGCCAAAACGAAAACA
The DNA here is from genome assembly GCA_030323885.1 of Branchipolynoe longqiensis. Taxonomy (NCBI): domain Eukaryota; kingdom Metazoa; phylum Annelida; class Polychaeta; order Phyllodocida; family Polynoidae; genus Branchipolynoe; species Branchipolynoe longqiensis. The sequence continues at coordinate 39,592,243 of CM059198.1, forward strand.
CTAAGGTATCCATATAATACTGAGATCATTTTTTATCCTATAAAGTATATAAAAGATTGTTGCACCTGGATGTGCTTCCTTCTCCCTGACCCACGACTATCCGAGGCTAGTACCTCGGGAAAACACCAGTTATCCATCATCTGTACCCAGGTAAGACTCGTATAAATATACTATATATATTTCACCTCATCCCCTAGCCTCCTGGCTAATTATCACACCGGGAGAGGTAGCACTTCTACTTGATTCAATTTGCGTTTTCACCTCACCGAGTACAGACGTGGAAAGGTGACCAGTGATTAGTCTTTACAACTGCTGTATATGTGAGTACTCCATACATGTGAAATAGGAAATGGTGTTTCATTGTGCCTATATTGGGGCACACACTTTATGTGTAAATATGTGCTGACATTAGGTGAGGAAATTATTCCAACATTGACTTTGGCATGTCAGGTCAATTTTGATACCATTGACATTTTGCTGTCAATACATCTTGGTATTGAAATTGGGCTGTCAATACTTGTTGGTATTGACATGTGCTAAACACACTTTTAAGTGTTTCAATGTATATATACAAACACAAACATGGGGTTGTGACTTACATCATTTACACAATTATGCACAGATTATTTGCATTTACTCTAGTGTTGACAGACTCAGTTGAATATACACTGAGTAGACATTGACAGCCAGTGACTGGCTGTGAAACCCGGTTGACAGCCGGTGAGCATACAGTGGACAGCCAATGACAGCATACAGTTGACACTGTACCCATGCAACTTTTTGTAGTTGACTGCATGTTGAGTCATTTCAACTTGCGTTCCTACCTCACGGACAACAGACGTGGAAAAGTGAGCAGTGTTTCAGTATTTATCATTATCTTCTATTTGTAAATACATAGTAGACTTACTGCTTTCATATTATGTGATAATATTTGCCATTGGACTGGTGTTTCAATGTAATTATTTTGAACGTACACTTTATTTGATAATGTGTGCTGACATTAGGTGAGAAAATTATTTCAACCTTGACATTGGCATGTTAGGCCAATTTAGATACCATTGACATTGTGCTGTCAATACTTGATGGTATGGAAATGTGCTAAACACAATTTCTTAGTGTTTCAATGTTTATACAACAGACACATGGGGTTGTGACTGACATTATTTATACAAGTATGCACAGACTCAGTTGAACACTGAGATTGTGAGAACATGTTGACAGCCGGTGAGCAGCCATGAGACCCGGTTGACAGCCTGGGAGCATTCAGTTGACAGTCACTGACAGTGTACCGTTGGCACCATACCACTTTACCAGGATAATTTCTTTTATAAATTGACTGCATGTGGACTTTGGTAACATTAGGTGTGTGGTTACCATTTATTTCATTTAGCATGTGTTAATTTGTGGCACGGTGTGAGGAGGATACCCACCAAACACATGACACTGGACTTTGTCTGGCATGTGAGTGCTTTACACAACTACCTTCTCAACGTAGTGCCATTAATTGACCATATGGGTGCTCTTATATATTGTCTGTTTACAAAGTACACATGTTTATGTAAACCTACTGTGCTTAATTGGAATAGTGTGGTAGGATGCTCAGGAAGTCCCACCATCCTGGACCAATTGGTCACAGGTGCTCAGGCTTGACACTTGAAGATGTCGGCCCAGGTCATGTGCTCACGGGGGTTATTACATATCATTTTGAGAGTAATGCTGACCACTTTTGTTCTTTTAAATGGAATGTGATAGATTTGTTTGTTGCTTTACATCCTAGCAACATCTGAGGTCATATCAGGACGGCTGTGACTTGGAAGGCAACCGGTGGCCGGTTGCTGCTGTCAGATCACGCACCAATTAAGGGGTGATCTTGGACACCTGACCATGCATGTGACAGTGCCAGACCCCCGAGGGTTGGCCAATTGGTTGTCAGATCATGCAGCTAAAAACTGCCAATCCCCCGAGGGGTGATCATTATGAGAAAACTGACCATGCACAGTGCCAGTCCCCCGAGGGGTTTTCATATGGTCATCAGATCATTCAGATAATACTGCCAGTCCCCCGAGGGGTGATCGTTATGTGACAACTGACCATGTACTTAACAGTGCCAGTCCCCCCAGGGGTGGTCATGGGGTTCTCAGAGAGCTGTAGTCAGACAGACTGCAAAGCTCATCTATGACTCCATGAACAAACCAGTTCATTGTCATATGAACTAGATGCCATGCGGCACTGTGCACACTATCACACTGACTAGTTGTGATACTATTCAGAGAGCTGTAGTCAGACGGATTGCAAAGCTCATCTATGACTCCATGAACAACCAGTTCGTTGTCACAATGGACATAGGAAATCCTATTTAGGTCTTATTGGCAGGGTGGATCCAGTCCAGTGGTTGGCTGGGTGTTACACAATGCCCCATTTTAGTACAACTCACCCTGGTACTATAATAGACATTCCAAGTCATTACAGTGGCCAGGCTACATAAATATATATATATATAACTGTCTCAAAAGGTGCTAAACAGTATGGGACAAAACTTTGTTCATTGTAACGATCAACATACTATCTGCTTATGCATTTGCTCAGGATAAACTGATATAATTTTTAGATGGTGTTTCATAATCCCAATAGAATACATATTGATTTGAAGCAAATGTTCTTGTGTTTTCAGTGTAACCGTTTCTGTGCTGTTTTGTGTCAATCGTTACAATGGACAACAAAAAAAAGAGTTATCACCTTTTGAGACAGGCTCATTTATATCCTACTTGCTGTCTGAGGTGTGTTTACACACAGTTTGACTTGTGGCCAGCTATCCAGCCAGGGTAGTAGTAGGTAATTAACCATGAGGTAGTCAACTCTATTGGCTGAGGCCATGATTGAGTGTGATAGGCACAAGTATACACTCCTTACTGGCTGTCTAGACAGACCCAGACCAGCATACGCCTATCAACAATGGACATTCCTTGGGTAAGCAAGGAACCCACAGGGCCTAATTAAGCCCAACATACAACTACCAATGGGCAGTTGTTAAACACACATATGATACCTTTAATAAAAAGGGGAAATCATTTCTTAGGAAACAACCTACATTGTATAGCTTAGATTTTAAGATGGAAAATTCCACTTTTAACTTAGAAAATGGAAATCACCCAACTTGTATCAGTTGGACAAGCAGACTTAGCTGCATATCATATAGGTAATAGTCAGTCATCATGATGCCTCACCATCTAAGAGAAAAAGTGATTAGTTAAATCAACTTTTGAAATTACCGCACTGACTAAATGGGATTAGTAATTATTTATTACAGATTACTCAATAAATCCATACGATATAACATTGCTATGACCAGTTTGGTTCATTTGCCTTTACTCACATGAGGCAAAAATGGGAATTTGAAGCATTACCTTCATTTCATTTAGAAAATTTAGATAAAATAAATGGAAGTAGGTGTAGACCAGGGGTGCCTATAGGCATAGACCATGGGTGACATGAGGTGCCAAAATAAGCAAAGGCAAGTGTTTCCAATAAACATAGGTGCACACCGTTCTGGTAATACACCTAGTTGCAGTATCCATGAAGGTGATACAGATACCACTCACCAATGCACATGAAATATAAAAGTGTGTTATCTATATCTCGGCACAAATATGCTTGGATGCAAAGAGGTGCAGACATTACATCTGTACATAAGAACAGAGGTCCTGTAAAGAAACAGGGACACAGACATGGTAGTAAAGCATACCCGAGAAGAGATTAAGGGATGACTACACATTTTGTGCCTACACACACAGAATCAGGTTAAGAAACTGACCTGGATGGCATAAGGTTCGGGATGAAATCAATAGGAGGGCTAAGCCCTCTGAGTGTGTTAGGCATACATTACTAGGTTTATATGTGATATAATCTATTATATAAATATAAATTGTTGGAGGGATGTATCTTATAATAATGATTATTTATTATCTATGACTTGAGAACTATTTCTTTGCATGCGACTATATTTGCTGCGGGCCAGTACGCCACCTTGCTGCTGCCCCGCCCCCCTCCACCTTCTACTCGCGCACTGTAGCCGCTTACCCCTCCTACTACACATCCATTTTTACTTTGGCTACGGACATTGCATTCAACACATACTCTTGCTAAGCTCATAGCATGCCAATGCTCTTTTGTAGTGCTTGTGTTAGAACTCACAACAAGAATAGTGTTTGTACCAGCATTGAGGAGGATAGCGGTGTGCGTGAGACAAGGAGCACTTCGGTGGCCAGAATGTCGAAGGGTGCAGGCAAGGAAGATGTCGTGTCATTAGAGATTGGTGGGAGCTGCAGGAGTGTGGCGGAGCTACGCAAGGAGACACTTCGGGAGATTGAGGAATTGCGAGCTGAGAAGGAATTGGACGAGTTGCTGCAGACAAGGGACGCCTTGTTGGGGGAGAGAGTGGACCGACGTCGAGGGCGCGAAATTGGCTCGACTGTCATGGCGGCGGGGGCGTTGCTGTGGACGCTTCCAAGATGGCGGTCACAACCGGCGGCCATTCAGATTATGGGCGTTCAAGGAAACCTTAGAGGAGCGGGGCAAGGAGGGGTAGGCGCCACGACAGCAGTTCTTCGAGCGGTAGTGCATCACATAAAATAAGAAGTAAGTGGGCCCTGAAGGGCTACACGGGTGTCAAGAAAAATGTTAATGAATTGAACTGCCATGAATTGGTCTGTGCTACGGCTATGTGGGCATTAGACATTCCAGAGATGTCAATTGAGGATTATCGGGCAATTCTACATCACATTAGTTTTGTTTCCCACCGTGCTAGACATAATGATTTTCTGGATGCCAGTCACGTTGAGTATGACACCGCCATTAGAAAGTTAGCGGAGACGAAGGACTTCGCCACTTTCACTGAGGCATACACGGCTAAGAGTGTTTTACACTACAGCCAAGTTAATGTGTGTGATAAAAAAGAAAAGGGTGCTTCGGGTGACAACAAGCGACGCGTGACTTCGGCAGGAACAACTGGGAGCAAGCGCGCCTGTTACACCCACAATAGTGAGCAGGGATGTACAAAAACGGAGGAGGAGAGTCGGTTTGCTCACATATGTTCGAAGTTTAATGTGAAAGGGCACAAACGTAACAGCTGCAGGGATTGAAGTGTCGGTGTGAGGGGGAGTTGTGACGTTGTTGTCACAAACCTCACGGGTGACAAACACTCGTATGCTCGATTTGGCCGGGAATGCCAGGCAATTAGCGCTCGTGTAAAGGCGAGGTCTGCTGTGAGTGCTACTCAAGAGCTGGATGACCCGGCACTCACTGTGCCAATCTTCAATCACAATGGTTGTAATGGCGACACCTTGAACACTGCCGACACAATATGGGACGGTAGTCGGGTAGTCGGCATTGGAGGTCAGCTAATATCGTGTGGACTGGATGACCGTGGCGTTCGCCTGGGTGAACCTAGTGAGGACGGTCCAGCTGTTTCGGGTATCATTGAAAGTTAGGCTGGTATGGATTGAGAGACTTTATTGGTCGGACTTTATTGTCGTAATTGAGGGTGAACTTGGACATTTAATGGTCTCGGTGTGGGAGACACGTGACTCTGACTTTGTGACCTTTGGAGTATATAAGGTCTGTGCATCAGGTTACTGTGATTGTATTTATGTCTTGTCCTCCACTACATGTCAACTAAAACCATGCCGCTTTTTTGTAGAGGGATTTTGTAGGGGAAGCTGTGATGTCGACGCCCTATATATGTTACAGGGCATTGTGTTCGGCTTCAGGGTTATTGATCGGGATTGTGAGGCCCATTATGATGTTAAGACTAGATGTAGCAAAACATCATGGGAGACCGACATAATCGAGTCGCGATTATTGCATGAAATTCAAGATGGCTTGTTAACTAAGGTAGTCGACCCCCCCTTTGTGTGCATGGGATTTTTGTGATTCTGAAAGATAGTGGTGGCGGCCGTAGTGTAGTGGATTCCAGTAAGCCTAAGGGAGGATCGGTGAATAATTGGACTTCTACTATTGCCCCGAAATTTAAATACAACGGGATCGACGATGTGGTCGAATTGTTAGAGAGGGGAGACTATCTGGCTTGTATCGATATTAAGGATGCTTATCGTGCTGTCCGGATAATAGGTCTAGTCAGGGCCTTAAGCGGCATTTTAAGGGAGAAAATCGTGATACTTATTTAGTTGATAGTAGACTTTGTATGGGTATGTCATCTAGCCCCTATATTTTTTCGCGCATCTCAGATTTTGTGGTGCGATGCGCAGCCAGAGAAGGGGGTTTGTCAGGTAGTAAATTACCTCGATGATTTTTGTGTCATCGCTGGTACATTCGACCAGGCATCTGCTTACCAACAAGTGATCATTGCTATTCTACGTCGCTTGTTTTTTTTTATTAGTTATAAAAAACTTATTTCTCCATCCAAGAATGTCAGGTTCCTCGGGATAGAGGTCGATTCTGAATCATTAGAATTATCACTCCCGGCGGATAAGTTGGATAGGCTGAGAGGGATACTCCTGAGTTTTAAGTCCAAAAGAAAGGCTTGTAGGAAGGACCTGGAGCGCCTTGCTGGCCTCCTGGCACATTGTGCTAAGGTGGTTAGGGGTGGCAGGACCTTCAGTAAAAGGGTCTATGACTTGATCCTTACCCTCCGTGAACCGTATTTTAAGGCAAGACTTAATGCAGGGTTTAGAGCCGATATTGACTGGTGGATTGAATCTGCTTCTAGTTTTAATGGTAAGGCAGGTATGTTGCGAAAGTTTGCCGTCACTAGGGCTATGTACAGTGACACCTCCAGTTGGGGCCTTGGCACTATCTCTGGGATTGACTGGCTGGTTGGTGCGTTCAGCAACCGTGACGAGCGTGTGATAGATCAGGTTTGTGGCCACCATGGGGTCACGCTAATGGATGGATTGGGTGAAAAACATATCAACATTAAGGAGATGTATGCGGTAGTTCAGGGGGTTCGCCGCTGGGCGGCTGATTGGTCGAATGCTGAGATTGTTTGTATAACTGATAGTGCAGTGGTTCAGGCCTCACTCAATACAGGTCAGTCCCGGTCTGTCGATATAATGGCTATGCTGCGTGAGATGTTTTGGCTCGGTTGAGAATAATTTTGTGTTCCGTTCAATTTATATTAATACACGCGTTAACACTGTTTGTGATGCCTTGAGCAGATTGGATGCTCGGTCCAACTGCTCTCGAATAAGGGGGGTCGGTAGTGATCGGGTTATGTGCTGCACTCACCTTTTTGATGCTCCGATCTCTTTTCCTTGCAGATCTGGTGCAGTTGAGAGCCAAACAGAAGGGGTTTGAGAGCCAGTCTTATGCACAAAATTCTATCGCAACCCGTTCCGTTCAGATACGGAGGTATTTTGAATTCCTTGCTCTTTTTCTTAATGATAGTTCTCCTTTCCCTTGTGCCTCTGAGCGAGTTGCATTATACGGAGCCTGGCTGGCTAGGTCTTTGACTTACAGGTCGGTCATAAATTATTTGTCAGGACTGAATTAGTTTCTCAGACAGAATGTGTTGCCCATCCAATACGATGATTTTGTGGTCTCTGCAACCCTGAAGGGGATAAAGCGACAAAAGGGGGATGCCCCCATCAGGCCCCCCTGATTCTACCACATATGCTTTTGCGTATTTTTTCTTTATTGACTAACAACCCGGGCCATATTGCCTGGCGTGCAGCAATGTTGTGCTCATTTAGAGCACTGCATCGGAAATCACAGATCACTGATTCAGATTCCGCCTTGTGTAGGGGTGATTTTTTGTTTCATCCATGGGGAATGATAATACGGGTGCGTCGCTCAAAGACTATTCAATTTTGGGAGAGGGTCCTGGAGGTACCCGTATCCCTCTGTCTAAATACCGCCCTTTGTGCGGTCTATTGGACAGAGCGCCATTTCGCCGATATAATAGGGGTGACCTGGACATGGCCTTTCGCCTCCCGGGACTGGGCAACTCTTCATTTCCTATGACATATGCAGCGTATCAGGAGATGTTAACGCTGTTTTCAAATAGGGCGGGCCTCGGTGAGGAGCATTTTACCTCGCATTCCCTCAGAAGGGGAGGTTGTACATACTTAGCCATGTCAGGTGCCTCCATTGAGGAGATCAAGGTCAGGGGTGATTGGGCCTCGGACACGGTCTATTCCTACTCGAAGACCCCATTGCAAGAAAGGATAGTGAATGACTTCCGTGTCTCGGCTGCTTTGTCGACGATCTAGGTCCGAGGGGTGGTTGGTGGGGGCGGGCCCGGTTAGGGGGCGGGCCCGGTTAGTGGGCCCGTTTGGCGTTTATTGCTCGGCCAAGAGCCTTATCAAATAAATTAGGGTGTTCACCAACCTCCGTCTCGCCCTCTTTCTTTCACGTAGCCTGACTTTATGTGTGATATAATCTATTATATGAATATATATTGGCGGAGCGATGTATCTTATAATAATGATTATTTATTATCTACGACTTGAGAACTATTTCTTTGCATGCGACTATATTTGCTGTGGGCTAGTATGCCGCCTTGCTGCTGCCCCACCCCCCTCCACTTTCTACTCGCGCACTGTAGCCGCTTACCCCTCCCACTACACATCCATTTTTACTTTTAAGCTTTGTATAGGTAGGACGTTTATTGCTCGGCCAAGAGCCTTATCAAATAAATTAGGCTGTTCACCAACCTCTGTCTCGCCCTCTTTCTTTCACGCAGCCTGACTTTATATACTATTTTGCATAGTAGTATGATATGGGTTGGTTTGGTTTGAACCCAGGTTTACATGATCAAACCATTACACTGCATTGCTACTTTGAGCAACTTGAAGAGCAAAGGAAGGCAGGGAAAGCCATCTATGGCAGTACCAGATTTTCAATTTGCACTGCAGGATCCTGTTAGTGGACATCAGGATTATGTTAGTGCTAGTCCATCATAATACCCTAGTGTTTATATGATGACTCTTGCCAGGACATAGAAAACAAACAAAGAGTTGGTGATGACATATAAGATAGGACATCATGGCAGAGTTTAATCTACCTGTGGGGAGGTCATTAAATTGACCCCACATCAGCTTATCCTAAAAGGTTTGACAACTTGGTTGCTAGTAAAGGGGCTGTCACATTAGGGTTTTTTGTGGGAGCGTACGGCGGCGTAGGTGCATTACGTCATATACGTCGGCATATGCCGCCATACACCGCCATACGCTACGCATACGCTACGCACAGGCCGTCATGTGCCAGCCTATGCCGCCGTATGCCTTTGTACGCCGCCATACGCTTTCTCCCGTCCGTCTGTCAAAATTTGTTTGTGCATGCTAAAAAAATCTCGACCTATGGGAGCGTATGGTTCATACACTACTCATACGCTACTCATATGCCGGTGTACGCTCCTCGTACGCTAGGGGTGCACCGGCGTAGGTTACGCATACGCTCAACTTGCGTCACCGGCGTATCTCTAGAGTATGTAGCGTACGCATAACCTACGAGTTACGTATGGGAGCGTACTCCTAGCGTATGCACAGCGTATGCACAGCGTATTCCAAGCGTATGCCATAGGTCTCGACATCGATCTTGACTCATACGCTACTCATACGCTCATATGCTATGCATACGCTATCCATACGCTACGCATACGCTATGCATGGGTTCCATATGCCAATCAAAACCATCATAAAATGTCACAGTACGCTCTCATACGCTCCTCGTACGCTCGTCATAGGTTACGCATATGCTCAAAAACACCCGATAGGTCACCAAAGGTCATGATAGGCCGGCACGCGCAGGACTTACATAGGTTTTCAATACGCTCCTGCCATACGCCGTAATGTGACAGGGCTTTAACACCACTAGATGCACTATCAGATGACTAAAATAGGAGTTAACTCCAGTTGGGGTGATTCAGCAAGGCAAAGCCTTGGGGGGTTTGAGGAAAATCGCCTTTTCATGATAGGATTTTATAGACCTGTAGAATGACTACATGATATGATTTATAGATACATAGAATGACTACTCTGATAAAAATGTATATGTATCCGTATACGTTAGTGGGAAATATGAAAACAGTATATTAAAATATACCAGGTTTATACATGCTATATATGATCTACCTAGCCCTATAACAGGGGATTGGGATCTAAATAAAAACAATTCTACTCTATACAAGTAGACAAATGTCTTAACATTCACAAGACATCACAAAAAAGGGTTCAGAAAAGATAACTTGGCTGTGAGCCCTCAGAGAACAACTATGTTCAAAAGAAGTAATTGAACTCATAGTTCAATTCCATTAAGAAAACTAGCAATACAAAGATGAAACCGAAATTATGACTAGGTAAACATCTCCCTGTGGTATAATTAGCCAGGAGGCTAGGGGATGAAGTGAAATAGAATAATTATGTGAGACTTACCTGGGTATAGTTGACACATAATTGTTGTTTTACCGAGTCCGATAGCCTCGGTTTGCTATAGTACAGTTCCCGCCCACCCTAACCTGTGGTGAATGTAAAGAATTTTACATTACGAAAGGGAGGAAAACAAGAAAACAAAGAAAAAAGGGAATCATAATTATTCAGAACATAATTTTGGATATTAGTAGGTAAAAAATTGAATCAAGTGGAAGTGCTACCTCTCCCTGTACTATAACAAGCCGAGTCTATCAGACTCGGTAGAACAACAATTATGTGTTCACTATACCCAGATAAGTCTCACATAATTATTCTATATATATATATATATATATATATTATGTGTGTATATATGCATACAACCGTGCCCGGTTGCCTAATCGGTAGAGCGCGGGCCTCGTGTGCGGAAGGTCTGGAGTTCGGTTCCCGGTCGAGTCAAACCAATAACTTTAAAATTGATACTTGTCGCTTCCTAGCCTGGCGCTCGGTATTAATAGGATAGGGCAAGGTCTGATTGTCTCAGTGTCAGCGTAATGTGACTGAGTGGTATATCGGGCGATGGTGCCGACAGCATGATTTCCTAGTAGGACAGCACTATAAAGTCACTATGAGTGTAAACTGTCACAAGTCGGTACCCCTCTTGATATGACCCTAGATGTTGCTGGGAAGTAAAACCCCAACAAACAAACATGCATACGTACATATATATGTTTGTTTTATTAATTGTTGTTTTACATCCTAGCAACATCTATGGTCATAGGATGGGTACCGACTTGCGACAGTGCGCACTCATGTCGACTTTATAGTGTTGCCCTACTGGGAGACCAGGCCGCTGGCATCATGGCCCGATTTCCTACTCAGTCACATTATCCTGACACTGAGCTAACCAGTCCTTGCCCTATCCTATTAATGTCAAGAGCCAGGCTAGGCAGCGACAAGTATTAATTTTATCAGTCATTGGTTTGGCCTAACCGGGAACCGATCTCCCGCATGCAAGGCCCGTGCTTTACTGATTCGGCCATACGTGCATAATAACATATATTTTTCAACTGAGCCCCTGCCCTTCTAGGCCCGGTCACATTCATGTTAGTGGACGTAGTTGAACGTAGTGGAGGCTAACGTAGTTGAAGGTAGTTGAACATACCGGCATCCATACTTCTCCTTGGTAATAACGTGGGTTGGCTGTGAGTTCCGATTTAATCTTTGGACATGTTCAAAAGAGCGCTAAGTTAGAGGATGAATTTGCATCCGTGATGCTAGCGTACTCTAGCATACTTGGACGAAGCCCTGGTCACATAGCCGTTAGTAGATGTAGGTAAATGTAGTGGAGGCTAACATAGTTGAACGTACCGGCATCTGTACCGTAATGTATTTATTCATACTGTAACGTATTTATCCATACCAAAACCTGCCGTACCTTAATGTATGTCAACGTAGTTTAACGTTCTTATACCACGTTTGACCCATGTTAGCCTCCACTACGTTCACCTACGTTCAACTACGTCCACTAACATGTATGTGACCGGGGCATCTGAAAGTGTGTGCACATCACTGATATTATATACATTTCAAGCATCACTTTAAATATATCTATATCACTTTAAATTTATTTATTTATTTAAAGTGATATTTTAAATGTGGTTTGGGGTGGTAAATATATAATATATGTATACATACATATGTGTATATTATATATATGTATAAATAAATATAATTATAGAAGATCACCATAGACCCCTTTCAATGTTTATAAACATCGTGTATGTGCGCGGAGATTGGCTGCAGAACGAATGCACACTGCCATTGAGTTTGCCGGTATGTGCAGTGCAAAACGTCAGTTTTATTCAAAATTAATAGAAATGCAGAACCCTACCCTTATCAATTTAATATAATCTGTTTGTTAAATGTGTTTTCTGTGTGTGTTCCAAGCGGTTTGTTTCTAGGTGGTGTGGTTTTAGAGATCTTTCACTTTTACTATATGAAGATTGCTCACGGCCATTGACAATGCATTGAGTTTGCCGGTATGCGCAGTCCAAAAGCTCAGTTTTATTCAAAATCAATAGAAATGCAGAACCTTAACCTTATGAATTTAATACAATCTGTTTGTTAAACATGTTTTCTGTATGTGTTCCAAGCGGTTTGTTTCTAGGTGGTGTAATTTTAGAGATATTCACTTTTTCTGTATGCAGATTGCTCATGGCCATTGACAATGCATTGAGTTTTCCGATACGCGCAGTTCAAAACGTCAATAACCCTAACCTTATCAATTTAATATAATCTGTTCATTGAATATGTTTTCTATACGTGTTCCAAACCGTTTGTTTCTAGGTGGTGTAGTTTTAGAGATATTTCACTTTTTCTGTATGAAGATTGCTCACAACCATTGACAATGCATTGAGTTTGCAGAAACGTACAGTGCAAAACGTCCATTCTATTCAAAATTAATAGAAATACAGAACTTTAACCTCATAAATTTAATATAATCTGTTCTTTGAATGTGTTTTCTATTTGTGTTCCAAGCGTTTTGGTGGTGTGGTTTTAGAGATATTTCACTTTTTCTGTATGAAGATTGCTCATAGCCATTGAGTTAGCAGTGTGACATGTATGTGTTGTCTTGTAGCCAAGCTGTGCACACACTGACCTAATTCCCTTTGCTGACATCATATGAAATAGGTCTATATATATTGTATTAACCTGACTTGAAAGGATCGAAAAACATTAAATATGTAGTGTGAGGAATTCACATTTCAAGAAGAACTGTATTCGAAGCCTAAGCACTTTGAGATTATTTGGTACTAATTGGATTGCAGTTGAGATAATTTGAATACTTCGCCACAGATTATCCTGGTTTCGACACTCATCTCCGCTAAGCGCACATCGTATGGGGACTTTACCCTGCCCATCTGGTGTGACGTCGTAGGCTGGATGATTGTGGCCGCCGAACTGGGCATCATCCCAGTCATTGCTATTTACAAAATGGCGATTCACCGGAGGGACCTCACCTTTAGACAGGTATAATTAAGCCTAAGCACAAAATCACTATTGTTTCTCGGCCATCGTTATGTCTATTTAAGTCGAGCCTCTTAATAATGGTAATTTTAACAGGAAAATTCCAAAAGATGATCAAATTTTAAAAGGGAATCTTTCCGCGCCTAATTTCAGCAGCTGCTTTGCCAGGTTAGGTAGGCCTACTTGTTGGAGTTTTACATCCTAGCAACATCTAAGCTCAGTGTTGTATTCAATTACGTGACAAAGTTCTCTGACCAAATAAAAATAATTAAAAATGCCACCACCCCATATTTCGTTAACCCCAACAAAATAACTGTCCACACAATTCTGACAGAGAAACAAATATATTTGTGGGTATTATTTGTTTGGCCTACCATAAAGATATAAAACTACCATTAAGATTCAACATGAATTGAACTATTTGACCTGTGTTATATCTTTTTAACAGCGACTAAAGTTCTTGACTTCACCAACTGACGATTGGGGCCCACCACCCAAGCAGACCGTGACTGAGATGAGCATGCTGAACGAGGTCAGCAGCAAGCTCCTCAAAGGTGGCGAGCCTGCAACGGTTTAGCGCCATCACCCATTCACATCACCGCCTATATCGTATTAGCGATATAGCGAATGGTAGACAGGAAGTGTGAACGCTTATTTGTCTCTTATTTTTGCTTGAGTGCAAGTAAATAAGCAACACATGGAGTAATTAGTAGCATGTGGTGAATAAGGGGTCAAATTTCCCTGGATCATCAGCCCATGCTTTTTCTAATCTATTCTTGAATGAATTAATTGACTTGGCATCAATAACATTTTGTGGGAGACTGTTCCATATATTTATGATCCTGTTTGAGAAACTATGTTGCCTTAACTTTGAAATGGCTCTGGGTTTTACTAGTTTGAGAGTATGGCACCGACTGCCTTCTCTTTTATTCAAGGTGAAAAATTTGTTCATATCTATTTGATCAAAACCCTTCATAATTTGAAATACTTCAATTATGTCACTTCTTTTCGTTCTGTAGGAAAGGGTAGGAACTTTCAATTCCCTAAGCCTTTGTTCATAGGGTAGGTCCTTTATAACTGCAACTAATTTCGTTGCACGTCTCTGAACCTTTTCGATCTCCAGAGACTGTTGTTTGGTTGCTACATCAACAGCTGCTATTTAGTAAAGTTGTATTAGGAATGTGGACTTTTTATGGGAGGGTTATCTTTTCACATTACTCAGTGCAGCCACATAGTTCAGAATGTGCACTTGCCTTATAGTTATAGAGCCACTGGGCTTTCAACTTCAAGACAAGGTATCCCTTATTATCGCTCTCAGCACTCAGGCATTTGTTGGTCATCATTAGAATACTGCGCAGAGCGTGGTTAGTGACATACTAGTTCATCAAAAGGATGTATTTGCACACCAATCTGAAAGAAATGAGTTTTCACCTCTTGTAACGGTAGTAGGCCTACTACTTGACTAGAAAGCACTGCTTCTGTGAAAGTTTGTACCAAGTTGGATTTTAACAATTATTATTGAGTTTCAATATGGCTGTTCAGCTGTACCTTTTAGGATTCAGGTGTATTGACACAACTGATGTGTTACAGAGGTGCCAAGTAGATAAGCATGTAAGTAGGGAGATCTCCCTCATACACAAATTGTGAATATGGAGAAATAACATGGTCGATGGGGGAGGTGGGGGTTGCCCCCTCCAGTTCACCCCTGGGAAATTGTGTGTGTGTGTGTGGGGGGGGGGGGGGGTATGATAAAAAATGGTGCATTCTGGTGCATTTTTGATGGGAAATATGTGTAAAAATTTCTTTTAAAGAACAAGCTAAAATGGTTCTTTAGCGAGTGATTACAAATTAAAAGTGGGAAATCAGGAGACTAGGGTTATTTTGCTATATTTTATAGAGACATCCCACCAAATTGGGAGAGATGCCACCTCTGGTGTTTCTAAAATAAATTTAAAAAAAGGGAAGAAAGAAATGTCGGTAATCAGTGAGGGTCGTCATGTTGGGTCCATGGTAAACCGTACCAATTCTTATTATGCTGACACTAGAATGATAAGGGTATAGCACACTTCGCTTCGAAGATGAATACCACCCAGTTACCGGAGGAACGTGTCTGATATTCATAAGCCAACTCGATGTGTACTGAATAAATAAAGTAAGTTTATCTGACTTTACGGTTAAATTGTACCTGTGCATATCAAATTAACCGCAAAATGATGTGTAAAAGACCATTTCATAGTTTCTTATTAAAATTAATGATTGCTCATAGGCCTACATGGATTATTTTTGTTTTTATGTGAGAGTACCATCAATTAAAGTCGTCCAAACAATTGATACAAAAATGGGATTGATTGATTAATTGATTGATTGAGGTTTTGCAACCTAACAATGATTGAAGGCAGGCCAGGTCGGCGATGACAAAGATAATCAATAACACTTTTATGCGTAGGTGTACTTGGATATGACATAATATACCATGCATGCACTAGGGAGGAGACTGTTGTGACTTGTGCATAATTGCGAACAGGCTGAAAATTGAAAGTTTGTGTAAAACAAATGTTAGAGGGAAGGTCCCATAGACCATCTCTCATCTGCTATGTTTGATTTATATAGTTGATTGTTGTTTTTATATGTGGTGTATGGCAGTTATAGCCTATGGCTTACACTCTAACCTAACACCCACAGATTGGCATGAGCATGGTCCTGGTGGCCATTTTAACTGACAGCTGTCCACCCTCCCTGACCCCCACAGAGGTTACGGGGGCGGACGCAGGTTAACAGTAACCATCTCAACCAGTTTTGAGGATGGGTACTGTTTGAGACTACACTAGTGAAAATTCTAACCTCACAAATAATCTGGTAATTACGTCCAGCTAATTTGACCCAGCTACTTGAGATACATTCAGTGGAATTTGGTGTAACGTTAAACATCTCTGGACGTGAAATCTTACAAAGTTATAAACAATTGTGTATGGAGACTGTTTTTGCGGTTTGAATATTCCAGCACATTGGGTGTGCAACTATTGACATTTCAGAAGGGTTGGGGTTGATTTCCTTGCATACTGATACAATAGGGAATCGGTCAATAGCGGCAAAAGAAGAGATGCATATTTAATATCAGAATACACGGCTTGTAAAACTAGTTCTTATACCTTTAATAAGTACAGTCATATCACATCGACCTCAACTACTTTGATCTTAGTGATCGGAAGGTTGTTCATTGGTAGGTGCCTGTTATTACAAACCACAAGCCATAAGATCAGATGGTTATGACAATCTTGTTTAGAATTAAGCATTTACGCAGTACAGTAACAAACACCGCCGTAAGAAGGTAGGTTTTATCGAGCAGTCTTCTGCTCTGTGATATGTACCTCAAGAAGATTATTTTCGATATATTTAAAGTAAATTAGTGGGTTTTGTAGGTTTAGCTTATAGATGTTCTTTAATAAATAATAATTAATGGTATATGACAGAGATATGATAGACAATGACATTAATATTGATAACTATCGAATTTCGTGAAATGTAGACTAATATGTGTTTCCTAACATATAGTACTGGTTATTTATAGTCTTTGGTTGTAGACGGAGGTGGAATCTTCGGAATAATATAGTAGTTTGTATACAAATGGGTGATTTGGTAAGTGATGTAAATTGTTATTATGCCGCTGGAGTGGGATGAAATGCATGTGGGAGGACTGGTGATTGGTTCCTTTAAATGTGCATTAATCCCTATTCTACAGCGTGCTTGTATATTTTTCTGGTAGTGACTATGCATATCTCATGAATGCACGTTTCGCTTGATCGAATATATTATTAAAACATACAACATATAATTGTATAATGGAATATACTACACGAATCGTGTCCATGGATAATGTGTTATTTCTTTTGCATTGCTACACCAAACGCATTTGAAGATATATTTATAAATATTTGTTATGGAAATGCTTTTACAGAGGTTTAGACTAAGGAGTCATAAAAAAATTTCAACATTTTCACGGTTATACAAAGTGTATTATCGAGGGAAGAGGGTGGCAGTCATGTATGAATTTTATTGTTGAATACAATGTTGGCTATTTCTCCGGTTTTTTTTGTGTACATTAGTTGATTAGGCTGGGGAATCTTCAATGGTGGACAATTGGTCTTCCTTATTCCACTGCTCATTTCCCTATCCTAGTAATGCTGAATGGCAGCCTAGGTAGCGAGAAGTATAAGTTTTTTAAGTAATTGGTTTGACTCAAACAGGGTTCGACCGTAGAGGTTCAAATCGCATGACTTACCAAAACGGGAGGCACACACTCAACTCATTCGGCCACCCCTCTGGGTCTGTAAAACATTTTGATATGTACTTCTTTGGAGAGAGGGGGGGGATCTGGAAAATTAGTACTCTTTGTATTACCTTGAAAATATTGACAACTTTGCAGGACCCCTAGGAGTTTTAACAATTCAAACCTGACTATACATGTAAAGTGGTGTTGTCTTTAACCTATATGTTTATAACAGTGTGTTGTGAAATCTGTAAGGAGACCTTCACAGCCACCTGCTCCATTTCTCCTTCTAAGCGTCATATAGTTCCGTGTTCCACATCAATGACACCCCCTTGAAATGCATTGACATTGCTTTTAAAGACTGCACTCTGATTGGCCAAACAAACCGGGTGGCTCCCAGTTAAGACTGGCCCTTCACTCTCCTTATTCTGGGGATGGGGCCTACTCGATAAGTCACAATGCCATCTCCAGCTGCCTCCCATGTGCCTACCTATCGGGACTTGTGGTCCCTATTTACAAAACAGACTGGGTCTAATAGTTCCGGTTTTTGGATTGAAATTATATACAACTAGGATTTATAAGCATTAGAGAACATAATATTTCATATCACATTGTTATGTATATGTACCGGATATTAATAAATGAATGCACCTAATAGGAGATATGTAGACAGCCAATTCTAGGCTAATTCTCAATGTGGGGCACATACCAGTAGGGTTTGAATGATGTGGGGTGGGGTGGGAGGGATAGGAGGATTAACAGACCACTGGAATGGGGCTTTATAATTATAATCTGGGGTCAACTCAAACCACCAACTCTTGTGGCGTTCTCTGTGGCAGAGTGGTTAGAGTGTCTGACTTTTTTCTAGGTCAGATTCCTAATCTGAGGGTCGGCGGTTCGATTCCCCGTACCCCCAGCTCTGCCAATTTGGATTTCCACCGCTGTGTATAACTTACAGCGTCATCAAAGGCCGGTTGCTCTCATACCATGTCTATGTGGTGTGGGAGGTTAAAAATCCCTTGGGTCGGTAAAAGTGTAGGCTCGGGCTTTCTATCGACCAGCAGTGGAATGAGGAAGACCAGTCGTCTATGACTGAAATTTCCCCTGCTTAAACAACTAATGGACCAAAAAAAAAAAAAGAAAAGATCCTGCTCCATCTTTACAATTCCATTTGACTCGCCCCGCAATATCAGTAAATGATTTCCACCAACTCCCGCCCCGCCCAACCCCCCAGATGGTAGTGGAAGAATTAATGTTTTGGGTAGCAGCTCACTTTGCATCATGGTCTGTAAAACTGGTCTTATGGGGGCTTTCTACTACTAACCCGCCCTCTGATGGCGGTGGCAGGAAATAGGTCTTGTGAGTAGTGGCTCACTGCGCATTCTTCGTGGAGAATGGCTGTTATCTGTTACTGACCCGCTGGAAGTCTGCTTCCAAATCGCCAACAAAGGATCATTCCCTTTATACGCAATTAGAAAACAAATACTCATTAGACCTATAATATACACAAGGAATGCTTTTGAAGTCATTATAAGGGATATGATGCCACAACGCCCAGTTTTGCTACTGCAGTACTGGTGCGTTAATAATGTAGCAATAGCAGCATAAACCAAGTATATCTTATATTAATGCATCGAAACATCATCCGTCCATGGTAATATGAACTTAGGGAGAGGTAATCTATACAAGGCAAATGAAATTTCACTTGCTGCTTTGTTATTGCGCTGTTGGCTACTAGAATGAGCCCGCTACCTTTTCTCGCCATGATAGAGACGTAGCCATGTTAACTATTATTGTTAATAAAATAGTAACATATTTCTCAATCTGCCTTTTTTATTGGCATGCAAATAAGGACGCATACCTTGCATAGTCCCACACCCAAAATCAAACCTTGGATATATTATTTTAGATATTGTAGCCACACACTTTAGAAAGATTTTATTATTAATCAATATGGGGATTGTGATAAAAATATCGATGTTGAACGTGTACAAAACACAATCTTTTAATCATGTGTATAGTTTGTTTATTGTTACATAGATCATTCACTTGTTATGGATTCTTGCGAATAACACAGGCTATATGTTGTTAACTGTCTGACAAGAATGTAGTGATGCTAACCTCCCTTAAGCGTTCATGCTATTCAATTTAGTTCATCTATTTTTCCTAGCAATGAAGTTTAGAATATTTACACAGAACGTGGCACAGGTTGTAGTATATATAATATCACTGCTGGACCTTATGGAGGGAGAGAGTTCGTAAACTGATATTAATGTCAATGTAGTCCTTCTAATATTCCCTTATCATCCAGCAAATGCCCACTCTTCTAAAAACAAACATGTCCAAAACAGTTTATGCAATGTATTTCATCACAGGTTTTTCTTGCAGTTACATAGCACCGTCTGTTTATTTACATCAACTTAGAAAATATCCATGTATGTAGCCAGTAAGAAATTATCTACTATGCATAATTTAGTATCACAGCATATTGAAGTGAAATTTTAATATCATTACAATATCAGAATTGGGAGAAGGCTGGATAGACATTGGAGAGGACACCGACGATCATATGACTTCAGGGCACCGTCGACCTCAATATTCTCCTCAAAGTTCTTTTTTTTGCCATAACGAGCTGGCATTAGACTTAGAGGCCCAATAGGTCCTAGATCAGCCAGATCAGTGTGGAAAGAGCTTCAGTTGTTGGTTGAAAATGAAAGTAACAGGAGCTATACCACCTGTAAAGAGCAGACCCTCTTTATATTGCAATACAGAGATTAAGTTGTCCTTTTCGATGATATAGCCTTGGTCGTAATGCTTGCATTGCGTTTGATTCGCGGCGAGGGAGGAGTGCCTCCCCCCCCCCCCCCCCCCCCCCCACCACCACCACCACCTCTCCTCCTGCCTGCCCTGCCGCTGACCGTTGAGTTAAGGCACTGTCACATTACGGCGTATGGCGGGAGCGTATTGAAAACCTACGTAAGTCCTGCGAATGCCGGCCTATGATGACCTTTGGTGACCTCTCGGGTGGGTTTGAGCGTATGTGGAACCTATGAGGAGCGTACGAGGAACGTATGAGGAGCGTATGGGAGCGTGCTGTGACATTTTTTTACGGCTTTGATTGGCATGTGGAGTGTATGAGGAGCGTATGAGGAGCGTATGACTATTTTAGGAGCGTATGAGGACCGTATGAGGACCGTATGAGGAGCGTATGCGAAACCTATGCGCGACCTATGTTATCTCTCCGCGGTCCGCCGCCTGGTGGCTCCTGGGTATATATAGCCTGCAGCAACAGTCTCCCCTCACTCTGCCACCATGCCTGCTAAGAGGAACACCACTGCTGCTGCTGCCTCTGCTACTGCTACTACTACTACTACTAGTACTACTGCTACTACACCAGCCTCCAGAGCTGCTGTAACTACAGGAGGAGGACTAGGCCGTGGGAAAGGCAGAAAGAGGCAGAATTTACAATGCTCTCCATCACCAGCCTCCTCACCTGCCTCGCCACTCTCCACACCACTCTCCAGAACACCACTCTCCAGAACACCACTATCCACTGGAAGAGCTGGTTTGTTTGTTGTTGTTTTACGTCCTAGCAACATCTAAGGTCATATCAGGACGGGTACCGACTTGTGACAGTGCGCACTCATGGCGACTTTATAGTGCTGTCCCACTGGGAAACCAGGCCGCCGGCACCATGACCTGGCTTCCCACTCAGTCACATTATCCTGACACTGAGCACACCAGTCCTTGCCCTATCCTAATAATGCCGAGTGCCTGGCTAGGAAGCAACAAGTATCAATTTTAAATTCATTGGTTTGACTCGACCGGGACTCGACCCCACGATCTACCAGCACGCGAGACGGACGCTCTAACTCATTCGGCCTTCCCGTCTGCTGGAGATGGAAGTGGAGAGGTCGACGATGCAACGCTGGCGTCCCCACTCCAGCTTGGAGAGGTCGACGATGCAACGCTGGCGTCCCCACTCCAGCTCGCCATCTCCTGCCTCTCGGGGCAGCTCACGGGCGTCGTCCGCTGCCTCCGCCACCTCCGCCGCCACCGCCGCCTCCACCAGCACCGGTGGCCTCTCCGCATCAAAGAGACGGAGGGCCAAGAAGAGTGACTGTTCTCTGTCGATCTTCAAGGAGGATCAAATGTTGGACTTCCTCCAGGAGAACCCCATCATGTGGAACATGAAGCTCACGGATTACCGCCGCTCAGACAGAAAGGCCAAGATGTGGGAGGACCAGGCGATACTTCTGGGGACCACAACAGTCCATCTCCAGAAGTGGTTCAAGTCGCTCAGGGACACGAACACGCGGCTCCACAAGAAAAAAAGCTGGGACGGAGCCGCTGAGCTGACTTAGCGGGAGCAGTGGATCCTGCGCAAGTTCGGGTTCCTGCGGACCGTCATCCGTCACCGATGGGAGCCCTGCAGGAGTGTAAGTACATAATCTTTTATCGTTCTGACAAGTGCGGCCGTTAGTATTCTCGTAAAACCGCTCGTATTCTAAGTTTGTTATGTTATGCTTTTGTTGTATTTATGTAAATATTCTAGTAATTTGTTAAACGTTATTTATTTCTTTAATGTTGAGTTGTTGTGTAGTTGTTCTTAAATCGAGATATTGACAATAGATGTATCGAGATATAATCGTTATAAATCCATGTTTGCATTTAACGTTAATTATTTTTGCTTTATATATTTTTGATTTACTGTTGACTTGTCATGTCTTTTGTCGAAATATCGATTTGCGTTCATGTTACTTATGTTATTTTATGATTTTGTCTTGCAGTTGGCCGCTCCTGTCACGGCTCCGCAGCTCGATCTCAGCGTGGAGGAGAATGTCCCGACCGATGTGGAGGTGGCGATGGACGAGGAGCTTCCATCCACTCCCCCCGCTACATCCCAAGAGCGGGGAAAGGGGAGAGGGAAGCGATCTGCCCCAGTCGACGACAACCTCCTCGCTGCCATCCACAAGAGGTTCGACGAGTCTGCCGACATCCTCAAGGTGATGCAGCCGCCTCCTCCTCCACCGACACCGACAGTGACGAAGCGAGTGGCATTCGCCAACTATGTGCGGGACATGATCCTCACGATGCCAGAGGAGCGGTTTGTGTCCATTTGCGGTGCACTCAACCGCATGGTGTCGCACCATCTGGAGGAGGAGGAGGAAGGAACATTCGTGGCCCCGGTGGTTCGTGTGGCTGCTCCTGCACCTGCTCCTGCACCTGCTCCTGCACCTGCTCCTGGACCCACTCGTGTGTCTGCAAGTGAGGCATACCAGCCTCAACCCCACCAGTGGACTCACCAGCCACCACCGGCATCACCATGGGCTTCACAGACACACGAGTATGTGCAGCGCTATATGGGGCAGCCGCACATTCCTCATCAGCCACAGCCACAGCCGCCTCTGCCAAGTCTTCCGCCTCAGCCTCTACCTCCAACCTCCGTGGGTCACGAGGCGGCCGCAGCTCCGCTGGTGGTACGGCCATCACCGCCGCACACTGCTGGACAACTACGGACATTAGGGATGGCGGGGCACACGAGGGGCTCTCCTGGAGACCTGGTGCACGTGGGTGCTCCGCCCACTGTGGGTGCGGCATGGCCGGGGACTTGCGCTGCCGCAGACATCGCGACTCCGACACATGGTGACCCCACCCAAGTGAACTTGTCTGAGTCGGCCAGCCCAGAAGGACTATTGAACTTGTCGGGGCTGTTCGGCATATCTGGCATGTTGGGCGCAAATTTGGACCTATTCCCCCCGTCAGCCACACAGTCGCCAGCTGATGCCACTTCTAATGGCAAGGGAGAGAAGTAATTGTAAATATGTGTAGATATGTAGTCTTAGTTTTTATTTATCTTTGTACATTTGTATGTATATATGTATATAAGTGTTTGTACATTTTATATGTCAAGATGTTTTTTAAATGAATAAATATACTGTCAATTTTAATTTTTTTGTCCGCGATCAGTAAAGGCATGCCATCATTTAATTGTTATACATTAAAGTACAATTAAAATAAAAATTAAAACATAAATAAAAACTTAAAATTAAAAATATTTATAATAGTCTTTCTCCTTCCCCTTTCTCCCTCCCCTCCCTCCCTCTATCTCTCTTCCTCCCTCTCTATCTCTCTTCCTCCCTCTCTCTATCTCTCTTCCTCCCTCTCTCTATCTCTCTTCCTCCCTCTCTCTATCTCTCTTCCTCCCTCTCTATCTCTCTTCCTCTCACTCTATCTCTCTTCTGCCCTCTCTATCTCTCTTCCTCCCTCTCTATCTCTCTTCTGTCCTCTCTATCTCTCTTCCTCCCTCTCTATCTCTCTTCCTCCCTCTCTCTATCTCTCTTCCTCCCTCTCTATCTCTCTCTATCTCTCTTCCTCCCTCTCTATCTCTCTTCCTCCCTCTCTCTCTATCTCTCTTCCTCTCTCTCCCCCTCCCTCCCTCTAACTTGTCTCCCCCTTTCTGTCTCTGTGTCACTCTATTTTTCCCTGTGTTCTTAGTATGTATGTGAAAGATTAATTCATGCAAAAAGAGAGGAGATTCATTACAATTACATTAACTAGATGACTTTAAATTAGGGAGCGAAAGAACGTAACAGACATGTGAAGTTGTGTTTTCATATCTATAAAATGATATCATTTATTTTACTAGACATATAAACATATTAGCATCTCATATAACAGGAGACATGTCACAACATCACAGACATGTAAATAAGCGATAACAGTACAGTGTCAAGAAAAGCACATAAGTTTGCAAAAACAGTACACAGACACAGCGCATACAGACTGATCAAATGTTTTGTCAGATCATCCTGTCTTGCCATGACAGTGCTCCGGCAGGTGAGACGACCCAGTCTTTAATTAGATTGCGCTGTTCCTTTCCTAGCTTGGACACGGTGTTGGGGTTAACAGGTACAACGTTAATGTCAGGAAGGTTGTGGCCCTCTCGCCAACCTCCAGGAACAAAGTTGTTGTTGGCTGTCTCGGGACGATCCAGCTGCATGTTCTATACCGCTGGGTAGCGTGTCCTCATGAGGTTGTGCAGAACCATGCACGCCTTGACGATGAGCTTCACGTTGGAGGGGTGGTGCTGCATAGTCGTCAGGAGCACTTGGAAGCGGTTGGCTAGAATGCCAAAGGCATTCTCCACCACTCTCCTAGCTCGGGAAAGCCGGTAGTTGAAGAGTCACTCGTCATTGGTCAAGCCCCTCTTGCCGTACGGCTTCATCATGGTCAGCCGCAGGGCAAAGGCGTCGTCACCGATCAGAAAATACGGCACATCCTTCTGGCCGTGGACGAGCGGTTCAGGGTTCGGAAAGCCGATGGTGCCACCTTCTGTGCCCGCCTTCAGCTCGGAGGCGTTGTAAATCTGGGCATCGGACGCGGAGCCCAAACCGCCAATATCTGCCCAGATAAATTTGTAATCCGCATCTACAAGCGCCAACAGGACCACGGAGAAAAAGCCCTTGTAGTTGTAGTAGAGGGACCCACTCTTTGGAGGGCACCGGCAGGCGATGTGCTTCCCATCCAGAGCGCCACAGGTATGGGGGAAGTTCCACCTCTCTGAAAAGAGGTCCGCGACGGCACGCCACCCTTCTGGAGTCGTCAGACACGTCATGACCTCGGCCATGTACTCGTCGACGATGGCCTTACAGACTTCACGCACTATCAGCGACTGTGTGTTGTGGGGCACCCTCCACCCAAACTTCATGGAGGAGTATTTTGTGCCAGATGCCAGGTGCCGCAGAGTAAGTGCTATTTTCAGCGCCGGGCCGAGCGGCACCCTGAATGTGGTCCGTTTTTTGGCGATCCTGGGTCCCACTCGCGCCACAATCTCGTCAAACAACTGGGGAGGCAGCCGCATGAAGTTCACAAACGACGCGGTGTCCTCGCTGCGGAGCTCGACCATCAGCTTGTCAAACAAGCCAAACTGTGGCCGCCTCCCAATCCAGGGTCTGACCCACACTGATCGTCGCCGCCGCTCTCTCCTCCTTCGCCTCTCGATACGGGACGCCAGAAGAACCATGAGGTATAGAGCAAGCTCATGGTGATAAAGGGCAACTCTGTAGAAAAGCTGGAACTGTACTTGCAGTGCCTGGGCATCCATCCAGTATGAGCAGCAGAGCAGGAATGACCGAAGAAGGCGTGCGTCGCCTTTATATACCGAGACCATAGGTCGGGAATACGCCGCCATACGCTACTCATACGCTTTTCATACGCTACGAATACGCTCCCATACGCAACTCGTAGGTTCTGTGTATGCTGCATACGCCCGAGATACGCCCGAGATGCAAGTTGAGCATACGAGTAGTGTACGCCGGTGTACCCCTAGCATACGCCGGTGTACCCCCAGCGTATGAGGAGCGTATGCCGGCGTATGAGAAGCGTATGAGTAGCGTAAGAACCATACGCCCCCGTAGGTCGAGATTTTTTTAGCATGCACAAACAAATTCGGACGGACGGACGGGAGAAGGCGTATGGCGGCATACAGCGGCATAGGCCAGCATAAGCCGGTACATGACAGCCTATGCGGAGCGTATGCGGAGCGTACGCATAGCATATGGTGGCGTATGACGGCATATGCCGACGTATATGACGTAAAGCGCCTACGCCGCCGTACGCTCACGCAAAAAACCCTAATGTGACAGCCCCTTCACACAATGCCCCACCCCCCTCTCTCCGCCCTTATAACCGGGCCCTGCTCCTGCCTCCACCCACTCCACCTCCAGTAGAAAATGATACAGGTACTCCTAGTGTAAACAATGCATGTCTTACTGTAATAGTATGTTACGTAGATCTATCACTGACCTATCTGAGTTATTAATTCTATCATTGTCAAAGCTGTCAATGACTTTAATGCATTCCGTTCCGAATCACAGCCGTAAATCGAAATAAACAATGATTTTGTTATTGAATTATGGTTTTTGTTCATTAAAATATGCTGTTGTTACAATGTTGAGCATATAATATGTGCGATATCGAGTGGTACTAAATACTGGGACATTAATCAAAGCCGGCTTGGGGAAATTAAATGAACACAATTTGTATTTTTGGTAATAATAATATGCTTTTATATATATCGTCGATTGTCGCGCCTGGTGTGCATTTCTGAAAAAAAAAGTGACTTTCCAGTATCATGTTTTTCATTAATGTATCAGAAAATACATAGCATCAGGTTATCCAGAAAAAAAATGTTTCCTTAAGTCCCAGGAGTTAAGCCGTGTAGAGAGATTTAAAAATAAAAACTTATTTTGACCATCAACTTACGAAACGCATCAGAAATATCATAGAATGGCCTCATTTCAGCTACATTCATTATTTTCCAACAGATTTTAGTGTTACTTCATCCATATTAATGATGTCACTACTCACCTATGATATTGACATAGGCATTTACATTGGATTCCTCTATCTTTTTCACTTTTGAAAAAATAAAAATAATTTTCCAGTCTAGTGCTTCAAATGTGATCTTATATCAACTGTTATTGTGTATTCCTAACTACATATTATATTAAATAAAAGAAATAACTGCTGGTAGAGGACATTATTCTAAAGCTCGGGGGAAGGACTTCACAGCATTTTGTACCTCTTACAATAGGCTCCCTTTAAAAAAAAAATCATTAATGTTTAAAAGTAGAGGCTGTAGAAATATTTGAAAAGCATTCGTAAGTTGATGCCAATTTGTAAGATTTCTTGTCTTTCCTGATATAATAGCATGTATTTCACTTATATATTATCAGTGAGGTCGGGTAAAGTTGAGTTGGGTAAAATGAGGTAAGCTCTCCAACCTGGTGATGCGTTTTGTAAGTTGACAAATTCGTGAGTTGACGTATGGCATGATAACTTCTGGTCGAGGACAGTATTCTAAAGCTAGGGGGAAGGACTTCACAGCATTTTGTACCTCTTATAATAGTCTCCCTTAGAAAAAAATTTCATTCACTAATGTTTAAAAGTATAGGCTGTAGAAATATTTGAAAAGCATCTGTAAGTTGATGATAATTTTTAAGATTTCTTGTCTTTCCTGATATAATAGCATGTATTTCACTTATATATTATCACAGCATAGCTTTGAGCATTTTACTGATGCACAACACGTATAGGATGATATTCTATGTGCTAAATATCATTTTAAAATGCATCTGATTTTGTTAGATCAGTGCAAAGTATGCATTTTGTAAGTTGATGGGTTGATGTTTTTTTCACTTTAATTTGAGTAAAGATATGCATTATAGTCCGATTTGTATTTACGTAAAATATTTTCGTTCACATGGTTGGTACATGTACACTTGAATCTAAACAGAATAGCAATTGACTGCCAAGTGCATTAATAACAGACAGACACTTGATTTATTCCAAAAATGCACACCAGTCTTGAGAATTGACCATATATCTCTGACTAGTTTTTTTCTCATCATCGACACACTGGTATTCCAACCGTGAACAAATATAATCAATTAAACAAGTATATGACTGGTCCAACATGACATCAGGGTATGCATAAGCAGTCATGAACTCAACCATATAAGAAAAAGGGGAGCTTTTGAAATAGAACAAAAGGAGAGGGGAAGTGCAACATGTAGGCCTACATGAATAATATAGTGGCATATGACTTCAGTGTTTTATATCCATAGGTGTGGAGAATCATACAAACCATAATAAAATGCATGAATATAAATCAATGGAAACTGCCAGGTCAACAGCCAACATCTGAGTAGGTTTGATAGCAATTCTGGGGAATGGTGTAAATGAAAGGGTAGTGGATGAAGTGAGCTGGGAACCAAAGTTATTTAGTCAGATATCACACTGAGAGATGGTGGTGAATGTGGAGTGGTGGTGTATGCATTTATGTATTTGTGGCATGCAACTGATTAATGGAGTGGTAAGGGATAAAGGGTGGTGGATGTAGATGATCACTAAAGGTTAAATTGGGTATGTGCTGGCATTTGAGATGGTGGTACCTATTCAGTACTAACTAAACAGAATAGGTTAAGTTGTTGGATGAGGTAGACCTATGTGGTGATTAAATGGGTAGGTCTACTTAAAGGGGCTGTCACATTAGGGTTTTTTGTGGGAGCGTACGGCGGCGTAGGCGCTTTACGTCATATACGTCGGCATATGCCGTCATATGCCGCCATACGCTACGCATACGCTCCGCATACGCTCCGCATACGCCATCATGTGCCGGATTATGCCGGCCTATGCCACTGTACGCCGCCATACGCTTTCTCCCGTCCATCCGTCCAAATTTTTTTGTTCATGCTAAAAAGATCTCGACCTACGGGGGCGTATGGTTCATATGCTACTCATACGCTTCTCATACGCCGGCATACGCTCCTCATATGCTGGGGGTACGCCGGTGTATGCAAGGGGTATGCTGGCGTATGCTACTCATATGCTCAACTTGCGTCACGGGCGTATCTCGGGCGTATCTCGGGCGTATGCAGCATTTGCAGAACCTACGAGTTGCGTATGGGAGCGTATGCAAAGCGCATGAGTAGCATATGAGTAGCGTATGAGTAGTGTATGCCCGACCTATGGTCTCGGTATATAAAGGCGACGCACGCCTTCTTCGGTCATTCCTGCTCTGCTGCTCATACAGGATGGATGCCCAGGCACTGCAAGTACAGTTCCAGCTTTTCTGCAGAGTTGCCCTTTATCACCATGAGCTTGGTCTATACCTCATGGTTCTTCTGGCGTCCCGTATCGAGAGATGAAGGAGGAGGGAGCGGCGGCGACGATCAGTGTGGGTCAGACCCTGGATTGGGAGGCGGCCACAGTTTGGCTTGTTCGACAAGCTGATGGTCGAGCTCCGCAGCGAGGACACCGCGTCGTTTGTGAACTTCATGCGGCTGCCTCCCCAGTGGTTTGACGAGATTGTGGCGCGAATGGGACCGAGGATCGCCAAAAAACGGACCACATTCAGGGTGCCGCTCGAGCCGGCGCTGAAAATAGCACTTACTCTGCGGCACCTGGCATCTGGCACAAAATACTCCTCCATGAAGTTTGGGTGGAGGGTGCCCCACAACACACAGTCGCTGATAGTGATAGTGCATGAAGTCTGTGAGGCCATCGTCGACGAGTACATGGCAGAGGTCATGACGTGTCCGATGACTCCAGAAGGGTGGCATGCCGTCGCGGACCTCTTTTCAGAGAGGGGTGAACTTCCCCCATACCTGTGGCGCTCTGGATGGGAAGCACATCGCCTGCCGGTGCACTCCAAAGAGTGGGTCGCTCTACTACAACTACAAGGGCTTTTTCTCCGTGGTCCTGTTGCCGCTTGTAGATGCGGATTACAAATTTTTCTGGGCAGATATTGTCGGTATGGGCTCCGCGTCCGATGCCCAGATTTACAACGCCTCCGAGCTGAAGGCGGGCACAGAAGGTGGCACCATCGGCTTTCCGAACCCTGAACCGCTCGTCCACGGCCTGAAGGATGTGGCGTATTTTCTGATCGGTGATGATGCCTTTGCCCTGCGGCCGACCATGATGAAACCGTACGGCAAGAGGGGCTTGACCAATGACGAGCGACTCTTCAACTACCTCCTTTCCCGAGCTAGGAGAGTGGTGGAGAATGCCTTTGGCATTCTAGCCAACCGCTTCCAAGTGCTGCTGACGACTATGCAGCACCACCCCTCCAACGTGAAGATCATCGTCAAGGCGTACATTGTTCTGCACAACCTCATGAGGACACGCTACCCAGCGCTACAGAACATACAGCTGGATCGTCCCGAGACAGCCAACAACAACTTTGTGCCTGGAGATTGGTGAGAGGGCCACACCCTTCCTGACATTGATGTTCTACCTGTTAACCCCAACACCGCGTCCAAGCTAGGAAAGGAACAGCGCAATCTAATTAAAGACTGGGTCGTCTCACCCGCCGGAGCACTGTCATGGCATCGAATGGGGATGATATAACAAAACATTTTAAATTCAGTCTGTCTTGTCTGTGTTGAGATATTGTTTTTTGCAAACTGTATGTGGCTTTTCTTGACACGTACTGTTATCGCTATTTTACATGTCTGTGATGTTGTG